>CM057344.1:337039048-338315395 GCA_030015575.1 Agapanthus africanus | reverse complement strand
CCTTCCTGAACGATAAAATTTGGTATCGCCGGAACGCTTCAATTTTCCGTCTACATGACGCCCTCGAGATGCTCTATGAACTCAAGTGATTCAAATTCGAAAATTTGAAAGTGTTTCGAAATGCGAAAATCCAAGTGATAAGAAATTACGAGTCTGCCGTTCCAGCACGAAAAATTTGGAATCGCCGTAACGCTTCGGTTATTCGCCTACGTGATATGCTCAAAATGCTCTACGAACCCATGTCATTCAAATTCGAAAATTTGAATGTGTTTCGGAACGTGAAAATCAAAGCGACAAGAAATTACGAATCTGCCCATCCTGCACGATAAAATTTGGTATCGCAATAAAGCGTCGATTTTTAACCTATGTGATCTACTCGAGATGCTCTACGAATCCAAGTGATTCGAATTAGAAAATTTGAACGTGTTTCAAAACGCAAAAATCCAAGCAACAAGAAATTACGAGTCAGCCCTTCCTACACGATAAAATTTGGTGTCGCCGGAACGTTTCGATTTTTCACCGACGTGATCCTCTCGAGATGCTCTACGAACTCAAGTGATTCAAATTCGAAAATTTGAACATGTTTCGGAACGCGAAAATTTAATCGACAAGAAATTACGAGTCTGCCCTTTCTGCGTGAAAAAATTTGGTTTCGCCATAACGCTTCGATTTTTCACTTACATGATTCGCACAAGATGCTCTACGAATCCAAGTGATTCAAATTTGAAAATTTGAACGTGTTTCGGAATGCGAAAATCCAAACGACAAGAAATTACGAGTCTGCTCTTACTGCATGATAAAATTTGGTATCGCTATAACGCTTCGATTTTTCACTTTAGCACAGATTTGGTCCTAAACTTTCATCACATCACCAATTTCAAAACCTAAGGCAAAAGTGGGCTTGCTATTACCATTGAATCCATCGTTTGCAGCTTGGATGATGAGCTGGGTAAGCTGATCATAGACAGCGGCATTCCTAAAGTCGAAGAAAATTTTCGAAATGAAAGAAGATAAAACCAAACTTGCAGCTAGGGTTTTAGTGAGGAAGAGATCACATAGGGAGAGTACGGAAAGTGAAGGAGACGCCAGAGTATAGAATCTCGAGAGACCTTCGGAGGACGAGATCGCCGACCTTCCACTGCTGCCGACTTATGACTGCCCGACTTGGCGCCATCAAGAAATCAAGGGAGGAGCCCTGATGTTGGGAACTGGGGCATGGATTTGATGAAAGCAAGGGTGTTTTCTTTTCTCTTTTTTGGTGGTGTGGGGGATTTGAAAGTGTTTGTTAGCACCACCACTGGGTTTTACTAGCATCAATCATGCCAATTTAAAAATTTTCGGGGTGCTAATTAACACTAAACAAGATCTTAAACTAGATGATTAAGGTTTTAAGCATGATATCAAAAACTATACTAAGAGAAAGAGGCTACAACCTTTGTAGTCCGTATCCTTCTCTTCTAAAGCTTCGGGTTGTAATCCCTACGACTCCACTAGAAGAATGAATAAGCTTCCTTCGATGACCTTCGTGTTGAAGATGATCCACCCGAAACTCCACTAATCCAAGCTAGCTCTTCACTAAACTCTTTAGTGAAGAAAACACACTACACTTAATTGCTAATCAAGTGTAGGATGGTAAAGTAGGGGTTTTATTTGCTCACTGTGATTCTCACAAGCTCAAGGGTTCACAACTCATGTGAGGGATTGAGCTTGGAGGAGGAGGTGAAGAAAATAGAGAGAGCTAGAGAGCAAGGAGCTCAACTCAAGAAAAATAATCAAGTGAAGAGAATACAAGTGTAGAATGGCTCTCATATCTCCTCACTTATTGAAGCGTATAATTTTTAACAATTAAAAATTGTAACCATACTTCAATAGTGAGTCAAGAGTAATAAACAATAATAAAAAGCCATGCTTCACCCCATTCCTCAAACCCAAAATATATCCTTATTTTCCACCTCTTTTCTATTTTCAAAAAATAGAAAATCCATGCCATGCTTCTTGAATAATACACACACACACACACACATACATGAGGTTAATGGAGGGAAGAGGCCATATGAAGGAATTTCCTCCTATGGCGTCGAAAAAGTACGCCCTCCTTTATTTTTTCCGGCGATCGGCACCCATCATCTTTATCATTATCATCTAAGATGTGGGTACACCAAATTTCATGTGATTCTATGACTTTTTCACCGATGATTTTGCAATGTAAAAAGTTCTGTTGTCGGTAAACCGTTAATTTTGAACCTGCAAAATCAACGGTAAAAAGTCGTAAAATTGCATGAAATTTGGTGTACCCACATCTTAGATGATAACGATGAAGATGATGTGTGCCGATCATCGAAAAAAATAAAGGAGGGTGTACTTTTTTGACGCCAAAGGAGGAAATTCCCTCTTATGGCATCTTTTCTCCATTATTCTCTACATACATACATACATACATACATACATACATATATATATATATATATATATATATATATATATATTAAGATAAGAAAATAATTAGTGAGCTATAATATTAGTTAATGTATAATTATATCAAATATAAATACACATCAATTTATTAAATAAACACTTGATTTAATAATCTGGTTATATCACATATAACCAACTAATATCATTTATCTGTATATCACATTATCAAATCAACACTTGATTCAATAACTGGTTATACCACATATAACCTAACCGATAACAAATAACCGCCAGATTAGAATACATACATACATACATATATAAGAAAATAATTAGTAAGCTATAATATTAGTTAATGTATAATTATATCAAATATAAATACACATCAATTAATTAAATGAACACTTGATTTAATAATCTGGTTATATCATATATAACCGACTAATATCATTTATCTGTATATTACATTATCAAATCAACACTTGATTCAATAATCTGGTTATATCACATATAACCTAACCGATAACAAATAACCGCTAGATTAGAATACGGTATCACATACTCGTATTTAATCAGGCCCCCGCGCATATCAGCATATGTGCCCTACTTCGTTTCGCTTAAACCAGGAAACTATCGAATCCTACTAGATCTGCGGAGTGACTGGGGTTCGTTGGAGACTATCGAATTCTCCGGTTCCACCAAATTGTCAGTTACAGTTTGTGTAGCTGGAACTTCTTCCAGTTCTACCTCATTACCACTAATTTCTTTTAGAAGAAATTACTTTTCTAAAAAAATGGCATGTTGAGCAACAAACACCTTTTGTTCCTCACAATGGTAGAAGATATATTCATGTGAATTTTTAGGATATCTCACAAACTTGCAAAGAACTGACCTTGCCTCGAGCTTGTACGGATTTTGCTTTTTGACATAGGCCGGACAACCCCATATCTTAACTCATTTAAGATATGGTCTCTTTGCACTCCATATCTCAGATGTTGTTATAGGCATAGATTTTGATGGAACTTGATTCAATAGATATACAGTTGTCTCAAGTACGGAATGTTGGATATGTATGCCCTATAGACCATTATTGTATATGTATACATGTGGATGCTGGGGATATGTATGTACAGGACATTCTTGCACATATTGATAAAGACTTGATATAGTAGTATACTATTATGGTTTGACTTTATCTTAACATGGCATATATTATACATGTTATTCAATATTGCGGTTACATGTAGGATCTTGCTTGACTACCTGCGTTGTGATGGCGATCATGCTTGTGGGAGCAGGGTAGTCCATAAGCACATCCTTAAATAGTCCCTAGTCGCGTGAGTATCGAGACCGGGCATTGATACTCCAGATTAGACTAGTGTATACGCTTCTAGACCCCGACAAGGGGCGATGGTTGGTCCTGCAGCCATTGGTCTGATGCACCTAAGACCGTATACAGGTGCTCACTGGATATGAGTACACTGGACGGACTCGCCGAGAACTTCCATATGGTACTATACCTATCGTCAGATGGAAGTTCTCAGGTGACATGTGTATTGGTTAGTCTTCGGACCTGAGATCGTCATTTGTCTTATGTGAGTCCTCACTACGCTTTGATCACTACCCTACCACGGCTCTACTGAGTCGTGCAAACAGGTTTTGGTTGGGTACAGTCCCGAGCCACATGGAGGTAGTGAGCGATTGTTAGGGATTCGTCTCTCCCGGTATTAAGAGTCGATATCGCACTGTGTTCGATTGGTCAGGACTATAAGACCTTAGCCAAGGCAGTTGGGATTTACTGATAGGTTGATCAGTAGTTTCCTGGATTGGTCCTGGGCCTCATCAGCATGAATTATTGGGTTATTAGGGTCTGACGTTTACCATCCCATAGAACCGGTAGCAATACTCTTAGACGAAGAGACCAGATTGTACGGAAATTGTCGCGGATATGCTCAGTAGGAGTTCGAACGAGTTTGCTCATCGACCTTCCTTTTCGACAGGTACCTGGATAGCCGTTACGTACAGCTAGTGTCGCTGACGTGCTTGTGGTTAAACCCACTGCCAGCGTACTGTCAAGTCTTTAGAGTCCCACGCGGAGGGTTTCCCTGTTTCGGGCGAAACGATGTAGAGGCCGTATGGTTTTATGGCAGGGCTTCGATCACATACGTGCACTTGTGCACGTGCGATGTTTGGGAGGATAATACTAGTGGGTTTTGGTTTAAGCCGGATCCTAGTATTATATTCTTGGATTATTTTGTCTCTTTGTATTCATATTTTTCGGAATACGGATACAGGTATGTATATACGGTGAGGGGCATTCTTGTAATTATGCAAGATGCTTCTAGAAGAAAACACCTCATTATTTGTTTTAACCATTTTTGTTAATGGTTAATGAGGTGGAGAAATGAGGTGTTTATTTGTATTAAATGAAGCATGACTAACTTGGTGACTCATGGGCATGACACATTCTTTACTATTGGAGTATGCTTGATATTTTCTTTTGTTGTGAATTTTTAATACAAGGTGGTATCTAGATATTTTTGTGATATCTTGATATTTTGGTATGACATTATTGGTTTGCATTATTAATACACAACACTTAGCCATTCTTCACTTGATGATATTCATTTCTCACTTGAACACCCTCATCTTCTCATTGCTCTCTTCTTCTAAGCTCTAACCCTAATTGTCTCATGAGTTGAGAAACCTAGGGTTGGTGAAACATATTAATCCATCATCACTCTCTACATCACCTAGGCTATTTAGATTAGAAAACTAAGTGACCTAGTTACCTCGGTTTAGAGGTAGGAGCTCAAAGTAGACACTTTCGGGTGGATCATCTTTGACGTGAGGAAGCCGTTGATCAAGCTCGATCATGGAGGCCACTAGGAGCATGCTAAAGGAGAGGAGTAAAGACCCGAAGGACTTAAGCCTCTTGGTATAAACTCTTTTCATAGTAGATAGCTTCTTTAGTTGCTAGTTAGGTTTATGGAAGATCCGGTTTAGGGTTATTCTATCGCCAAGTTTACATCGTTAGAAAAAAAATTTGTTCCGCAATCGGCCACGGTTGATGGCCAGGGCATTAGTATAACCTTTCATGGTATCAGAGCCAGCCCATAAACCCTATACTAGCAGATTTAAACAATGTTAATATAACGAAACCGAAACAACTCCGAAACATGAAACAATAAATTCAAATTTCTGTCGAAATTTTCAGAGGCTCTAAAAATTTTTTAAACAATTGCAGAGTGCTCCTTTGGTTGTTAGATGAACACAGAACAAAAACGAGGCAATTCCATCACCATGTGGCTGGCCAAAACACCATTATGACCGCCCTTACCGGCTTTTTAGTGAGGAAATGCCTTGAATTTTGTTCTGGCTTCTTGTCTCTTGGATTTAAGGTTTCAGGTGTTGTTTGTTTTTGCCCAGGTTGGGTATTATGTTATCTTGTGATTTGGGGCAATTCAAGGTATTTTAAAGTCGTTATTTTTTAACACTGTTTAATAGTTTCAGTACATACATTACTATCTGCGACCGTGAATATCATTAGAGCGGTATAGCTCGTCTAACTGCTATATGTTCTTTTAGATGGGTTTACGAACATGGCATTCAAGTTGATGTTCTGTGTTTGTACTGTGGTTATGGTTGTGGTTAGATAGTCATGGTGGATAGCTTATGGTGCAATGTTACTGGTACGGTTAAGATTCATTTGTACATTTGTTATTGTGGGACGAGCGTCCAACATGTGGACAGCCGTTACTGTCTGTTGTATATTATTTGATTGGGGCACGACCAGGTTGAGATCGATGTCACCATTGTACATATTATTTTTCTTTTCTGTACTAGGTTTACCCCAAAGTGAAGTGCACGAATAGCCGGGTTCTAGAGGACAACAAGCTTGCATCTCATGGTGTTGAGACGAAGAGGGATTTACTCTAGAATTGGCAGGCTATTCGCTGCACTCGTAGTGGGTATAGTTTGACCCACGGAGGGGCGCCCAAGTTACCGGATTCCGTGAAGTGTTGGGTGGCACATTCACTTTGTTGATTCGGCTTGCCTCACTTCTGGGATTGGCGAGTAACTTGCCGCGCTCGTAGGGGTCCAGGTTTTCATTGCACAGGTTATCCATACGGCCGGGAACGTCGAGTTTTATTTACAGCTCAAATGAAAACCCGAGGCTCCAAGATTATCCACCATTCTGTGTTGCTTGCTGAGATTCTGTGATGTTGATTATATCATGCCTGGGACGAATGTTATATATATTTTTATATATACTAGTAGATATTGTATATGTTTTGCTCCCGCGCTAGTCCAGCTCCCGCTCTACCGTTAGTTAAGTAACCTAACAGGTGATGACGAGGCCCAGTGGCGAATGCGGATGGTATATACGTACATTGTATTTTCGTTCTTTTCTGGTATGATAGGATTAATTGATGGGACCGCATTAATTTTGATTAATGCAAGAAAAGAAACCTAAAAAGATGTTGTTGGAACAAATTTCAAAAAAATACAATTATATTCTTTCGCTTTGCATAGTGGTATTCGGTTGTGAATATCCAGCACCTCATTCCAGGAGGCAAGAGCCGAGATCCCTTCACGGGGAGTGACCTCTTGAGCAAAAGTCTAGACTATAGATTACTCGGTTTTTTCAAAACCAGAAGTTTTAAAACGCGGAGCCTAAACCACTCCTTTTTCAAAACTGCTCAGGTTCCTTCAACGATATCACATTCATTACGTTAAAAGGTTTTTCGCCAAAAACCCAGCCGTAGCCCTTCATTATTTCATAATAGTAATATTTAGTATTCGTGCTGCGTTTGTTAACCTAGTCAAGGGGTAATGTGCGGTAGTTAAGTAGTACTTTTCTGTGCATTGTAAATGCGATTGGTTAGGACAGTCGTGCGGCCTTGTTGACCTAGTCAAGGGCACGTACGGGTGGGTTTAATGCAATCAAGAAAATGACGGGTTGAACTTGACTAGAGGTTTATGGTTTGTTGATCTAGTCAAGGTCATAGACCGTTAGGGTCTAAAACCACATCGGGAGTTTCAAATATACAGGAAACTTGCAGATTTAGCATACCTTCTGGAGTGTGGTGACTAGAGTGGATTCCATCTAGGTCATCACGCAATGATAGTTGAATCCTGATCCCACTGATGAGTACGATTACTCTTGAGAGATTATTTCACTAAACATTCAATACTATAAACCAAGTAAGTGTCTAGAACAGTGTTAGCGGGGCTACGCCTCCAGAGAAAAGAGGTTACATAATTAAGGAATTTCGCGAAAGCGTTGAAAAACCTCTCTCGAAGTACCAACACTAGCCTGGCCGTAAAATTAAGCAAGTATTGTAACGGGGGATTAATCCCGACTAATTCTCCTTTTAAGGTTTGATGGAAAATTCGAGAAAACAGTGGGAGCCATTCTGGTTAGATAAAATAATAACCAATATAATCTTACAAGAGCGCACGCTAAGTGTTTCTTTTCTCTCTCTCCAGGTAGCAACCATTTCATGCCTTAATCAAGATAATAAAATGTATCGGTTGACCAATCTGAATTCTTATTCAAGGCTGGAAAACGTCGGTTCGGCTCTAAACTAGACAGCAGTCATGAGTATGAGTAAGGGAAAGAGAATTGCATGAATTCCTTGATAAGCCTAACAAAAAAGAAGCACATTATTGTGTCTTCTTCATGTGTTCTTATTATTGAGAACTGTTTTTCAGTCAGTCCTACCTCCTGGGTACTAGATACCGGATCAGGATCTTATATCTGTAATTTAATGTAGCGACTGAGAAAAAGTAAGATGGTTGGACTTAGTGATATGCCCTTCAGAGTAGGGAACGGAGCACAAGTGGATGCTGCAGCCGTCGGTGAATATCACCTTGTGTTGCCAAAAGGCAATACTATGATTTTGAACAATTGCTACTATGTACCTTCAATGGTGTGCAACATCATATCAGTTTCTTTACTTGATAAAGATGGATATAAGTTTGTTCTTGATAGAAATATCATGAACATTTACCTTAATCAGGTACTGGTTGCATAAGGTACACTGTGTAATGGTATCTATGTTCTAAATCAAAACACAGTTCTCAATGTACAAAACACACGCAAGAGGAAGAGTTCAGAAATGAACGAATCTTACTTATGGCATTGTAGACTTGGTCATATCGGAGAGAAAAGAATAAGTAAGTTACATAAAGATGGGCTTTTGAATACGTTCGAATTTTCATCTTATGAAACTTGTCAGTCCTGTCTCAAGGGAAAGATGACCAAATCTCCGTTCACCGGACACGGAGAAAGAGCAACAGAACTCTTGGGACTCATACACAGTGATGTGTGTGGTCCGATGTCTATATTGCAAGGGGTGGGTTCTCGTACTTCATCACATTCACTGATGATCTATCTAGGTTCGGATATATGTATCTTTTGAAACACAAATCTGAAACTTTTGAGAAATTCAAAGAATTCAGGAACAAAGTAAAGAACCAGACTAGCAAAAGTATCAAGATCCTCCGATCTGATAGAGGAGGGAAGTACTTAAGCACGGAATTCTTAAAATACTTAAAAGAGAATGGAATTCTCTCTCAGCTTACTCCTCCGTATACACCACAGCACAATGGTGTATCGGAGCGGAGGAATCGTACCCTATTGGATATGGTTCGCTCCATGATGAGTAGTGCTGAGTTTCCCCTTTCATTTTGGGGACATGCGCTTTTGACAACGGCATATCTGTTGAATGATTTTCCATCCAAATCTGTGCCTACGACACCATTCAAGATATGGAATGGTAAAAGGCCATATCTTAAAAGATTTAAATTATGGGGTTGTCCGGCTTATGTTAAAAAGCATAAACCGAATAAACACGAGGCACGGTCAGTTTTATGTAAGTTTATGGGATATCCAAAGAATGGTTATGGATATATATTCTACCACACCGAGGAACAGAAGGTGTTTGTTGCTCAGCACGCGTTTTCTTAGAAATGGAGTTTCTTGCAAAATAAATTAATGGGAGCACGGTAGAACTGGAAGAAATTCAGCGACCACAAACTGAAACCGAAGATTTGGTGGAACCTCAAGATTCAATAAGCCCAGACGAAACTCAGCCACTCCGGAGATCTGGTAGGATTTCTCATTCGCCCGAGAGATACTACGGTTTTCTCATAGACGGGGATCGAGAGGATTGAGTCTTGAAAGAAGATGATTCTACTAGTTTCAGGCAGGCCATTATCAGTAGGGACTCTGATAAGTGGCTGAATGCTATGCGATCCGAAATGGAGTCCATGTACACCAATAAAGTGTGGACCTTAGATATTGCTCCATCTGGGGCAAAACCCGTTGGATGCAACTGGATCTACAAAAGGAAATTTGGTGTAGATGGACAGGTGGAAACCTATAAGGCTAGATTCGTTGCAAAAGGTTTTCGTCAAAGACCAGGAGTGGACTATGACGAAACATTTTCTCCAGTGGCTATGCTCAAATTTATTCGGATTCTACTTGCTATTGCTGCCTTCCATGACTATGAGATCTGGCAGATAGACGTAAAAACGGCTTTTCTAAATGGAAGTTTGGAAGAGTGCGTTTATATGGATCAGCCAGAAGGTTTTGTGAACAGTGGGAGCAACGGGAAGGTGTGCAAGTTGCTTAAATCCATTTATGGATTAAACCAGGCATCGCGGAGCTGGAACATCTGTTTTGATGAAACACTCAAGGACTTTGACTTCATTAAGAACGCGGATGAGCGATGTATATATAAGAAAATTGTAGGACGAACTGTCGTATTCCTAGTCTTGTACATAGACGACATTCTTTTAATAGGAAATGATATTCATATGCTACAATCAGTCAAGTTGTTCTTGTCACAAAGGTTCTCCATGAAGGATCTAGGTGATGCCTCGTGCATTCTGGGGATCAAGATCTACAGAGATAGATCTAAGAGATTATTGGGACTTTCACAGTTCAGTTACATAGAGACCGTACTAAAGAGATTTAGTATGGAAGATTCCAAGCGAGATAACATACCCGCACTGCACGGAATCACTCTCTCCAAAGAGATGTCTCCCAAGACTGATGAGGAGAGGGTTCGCATGAGCATTATACCCTACACTTCGGCGGTAGGATCTATAATATATGTGATATTGTGTACCAGACCAGATGTAGCTTACGCACTTAGCATGGTGCGCCGGTATCAGTCAAACCCAAGTGAGGATCATTAGACGGCTGTGAAGAACATTTTCAAGTACCTGAGAAGGACTAAGAAGATGTTCTTAGTGTACGATAATGGAGACCTCACGGTCGAGTCCTTTACCGATTCCAGCTTTCAGAGTGAAAAGGATGACAGCAAGTCTGTCTCGGGTTTTGTGTTTACCCTCAACGGAGGGACGGTGTGTTGGAGGAGTTCCAAACAGGGCACCGTCGCACACTCGACGATGGAGGCTAAATACATTGTTGCAAGCGATACCGCAAAAGAAGCGGTCTGGATGAAGAAGTTCATTGCTGAACTTCAGGTAGTTCCGTCCATTGTTGATCCAATACCTTTGTATTGTGATAATAATGGGGCTATAGCTTTAGCAAAGGAACCACGGTCCTATCAGAAATCCAGACACATCATACGGCGGTATCACCTGTCAGGGAGATCATTGATCGCCAGAAGATCGAGGTACGGAGAGTGGACACTAAAGAAAAAACACGGCGGATCCAAGTGCAGTTTGAGCGCCTTTTTGAGATATTGGGTATGCGGTACGCCAGCAGCTGGCCTTAGTGCAGACGTTGGGTATTCGGTACACCAATTACTGGCCTTTAGTGCAGGTGGGAGATTGTTGGATATGTATGCCCTAGAGGCCATTATTGTATATGTATACATGTGGATGTTGGGGATATGTATGTACATGACATTCTTGCTCAGTTATACAGTATATTATTTCAGTTGTCTTTATCAGAATATGTGTATTTGTTTTTATTGATGCTTTATCCAACTTACATATATTGATAAAGACTTGATACAGTAGTATACTATTATGGTTTGACTTTATCTTAACAGGGAATATGTTATACATGTTATTACATATTGCGGTTACATCTTGATAAAGCCCGTAGGATCTTGCTTGACTAACTGCGTTGTGATGGCGATCATACTTGTGGGAGCAGGGTAGTCCATAAGTGTAAGTCGATGTACAACACCCCACGACTTGCAGGGAGGCGGAAATATGAAAAACGATCTTGTTCTTTGCTTAAACATCGACTAACCGAAGAATCTTTGCTAAACTATAACTAATGATAAACATAGGAGTTCTAAACTACTATGTGAAGTGATTATACCTAATGAACCGTGTCTTTCGTCTTTTCGTTCTCCACCTCCTCCTCGGGCTTCTCCAAGTAGTAGACGATCCACCCGAGAGCTTTACTTCAAGCTTCACCTCAAACTTGAGATAACTAGGTTTCTTAAAGTGCTAATCTAAGTAACCTAGGTGATATAGAGTTGGATTATGGAGTGATTAGTCTATTCTAATCCTTGATCTCAACACATGAGAGGGGAGGATTAGGGTTTGAAGAGAGAGAGCTTGAGGAGAGAGAAGGTGAGCATGAGAATGAGAATGAGATAATGATCTATCATAATATATATGAAGCATTATTATTTATCCAAAAAAGAAAATAAAGGATTTAACAACCATGCTTCACAAATAGAAATGGGTGATTCATCTCCATGAGTCATTAAGCATTTATGATGCATTAATGACATGGATGAATCACACAAATGAGTCACTAATCTCATTTAATACATATGCCACCTACACCCCCAAGTCACCAACCTTCTAGAAGCTTCTCGTGAAATTACGAGAACGCCCCTCCTATCCGTGAAAACACGGAAAAACTTTAGACTGTATAAATCCAATATCCCGATACTAGAATCTGGCTTAAACCAAAGCCGGCTAGTAAAAACTGTCCGAAAGTCGTACGTGTGTAAACACACGTATGCGTCCGAACCCTTGTCGTAAAACCATACGACCTCTATATCGTTTCGCCTGAAGCAGGGAAACTCTCTGTGTGGGACTCTAATGACTCGACTATTACGCTGGCAGTGGGTTTAACCACAGACCGCAAGCGGCACTAGCTGTACGTAACGGTCCCCAGGTAGATGTCGATAAGAAGGCCGATGAGGAAACCCATTTGAACTCCTACTGAGCCTGATGTGACAATCTCCGTACAGTCCGGTCTATTCGTCTAAGACTATCGCATATCGGGCCTAGGGGCGGCAAGCGTCAGTCCCCTAATAGCGGTATAAGTCGTGTCGGAGTGAAGCCCATTACACCCTGAGAAACTACTGGAACCTACCAGTAAATCTCGCTTGCCCTGGCTAGGGACTTTGCGTAATGGCTCTCTGACACATCGCGATATCAACTCCTAATACCGGGAGAGACGAATCCTGTCTAACCGCCACTGCCTCCAAGTGCTCGGGACTGCACCCAACTGCTACCTGTTTGCACGACTCCTTTGAGCCGTGGTAGGGTAGCAATCTAAGAATAGTGGGACACACTCGAGGCGAAGTAGCAGTGTCAAGTCTGCGGACTATGCTGTACTCATGTCACCTGGGAACTGTTAACTGACGACTGGTATAAAACCAACCAACAGTTCCCTGCGAGTCCTGTCCGGTATACCCGTAACCTAACGAGCACCTGTATACTATCTCCAATATGACGTACTGATGGCTGTGGGACAGACCATCTCCCCAACTGGGATGAGAAGCGTACACACTAGTCTACTCCGGAGTATCGATGCCCTGTCTCGAGAATCCTACGACTAGGGACCTGAAAAAGGATGTGCTTGTAGACTACCCAGCCCCCACTAGTGTGACTGCCATCACAACGCTGGTAGTCAAGCAAGATCCTAAGAGCTCTATCAATACGTATACTCACATATTAAGATAGAATAACCAAGTAGCATACTACTATGTTTAGCAAGACTGTTATATACATGTGAATATCCAAAGTTTCCATTAAGTAATATACAAACTAGTATGATACAATAATGGCCCCTAGGGCATATACACTAACAATCTCCCACTTGCACTAGGGCCATGTACTGGCGTATCGAAGACCGATGATCTCGAGTAGCCTCTCGAACTGAATTTGAGGTAGGGCCTTTGTGAATGGATCAGCAATGTTCTCTTCAGTAGCAACTCTTCGAACCTCGATCTCTCGACGATCAATGATCTCCCTGATCAGGTGATACCGCCTTAAGATGTGTCTGGACTTCTGATGGGACCTTGGTTCCTTCGCTAAAGCTATAGCTCCGTTGTTGTCGCAATACAGAGGTATTGGATCAACTATGGTAGGAACCACCTGAAGTTCTATTAGGAACTTCTTCATCCAGACCGCTTCTTTTGCGGCATCGCAAGCAGCAATATACTCCGCTTCCATCGTCGAGTCAGCAACGGTGTCCTGCTTGGAGCTCTTCCAGCACACCGCCCCTTCATTGAGGGTAAAGACATAACCCGACATGGACTTGGAATCGTCTTTATCACTCTGGAAGCCGGAATCAGCAAAGGCCTCTAACTTGAGGTCTTTTCCGCCGTAAACCAAGAACATCTCCTTAGTCCTTCTCAGGTACTTGAGAATGTTCTTTACTGCTATCCAGTGATTCTCCCCTAGGTTTGACTGATACCGGCTTACCACGCTCAGTGCGTAAGCTACATCTGGTCTGGTGCACAACATCGCATACATTATAGAGCCTACCGCAGAAGCGTAGGGTATAATAGACATGCGGTCCTTTTCCAAATCAGTCTTGGGAGACATCTCTTTGGAGAGGGTGATTCCGTGGCAAGCCGGTAGATTACCGCGCTTAGAATCTTCCATACTGAATCTTTTCAGTATAGTGTTGATATACCTGGACTGCGAAAGTCCCAACATCCTCTTGGATCTATCACGATAGATCCGGATCCCCAGAATGTAAGAGGCATCACCCAGGTCTTTCATGGAGAACCTGTGTGACAAGAATCCTTTGACAGATTGTAGCATAGGAATGTCATTTCCTATCAATAGAATGTCATCCACGTACAAGACGAGGAATACGACACTTCTGGCTACAACTTTACTATAAATACATGGTTCATCTGGATTTTTGATAAAGTCATATTCTTTGACTGTTTTATCAAAACAGATGTTCCAACTCCGCGATGCTTGCTTTAGTCCATAAATGGACTTAAGCAACTTGCATACTCTACCGCTGCTCCCACTCTGATTGAAACCTTCTGGCTGATCCATATAGACGCGCTCTTCTAAATTACCATTCAGAAAAGCCGTCTTTACGTCCATCTGCCAGATTTCATAATCATGGAAGGCAGCAATAGCAAGAAGGACCCGAATGGATTTGAGCATAGCCACTGGAGAAAAAGTTTCGTCATAGTCCAAACCAGGTTTTTGACGAAAACCCTTTGCAACAAGTCTAGCCTTATAGGTTTCCACCTGTCCATCTACACCAATCTTTTTCTTGAAGATCCATTTGCATCCTATGGGTTTTACCCCATTTGGAGCAAAGTCCAAAGTCCATACTTTGTTGGTGTACATGGACTCCATTTCGGTCCGCATTGCATCTAGCCATCGTACCGAGTCGCCGCTCTGGATGGCCTGCTGGAAGCTAGTAGGTTCATCATCAATGATGCAATCCTCTCTATCCCCATCTATGAGAAAACCGTAGTATCTCTCAGGCGGATGAGACGGCCTACTACTTCGGCGGAGGGGTGCGGGAATGTCCTGTTCTTCTTGAACTACTGGTTCTACCAAACTTTCAGTAGTAGTTTGTGGTTCTGGAATTTCTTCCAGTTCTATTTCGCTCCCACTTGTATCCTTTTCTAAAACCTGCTGTTCTAGAAAATGGGCATTACGAGAAACAAAAACCTTTTTTCCTCTGCGTAATAGAATAGATACCCCTTGGAGTTCTTTGGATATCCCACAAACCTACACTGCACAGATCGTGCCTCGAGCTTGTCCACATGCTGGTTTTTAACAAAAGCTGGACATCCCTATATCCTCAGATACTGAAGATAGGGTTTCTTCCCACTCCACATCTGATATGGCGTGGTAGGCACAGTCTTGGTAGGAACCCTGTTCAGAAGATATGCCGCTGATTCTAGCGCATAACCCCAGAAAGATTGTGGTAACTCAGCATTACTCATCATGGAACGTACCATATCCAATAGGGTTCGATTCCGTCTCTCCGATACACCGTTATGCTATGGAGTGTATGGAGGAGTAAGCTGAGAGAGAATTCCTTTCTCTTTTAGGTAACCTAGGAACTCGGCACTTAAGTATTCACCACCTCGATCAGATCTTAGTGTCTTGATACTTTTGCCGGTTTGGTTTTCTACTTCATTCTTATACTCCTGGAATTTTTCAAAAGCCTCGGATTTATGTTTCATCTGATAAATGAATCCGTACCTTGAATAATCATCCGTAAAAGTAATGAAATGGGAAAAACCACCTCTTGCATGTGTAGACATTGGACCGTATACATCGCTGTGTACGAGTCCTAAGAGCTCGCTCGCTCTTACTCCATGTCCAGTGAATGGAGTCTTTGTCATCTTTCCTTTGAGACATGATTCACAAGTGGCATAAGTTTGATATTCGAACTAGTCCAAATATCCTTCTCTATGTAAATTAGTTAACCTTGTCTCATTGATGTGACCTAGTCTACAATACCATAAGAAAGCTTTATTTAAATCTGGAGACTTTGTTTGTAGTGTGTTCTGGACATTGAAAATCTGGAGTTGGTTTAAGACATATATACCGTTATTCAGTGTACCGGACCCAATCAAACTTTGATTAAGGTGGATGTTAACAACATCGCTTACAAACGTGAAATCATAACCTTTATTTGATAACAAGGAAACTGTTATGATATTACACGTTAAACTAGGTACACAAAAATAGTTATGTAAAACCAAAATATGTCCACTCGTCAATCCCAGGTGATAATCCCGGACGGACACAGCTCCCACGCTAGCTCCGTTAGCAACCTTTAGGGTCATATCACCTTCCTTCAGCACTCTACGGTTTCTCAGTGCCTGCAATGAATTGCATATATGAGATCCTGATCCGGTATCCAATACCCAGGAAGTAGAGTTGATTGACAGACAATTCTCAATTACAAACACACCTGAAGTCGAAGCCACAGCTTGCTTCGGTCCTTGGTTCTTGGCGTTCCACGCCTTACAATCCTTCTTCCAGTGCCCTTTCCTGTGACAATGGAAGCACTCATCCTGGGCCACAACCGGCACCGCAATCTTTTTCTTTCCCTTCCCTCCCACCTTATTAACACCTCCTCTAGGTTTGGTGGCGGCCTTCTTCTTCCTTCCTTTGGCCCTAGCCTTGGACCCGAAAGAAGAACCACCGCTAACAAACATAGCGAGTGTTTCCCTTGCCTTCTGCAAGGTGCCCTCTGCACTCCTCAACATGTTAAGGAGTTCTGGAAGTTCAACTTCTTTTCTTTGAATGTTGAAATTCAGAATAAACTGGGCGTAGGTGGAAGGAAGGGACTGGAGAATAAGGTCTGTATAGAGCTCATTATCCAAAGTCGTTCCAAGGTCTGCGAGCTCTTCTATATAGCCTATCATCTTTAGGACATGTTCTCCTACCGATGATCCGACGGCCAACCTCGCTCGAAACAAGTTCTTTGAGGTCTCGTATCTTGCTATACGAGATTGCTCTCCATAAAGTTCCTTTGTATGGAGAAATATGGCATCTAGGTCCATATCCTCGTGCCTCCTCTGATGTTCATTGTTCATTGAAGCAAGCACGATGCACTTGGCCTTCGCGCAATCGAAATCCCAGGTTTTGCGGATTTCCTTATCCGCATTACTGGATTTGGGACCAGGGACAGCAGGTGCCTTAGCGGTGAGGACGTACCCTAATTTGTTATAGGTCAAAGCCATTTTGACATTCCGCAGCCAATCATTATAGTTTGGCCCTGTCAGTATATTTTTCTCTAAAAGTAACTTAAGTCCAGTCATTTTTAGGGTCGCTGCAATTAGGAGAGAGAGAAGAAAACACTTTAGCATGATGCTCTTGCAAGTTTAGAGTGGTTTTTAGTTTATCTAAACTGGATGGCTCCCACTGTTTCTCGAATCCTTCCCCAAACCATAAAAGAAAAATTAGCCAGGACTATTCTCACCGTACAATACTTGCTTAACCGTTCAGCCAGGCCAGTGTCGATACTTCGAGGGAGGTTTTCCAACACTTTCGCGAAGTTCCTTAATTAAATAACCTCTTTTCTCTGGGGGGCTTAGCCCCGCTGACACCTTTCTAGACACTTACTTGGTTTATAGCATTGATCGTTAAGTGACGAATATCCTGATAAGTAGCATATACTCACAGTAGAATCGGGATCCAAATATCATCGTCTGAAGGAATCCTACCAACATTCATCTAACTTCAAATGGTATGCATCTCTTTGCAAATTTCAGTTTCTTTAGAAATTCCCTATATAAATTTTTGCCTCATGCTCTTATGACCTTGGCGTTGGTCAAAATATCATAAGTCACATGTCAAGTTCTACCCATCATTATCTTGTTAATTTGAACCCATCCGTACATATCCTTGACGTTGGCCAAAATGATAATACGACTGTCCCAAACTAACTCATCTATCTATGTAACAAATGAATACCCAGCAGCTACCAAACACTATGCCTTGGCGTTGGTCAAAATACATAGCTTGAATACTACTGAATACCCAAATGAAATGATGGAGGGCTACGAATGGTTTTGGCGAAACCGTGAACGTAGTGAACTTGATATAACCGAAGGAACCTGATAGGTTTTAAAAGGAGTGGTTAAAGCTTCGCAATTAAAAAATATCTCCTGTTTTTAAAAATAACCGAGTGGTTTCTTTTAAATTGTTCCAACGATTAAACTTTGGTTTATTTTCTTTGCATTAATAATAACGCGTCCCATCATTAACCTATCATTGCAGAAAACAACGAAAATACAACGTCCTCTTATGCTATCCGCATTCGCCTCTGGGTCCCGTCATCACCCGTTAGGTTACATAACTAACGACAAAGCGGGGGCTGGGCAAGCGCGGGTGTAAAACATAAGTGACGTCTAAATAGCTATCATATATAGATATTATACATTCGTCAGACGCAATAATAGGCATTCCAGATATCAGATGAACATTATTGGATATACAAGCAATCCGCGTTTTCTTTGAGCCTGCAACAAAAGACGGATTACACAGTTGTGATGAATAGCCATTACCCCACCCTAGACCCTTACAGGTACGGCAAACTACCCGCCAAGTACCCGAAGTGAAGCGGTCTCCCTCAACAAAGTGAGTAGGCCACTAAACACTTCAAAGTACCCGGTAGTTTGTGCACCCCATCTTGGGTTGTCCTAAGAGCAAAAAACAGTAAAATGAAATAATACAACGGTGGCTACAACCGCAACCTCGATGTGCCCCACAAAATAATATTACAACAAATTACATTTAAATTGAATGAATTAAAATAATAACCTATTACAAAACCCCGGCTAATCATCACAACAGTCCAATACAGTTCATAATCACAAACAGTAAAATCCATTACAGAAATGTGCAACCCCCTGCCAACCGACATACTAGCAGTTAGGGGAGGTTTACGAACACATTATATAATCACAGATATAATCAAATTAGTAAACATCGCATAATTTCGATCGAGCAAACATATCAGATTCTACTCCCAAAACTTCTCTGTGCACCTGAGACTTGAGCAGAAAATAAACATTCCAGAAAATACAAAAATATCACAGAAGAGTTACTGGAGCAAACTGGGTCGAATCGGCCCCAACTCGGCCGCGGATCCGCGGCGGATCGGTGGGATCGGCCGCGGTTCCGCGGCTATATGGCCGATTCACAAACCCATTTTTCTCCAATGTTCTTATAATTCTCTGTAGGTCATTCTGCAGCTCCCTGAAAAATTTTTATAGCCTGTTTTAAATTCGAAAAAAACATGGTGATATCGATGTGTTTTCCGGTTCGTTTTGCGTTCGAAATTCATACGAGTTTGCTAACGAGTTAATTATTGTTTAGCGAGGCTCTGATACCACTATAAGTCGATGTACAACACCCCACGACTTGCGGGGAGGCGGAAATATGAAAACCGATCTTGTTCTTTGCTTAAACATCGACTAACCGAAGAATCTTTGCTAAACTATAACTAATGATAAACATAGGAGTTCTAAACTACTATGTGAAGTGATTATACCTAATGAACCGTGTCCTTCGTCTTTTCGTTCTCCACCTCCTCCTCGGCCTTCTCCAAGTAGTAGACGATCCACCCGAGAGCTTTACTTCAAGCTTCACCTCAAACTTGAGATAACTAGGTTTCTTAAAGTGCTAATCTAAGTAACCTAGGTGATATAGAGTTGGATTATGGAGTGATTAGTCTATTCTAATCCTTGATCTCAACACATGAGAGGGGAGGATTAGGGTTTGAAGAGAGAGAGCTTGAGGAGAGAGAAGGTGAGCATGAGAATGAGATAATGATCTATCATAATATATATGAAGCATTATTATTTATCCAAAAAAGAAAATAAAGGATTTAACAACCATGCTTCACAAATAGAAATGGGTGATTCATCTCCATGAGTCATTAAGCATTTATGATTCATTAATGACATGAATGAATCACACAAATGAGTCACTAATCTCATTTAATGCATATGCCACCTACACCCCCAAGTCACCAACCTTCTAGAAGCTTCTCGTGAAATTACGAGAACGCCCTTCCTATCCGTGAAAACACGGAAAAACTTCAGACTGTATAAATCCAATATTCCGATACTAGAATCTGGCTTAAACCAAAGCCGGCTAGTAAAAACTGTCCAAAACTCGTACGTGTGTAAACACACGTATGCGTTCGAACCCTTGTCGTAAAACTATACGACCTCTATATCGTTTCGCCTGAAGCAGGGAAACTCTCTGTGTGGGACTCTAATGACTCGACTACTACGCTGGCAGTGGGTTTAACCACAGACCGCAAGCGGCACTAGCTGTACGTAATGGTCCCCAGGTAGATGTCGATAAGAAGGCCGATGAGAAAACCCATCCGAACTCCTACTGAGCCTGATGTGACAATCTCCGTACAGTCCGATCTGTTCGTCTAAAACTATCGCATATCAGGCCTAAGGGGCGGCAAGCGTCAATCCCCTAATAGCGGTATAAGTCGTGTCGGAGTGAAGCCCATTACACCCTGAGAAACTACTGGAACCTACCAGTAAATCTCGCTTGCTCTGGCCAGGGACTTTGCGTAATGGCTCTCTGACACAGCGCGATATCAACTCCCAATACCGGGAGCGACGAATCCTGTCTAACCGCCACTGCCTCCAAGTGCTCGGGACTGCACCCAACTGCTACCTGTTTGCATGACTCCTTTAAGCCGTGGTAGGGTAGCAATCTAAGAACAGTGGGACACACTCGAGGCGAAGTAGCAGTGTCAAGTCTGCGGACTATGCTGTACTCATGTCAACTGGGAACTGTTAACTGACGACTGGTATAAAACCAACCAACAGTTCCCAGCGAGTCATGTCCGGTGTACCCGTAACCCAACGAGCACCTGTATACTATCTCCAGTACGACGTACTGATGGCTGTGGGACAGACCATCTCCCCAACTGGGATGAGAAGCGTACACACTAGTCTACTCTGGAGTATCGATGCCCTGTCTCGATAATCCTACGACTAGGGACCTGAAAAAGGATGTTCTTGTAGATTACCCAGCCCCCACTAGCGTGATTGCCATCACAACGCTGGTAGTCAAGCAAGATCCTAAGAGCTCTATCAATACGTATACTCACATATTAAGATAGAAAAACCAAGTAGCATACTACCATGTTTAGCAAGACTGTTATATACATGTGAATATCCCAAGCTTCCATTAAGAAATATACAAACTAGTATGATACAATAATGGCCCCTAGGGTATATACACTAACAATAAGCACATCCTTAAATGGTCCCTAGTCGCGTGAGTATTGAGACTAAGCATGTATACTCCAGAGTAGACTAGTGTATACATTTCAAGACCCCGACGAAGGGCGATGGTTGGTCCCGCAGTCATTGGTCTGATGCACCTAAGATCATATACAGGTGCTCACTGGATGTGAGTACACTAGACAGACTCGCCGAGAACTTCCAGATGGTACTATACCTATCGTCAGATGGAAGTTCTTAGGTGACATGTGTATAGGTTAGTGTTCGGACCTGAGATCGTCATTTTTCTCGTGTGAGTTCCCACTGTGCTTTGATTACTACCCTACCACGACTCTACTGAGTCGTGCAAACAGGTTTTGGTTGGGTACAATCCCGAGCCACATGGAGACAGTAAGCGATTGTTGGGGATTCGTCTCTCTCGGTATTGGGAGTCGATATCACACTGTGTTCGATTGGTCAGGACCATAAGACCTAAGCCAAAGCAGTTGTGATTTACCGATAAGTTGTTCAGTAGTTTTCCAGATTGGTCATGAGCCTCATCAACACGAATTATCGGGTTATTAGGGTCTGACGTTTACCACCGCCTAGACCCGGTATGCGATACTTGTTGGATATATGTATGCCCTAGAGACCATTATATGATAGTGGATGTATATATATATATATATATATATATATATTCAGTGTACATTCTTGCTTGACATGATAGTATGCTATCTGGTTCTTCTTTATCTGACATGCTGACTTGATCATGCTATTATTCATTTACACATGTTGATAAAGTCCTGAGGATATTTGCTTGACTACTGTGATTATGATGGAGATCATACTAGTGGGACGTCTGTGGTTTATAAGTATATCCTGAAATGTCCTTAGTCGTAGGTGTATCGAGATGGGGCATCGATATACCAGAGTAGACTAGCGTATATGATACTAGACCCATATGATGGGCGATGGATGTTCCCACATCCATTGATATTTGACATCGAGATCGTATACGGGTGCTCAGTAGTGACTGGGTATACTGGACGAACTGACCGAGAACTCCTATGGTATTATATCTATCGTCGGATAGCAGTTCTCTGGTTACACTGGTATAGGTTAGTCTGTAGACCCGAGATCGTCATAGAGTCTTGTGTGTTCTCCCACTGTACTTTGATTACCACCCTACCACGGCTCTACTGAGTCGTGCAAACAGGTGGCTTTTGGGTACAGTCCCGAGACACATGAAGACAGTGAGCAAAAGGAGAGGTTTCGTCTCTCCCGGTATTGGGAGTTGATACTGTGCTGTGCTCGATTGGCTATTGTTGGATATATGTATGCCCTAGAGGCCATTATGTGATAGTGGATGTATTTATACATGTATATATATATATATATATATATTCAGTGTACATTCTTGCTCGACATGATAGTATGCTATCTGGTTCTTCTTTATCTGACATGTTGATTTGATCATGCTTTTATTCATTCATACATGTTGATAAAGCCCTGAGGATATAGGCTTGACTACTGTGATTATGATGGAGATCATACTAGTGGGACATTTGTAGTTTATAAGCATATCCTGGAATGTCCCTAGTCGTGGGTGTATCGAGACGGGGCATCGATATACCAGAGTAGACTAGCGTATATGATACTAGACCCATATGATGGGCGATGGATGTTCCCACATTTATCGATGTTTGACATCGAGATCGTATACGGGTGCTCAGTGGTGACTGGGTACACTGGACGAACTTGCCGAGAACTCCTATATGGAATTATATCTATCATCGGATAGCAGTTCTCAGGTGACACTGGTGCAGGTTAGTGTGTAGACCCGAGATCGTCATAGAGTCTTGTGTGTTCTCCCACTGTACTTTGATTACCACCCTACCACAGCTCTACTGAGTCGTGCAAACAGGTGGCCGTTGGGTACAGTCCCGAGACACACGAAGGTGATGAGCGATAGGAGGGGTTTCATCTCTCCCGGTATTAGGAGTTGATGCTGTGCTGTGCTCGACTGGCTATATCAGTAAGTCCCTGGCGAGGGCTGTTGGGATTTGCTGATAAGTGTTATCAGTAGTTTCTCGATCTGTTATAGACCTTTCATTGGCATGACTTATTGAGTTATTGGGGTCGACGTTACCTTCCCTAGACTCGATATACAGCATATCTGACGAAGAGACCGGACTGTACGGTAGTGTTGCCGGTTGGCTCGACGGGAGTTGTAACAGGTTCGCTTGTTTTCTTCTGATCGCTCAATACCCGGGTGGCCGTTACGTTTAGCTAACCGCTTGCGGCTTAGGGGTGCTTGATATGATCATCACCCACTGCCGGCGTATTGACGAGTCTTAGAGTCCCATAAAGGAATTACCTAATCCTGGCGAAACGTTGTGGTGCGCATGTGCGATATACGCATGGACCCGGTTAAAATGCGCGTATGAGATACCGTATGTTAATCGGGCGGCTTGCTTTTGGTCAGGTCGTATGTGATATGACCGGATTGTAAATTAAGTGTTGATTTTTCATTTAACCATTAGTTTCTCACTAGAAATCCTTTCTTATCTTTATGTTGTATGCATGCATGTATGCACTCATTCTCATTCATGCACATAGGATGTGCATGCACACATACATCCATACATAAAGATTATCATGGTTGTTGATAAAGTAGATGGTGGCAATATAAGACTCACACCATATAAAATATATGGATATTATTTATTTGGAAAAGGGAAAATGGAAATTGAAATTGTTTCATGGTTTAATTCTTTGTTCTTGCACTAACCCTTTGACTAACCATGATTCAATTTCTATGGTCATTTCTTTTCCAAACAAAAATATCTAGATATTTTATAACCCTAGTTAAGAATGAGAGAGTGAATATATATATATATATTCATTTTTCTCATTTTCTATTTCAAGCTTATCATTATCTTGAGCTTACAAAGCCATCATCTTCTTCCTCCTTTCTCTCTTGCTCTCTAGTTCTTTCAAGTAAGCAAAAGAGTAATCAAGTTAGGATTTTGAAGTGAGAAAAGCAACCACAACACCATTCTACACTAGTCTTGCCCACTTGTGAAGAGTGTTAGCTTCCATTTTCTTCTCTTGATCTTGTGAAGTTACAAGCTTGGACAAAGCGGACTCCGGGTGGATTATCGTGGACCTAGAGGAGCTCAAGCGGACTTTTTCCAACCCTCAAGTAGCCAAGGAATCTAGCGTAGGGAGCTACAAAGGTTGTACTCTCAAAACCCTAGTTTTTCCTACTTGTGACGATGGACTTGTAATGAAACCCTAAATTTTCTAGCATGATTCTTTGTATGTTCACTTAGCACCTTAAAAATTTAATCTTTGGTACATGTGATACTTCCAAACCCTTCATGAGGTGCTAGGTAAACCTAACATTGGTATCAGAGCCGATCTAGAACTTTAGGCGTCGCTTTAGCGAAGTTAAAACTCCGATCAAACCTAAAATACGAACTTTTGAGCCTTCTCTGGACAATTTTTCAAAACTGTGTATTTTCAGAATTAAAAATACTTAAAAAATTAAGCAGGGAATTCTAAGAAATTATGTGAAATACGAAGCCATGAGCCGTACAAGCCGCCGCGGAACCGCGGCTATACCTTACTTGGGTCGCGGCTCCGCGGCCGTACAAAGGCCTTATAGCTTCGTATTTACACAGTAATACCCAGACCTGCTTGTATATTTTTTTGGGTATGTTTAATCTGATTCTTGTGTTGGATGTTCTAGGGATGGTTTTAGGATTCGGTGATTCGATCGGAATTTTAATTTCGTGTTTTTTCCGGATAGTTTAGAAAGTATTGAATTGTTCGAACGAGTATCATTTACTCACTTTTTCACGGGGTTTAAATCATTCGGAAATACGTGCAAGTTTTGTGGTGGACCCTCTAGAAGACAACAAACCTTAACTCGATTATGTGACCGTCTTGAACTGCCTTTTGAATATTAGGGTTTGGGGCAGTACGGCGTGCCACATGTGAGGCGTTGGCTTGACCCTTCTACGGCTGAACCGCTACTACTGTGTCACATTCCGGGATCTTTGAACTCCGCTCAAGTGTTGAGCTTTAGGGAATTTTGGGTATTTGATCATTCGTTCAAAAACTTTAATACTGTCTATTTATCTGGAATGTGATACAATATGTGGAATTCATATAGTTAGGCATGAAATACGAAGTATGTGATATTTCACATTTACGATGTCTAAAGAGAATGTGGATTCCAAATATTGTAGTTTTACACTTTCTTTTCTGTGACCGTAAGCGTAGTATGTCGGTATCGCCGGTTTTGTTGCTATACATCAACGACAATCGGGGTACGCATACTTACTTACGTTGATGATATATGATATTATGTGTTGCTGAGATATGATGTGCAGAATTGTCGCGATTGAATAGCCGGGGTTTTTTTTATGTGAGATGAGAGTTTTATTTTTCATTCATGTAAAATTCAAATGTAATGTAATATTCTTTTATTTGGGGCACTTCCGGGTTGAGGTTGATGTCACCAGTATTGTATATTATTTACTTTTCCGCATTAGGATAGACCCAAAGAGGGGAGCACAAGTGACCGGGTTCTGGGGTTCAGTGGGAGGCCATCTCGAGGAGTCGAGACCGGGTCTCCTAAACTCCAGGATTGGTAGGGTCGCTTGCCTCTCTCGTAGGGGTCTAGGGGTGTGGGCTTGGCTATTCATCGCGACTGTGGAATCCGTATTTTCTATTGTTGGCTAAATACTAAATACGGGCGTCCTAGTATATCCCACATTATATATATGTTTCTGTTACCTGTGTTCTGTGATATCTGAGACGAATGATATATTATATATGAGATATATAGTAGACGTTGCTTATGTTTTACACCCGCGCTAGTCCCGTCCCGGTATGCCGTTAGTTAAGTAACCTAACGGTGCATAACGGAACATTGCGGCGAATGCGGATGGCATAAGCGTACGTGTTATTTTCGTTTCTTTTCTGTGATTGGCTTAAGGACTTAAATGATGGGATTACATTAATGTGATTAATGTAAAGAAAATAAACCTAAAAAGATGTTGTAGAATCAGATTTTAAAACCACTCGGCTTTTTATGAAAAAGCTACATTTCAAAACTGTGGAGCTTAAGCCACTCCTTTTAAAAACCATTTGATTCTACGGCGATATCAAGTTCAAAGCGTTAAAGATCTTCTTAAAAATCATCCGCAACCCTCCGTCATTTTAGGAAGTAGAGTACTTAGTATTCGTGCTACGTTTGTTGACTTTAGTTAAGGCGTAGTGTACGGTAGCTAACTGATGTCTTCCTACACTGCATATGATGCAGATTAATTAGGACATTCATACGACTTTGTTGACCATAGTTAAGGGTCATATGGGTGAGTCTAATTAATCAAGAAATGACGGGTTGAACTTGACTGGTACTTATGATTTGTTGACCATAGTTAAGGTCATAGGTACTAGGGGTAAAAATCATATCGGGAATTTCAAGTGTTGAGATTTGCAATGAGATTGCATACCTTCCATATGATGGTTGGATCCCGATCCCACTGTGGGCAATAGTTGCTCTTAGGAGAGTTTTGCAGTTTACAATTAGCTAACTCATTAGGTGTCTAGAAAGGTATTAACGTGGCTACGCCTCTGGGAAAACGAGGTTTACTTTAATTAGGTCTGTGCGAAAGCACGGGGAACCTCCCTCAACTACCGACACTGGCCTGGCTGAACGGTTAGCGAAGTTGTAGACTGTAATTAATCCTGGCTAGTTTTCTTTTTTAAGGTTTGAAAGAAAAACTTGATTAAAGCAGTGGGAGACATCGATTAGACAAGATAATAAACCAATCTGATCTTTGCAAGAGCTTTCGCTGAGTGTATTCTTTTCTCTCTCTTAATGGCAGATACCAATGACTGGACTCAAGCTTCTACTAGATAAAAACAAACTAAATGGGACCAATTATAAAGACTGGCTAAGGAATCTGAAAATTGGCTAGGCTTATGATAAAGTATCATATGTCCTCACAGCTTCAGCCCCGCCCGTCCCAGGTCCAAAATCCTCAGTTGCGGATATTGAAGTCCGCAAGACATAGGATGCTGACTGTGCCACGGCCAAATGCCTCGCGCTTGCATCGATGGACAACACACATCAAAAGCAGCAAGAGAATATGGATATACAAACCATATTCCTCCATACAAAGGAATTGTATGGAGAGCAATCCCGAGTATTACGATACGAAATATCAAAGAAATTGTTTCAGATGCGAATGGCCCCTGGCACACCGGTAGGAGACCATGTTCTGAAGATGATAGCTCTTATAGAAGAGCTTGAGGACCTTGGATTGACGATGGATAATGAACAATATACGGATATTATTCTGCAGTCCCTCCCCTCCACCTTTGCTCAATTCATAGTGAATTTCAACATGCACAACATGGAGAAGGAACTACTTGAACTCCTTAATATGTTAAGGAGTGCAGAGAGCACTATGAAATCAGTAAAAACTCCTGTTATGACCGTTGGACAATCTTCCTCTTCTCACCCAAAGGCTAAGGCCAAGGGAAAGAAAAAGAAGAAGCCCACCAATCCTAAGGGTGGAGTTAAAAAGGTGAAGGGAAAGGAAAAGTCCAAAGCTGGAGACTCAGGGAAAGGGGAATGTTTTCATTGCCACAAGACAGGACATTGGAAGCGCAACTGCACCGAATACTTGAATTTCAAGAAGAAGCATGGGGATGCTTCCGCTTCAGGTGTGTTTGTGACAGAAAACTGTTTTTCAATAAACTCTGCTTCCTGGGTATTAGATACCGGTTCAGGTTCTCACATTTGCAATTCTATGCAGGGGCTGAGAAATAGCATGGTTTTGAGGATAGGTGACCATACTCTCCGCGTTGGAAATGGTTCCAATGTACATACAGTCGCAGTGGGAGAGTATCACTTAGGGTTGCCATCTGGGTGTATATTGGTTTTGAACCCATGTTATTTTGTACCAGGTATGCTTTGTAATATAATATCTGTTTCTTTGTTAGACAATGAAGGATATAATTTTGTATTGAAGAACAATGTTGTGAACATTCACCTGAATCAAATGTTGGTTGGGTATAGTACGCTTAATAACGGGATATACGTCCTAAATCAACACACAGTTTTCAGCATACAACACACTAATAAAAGAAAACTTTCAGAAATAAATGAAGCTTTTCTTTGGCACTGTAGACTTGGTCATATTAACGAAACAAGACTAAACAATTCACACAAAGATGGATATTTAAACCCCTTTGAATATAAATCTTATGCAACTTGCCAGTCTTGTATCAAGGGTAAAATGACCAAAACTCCGTTTACCGGACACGGAGAAAGAGCTACTGAGCTCCTAGGCCTCATACATAGTGATGTATGCGGGCCAATGTCTACACAGGCTAGAAGCGGTTTTTCATACTTCATTACATTCACTGAGGATTTCTCAAGATTCGGTCATGTATTTTTATTAAAGCATAAGTCCAAAACTTTCGAGAAATTCACTGAATATAAACAAGAAGTAGAAAAATAAACCGGCTTGAATATCAAAATGCTTCGATCAGATCGAGGTAGAGAGTATCTCAATACAGAATTTGCAAACTTCCTAAAAGAGAATGAGATTCTCTCTCAGCTCACTCCTCCTTACACACCACAACACAACGGTGTGTCTGAACGACGGAATCGGACCCTATTAGATATGGTCCGATCCATGATGAGTGATGCTGAGTTACCTGTCTCATTTTGGGGGCATGCATTGGAGACTGCAGCGTTTCTACTGAACAGGGTTCCAACCAAAACCGTGTCTACCACGCCATATGAGATATAGCATGGGAAGAGAACATCTCTTAAGAGAATTAAGATTTGGGGCTGCCCGGCCTGTGTTAAAAAGCAGAATCCGGACAAACTCGAGACACGGTCGGTCATGTGTAATTTTATAGGGTATCCAAAGAATTCTTATGGATATCTATTCTACCACAAGGAGGAACAAAAGGTGTTTGTTTCTCAGTATGCCACATTCTTAGAAAAAGAGTTTGTCACAGATAAATATGATGGCAAGGTGGTAGATCTAGAAGAGGTTCTAGAGACACAAACTACAAATGACGACTTGGTTGAACCGGCTGTTGCAATAGAAACTGAGGAACCTCGGCCACTCCGTAGGTCTAGTAGGACTTCTCGCCCACCGGAGAGGTACTACGGTTTCCTCATTGATGGTGACAGAGAAGACTGCATCATGGAGGATGATGAACCTACCAGTTTTCAGCAAGCTATCACGAGTGGAGACTCTATGAAGTGGCTAGATGCCATGATATCCGAAATGGAGTCTATGTACACTAACAAAGTGTGGACTTTGGACGTTGTACCCCCTGGGGTAAAACCTGTGGGATGCAAATGGATCTTTAAAAGAAAGATTGGTGTAGATGGGCAGGTAGAGACCTATAAGGCAAGACTTGTGGCGAAGGGTTTTCGTCAAAGACCAGGTTTAGACTATGACGAGACTTTTTCGCCCGTAGCCATGCTTAAAAACATTCGGATCCTACTTGCTATTGCTGCTCACTACGACCATGAAATCTGGCAGATGGACGTTAAAACGGCATTTCTAAATGGGGATTTAGAAGAATGTGTTTATATGGATCAGCCAGAGGGCTTCATTGACAGTGGGACGGGAAAGCATGTAGATTGCTTAAATCCATATATGGGTTAAAGCAGGCATCACGGAGTTGGAACATCTGTTTCGATGATGTTATCAAAGAGTTTGATTTCATCAAAAATCCAGATGAACCTTGTGTTTATAAGAAGGCTGTAGGAAGAGCTGTCACATTCCTCGTATGGTACGTGGATGACATTCTTCTGATAGGAAATGATATTCCTATGCTACATTCGATCAAATCTTTCTTATCACTAAGGTTCTCCATGAAGGACCTGGGTGATGCCGCATACATTCTGGGAATAAGAATCTATAGGGATAGATCCAAGAGGTTATTGGGATTGTCCCAAACCAAGTACATTAACACCATCCTAAAAAGGTTTAGTATGGAAGACTCTAAGCGGGGAGCCTTACCCGCTTGCCATGGGGTCACTCTCTCCAAGGATTCTTGCCCAAAGACCAATGAAGAGAGAGCTCGCATGAGCATTATACCCTATGCTTCGGCAGTAGGATCTATAATGTATGCGATATTATGTACACGCCCAGATGTAGCTTATGCACTTAGTGTTGTAAGCAGGCATCAATCCAACCCAGGGGAGAATCACTGGATAGCTGTGAAGAACATTCTTAAGTACTTGCGAAGGACTAAAGAATTGTTCTTGGTGTATGGTAATGGAGATCTCCAAATGGAGGCCTTTACCGATTCGAGCGTCCAGAGCGATAAGGACGACAGCAAATCTATCTCAGGGTTTGTATTTACCCTCAATGGAGGAGTGGTAAGTTGGAAGAGTTCCAAATAGGATACCGTTGCTGACTCTACGATGGAAGCTGAGTACATTCTGCAAATGATGCTGCCAAGGAAGCCGTCTGGATGAGGAAGTTCGTCTCGGAGCTAGGAGTAGTTCCAACCATTATTGATCCAATACCATTGTATTGTGATAATAATGGGGCTATGGCATTAGCCAAGGAGCCCAGGTGCCATCAGCGATCCAGACACATCCTGAGGCGCTTTCATTTGATCCGGAAGATTGTAGATCGCCGCGAGATCAAGATTAAGAGAGTAGACACAAAGAATAACGCCGTAGATCCACTCACCAAGGCCCTCCCTCAGCCGCAGCATGAGCGACTTTTTGAGATGTTGGGTATGAGATACGCCAATAACTGGCCTTAGTGCAAGTGGGAGATTGTAGGATATATGTATGCTCTAGAGGCCATTATGTGATAGTGGATGTATTTATACATGTATGTATGTATGTATATATATATATATATTCAGTGTACATTCTTGCTCGACATGATAGTATGCTATTTGGTTCTTTTTTATCTGACATGTTGATTTGATCATGCTTTTATTCAGTCATACATGTTGATAAAGCCCTGAGGATATAGGCTTGACTACTGTGATTATGATGGAGATCAAACTAGTGGGACATTTGTAGTTTATAAGCATATCCTGGAATGTCCCTAGTCGTGGGTGTATCGAGACAGGGCATCGATATACCAAAGTAGACTAGCGTATATGATACTAGACCCATATGATGGGCGATGGATGTTCCCACATTCATCGATGTTTGACATCGAGATCGTATACGGGTGCTCAGTGGTGACTGGGTACACTGGACGGACTCGCCGAGAACTCCTATATAGAATTATATCTATCGTCGGATAGCAGTTCTCAGGTGACACTGGTGCAGGTTAGTCTGTAGACCCGAGATCGTCATAGAGTCTTGTGTGTTCTCCCACTGTACTTTGATTACCACCCTACCACGGCTCTACTGAGTCGTGCAAACAGGTGGCCGTTGGGTACAGTCTCGAGACACACGAAGGCGATGAGCGATAGGAGGGGTTTCGTCTCTCCCGGTATTGGGAGTTGATGCTGTGCTGTGCTCGACTGGCTATATCAGGAAGTCCCTGGCCAGGGCTGTTGGGATTTGCTGATAAGTGTTATCAGTAGTTTCTCGATCCGTTATAGACCTTTCATCGGCACGACTTATTGAGTTATTGGGGTCGACGTTACCATCCCTAGACTCGATATGCAGCATATCTGACGAAGAGATCGGACTGTACGTTAGTGTTGCCGGTTGGCTCGACGGGAGTTGTAACAGGTTTGCATGTTTTCTTCTGATCGCTCAATACCCGGGTGGCCGTTACGTTTAGCTGACCGCTTGCGGCTTGGGGGTGCTTGATATTATCATCACCCACTGCCGGCGTATTGACGAGTCTTAGAGTCCCACAAAGGAGTTACCTAGTCCAGGCGAAACGTTGTGGTGCGCATATGCGATATGCGCATGGACCCGGTTAAAATGCGCGTATGAGATACCGTATGTTAATCGGGCGGCTTGATTTTGGTCAGGTCGTATGTGATATGACCGGATTGCAAAATCAAGTGGTTATTTATCATTTGACCATTAGTTTCTCACTAGAAATCCTTTCTTATCTTTATGTTGTTTGCATGCATGTATGCACTCATTCTCATTCATTCTCATTCATGCACATAGTATGTGCATGCACACATACATGCATACATAAAGATTATCATGGTTGTTGATATAGTAGATGGTGGCAATATAAGACTCACACCATATAAAATATATGGATATTATTTATTTGGAAATGGGAAAATGGAAATTGAAATTGTTTCATGGTTTAATTCTTTGTTCTTGCACTAACCCTTTGACTAACCATAATTCAATTTCTATGGTCATTTCTTTTCCAAACAAAAATATCTAAATATTTTATAACCCTAGTTAAGATTGAGAGAGTGAAATATATATTTTCATTTTTCTCATTTTCTATTTCAAGCTTATCATTATCTTGAGCTTAGAAAGCCATCATCTTCTTCCTCCTTTCTCTCTTGCTCTCTAGTTCTTTCAAGTAAGCAAAAGAGTAATCAAGTTAGGATTTTGAAGTGAGAAAAGCAACCACAACACCATTCTACACTAGTCTTACCCACTTGTGAAGAGTGTTAGCTTCCATTTTCTTCTCTTGATCTTGTGAAGTTACAAGCTTGGACAAAGCGGACTCCGGGTGGATTATCGTGGACCTAGAGGAGCTCAAGCGGACTTTTTCCAACCCTCAAGTAGCCAAGGAATCTAGCGTAGGGAGCTACAAAGGTTGTACTCTCAAAACCCTAGTTTTTCCTACTTGTGATGTTGGACTTGTAATGAAACCCTAAATTTTCTAGCATGATTCTTTGTTTGTTCACTTAGCACCTTAAAAATTTAATCTTGGTACATGTGATGCTTCCAAACCCTTCATGAGGTGCTAGGTAAACCTAACAGCTATATCAGTAAGTCCCTAGCCAGGGCTGTTGAGATCTACTGATAAGTGTTATCAGTAGTTTCTTGATCTGTTATAGACCATTCATCGGCACGACTTATTGAGTTATTGGGGTCGACGTTACCATCCCTAGACTCGATATGCAGCATATCTGACGAAGTGACCGGACTGTACGGTAGTATTGCCGGTTGGCTCGACGGGAGTTGTGACAGGTTCGCTTGTTTTTTCTGATCGCTCAATACCCGGGTGGCCGTTACGTTTAGCTGACCTCTTACGGCTTGGGGGTGTTTGATATGATCATCACCCACTGCCGGCATATTGACGAGTCTTAGAGTCCCACAATGGAGTTATCTAGTCCAGGCGAAATGATATGGTGCGCATATGAGATATGCGCGGGGACCCAATTAAATGCGCGTATGTGATACCGTATATTAATCGGGCGGTTAGCTATTGGTCGGGTCATATGAGATATGACCGGTTTGCTAAATCAAGTGTTGATTTAATATTGACCGTTTGCATTTTCACTTTAAACCCTTCTTGTCTTTTGTTGTATGCATGCATGTATGCATTTATTCTCATTGATGCACATATGGATGTGCATGCACACATACATGCATACACTCTTGTATCATGGTTGTTGATACAATGGATGGTGGCAATATAAGACTCACACACTTATTAATATGTTGATATTTATTTTTGGAAAAGAAAATGGAAATGGATAATCACTCATGGTTGATTATTATATTCCTTCACTAAACCTCTCTTTAACCATAAGTTATTATTCTATGGCCATTAGTTCTCCAAAAGAAAATATCTAGATATTTATAAACTAGAGTTAAGAGTGAGTAGAAGAAAATATATATATATATTTTTCTCATTCTTATCTCAATACCTATCATTATCTTGAGCTCTTCATTTGCCATCATCTTCTTCCTCCTCTCTCTTGCTCTCTAGCTTTCATTAGTGAGCAAAAGTGTGATCAAGTTAGGGTTTTGAAGTGAGAAAACTAACCACATCACCATTCTACACTACTCTTGCCCATTAGTTTAGAGTGTTGGCTTCTACTTCTTCTCTTGATCTAGTGGAGCTTCAAGCTTGGACAAAGAGGACTCCGGGTGGATCGTCGTGGACCTAGAGGATCTCAAGCGAGCTTTTTTCAACTCTCAAGTGGTCAAGGAGTCTAGCGTAGGGAGCTACAAAGGTTGTATTCTCAAACCCTAGCCTTTTACTACTTGTGATGGTGTTAAAAGTTTTGTTACCCTAGTTTTTCTAGTTTGATCCTTAGGATCTTTTCTTTAGCACCCTATAATTTTTAATATGGCATGTGTGTTGCTACCAAACCCTTGTAATGGTGCTGTAGAAAACCCTTCATGGTATCAGAGCCTAACTAGAAGCCTAGACGATATTACAAAAATACGAAAATGAAAACTTCCGCAAAAATACGAAATTAGAAAACCCAAGAAATGCTCTCTGTAAATTTTTTTTAAAATGGCCTGAAAATTATTTAAACAACTGTAGAGAGGCATTTAAGATGATATAAGAAAACTGGTGCGAAACGAGATGGGGGGCTCGGAAAAATCCAGCGACCCATGAGGATTTTCCGGCGACGCCGGCCGTTGGTGCTCCCCTCTGGCTCGTTTTGCTCAAGTGTTCTGTACATTATGATCTGGGGTTTCTAGTATTGTTTAGTTGTCCAGAATTGCATGTGATGTAAGTTTGGTATTGGGCTCTTTGCGGAATTGTTCGTATTCGTATTTTTATAGCATCGTATTGGTAACGTTGGCGACGTCAAACTGGTCGATTGAATTATCAAATACTCATATTTTTCAGGTTGAACGTACTCGATATATAATGCAGGTATTCATATGGACCCTCTAGAAGAATGTAACCCTAACTCGAGATGTGACCACCAAACTGGGACTAAACCTTAGGGTTTACCGTAGTTAGTGGTGCCACAAATGAGGCTTGGGTCTGCCCTTCTACGGCTGGTCCATTAAATACTGTGGCATAGATTTTGGGTATTGTTTGACGGCGCTCAAGTGTTGAGCTTGCTGGGGAATATGGGTGTTCGTTAATTCGATCGAAGGGTTTAATATCGCCTAGTAATATGTGATACTTGTTTCTGTAGCCGTAAGCGCTGTATGCGCATCACCGGTTTCGTTGCTATATGTCAACGGCAATTGGGATACACATACTTGCTTACGTTGATGACATGTGATGTTATGTGTTGCTATGTTGTGATGTATAGGATTGTCGTGATCGAATAGCCGGGGGGTTTTATGTGAGATGAGAGTTTTACTTTTCATTCATGTAAAATTCATTTGTAATGTAATATTCTTTTATTTAGGGCACTTCCGGGTTGAGGATGTTGTCACCATTGATGTATATTATTTACTTTTCCGTATTAGGATAGACCCAAGGTGGAGAGCACAAGTGACCGGGTTCTAAAGTCCAGTGGGAGACCATCTCGAGGAGTCGAGACCGGGTCTCCTAACTCTAGAATTGGTAGGGTCGCTTGCCGCTCTCGTAAGGGTCTAGAGTGTGGGATTGGCTATTCATCACGACCGTGGAATCCATATTTTCTATTGTTGGTTAAATACTAAATACGGACGTCCTAGTATATCCTATATTATCATATTTGTGTTTCTGCTGCCTATATTCTGTGATGTGATCGCTTAATATATCTGAGACGAATGCTATATTATATATGAGATATATAATAGACGTTGCTTAGGTTTTACACCCGCGCTGGTCCCGTCCCGGTATGCCGTTAGTTAAGTAACCTAACGGAGCATAACGGAACATTGTGGCGAATGCGGATGGTATAAGCGTACGTTGTATTTTCGTTTCTTTTCTGTGATTGGATTAAGGACTCAAATGATGGAACTACATTAATATGATTAATGTAAAGAAAATAAACCTAAAAAGATGTTGTAGAATCAGATTAGAAAACCACTCGGTGTTTTACGAAAAAGCTACATCTCAAAACTGCGGAGCTTAAGCCACTCCTTTTGAAAACCATTTGATTCTATAACGATATCAAGTTCAAAGCGCTAAAGATTTTCTTAAAAACCATCTGCAACCCTCCGTCATTTTAGAAAGTAGAGTACTTAGTATTCGTGCTACGTTTGTTGACTATAGTTAAGGCGTAGTATACGGTAGCTAAGTGATGTATTCCTACACTGCATATGATGCAGATTAATTAGGACATTCATGTGACTTTGTTGACCATAGTTGAGGGTCATGTGAGTGGGTCTAATTAATCAAGAAATGACGGGTAGAACTTGACTAGTGCTTATGATTTGTTGACCATAGTTAAGGTCATGGGTACCACGGGTAAAAACCACATCGGGAATTTCAATAGTTGAAATTTGCAATGAGATTGCATACCTTCCATGTGATGGTTCGATCCCGATCCCACTGTGGGTAATAGTTGCTCCCATGAGAGTTTTGTAGTTTACAATTAGCTAACTCGGAAGACGAGGTTTATATTAATTAGGTCCGTGCGAAAGCACGGGGAACCTCCCTCAAGTACTGACACTGGCCTGGCTGAACGGTTAGCGAAGTTGTAGACTGTAATTAATCCTGGCTAGTTTTCTTTTTAAGGTTTGAAAGAAGAACTTGATTAAAGCAGTGGGAGACATCGATTAGATAAGATAATAACCAATTTGATCTTTGTAAGAGCTTTCGCTGAGTGTATTCTTTTCTCTCTCTTAATGACAGGACTCAAGCTTCTACTAGATAAAAATAAACTGAATGGGACCAATTATAAAGACTGGCTGAGAAATCTTAACATTGCCTTGACTTATGATAAGGTATCATATGTCCTCACAGCTCCAGCCCCGCCCGTCCCAGGTCCTAAATCTTCAGTTGCGGATAAAGAAATCCGCAAGACATGGGACGCTGACTGTGCCACAGCCAAATGCCTCGTGCTTGCATCGATGGATAACACACATCAGAAGCAGCACGAGAATATGGACGTCCAAGCTATATTCCTCCATACAAAGGAGTTGTATGGAGAGCAATCTCGTGTATTAAGATACGAAGCATCCAGAAAGCTGTTTCAGATGTGAATGGCCCCTGACACACCAGTAGGAGACCATGTTCTGAAGATGATAGCTCTCATAGAAGAGCTTGAGGACCTTGGGTGGACAATGGACAATGAGCAATATACGGATATTATTCTGCAGTCTCTCCCCTCCACCTTTGCTCAATTTATAGTTAACTTCAACATGCATAACATGGAGAAGGAACTACCTGAACTCCTTAATATATTAAGGAGTGCAGAGAACACGCTGAAATCAGTGAAAACTCCTATTTTGAGTGTTGGGCAATCTTCCTCTTCTCGCCCGAAGGCTAAGGCCAAGGGAAAGATGAAGAAGAAACCCACCAAACCTAAGGTGGAGTCAAAAAGGCCAAGGGAAAAGACAAGTCCAAAGCTGGGGAATCGGGGAAAGGAGAATGTTATCACTGCTACAAAACAAGACACTGGAAGCGCAACTGCACGGAGTACTTGGATCTCAAGAAGAAGCATGGGGATGCTTTCGCTTCAGGTATGTTTGTGACAGAAAACTATTTTTCAATAAACTCTGCTTCCTGGGTATTAGATACCGGTTCAGGTTCTCACATTTGCAATTCTATGCAGGGGCTGAGAAATAGCAAGGTTTTGAAGACAGGTGACCATACTCTCCGCGTTGGAAATGGTTCCAATGTACATACAGTTGCGGTGGGAGAGTATCACTTGGGGTTGTCGTCTGGATGTATATTGGTTTTGAATCCATGTTATTATGTACCTAGTATGCTTTGTAATATAATATCCGTTTCTTTGTTAGACAATGAAGGATATAATTTTGTATTGCAGAACAATATTATGAACATTCACCTGAATAAAACGTTGGTTGGGTATGGTACACTTAATAACGGGATATACGTCCTAAATCAACACACAGTTTTCAGCATACAACACACTAATAAAAGAAAACTTTCAAAAATAAATGAAGCTTTTCTTTGGCACTGTAGACTTGGTCATATTAATGAAACAAGACTAAACAAGTTACACAAAAATGGATATTTAAACCATTTTCAATATAAATCTTATGCGACTTGTCAGTCTTGTATCAAGGGTAAAATGACCAAAACTCCGTTTACAGAAAACGGAGAAAGATCTACTGAGCTCTTAGGCCTCATACATAGTGATGTATGTGGGCCAATGTCTACACAGGCTAGAGACGGTTTTTCTTACTTCATTACTTTCACTGATGATTTCTCAAGATTCGGTCATGTATTTTTATTAAAGCACAAGTCCGAAGCTTTCGAAAAATTCACTGAATATAAACTCGAAGTAGAAAAACAAACTGGCTTGAGCATCAAAATTCTTCGATTAGATCGAGGTGGGGAGTACCTCAGTACAGAGTTTGCAGACTTCCTAAAAGAGAATGGGATTCTCTCTCAGCTCACTCCTCCTTACACACCACAGCACAACGGTGTGTCAGAAAGACGGAATCGTACCCTATTAGATATGGTCCATTCCATGATAAGTGATGCTGAGTTACCCATCTCATTTTGGGGGCATGCATTGGAGACTGCAGCGTTTCTACTGAACAGGGCCCCAACCAAAACCGTGTCTACCATGACATATAAGATATGGCATGGGAAGAGACCATCTCTTAAATGAATTAAGATTTGGGGTTGTCCGGCCTATGTTAAAAAGCAGAATCCAGACAAACTCGAGACACGGTCAGTCATGTGTAATTTTGTGGGATATCCAAAGAATTCTTATGGATATTTATTCTACCACAAGGAGGAACAAAAGGTGTTTGTTTCTCAGTATGCCATGTTTTTGGAAAAAAGAGTTTTTCACAAATGATACATATGGCAGTGTGGTAGACCTAGAAGAAGTTCTAGAGAGTGACGACTTGGTTGAACCAGCTGCTGCAACAGAAACCGAGGAACCTCGACCACTCCGCAGGTCTGGTAGGACTTCTCGCCCACCGGAGAGGTACTACGGTTTCCTCATTGATGGTGACAGAGAAGACTGCATCATGGAGGATGATGATCCTACCAGTTTTCAGCAAGCTATCACGAGTGGAGACTCTGTGAAGTGGCTGGATGCCATGAGATCTGAAATGGAGTCTATGTACACCAACAAAGTATGGACTTTGGACGTTGTACCCCCTGGGGTAAAACCTGTGGGATGCAAATGGGTCTTTAAAAGAAAGATTGGTGTAGATGGGCAGGTAGAGACCTATAAGACAAGACTTGTGGCGAAGGGTTTTAGTCAAAGACCGGGTTTGGACTATGACTAAATTTTTTCTCCCGTAGCCATGCTTAAATCCATTCGGATCCTACTTGCTATTGCTGCTCACTATGAATATGAAATTTGGCAGATGGACGTTAAAACGGCATTTCTAAATGGAGATTTAGAAGAATGCGTTTATATGGATCAGCCAGAGGGCTTCATTGACAGTGGGAGCAGCGGGAAAGCATGTAGATTGCTTAAATCCATTTATGGATTAAAGCAGGCATCACAGAGTTGGAACATCTGTTTCGATGATGTTATCAAAGAGTTTGATTTCATCAAAAATCCATATGAACCTTGTGTTTATAAGAAGGCTGTAGGGAGAGCTGTCACATTCCTCGTATTGTAAGTGGATGATATTCTTCTGATAGGAAATGATATTCCTATGCTACAGTCGGTCAAATCTTTCTTATCACTAAGGTTTTCCATGAAGGACCTGCGTGATGCCACATACATTCTGGGCATTAGGATCTATAGGGATAGATCCAAGAGCTTATTGGGATTGTCCCAAACTAGGTACATTAACACCATCCTAAAAAGGTTTAGTATGGAAGACTCCAAGCGGGGTGCCTTACCCGCTTGCCATGGAGTCACTCTCTCCAAGGACTTTTGCCCAAAAACCGATGAAGAGAAAGCTCGCATGAGCATTATACCCTATGCTTCGGCAGTAGGATCTATAATGTATGCAATGTTATGTACACGCCCAGATATAGCTTATGCACTTAGTGTAGTAAGCAAGTATCAATCCAACCCAGGAAAGAATTACTGGATAGCTGTGAAGAACATTTTTAAGTACTTGCGAAGGACTAAAGAATTGTTCTTAGTGTATGGTAATGGAGATCTCCAAATGGAGGCCTTTACCGATTCGAGCTTCCAGAGTGATAAGGACGACAGCAAATCTATCTCTGGGTTTGTATTTACCCTCAACGGAGGGGCGGTATGTTGGAAAAGTTCCAAACAGGACACCGTTGCAGACTCTACAATGGAAGCAGAGTACATTGCTACAAATGATGCCGCCAAGGAAGCCGTCTGGATGAAGAAGTCCGTCTCGGAGCTAGGAGTAGTTCTAACCACTATTGATCCAATACCATTGTATTGTGACAATAATGGGGCTATGGCATTAGCCAAGGAGCCTAGGTCCCATCAGCGGTCCAGACACATCTTGAGGCGTTTTCATTTGATCCGGGAGATTATAGATCGCCGCGAGATCGTGATTAGGAGAGTAGACACAAAGAATAACACTGCGGATCCACTCACCAAGGCCCTCCCTCAGCCGCAGCATGAGCAACTTTTTGAGATGTTGGGTATGCGATACGCCAATAATTGGCCTTAGTGCAAGTGGGAGATTGTTGGATATATGTATGCCCTAGAGGCCATTATTTGATAGTGGATGTATTTATACATGTATATATATATATATATATATATATTCAGTGTACATTCTTGTTCGACATGATAGTATGCTATTTGGTTCTTCTTTATCTGACATGCTGACTTGATCATGCTATTATTCATTTACATATGTTGATAAAGCTTTGAGGATATTTGCTTGACTACTGTGATTATGATGGAGATCATACTAGTGGGACGTCTGTGGTTTATAAGCATATCCTGAAATGTCCCTAGTCGTAGGTGTATCGAGATGGGGCATCGATATACCAGGGTAGACTAGCGTATATGATACTAGACCCATATGATGGGCGATGGATGTTCCCACATCCATTGATGTTTGACATCGAGATCGTATACGGGTGCTTAGTGGTGACTGGGTACACTGGACGGACTCGCCGAGAACTCCTATATGGTATTATATCTATCATCGGATAGCAGTTCTCTGGTGACACTGGTACAGGTTAGTCTGTAGACCCGAGATCATCATAGAGTATTGTGTGTTCTCCCACTGTACTTTGATTACCACCCTACCAGGGCTCTACTGAGTCATGCAAACAGGTGGCTTTTGGGTATAGTCCCGAGACACATGGAGACAGTGAGCGATAGGAGGGGTTTCGTCTCTCCCAGTATTGGGAGTTGATACTGTGCTGTGCTCGATTGGCTATATCAGTAAGTCCCTGGCCAGGGCTGTTGAGATTTACTGATAAGTGTTATCAGTAGTTTCTCGATCTGCTATAGACCATTCATCGGCACGACTTATTAAGTTATTAGGGTCGACGTTACCATCCCTAGACTCGATATGCAGCATATCTGATGAAGAGACCGGACTGTACGGTAGTGTTGCCGGTTGGCTCGACGGGAGTTGTGACAGGTTCACTTGTTTTCTTCTGATCGCTCAATACCCAGGTGGCCGTTACGTTTAGCTGACCTCTTGCGGCTTGGGGGTGTTTGATATGATCATCACCCACCGCCGGCGTATTGACGAGTCTTAGAGTCCTACAATGGAGTTACCTAGTCCAGGCGAAACGATATGGTGCGCATGTGAGATATGCGCGGGGACCCGATTAAATGCGTGTATGTGATACCGTACATTAATCGGGCGGTTTGCTATTGGTCGAGTCATATGAGATATGACCGGTTTGCTAAATCAAGTGTTGATTTAATATTGACTGTTTGCATTTTCACTTTAAACCTTTCTTGTCTTTTGTTGTATGCATGCATGTATGCATTTATTCTCATTGATGCACATATGGATGTGCATGCACACATACATGCATATACTCTTGTATCATGGTTGTTGATACAATGGATGGTGGCAATATAAGACTCACACACTTATAAATATGTTGATATTTATTTTTGGAAAAGAAAATGGAAATGGATAATCACTCATGGTTGATTATTATATTCCTTCACTAAACCTCTCTTTAACCATGAGTTATTATTCTATGGCCATAAGTTCTCCAAAAAAAAATATCTAGATATTTATAAACTAGAGTTAAGAGTGAGAAGAAGAAAATATATATATTTTCTTTTCTCATTCTTATCTCAATACCTATCATTATCTTGAGCTCTTCATTTGCCATCATCTTCTTCCTCCTCTCTCTTGCTCTCTAGCTTTCATTAGTGAGCAAAAGTGTGATCAAGTTAGGGTTTTGAAGTGAGAAAACTAACCACATCACCATTCTACACTACTCTTGCCTATTAGTTTAGAGTGTTGGCTTCTACTTCTTCTCTTGATCTAGTGGAGCTTCAAGCTTGGACAAAGAGGACTCCGGGTGGATCGTCGTGGACCTAGAGGATCTCAAACGAGCTTCTTTTAACTCTCAAGTGGTCAAGGAGTCTAGCGTAGAGTGCTACAAAGGTTGTATTCTCAAACCCTAGCCTTTTACTACTTGTGATGGTGTTAAAAGTTTTGTTACCCTAGCTTTTCTAGTTTGATCCTTAGGATCTTTTCTTTAGCACCCTTTAATTTTTAATATGGCATGTGTGTTGCTACCAAACCCTTATAGTGGTGCTATAGAAAACCCTTCAATACTCTTAGACGAAAAGACCGGACTGTACGGAGATTGTCACGGATAGGCTCAGTAGGAGTTCGGACGAGTTTGCTCGTCGGCCTTCCTTTTCGACAGGTACCTTGGTAGCCGTTACGTACAGCTAGTGCCACTGACGTGATCGAAGCCATGCTGTAAAACCATACGGCATCTACATCATTTCGCCCGAAGCAGGGAAACCCTCTGTGTGGGACTTTAAAAACTCGACAGTACGCTGGCAGTGGGTTTTTAGGTGGATAATACAAGTGGGTTTTGGTTTAAGACGGATCCTAATATTATATTCTTGGATTATTTTGTCTCTTTGTATTCGTATTTTTCGAAATACGGATACGGGTATGTCTATACGGTGAGGGGCATTCTTGTAATTGTGCAAGATGCTTCTAGAAGAAGACACCCCATTATTTGTTTTAACCATTTTTGTTAATGGTTAATGAGATGGAGAAATGAGATATTTATTCGTATTAAATGAAGCATGGCTAACTTGGTGATTCATAGGCATGACTCATTCTTTACTATTAGAGTATGCTTGATATTTTCTTTTGTTGTGAATTTTTAATGCAATGTGGCATCTAGATATTTTTGTGATATCTAGGTATTTTGTTATGGCATTATTGGTTTTCATTATTAATACACAACACTTAGCCATTCTTCACTTGATGATATTCATTTCTCACTTGAACACTCTCATCTTCTCCTTGCTCTCTTCTTCAAAGCATTAACCTTAATTGTCTCATGAGTTGAGAAACCTAGGATTAGTGAGACATATTAATCCATCATCACTCTCTACATCACCTAGGCTACTTAGATTAGCAAACTAAGTGACCTAGTTACCTCGGTTTAGAGGTAGGAGCTCAAAACAAACACTCTCGGGTGGATCATCTTTGACGTGAGAAAGCCGTTGATCAAGCTCGATTATGGAGGCCACTAGGAGCATGCGAAAGGAAAGGAGTGAAGACCCGAAGGACTTATCCTCTTGGTATAAACTCTTTTCATAGTGGATAGCTTATTTAGTTGGTGGTTAGGTTTATGGAAGATCCGGTTTAGGATTATTCTAGCGCCAAATTTACATCGTTAGAAAAAATTTTATTCCGCAATCGGCCACGGTTGATGGCCAGGACATTGGCATAACCTTTCACATAACCCCAAAAGGAAATAGGTAACTCAGCAGTACTTATCATAGAGCGCACTGTAGGGTTCCTAGGCACACTAATGAGGTCTCACAAGGCATCAACCATGCCAATTTCAAATTTTATGGGTGCCGAGAAAACCTAATACGGATCGTTAACTAGAATTTTAGGCGAAAAAGAAACTAGTTAACAACTTAACTAATAGAAAGAGGCTACAACCTTTATAGATCCGGTTCTCCACCTCCATGGCTCCGTGATGAAGTCCCCTCGCTGTCCATAACGGATCCCGGACTCTAGCGTTGGCTTCATCGGAGAAATGGGCGGGCTAGGTCGTCGACTTCGATGCCGAAGATGATCTACGTCGAGGCATCAAAAGATCAAGCTCCCACTTCACCAAGTCATGAAACTAGTGAAGAAAACACCCTATACTACTTGGCAAGAGGTAGAGGATGAAGAAATAGGAAGTGGGTTCACTTTAGAATTGGATTTCTCACTCATTTTCTCAAGTTGCCATTGTTGATAGCAAGCTTTTCTTCATGTGAAGAAGAAGAAGAAGATGAAGTATATTATGATAAGTATTTTTGAATAGAAAAGAAAATCAATACTTATCATAATACAACCATGGTCAAGTGTAGAGAATCAACTAGGGTTAAGTGAAGTGGTTAGCGTTAAGCATGAGACAAAAATGGTCACTTAGTCAAAGCTTCATGAAGCTTCAAGATGCAAACAAAGAAAGCCACCATTTTCTCTTTATGCCATTTATTTTCCAAAAAGAATAAATAAATAAATAAATGAATAAGAAAACAAAACCCTAACCATTCATATAACCATGGTTTAATCTTTACACAAACCCAAGTAAACATGCATCATCAAACATGATACAATCAAGTGCACAAAAGTATATCACATATACAACTTGTGCAATGCAAGTGAGAAAATCCATTTAAAGTGAACCAATACTAGTTAATGCAAAGTAATATATCAAATATATAATTATGCATTAAATCATTAAATCAACACTTGATTTAACGATCGGGTCATATCGCATACAACCGACTAATATCCAATGTATCAGCTTATCGAATCAATCCTTGATTCGATAACTAGGTTATATCGCATACAACCATTCGACACATTCATCGCGAGAATGAAATACGGTATCACATACACGCATTATTCTCGGTCCCGCACATATCTCATATGCGCTCCTATTTCGTTTCGCTTGAGCCAGGAAACCTCTGTGTAGGACTCTAAAGACTCATCAATACGCCGGCAGCAGGTGATGATCATATCAAACACCCACAAGCCGCAACCGGTCTGCTAAACGTAACGGCCACCCGGGTATTGAGCGATCAGAAGATCGACGAGCAAGCCCGCTCACACTCCTGTGAATCCAACCAGTAACACTTACCGTACAGTCCGGTCTGATCGTCTGATATGTCGCATATCTCGCCTAGGAGTGGTAAACGTCAGACCCCAATAGCTCGATAAGTCGTGTCGATACGAGGTCTATAACAGTTTGAGAAACTACAGGTAACACTTACCAGTAAATCTCAGCAACCCTGGCCAGGGATTTCTGGTTATAGCCAATCGAACACAGCGCAACATCAACCCTCTATACCGGGAGAGACGAATCCCCGCCTATCGCTCATTGCCTCCATGTGATTCGGGACTGTACCCAAAAGCAACCGTTTTGCACGCCCTCTTGGATGTGGTAAGGTGGAAATCAAAGCACAGTGGGAACCACACAAGACTCTATGACGATCTCGGGTCAACAGACTACTCTGTACCAGTGTCACCAGAGAACTGCCATCTGACGTAAGGTATAATACCATCTGGGAGTTCTCGGCGAGTCCGTCCAGTGTACCCAGTCTCCACTGAGCACCCGTATATCATCTCTGATGTCAAACACCAATGGATATGGGATCATCCATCGCCCATCTGTATGGGTCGAGAAGGTATACGCTAGTCTACTCTGGTATATCGATGCCCCGTCTCGATACACCCACGACTAGGGACCTTGAAGGATGTACTTATGGACTACCATGTCCCCACTAGTATGATCCGCATCATAGTCCAGGTAGTCAAGTACACATCCTAAGGGCTTTACCAATATGTAACAGAGAGACCATCAGTGTACACGTTAAGGTAAAGAGTAACCAGATAGCATACTATCATGTCGAGCGAAAAAGTCCTCCCTATATATGTCCAAGCATCCACTACAATATACATCCTATGTATAGTAATGGCCTCTAGGGCATACATATAACTAACAATCTCCCACTTGCACTAGGGCCATCTGTAGCAGTGGTTGTAGTATCTCATACTCAACCATCCCATAAAAGTCTCTCTCTGGGAATAGGCCTTCGTGAGTGGATCCGCCGTGTTGTTCTCTGAGTCTACTCTCCTAACCTCGATCCCCTGGAGATCAACCATCTCCATGATCAGGTAACACTGCCTTAGAATATGTCTGGATCACTGATGGGACGGACGTTCCTTGGCATAAGCCACAACTCCATTGTCTCACAATGGTAGGAACGAAGTTCATCTCATGAACTAATATACACCCAGACAGCCACTTTGGTAGCATCTTAAGTAGCGATGTATCCAGCCTTTATCGTCTAGTATGCCACGGTATCTAGCTTGGAACTCTTCCAACATACCGTCACTTTACTGAGGGTAAAGACAATGCCTGTGACTGACTTTCAGTCGTCCTTATCACCCTGGAACCCTTCCAGTGATTCTCCCCAGGATCGGTTGATACCATCTCACTACAACTAGTGAGAATCCTAACATCCATTTAGATCTATCTCATAGATCCAAAATCCAGGATTTAGGAGGTATCATTTTGATCCTATGTGGAGAATCATTGTGATAAGCGGAGATTGATCGAGCGTAGCATAGGAAACTCCTTACTTATCAAGAGTATGTCATCCATGTACTCTACGAGGATCGTCACTATACTCCCTACTACCCTTTTTTTTGTTTATACAAGGTTCATCTACCATTTTGATGATGTCAAACTGTTTGACTATCTCATCAAAACAGATGTTCCAACTCCGCGATGTCTGCTTTATCCTATAAAGCATCTTGCACACGTTTCCGCTGCTCCCACTGTCTACGAAGCCCTCTGACTGTGTACTTACAGACTCTCTTTTCTGAAACATTATTTAAGAAAAGCAGTCATGACACCCAACCGCCAGATATCGTAGTCATGGTATGAAGCCGTGGCAAGTAGGATCTGAATGGACTTAAGCATATCTCCTTAGAAAAGGTTTCAACATAATCCATGCCTGGTTAATGATGCAAACCATTAACAAGTCTAGCTTTGAAAGTCTCAACTTTTCCATGTACACCAAGTAATCTTCTCAAGATATACTTGCTCCTGATGGGGATTTAACCCTTCAGATAAAGCAACTAAAGTCCATACTTTGTTGGTGTATAAGGATTCCATCTCAGATCGCTAAGCATCCATCCATTCTTACAGAGTCCCACTCCTGATGGCCAGCTCGAAACTAGTTGGGTCATCATCTCATGATGCAATCCTCGCTCCCACTGTCATAGAGAAACTGAAATATCTCTCAGGTGGGTGAGGAACCCTACTAGATCGGCGGAGAGGCTGAGGTTCGTTGGAATCTACTGAATCCTTTGGTTCTACCAAATCATCTGCTGTTATTTGTATAGTTGGAACCTTTCCAGTTGTACATAACAGACCTTGCCTCGAGTTTGTCCGGATTATGCTTTTACATATAGCCCGGACAACCCCAAATCTTAACCAACTTAAGATATGGGCTCTTCCCTTATCATATCAAATATGAAGTGGTAGGCAACTGATTTGATTTGAACCCTATTCAATAGGTATGCAACTTCTCAAGTGCATAACTCCCAAAAAGAAATTAGGTAACTCAGTAGTACTCATCATAGAGCACACCTTATCACATAAGGTGTTATTTCTCCGCCCCGATATACCATCGTGCTATGGTGTATACGGAGGAGTAATGCTGAGAGAGAATCTCATTCTCCTTTAGAATAGTCCAGGAATTCCGTACTCAAGTATTCTCCTCCTTGATCTCATCAAAGGACATAATACTTATACCCTTATTGGTTCCCTACTTCTAACTTATATTCTGTGAATATCTCAAAAGGTTCGGACTTGTGTTTCAATAGGAACATATGTCTGAATCTAAAGAGATCATCAGAGAATGCAATGAAGTACTAAGAACCAGTCCTGGCATGTGTAGACAGGAGACCTTACATACATCATCATGTATCAGTCCCAAGAGTTCACTAACTCTTTCTCTGTTTCCAGTAAACAGAGCTATGGTCATCTTATCTCTGTGACATGACTGGCAAGTTTCACAAGATGTAAATTCAAACTGATTTAAATATGCATCTATATGTAACTTAAGCTAGTCGGGTCGCATTGATATGACCTAGTCTACACTACCTCAAGAAGGATTTGTTCATTTCTGAACTCTTCCTCTTGTGTGTGTTCCATATACTAAGAACTGTAGTTTGATTTAGAACATCAATACTTTTAGATAACGTGCCTGAACCGATCAACTTTTGATAAAGGAAATGTTCAAAACATTATACAACAATACAAAATTTTATCGTTTCTTTACTAATAAAGAGACAGATATGATTTTGTATATCAGGTTCGGTATCTAATAGCATTTGTTCAGAATCAATGTATTTGGGATACAGGGTGACAGTGACCAACAGACTTGGCTGCAACACTTGCCCCGTTTTCTGTCTCATGAAACTTATCACCCGATCTCAGTTCTCTACCTTTCTGTAGCCCTATGTAACAGATTACATATCTGGGATCCTGATCTGGTATCACATACCCAGGACGTAAAGGATACTGAGAAACAGTTCTTTGTAATGAACACACCCGAAGATGATGCATCAGCATGCACTCTCTTCGTTTGGGCGGCACGGGAATTCTGGTAATCCCCAATTTCCTGCTCTGTCTTATAACAATTATAAGTTGGAGCGGGACCAGCGTTCCCCAGCTCAGTATAACAAGCGGGTTCGGTCAATACATCCGTATTATTATCTTGATTAAGGCGTGATATGGTCGCTACCTGGAGAGAGAGAGAAGAAAACACTCAGCGTGCGCTCTTGCAAGATCAGATTGGTTATTATTTTATCTAATCAGGATGGCTCCCACTGTTTTTATCAAATCTTCCTTCAAACCCTAAAAGGAAAGACTAGCCGGGATTAATTACACACTACAAGTTTGCCAATCTTTCAGCCAGTCCAGTGTCGGTACTTTGAGGGAGGTCCCCCTGTTGGAGATAGTGCCCTCAGAGTCAATTATTGGATCACAGGCACGTGATTGCAATGATTGAGGGAGGACCTATCCCGGTACGACAGTCTTACTCGAGATGATAGTTTTCTATCTGGTTTACCTTTATCATCGTGTACTGCTTTAGGTGACCTGATAGGTCGCTATTGCACGTTGATAGAGCCCCTAGGATTCTTGCTTGACTGCCGGCAGTATGAGGGCGATCATATACGTGAGAGCTGGGGTCTACAAGCATATCCTTAAAAGTCCCTAGTCGTGGGAGTTTCGAGACAGGGCATCGATTCTCCAGAGTAGACTAGTGTATACAGTCGAGACCCCGACGAGGGGCGGTGGCCGGTCTCACAAGCCACTGGTGTCAGTTGGATCGCCTAAGATGTATACAGGTGCTCATTGGGTTATGAGTACACCGGACAGGACTCGCCGGGAACATGCTAGTTGGTCTTATACCTGACGTCAGATAGCAGTTCCCAGGTGACATGTGTACAGGTTAGTTCATCGACCTGCGGATCGTCATTTGTCTCGTGTGAGTTCCCACTGTGCTTTGATTACTACCCTACCACGGCTCAAAGGAGTCGTGCAAACAGGTTTTAGTTGGGTACAGTCCCGAGCCACATGGAGGCAGTAAGCGGATCTTCGGGGGTTCGTCTCTCCCGGTATTGGGGGTGAGGTCGCGCTGTGTCTAGGAGAGCCATTACACGAAGTCCTTGGCCAAGGCAGGAGATTTACTGGTAGGTATTCCAGTAGTATCTCAGGGTGTTCTGGGCTACACTCCGACACGACTTGTACCACTTTTGGGGGTCTGACTTTTACCCACCCTCTAGGCCCGACATGCGATGCTCATAGACGAACGGACCGGACTGTACGGATATTGTCACTGACAGGCTCAGTAGGGTGTCAGGATGAGTTTGCTCATCGACGTCCCTTTTGGTCAATAGATGGTGGCCCGTCACGTATTGGCTTATACCTCTGACGTTCTAGTGGTTAAATCCACAGCCATAATATTGACGAGTCTTTAGAGTCCACCACACTTTCAGTTACTCAGCTTTCGGGCGAAACGCTGTAGAGGCCGTATGGAGATATGGCAGGGTCCGATCAGATACGTGCGGTATTGCACGGATCAGGATCGGACGGTTTGTACTAGAGGCCGTATAGATATATGGCAGGGTTAGGTCAGATACGTGCGGTATTGCACGGATCAGGATCGAACGGATATTACTAGCCGGCTTTGGTTTAAGCCGGATCCTAGTTTAGTACAGTGTAGATTTTGTCTCTTTGCATTTGTATCCGGTCGGAATACAGATGCGGGTGTGTATGCACAGTTTCGGGGTTTTCCTGTAATTTATTACGGGACCAGTTTTCTGGAGTTGCCAGTTTGCATTCCGTTCCGGCCGGTTTTCGTTTGTTCTTTCCCGGCCGGACTTTTCCGATGGAGGGGGTTATTTGCAATTGTGCAAATAACATTTGTGGAGGGGGTTTCTTGCTATTGTGTTGATTATGATATCTTTCATCCATCACTTGCATTAATTAAGACTTGAAAGGGTATGGGTTGGATTTAAATGAAGTATGGTTGATGTTTTGTTTATGGTCACCCTTGCTTTCTACTACACTTACCTCCCTCTTGCATTTTGTTCACAACTCCAACCCCTTTCCATATTGAGATTGGCCGGCCACATTTGAGAGAGGAGATGAGAAAAAATGAGAGAGATTCATTTTTGTGTATAGCATTCTTCATCTCATTCCATTTGCTAGAAAATTGAAAGCACCAATTTTCTTTAGACCATTCCTCCGTCTAGGCAACCAACCCCAAAGTGACATACTCTACACTACATTCTACAGCACTTCTTGGGCATGTCGACTTGCCAGCTTCATGCCCGAGTTGCATCGGTATTGAGGTGGGAGCCCGTAAAAGATGCAGGCGATGTGGTGCCCTTCCGGCGAGGAGGCGACGACCGGAGTTTCCGCAAGAGATCGGGACGATGACGAGAAGACCGGAGGACTCGGATCACTCGGTATATCTCTTCCCTATCTTGTTACTTTGCTAGAACTAGTTTAATGGCCCGATCCGGGGTTTAGTGCGCGGTGGTGCCGGTTTGCTAAGTCCGCAAAATTAAAGTTTATCACCGTTTCCGCATTTGGTCATCGGATTGACGACCGGGGCGCCGCCGTGCACTTACAGTGGTATCAGAGCCTCGCCATTAACTTCGTCTAGCTTCGTTTGATGTGTTTTGCATTTCCGATCGACCAAAATTCCAAAATCTACAATTTAGTTCACATCAGTTTTCTGTTGAAATTTTTTGGTCTCGAAAAAATTTTCAGGTTGTAAAATATTGATGTACTGGATATTATAAGACTACTGGGAAAATTCGACACAGTCAGTCGACGATCGAAGCGCGGAACCGCGGCCAAACCCCCCCTTGGGCCGCGGTTCCGCCGCACTTTGGTGTCGTCACTGTGTCAATTTTTTCCAGTGGGCTTCTGGGCTTATTTTATGGGTTTTGGAATATTAAGATTGGGCCCAGAATTTCTGTGAGTGCTACAGTATTGCTTGGGGGCCCACTTGTTAATTTTTGATCGATCGGATATTTTAAACACATTTTTCACAGTATTTACATTATATCTGCGACCGTGAATATCACTTGATCGGTAAATCCGGTCTAACTGCTATAGCCCGGTTAGACGGATTTGCGAACGTGACTTTCATGTTGATGTTCTATGTATTTGCTGTGTTGTTGCGGATCGGTCGTGGGGGATAGCCTGGATGCAATGCTAGTACTGTTTTGTTGTATTATGTACATTTGTTGCTGCGGGGCGAGCGTCCGACATGTGGAATGCCGTCACTGCCTGTTTGTATTATTCTTTTGGGGCACGACCTGGTTGCGGTCGATGTACCCGTTGTATGTATATTTTACTTTCTGTACTAGGATTGCCCCGCAGTGGGGTGCACGGATAGCCGGGTTCTGGAGGGCAACAAGCCCGCATCTCAGGGCATTGAGACGGAGGGGCTTCAGTCTGGAATTGGCGGGCTATTCGCCGCACTCGTAGGGGGTACAGGTTGACTCAGGAGGGGTGCCCAAGTTGCCAGATTCCGTGAAGTGCTGGGTGGTCCATTCACGGTGCTGAAGGGGGCTGCCTCGCTTCAGGTTTTGGCGGGTAACTTGTCGCGCCCGTAGGGGTCTAGGATTTCATTGCACAGGCTATCCACACGACCAGGGGAACGTCGGGTTTCAGTAGTGGCTCTGTGAAACCCGGGGATCCCAGATATCTGTATTGTTCTGTGATGCTGTACATTTCTGTGATGTTGCATTTTATTCACGCCTTGAGCGAAATACTATATATTGGTATATATATTAGTAGATGTTGTATATGTTTTTCATCCGCGCTAGTCCAGTCCCCGCTCTGCCGTTAGTTAGCTAACCTAACGAGTGATGACGGGACCCAGTGGCGAATGCAGATGGCATATACGTACGTCAGTATATTTTCGTTCTTTGTGGTGTGATCAATTGATGGGACTGCGTTGATTCGGATCAATGCAAGTTAAAACAAACCTTTTCTGATGTTGTTGGAACTCTTTTCAAAAAGCTGTTATTGCAAGGACGTTCACTTTTGTTTTGCATCGTGGTATTCATTTGGAATATCCTGCTCCTCAGTCGACGAGGCAAGGGCCGAGATCCCTTCACCGGGAGTGACCCCTTGGACAGAAGTTTGCGTCAGGGCATTGACTTCACTATAGCCGATTACTTTTGCTTTGCATCGTGGTATTCTTTTGGAATATCCTGCACCCCATTCTACGGGGAAAGAGCCGAGATCCCTTCACCGGGAGTGACCTCTTTAGTAAAGGTTTTCGTCACTATATTTTCTAAAAAGCTATCCGTTCCTTCAACGATATCAAGTTCATTACGTTAAAGGTTTTCGCCAGAAACCATTCGTAGCCCTCAGTCATTTCAGACAGATAGCACGTAGTATTCATGCTATGTTTGTTGACCTTCGTCAAGGCATAGTGTTTGGTAGCTGCTTGTTGCTTTTCTGCAGCATAGATAGATGCGTTGGTTTGGGACAGTCGTATAGCCTTGTTGACCTTCGTCAAGGGCTTGTACGGGTGGGTTCAAATTAACCTGGACAATGACGGGTGGAACTTGACATGTGACTTATGATTTGTTGACCTTCGTCAAGGTCATAAGAGCATGGGGCAGAAATCACATCGGGAGTTTCAAAAGAACTGAAACTTGCCAGATAAGCGCATACCTTCTGGAGTGTGATACCGTGAGCGGATTCCGTCACGTTATCATGCGATGATAGTTGGATCCCGATTCCCACTGATGAGTTGGTTTATTCCTCGGGTGACCCCGACCAATTCTTCTTTCAGGTTTGGAGGAGAATTTGAGGTACAGTGGGAGGTTTCCAGATTAGATAAATTGGTAACCATTCTGATCTAGGTTAGAGTGCACGCTGAGTGTTTCTTTTCTCTCTCTCTGGCAGCGACCATTGACCCGACCCTAAGACTATAACTCAGTGACCAAGTTGACCGAACCTTCTTAACACTGGCTTTTGGATTGTCAGAGTTGCAGACCTCATTGCCACTCCTACTTTTACCCTTTTCTCCAGGACACCCCGTATTACTACGAACGTCCACTTCCATTGGACAAAACCATCGTATGGTTAGATACGAACTCGAAGGAATTCGAGGATGGTTTCCGGTTCTGGAGAAAACGGATAGGATTATTCAGTTGTTTTTTCCCTTTTACCTTCTCTCAAGTTGTGAGTACTCCTTAGTTTAGGAGATAGTACACCTATTACGCAAATTGGATAATCTTCTTCCAAACTTTAGGCTGGTGCCGAACAGTGGGGAATGAAGAAAACCAATTAGCATAACGATGGTGTGCAGAAGGTATTAAGATTAAGACAAAGCAAGGGATTAGTAAGAGGGCAAAGTAAATTGCGACTGATATTCACGACCAAACCAAGTATTTCTTCGCCAATCCTAAATCACCTTTGTATTTCTCCAGGACACTCCGTATCACTACGAAGATCCACAGTTTATTGGATACTCCATCGTATGGTTATATACGAACTTGAAAGGAACTTGTTCCAGTTCGGGGATGGATTCTGGTCCAGGAGAAATAGGAATAAGGTTTATTCGGTTGTCTTTTATCTTCACCTTCTCTCGCATAGCGAGTGCTCCTAGGACTAGGACAGTACACCCATTATGCTTATTGGATAGTCTTCTTCCAAACCATAGGCTGGTGCCGAACGGTAGGGAAGGAAGAAAACCAATTGGCCTAAAGGGGTGTGCAGAAGGTAATGACTAAAGACATATAAAGGGATTTGGAGAGGTGGCAAAGAATTATACGGTTATAGTTGTGAATCTGGATAATGGAAGAGGCATTACTAGGAATACCAGGATACCCCATCGAAACATTTCAATGTTTCAGTTTCACTGTGTACTGTTAAATGAAAACTGATTTCCCGATTAGACACTTGCTCCAGGGTATGTATTTACCAGGTATGATTCTCACATCTGTATGGCTTTACAGATGATGAGTGGGAGTAAGTTATTGGGAATTGGGTGATCATCCTCATTATATCGGGATTCGTTGTAATCGGTGATATTTGAGGAGATCACCTGGGCTGTTTGCCGGTCGGCAAATTTTTGGTTTTGAATATCCGCTGTTGTGCACCAATTTCAAATTGATATATCTGTACGTCTATTTTTATAGAGTGAGATATACCTTTTGATATTATGTCGATGACATTTACCTATATCAGTGGATGGTTAGGTAAGGAGCATTAAACAGCGGTGTAATTCTTCTTAACCATAAGTACAGTTTTCAACCTACGACGCACAGTGAAAGAGTTGTTAGACTCGGCGGACTTATACAGAGTATTGTATGTTGTCCAGTGTCCATTGGGACAGAGGGGTTGGTCCTCATACTATATTCTGTTTACTTTTAACTTCTCTAGTTCTTAGACATGAGTTTCGTAGAAACACAGGGTCTAAGTTTTGAGGAGTTATAGGTATTTGAATAGAGTAGAGAACCAGGTGTTGCAAGTATCGGGATTCTTCAAAGTGATCGAAGATGTAGATACTTGTGTATGGTATTCAGTTGATAGTAATAATAAAGAGAAATTGCTTCTCTTTCAGGTTACTCGTAATTGGAAGCATTCCTAAGTTGAGTAACGCTGATCAGCCTATCTCCATTTAGTTGACATGCACTGGAGACAGCTGCATGATTTGAATCTGGTTCAATTAAATCAGTGCCTCTGGTTCTATATTGGATATAGTACAGTTCATATCTTAACATTGTTAAGGTACGGGGAGTTGTCCGGCTTATGATTAAAACCAGACTCTGGATAACTCAAGACACGTTTCTGTAATGGCTGTTTGTGGGTTGACCCAGGCTATGACGAGGGTTGACTTTCTACCATCTGGGAGATCAATAGTAATATTGTTCTAGACTCGCCACAGTTTTAATAAAAATGGATTTTTCAAAAACAGTAGTGGGAGTATGGTAGAACTGGAAGTGATTCCAGAACCGCAAACGATTACTGAAGATTTGATAAGGAACCTAAAGATTCAATCTGATTTGACATTCCATTGGCCACTCCGCAGATAAGGTGGGTAACTTCAGGCACCCGAGAGGTACTCCGGTAGTCTCAAGGACGGTGACAGGGAAGTTCTTGTTTACCCACACTTGCCATTGCTGTTGTTCCAGACTGTGAGACCCGGCAGGAGGATGAGTATAGCGTCGTTCTAAACTTGTTTTAGAAGTGTACGTTTATATGACTCTGCCAGAGGGTTGTCGTAGTCAGTGGGAGCAGCAGAAGCATTGGTGGACAGGTAGCCTATGTCTACTTATAGACTAAAGCAGATATAGCGGAGTTAGATCATCTGTTTCTGATGTGACAGTCATAGGTTTGACGTCATCAGAATAGGGGATGGATCTGTTGAGAAGATAGTAGGAAGTGATATTCTTATACTACGATCGGTTATATTTTGGTCGTCACACAGTGGTTTCTCCACAAGGGACTTGGACACAATATCAGACATACTGGTTACTAGATCTATGGTTTTAGATCTACATTTGGGTGGTTTCTCAATCAGGGTACCTTGACAGCATTCTAAGAGTATTTAGAATGGACGACTCCTGGCACGGTAGTATACCTGCAAGTGATGGAGTCACCCTCTCTAAAGGCGTCTTATAGACTAAAGTAGAGAGGGATGTGCATAATTGGCAGATCACTTGCTTAGGCAATTGAGTCAATCATGAGATGTCAAGTACCACACCAGATGTTGTTCTTGCACGAGACGCAATAAGTTGACATTGATCCAATCCTGGAGAAGCAGTCGGAAGCAGTTTAAGAACATAAGTGGATGTTCTAGGGATATGATAACGACAGCCTCATTTAGGAGACAGTTATCATTCCAGGCTTCCAAGGTGACATGGACGACAAGGAGGTCGTCAGAGTTATAGTTTTTCCTTCTGACGAGGGGCAGTATTTTGGACAGGTGGTCCAAGGAAATACTGAGGGTGGCATGGCGCAGGATACTGATTAAGTTCAGTTGACGATACAGTCTAAGAAGTTTGGATTTGGAGTTTATTTATGAGCTCGGTCCCATCAGACATCCAGACATTCTAAGACAGGTATTGCTCATTTCGGGAGATGGCTTTCTCCGCGAACTTGAGATATAGAGAGACATAGAAAGATACATCAGAGCGGATCCACTCGCTGAGGCTATTCCTCGAACGCAATAGTCTCGCAAACGAGATTTGTGAGACTGACTTGTAGAGGAGTTGGGTGTTCAGTATCACACGGGCTGTGAGTATGCGACATCGCAATAATTAGCCTTGAGTGCAAGTGGGAGATTGTTGGAGATAGTGCCCTCAGAGTCAATTATTGGATCACAGGCACGTGATTGCAATGATTGAGGGAGGACCTATCCCGGTACGACAGTCTTACTCGAGATGATAGTTTGCTATCTGGTTTACCTTTATCATCGTGTACTGCTTTAGGTGACCTGACAGGTCGCTATTGCACGTTGATAGAGCCCCTAGGATTCTTGCTTGACTGCCGGCAGTATGAGGGCGATCATATACGTGAGAGCTGGGGTCTACAAGCATATCCTTAAAAGTCCCTAGTCGTGGGAGTTTCGAGACAGGGCATCGATTCTCCAGAGTAGACTAGTGTATACAGTCGAGACCCCGACGAGGGGCGGTGGCCGGTCTCACAAGCCACTGGTGTCAGTTGGATCGCCTAAGATGTATACAGGTGCTCATTGGGTTATGAGTACACCGGACAGGACTCGCCGGGAACATGCTAGTTGGTCTTATACCTGACGTCAGATAGCAGTTCCCAGGTGACATGTGTACAGGTTAGTTCATCGACCTGGGGATCGTCATTTGTCTCGTGTGAGTTCCCACTGTGCTTTGATTACTACCCTACCACGGCTCAAAGGAGTCGTGCAAACAGGTTTTAGTTGGGTACAGTCCCGAGCCACATGGAGGCAGTAAGCGGATCTTCGGGGGTTCGTCTCTCCCGGTATTGGGGGTGAGGTCACGCTGTGTCTAGGAGAGCCATTACACGAAGTCCTTGGCCAAGGCAGGAGATTTACTGGTAGGTATTCCAGTAGTATCTCAGGGTGTTCTGGGCTACACTCCGACACGACTTGTACCGCTTTTGGGGGTCTGACTTTTACCCTCCCCCTAGGCCCGACATGCGATGCTCATAGACGAACGGACCGGACTGTACGGATATTGTCACTGACAGGCTCAGTAGGGTGTCAGGATGAGTTTGCTCATCGACGTCCCTTTTGGTCAATAGCTGGTGGTTCGTCACGTATTGGCTTATACCTCTGACGTGCTAGTGGTTAAATCCACATCCATAATATTGACGAGTCTTTAGAGTCCACCACACTTTCAGTTACTCAGCTTTCGGGCGAAACGCTGTAGAGGCCGTATGGAGATATGGCAGGGTCCGATCAGATACGTGCGGTATTGCACGGATCAGGATCGGACGGTTTGTACTAGAGGCCGTATAGATATATGGCAGGGTTCGGTCAGATACGTGCGGTATTGCACGGATCAGGATCGAACGGATATTACTAGCCGGCTTTGGTTTAAGCCGGATCCTAGTTTAGTACAGTGTAGATTTTGTCTCTTTGCATTTGTATCCGGTCGGAATACAGATGCGGGTGTGTATGCACAGTTTCGGGGTTTTCCTGTAATTTATTACGGGACCAGTTTTCTGGAGTTGCCAGTTTGCATTCCGTTCCGGCCGGTTTTCGTTTGTTCTTTCCCGGCCGGACTTTTCCGATGGAGGGGGTTATTTGCAATTGTGCAAATAACATTTGTGGAGGGGGTTTCTTGCTATTGTGTTGATTATGATATCTTTCATCCATCACTTGCATTAATTAAGACTTGAAAGGGTATGGGTTGGATTTAAATGAAGTATGGTTGATGTTTTGTTTATGGTCACCCTTGCTTTCTACTACACTTACCTCCCTCTTGCATTTTGTTCACAACTCCAACCCCTTTCCATATTGAGATTGGCCGGCCACATTTGAGAGAGGAGATGAGAAAAAATGAGAGAGATTCATTTTTGTGTATAGCATTCTTCATCTCATTCCATTTGCTAGAAAATTGAAAGCACCAATTTTCTTTAGACCATTCCTCCGTCTATGGCAACCAACCCCAAAGTGACATACTCTACACTACATTCTACAGCACTTCTTGGGCATGTCGACTTGCCAGCTTCATGCCCGAGTTGCCTCGGTATTGAGGTGGGAGCCCGTAAAAGATGCAGGCGATGTGGTGCCCTTCCGGCGAGGAGGCGACGACCGGAGTTTCCGCAAGAGATCGGGACGATGACGAGAAGACCGGAGGACTCGGATCACTCGGTATATCTCTTCCCTATCTTGTTACTTTGCTAGAACTAGTTTAATGGCCCGATCCGGGGTTTAGTGCGCGGTGGTGCCGGTTTGCTAAGTCCGCAAAATTAAAGTTTATCACCGTTTCCGCATTTGGTCGTCGGATTGACGACCGGGACGCCGCCGTGCACTTACACCCCCGTGCTTTCGCACGAACCTAATTAATGTAAACCTCGTTTTTCCAGAAGCGTAACCCCGTTGACACCTTTCTAGACATCTACTTGATCGGCTAATTGTAATGTGTAAAAATCTCCCAGGAGTAACTCTTACTCGCAGTGGGTATCGGGATCCAACTATCTCATAGAAGGTATGCAATCTCATTGCAAATTTCAACACTTGAAATTCCCGATAATGCTTTTGCCCCTAGCGTCCTATGACCTTGACAAAGGCCAACAAATCATAGGCTGCTAGTCAAGTTCAACCCGTCATTTCTTGATTGAATCAAACCCACCCGCACGGCCCTTGACAAAGGCCAACAAGGTCGTACGACTACCCTGAAACAATCTGCATCACATGCACAAACAGATAAGCACTATTCAGCTACCGCACACTACGCCTTGACAAAGGCCAACAAACGCAGCACGAATACTAAACAGTTCTTATCTGAAATGACGGAGGGCTACGACAGGTTTTTCTGAAAACCTATTGCGTAATGAACTTGATATCGTTGTAGGATCAAATGAAGTTTTAAAATGGAGTGATTTTGAGGCTTTTCTAGTTTTGCTAAAGGGGTCACTCCCGGTGAAGGGATCGTCAGCCCTTTCCTCGTCGAATGAGGTGCGGGATATATCATATATATCACTGTGCAAAGCAGAAACTATAGAAGCAATCAAAAGTCAAACCGAGTGTGTAGCATCTGCCAGTTATTGCTAAAGGAGTCACTCCCGGTGAAGGGATCTCGGTCCTTTCCTCATCGAATAAGGTGCAGGGTATATCATATATACCGCTATGCAAAGCAAGAACTGTAGCTACCTGTTTTATTTTTGAAATTCAATTCTACAACATCTTTAGGTTTCTTTTCTTTCATTAATCACATTAATGAAGTCCCATCATTTAAGTACCTAAACATCACAGATAAATACGACGTACACTTATGCCATCCGCATTCGCCTCGATGTCCCCTCGTACACCGTTAGGTTAGGTAACTAACGACAGAGCGGGGCAGGGCTAGTGCGGGTGTAAAACATAAGTAACGCCTATATAATATATCATATATACTATATACTGTATCTATCACAGAACATCACATGATCACATCACAGATATCGCAGCAGAAGAAACATATGAAACATTGGATATACTAGGACGTCCGTGTTTTCAATACGAGACAGTATAAAACACGGATTCCACGGTCGCGATGAATAGCCAAACCCACACCCCTAGACCCCTACGAGAGCGGCAAGCAACCCTACCAATTCTAGAGTTAGGAGACCCGGACTCGACTCCTCGAGTTGGTCTCCCACTGGACTCCAGAACCCGGTTACTTGTGCTCCCCTCCTTAGGTCTATCCTAGTGCGGAAAAGTAAATAATATACAAATGGTGACATCTTCCGCAACCTGGAAGTTCCCCAATAAAAGAATATTACATACAAGTTTTTACATGAATGAAAATGAAAAACACTCATCTCACATAAAAACCCCCGGCTATTCAAACACGACGATCCAATATAACATATCCAGCAACACATAACATCACATGTCATCAACGTAAGTAAATATGCGCATCCCAATTGTCGTTGACATATAGCAACGAAACCGACGATATCACATATTACACTTACGGTCGCAGAAAAGAAAGTGTAAAACTACAATAGTTGGAATCCGCAACCTCCATAGACATCGCATGCCTAATCAAATGAATTACTTAGACATCGCATGCCTAACAATTATAAACCCCGCATTTTAGTCTCAAAATCGAAAACTCTTTTCAATATCAAGTCGGGCAATTCAGCAGGATTCCCGACATCCTGATCGAATGCTCGTCGCAAACTTCAGTAGACGGCCGCACCCCCGATACCGTCGACGAAGTGCACCAAGGCGGAACACCGCTACCGCGAGCACCCGAACGGATGCTTTCGGCGACGGGGTTCTCCTACAGTCACTTGGTCGGGGCTATGGGGTGTAGCTGTCTATTAAGTTTACCCGGCGAGTATCCGCGTACGCTACGTGATTGCAACGGACTTTTGATCGCATCAAAATTCTGTAGCAACCGATCAAGTGAGACTAAATTGCTAGATTTATAACATTCATTCAGTTATCTCATAACTTTTGTCAATTCCAATTATTGTATCACATTCCGAATAAGATAGAAAATGTTAAACTTTCCGATCGAACAATTGAAAACCCAAGTTTTCCCGAAACAGCTCAACTCATGAAATAAGTTCAAAGACATTCACTTCGTGCCTCAGTACAAACGGTCCAGCCGTAGAAGGGTCAAGCCAATGCCTCACATGTGGCACGCCGTACTGCCCCAAACCCGAAGGTTCAAAGGGCAGTTCAAGACGGTCACATAATCGAGTTAAGGTTTGTTGTCTTCTAGAGGGACCATCGCGCTACTTGCACTACTTAGAACGTCTTTAAACCTCGGAAAAATCCAACACTTGGAAATTTTCCGGCAGGGGAAAAGTTGGGTATTTATATCCGGTCGAACTTTTTAACATATTCAAAAATTATCCGGAAAGCCACATAGACAAAGTCTGATAATCCGATCGAATCTACGAACTCCCAAAACAACCCCAGAAAATTCAACTCTTGAATTCAAATTAAAAATTCCCAGAAAACTCAGCACCTGAAACCATGAATTACTGTGCAAAATTCATAAATTAATATGACAAAATGGCCGCGGAACCGCCGCACAAGCCATGCTTGTGCCGCGGTTCCGCCGCGCTTTAGATGGATCTTTGGGTAATTTTTGCACCGTAATTCTTAGAATTCCCTGCTGAATTTTTTAAGCATTTTTAATCTGGAAAAAACCCAGTTTTTGAAAAAAGTCCTGAAAGCATTTTGGAATTAGGGTTTCGGTTCGATCGGACTTCAAACTCCGTCTACGCATCGTCTAAGGCTCTAGCTAGGCTCTGATACCACTGTAGGGTTCCTAGGCACACTAATGAGGTCTCACAAGGAATCAACCATGCTAATTTCAAATTTTATGGGTGCCGAGAAACCCTAATACGGATCGTTAACTAGAATTTTAGGCGAAAAAGAAACTAGTTAACAACTTAACTAATAGAAAGAGGCTACAACCTTTGTAGATCCGGTTCTCCACCTCCATGGCTCCGTGATGAAGTCCCCTCGCTTTCCATAACGGATCCCAGACTCTAGCGTCGGCTTCATCGGAGAAATGGGCGGGCTAGGTCGTCGACTTCGATGCCGAAGATGATCTACGTCGAGGCATCAAAAGATCAAGCTCCCACTTCACCAAGTCATGAAACTAGTGAAGAAAACACCCTATACTACTTGGGAAGAGGTAGAGGATGAAGAAATAGGAAGTGGGTTCACTTTAGAATTGGATTTCTCACTCATTTTCTCAAGTTGCCATTGTTGATAGCAAGCTTTTCTTCATGTGAAGAAGAAGAAGAAGATGAAGTATATTATGATAAGTATTTTTGAATAGAAAAGAAAATCAATACTTATCATAATACAACCATGGTCAAGTGTAGAGAATCAACTAGGGTTAAGTGAAGTGGTTAGCGTTAAGCATGAGACAAAAATGGTCACTTAGTCAAAGCTTCATGAAGCTTCAAGATGCAAACAAAGAAAGCCACCATTTTCTCTTTATGCCATTTATTTTCCAAAATGAATAAATAAATAAATAAATGAATAAGAAAACAAAACCCTAACCATTCATATAACCATGGTTTAATCTTTACACAAACCCAAGTAAACATGCATCATCAAACATGATACAATCAAGTGCACAAAAGTATATCACATATACAACTTATGCAATGCAAGTGAGAAAATCCATTTAAAGTGAACCAATACTAGTTAATGCAAAGTAATATATCAAATATATAATTATGCATTAAATCAACCTCCTATACCGGGAGAGACGAATCCCCGCCTATCGCTCATTGCCTCCATGTGATTCGGGACTGTACCCAAAAGCAACCGTTTTGCACGCCCTCTTGGACGTGGTAAGGTGGAAATCAAAGCACAGTGGGAACCACACAAGACTCTATGACGATCTCGGGTCAACAGACTACTCTGTACCAGTGTCACCAGAGAACTGCCATCTGACGTAAGGTATAATACCATCTGGGAGTTCTCGGCGAGTCCGTCCAGTGTACCCAGTCTCCACTGAGCACCCGTATATCATCTCTGATGTCAAACACCAATGGATATGGGATCATCCATCGCCCATCTGTATGGGTCGAGGAGGTATACGCTAGTCTACTCTGGTATATCGATGCCCCGTCTCGATACACCCACGACTAGGGACCTTGAAGGATGTACTTATGGACTACCATGTCCCCACTAGTATGATCCGCATCATAGTCTAGGTAGTCAAGTACACATCCTAAGGGCTTTACCAATATGTAACAGAGAGACCATCAGTGTACACGTTAAGGTAAAGAGTAACCAGATAGCAAACTATCATGTCGAGCGAGAAAGTCCTCCCTATATATGTCCAAGCATCCACTACAATATACATCCTATGTATAGTAATGGCCTCTAGGGCATACATATAACTAACACGCACCATATCTAACAGGGTGTAATTCCTCCGCTCCGATACTCCGTTGTGCTGTGGTGTATACAGAGGAGTAAGCTGAGAGAGAATCTCATTCTTTTTTAAATAGTCACAGAATTCCGTGCTCAAGTATTCTCCTTCCCGATCAGATGGAAGGATTTTAATACTTTTACCCGTTTGGTTCTCCACTTCGCACTTATATTCCTTGAATTTCTCAAAACATTCAAATTTGTGTTTCATTAGGAACACATGTCCGTATCTTGAGAGATTATCGGTGAATGTAATAAAGTACGAAGAACCATTCCTGGCATGCATAGACATAGGACCGCATACGTCACTATGTATCAGTCCCAAGAGTTCAGTACCTCTTTCTCCATATCCAGTTTACGGAGTCTTGGTCATCTTACCTTTGAGACATCACTGGCAAGTTTCATAAGATGTAAATTCGAACTGATTCAAAAATCCATCTTTATGCAACTTAGCTAGTCGTGTCGCATTTATATGACCCAGTCTACAATGCCACAAGAAGGCTTCGTTCATTTCTGAACTTTTTCTCTTGTGTGTGTTCTGTATATTTAGAACTGTAGTTTGATTCAGAACATATATACTGTTACACAACATACCAAACCCAATCAAGACTTGATTTAGGAAAATGTTCATAACATTATCCTCCAGTACAAAATTATATTCTTGTTTATGTAATAAAGAGACTGATATAATATTGCACATCATCTTCGTTATGTAATAACAGTCGTTTAGAATCATTGTATTACCACTTGGTAATACAAAGTGATATTCGCCAGCTGTTTTGGCTGCAACAATTGCACCATTCGCTACTGTTAGAGACTTATCACCCTTTTCGATTTCTCTATCTCTCTTTAGCCCATGTAACAAATTACATACGTGGGATCCTGATCCGGTATCCAATACCCAGGACGTAGAGCATACTGAGACACAGTTCTCGGTAACGGACACACCCGAAGAAGATGCATCATCATGCGCTTTCTTCGCTCGGGTGGCATGGGAATCCTAATATTCTACTATTCCTAGCTCGAACTTATGACAATCATAAGATAGAGCGGAACCAACGTTCCCCGGCTCAGTATAATAAGCGGGTTCGGTTAATACATCCATATTACTATCTTGATTAAGGCGTGTCATTGGTCGCTACCTGGAGAGAGAGAGAGAGAAGGAAACACTTTAGCATGCGCTCTTGCAAGATTAGATTGGTTATTATCTTATCTAATCAGGATGGTTCCTACTGTTTTTATCAAATCTTCTTTCAAACCCTGAAAGGTAAGATTAGCCGAGATTAATTACACTCTAAAAGTTCGCCAATCGTTCGGCCAGGCAAGTATTGGTACTCCGAGCGAGTCTCCCCATGCATTCGCATGGAACTAATTAAATAACCTCGTTTTCGTAGGGGCATAACCTCGTTAACACCTTTCTTAGACACCTACTTGATCGGATAATTGTAAAGTGCAAAACTCTCCTAGGAGTAACTCTTACTCGCAGCGGGTATCGGGATCCAACTATCATATAGAAGGTATGCAATCTCATTGCAAATTTCAATACTTGAAATTCCCAATATCAGTTTTTACCCCATGCGATTTATGACCTTGACAAGATCAACAAACCATAAACCGCAAGTCAAGTTTAGCCCATTCATTTCGTGATTGAATTAAACCCACCCGCACGACCCAAGGTCAACAAGGCCGCACGAGTACCCTAATCCAATTGCATCGCATGCGACAGATAAGCACTAATCAGCTACCGCACACTACGCCTTGACAAGGTCAACAAACGCAGTACGAATACTAAATAGCACTTATCTGAAATGACAAAGGGTTAAGTTGGTTTTTAAGAAAACCTTTAGCGTAATGAACTTGATATCGTTGTAAAATCTAGTGATTTTGAAACGTAGTGGTTTAAGCTCCACTTTTAAAATCGAGTAGTTTTCAAAAACAAACTGAATAGCTTTTACTAGCTTTTGCTAAAGAGGTCACTCCCAGTGAAGGGATCTCGGCTCTTTCCTCATCGAATGAGATGCTGGATATCCATCGAGGAATAACACTATGCAAAGCAAGAACTATAGAAGCTATGATGACAAACCGAGTGGGTTGTAGCATTTGCTAGCTTTGCTAAAGAGCTCACTCCCGGTGAAGGGATCTCGGCTCTTTCCTCATCGAATGAGCTGCTGGATATTCATCAAGGAATACCACCGTGCAAAGCAAAAATTAGAGCTACTTTTTTGAAAATTTTGATTCTACAACTTTTTTAGGTTTCTTTTCTTTTCATTAATCTCATTAATGAAGTCACATCATTTATGTTTCCCTAAACATCACAAAAAAGGAAACGAAAATAGAATGTACGCTTATGCCATCCGCATTCGCCACGGGACCCCGTCATGAACCATTAGGTTACTTAACTAACGGCAGAGCGGGTGCTGAACTAGCGCGAGTGCAAAATATAAGCAACGTTTATTATATATATCATATATATATATATATATATATATATATATATAGCGTTCGTCTCACACAGTTATATGATCACATCACAGAACCAAGCAGCAGAAGTCAACATATGAAATATTGGATATAATAGGAGGTCTGTGTTTTAAATTAAGCCAATAATGAAAAACACGGATTCCACAGTTGTGGTGAATAGCCAAACCCACATCCCTAGACCCCTATGAGAGTGGCAAGCAACCCTGCCAATTCTAGAGTTAGGAGACCCGGTCTCGACTCCTCGAGATTGTCTTCCACTGGACTCTAGAACTCGGTTACTTGTGCTCCCCGTCTTGGGTCTATCCTAATGCGGAAAATTAAATAATATACATCAATGGTGATATCATCCTCAACCCGGAAGTGTCCCAATAAAAGAATATTACATACATTTTTTACATGAATGAAAATTAAAAAACTCTAATCTCATGCAAAAACCCCCGGCTATTCATTCACGACGATCCAATATAACATATCACAGTAACACATAACATCACATGTCATCAACGTAAGTAAATATGTGTATCCCAAATTCCGTTGACATATAGCAACGAGATCGGAGATACACCACATATTACACTTACGGTCGCAGAAAAGAAATGAAAAACTACAATAATTAGAATCCGCATTCCTTAGACATCATAAATCCGGAATATCTCATATTCCGAATTTCATGCCTAACCCTACAAACCTTGCATTTTAGTCTCATATCAAAAACTCTTTTCAAAAACTTAGTCGGGTAATTCAACAAGATTCCCGACTACCCGATCGAATACTCGTCGGGAACTTTTGTAACGACCGTGTTTTCTAATACCTAATAAAATATATTGTATTTAAATTTCTATTATCAAATAATTATTTACGTGTTTCGTTGATAGGAGAATAATTTTTAAAGTAATGTTAATAATTTTCAAAGCATTGAAAATGATTAAAGGAATTTTCTAAAATCTATTTATCGTGTTTATAGGCTTAAAATGTTTTATAATACCTTAAAATAATCTACATATTTTTATTATCGATTAAAATAATTAATTTGTAATTAAAAATATTTTAAAGGATAAACTAGATTATAAATAATTATAATAACTAAGTTAAAACCGTAAATATGGGATATATTATTTATTTTTAGCCAAAAATTATTTTTATACTAAAGATAACAATAAAATATATTTTCTAAAATTTTTCCATAATTTTCCCGTATTTTAAACTATTTTTAACAATTTTTTAAAAAACCAAATTCAAATATTAAATAATAAACTGTTTATTAATTTTATATAAAAAAATTAATTAAGTTAATCCCCTTGATCTGCACCGTTGGATACAAGATCCAACGGCCCAGAACGCGCGGCGGCGCCCACATGGTGGGGACCACGCGAAACCGCGTGATCCCCCTCCACGCGGGCACGTGGCAGGCGGCGGCGGCGCTTGGCGGCGCGATCTCGTTCGTTGGATCATGATCCAACGGCTGAGATGAAGGACGGCGGCAGCAATCACGAGCTGATTATTCTGAATGATTGGGCGGCGCGGATTTTGAGAGATTTTAACTGAATTTTTGGATTTTATGGTTGGTGAAAAAACCCTATAAATATGCACTTCAATCATTGATTTCTCACACCTCAGAACTCCAAAAATTCTGAAAAAAATACCCACGCTTTCATATCGACGACGCCGACGCTACGGCTCCACCCTATCACCAAGAAAAAATCTGAGCACGGAGCTATTGAGGATTTTGTACAAGCCTACACTTTCAACCCATCGGCATCCGACTCAAACAAAAGGTAGGATCCGCCTCTCTCCACTCATCTTTCGCCTTCTTCTTTTTTTCAATAACCTTAATTCCAACTTCTAATCATCAACCCCATATTAAAATGATGTTACAATATTCTTGCATGCCTATACTTTTGTACCCCTTAATGATGATAATCTTAACCCATTGTTAAAATGGTTTCCGTAATCACTCCTATATGCCAAAAAATTGATGCACTCTCATACAATATGGAATGTGACAGGCCTAATGTTATAACCCACGAGTATTAATTCACTCCTTACATATCCACACTTACCCATACTACCAATTTGATATCGAAGTAGCGTACTTCTACAAAATACCCTCGTTTTATTAAAATGTTGTATTTGTTTAAAATATCCACCTGAGATAAAATATTTGGAATAAATATTTTAGATACGATATATATATATATACTTTACTTACACTTTTTCACCAACTACTGTAATTTTGTAAAATCCCTTTACCCTTTGAAAGGGGATAATACTAAATCTAAATAACGGCATATGCTTTTTCCAACTTAGCCCCTTTCACTCGAAAGGGTATTTTATATTAATTCTTCTTAAAATGTTAACTAAATTTTAATGAGTTACCCTAATAATAGTGTAATGTTTTACGCGAGTATCTCGTAATTGATAAGGCAATCGTCCCTGAAAAGGACACAAATCCTGCCGTCCATATGCAGCGGTTGCCAACATGAACGTATTTTCTAAAATGTTAGCTCAAACTTAAAACACTATAATTTCATAAAATTATTATTTACAATAAAATATCTCAATCCATCCTAAAAGGGATAATTTCATTTAATACCTCGACCTTTATTAAAAGGCTATTTTCAACAAAGAACATAACCCGTATAACGATATTTTTCAAAAAGAATGTCTAAAACCTTATTAAAAGATAATTTTCAAATAAATACCATAACCTTTTATCGAAAGGATATTTTCAGTAAAACATTAGGGTTTTCTAAAAATGACGAATATTTCAAACATCATGGTTTTCTTAGAAATAATAAATATACTTAAACACTATTACCTTTATTAACTAAGTGTTCTGTAAGATGATACGAAGTACATTATAAACTTTAGAAGATAACAAGATAAAACGAGCGGTTGTGGAAGACCATATTAAATAAGATCAACTTATTGATTACACATCTATGACATATACAACATATGATACAGTTAGGGTTGGAATGCGCTGTAAGTCTACGGTAGCGCCCCGGCCGTCAATCTGACGCCAAACGCGGAACAAAAACTTTTACAACTGGCGCTATCGCATAATATAATCCGGATCTTGCCATTAACGCTAAACTAACAAACTGTAAAAAGATAGAAAGGCTATACCGATCGATCCGTGTCTTTCGGTCTTTAGCCATCATCCCACGCTCCTCGCTGCGACTCCGATCTTCTCGTCGAGGTGGCACCACATCAACGAATCTTTATACGGGCTCCCGCTTCTATACCGAGGCAACTCGAACATAAAGTATATCAACCGACATGTCCAAGATGAAATAGAGAATCAGTGGAATACTTTGTCTCAACACCCTAGGGTTCTCATCATATGAGAGGGTTAGGTTGGAGGTTGAAGAAGATGTTAGTTATGTATATGCCCTAGAGACCATTATTGTACATATGATGTATATTATAGTGGATGCTTGGATATATATAGAGAGGACTTTCTTGCTCGACATGATAGTATGCTATTTGGTTTCACTTTATCTTAACATGTTGACTTATATTAGTTTACTGTCTTGCTCTCACATGTTGATAAAGCCCTTAGGATATGTACTCGACTACTGGGACTATGATGAGATCATACTAGTGGGGCCATGGTAGTCAACGAGTACATCCTATAACTGTTCCTAGTCAAGGGTGTACGAGACAGGGCATCGATACACCAGATTAGACTAGCGTATATGCATCTTGACCCATATGATGAGCGATGGATGATCCCATATCCATCGGTGTTTGACATTAAAGATGGTGTACGGGTGCTCAGTGGAGACTGGGTACACTGAACGGACTCGCCGAGAACTCCCAGATGGTATTATACCTCACGTCAGATGGCAGTTCTTTAGTGACACTGATACAGATTAGTCTGTAGACCCGAGATCGTCATAGAGTCTTGTGTGATTCCCACTATGCTTTGATTTCCACCTTACCACTTCCAAGAGGGCGTGTAAAACGGTGGCTTTTGGGTACAGTCCTGAATCACATGGAGGCAATGAGCGATAGGAGGGGATTTGTCTCTCCCGGTATAAGGAGTTGATGTTGTGCTGTGTTCGTTGGCTATAACTTGAAGTCCCTGGCCAGGGCGGATATAGAGTACTACTGGTAAGTGTTATCAGTAGGTTCTCGACCTGTTATGAGCCTCACATCGACACGATTTATCGGTTACTGGGGTCTGACGTTTACCACCCCTAGACTAGATATGCAACATATCAGACGAAGAGACCGGACTGTACGGTAGTTTTACTGATTGGATTCACAGGAGAATGTACATGCATGCTTGTTGATCTTCTGATCGCTCAATACCTGAGTGGCTGTTACGTTTAGCTGACCGCTTGCAGCTTGTGGGTGTTTGATACGATCATCACCCACTGCCGGCGTATTAACGATTCTTTAGAGTACTACACAGAGGTTTCTTGGCTCAGGCAAAACGGATTAGGAGCACATATGTGATATGTGCAGGACCGAGGATAATATGATATGAAATACAGTATTATATTCTCGCGATATATGATATCAGCCGGGTATATGTGATATAGCCGGGTCATCGGATCAAGTGTTGATTCGATGAATCGGTACATGTTATATTAGTCGGTTATATGCGATATAGCCGGATTGTCGGATCAAGTGTTGATTCGATAATTTAATGTATAATTATATATGTGATATATTACCTTACATTATCTAATATAAGCTCGCTTTATTGATTCATTTTCTCACCGGATAATACATTGATATATATGCGATATATGTTAATTGTATTATTTTCTTTTGTTACAAATATATATTATATATATGGTATATAATATTGTAATAAGTTATGATTACAAATGCAACATGATTTGTGGAGATTAAACATGGTTAGGGTTTGATTTGGGTTAGCTTTTTCATGAAGCTTCTAGAAGCTTTATTTTTGTTTTAAGCATAGATATTTTGTGTTGATATTTTGTAGAGATTAAACATGGTTAGGGTTTGATTTGGGTTAGCTTTTTCATGAAACTTCTAGAAGCTTTATTTTTGTTTTAAGCATAGATATTTTGTGTTGATATTTTGTGGAGATATTTATTAACCCAACCCAAACCCTTTACCCTAGTTAATTCACTACAATGGTTAAACCTTTCTTCCTTAAGTAAGGGTTGCAATTGTAACCATAACAATATTCATTATTCATCATAAAAGACTTCTTCTTCTTCTTCTTCCTTAAAAAGCTTGCTAGCTTTTGGTAAAGTGATGAATAAAAGTGAGAAATTGAAAATAAAAGAGAGCTAAATTCCCACTTCATCATTCTCATCTATTCTAGCCACTTAAATTAGGGTGTTCACTTCTCTAATAAGTTGTTTAGTGAAGTGTAAGCTTGGGTTAAAGATTGTTCAAGGTAGATCATCTTCGAGAAGGAAGACTTCAAGCAAGTATTGAAAGGTTTACCTAGCACCTCATGTAGGGTTTGGAAGCATCACATGTACCAAAGATTAAGTTTTTATGGTGCTATGTAAACTTACAAAGGATCTATCCTAAAAAAATTAGGGTTCCGAATTTTTCACATCATCATATGAAAGAAAAGCGGGATTTTAGAGAGTACAACCTTTGTAGCTCCCTACGCTAGACTCCTCGGCTACTTGGGATTTGAAAAAGCTCCGCTTGAACACCTCGAAGTCACCGATGATCCACCCGGAGTCCGCTTTGTCCAAGCTTGCAACTTTATCCGATCAAGTAAACGAAATCAAGCTAACATTCCAAACAAGTGGGCTAGACTTGTGTAGAATGGTGTTGTGGTTCTCTTTCTCACTTCAAAATCCTAACTTGATGATTATATTGCTCACTACAAAAATGTAGAGAGCAAAAATGAGAGAGGTTGATGAAGATGATGGCTTTTTAGAAGAAGAGAAGAAGAAGCTCTCTCTTGAAAAATGAAAATATAAGTATATATATTTTTCATCTCTCATTTCAAACCATGGTTAATTCTATAGATATTATTGCAATGGAGTTAAAAGCACAAAAGGAAAATAAACCATGGGTTAAAAGGTAGGTGAGCATGGTAAAGTGATGAAGAGTGTAGAAACATTCTATCATTTAACCCTTTTTCTTTTCCTTTTTTGTTTTAATTCAAAAGCAATGAAAAATCCATATAATAACCATGGTGTGATTCTTATATTGCCACCATTCTCATTGTATAAGCAACCATGATGAATGTATGTATGTATGTATGTATGTATGTGTATATGTACATCCATATGTGCATGAATCAAAAAGGAATGCATACATGCATCCATACATCCATAGAAAACAAGAAAGGATTTCTAGTGAGAATCTAATGGTTAAATGATAAATCATCACTTGATTTATCAATCCGGCCATATCACATATGACCCCTACCAAAAGCAAGCCGCCCGACCAATATACGGTATCCCATACGCGCATTTTAATCGGGTCCATGCGCATATCGCATACGCGCACCACAACGTTTCGCCTGGACTAGGAAACTCCATTGTGGGACTCTGAGACTCGTCAATACGCCGGCAGTGGGTGATGATCATATCAAGCACCCCCAAGCCGCAAGCGGTCAGCTAAACGTAACGGCCACCCGGGTATTGAGCGATCAGAAGAGAACAAGCGAACCTGCTATAACTCCTATCGAGCCGATCGGCAACACTTCCCGTACAGTCCGGTCTCCTCGTCTGATATGTCGCATATCAAGTCTAGGGGTGGTAAACGTCAGACCCCAATAACCGATAAGTCGTGCCGATGTGAGCCTCATAACGGGTCGAGAAACTACTGGTAACACTTACCAGCAAATCTCTGAAACAGCCCTGGCCAGGGACTTCCCTGTTACGGCCAATCGAGCACAGTACAACATCAACCCCCAATACCGGGAGAGACGAAACCCCTCCTATCGCTCATTGCCTCCATGTGACTCGGGACTGTACCCAAAAACCACCGTTTTGCACGCCCTCATGGACGTGGTAAGGTGGAGATCAAAGCACAGTGGGAATCACACAAGACTCTATGACGATCTCGGGTCTACAGACTAACCTGTATAAGTGTCACCTGAGAACTGCCATCTGATGTGAGGTATAATACCATCTGGGAGTTCTCGGCGAGTCCGTCCAGTGTACCCAGTCTCCACTGAGCACCCGTATACCATCTCTGATGTCAAACACCAATGGATATGGGATCATCCATCGCCTATCTCATGGGTCGAGAAGCGTATACGCTAGTCTACACTGGTATATCGATGCCCCATCTCGATACATCTACGACTAGGGACCTTGAAGGATGTACTTATGGACTACCATGTCCCCACTAGTATGATCTGCATCATAGTCCAGGTAGTCAAGTACACATCCTAAGGGCTTTACCAATATGTAACTATAAGACAGTTTAAAGAGACTAGTATACATGTTAAGATAAAGAGCAACCGGATAGCATACTATCATATCGAGCAAGAAAGTCATCTCTATATATGTCCAAGCATCCAATATAATATACATAATCTGTACAATACTGGCCTCTAAGGCATACATACAACTAACAATCTCCCACTTGCACTAGGGCCAGCTGCTGTAGTATCGCATACCGAGCATCCCGAAGAGTCTCTCAAACTGTATCTGGGGAATGGCTTTCGTGAGTGGATCCGCCGTGTTGTTCTTCGTGTCAACCCTCCTAACCTCGATCTCTCGGCGATCAACTATCTCCCGGATCAGGTGATACCGCCTCAGAATATGCCTGGATCGCTGATGGGACCTGGGCTCCTTGGCCAAACCCACCGCTCCATTGTTATCGCAATACAAAGGTATTGGATGCTCAATGGATGGAACCACTCCAAGTTCAGTAATGAACTTCTTGATCCAGACAGCCTCTTTGGCAGCATCGTTGACAGCGATGTATTCAGCCTCCATCGTCGAGTCTGCCACGGTTTCCTGCTTGGAACTCTTCCAGCTAACCGCCCCTCCGTAAAGGGTAAAGACAAATCCCGACTGCGACTTAGAGTCGTCCTTATCACTCTGGAAGCTCGAATCGGTAAAGGACTCCACTTGGAGTTCTCCATTACCATACACCAAGAGCATCTCTTTAGTTCTTCGCAAGTACTTGAGAATGCTCTTCATAGCTGTCCAGTGACACTCTCCAGGATCAGCTTGATACCTGCTCACTACACTTAGTGAGTATGCTACATCGGGTCTGGTACATAGCATCGCATACATGATAGAGCCTACAGCTGAAGCATAGGGTATCCCTTGCATCCGAGCTCTCTCCAAATCAGTCTTGGGAGACATCTCTTTGGAGAGAGTGACTCCAGAGATCGTGGGCAAGTTCCCACGCTTGGATTCTTCCATACTAAACCGCTTTAGTATGGTGTCAATGTTAGTTATATGTATGCCCTAGAGGCCATTACTATACATAGGATGTATATTGTAGTGGATGCTTGGACATATATAGGGAGGACTTTCTTGCTCGACATGATAGTATACTATCTGGTTGATCTTTACCTTAACGTGTACACTGATTGTCTCTCTGTTACATGTTGGTAAAGCCCTTAGGATGTGTACTTGACTACCTGGACTATGATGCTGATCATACTAGTGGGGACATGGTAGTCCATAAGTACATCCTTCAAAGTCCCTAGTCGTGGGTATATCGAGACGGGGCATCGATATACCAGAGTAGACTAGCGTATACCTTCTCGACCCATACAGATGGGCGATGGATGATCCCATATCCATTGGTGTTTGACATCAGAGATGATATACGGGTGCTCAGTGGAGATTGGGTACACTGGACGGACTCGCCGAGAACTCCCAGATGGTATTATACCTTACGTCAGATGGCATTATACCTTACGTCAGATGGCAGTTCTCTGGTGACACTGGTACAGAGTAGTCTGTTGACCCGAGATCGTCATAGAGTCTTGTGTGGTTCCCACTGTGCTTTGATTTCCACCTTACCACGTCCAAGAGGGCGTGCAAAACGGTGGGTTTTGGGTACAGTCCCGAATCACATGGAGGCAATGAGCGATAGGAGGGGATTCGTCTCTCCCGGTATAGGGAGTTGATGTTGCGCTGTGTTCGATTGGCTATAACCGGAAATCCCTGGCCAGGGTTGCTGAGATTTACTGGTAAGTGTTACCAGTAGTTTCTCGAACTGTTATAGACCTCATATCGACACGACTTATCGAGCTATTGGGGTCTGACGTTTACCACCCCTAGGCAAGATATGCAACATATCAGACGATCAGACCGGACTGTACGATAAGTGTTACTGGTTGGATTCACAGGAGTGTGAGCGGGCTTGCTCGTCGATCTTCTGATCGCTCAATACCCGGGTGGCCGTTACATTTAGCAGACCGCTTGCGGCTTGTGGGTGTTTGATATGATCATCACCTGCTGCCGGCGTATTGACGAGTCTTTAGAGTCCTACACAGAGGTTTCCTGGCTCAAGCGAAACGAAATAGGAGCGCATATGAGATATGTGCGGGACCGAGAATAATGCGTGTATGTGATACCGTATTTCATTCTCGCGATGAATGTGTCGAATGGTTGTATGCGATATAACCTAGTTATCGAATCGAGGATTGATTCGATAAGCCGATACATTGGATACTAGTCGGTTATATGCGATATGACCGGATCGTTAAATCAAGTGTTGATTTAATGATTTAATGTATAATTATATATTTGATATATTACTTTGCATTAACTAGTATTGGTTCATTTTAAATGGATTTTCTCACTTGTTTGTGCACATTGTATATGTGATATATTTTTGTGCACAAGTTTGTATCATGTTTGATGATACTTGCTTCTTTGGTTAAGTGTATAGAATTAAACCATGGTTAAGATGATGATTAGGGTTTTGCTTAATCTTTTATTTATTGATTGATTTATTTGGAAAAGATTTTGAAGAGAATGGTGGCTTTCTTTGTTTCTAGTTGAAGCTTCATGAAGCTTTGACTTTGTAACCATTCTTGTCTTCATGCTTAACCCTAACCATTCCTTTAACCTTGGTCAATTCTCTACACATAACTATAGTTAAAATTATGATAAGTATTGATTTTCTATTCTATTCTAATAACTTATCATAACAATATCATCTTCTTCTTTTTCTTCTTCACAAGAAGAAAAGCTTGCTTGATCAATGGTGATTTGAGCAAAAGTGTGAGAAATCCAATTCTAAAGTGAACCCACTTCCTATTTCTTCATCCTCTACCTCTTGCCAAGTAGTATAGGGTGTTTCCTTCACAAGTTTTCATGGCTTGGTGAAGGTGGAGCTTGATCTAGTGATGCCTCGACGTAGATCATCTTCGGCATCGTCGTCGATGACCTAGCCCGCTTTTTCTCCGATGAAGCCGACGCTAGAGCCCGGGATTTGATTTGGACAACGAGGAGACTTCATCGCGGAGCTATGGAGGTGGAGCACCGGATCTACAAAGGTTGTCTTTCCGTTCTCTTAGTAAAGTAGTTTACTAGTTGCATCTTTCGCCTAGACATCTAGTTAACGATCCGTAGTCTAGGGTTTCTCGGCACCGTAAAATTTAAAATTGGCATGGTTGATGCCTTGTGAGACCTCCTTAGTGTGCCTAGGAACCCTACAGTGGTATCAGAGCCTAGCTAGAGCCTTAGGCGATGCGTAGACGAAGTTTGAAACCCGAACGAAGCCGAAACCCTAAACCAAACATGCTCTCTGGACTTTTTCTAAAATCTGGGATTTTTCCACATTAAAAATGCTTAAAAAATTAAGCAGGGAATTATAAGAATTACGGTGCAAAATTTGATTCATGAACAGTACAAAGTGCGGCGGAACCGCGGCAGAAGCATGCTTTCTGCTACGGTTCCGCGGCCAATGGATGACATCATCATCCCCTGTTTGCACAGTAACTCCTATTTTATTATGCTGGATTTTCTTGGAATTTTTAATATTTATTCAAGAGTTGAATTTTCTGGGGTTGTTTTGGAGATTCGGTGTTTCGATCGGAGTATCAGATTTTGTCTATGTGGCTTTCCGGATAATTTTTGAATATGTTAAAAAGTTCGACCGGATATAAATACCCAACTTTTCCCCTGCCGGAAAATTTCCAAGTGTTGGATTTTTCTGAGGTTTAAAGACGTTCTAAGTAGTGCAAGTAATGCGATGGTCCCTCTAGAAGACAACAAACCTTAACTCGATTATGTGACCGTCTTGAACTGCCCTTTGAACCTTAGGGTCTGGGGCAGTACGGCGTGCCATATGTGAGGCGTTAGCTTGACCCTTCTACGGCTGGACCGTTGGTACTGAGGCACGAACTGAATGTTTTTAGACATGTTTCATGTGTTGATCTGATTCGGGAAAACTTGGGTGTTCGATTGTTCGATCGGAAAGTTTAACATTTTCTATCTTATTCGGAATGTGATACAATAATTGGAATTCACAAATAGTTATGAGATAACTGAATGAATGTTATAAACATAGCAGTTTAGTCTCACTTGATCGGTTGCCACGGAATTTTGATGTGATCAAAAGTCCGTCGGAATCACGTAGTGTACGCGGATACTCGCCGGGTAAACTTAATAGACAGCCTCACCCCATAGCCCCGACCAAGTGACTGTAGGAGAACCCCGTCGCCGAAAGCATCCGTTCGGGTGTTCGCGGCAGCGGTGTTCCGCCTTGGTGCACTTTGTCGACGGCGTCGGGGGTGCGGCCGCCTACTGAAGTTTGCGACGAGCATTCGATCAGTATGTCGGAAATCTTGTTGAATTGCCCGACTTGATATTGAAAAGTGTTTTTGATAATGAGACTAAAATGCGGGGTTTATAATTGTTAGGCATGTGATGTCTAAGGAATTCATTTGATTAGGCATGCGATGTCTATGGAGGTTGCGGATTCCAACTGTTGTAGTTTTACACTTTCTGTTCTGTGACCGTAAGTGTAATATGTGATATCGCCGGTTTCGTTGCTATATGTCAACGACAATTGGGATGCGCATATTTACTTACGTTGATGACATGTGATGTTATGTGTTGCTGGATATGTTATATTGGATTGTCGTGTTTGAATGGTCGGGGGTTTTTATGTGAGATGAGTGTTTTTCATTTTCATTCATGTAAAAACTTGTATGTAATATTCTTTTATTGGGGCACTTCCAGGTTGCGGAAGATGTCACCATTTGTATATTATTTACTTTTCCGCACTAGGATAGACCCAAGGAGGGGAGCACAAGTAACCGGGTTCTGGAGTCCAGTGGGAGACCAACTCGAGGAGTCGAGTCCGGGTCTCCTAACTCCAGAATTGGTAGGGTTGCTTGTCGCTCTCGTAGGGGTCTAGAGGTGTGGGTTTGGCTATTCATCGCGACCGTGGAATCCGTGTTTTATACTGGCTCGTATTGAAAACACGGACGTCCTAGTATATCCAATGTTTCATATGTTATTTCTGCTGCGATATCTGTGATGTGATCATGTGATGTTCTGTGATAGATACTGTATATAGTATATATGATATATTATATAGGCGTTACTTATGTTTTACACCCGCGCTAGCCCTGCCCCGCTCTGCCGTTAGTTACCTAACCTAACGGTGCACGAGGGGACATCGAGGCGAATGCGGATGGCATAAGTGTACGTCATATTTATTTGTGATGTTTAGGTACTTAAAAGATGGGACTTCATTAATATGATTAATGAAAGAAAAAGAAACCTAAGATGTTGTAGAATCGAATTTCAAAAATAAAAAGGGTAGCTACAGTTCTTGCTTTGCACAGCGGTATATGTGATATATCCTGCACCTTATTCGATGAGGAAAGGACCGAGTTCCCTTCACCGGGAGTGACTCCTTTAGCAATAACTGGCAGATGCTACACACTCGGTTTGTCTTTTGATTGCTTTTAAGTGTTTTGCTTTGCACAGTGATATATATGATATATCCCGCACCTTATTCGATGAGGAAAGGACCGACGATCCCTTCACCGGGAGTGACTCCTTTAGCAAAACTAGAAAAGCCTCAAAAGCACTCCATTTTAAAATCATTCGATCCTACAACGATATCAAGTTCATTACGCAATAGGTTTTCAGAAAAACCTGTCGTAGCCCTCCGTCATTTCAGATAAGTTGTATATAGTATTCGTGCTGCATTTGTTGGCTTTCGTCAAGGTGCAGTGTGCGGTAGCTATATGCTGCTTATCTGCCAGCATACGATGCGATTGGATCAGGGTAGTCGTGCGGCTTTGTTGGCTTTCGTCAAGGGTCGTGCGGGTGGGTTTAATTCAATCAAGAAATGTACGGGTTGAACTTGACTAGTGGGCTATGGTTTGTTGGCTTTCGTCAAGGTCATAGCACGTTAGGGGCAAAATCTTATCGGGAATTTCAAGTGTTGAAATTTGCAATGAGATTGCGTACCTTCTATGATATAGTTGGATCCCGATACCCACTGCGAGTAATTGTTACTCCTGGGAGAGTTTTACACATTACAATTAGCCGATCAAGTAGGTGTCTAGAAAGGTGTTAACGGGGTTACGCCTCTGGGAAAACGAGGTTTACATTAATTAGGTTCGTGCGAAAGCACGGGGGACCTCCCTCAAAGTACCGACACTGGCCTGGCTGAAAGATTGGCGAACTTGTAGTGTGTAATTAATCCCGGCTAGTCTTTCCTTTTAGGGTTTGAAGGAAGATTTGATAAAAAGCAGTGGGAGCCATTCTGATTAGATAAAATAATAACCAATATATTCTTGCAAGAGCGCACGCTGAGTGTTTTCTTCTCTCTCTCTCCAGGTAGCGACCATATCACGCCTTAATAAAGATAATAATACGGAATATTGACCGAACCCGCTTGTTATACTGAGCTGGGGAACGTTGGTCCCGCTCCAACTTATAATTGTTATAAGACAGAGCAGGAAATTGGGGATTACCAGAATTCCCGTGCCGCCCAAACGAAGAGAGTGCATATTGATGCATCATCTTCGGGTGCGTTCGTTACAAAGAACTATTTCTCAAATGTCCTCAACGTCCTGGGTATTTGATACCGGATCAGGATCCCGCATATGTAATATGTTACATGGGCTACAGAAAGGTAGAGAACTGAGAACGGGTGATAAGTTTCATGAGGCAGAAAACGGGGCAAGAGTTGCAGCCAAGTCTGTTGGTCACTGTTGTTGGAGGTAGTGCCCTCAGAGTCAATTATTGGATCACAGGCACGTGATTGCAATGATTGAGGGAGGACCTATCCCGGTACAACAGTCCTACTCGAGATGATAGTATGCTATCTGGTTTACCTTTATCATCGTGTACTGCTTTAGGTGACCTGACAGGTCGCTATTGCACGTTGATAGAGCCCCTAGGATTCTTGCTTGACTGCCAGCAGTATGAGGGCGATCATATAAGTGAGAGCTGGAGTCTATAAGCACATCCTTAAAAGGTCCCTAGTCGTCGGAGTTTCGAGACAGGGCTTCGATACTCCAGAGTAGACTAGTGTATACAGTCGAGACCCCGACGAGGGGCGGTGGCCGGTCTCACAGGCCACTGGTGTCAGTTGGTTCACCCAAGATGTATACAGGTGCTCATTGGGTTATGAGTACATCGGACAGGACTCGCCGGGAACTTGCTAGTTGGTCTTATACCTGACGTCAGATAGCAGTTCCCAGGTGACATGTGTACAGGTTAGTTCATCGACCTGGGGATCGTCATTTGTCTCGTGTGAGTTCCCACTGTGCTTTGATTACTACCCTACCACGGCTCAAAGGAGTCGTGCAAACAGGTTTTAGTTGGGTACAGTCCCGAGCCACATGGAGGCAGTGAGCGGATCTTCAGGGGTTCGTCTCTCCCGGTATTGGGGGTGAGGTCGCGCTGTGTCTAGGAGAGCCATTACATGAAGTCCTTGGCCAAGGCAGGAGATTTACTGGTAGGTATTCCAGTAGTATCTCAGGGTGTTCTGGGCTACACTCCGACACGACTTGTACCGCTTTTGGGGGTCTGACTTTTACCAACCCCCTAGGCCCGCCATGCGATGCTCGTAGACGAACGGACCGGACTGTACGGATATTGTCACTGACAGGCTCAGTAGGGTGTCAGGATGAGCTTGCTCATCGACGTCCCTTTTGGTCAATAGCTGGTGGCCCGTTACGTATTGGCTTATACCTCTGACGTGCTAGTGGTTAAATCCACAGCCATTGTATTGACGAGTCTTTAGAGTCCACCACACTTTCAGTTACTCAAGCTTTCGGGCGAAACGCTGTAGAGGCCGTATGGAGATATGGCAGGGTCCGATCAGATACGTGCGGTATTGCACCAATCAGGATCGGACGGTTAGTACTAGAGGCCGTATAGATATATGGCAAGGTTCGATCGGATACGTGCCGTATTGCACGGATCAGGATCGAACGGATATTACTAGCCGGCTTTGGTTTAAGCCGGATCCTAGTTTAGTACTGTGTAGATTTTGTCTCATTGCATTTGTATCCGGACGGAATACAGATACGGGTGTGTATGCACAGTATCGGGGTTTTCCTGTAATTTATTACTGGACCAGTTTTCTGGAGTTGCCAGTTTGCATTCCGTTCCGGCCGGTTTTCCTTTGTTCTTTCCCGGCCGGACTTTTCCGATGGAGGGGGTTATTTGCAATTGTGCAAATAACATTTGTGGAAGGGGTTTTCTTGCAATTGTTTTCTTTATGATATGTTAAGCATCTTTCTTCCATCACTTGCATTAATTGTGATTTGAATGGGTATGGGTTGATTAAAGTGATAAGTATGGTTGATGTTTGGATATGGTCACCTCTTGCTTTATACTACCATCACCTCCCTTCATGCTTCATATCCCTTCCCTCCACCATTCGAAATGGGCCGGCCACTTGATGGAATTGGAGTGGGGTTGATTTCATTTTTGGTGTGGCAAAATTAAACATCTATCTCATTTTAGCTTGCCACCAAAATTCCCAAGTTCATCTCTTGTTGATTCCTCCATCAAGGCAACTACAAACCGCATTGAGACAAAACGCATTCTACACTACTTCCTACAGCACATCTTGGGCATGTCGACTTGCCAGCTTCATGCCCGAGTTGCCTCGGTATAGAGGCGGGAGCCCGTAAAAGATGCAGGCGATGTGGTGCCCTTCCGGCAAGGAGGCGACGACCGGAGTTTCCGCGAGAGATCGGGACGATGACGAGAAGACCGGAGGACTCGGATCATTCGGTATATCTCTAACCCGTCTTGTTGTTAGCTAGATCTAGTTTAATGGCCCGATCCGGGGTTTAGTGCGCGGTGGTGCCGGTTTGCTAAGTTCGCAAAATTAAAGTTTATCACCGCTTTCGCATTTGGCCGTCGGATTGACGACCGGGGCGCCGCCGTGCACTTACAACTATCACCCTGTATTCTAAATACATTGATTCTGAACGAATGTTATTAGATACCGAACCAGATATGCAAAATCATATCTGTCTCTTTATTAGTAAAGAAACGATAAAATTTTGTATTGTTGGATAATATTTTGAACATTTCCTATATCAAAAGTTGATCGGTTCAGGCACGTTATCTAAAAGTATTGATGTTCTAAATCAAACTATAGTTCTTAGTATACGGAACACACACAAGAGGAAGAGTTCAGAAATGAACGAATTTTTCTTGAGGTATTGTAAACTAGGTCATATCAATGCGACCCGACAAGCTAAAGTTACATATAGATGCAAATTTAAATTAGTTTGAATTTACATCTTGTGAAACTTGCCAGTCATGTCACAAAGATACGATGACCATAGCTCTGTTTACTGGAAACAGAGAAAGAGTTAGTAAACTCTTGGGATGATACATGTTGATGTATGTAAGGTCCCCTGTCTACACATGCCAAGACCGGTTCTTTGTACTTCATTAAATTCTCTGATAATCTCTCAAGATTCAGACATATGTTCCTGTTGAAACACAAGTCCGAACCTTTTGAGATATTCACAGAATATAAGTTAGAAGTAGAGAACCAAAATACGGGTATAAATATTATGTCCTATGATGAGATCAAGGAGGAGAATACTTGAGCGCGGAATTCCTTGATTATTCTAAAGGAGAATGAGATTCTCTCTCAGCATTACTCCTCTGTATACACCATAGCACGATGGTATATCGGGGTGGAGCAATCACACCCTATATGATAAGGTATGCTCCATGATGAGTACTACTGAGTTACCTATTTCCTTTTGGGAGTTATGCGCTTAAGAAGCTGCATACCTATTGAATAGGTTCGAATCAAATCAGTTGCCTACCACTCCATATGTGATATGGAAAGGGAAGAGCCCATGTCTTAAGCTATTTAAGATTTGGGGTTGTCCGACCCATGTCTAAAAGCAAAATCCGGACAAGCTCGAGGCAAGGTCTGTTATGTGGAATTGGAAATGTTCCAGCCATACAAACTGCAGCTGATGATTTGATAGAACCAAAGGATTCAGTAGATTCCAACGAACCTCAGCCTCTCCGCCGATCTAGTAGGGTTCCTCACCCACCTGAGAAATACTTCGGTTTCTCTATGACAGTGGGAGCGAGGATTACATCATGAGATGATAACCCAACTAGTTTCGAGCTGGCCATCAAGAGTGGGACTCTATAAGAATGGCTGGATGCTTAGTGATCTGAGATGGAATCCATGTACACCAACAAAGTATGGACTTTGGTTGCTATATCTGAAGGGTTAAATCCCCATCAGGAGCAAGTATATCTTGAGAAGATTACTTGGTGTAGATGGAAAAGTTGAGACTTTCAAAGCTAGACTTGTTAAAGCTTTTCGTCATCGACCAGGCGTGGATTATGATGAAACCTTTTCAAGTGGCTATGCTTAAGTCCATCCAGATCCTAATTGCCACGGCTACATACCATGACTACGATATCTGGCGGTTGGGTGCCATGACTGCTTTTCTAAATGATGTTTTAGAAGAGAACGTCTATAAGTACACAGCCAGAGGGCTTCGTAGACAGTGGGAGCAGCAGAAACGTGTACAAGATGCTTTATAGGATAAAGCAGGTATCGCGGAGTTGGAACATCTGTTTTGATGTAGTAGTCAAAGAGTTTGACATCATCAAAATGGTAGATGAATCTTGTATAAACAAAAAGGTAGTAGGGAGTATGGTGCTGATCCTCATAGAGTACGTGGATGACATACTCTTGATAAGAAAGGAGTTTCCTATGCTACGCTCGGCCAATCTCCGTTTATCACAATGATTCTCTATAGGATCAAAGTGATACCTCCTAAATCCTGGGTTTTGGATCTATGAGATAGATCTAATTGGATGTTAGGATTCTCACTAGTTGTAGTGAGATGGTATCAACCGATCCTGAGGAGAATCACTGGAAGGGTTCCAGGGTGATAAGGAAGACTGAGAGTCAGTCACAGGCATTGTCTTTACCCTCAGTAAAAGGGACGGTATGTTGGAAGAGTTCCAAGCTAGATACCGTGGCATACTAGACGATAAAGGCTGGATACATCGCTATTTGAGATGCTACCAAAGAGGCAGTCTGGGTGTATATTAGTTCATGAGATGAACTTCGTTCCTCCCATTGTGTGACAATGGAGTTGTGGCTTATGCCAAGGAACACCCGTCCCATCAGTGATCCAGACATATTCTAAGGCAGTGTCACCTGATCATGGAGATAGTTGATCTCCAGGGTGATCAAGGTTAGGAGAGTAGACTCAGAGGACAACACGGCGGATCCACTCACAAAGGCCTTTTCCCAGAGAGAGACTTTTATGGGATGGTTGAGTATGAGATACTACAACCACTGCTATCAGATGGCCCTAGTGCAAGTGGGAGATTGTTAGTTATATGTATGCCCTAGAGGCCATTACTATACATAGGATGTATATTGTAGTGGATGCTTGGACATATATAGGGAGGACTTTCTTGCTCGACATGATAGTATACTATCTGGTTGATCTTTACCTTAACGTGTACACCGATTGTCTCTCTGTTACATGTTGGTAAAGCCCTTAGGATGTGTACTTGACTACCTGGACTATGATGCGGATCATACTAGTGGGGACATGGTAGTCCATAAGTACATCCTTCAAAGTCCCTAGTCGTGGATATATCGAGACGGGGCATCGATATACCAGAGTAGACTAGCGTATACCTTCTCGACCCATACAAATGGGCGATGGATGATCCCATATCCATTGGTGTTTGACATCAGAGATGATATACGGGTGCTCAGTGGAGACTAGGTAAACTGGACGGACTCGCCGAGAACTCCCAGATGGTATTATACCTTACGTCAGATGGCAGTTCTCTGGTGACACTGGTACAGAGTAGTCTGTTGACCCGAGATCGTCATAGAGTCTTGTGTGGTTCCCACTGTGCTTTGATTTCCACCTTACCACGTCCAAGATGGCGTGCAAAACGGTGGGTTTTGGGTACAGTCCCGAATCACATGGAGGCAATGAGCGATAGGAGGGGATTCGTCTCTCCCGGTATAGGGAGTTGATGTTGCGCTGTGTTCGATTGGCTATAACCGGAAATCCCTGGCCAGGGTTGCTGAGATTTACTGGTAAGTGTTACCAGTAGTTTCTCGAACTGTTATAGACCTCATATCGACACGACTTATCGAGCTATTGAGGTCTGACGTTTACCACCCCTAGGCAAGATATGCGACATATCAGACGATCAGACCGGACTGTACGATAAGTGTTACTGGTTGGATTCACAGGAGTGTGAACGGGCTTGCTCGTCGATCTTCTGATCGCTCAATACCCGGGTGGCCGTTACGTTTAGCAGACCGCTTGCGGCTTGTGGGTGTTTGATATGATCATCACCTGCTGCCGGCGTATTGACGAGTCTTTAGAGTCCTACACAGAGGTTTCCTGGCTCAAGCGAAACGAAATAGGAGCGCATATGAGATATGTGCGAGACCGAGAATAATGCGTGTATGTGATACCGTATTTCATTCTCGCGATGAATGTGTCGAATGGTTGTATGCGATATAACCTAGTTATCGAATCGAGGATTGATTCGATAAGCCGATACATTGGATACTAGTCGGTTATATGCGATATGACCGGATCGTTAAATCAAGTGTTGATTTAATGATTTAATGTATAATTATATATTTGATATATTACTTTGCATTAACTAGTATTGGTTCATTTTAAATGGATTTTCTCACTTGTTTGTGCACATTGTATATGTGATATATTTTTGTGCACAAGTTTGTATCATGTTTGATGATACTTGCTTCTTTGGTTAAGTGTATAGAATTAAACCATGGTTAAGATGATGATTAGGGTTTTGCTTAATCTTTTATTTATTTATTGATTTATTTGGAAAAGATTTTGAAGAGAATGGTGGCTTTCTTTGTTTCTAGTTGAAGCTTCATGAAGCTTTGACTTTGTAACCATTCTTGTCTTCATGCTTAACCCTAACCATTCCTTTAACCTTGGTCAATTCTCTACACATAACTATAGTTAAAATTATGATAAGTATTGATTTTCTATTCTATTCTAATAACTTATCATAACATTATCATCTTCTTCTTCTTCTTCTTCACAAGAAGAAAAGCTTGCTTGATCAATGGTGATTTGAGCAAAAGTGTGAGAAATCCAATTCTAAAGTGAACCCACTTCCTATTTCTTCATCCTCTACCTCTTGCCAAGTAGTATAGGGTGTTTCCTTCACAAGTTTTCATGGCTTGGTGAAGGTGGAGCTTGATCTAGTGATGCCTCGACGTAGATCATCTTCGGCATCGTCGTCGATGACCTAGCCCGCTTTTTCTCCGATGAAGCCGACGCTAGAGCCCGGGATTTGATTTGGACAGCGAGGAGACTTCATCGCGGAGCTATGGAGGTGGAGCACCGGATCTACAAAGGTTGTATTTCCGTTCTCTTAGTAAAGTAGTTTACTAGTTGCATCTTTCGCCTAGACATCTAGTTAACGATCCGTAGTCTAGGGCTTCTCGGCACCGTAAAATTTGAAATTGGCATGGTTGATGCCTTGTGAGACCTCCTTAGTGTGCCTAGGAACCCTACAGTCAATGTACCTGGACTGGGACAATCCCAATATCCATTTGGATCTATCTCTATAGATCCTGATTCCCAATATGCAGGAGGCATCACCAAGATCTTTTATTGAGAATCTTTGTGATAAGAAGAGCTTGACCGATTGCAGCATAGGAATATCATTTCCTATCAAGAGTATGTCGTCCACGTACAATACGAGGAAGACAACCTTACTCTCTGCCACCTTGTAAATACAAGGTTCATCTGGGTTTTTGACGAAATCAAACTCTTTGATAACGACGTCAAAGCAGATGTTCCAACTCCGCGATGCTTGCTTTAATCCATAAATGGATTTAAGCAGCTTGCACACCTTCCCGCTGCTCCCACTGTCTACGAAGCCCTCTGGCTGAGTCATGTACACGCACTCTTCTAAATCACCGTTTAGAAAGGCGGTCTTAACATCCATTTGCCAGATTTCGTAATCATGATATGCAGCGATGGCAAGCATGATCCGGATGGATTTAAACATAGCCACTGGAGAAAAGGTTTCGTCATAGTCTACACCTGGTCTTTGACGAAAACCCTTTACAACAAGTCTAGCTTTGAAAGTCTCCACTTTCCCATCTACACCAAGTTTTTTCTTGAAGATCCACTTGCTCCCAATGGGTTTTACCCCTTCAGGAGCAACTTCCAAAGTCCATACTTTGTTGGTGTACATGGATTCCATCTCGGACCGCATTGCATCCAGCCATTTCACTAAGTCCCTACTCGTGATGGCCTGCTCGAAGCTAGTTGGGTCATCATCCTCCATGATGCAATCCTCGCTTCCACCGTCAATGAGAAAACCGTAGTATCTCTCAAGTGGACGAGAAACCCTACTAGATCGGCGGAGAGGCTGGGGTTCGTCGGGTACTCCTGAATCCTGTGGTTCTACTAAATCATCAGTTGTAGTTTGTGGTGCTGGAACTGTAGGGTTCCTAGGCACACAAGAGAGGTCTCACAAGGCATCAACCATGCCAATTTCAAATTTTACGGTGCCTACAAACCCTAAACTACGGATCGTCGGCTAGAAGTCTAGGCGAAAAACTAACTAGTTAACACTTAACTAAAAGTTTAACGGAAATACAACCTTTGTAGATCCGGTCCTCCACCTCCACGGCTCCGCAACGAGGTCGTCTCCGCTGTCCAAATCAAATCCGGGCTCTAGAGTCGGCTTCGTCGGAGAATGGGCAAGCTAGGTCGTCGATGTCCATGCCGAAGATGATCTACGTCGAGGCATCGCTAAATCAAGATCACAACTTCACCAAGTCAAGAAACTTGTGAAGTAAACACACTCTACTACTTGGCAAGAGGTAGAGGATGAAGAAATAGGAAGTGGGTAGACTTTAGTTTTGGATTTCTCACTCATTTCCATCACTTGCCATTGATGGGGCAAGCTTTCTTCACTTGAAACAAGGAAGAAGAAGAAGGAAAATAGTTATGATAAGTTAATTCTAAAATGAAAAGAACAATCCATTCTTATCATCTTAGAACCATGGTTTAGTGTAGAGAATTAATCATGGTTGAGTGGTATGGTTAGGGTTAAGGATGAGATAAGAATAGTGGACTAAGTCAAAGCTTCATGAAGCTTTAACTAAACAACAAAAGAAGCCACCATCCTTTTCTCATTCTTTTATTCATTTATCAAAAATAAATGGATAACTAAATAAGATAAATGAATAACTAAATAATAAACCCTAACAATTTCATTAACCAAGGTTTAATACTTTACACTTAACCAAAAAGCATGTATCATCAAACATGATACAAGCAAGTGCACAAAATCATATCACATATATAATGCGCACATCCCGAGTGAGAAAATCCATTTAAAGTGAACCAATACTAGTTAGTGCAAAGTAATATATCAAATATATAATTATGCATTAAATCATTAAATCAACACTTGATTCAATGATCCGGTCATGTCGCACACAACCGACTAGTACACAATGTATCGGCTTATCGAATCAACGATTGAATCGATAACTAGGTTATATCGCATACAACCATTCGATACATTCATCGCGAGAATGAAATACGGTATCACATACACGCATTATTCTCGGTCCCGCACATATCTCATATGCGCTCCTATTTCGTTTCGCTTGAGCCAGGAAACCTCTGTGTAGGACTCTAAAGACTCGTCAATACGCCGGCAGCAGATGATGATCATATCAAACACCCACAAGCCGCAAGCGGTCTGCTAAACGTAACGACCACCCGGGTATTGAGCGATCTGAAGATCGACGAGCAAGCCCGCTCACACTCCAGTGAATCCGACCAGTAACACTACCGTACAGTCCGGTCTGATCGTCTGATATGTCGCATATCTCGCCTAGGGGTGGTAAACGTCAGACCCCAATAGCTCAATAAGTCGTGTCGATATGAGGTCTATAACTATTCGAGAAACTACTGGTAACACTTACCAGTAAATCTCAGCAACCCTGGCCAGGGATTTCCTGTTATAGCCAATCGAACACAGCGCAACATCAACCCCCTATACCGGGAGAGACGAATCCCCTCCTATCGCTCATTGCCTCCATGTGACTCGGGACTGTACCCAAAAACCACCGTTTTCCACGCCCTCTTGGACGTGGTAAGATGGAAATCAAAGCACAGTGGGAACCACACAAGACTCTATGACGATCTCGGGTCAACAGACTACTCTGTACCAGTGTCACCAGAGAACTGCCATCTGACGTGAGGTATAATACCATCTGGGAGTTCTCGGCGAGTCCGTCCAGTGTACCCAGTCTCAACTGAGCACCCGTATATCATCTCCGATGTCAAACACCAATGGATATGGGATCATCCATCGCCCATCTGTATGGGTCGAGAAGGTATATGCTAGTCTACTCTGGTGTATCGATGCCCCGTCTCGATACACCCACGACTAGGGACTTTGAAGGATGTACTTATGGACTACCATGTCCCCACTAGTAAGATCCGCATCATAGTCCAGGTAGTCAAGTACAGATCCTAAGGGCTTTACCAACATGTAACAGAGAGACAATCAGCATACACGTTAAGGTAAAGTTCAACCAGATAGCATACTATCATGTCGAGCAAGAAAGTCCTCCCTATATATGTCCCAGCATCCACTACAATATACATCCTATGTACAGTAATGGCCTCTAGGGCATACATATAACTAACAATCTCCCACTTGCACTAGGGCCATCTGTAGCAGTGGTTGCAGTATCTCATACTCAACCATCCCATAAAAGTCTCTCTCTGGGAAAAGGCCTTTCGTGAGTGGATCCGCTGTGTTGTCCTCTGAGTCTACTCTCCTGACCTCGATCTCCCTGGAGATCAACCATCTCCATGATCAAGTGATACTGCCTTAGAATATGCCTGGATCACTGATGGGACCGGCGTTCCTTGGCATAAGCCACAACTCCATTGTCACACAATGGTAGGAACGTAGTTCATCTCATGAACCAATATACACCCAAACAGCCTCTTTTGGTAGCATCTTAAGTAGCGATGTATCCTGCCTTTATCGTCTAGTATGCCACGGTATCTAGCTTGGAACTCTTCCAACATACCGTCCCTTTACTGAGGGTAAAGACAATGCCTGTGACTGACACTCAGTCGTCTTTATCACCCTGGAACCCTTCCAGTGATTCTCCCCAGGATCGATTGATACCATCTCACTACTACTAGTGAGAATCCTAACATCCAATTAGATCTATCTCATAGATCCAAAATCCAGGATTTAGTAGGTATCACTTTAATCCTATATGGAGAATCTTTGTGATAAGCGGAGATTGATCGAGCGTAGCATAAGAAACTCCTTTCTTATCAAGAGTATGTCATCCACGTACTCTACGAGGATCGTCACCATACTCCCTACTACCTTTTTGTATATATAAGGTTCATCTACCATTTTGATGATGTCAAACTCCTTGACTAATACATCAAAACAGACGTTCCAACTCCGCGATGCCTGCTTTAATCCTATAAAGCATCTTGCACACGTTTCCGCTGCTCCCACTGTCTACGAAGCCCTCTGGCTGTGTACTTATAGACGCACTCTTCTAAAACATCATTTAGAAAAGCAGTCATGACACCCAACCACCAGATATCGTAGTCATGGTATGTAGCCGTGACAAGTAGGATCTGGATGGACTTAAGCATAACTACTTGAAAAGGTTTCATCATTATCCACGCCTGGTCAATGACGAAAACCTTTAACAAGTCTAGCTTTGAAAGTCTCAACTTTTCCATGTACACCAAGTAATCTTCTCAAGATATACCTGCTCCTGATGGGAATTTAACCCTTCAGATATAGCAACTAAAGTCCATACTTTGTCGGTGTATAAGGATTCCATCTCAGATCGATAAACATCCAGCCATTCTTACAGAGTCTCACTCCTGATGGCCATCTCGAAACTAGTTGGGTCATCATCTCATGATGTAATCCTCGCTCCCACTGTCATAGAGAAACCGAAGTATCTCTCAGGTGGGTGAGGAACCCTACTAGATCGGCGGAGAGGCTGAGGTTCGTTGGAATCTACTGAATCCTTTGGTTCTATCAAATCATGTGCTGTAGTTTGTATAGCTGGAACATTTCCAGTTCTACATAACAGACCTTGCCTCGAGCTTGTCCGGATTTTGCTTTTAGACATAGGACGGACAATCCCCAAATCTTAACTAACTTAAGACATGGGTTCTTCCCATTCCATATCACATATGAAGCGGTAGGTAACTGATTTGATTAGAACCCTATTCAATAGGTATGCAGCTTCTCAAGTGCATAACTCCCTTAAGGAAAAAGGTAACTCAGCAGTACTCATCATAGAGCACACCATATCATATAGGGTGTGATTGCTCCGCCCCGATATACCATCGTGCTATGGTGTATACGGAGGAGTAATGCTGAGAGAGAATCTCATTCTCCTTTAGAATAGTCCAGGAATTCCGTACTCAAGTATTCTCCTCCCTGATCACATCAAAGGACATAATACTTATACCCGTATTCTGGTTCTCTACTTCTCGCTTATATTCTGTGAATATCTCAAAAGGTTCGGACTCATGTTTCAACAGGAACATATGACTGAATCTTGAGAGATTATCAGAGAATGTAATGAAGTACAAAGAACCTGTCCTGGCATGTGTAGACAGGGGACCTTACATACATCAACATGTATCAATCCCAAGAGTTCACTAACTCTTTCTCTGTTTCCAATAAACGGAGCTATGGTCATCTTATCTTTGTGACATGACTGGCGAGTTTCACAAGATGTAAATTCAAACTGATTTAAATATGCATCTATATGTAACTCTAGCTAGTCGGGTCACATTGATCTGACCTAGTCTACAATGCCTCAAGAAGAATTCGTTCATATCTGAACTCTTCCTCTTGTGTGTGTTCCATATAATAAGAACTGTAGTTTGATTTAGAAAATCAATGCATTTAGATAACGTGCCTGAACCGATCAACTTTTGATATAGGAAATGTTCAAAACATTATCCAACAATACAAAATTTTATCGTTTCTTTACTAATAAAGAGACAGATATGATTTTGTATATCAGGTTCGGTATCTAAAAACATTCGTTCAGAATCAATGTATTGATAATACAGGGTGACAGTGACCAACAGACTTGGCTGCAACTCTTGCCCCGTTTTCTGCCTCATGAAACTTATCACCCGTTCTCAGTTCTCTACCTATCTGTAGCCCTATGTAACAGATTACATATCTGGGATCCTGATCTGGTATCACATACCCAGGACGTAAAGGATACTGAGAAACAGTTCTTTGTAACGAACACACCCGAAGATGATGCATCAGCATGCACTTTCTTCGTTTGGGCGGCACGGGAATTCTGGTAATCCCCAATTTCCTGCTCTGTCTTATAACAATTATAAGTTGGAGCGGGACCAACGTTCCCCAGCTCAGTATAACAAGCGGGTTCGGTCAATAATCCGTATTATTATCTTGATTAAGGCGTGATATGGTCGCTACCTGGAGAGAGAGAGAAGAAAACACTCAGCGTGCGCTCTGTCAAGAATAGATTGGTTTTTATTTTATCTAATCAGGATGGCTCCCACTGCTTTTTATCAAATCTTCCTTCAAACCCTAAAAGGAAAGACTAGCCGGGATTAATCACACACTACAAGTTCGCCAATCTTTCAGCCAGGCCAGTGTCGGTACTTTGAGGGAGGTCCTCCGTGCTTTCGCAGGAACCTAATTAATGTAAACCTCGTTTTCCCAGAGGCGTAACCCCATTGACACCTTTCTAGACACCTACTTGATCGGCTAATTGTAATGTATAAAACTCTCCCAGGAGTAACTCTTACTCGCAGTGGGTATCGGGATCCAACTATCTCATAGAAGGTATGCAATCTCATTGCAAATTTCAACACTTGAAATTCCCGATAATATTTTGCCCCTAACGTGCTATGACCTTGACGAAAGCCAACAAACCATAGCCCGCTAGTCAAGTTCAACCCGTACATTTCTTGATCGAATTAAACCCACCCGCACGACCCTTGACGAAAGCCAACAAAGCCGCACGACTACCCTAATCCAATCGCATCGTATGCTAGCAGATAAGCAGCATATAGCTACCGCACACTGCACCTTGACGAAAGCCAACAAATGCAGCACGAATACTATATACAACTTATCTGAAATGACGGAGGGCTACGACAGGTTTTTCTGAAAACCTATTTGCGTAATGAACTTGATATCGTTGTAGGATCGAATGAATTTTATAATGGAGTGCTTTTGAGGCTTTTCTAGTTTTGCTAAAGGAGTCACTCCCGGTGAAGGGATCGTCGGTCCTTTCCTCGTCGAATGAGGTGCGGGATATATCATATATATCGCTGTGCAAAGCAAAAACACTTAAAAGCAATCAAAGGACAAACCGAGTGTGTAGCATCTGCCAGTCATTGCTAAAGAAGTCACTCCCGGTGAAGGGATCTCGGTCCTTTCCTCATCGAATAAGGTGCAGGATATATCACATATACCGCTGTGCAAAGCAAGAACTGTAGCTACCTGTTTTATTTTGAAATTCGATTCTACAACATCTTAGGTTTCTTTTATTTTCATTAATCTCATTAATGAAGTCCCATCATTTAAGTACCTAAACATCACAGATAAATACGACATACACTTATGCCATCCGCATTCGCCTCGATGTCCCCTCGTGCACCGTTAGGTTAGGTAACTAACGGCAGAGCGGGGCAGGGCTAGCGCGGGTGTAAAACATAAGTAACGTCTATATAATATATCATATATACTATATACTGTATCTATCACAGAACATCACATGATCACATCACAGATATCGCAGCAGAAGAAACATATGAAATATTGGATATACTAGGACGTCCGTGTTTTCAATACGAGCCAGTATAAAACACGGATTCCACGGTCGTGATGAATAGCCAAACCCACACCCCTAGACCCCTACGAGAGCGGCAAGCAACCCTACCAATTCTGGAGTTAGGAGACCCGGACTCGACTCTTCGAGTTGGTCTCCCACTGGACTCCAGAACCCGGTTACTTGTGCCCTCCTCCTTGGGTCTATCCTAGTGCGGAAAAGTAAATAATATACAACGGGTGACAACTTCCGCAACCTGGAAGCGCCCCAATAAAAGAATATTACATACAAGTTTTTACATGAATGAAAATGAAAAACACTCATCTCACATAAAAAACCCCGGCTATTCAAACACGACGATCCAATATAACATATCCAGCAACACATAACATCATATGTCATCAACGTAAGTAAATATGCGCATCCCAATTATCGTTGACATATAGCAACGAAACCGGCGATATCACATATTACACTTACGGTCACAGAAAAGAAAGTGTAAAACTACAACAGTTGGAATCCGCAACCTCCTCAGACATCGCATGCCTGACCAAATGAATTACTTAGACATCGTATGCCTAACAATTATAAACCCCGCATTTTAGTCTCAAAATCGAAAACACTTTTCAATATCAAGTCGGGCAATTCAACAAGATTCCCGACATCCTGATCGAATACTCGTCGCAAACTTCAGTAGGCGGCCGCACCCCTGATACCGTCGACGAAGTGCACCAAGGCGGAACACCGCTACCGCGAGCACCCGGATGGATGCTTTCGGCGACGGGGTTCTCCTACAGTCACTTGGTCGGGGCTATGGAGCGAGGCTGTCTATTAAGTTTACCCGGCGAGTATCCGCGTACGCTACGTGATTGCGACGGACTTTTGATCACATCAAAATTCCGTGGCAACCGATCAAGTGAGACTAAATTGCTACGTTTATAACATTCATTTAGTTATCTCATAACTTTTGTGAATTCCAATTATTGTATCCCATTCCGGATAAACAGAAAATGTTAAACTTTTCGATCGAACAATCTAACACCCAAGTTTTCCCGATACAGCTCAATACATGAAATAAGTCTAACAACATTTCGTTCGTACCTCAGTACCAACGGTCCAGCCGTAGAAGGGTCAAGCCAACGCCTCACATGTGGCACGCCGTACTGCCCCAAACCCGAAGGTTCAAAGGGCATTTCAAGACGGTCACATAATCGAGTTAAGGTTTGTTGTCTTCTAGAGGGACCATCGCGTTACTTGCACTACTTAGAACGTCGTTAAACCACAGAAAAATCCAACACTTGGAAATTTCCCGACAGGGGAAAAATTGGGTATTTATATCCGGTCGAACTATTTAACATATTCTAATAATTATCCGGAAAGCCACAAAAGACGAAATTTGATAATCCGATCGAAATACCGAATCCCCAAAACAACTGCAGATAATTTAACTCTGGAGTCAAATTAAAATTCCCAGAAAACTCAGAATAATAAATCAGGTATTACTGTCCAAATAAGTGGGGATAACGTCATCAATTATGCGCGGAACCGCCGCAGAACTCATGAATATGCCGCGGATCCGCGCTAAAATACACTGTTCATAGGAAACGATTTGCACAGTAATTCTTAGATTTTATTTCTGATTTTTTTAGGCATTTTTAATTGACAAAAAACAACAAATTACAGAAATGTCCAGAGAGCATGGTAATGGTTTGGGTTTCGGGTCGATCGGACTTCAAATCGCGTGTAGACTTCGCCTAAGGCTCTAGCTTGGCTCTGATACCACTGTAGGGTTCCTAGGCACACAAGAGAGGTCTCACAAGGCATCAACCATGCCAATTTCAAATTTTACGGTGCCTACAAACCCTAAACTACGGATCGTCGGCTAGAAGTCTAGGCGAAAAACTAACTAGTTAACACTTAACTAAAAGTTTAACGGAAATACAACCTTTGTAGATCCGGTCCTCCACCTCCACGGCTCCGCAACGAGGTCGTCTCCGCTGTCCAAATCAAATCCGGGCTCTAGAGTCGGCTTCGTCGGAGAATGGGCAAGCTAGGTCGTCGATGTCCATGCCGAAGATGATCTACGTCGAGGCATCGCTAAATCAAGCTCACAACTTCACCAAGTCAAGAAACTTGTGAAGTAAACACACTCTACTACTTGGCAAGAGGTAGAGGATAAAGAAATAGGAAGTGGGTAGACTTTAGTTTTGGATTTCTCACTCATTTCCATCACTTGCCATTGATGGGGCAAGCTTTCTTCACTTGAAACAAGGAAGAAGAAGAAGGAAAATAGTTATGATAAGTTAATTCTAAAATGAAAAGAATAATCCATTCTTATCATCTTAGAACCATGGTTTAGTGTAGAGAATTAATCATGGTTGAGTGGTATGGTTAGGGTTAAGGATGAGATAAGAATAGTGGACTAAGTCAAAGCTTCATGAAGCTTTAACTAAACAACAAAAGAAGCCACCATCCTTTTCTCATTCTTTTATTCATTTATCAAAAATAAATGGATAACTAAATAAGATAAATGAATAACTAAATAATAAACCCTAACCATTTCATTAACCAAGGTTTAATACTTTACACTTAACCAAAAAGCATGTATCATCAAACATGATACAAGCAAGTGCACAAAATCATATCACATATATAATGCGCACATCCCGAGTGAGAAAATCCATTTAAAGTGAACCAATACTAGTTAGTGCAAAGTAATATATCAAATATATAATTATGCATTAAATCATTAAATCAACACTTGATTCAATGATCCGGTCATGTCGCACACAACCGACTAGTACACAATGTATCGGCTTATCGAATCAACGCTTGAATCGATAACTAGGTTATATCGCATACAACCATTCGATACATTCATCGCGAGAATGAAATACGGTATCACATACACGCATTATTCTCGGTCCCGCACATATCTCATATGCGCTCCTATTTCGTTTCGCTTGAGCCAGGAAACCTCTGTGTAGGACTCTAAAGACTCGTCAATACGCCGGCAGCAGATGATGATCATATCAAACACCCACAAGCCGCAAGCGGTCTGCTAAACGTAACGGCCACCCGGGTATTGAGCGATCTGAAGATCGACAAGCAAGCCCGCTCACACTCCAGTGAATCCGACCAGTAACACTACCGTACAGTCCGGTCTGATCGTCTGATATGTCGCATATCTCGCCTAGGGGTGGTAAACGTCAGACCCCAATAGCTCAATAAGTCGTGTCGATATGAGGTCTATAACTATTCGAGAAACTACTGGTAACACTTACCAGTAAATCTCAGCAACCCTGGCCAGGGATTTCCTGTTATAGCCAATCGAACACAGCGCAACATCAACCCCCTATACCGGGAGAGACGAATCCCCTCCTATCGCTCATTGCCTCCATGTGACTCGGGACTGTACCCAAAAACCACCGTTTTGCACGCCCTCTTGGACGTGGTAAGATGGAAATCAAAGCACAGTGGGAACCACACAAGACTCTATGACGATCTCGGGTCAACAGACTACTCTGTACCAGTGTCACCAGAGAACTGCCATCTGACGTGAGGTATAATACCATCTGGGAGTTCTCGGCGAGTCCGTCCAGTGTACCCAGTCTCAACTGAGCACCCGTATATCATCTCCGATGTCAAACACCAATGGATATGGGATCATCCATCGCCCATCTGTATGGGTCGAGAAGGTATACGCTAGTCTACTCTGGTGTATCGATGCCCCGTCTCGATACACCCACGACTAGGGACTTTGAAGGATGTACTTATGGACTACCATGTCCCCACTAGTATGATCCGCATCATAGTCCAGGTAGTCAAGTACAGATCCTAAGGGCTTTACCAACATGTAACAGAGAGACAATCAGCATACACGTTAAGGTAAAGTTCAACCAGATAGCATACTATCATGTCGAGCAAGAAAGTCCTCCCTATATATGTCCCAGCATCCACTACAATATACATCCTATGTACAGTAATGGCCTCTAGGGCATACATATAACTAACAGGAACCTCTTCCAGCTCTACCTCTTTGCCACTAATTTCTTTTGCAAGAAATTCCCTTTCCAAAAAGGTGGCATGTTGAGCAACAAACACTCTTTGTTCCTCAGCTTGGTAGAAAAAATATCCTTGAGAATTCTTTGGATATCCCACAAACTTGCAAAGAACTGATCGTGCCTCGAGTTTGTCCGGATTTTGCTTTTTGACATAGGCCGGACAACCCCATATCTTAATTCGTTTAAAATATGGTCTCTTCCCACTCCATATCTCATATGGTGTGGTAGGTACAGATTTAGACGGAACCAGATTCAATAGGTATATGGCTGTCTCAAGCGCATACCCCCAAAAGGAAATAGGTAACTCAGCATTGCTCATCATTGAGCGCACCATATCTAATACGGTGCGATTCCTTCGTTCCGATACACCGTTGTGCTGTGGTGTATAAGGAGAAGTAAGCTGAGAGAGAATCCCATTCTCTTTTAGATAATCTAGGAATTCAATGCTTAAGTATTCACCTCCTCAATCAGATCGAAGAACCTTAATACTTTTGCCCGTTTGGTTCTCTACTTCGTGCTTATATTCTCTGAATTTCTTAAGAGCTTCAGACTTGTGTTTCAACAGAAACACATGCCCGTATCTAGAGAGATCGTCAGTGAATGTAATGAAGTAGGAAGAACCGTCTCTGGCGTGTGTAGACATAGGACCGCATACATCACTATGTACCAGTCCTAAGAGTTCAGTAACTCTTTCTTTGTGTCCACTAAACGGAGTTTTGGTCATCTTTCTTTTGAGACATGAATGGCAAGTGTCATAAGATGATAATTCGAATGAATTTAAATATCCATTCTTATGTAACTTAGCCAGCCGTGTCTCATTGATATGGCCAAGTCTACAGTGCCACAAGAAGGATTCGTTCATTTCTGAGCTTTTCCTCTGGTGTGTGTTTTGTATATTGAGGACTGTATTTTGATTGAGAATGAATATGCCATTATGTAACAAGCCTGATGCAATCAACTTTTGATCTAGGAATATGTTCATAACATTATCCTTTACTACAAAATTATATCCTTCTTTACTTAATAAAGAAACTGATATAATGTTGCACATCATGTTCGGTATATAATAGCACTCATTCAGAACTAGTGTATCACCACTTGGTAATACCAGGTGATATTTGCCAACTGCTTTGGCTGCGACATTTTCCCCATTCCCTACTTGAACGGAATGATCACCTTTTCCCAGTTCTCTACCTTTCCGTAGCCCATGTAACTGCTTACATATGTGGGATCCTGATCCGGTATCTAATACCCAGGACGTAGGGTGAACTGAAAAACAGTTCTCAATAACAAACACACCCGAAGAAGGTGCATCATCATGCATGTTCTGTAAGTGCACGGTGGCGCCCCGGCCGTCAAACCGACGGCCAAATGCGGAAATGGTGATAAACTTTAATTTTGCGAACTTAGCAAATCGGCACCACCGCGCACTAAACCCCGGATCGGGCCATTAAACTAGATCTAGCTAACTACAAGACGGGTTAGAGCCATACCGAGTGATCCGAGTCCTCCGGTCTTCTCGTCGTCGTCCCGATCTCCCGCGGATCCTCCGGTCGTCGCCTCCTTGCCGGAAGGGCACCACATCGCCTGTATCTTTTACGGGCTCCCACCTCAATACCGAGGCAACTCGGGCATGAAGCTGGAAAGTCGACATGCCCAAGATATGCTGTAGAATGTAGTGTAGATGATGCTAGTCTCTTTGGGGTATTGGAGTTGCCTTGATGGAGGAATCAAAAGATATGAACTTGGGGATTTTGGTAGCAATGAAAATGAGATGGATGATTAATTTCTTTCACCAAAAAATGAAAACTCTCATTTTCCTCTCCTCATCAAATGTGTGGCCGGCCTTGCTCTCTAGAGAATGGTGGAGGAAAACCAACTATATCAAAGAGGGAGGTGAGTGTAGGAGTGAAGAAAAGGTGACCACATCAAAAGACAAAGAAACATCAACCATGCTTCACACTTTTTAAACCCATACCCTCTCATTAATCACAATTAATGCAAGAGAATCAAAATGATGGTGGAAAAGATATGATGCTATCATAATGAATACAAGTGTAAGAAACCCCTTCCACAAATGTTATTTGCACAATTGCAAATAACCCCCTCCATCGGAAAAGTCCGGCCGGGAAAGAACAAACGAAAACCGGCCGGAACGGAATGCAAACTGGCAACTCCAGAAAACTGGTCCCGTAATAAATTACAGGAAAACCCCGATACTGTGCATACACACCCGTATCTGTATTCCGACCGGATACAAATGCAAAGAGACAAAATCTACACTGTACTAAACTAGGATCCGGCTTAAACCAAAGCCGGCAAGTAATGTTTGTCCGATCCTGATCCGTGCAATACCGCACGTATCTGATCGAACCCTGCCATATATCTATACGGCCTCTAGTACAAACCGTCCGATCCTGATCCGTGCAATACCGCACGTATCTGATCGGACCCTTCCATATCTCCATACGGCCTCTACAGCGTTTCGCCCGAAAGCCTGAGTAACAGAAAGTGTGGTGGACTCTAAAGACTCGTCAATACTATGGCTGTGGATTTAACCACTAGCACGTCAGAGGTATAAGCCAATACGTGACGGGCCACCAGCTATTGACCAAAAGAGACGTCGATGAGCGAACTCATCCTGACACCCTACTGAGCCTGTCAGTGACAATATCCGTACAGTCCGGTCCGTTCGTCTATGAGCATCGCATGTCGGGCCTAGGGGGTTGGTAAAAGTCAGACCCCCAAAAGCGGTACAAGTCGTGTCGGAGTGTAGCCCAAAACACCCTGAGATACTACTGGAATACCTACCAGTAAATCTCCTGCCTTGGCTAAGGACTTCGTGTAATGTCTCTCCTAGACACAGCGCGACCTCACCCCCAATACCGGGAGAGACGAACCCCCGAAGATCCGCTCACTGCCTCCATGTGGCTCGGGACTGTACCCAACTAAAACCTGTTTGCACGACTCCTTTGAGCCGTGGTAGGGTAGTAATCAAAGCACAGTGGGAACTCACACGAGACAAATGACGATCCCCAGGTCGATGAACTAACCTGTACACATGTCACCTGGGAACTGCTATCTGACGTCAGGTATAAGACCAACTAGCATGTTCCCGGCGAGTCCTGTCCGGTGTACTCATAACCCAATGAGCACCAGTATACATCTTAGGTGAACCAACTGACACCAGTGGCTTATGAGACCGGCCACCGCCCCTCGTCGGGGTCTCGACTGTATACACTAGTCTACTCTGGAGAATCGATGCCCTGTCTCGAAACTCCCACGACTAGGGACCATTTAAGGATGTGCTTGTAGACCCCAGCTCTCACCTATATGATCGCCCTCATACTGCTGGCAGTCAAGCAAGAATCCTAGGGGCTCTATCAACGTGCAATAGCGACCTGTCAGGTCACCTAAAGCAGTACACGATGATAAAGGTAAACCAGATAGCATACTATCATCTCGAGTAAGACTGTCGTACCGGGATAGGTCCTCCCTCAATCATTGCAATCACGTGCCTGTGATCCAATAATTGACTCTGAGGGCACTATCTCCAACAATCTCCCACTTGCACTCAAGGCTAATTATTGCGATGTCGCATACTCACAGCCCGTGTGATACCGAACACCCAACTCCTCTACTGGTCAGTCTCGCAAAGCTCGTTTGCGAAACTAATGCGTTCGAGGAATAGCCTCAGCGAGTGGATCCGCTCTGAAGTTTCTTTCTATGTCTCTCTCTATATCTCAAATTCACGGAGAAAACCATCTCCCGAAATGAGCAATACCTGTCTTAGACTGTCTGGATGTCTGATGGGACTTAGCTCATAAATGAACTCCAAATCCAAACTTCTTAGACTGTATCGTCAACTGGACTTAATCAGTATCCTGCGCCATGCCTCCCTCAGTATCTCCTGGATCACCTGTCCAAAATACTGCCCCTCGTCAGAGGGAAAACTATAATTCTGACAACCTCCTTGTCGTCCATGTCACCTTGGAAGCCTGGAATGATAACCGTCTCCCAAATGAGGCTGTCGTTATCATATCCCTAGAACATCCACTTATGTTCTAAAACTGCTTCCGACTGTTTCTCCAGGATTGGATCAATGTCAACTTATTGCATCTAGTGCAAGAACAACATCTGGTGTGGTACTTGACATCTCATGATTGACTCAATTGCCTAAGCAAGTGATCTGCCAATCATGCATATCCCTCTCTACTTTAGTCTACAAGACACCTTTGGAGAGGGTGACTCCATCACCTGCAGGTACACTACCGTGCCAGGAGTCGTCCATTCTAAATACTCTTAGAATGCTGTCAAAGTACCCTGATTGGGAAACTACCCAAATCTAGATGTAAAACCATAGATCTAGTAACCAGTATGTCTTATACAAAATCCATTTCCTTTGTGAAGAAACCACTGTGTGACGACCCAAGTATAACTGATCGTAGTATAGGAATGTCACTTCCTACCTTGTGTATGTCATCCAAATACCATGACATCACACCCTACTACCTTCTCAACAGATCCATCCCCTATTCTGATGACGTCAAACCCATGACTGTCATATCAGAAATAGATGATCTATCTCCGCTATATCTGCTTAAAGTCTATAAATAGACATAAGCCTGATGTCCACCAATGCTTCCGCTGCTCCCACTGACTACGAAAACCCTCTGGCAGAGTCATATAGACGTGCACTTCTAAAGCTAGTTTAGAACGACGCTATACTCATCCTCCTGCCGGGTCTCGCAGCCTGGAACAACAACAATGGCATGTGTGGGTAAACAAGAACTTCCCTGTCACCGTCCTTGAGGCTACCGGAGTACCTCTCGGGTGCCTGAAGTTACCCACCGTATCTGCGGAGTGGCTAATGGAATGTCAAAACAGATTGAATCTTTAGGTTCCTTATCAAATCTTCAGTAATCGTTTGCGGTTCTGGAATCACTTCCAGTTCTACCATACTCCCACTACTGTTTTTGAAAAATAACCATTTCTTTTAAAATGTGGCGAGTTAAGAACAATATCACTATTGATCTTCCAGATGGTAGAAAGTCAACCCTCGTCATAGCCTGGGTCAACCCACAAACAGCCATTACAGAAACGCGCCTTGAGCTGTCCAGAGTCTGGTTTTAATCATAAGCCGGACAACTCCCCGTACCTTAACAATGTTAAGATATGAACTGTACTATATCCAATATAGAACCAGAGGCACTGATTTAATTTAACCAGATTCTAATCATGCAACTTTCTCCAGTGCATGTTAACTAAATGGAAGGAGGCCGATCAGCGCTACTCAACTTAGGAATGCTTCCAATTATGAGTAACCTGAAAAAGAAGCAATTTCTCTTTATCATTACTATCAACTGAATACCATACACAAGTATCTACATCTTCGATCACTTTGAAGAATCCCGATACTTGCTACACCTGGTTCTCTACTCTATTCAAATACCTATAACTCTTCAAAACTTAGACCATGTGTTTCTACGAAACACATGTCTAAGAACTAGAGAAGTTAAAAGTAAACAGAATATAGTATGAGGACCAACCCCTCTGTCCTAATGGACACTGGACAACATACAATACTCTGAATAAGTCCGCCGAGTCTAACAACTCATTCACTGTGTGTCGTAGGTTGAAAACTGTACTTATGGTTAAGAAGAATTATACCGCTGTTTAATGCTCCTTACCTAACCATCCACTGATATAGGTAAATGTCATCGACATAATATCAAAAGGTATATCTCACTCTATGAAAATAGACGTACAGATATATCAATTTGAAATTGGTGCACAACAGCGGATATTCAAAACCAAATATTTGCCGACCGGCAAACAGCCCAGGTGATCTCGTCAAATATCACCGATTACAACGAATCCCGATATAATGAGGATGATCACCCAATTCCCAATAACTTACTCCCACTCATCATCTGTAAAACCATACAGATGTGAGAATCAAACCTGGTAAATACATACCCTGGAGCAAGTGTCTAATCGGGAAATCAGTTTTCTTTTAACAGTACACAGTTGAACTGAAACATTGAAATGTTTCGATGGGGTATCCTGGTATTCTTAGTAATGCCTCTACCATTATCCAGATTCACAACTATAACCGTATAATTCTTTGCCACCTCTCCAAATCCCTTTATATGTCTTTTAGTCATTACCTTCTGCACACCCCTTTAGGCCAATTGGTTTTCTTCCTTCCCTACCGTTCGGCACCAGCCTATGGTTTGGAAGAAGACTATCCAATAAGCATAATGGGTGTACTGTCCTAATCCTAGGAGCACTCGCAATGCGAGAGAAGGTGAAGATAAAATACAACCGAATAAACTTTATTCCTATTTCTCCTGGACCAGAATCCATCCCCGAACTGGAACTAGTTCCTTTCGAGTTCGTATATAACCATACGATGGAGTATCCAATAAACTGTGGATCTTCGTAGTGATACGGAGTGTCCTGGAGAAATACAAAGGTGATTTAGGATTGGCGAAGAAATAGTTGGTTTGGTCGTGAATATCAGTCGCAATTTACTTTGCCCTCTTACTAATCCCTTGCTTTGTCTTAATCTTAATACCTTCTGCACACCGTTTAGGCTAATTGGTTTTCTTCATTCCCTACCGGTCGGCACCAGCCTAAAGTTTGGAAGAAGACTATCCAATTTGCGTAATAGGTGTACTATCTCCTAAACTAAGGAGTACTCGCAACCTGAGGGAAGGTAAAAAGGAAAAGACAACTGAATAATCCTATCCGTTTTCTCCAGAACCGGAAACCATCCTCGAATTCCTTCGAGTTCGTATCTAACCATACGATGGCTTTGTCCAATGGAAGTGGACGTTCGCAATAATACGGGGTGTCCTGGAGAAAAGGGTAAAAGTAGGAGTGGCAATAAGGTCTGCAACTCTGACAATCCAAAAGCCAGTGTTAAAGAAGGTTCGGTCAACTTGGTCACTGAGTCATAGTCTTAGGGTCGGGTCAATGGTCGCTGCCAGAGAGAGAGAAAAGAAACACTCAGCGTGCACTCTAACCTAGATCAGAATGGTTACCAATTTATCTAATCTGGAAACCTCCCACTGTACCTCAAATTCTCCTCCAAACCTGAAAGAAGAATTAGTCGGGGTCACCCGAGGAGTAAACCAACTCATCAGTGGGAATCGGGATCCAACTATCATCGCATGATAACGTGACGGAATCCGCTCACGCTATCACACTCCAGAAGGTATGCGCATATCTGGCAAGTTTCAGTTCTTTTGAAACTCCCGATGTGATTTCTACCCCATGCTCTTATGACCTTGACTTTGGCCAACATATCATAAGTCACATGTCAAGTTCAACCCGTCATTCTCCAGGTTAATCTGAGTCCACCCGTACATACCCTTGACTTTGGCCAAAATGGCAGTACGGCTGTCCCAAACCAACGCATCTATCTATGCTGCATATGAATACCCAACAGCTACCAAACACTGTGCCTTGACTTTGGCCAACATACACAGCTTGAATACTATTGACTATCCATATGAAACGACAGAGGGCTACGAATGGTTTCTGGCGAAAACCTTTAACGTAATGAACTTGATATCGTTGAAGGAACGGATAGCTTTTTAGAAAATATAGTGACGAAAACCTTTACTAAAGAGGTCACTCCCGGTGAAGGGATCTCGGCTCTTTCCCCGTAGAATGGGGTGCTGGATATTCATAACCGAATATCACTATGCAAAGCAAAAGTAATCGGCTATAGTGAAGTTAATGCCCTGACGCAAACTTCTGTCCAAGGGGTCACTCCCGGTGAAGGGATCTCGGCCCTTGCCTCATCGACTGAGGAGCAGGATATTCCAAATGAATACCACGATGCAAAACAAAAGTGAACGTCCTTGCAATAACAGCTTTTTGAAAAGTGTTCCAACAACATCAGATTAGGTTTGTTTTAACATGCATTGATCCGAATCAACGCAGTCCCATCAATTGATCACACCACAAAGAACGAAAATATACTGACGTACGTATATGCCATCCGCATTCGCCACTGGGTCCCGTCATCACCCGTTAGGTTAGCTAACTAACGGCAGAGCGGGGACTGGACTAGCGCGGATGAAAAACATATACAACATCTACTAATATATATACCAATATATAGTATTTCGCTCAAGGCGTGAATAAAATGCAACATCACAGAAATGTACAGCATCACAGAACAATACAGATATCTGGGATCCCCGGGTTTCACAGAGCCACTACTGAAACCCGACGTTCCCCTGGTCGTGTAGATAGCCTGTGCAATGAAATCCTATACCCCCTACGAGTGCAGCGAATAGCCCGCCAATTCCAGACTGAAGCCCCCTCCGTCTCAATGCCCTGAGATGCGGGCCCGTTGCCCTCTAGAACCCGGCTATCCGTGCACCCCACCGCGGGGCAATCCTAGTACAGAAAGTAAAATATACATACAACGGGTACATCGACCGCAACCAGGTCGTGCCCCAAAATAATAATACAAACAGGCAGTGACGGCAGTCCACATGTCGGACGCTCGCCCCGCAATATCAAATGTACATAATACAACAACACTGTACTAGCATTGCATCCAGGCTATCCCCCACGACCGATCCGCAACATCACAGCAAAACATAGAACATCAACGTGAAGGTCACGTTCGCAAATCCGTCTAACCGGGTTATAGCAGTTAGACCGGATTTACCGATCAAGTGACATTCACGGTCGCAGATATAATGTAAATACTGTGAAAAATGTGTTTAAAATTTCCCGATTGATCAAAAATTAACAAGTGGGCCCCAAAGCAATACTGTAGCACTCACAGAGATTCTGGGCCCAAATTTAATATTCCAAAACCCACAAAATCAGCCCACAAGCCCACTGAAAAAATTGGACACAGTGAGGACACTAGAGTGCGGCGGAACCGCGGCCCAAGGGGGGGTTTGGCCGCGGTTCCGCGCTCAAGTCGTCGACTGAAAGTGTCGAATTTTTACAGAGGTCTTATAATATCTTGTACATCAGTTTTATGCAACCTGAAAAAATTTTGGACACCAAAAAATCTTAACAGAAAACTGATGTGAACTAAAATTGGGCTTTTGGAATTTTGATCGATCGGAACTGAAAAACACATCAAACGAAGCTAGACGAAGTTAATGGCGAGGCTCTGATACCACTGTAAGTGCACGGCGGCGCCCCGGCCGTCAAACCGACGGCCAAATGCGGAAACGGTGATAAACTTTAATTTTGCGAACTTAGCAAACCGGCACCACCGCGCACTAAACCCCGGATCGGGCCATTAAACTAGATCTAGCTAACTACAAGACGGGTTAGAGATATACCGAGTGATCCGAGTCCTCCGGTCTTCTCGTCGTCGTCCCGATCTCCCGCGGATCCTCCGGTCGTCGCCTCCTTGCCGGAAGGGCACCACATCGCCTGTATCTTTTACGGGCTCCCACCTCAATACCGAGGCAATTCGGGCATGAAGCTGGCAAGTCGACATGCCCAAGATATGCTGTAGAATGTAGTGTAGATGATGCTAGTCTCTTTGGGGTATTGGAGTTGCCTTGATGGAGGAATCAAAAGATATGAACTTGGGGATTTTGGTAGCAATGAAAATGAGATGGATGATTAATTTCTTTCACCAAAAAATGAAAACTCTCATTTTCCTCTCCTCATCAAATGTGTGGCCGGCCTTGCTCTCTAGAGAATGGTGGAGGAAAACCAACTATATCAAAGAGGGAGGTGAGTGTAGGAGTGAAGAAAAGGTGACCACATCAAAAGACAAAGAAACATCAACCATGCTTCACACTTTTTAAACCCATACCCTCTCATTAATCACAATTAATGCAAGAGAATCAAAATGATGGTGGAAAAGATATGATGCTATCATAATGAATACAAGTGTAAGAAACCCCTTCCACAAATGTTATTTGCACAATTGCAAATAACCCCCTCCATCGGAAAAGTCCGGCCGGGAAAGAACAAACGAAAACCGGCCGGAACGGAATGCAAACTGGCAACTCCAGAAAACAGGTCCCGTAATAAATTACAGGAAAACCCCGATACTGTGCATACACACCCGCATCTGTATTCCGACCGGATACAAATGCAAAGAGACAAAATCTACACTGTACTAAACTAGGATCCGGCTTAAACCAAAGCCGGCAAGTAATGTTCGTCCGATCTTGATCCGTGCAATACCGCACGTATCTGATCGAACCCTGCCATATATCTATACGGCCTCTAGTACAAACCGTCCGATCCTGATCCGTGCAATACCGCACGTATCTGATCGGACCCTGCCATATCTCCATACGGCCTCTACAGCGTTTCGCCCGAAAGCCTGAGTAACAGAAAGTGTGGTGGACTCTAAAGACTCGTCAATACTATGGCTGTGGATTTAACCACTAGCACGTCAGAGGTATAAGCCAATACGTGACGGGCCACCAGCTATTGACCAAAAGGGACGTCGATGAGCGAACTCATCCTGACACCCTACTGAGCCTGTCAGTGACAATATCCGTACAGTCCGGTCCGTTCGTCTATGAGCATCGCATGTCGGGCCTAGGGGGTTGGTAAAAGTCAGACCCCCAAAAGCGGTACAAGTCGTGTCGGAGTGTATCCCAAAACACCCTGAGATACTACTGGAATAACTACCAGTAAATCTCCTGCCTTGGCCAAGGACTTCGTGTAATGGCTCTCTTAGACACAGCGCGACCTCACCCCCAATACCGGGAGAGACGAACCCCCGAAGATCCGCTCACTGCCTCCATGTGGTTCGGGACTGTACCCAACTAAAACCTGTTTGCACGACTCCTTTGAGCCGTGGTAGGGTAGTAATCAAAGCACAGTGGGAACTCACACGAGACAAATGATGATCCCCAGGTCGATGAACTAACCTGTACACATGTCACCTGGGAACTGCTATCTGACGTCAGGTATAAAACCAACTAGCATGTTCCCGGCGAGTCCTGTCCGGTGTACTCATAACCCAATGAGCACCAGTATACATCTTAGGTGAACCAACTGACACCAGTGGCTTGTGAGACCGGCCACCGCCCCTCGTCGGGGTCTCGACTGTATACACTAGTCTACTCTGGAGAATCGATGCCCTGTCTCGAAACTCCCACGACTAGGGACCATTTAAGGATGTGCTTGTAGACCCCAGCTCTCACGTATATGATCGCCCTCATACTGCTGGCAGTCAAGCAAGAATCCTAGGGGCTCTATCAACGTGCAATAGCGACCTGTCAGGTCACCTAAAGCAGTACACGATGATAAAGGTAAACCAGATAGCATACTATCATCTCGAGTAAGACTGTCGTACCGGGATAGGTCCTCCCTCAATCATTGCAATCACGTGCCTGTGATCCAATAATTGACTCTGAGGGCACTATCTCCAACATGTTCTTCGTTTGGGCGGCGTGAGAATCCAAATATTCTCCTGTTTCCTGTTCAGTCTTATAACACTTACAAGATAGAACGGGTCTAATGTGTAAGTCCACGTTGCGACCCCCGGTTCTTGCGGGGAGGCGGAAACGGTATAAAAATCAAATTTTTAGCGCATGGGGCAACATGGACTAACAAAGTCGGGATCTTTTCCTAAACTATAACTAGCAAACAAGCTAAAGAGAATTAGCTACTCGGAAAGATGGTTATACCTAAACTTGAACTCCTTCTTCTTCAAACTTTGTAGAGGTTGATGGTTCTTTCAAGTCGCCTTCTTCCGTCGAAGATGGATCCACCTGAGGGTACAACCTTCGGGCTCTTCCTCGAACTTTGAGTGAACTAGAATCTCCGGCTTGCTAAACCCTTGATCCTAGAGTGAGTAGAGAGTGTCTAGGGGTTGTTTTCTTTTCAAGGTGAGGGATTCTCAACACATGAGAAGGAATCACCTTTGGCTTGAGGAAGAAGAAGATGAAGTGAGGAGAGAGAATGGTTATGATAGAATGAGCTCTCTTTTTCTTTTTGCAACCATATCAAAAATAAAAAGAATTATCTAAACAATAATAATTCAAATGAGAATAGTTGATGGTAGTTTTGGAATGACCACTATCATACTTCATTAAATGAAATGTAAGCAAGAATCAAGGAGCATCCTTACAAAGTAATGATGATGGTCAAACATTCAACCATGGTCAACAAGTCAACAAAACCAACCATAACATAATTTCATTTAATTACTATTATTAATAGATATCTCACTAATTCATTAGGGTTTGGAAAAAGACGACTGTCAACTGTGCATACGCACCCGTTCCGAAACCCTAATGAAAAACCTCTTCCTCTGCCTCAAACAACTGTGCATACACACCTGCATTCTCGTTCCGAGGAACAAGAATACCGAGAGATAAAAGCAACCCCAAAACATATACCAGTATCTGGCTCAAACCAGAGCCTGCCAGTATAATCCGTCCGGACTCCAAAACGTGCACAAGTGCGCGGATGAGAACGAACCCTGTCGCAAAACCATGCGACCTCTACTCTGTTTTACCCAGAGGCGAATACCCTCTGTGTGGGACTCTAAAGACTCGACACTACGCTGGCAGTGGGTTTAACCACAGACCGCAAGCAGCACTAGCTGTGCGTAACGGTCCCCAGGTAGATGCCGACAAGAAGGCTGACGAGGTGAACCCCATCTGAACTCCTACTGAGTCTGAATGTGACATTCTCCGTACAGTCCGGTCTGTTCGTCTGATACATCGCATGTCGGGCCTAGGGGGCGGTAAAACGTCAGTCCCCAAATAGCGGTACAAGTAGTGTCGGAGTGAAGCCCAAAACACCCTGAGATAACACTGGAAGCCTACCAGTATATCTCGCTTGCCCTGGCCAGGGACTACTCGTGTAATGGCTCTCCTAGACACAGCGCGATGTCAACCCCAATACCAGGAGAGACGAATCCTGTCTAACCGTCACTGCCTCCAAGTGCTTCGGGACTGCACCCAACCACTACCTGTTTGCACGACTCCTTTGAGCCGTGGTAGGGTAGTGATCAAAGTGCAGTGGGAACACACTCGAGGTGAAGTGCCAGTGTCAAGTCAGCGGACTAAGCTGTATTCATGTCACCTGGGAACTGATAACTGACGACAGGTATAATACCAACCTGTCAGTTCCCGACGAGTCCTGTCCAGTGTACTCGTAACCTAACGAGCACCCGTATACTATCTCCAGTACGACGTACTGATGGCTGTGGGACAGACCATCTCCCACACTGGGATGAGAAGCGCATACGCTAGTCTACTCCGGAGTATCGATGCCCTGTCTCGATAGTCCTGCGACTAGGGATCTGTATAAGGATGTGCTTACAGATTACCCAGCCCCCACTAGTGTGACTGCCATCACAACGCTGGTAATCAAGCAAAGATCCTAAGGGCTCCACTAATGCGTATAGGTGATATCGCAAAATAAGCACATGTACACATTGAAGTAGAAACAAACCAAGTAGCATACTACTATATTGAGCAAGATTGTTTATACAAGGTGAATATCCCAAGCCTCCATTAAGTAATATACAAACTAGTATGATACAGTAATGGCCTCTAGGGCATATACACTAACAATCTCCCACTTGCACTAAGGCCATGTACTGGCGTATCGAAGACCTATCATCTCGATCAGCCGCTCGAACTGAGTCTGGGGTAGGGCCTTGGTGAATGGATCTGCAGTGTTTTCTTCTGAAGCAACCCTCCGAACCTCGATCTCCTTGCGATCCACGATCTCCCTGATCAGGTGATACCGCCTCAAGATGTGCCTGGATCTCTGATGGGACCTGGGTTCCTTCGCTAAAGCTATATCCCCGTTGTTGTCGCAATACAGAGGTATTGGGTCAACAATGGACGGAACCACCTGAAGTTCTTTCAAGAACTTCCTCATCCAGACAGCTTCTTTTGCGGTATCAGATGCAGCGATGTATTCCGCTTCCATAGTCGAGTCTGCAACGGTTTCCTGCTTGGAACTCTTCCAACACACCGCCCCTCCATTGAGGTAAAGGCAAAACCCGACATGGACTTGGAATCATCCTTGTCACTCTGGAAGCTGGAGTCAGCAAAGGCCTCGATCTGGAGGTCTTTTCCGCCATACACCAAGAACATCTCCTTAGTCCTTCTCAGGTACTTGAGAATGTTCTTTACTGCTATCCAGTGTTTCTCCCCAGGGTTTGACTGATACCGGCTTACTACACTCAGTGCATAAGCTACATCCGGTCTAGTACACAACATCGCATACATTATAGAGCCTACCGCAGAAGCGTAGGGTATAATAGACATGCGATCCCTCTCCAAATCAGTCTTGGGAGACATCTCTTTAGAGAGGGTGATCCCGTGACAAGCCGGTAGGTTACCGCGCTTGGAATCTTCCATACTGAATCTTTTCAGTATAGTGTCGATGTACCTGGACTGTGAAAGTCCTAATATCCTCTTGGATCTATCACGATGGATCTGGATCCCCAGGATGTAAGAGGCATCACCCAGGTCTTTCATGGAGAACCTGTGTGACAAGAAACCCTTGACAGATTGTAGCATAGGAATGTCATTTCCTATTAAGAGAATGTCATCCACGTATAAAACAAGGAATACAACAGTTCTCGCTACAAATATACTATAGATGCATGGTTCATCTGGATTTTTGATAAAGTCAAATTCCTTGACCGTCTCATCAAAACAGATGTTCCAACTCCGCGATGCCTGCTTTAGTCCATAGATGGACTTAAGCAACTTGCACACCTTTCCGCTGCTCCCTCTCTGAATGAAACCCTCTGGCTGATCCATATAGACACACTCCTCTAAATTTCCATTTAGAAAAGCGGTTTTTACGTCCATCTGCCAAATCTCATAATCGTGGAAGGCAGCAATGGTAAGAATGATCCGAATGGATTTCAGCATAGCCACTGGAGAAAAGGTTTCGTCATAGTCCAAGCCAGGTCTTTGACGGAAACCCTTTGCTACAAGTCTAGCTTTATAGGTCTCAACCTGTCCATCTACACCAATCTTCCTTTTGAAGATCCACTTGCATCCTACGGGTTTTACCCCGTCTGGAGCAATGTCCAACGTCCATACTTTGTTGGTGTACATGGACTCCATTTCGGTCCGCATTGCATCCAGCCATTTTACCGAGTCAACGCTCTGAACGGCCTGCTGGAAGCTAGTAGGCTCATCATAGTCTATGATGCAATCCTCTCTATCCCCGTCTAAGAGAAAACCGTAGTATCTCTCGGGCGGATGAGACTGCCTACTACTTCTGCGGAGCGGCATAGGAATGTCCTGTTCTTTTGAACTTACTGGCTCTTCCAAGCTTTCAGTAATAGCTTGTGGTTCTGGAATTTCTTCCAGTTCTATTGCGTTCCCACTTATCTGGGTTTCCAAAAACTCAGTTTCCAAGAAGCGGGCATGTTGAGAAACAAAAACCTTTTGTTCCTCAGCGGAATAGAACAGATACCCCCTGGAGTTCTTTGGGTATCCCACAAACTTACACTATATTGAACGTGCCTCGAGCTTGTCCGCATGCTGCTTTTTTACAAAAGCTGGACATCCCCATATCTTAAGGTACTTAAGACAGGGTTTCTTCCCACTCCACATCTGATATGGAGTGGTAGGCACAGTCTTGGTGGGAGCCTTGTTCAAGAGATATGCAGCTACTTCTAGTGCATAGCCCCAGAAAGATCGCGGTAACTCAGCCTTACTCATCATGGAACGAACCATATCCAATAGGGTTCGATTCCTTCTTTCCGATACACCGTTGTGTTGCGGAGTGTATGGAGGAGTACGCTGAGAGAGAATTCCATTCTCTTTTAAATAGTCCAGGAACTCGGCACTCAAGTATTCACCACCTCGATCCGATCTTAGAATCTTAATACTTTTGCCTGTTTGTTTTTCAACTTCATTCTTGTAATCCCGAAATTTCTCAAAGGCCTCGGATTTGTGCTTCATTAAGAAGACATGTCCATACCTAGAGAAATCGTCTGTGAAAGTAATGAAGTATGAATAACCGCTTCGCGCATGTGTAGACATTGGACCACACACGTCACTGTGTATGAGTCCCAAGAGCTCGCTCGCTCTTTCTCCGTGTCCAGTGAACGGAGTCTTTGTCATCTTTCCCATGAGACAAGATTCACAAGTGGCATAAGACTGATACTCGAACGGATCCAAGTATCCTTCTTTATGTAACTTAGTCAACCGTGTCTCATTGATGTGACCCAGTCTACAATGCCATAAGAAAGCCTGATTGATATCTGGAGACTTTCTTTTGTGTGTATTCTGGACATTGAAAATCTGTGGTTGGTTTAATACGTATATACCATTGCTCAATGTACCTGACCCAATCATAACTTGATTAAGGTGAATGTTTACAACATTCCTTACAAACGCAAATTCATAACCTTCTTTAGAAACCAAAGATACAGAAATGATATTACAAGTTGCGTTGGGTACAAAAAAGCAATTACGCATAACCAAAACATGCCCATCTGACATTCCCAGGTGATAGTCCCCCACGGCTTTAGCATCCATGCTAGCTCCGTTCGCAACTCTGAGGGTCATGTCACCTGCCTTCAAAAACCTACGGTTTCTCAACGCCTGCAAAGAATTACAGATATGAGATCCTGATCCGGTATCCAATACCCAGGAAGTAGAGTTTATAAAAAGACAGTTTTCAATAACATACACACCTGAAGCTGAAGCCGCAACCTGCTTCAGTTCCTGTGTCCTGGCTTTCCAAGCCCTGCAATCTTTCTTCCAGTGTCCACTCTTGTGACAATAGAAGCATTCCTCTTTACCAACAAGCTTCCCCGCAATCTTTGTTGCCTTTTCCTTTCCCTTCGTACCCACTTTACCAACACCGCCTCTTGGTTTGGCGGGGGCTTTCTTCCTCTTTCCCTTGGCTTTCGCCTTGGACCTAGAGGAAGAAGATCCTCCTACAAACAAAGCGGGTGTTTCCCTACCCTTCTGTAGGGTGCCCTCTGCGCTCCTCAGCAGGTTGAGGAGTTCTGAAAGTTCAACTTCCTTTTCTTGTAAGTTGAAGTTCAGTATAAACTGGGCGTAAGTGGATGGAAGGGACTGGAGAATTAAATCTGTATAGAGTTCACTGTCCAACGTGGTCCCAAGTTCCGCGAGCTCCTCAGTGTAGCCAATCATCTTAAGCACGTGGTCCGCTACCGATGATCCGACGGCCAACTTTGTCGAAAATAACTTCTTCGACACTTCGTATCTTGCGATACGAGACTGCTCTCCATACAGTTCTTTTGTATGGAGAAATATGGACTCGAGGTCCATATTCTCATGCCTCCTCTGATGTTCGTTGTCCATAGAGGCAAGCACGAGGCACCTGGCCTTCACGCAATCAATCTCCCAAGTCTTACGGATTTCCTTATCCGCGACACTGGAGGTGGGACCTGGGACGGGGGGAGCTTTGGTGGTAAGAAGATACCCCAGCTTGTCGTAAGTGATTGCTAATTTGACATTCCTGAGCCAATCTTTGTAGTTTGGCCCTGTCAGTATGTTTTTATCTAGAAGTAACTTAAGTCCAGTCATTTCGATTTGGTCGCTGCAGGGGGAGAGAAGAAACACTTAGCACGATGCTCTTGCAAGTTTAGAATGGTTTTTAATTTGTCTAAACAGGATGGCTCCCACTGTCTCTCGAATCCCTCCTCAAACCACAAAGGAAGAATTAGTCGGGATCAATCCCACCGTACAATACTTGCTTAACCGTTCAGCCAGGCCAGTGTCGGTACTTCGAGGGAGGTTTTCCAACGCTTTCGCGAAGTTCCTTAATTTAAGAGCCTCTTTTCCTTGGGGGCGTAGCCCCGCTAACACCTTTCTAGGCACCTACTAGGTTTATAGCATTGATCGTTTAGTGAGAAATTTCCCGAGGAGTAGCATATACTCACAGTAGGATCGGGATCCAAATATCATCGCGTGACGAAAATGAAGGAATCCTACCATAATTATCACACTCCAAATTGTATGCAAATCTAGCAAGTTTCAGTACTTATGAAACTCCCGATGTGGATTTTTGCCCCATGCTCTTATGACCTTGACGAAGGTCAACAAATCATAAGTCACATGTCAAGTTCTGCCCGTCATTATCCAGGTTAATTTGAACCCACCCGTATATACCCTTGACGAAGGTCAACAAGGCAATACGACTGTCCCAAACCAACGCATCTATCTATGCTACATATGAACACCCAACAGCTACCAATCTCTATGTCTTGACGAAGGTCAACAAACATAGCTTGAATACTTTTGAATATTCATACGAAACGACGGAGGGCTACGAATGGTTTTGGCGAAACCGTGAACGTAGTGAACTTGATATAATCGATGGAACGAGATAGCTTTTAGAAGGAGTGGCTCAAGCTCCGCATTTAAAAGTTAGTTTTGAAAAGAACCGAGTGGTTTTTCGAAAGTGTTCCAACGACTTTAGCTTGGTTTATTATCTTGCATTAGTTCTTTTAATGCGTGATATTCTTGCATTAGTTCTTTTAATGCGTCCCATCATTTAATCCTACCATTGCAGAAAACAACCAAAATATGACGTACGCTTATGCCATTCGCATTCGCCACGGGGTCCCGTCATCACTCGTTAGGTTACTTAACTAACGACAGAGCGGGGGCTGGGCTAGCGCGGCTGTAAAACATAAGCAACGCCTAAATATAAAGCAATGATAGACATTACAGATCACAGATGAATACATTGGATATACTAGCAATCCGCAATCCGTTCTAGCCTGCAACGAAAAGCGGATTACACGGTCGCGGTGAATAGCAAATACCCCACCCAAGACCCCTACGGGTGCGGCAAACTACCCGCCAAGTACTCGGCAGTTTGTGCACCCCTCCATGGGTCAATCCTAGGAGCAAAAACAGTAAAAAGAATTATACAATGACGGCTACAACCCCGACCCGGTTGTGCGGCCATACAAATAATAATATTACATCAATTTACATTTACAAATGAATGAAAGAAAAACAAAAGCTCATCTCACATCCACCCCGGCTATTCACCCGCGACAGTCCAACAGATTCATATACACATTCCAATATCAAACACAGATCACAGAGATGTATAACCCCGACTAATCGACTTATAGCGATTAGCCGACGTTCAATACATGCAAACATCACAGATATAACCATCATAGTCAAAGTGCAGTGAAGTTCGGAAAAAATACGGAATTATAGGACCCCAAAAGTAAATTTCAGTTCTGGAAAATCTGGGCACATATAATATATCTTAAAAATCCCAAAATCCTACCAGAAGAACACTGCACTAAAAACGATCACAAGAGGAAACAAAACGGCGGCGGTTCCGTGGCCTAAGCCATCTATTGCCGCGGAACCGCGGCGCATTAAGGGAATCATGCGATCGTTTTTCTTGGGTGTTCTCACAAAACCCTGAGCCGATTTTAGGTGTATAACAAATCTTGTTTTGACCAGAAAATTTTTTAACAGAAACTAGGGTTTTGTAAAAGTTTGGTTTTTGGATTTTTACGGTTCCGAACTTCGTTACACTTCACTACCAAGCTAGTTTAAGTTTAGTTAGGCTCTGATACCACTGTAAGTGTTAGTTATATGTATGCCCTAGAGGCCATTACTGTACATAGGATGTATATTGTAGTGGATGCTGGGACATATATAGGGAGGACTTTCTTGCTCGACATGATAGTATGCTATCTGGTTGCTCTTTACCTTAACGTGTATACTGATTGTCTCTCTGTTACATGTTGGTAAAGCCTTTAGGATCTGTACTTGACTACCTGGACTATGATGCGGTTCATACTAGTGGGGACATGGTAGTCCATAAGTACATCCTTCAAAGTCCCTAGTCGTGGGTGTATCGAGACGGGGCATCGATATACCAGAGTAGACTAGCGTATACCTTCTCGACCCATATAGATGGGCGATGGATGATCCCATATCCATCGGTGTTTGACATCAGAGATGATATACGGGTGCTCAGTAGAGACTGGGTACACTGGACGGACTCGCCGAGAACTCCCAGATGGTATTATACCTCACGTCAGATGGCAGTTCTCTGGTGACACTAGTACAGAGTAGTCTGTTGACCCGAGATCGTCATAGAGTCTTGTGTGGTTCCCACTGTGCTTTGATTTCCATCTTACCACGTCCAAGAGGGCGTGAAAAACGGTGGTTTTTGGGTACAGTCCCGAGTCACATGGAGGCAATGAGCGATAGGAGGGGATTCATCTCTCCCGGTATAGGGAGTTGATGTTGCGCTGTGTTCGATTGGCTATAACAGGAAATCCCTGGCCAGGGTTGCTGAGATTTACTGGGAAGTGTTACCAGTAGTTTCTCAAATAGTTATAAGCCTCATATCGACACGACTTATCGAGCTATTGGGGTCTGACGTTTACCACCCCTAGGCAAGATATGCGACATATCAGACGATCAGACCGGACTGTACGGTAGTGTTACTGGTCGGATTCACTGGAGTGTGAGCGGGCTTGCTCGTCGATCTTCAGATCGCTCAATACCCGGGTGGCCGTTACGTTTAGCAGACCGCTTGCGGCTTGTGGGTGTTTGATATGATCATCATCCGCTGCCGGCGTATTGACGAGTCTTTAGAGTCCTACATAGAGGTTTCCTGGCTCAAGCGAAACGAAATAGGAGCGCATATGAGATATGTGCGGGACCGAGAATAATGCGTGTATGTGATACCGTATTCCATTCTCGCGATGAATGTATCGATTAGGTTATATGCGATATACCCTAGTTATCGAATCAAAGGTTGATTTGATAAGCCGATACATTATATACTAGTCGGTTGTGTGCGACATGACCGGGTCATTGAATCAAGTGTTGATTTAATGATTTAATGCATAATTATATATTTGATATATTACTTTGCGTTAACTAGTATTGGTTCACTTTATATGGATTTTCTCACTTGTAATGTGCACATTGTATATGTGATATACATTTGTACATTTGCTTGTATCATGTTTGATGATACATGATTGTTTAAGTGTATGTTAAGAATAAACCATGGTTATTTATATGATTAGGGTTTTATTTCCTTTTCTTATTTATTTATCTATTTATTCATTTTGGAAATAATTAGAAAAGGCATAAAGAGAAAATGGTGGCTAATTTTGTTTCATATTGAAGCTTCTTGAAGACTTTGACCTAGTGACCATTTTGTTCTTATCCTTAACCCTAACCATTCCATTAACCATGGTCTTTTCTCTACACTTAACTAAGGTTGAATATATGATAAGTATTCATTTACTTTTTCTTTTTAATTAACTTATCATAATATTCTTCTTCATCTTCTTCATTCTTCAAGTGAAGAAAACCAAGCTCCATCAATGGTGATTGTTGGAAAAGAGTGAGAAATCCAAAACTAAAGTCTACCCACTTCCTATTTCTTCATCCTCTACCTCTTGCCAAGTAGTAGAGTGTGTTTACTTCACAAGTTTCTTGACTTGGTGAAGTTGTGAGCTTGATCTAGCGATGCCTCGACGTAGATCATCTTCGGCATGGACATCGACGACCTAGCTCCCTTTTTCTCCGACGAAGCCGACTCTAGAGCCCGGATTTGATTTGGACAGCGGAGAGGACCTCGTTGCGGAGCCGTGGAGGTGGAGCACCGGATCTACAAAGGTTGTATTTCCGTATCTCTTAGTTAATTGTTAACTAGTTAGCTTTTTCGCCTAGACATCTAGCAAACGATCCGTAGTTTAGGGTTTCTCGGCACCGTAAAATTTTAATTTGGCATGATCGATGCCTTGTGAGACCTTTCTAGTGTGCCTAGGAACCCTACAGTGGTATCAGAGACTAGCTAGAGCCTTAGGCGAAGTCCAGACGGAATTTGAAACCGGAACGAACCCGAAACCAACTCCAAAATGTGCTCTCTGTACTTTTTCTAAAAACAGTGATTTTTCATGATTAAAAATATGCAGAGAAATAAGCAGGAAAATATAAGAATTACGGCGCAAATTTTGGGCCATGAACAGTGCAATGAAGCGTGGATCCGCGGCAGAATACTGATTTAGGCGGCGGTTCCGCGGTATATTTATGACGTCAGCCTATTAAAGTTGCACAGTAATTCATTGTTTTCTGTACTGAATTCTCTGGGTATTTTTAAAATTTATTCAAGTGTTGAATAATCTGGGATGTTTTGGAGCTCTGATGATTCGATCGGGGTATCAAATTTTGTCTGTTTGGCTTTCCGGATAAATCTTAGAATATGTTAAAAAGTTCGACCGGATATAAATACCCAATTTTTCCCCTGTCGGGAAATTTCCAAGTGTTGGATTTTTCCGAAGTTTAACGACGTTCTAAGTAGTGCAAGTAACGCGATGGTCCCTCTAGAAGACAACAAACCTTAACTCGATTATGTGACCGTCTTGAACTGCCCTTTGAACCTTCGGGTTTGGGGCAGTACGGCGTGCCACATGTGAGGCGTTGGCTTGACCCTTCTACGGCTGGACCGTTGGTACTGAGGCACGAACGGAATGTTGTTAGACTTATTTCATGTGTTGAGCTGTATCGGGAAAACTTGGGTGTTCGATTGTTCGATTGGAAAGTTTAACATTTTCTGTTTATCCGGAATGGGATACAATAATTGGAATTCACAATAGTTATGAGATAACTGAATGAATGTTATAAACGTAGCAGTTTAGTCTCACTTGATCGGTTGGCACGGAATTTTGATGTGATCAAAAGTCCGTCGCAATCACGTAGCGTACGCGGATACTCGTCGGGTAAACTTAATAGACAGCCTCACTCCATAACCCCGACCAAGTGACTGTAGGAGAACCCCGTCGCCGAAAGCATCCCTCCGGGTGCTCGCGGTAGCGGTGTTCCGCCTTGGTGCACTTCGTCGACGGTATCGGGGGTGGAGCCGTCTACTGAAGTTTGCGACGAGCATTCGATCAAAATGTCGGGAATCCTGTTGAATTGCCCGACTTGGTATTGAAAAGTGTTTTCGATAATGAGACTAAAATGCGGGGTTTATAATTGTTGGGCATGTGATGTCTAAGTAATTCATTTGGTTAGGCATGCGATGTCTGAGATGATTGCGGATTCCAACTGTTGTAGTTTTACACTTTCTTTTCTGTGACCGTAAGTGTAATATGTGATATCGCCGGTTTCGTTGCTATATATCAACGACAATTGGGATGCGCATATTTACTTACGTTGATGACATGTGATGTTATGTGTTGCTGGATATGTTATATTGGATCGTCGTGTTTGAATAGCCGGGGGTTTTTATGTGAGATGAGTGTTTTTCATTTTCATTCATGTAAAAACTTGTATGTAATATTCTTTAATTGGGGCGCTTCCAGGTAGCGGAAGTAGTCACCGTTTGTATATTATTTACTTTTCCGCACTAGGATAGACCCAAGGAGGAGGGCACAAGTAACCGGGTTCTGGAGTCCAGTGGGAGACCAACTCGAGGAGTCGAGTCCGGGTCTCCTAACTCTAGAATTGGTAGGGTTGCTTGCCGCTCTCATAGGGGTCTAGGGGTGTGGGTTTGGCTATTCATCACGACCGTGGAATCCGTGTTTTATACTGGCTCGTATTGAAAACACGGACGTCCTAGTATATCCAATATTTCATATGATTCTTCTGCTGCGATATCTGTGATGTGATCATGAGATGTTCTGTGATAGATACAGTATATAGTATATATGATATATTATATAGACGTTACTTATGTTTTACACCCGCGCTAGCCCTGCCCCGCTCTGCCGTTAGTTACCTAACCTAACGATGCACGAGGGGACATCGAGGCGAATGCGGATGGCATAAGTGTACGTCGTATTTATCTGTGATGTTTAGGTACATAATTGATGGGACTTCATTAATGTGATTAATGAAATAAAAGAAACCTAAGATGTTGTAGAATCGAATTTCAAAATAAAACAGGTAGCTACAGTTTTTTGCTTTGCACAGCGGTATATGCGATATATCCTGCACCTTATTCGATGAGGAAAGGACCGAGATCCCTTCACCGGGAGTGACTCCTTTAGCAATAACTGGCAGATGCTACACCCTCAGTTTGTCTTTTGATTGCTTTTAAGAGTTTTTGCTTTGCACAGTGATATATATGATATATCCCGCACCTCATTCGACGAGGAAAGGACCGACGATCCCTTCACCGGGAGTGACTCCTTTAGCAAAACTAGAAAAGCCTCAAAAACACTCCATTTTAAAATCATTTGATTCTACAACGATATCAAGTTCATTACGCAATAGGTTTTCAGAAAAACCTGTCGTAGCCCTCCGTCATTTCAGATAAGTGCTGTTTAGTATTCGTGCTGCGTTTGTTGGCCTCCGTCAAGGCGCAGTGTGCGGTAGCTAACCAGTATTTATCTGCTTATGCATATGATGCAGATTGAGTTAGGGTAGTCGTGCGACCTTGTTGGCCTCCGTCAAGGGTCGTGCGGGTGGGTTTGATTCGATCAAGAAATGACGGGTTGAACTTGACTAGTAGCCTATGGTTTGTTGGCCTCCGTCAAGGTCATAGGGTGCTAGGGGCAAAATATTATCGGGAATTTCAAGTGTTGAAATTTGCAATGAGATTGCATACCTTCTATGAGATAGTTGGATCCCGATACCCGCTGCGAGTAAGTGTTACTCCTGGGAGAGTTTTATACATTACAATTAGCCGATCAAGTAGGTGTCTAGAAAGGTGTCAACGGGGTTACGCCTCTGGGAAAACGAGGTTTACAGTAATTAGGTTCGTGCGAAAGCACGGGGGACCTCCCTCAAAGTACCGACACTGGCCTGGCTGAAAGATTGGCGAACTTGTAGTGTGTAATTAATCCCGGCTAGTCTTTCCTTTTAGGGTTTGAAGGAAGATTTGATAAAAAGCAGTGGGAGCCATCCTGATTAGATAAAATAAAAACCAATCTATTCTTGACAGAGCGCACGCTGAGTGTTTTCTTCTCTCTCTCTCCAGGTAGCGACCCTATCACGCCTTAATCAAGATAATAATACGGAATATTGACCGAACCCGCCTGTTATACTGAGCTGGGGAACGTTGGTCCCGCTCCGACTTATAATTGTTATAAGACCGAGCAGGAAATAGGGGATTACCAGAATTCCCGTGCCGCCCAAACGAAGAGAGTGCATGCTGATGCATCATCTTCGGGTGTGTTCGTTATACAGAACTGTTTCTCAGTATCCTTTACGTCCTGGGTATGTGATACCAGATCAGGATCCCAGATATGTAATCTGTTACATAGGGCTACAGATAGGTAGAGAACTGAGAACGGGTGATAAGTTTCATGAGGCAGAAAACGGGGCAAGAGTTGCAGCCAAGTCTGTTGGTCACTATCACCCTGTATTACCAATACATTGATTCTGAACGAATGTTATTAGATACCGAACCTGATATACAAAATCATATCTGTCTCTTTATTAGTAAAGAAACGATATAATTTTGTATTGTCGGATAATGTTTTGAACATTTCCTATATCAAAAGTTGATCGGTTCAGGCACGTTATCTAAAAGCATTGATGTTCTAAATCAAACTACAGTTCTTAGTATATGGAACACACACAAGAGGAAGTGTTCAGTAATGAACGAATTCTTCTTGAGGTATTGTAGACTAGGTCAGATCAATGTGACCCGACTAGCTGAAGTTACATTTAGAGTATATTTAAATCAGTTTAAATTCACATCTTGTGAAACTCGCCAGTCATGTCACAAAGATAAGATGACCATAGCTCCGTTTACTGGAAACAGAGAAAGAATTAGTAAACTCTTGGGATAATACATGTTGATGTATGTAAGATCCCAGTCTACATATGCCAAGACCGGTTCTTTGTACTTCATTACATTCTCTGATGATCTTTCGAGATTCAGACCTATGTTCCTGTTGAAACACAAGTCCGAACCTTTTGAGATATTCACAGAATATAAGCTAGAAGTAGAGAACCAGAATACGGTATAAGTATTATGTCCTATGATGAGATCAAGGAGGAGAATACTTGAGCACGGAAATCTTGGACTATTTTAAAGGAGAATGAGATTCTCTCTCAGCATTACTCCTCCGTATACACCATAGCACGATGGTATATCGGGGAGGAGCAGATACACCCTATATGATAAGGTGTGCTCTATGATGAGTACTACTGAGTTACCTATTTCCTTTAGGGAGTTATGCACTTGAGAAGCTGCATACCTATTGAATAGGGTTCGAATCAAATCAGTTGCCTACCACTTCATATATGATATGGAAAGGGAAGAGCCCATATCTTAAGTTAGTTAAGATTTGGGGTTGTCCGGCCTATGTCTGAAAGCAAAATCCGGACAAGCTCGAGGCAAATGTCAGTTATGTAGAACTGGAAATGTTCCAGCTATACGAACTACAGCAGATGATTTGATAGAACCAAAGGATTCGATAGTTACCAACGAACCTCAGCCTCTCCGCCGATCTAGTAGGGTTCCTCACCCACCTGAGAGTTACTTGGTTTCTCTATGACAGTGGGAGCGAGGATTGCATCATGAGATGATGACCAAACTAGTTTCGAGATGGCCATCAGGAGTAAGACTCTGTAAGAATGGCTGGATGCTTAGTGATCTGAGATGGAATCCTTATACACCAACAAAGTATGGACTTTGGTTGCTATATCTGAAGGGTTAAATCCCCATCAGGAGCAAGTATATCTTGAGAAGATTACTTGGTGTACATGGAAGAGTTGAGACTTCAAAGCTAGACTTGTTAAAGGTCTACATCATTGACCAGGTATGGATGATGATGAAACCTTTTCTAAGTAGCTATGCTTAAGTCCATCCAGATCCTACTTGCCACGGCTACATACCATGACTACGATATCTGGTGGTTGGGTGTCTTGACTGCTTTTCTAAATGATGATTTAGAAGAGAGCGTCTATAAGTACACAGCCAGAGGGCTTCGTAGACAGTGGGAGCAGCAGGAAACGTGTGCAAGATGCTTTATAGGATAAAGCAGGCATCGCGGAGTTGGAACGTCTGTTTTGATGGATTAGTCAAAGAGTTTGACATCATCAAAAATGGTAGATGAACCTTGTATAAACAAAAGGGTAGTAGGGAGTATGGTGGTGATCCTCGTAGAGTACGTGGATGACATACTCTTGATAAAGAAAGGAGTTTCTTATGCTACGCTCGATCAATCTCCGCTTATCACAAAGATTCTCCATATAGGATAAAGTGATACCTACTAAATCCTGGATTTTGGATCTATGAGATAGATCTAAATGGATGTTAGGAAACTCACTAGATGTAGTGAGGTGGTGTCAATCGATCTGAGGAGAATAACTAGAAGGGTTCCAGGGTGATAAAGACGACTGAATGTCAGTCACAGGCATTGTCTTTACCCTCAGTAGAGGGACGGTATGTTGGAAGAGTTCCAAGCTAAATACCGTGACATACTAGACGATAAAGGCAGGATACATCGCTACTTAAGATGCTACCAAAGAGGCTGTTTGGGTATATATTGGTTCATAAGATGAACCATGTTCCTCCCATTTTGTGACAATGGAGTTGTGGCTTATGCCAAGGAACGTCCGTCCTATCAGTGATCCAGACATATTCTAAGGCAGTATCACCTGATCATGGAGATGGTTGATCTCCAAGGGATCGAGGTTAGGAGAGTAGACTCAGAGGGCAAACACAGCGGATCCACTCACGAAAGGCCTTTTCCCAGAGAGAGACTTTTATGGATGGTTGAGTATGAGATACTGCAACCACTGCTACAGATGGCCCTAGTGCAAGTGGGAGATTGTTAGTTATATGTATGCCCTAGAGGCCATTACTGTACATAGGATGTATATTGTAGTGGATGCTGGGACATATATAGGGAGGACTTTCTTGCTCGACATGATAGTATGCTATCTGGTTGCTCTTTACCTTAACGTGTATACTGATTGTCTATCTGTTACATGTTGGTAAAGCCCTTAGGATCTGTACTTGACTACCTGGACTATGATGCGGTTCATACTAGTGGGGACATGGTAGTCCATAAGTACATCCTTCAAAGTCCTTAGTCGTGGGTGTATCGAGACGGGGCATCGATATACCAGAGTAGACTAGCGTATACCTTCTCGACCCATATAGATGGGCGATGGATGATCCCATATCCATCGGTGTTTGACATCAGAGATGATATACGGGTGCTCAGTAGAGACTGGGTACACTGGACGGACTCGCCGAGAACTCCCAGATGGTATTATACTCACGTCAGATGGCAGTTCTCTGGTGACACTGGTACAGAGTAGTCTGTTGACCCGAGATCGTCATAGAGTCTTGTGTGGTTCCCACTGTGCTTTGATTTCCATCTTACCACGTCCAAGAGGGCGTGCAAAACGGTGGTTTTTGGGTACAGTCCCGAGTCACATGGAGGCAATGAGCGATAGGAGGGGATTCGTCTCTCCCGGTATAGGGAGTTGATGTTGCGCTGTGTTCGATTGGCTATAACAGGAAATCCCTGGCCAGGGTTGCTGAGATTTACTGGTAAGTGTTACCAGTAGTTTCTCAAATAGTTATAGGCCTCATATCGACACGACTTATTGAGCTATTGGGGTCTGACGTTTACCACCCCTAGGCAAGATATGCGACATATCAGACGATCAGACCGGACTGTACGGTAGTGTTACTGGTCGGATTCACTGGAGTGTGAGCGGGCTTGCTCGTCGATCTTCAGATCGCTCAATACCCGGGTGGCCGTTACGTTTAGCAGACCGCTTGCGGCTTGTGGGTGTTTGATATGATCATCATCCGCTGCCGGCGTATTGACGAGTCTTTAGAGTCCTACACAGAGGTTTCCTGGCTCAAGCGAAACGAAATAGGAGCGCATATGAGATATGTGCGGGACCGAGAATAATGCGTGTATGTGATACCGTATTCCATTCTCGCGATGAATGTATCGATTAGGTTATATGCGATATACCCTAGTTATCGAATCAAAGGTTGATTTGATAAGCCGATACATTATATACTAGTCGGTTGTGTGCGACATGACCGGGTCATTGAATCAAGTGTTGATTTAATGATTTAATGCATAATTATATATTTGATATATTACTTTGCGTTAACTAGTATTGGTTCACTTTATATGGATTTTCTCACTTGTAATGTGCACATTGTATATGTGATATACATTTGTACATTTGCTTGTATCATGTTTGATGATACATGATTGTTTAAGTGTATGTTAAGAATAAACCATGGTTATTTATATGATTAGGGTTTTATTTCCTTTTCTTATTTATTTATCTATTTATTCATTTTGGAAATAATTAGAAAAGGCATAAAGAGAAAATGGTGGCTAATTTTGTTTCATATTGAAGCTTCTTGAAGACTTTGACCTAGTGACCATTTTGTTCTTATCCTTAACCCTAACCATTCCATTAACCATGGTCTTTTCTCTACACTTAACTAAGGTTGAATATATGATAAGTATTCATTTACTTTTTCTTTTTAATTAACTTATCATAATATTCTTCTTCATCTTCTTCATTCTTCAAGTGAAGAAAACCAAGCTCCATCAATGGTGATTGTTGGAAAAGAGTGAGAAATCCAAAACTAAAGTCTACCCACTTCCTATTTCTTCATCCTCTACCTCTTGCCAAGTAGTAGAGTGTGTTTACTTCACAAGTTTCTTGACTTGGTGAAGTTGTGAGCTTGATCTAGCGATGCCTCGACGTAGATCATCTTCGGCATGGACATCGACGACCTAGCTCCCTTTTTCTCCGACGAAGCCGACTTTAGAGCCCGGATTTGATTTGGACAGCGGAGAGGACCTCGTTGCGGAGCCGTAGAGGTGGAGCACCGGATCTACAAAGGTTGTATTTCCGTATCTCTTAGTTAATTGTTAACTAGTTAGCTTTTTCGCCTAGACATCTAGCAAACGATCCGTAGTTTAGGGTTTCTCGGCACCGTAAAATTTTAATTTGGCATGATCGATGCCTTGTGAGACCTTTCTAGTGTGCCTAGGAACCCTACAGTAAGTCCACGTTGCGACCCCCGGTCCTTGCGGGGAGGCGGAAACGGTATAAAAATCAAATTTTTAGCGCATGGGGCAATATGGACTAACAAAGTCGGGATCTTTTCCTAAACTATAACTAGCAAACAAGCTAAAGAGAATTAGCTACTCGGAAAGATGGTTATACCTAAACTTGAACTCCTTCTTCTTCAAACTTTGTAGAGGTTGATGGTTCTTTCAAGTCGCCTTCTTCCGTCGAAGATGGATCCACCTGAGGGTACAACCTTCGGGCTCTTCCTCGAACTTTGAGTGAACTAGAATCTCCGGCTTGCTAAACCCTTGATCCTAGAGTGAGTAGAGAGTGTCTAGGGGTTGTTTTCTTTTCAAGGTGAGGGATTCTCAACACATGAGAAGGAATCACCTTGAGCTTGAGGAAGAAGAAGATGAAGTGAGGAGAGAGAATGGTTATGATAGAATGAGCTCTCTTTTTCTTTTTGCAACCATATCAAAAAGAAAAAGAATTATCTAAAGAATAATAATTCAAATGAGAATAGTTGATGGTAGTTTTGGAATGACCACTATCATACTTCATTAAATGAAATGTAAGCAAGAATCAAGGAGCATCCTTACAAAGTAATGATGATGGTCAAACATTCAACCATGGTCAACAAGTCAACCATGGTCAACAAGTCAACAAAACCAACCATAACATAATTTCATTTAATTACTATTATTAATTGATATCTCACTAATTCATTAGGGTTTGGAAAAAGACGACTGTCAACTGTGCATACGCACCCGTTCCGAAACCCTAATGAAAAACCTCTTCCTCTGCCTCAAACAACTGTGCATACACACCTGCATTCTCGTTCCGAGGAACAAGAATACCGAGAGATAAAAGCAACCCCAAAACATATACCAGTATCTGGCTCAAACCAGAGCCTGCCAGTATAATCCGTCCGGACTCCAAAACGTGCACAAGTGCGCGGATGAGAACGAACCCTGTCGCAAAACCATGCGACCTCTACTCTGTTTTGCCCAGAGGCGAATACCCTCTGTGTGGGACTCTAAAGACTCGACACTACGCTGGCAGTGGGTTTAACCACAGACCGCAAGCGGCACTAGCTGTGCGTAACGGTCCCCAGGTAGATGCCGACAAGAAGGCTGACGAGGTGAACCCCATCTGAACTCCTACTGAGTCTGAATGTGACATTCTCCGTACAGTCCGGTCTATTCGTCTGATACATCGCATGTCGGGCCTAGGGGGCAGTAAAACGTCAGTCCCCAAATAGCGGTACAAGTCGTGTCGGAGTGAAGCCCAAAACACCGTGAGATAACACTGGAAGCCTACCAGTATATCTCGCTTGCCCTGGCCAGGGACTACTCATGTAATGGCTCTCCTAGACACAGCGTGATGTCAACCCCAATACCGGGAGAGACGAATCCTGTCTAACCGTGACTGCCTCCAAGTGCTACGGGACTGCACCCAACCACTACCTGTTTGCACGACTCCTTTGAGCCGTGGTAGGGTAGTGATCAAAGTGCAGTGGGAACACACTCGAGGCGAAGTGCCAGTGTCAAGTCAGCGGACTAAGCTGTATTCATGTCACCTGGTAACTGATAACTGACGATAGGTATAATACCAACCTGTCAGTTCCCGACGAGTCCTGTCCAGTGTACTCGTAACCTAACGAGCACCCGTATACTATCTCCAGTACGACGTACTGATGGCTGTGGGACAGACCATCTCCCACACTGGGATGAGAAGCGCATACGCTAGTCTACTCCGGAGTATCGATGCCCTGTCTCGATAGTCCTGCGACTAGGGACCTGTATAAGGATGTGCTTACAGATTACCCAGCCCCCACTAGTGTGACTGCCATCACAACGCTGGTAATCAAGCAAAGATCCTAAGGGCTCCACTAATGCGTATAGGTGATATCGCAAAATAAGCACATGTACACATTGAAGTAGAAACAAACCAAGTAGCATACTACTATATTGAGCAAGATTGTTTATACAAGGTGAATATCCCAAGCCTCCATTAAGTAATATACAAACTAGTATGATACAGTAATGGCCTCTAGGGCATATACACTAACATAATGTTCCCCTGCACAGTATAATATGCGTGTTTGGTCAATACATCCATATTATTATCTTGATTAGGGCATGACATGGTCGCTACCTGGAGAGAGAGAGAAGAAAATACTTTAGCGTATGCTCTTGCAAGATCAGATTGGTTATTATCTTATCTAATCAGGATGGCTCCCACTGGTTTTTATCAAATCTTCCTTCAAACCGTAAAAGGAAAGACTAGCCGGGATTAATTACACCCTGCAACTTCGTCGATCTTTCAGCCCGACCAGTGTCGGTACTTTGAGGGAGGTTCCCCGTGATTTCGCACGGACCTAATTAAATGTAAACCTCGTTTTTCCAGAGGCGTAACCCCGCTGACACCTTTCTAGACACCTACTTGATCGGCTAATTGTCATGTGTAAAACTCTCCCAGGAGTAACAATTACTCGCAGTGGGTATCGGGATCCAACTATCTCATAGAAGGTATGCAATCTCATTGCAAATTTCAACACTTGAAATTCCCGATAATACTTTTGCCCCTAGCGATCCATGACCTTGACTAAGTCAACAAACCATAAATCGCAAGTCAATTTCAACCCGTACATTTCTCGATTGAATTAAACCCACCCGTACGACCCTTGACTGAGTCAACAAGGCCGTGCGAATGCCCTAATCCAATCACATCTCATGTTGTAACAGATAAACATTATTTAGCTACCGTACACTACGCCTTGACTAAGTCAACAAACATAGCACGAATACTAAATAATATCTATCTGAAATGACGGAGGGCTACGCAGGTTTTTCAGAAAAACCATGAGCGTAATGAACTTGATATCGTTGTAGAATCTAGTGAATTTTAAAATGGAGTGATTTTGAGGCTTTTATTAGTTTTGCTAAAGAGGTCACTCCCGGTGAAGGGATCTCGGCTCTTTCCTTATCGAATAAGGTGCGGGATATATCATATAAATCACTGTGCAAAGCAAAACTCCAAAAGCAGTCAAAAGTCAAACCGAGTGTTGTAGCATCTGCCAGTTTCGCTAAAGGGGCCACTCCCGGTGAAGGGATCTCGGCCCTTTCCTCATCGAATAAGGTGCAGGGTATATCATATATACCGCTATGCATAGCAAAACTGTAGCTACCCTTTTATTTGAAAATTTGATTCTACAACATCTTTTAGGTTTCTTTTCTTTCATTAATCACATTAATGAAGTCCCATCATTTAAGTCACCTAAACATTACAGATAAATACGACGTACACTTATGCCATCCGCATTCGCCTCGATGTCCCCTCGTGCACCGTTAGGTTAGGTAACTAACGACAGAGCAAGGCAGGGCTAGTGCGGGTGTAAAACATAAGTAACGTCTATATAATATATCATATATACTATATAAAGTATCCATCACAGAACATATCTAATGATCACATCACAGATATCGCAGCAGAAACATAGATATAATGTGGGATATACTAGGACGTCCGTATTTAGTATTCAGCCAACAATAGAAAATACGGATTCCACGGTCGCGATGAATAGCCAAGCCCACACCGTGGACCCCTACGAGAGCGGCAAGCGACCCTACCAATTCTGGAGTTTAGGAGACCCGGTCTCGACTCCTCGAGATGGCCTCCCACTGAACCCCAGAACCCGGTCACCTGTGCTCCCCTCCTTGGGTCCATCCTAATGCGGAAAAGTAAATAATATACAACACAGGTGGCATCAACCTCAACCCGGAAGTGCCCCAAATAAAAGAATATTACATTACATTTAAATTTACATGAATAAAAATATAAAACTCTCATCTCACATAAAAACCCTCCGGCTATTCTATCGCAACAATCCTGCACATCATATCTCAGCAACACATAATATCTCATATCATCAATGTAAGTAAGTATGCGTACCCCGATTGTCGTTGACGTATAGCAACGAAACCGGCGATATCGACATACTACACTTACGGTCACATAAAAGAAAGTGTAAAACTGCAATATCTAGAATCCACATTCTCTTTAGACATCATAAATGCGAAGTATCACATACCTCGTATTTCATGTCTTATAATATGAATTCCACACATTGCATCACATTCCAGATAATTAGACAGTATTAAAGTTTTCGAACGTACGATCAAATACCCAAGATTCCTAAAGCTCAACACTTGAGCGGAGTTCAAAAACTGGAGTGTGACACAGTAGCAGCGGTCCAGCCATAGAAGGGTCAAGCCAACGCCTCACATGTGGCACGCCGTACTGCCCCAAACCCTAAGGTTCAAAGGGCAGTTCAAGACGGTCACATAATCGAGTTAAGGTTTGTTGTCTTCTAGAGGGACCACCATAAAACTTGCACGTATCTCCAAAATATTTAAACCCCGTGAAAAGTGAGCAAATGATACTCGTTCAAACACTTCACTACTTTCTAATTTACCCGGAAAAGCCACGAAATCAAAATTCCGATCGAATCGACGAGTCCAAAAACATCTTCAGAATTTACAGTACTAAATTCAGATTAAAAATACTCCAAAAACATAAACAAGCAGAGTAATGAATTACTGTACAAAAACCAGACCATGAACCAACAGAATGGCCGCGGAACCGCGGCCTAAGCAGGCTATAGCCGCGGTTCCGCGGTCGTTTTAACTGTTCATGCTCTCGTTTTTTACAGTAACTCTTATATTTACCTGCTGAATTTTTTGCATATTTTTAATTCTGAAAATAACCAGATTTTGAAAAAAGTCCAGAGAGCACCCAAAAACCCGTATTTTCAGTTCGATCGGAGTTTTAACTTCGTAAAGGTGTCGCCTAATGTTCTAGGTCGGCTCTGATACCAATGAAAGGTTTACCTAGCACCTCATGAAGGGTTTGGAAGCATCACATGTACCAAAGATTAAGTTTTTATGGTGCTATGTAAACTTACAAAGGATCTATCCTAGAAAAATTAGGGTTCCGAATTTTTCACATCATCATATGAAAGAAAAGCGGGATTTTAGAGAGTACAACCTTTGTAGCTCCCTATGCTAGACTCCTCGACTACTTGGGATTTGAAAAAGCTCCGCTTGAACACCTCGAAGTCACCGATGATCCACCCGGAGTCCGCTTTGTCCAAGCTTGCAACTTTATCCGATCAAGTGAACGAAATCAAGCTAACATTCCAAACAAGTGGGCTAGACTTGTGTAGAATGGTGTTGTGGTTCTCTTTCTCACTTCAAAATCCTAACTTGATGATTATATTGCTCACTACAAAAATGTAGAGAGCAAAAATGAGAGAGGTTGATGAAGATGATGGATTTTTAGAAGAAGAGAAGAAGAAGCTCTCTCTTGAAAAATGAAAATATAAGTATATATATTTTTCATCTCTCATTTCAAACCATGGTTAATTCTATAGATATTATTGCAATGGAGTTAAAAGCACAAAAGGAAAATAAACCATGGGTTAAAAGGTAGGTGAGCATGGTAAAGTGAAGAAGAGTGTAGAAACATTCTATCATTTAACCCTTTTTCTTTTCCCTTTTTGTTTTAATTCAAAAGCAATGAAAAATCCATATAATAACCATGGTGTGATTCTTATATTGCCACCATTCTCATTGTATAAGCAACCATGATGAATGTATGTATGTATATATGTGTATATGTACATCCATATGTGCATGAATCAAAAAGGAATGCATACATGCATCCATACATCCATAGAAAACAAGAAAGGATTTCTAGTGAGAATCTAATGGTTAAATGATAAATCAACACTTGATTTATCAATCCGGCCATATCACATATGACCCCTACCAAAAGCAAGCCGCCCGACCAATATACGGTATCCCATACGCGCATTTTAATCGGGTCCATGCGCATATCGCATACGCGCACCACAACGTTTCGCCTGGACTAGGAAACTCCATTGTGGGACTCTGAGACTCGTCAATACGCCGGCAGTGGGTGATGATCATATCAAGCACCCCCAAGCCGCAAGCGGTCAGCTAAACGTAACGGCCACCCGGGTATTGAGCGATCAGAAGAGAACAAGCGAACCTGCTACAACTCCCGTCGAGCCGATCGGCAACACTTCCCGTACAGTCCGGTCTCCTCGTCTGATATGTCGCATATCAAGTTTAGGGGTGGTAAACGTCAGACCCCAATAACCGATAAGTCGTGCCGATGTGAGCCTCATAACGGGTCGAGAAACTACTGGTAACACTTACCAGCAAATCTCTGAAACAGCCCTGGCCAGGGACTTCCCTGTTACGGCCAATCGAGCACAGTACAACATCAACCCCCAATACCGGAAGAGACGAAACCCCTCCTATCGCTCATTGCCTCCATGTGACTCGGGACTGTACCCAAAAACCACCGTTTTGCATGCCCTCATGGACGTGGTAAGGTGGAGATCAAAGCACAGTGGGAATCACACAAGACTCTATGACGATCTCGGGTCTACAGACTAACCTGTACAAGTGTCACCTGAGAACTGCCATCTGACGTAAGGTATAATACCATCTGGGAGTTCTCGGCGAGTCCGTCCAGTTTACCCAGTCTCCACTGAGCACCCGTATACCATCTCTGATGTCAAACACCAATGGATATGGGATCATCCATCGCATATCTCATGGGTCGAGAAGCGTATACGCTAGTCTACACTGATATATCGATGCCCCGTCTCGATACACCTGTTAGTGTATATGCCTTAGAGCCCATTACTGTATCATACTAGTTTGTATATTACTTAATGGAAGCTTGGGATATTCACCTTGTATATACAATCTTGCTCAAAATAGTAGTATGCTACTTGGTTTGTTTCTACTTCAATGTGTACATGTGTTTATTTTAGTATATCGCCTATACTCATTAGTGGAGCCCTTAGGATCTTTGCTTGATTACCAGCGTTGTGATGGCAGTCACACTAGTGGGGCTGGGTAATCTATAAGCACATCCTTATGCAGGTCCCTGGTCGCAGGACTATCGAGACAGGGAATCGATACTCCGGAGTAGACTAGCGCATGCGCTTCTCATCCCAGTGTGGGAGACGGTCTGTCCCACAGCCATCGGTACGTCGTACTTGAGATAGTATGCGGGTGCTCGTTGGGTTACGAGTACACTGGACAGGACTCGTCGGGAACTGACTAGTTGGTATTATGCCTATCGTCAGTTATCAGTTCCCAGGTGACATGAGTACAGCTTAGTCCGCTGACTTGACACTGTCACTTCGCCTCGAGTGTGTTCCCACTGTACTTTGATTACTACCCTACCATGGCTCAAAGGAGTCGTGCAAACAGGTGGTAGTTGGGTGCAGTCCCGAAGCACTTGGAGGCAGTGACGGTTAGACAGGATTCGTCTCTCCCGGTATTGGGGGTTGACATCGCGCTGTGTCTAGGAGAGCCATTACACGAGTAGTCCCTGGCCAGGGCAAACGAGATATACTGGTAGGCTTCCAGTGTTATCTCAGGGTGTTTTGGGCTTCACTCCGACACGACTTGTACCGCTATTGGGGGACTGACGTTTACCGCCCCCTAGGCCCGCCATGCGATGTATCAGACGAACAGACCGGACTGTACGGAGAATGTCACATTCAGGCTCAGTAGGAGTTCAGATGGGTTTCGCCTCGTCAGTCTTCTTGTCGGCATCTACCTGGGGACCGTTACGCACAGCTGGTGCCGCTTGCGGTCTGTGGTTAAACCCACTGCCAGCGTAGTGTCGAGTCTTTAGAGTCCCACACAGAAAGCTATTCGCCTTTAGGCAAAAGAGTAGAGGTCGCATGGTTTTGCGACAGGTCGCATGGTTTTGTGATAGGGTTCGGTCACATCCGTGCACTTGTGCACGTACAGTGTCCGGACAGTTCATACTAGCAGGCTTTGTTTTAAGCCAGATCCTAGTGTACCTTTTGGGATTGGTTTTATCCAGTATGCATTCGTGTTCCTCGGAACGGGGATGCGGGTGTGTATGCACAGTTGACGGAGAGACAGAGGTAGAGGATTCTCATTAGGGTTGTTGACCGTTGACAGTTGACTATTGACTTTTTGCTCAACCCTAATGAGAATATGATATGTGATTAACAATTATATTAATTAAGTATTATGGTGACATGGTTGTTGAGGGATTGACTTTGTTGACTTGTTGTCTTTTGTTGACTTGTTGACTTTGTTTACCGGTTGACTAGGCTTGACTAGTTGACCATCATGATAACTATAGCTATCATTTCATGGCAAAGACTTTTGCTTGCTTGCTCTTTTGTGAAAAATGAGTGCATGAAATGATATGGCTATGGTTGCTTAAACATCACATAATACTTGATTGATATGAGGTGTTATGATTGTTTTGGATTATGAGAGCCTAATGAGAAAAGTCTTCTCTCATTCTTTCATGCTCATTCTCTCTCTTATTCTTGAGCTCTCATCTCCTCCTCTTGCTCTCCCTCTCTTGACACTATGGTTCACTTGTCTCATGAGTTGAGAACCAAGAACCATAGATAAAATCCCATACAAACTCTTCTCTACTCACTCTAGTTCACAAGGTTTGGCAAACCGAGTGAACTTGTTTCTTCAAAGTTCGAAGAAGGAGCCAAAGGTTGAAGCTTTCAGGTGGATCTATTTTCGGCGCAAGGAAACGACGGGGAGAAGCCGATTCGGACGACCATCGAAGCTTGAAGACGAAGGAGTTCGAGAAAAAGAAAGGTATAACCCCCTAACCGAGTAGTTAGCAACTCGTAGTTAGGTTGTTAGTTAGATGTTTAACAAAGATCCGGTTTTGAGTCCATGTTACCACCTCTAAGAAAATTGTTTTTCACCAAATTTCGCATGCCCGAAAGTACCGGAAGAGATAGCATGGACTTACAGTGGTATCAGAGCCTAGTTAAACTCTATCTAACACTTTAGCAAAGTAGCTAGAAGATCAATCAAAGAAAAAGTCCCGAAATGAACCCCGTTTTCAAACTTGCTGTCGATTTTTTATGTCCTATAAAAATGATAAATCATGCATCAAAAATCGACTCAGGGTTTTTAAAATATACTGTAGAAAAATGATCACCTGATCTCTTCATTGCACCGCGGAAACGCGGCAATAGCTTGCTGTTGCCGCGGTTCCGCGGCCATCCTGGCTCCTCTCTAGTTGTTCTTTGCTACAGTGTGCTTATAGGGTTATTTTGGGAATTTTGGTATATGTATTTTCATCCCAGATTTTCCAGAACGAAAATTTTATTTTTGGGGTCCTAAAAATCCGTATTTTTGATCGAACTTCTAAAAGATTTTAGCTGACGGGTTTTTCTGTAATGTGATATTTGTATTGAACGTCTGCTAATCGCTATATGTCGATTAGTGGGGGTTATACAAATCTGTGATCTGCAATGTTATTGGAATGTGTATATGAATTCATTGGATTGTCGCGGGTGAATAGCCGGGGGTTGTGAGACGAGAGTTTTCTTTTCTTTCAATTCATGTAAATTTGTAAATTGATGTAATAATTATTTGTATGGCCGCACAACCGGGTTGGGGTTGTAGCCGTCATTGTATAATTTCTTTTTACTGTTTTTGCTCCTAGGATAGACCCATGGAGGGGGTGCACAAACTACCGGGTATGCCGAAGTGCCGAGTGGCCTACTCACGGAGTTGAGGGAGGTTGCTTCGCTTCGGGTACTTGGCGGGTAGTTTGCCGCACCTGTAGGGGTCTTGGGTGGGGTATTGGCTATTCACCGCGTCCGTGTAATCTGCTTTTCGTTACAGGCTCGTACGAATTGCGGATTCCTAGTATATCCAATGTGTTCATCTGTGATCTGAAATGGCTATCATTGCAATATATCTATATATGATATTATTTAGGCGTTGCTTATGTTTTACAGCCGTGCTAGCCCAGCCCCCGCTCTGTCGTTAGTTAAGTAACCTAACGGGTAATGACGGGGCCCCGTGGCGAATGCGAATGGCATAAGCATACGTCATATTTTGGTTGTTTTCTGCAATGGTAGGATTAAATGATGGGACGCATTAAAAAAACTAATGCAAGAATATCACGCATTAAAAGAACTAATGCAAGAATATCATGCATTAAAAGAACTAATGCAAGAATATCACGCATTAAAAGAACTAATGCAAGAAAATAAACCAAGTTAAAATCGTTGGAACACTTTCGGAAAACCACTCGGTTCTTTTCAAAACTAACTTTTAAATGCGGAGCTTGAGCCACTCCTTTTAAAAGCTATCTCGTTCCATCGATTATATCAAGTTCACTACGTTCACGGTTTTGCCAAAACCATTCGTAGCCCTCCATCATTTCAGTTAAATATTCGGTAGTATTCAAGCTATGTATTTTGACCTCACGCCAAGGCATAGTGATTGGTAGCTGCCGGATATTTATCTGTTGCATAGATAGAATGCGTTGGTTTGGGACAGCCGTACTACCATTTTGGCCTACGTCAAGGGTAGGTACGGGTGGATTCAAATTAACCTGGATAATGATGGGAAGAACTTGACATGTGACTTATGACATTTTGACCTCACGCCAAGGTCATAAGAGCATGGGACAAAAATCCACATCGGGAGTTTCAAAAGAACTGAAACTTGCTAGTGTTGCATACCATTTGGAGTGTGATGATTCTGGTAGGATTCCTTCAGTTTCGTCACGCGATGATATTTGGATCCCGATCCTACTGTGAGTATATGCTACTCCTCGGGAAATTTCTCACTAAACGATCAATGCTATAAACCTAGTAGGTGTCTAGAAAGGTGTTAGCGGGGCTACGCCCCCAGGGAAAAGAGGTTATTTAATTAAGGAACTTCGCGAAAGCGTTGGAAAACCTCCCTCGAAGTACCGACACTGGCCTGGCTGAACGGCTAAGCAAGTATTGTACGGTGAGATTAATCCTGACTAATTCTTCCTTTTTGGTTTGAGGAGGGATTCGAGAAACAGTGGGAGCCATCCTGTTTAGACAAATTAAAAACCATTCTAAAACTTGCAAGAGCATCAAGCTGAGTGTTTCTTCTCTCTCCTAATTGCAGCGACCAATCGACATGACTGGACTTAAGTTACTTCTAGATAAAAACATACTGACAGGGCCAAACTACAAAGATTGGCTCAGGAATGTCAAGATGGCAATCACTTACGACAAGCTGGGGTATCTTCTTACCACCAAAGCTCCCCCTGTCCCTGGTCCCACTTCCAGCGTCGCGGATAAGGAAATCCGTAAGACTTGGGAGAATGATAGCGCGAAGGCCAAGTGCGTCGTACTTGCCTCTATGGACAATGAACATCAGAGGAGGCACGAGAATATGGACTTGGAATCCATATTTCTTCATACAAAAGAACTGTATGGAGAGCAATCTCGTATCGCAAGATACGAAGCGTCGAAAAAGTTATTTTCGGCAAGGATGGCCGTCGGATCATCAATAGCAGAATACGTGCTTAAGATGATCGGCTACATTGAGGAGCTCGCGGACCTAGGGACCACATTGGAGAGTGAGCTCTATACGGACTTAGTTCTCCAATCCCTTCCTTCCACTTACGCCCAGTTTATACTGAACTTCAACTTACAAGAAAAAGAAGTTGAACTTTCAGAGCTCCTCAACATGCTAAGGAGCGCAGAGGGCACCCTACAGAAAGGTAGGGAAACATCCACTTTGTTTGTAGGAGGATCATCTTCTTTTAGGTCCAAGGCGAATGCCAAGGGAAAGAAGAAGAAAGCCCCCGCCAAACCAAGAGGCGGTGTTAGTAAAGTGGATACGAAGGGAAAAGCTAAAGCAACAAAGAAAGCGAGGAAGCTTGTGGATAAGGAAGAATGCTTCTATTGTCATAAGAAAGGACACTGGAAGAATGATTGCAGGGCCTGGAAGGCCAGAACACAGGAATTGAAGCAGGTTGCAGCTTCAGCTTCAGGTGTGTATGTTATTGAAAACTGTCTTTCAATAAACTCTACTTCCTGGGTATTGGATACCGGATCAGGATCTCATATCTGTAATTCTTTGCAGGCGTTGAGAAACCGTAGTGTTTTGAAAGCAGGTGACATGACCCTTAGAGTTGCGAACGGAGCTAGCATGGATGCTAAAGCCGTGGGGGACTATCACCTGGGAATGTCAGATGGACATGTTTTGGTTTTGCGTAATTGCTTTTTTGTACCCAACGCAACTTGTAATATCATTTCTGTATCTTTGGTTTCTAAAGAAGGTTATGAATTTGCGTTTGTAAGCAATGTTGTAAACATTCACCTTAATCAAGTTCTGATTGGGTCAGGTACATTGAGCAATGGTATATACGTATTAAACCAACCACAGATTTTCAATGTCCAGAATACACACAAAAGAAAGTCTCCGGAAATAAATCAGACTTTCTTATGGCATTGTAGACTGGGTCACATCAATGAGAGAAGGTTGACAAAGTTACATACAGAAGGATATTTGAATCCGTTCGAATATCAATCGTATGCCACTTGTCAATCCTGTCTCAAAGGAAAGATGACAAAGTCTCCGTTCACTGGACACGGAGTAAGAGCGAGCAAGCTCTTGGGACTCGTACACAGCGACGTGTGCGGTCCAATGTCTACACATGCGCGAAGCGGTTTTTCTTACTTCATTACTTTTACGAATGACTTTTCAAGGTACGGTTATGTCTTTTTAATGAAACATAAGTCCGAAGCCTTTGGAAAATTCCAGGAATATAAGAATGAAGTAGAAAAACAAACCGGCAAAAGTATCAAGATTCTAAGATCAGATCGAGGTGGTGAATACTTGAGTGCCGAGTTCCTGGACTATTTAAAAGAGAACGGAATTCTCTCTCAGCTTACACCTCCATACACTCCACAACATAATGGTGTATCGGAGAGACGGAACCGAACCCTATTGGATATGGTACGGTCCATGATGAGTAACGCTGAGTTACCGCGATCATTCTGGGGGTATGCGCTAGAATCAGCTGCATACCTTTTGAACCGAGTTCCCACTAAGACTGTGCCTACCACACCTTATGAGTTATGGAGTGGGAAGAAACCCTATCTTCAATATCTGAAGATCTGGGGATGTCCAGCTTTTGTCAAAAAGCAGCATGCGGACAAACTCGAGGCACGCTCAGTACTGTGCAAGTTTGTGGGATACCCAAAGAACACCAGGGGGTATCTTTTCTACCACGCAGAGGAACAAAAAGTCCTTGTTTCTCGTAATGCCCACTTTCTAGAACACCGGCTCTTAGAAAAGGAAATTAGTGGGAGCGCAGTAGAACTGGAAGAAATTCCAGAACCACAGACTATTACTGAAAGCTTAGTGGAACCAGAGGGTTCAAAAGAACAGGACATTCCTACGCCGCTCCGCAGGAGTAGTAGGCAGTCTCATCCGCCCGAGAGATACTACGGTTTTCTCATAGACGGGGATAGAGAGGATTGCATCATAGATTATGATGAGCCTACTAGCTTCCAGCAGGCCGTTCAGAGCGTTGACTCAGTAAAATGGCTGGATGCAATGCGGACCGAAATGGAGTCCATGTACACCAACAAAGTATGGACGTTGGACATTGCTCCAGACGGGGTAAAACCCGTAGGATGCAAGTGGATCTTCAAAAGGAAGATTGGTGTAGATGGACAGGTTGAGACCTATAAAGCTAGACTTGTTGCAAAGGGTTTCCGTTAAAGACCTGGCTTGGACTATGACGAAACCTTTTCTCCAGTGGCTATGCTGAAATCCATTCGGATCCTTCTTGCCATTGCTGCCTTCCATGATTATGAGATCTGGCAAATGGACGTAAAGACCGCTTTTCTAAATGGAAATTTAGAGGAGTGTGTCTATATGGAACAACCAGAGGGTTTCATTCAGAGTGGGAGCAGCGGAAAGGTGTGCAAGTTGCTTAAGTCCATCTATGGACTAAAGCAGGCATCGCGGAGTTGGAACGTCTGTTTTGATGAGACGGTCAAGGAATTTGGCTTTATCAAAAATCCAGATGAACCATGCATCTATTGTAGATTTGTAGCGAGAACTGTAGTATTCCTCGTTTTGTACGTGGATGACATTCTCTTAATAGGAAATGACATTCCTATGCTACAATCTGTCAAGGGGTTCTTGTCACACAGGTTCTCCATGAAAGACCTGGGTGATGCCTCATACATCGTGGGGATCCGGATCCATCGTGATAGATCCAAGAGGATATTAGGACTTTCACAGTCCAGGTACATCGACACCATAATGAAAAGATTCAGTATGGAAGATTCCAAGCGCGGTAACCTACCGGCTTGTCACGGGATCACCATCTCTAAAGAGATGTCTCCCAAGACTGATTTGGAGAGGGATCGCATGTCTATTATACCCTACGCTTCTGCGGTAGGCTCTATAATGTATGCGATGTTGTGTACCAGACCGGATGTAGCTTATGCACTGAGTGTGGTAAGCCGGTATCAGTCAAACCCTGGGGAGAAACACTGGATAGCAGTAAAGAACATTCTCAAGTACCTCAGAAGGACTAAGGAGATGTTCTTGGTGTATGGCGGAAAAGACCTCCAGATCGAGGCCTTTGCTGACTCCAGCTTCCAGAGTGACATGGATGATTCCAAGTCCATGTCGGGTTTTGTCTTTACCCTCAATGGAGGGGAGGTATGTTGGAAGAGTTCCAAACAGGAAACCGTTGCAGACTCGACAATGGAAGCGGAATACATCGCTGCATCTGATGCCGCAAAAGAAGCTGTCTGGATAAGAAAGTTCTTGAAAGAGCTTCAGGTGGTTCCGTCCATTGTTGATCCAATACCTCTGTATTGCGACAACAACGGGGCTATAGCTTTAGCGAAGGAACCCAGGTCCCATCAGAGATCCAGACACATCTTGAGGCGGTATCACTTGATCAGGGAGATCGTGGATCGCCAGGAGATCGAGGTTCGGAGAGTCGCTTCAGAAGATAACACTGCAGATCCATTCACCAAGGCCTTGCCCCAGGCTCAGTTCGAGCGGCTGATCGAGATGATAGGTCTTCGATACGCCAGTACATGGCCTTAGTGCAAGTGGGAGATTGTTAGTGTATATGCCCTAGAGGCCATTACTGTATCATACTAGTTTGTATATTACTTAATGGAAGCTTGGGATATTCACCTTGTATATACAATCTTGCTCAAAATAGTAGTATGCTACTTGGTTTGTTTCTACTTCAATGTGTACATGTGTTTATTTTAGTATATCGCCTATACACATTAGTGGAGCCCTTAGGATCTTTGCTTGATTACCAGCGTTGTGATGGCAGTCACACTAGTGGGGCTGGGTAATCTATAAGCACATCCTTATGCAGGTCCCTGGTCGCAGGACTATCGAGACAGGGCATCGATACTCCGGAGTAGACTAGCGCATGCGCTTCTCATCCCAGTGTGGGAGACGGTCTGTCCCACAGCCGTCGGTACGTCGTACTTGAGATAGTATGCGGGTGCTCGTTGGGTTACGAGTACACTGGACAGGACTCGTCGGGAACTGACTAGTTGGTATTATGCCTATCGTCAGTTATCAGTTCCCAGGTGACATGAGTACAGCTTAGTCCGCTGACTTGACACTGTCACTTCGCCTCGAGTGTGTTCCCACTGTACTTTGATTACTGCCCTACCACGGCTCAAAGGAGTCGTGCAAACAGGTGGTAGTTGGGTGCAGTCCCGAAGCACTTGGAGGCAGTGACGGTTAGACAGGACTCGTCTCTCCCGGTATTGGGGGTTGACATCACGCTGTGTCTAGGAGAGCCATTACACGAGTAGTCCCTGGCCAGGGCAAACGAGATATACTGGTAGGCTTCCAGTGTTATCTCAGGGTGTTTTGGGCTTCACTCCGACACGACTTGTACCGCTATTGGGGGACTGACGTTTACCGCCCCCTAGGCCCGCCATGCGATGTATCAGACGAACAGACCGGACTGTACGGAGAATGTCACATTCAGGCTCAGTAGGAGTTCAGATGGATTTCGCCTCGTCAGTCTTCTTGTCGGCATCTACCTGGGGACCGTTACGCACAGCTAGTGCCGCTTGCGGTCTGTGGTTAAACCCACTGCCAGCGTAGTGTCGAGTCTTTAGAGTCCCACACAGAAAGCTATTCGCCTTTAGGCAAAAGAGTAGAGGTCGCATGGTTTTGCGACAGGTCGCATGGTTTTGCGACAGGGTTCGGTCACATCCGTGCACTTGTGCACGTACAGTGTCCGGACAGTTCACACTAGCGGGCTTTGTTTTTAGCCAGATCCTAGTGTACCTTTTGGGATTGGTTTTATCCAGTATGCATTCGTGTTCCTCGGAACGCGGATGCGGGTGTGTATGCACAGTTGACGGAGAGACAGAGGCGGAGGATTCTCATTAGGGTTGTTGACCGTTGACAGTTGACTATTGACTTTTTGCTCAACCCTAATGAGAATATGATATGTGATTAACAATTATATTAATTAAGTATTATGGTGACATGGTTGTTGAGGGATTGACTTTGTTGACTTGTTGACTTTTGTTGACTTGTTGACTTTGTTGACCGGTTGACTAGGCTTGACTAGTTGACCATCATGATAACTATAGCTATCATTTCATGGCAAAGACTTTTGCTTGCTTGCTCTTTTGTGCAAAATGAGTGCATGAAATGATATGGCTATGGTTGCTTAAACCATCACATAATACTTGATTGATATGAGGTGTTATGATTGTTTTGGATTATGAGAGCCAAATGAGAAAAGTCTTCTCTCATTCTTTCATGCTCATTCTCTCTCTTGTTCTTGAGCTCTCATCTCCTCTTCTTGCTCTCCCTCTCTTGACACTATGGTTCACTTGTCTCATGAGTTGAGAACCAAGAACCATAGATAAAATCCCATACAAACTCTTCTCTACTCACTCTAGTTCACAAGGTTTGGCAAACCGAGTGAACTAGTTTCTTCAAAGTTCGAAGAAGGAGCCAAAGGTTGAAGCTTTCAGGTGGATCTATCTTCGGCGCAAGGAGACGACGGGGAGAAGCCGATTCGGACGACCATCGAAGCTTGAAGACGAAGGAGTTCGAGAAAAAGAAAGGTATAACCCCCTAACCGAGTAGTTAGCAACTCGTAGTTAGGTTGTTAGTTAGATGTTTAACAAAGATCCGGTTTTGAGTCCATGTTACCACCTCTAAGAAAATTGTTTTTCACCAAATTCCGCATGCTCGAAAGTACCGGGAGAGGTAGCATGGACTTACAACACCTACGACTAGGGACCTTGAAGGATGTACTTATGGACTACCATGTCCCCACTAGTATGATCTGCATCATAGTCCAAGTAGTCAAGTACACATCCTAAGGGCTTTACCAACATGTAACTATAAGACAGTTTAAAGAGACTAGTATACATGTTAAGATAAAGAGCAACCAGATAGCATACTATCATATCGAGCAAGAAAGTCATCTCTATATATGTCCAATCATCCAATATAATATACATCATCTGTACAATACTGGCCTCTAGGGCATACATACAACTAACAAGTATGGATCATTCGGCTTGTGGAGCCTCTCTAGAGTCCGGAAGTTCATGGATCGCGGCGAAGGGACTACTACTCGGAGCTTATGAAGCGAAGGAGAGGACTACAAAGGTTGTAATCCCTATCTCTTAAATGTAAAGTTGTTTACATGCTTTGTTAACCCTAATTATTTAGCAAAGATTCTCGCTTTAGGTTGTTCGGCACTTGAAAATTTTAAATACGGCATGGTTGATGCCTTATAGACCCTTGTGACAGTGCCTAGTAACCCTACAGTGGTATCAGAGCCTAGCTAGAGCATTAGGCAACGTGTATACGAAGTTAAAACTCCGATCGAACCCCAAAACGTCAATTTTGACCCCCTCTCTGGAAATTTTTTTAAAAGGTGGTTTTTTCTCTATTAAAAATACTCAAAAAATTAAGCAAGTAATTCTAAGGATTACTGTGAAATACGAGCTCCTAATTCCCTTAAGTCGCTGCGGAACCGCGGCAATACCATGCTTTGCATGGCGGTTCCGCGGCCGTACTTGGGTATTAGGGACAGATACTTCTAGGTTACATCCGTAGGTATTACTACATGCTGCTGGGAATTTTTAATATTACTCAAGTGTTGAGTTTTCTGGAGATCTTTGGAATTCGTTGATTCGATCGGAAAGTTTAACATCGTTTAGTTTTTCGGGTAATTTAGAACATGTTAAAATGTTCGAACGGATATTAATAACTCATTTTTCTCATGACGGAAAACTTTCAAGTGTTGGTTTTTTCCTCTGTTTAAAACTTTCGGGAAATCATACTAGCGTATATGTGGACCCTCTAGAAGAACGTAATCTTAACTCGATTATGTGACCGTCAAAACTGCCACTGAACCCTAGGGTTTGTGGTAGTTTAGCGTTGCCACATGTGAGGCGTTGGTTTGACCCTTCTACAGCTGGTTCATTGGGGCCGTGACATGTTCTGGATTTTTGAACTCCGCTCAAGTGTTGAGCTATTTTGGAATTCTTGGGTGTTTGATTATTCGATCGGAAAGTTTAACATCGTCTATTTATCTGGAATGTGATACAATATGTGGAATTCATAACAGTTAGGAATGAAATGCGAAGTATGTGATATTTCGGATTTAAGATGTCTAAAGTGATTGTGGATTCCAAATGTTATAGTTTTACACTTTCTTTTCTGTGACCGTAAGCGTAGTATGTGGTGTATCGCCAGCTTCGTTGCTATACATCAACGACAATCGGGATACACATACTTGCTTACGTTGATGATATGAGATATTATGTGTTGTTGTGATATGTTATATTGGATCGTCGTGTTTTGAATAGCCGGGGATTTTATGTGAGATGAGGGTTTTTATTTCATTCATGTAAAATTCATTGTATGTAATATTCTTTTATTGGGGCACTTCCAGGTTGAGGATGATGTCACCATTGTATATTATTTACTTTTCCGCATTAGGATAGACCCAAGGAGGGGAGCACAAGTAACCGGGTTCTAGGGTACAGTGGGAGGCTATCTCGAGGAGTCGAGACCGGGTCTTCTAACTCTAGAATTGGCAGAGTTGCTTGCCGCTCTCGTAGGGGTTTAGGGATGTGGGTTTGGCTATTCATCGCGACAGTGGAACCCGTGTTTTATACAGGCTCGAAATAAAACACGGACGTCCTAGTATATCCAATATTTCATATGTTATTTTCTGCTGCAATGTTCTGTGATGAGATCATATTACTGCCTGAGACGAATGCTTATATATATATATATATTACTGCTTTCGTTTCTTCTGTGATGCTTAGGAAGCATTAATTGATGGGATTTATTAATAAGATTAATAAAAGAAAAGAAACCTAAAAGATGTTGTAGAATCAAAACTTTATAAAAAGGGTAGCTACAGTCTTGTTTTGCATAGCGGTATATATGATATACCCTGTACCTTATTTGATAAGGAAAGTGCCGAGATCCCTTCACCGGGAGTGACATCTTTAGCAAAACTGGCAGATGCTACAAACTCGCGGTTTAGTTTTTTATTGCTTCTATAGTTTTGCTTTGCACAGCGGTATTTGTGAAATATCCTGCACCTTATTCGATAAGGAAAGGGCCGAGATCCCTTCACCGGGAGTGACCTCTTTAGCGAAACTAGAAAAGCCTCAAAAACACTCCTTTTCAAAATCACTTGTTTCTACAACGATATCAAGTTCATTACGCTCATGGTTTTCTAAAAAACCTGTGTAACCCTCCGTCATTTCAGATAAGTAATATTTAGTATTCGTGCTATGGTAGTTTGGCATGCGTCAAGGCGTGGTGTACGGTAGCTGATTACTACTTAACTGTAGCATGAGATGCGATTGGATTAGGGTATTCGTACGGCGTTGTTTGGCATGCGTCAAGGGTCGTACGGGTGGGTTTGATTCAATCACGAAATGTACGGGTTGAACTTGACCAGCGCACTATGGGTTGTTTGGCATGCGTCAAGGTTATAGCACGTTAGGGGTAAAAGAATTATCGGGAATTTCAAGTGTTGAAATTTGCAATGAGATTGCATACCTCTTATGAGATAGTTGAATCCCGATACCCACTGCGAGTAAAAGTTACTCCTGGGAGAATTTTACACAGGACAATTAACCGATCAAGTAGATGTCAAGAATGGTGTTAACGGGGTTATGCCTCTGGGAAAACGAGGTTTATTTTAATTAGGTTCGTGCGAAAGTACGGGGAACATCCCTCAAAGTACCAACACTGATCTGGCTGAAAGATTGGCGAACTTGTAAGGTGTAATTAATCCCGACTAGTCTTACCTTTTAGGGTTTGAAGGAAGATTTGATAAAAACAGCGGGAGATATCCTGATTAGATAAGATAATAACCAATCTAATCTTGCAAGAGCATACGCTAAAGTGTTTTCTTCTCTCTCTCTCTCTAGGTAGCGACCATGTCAGGCCTTAATCAAGATAATAATATGGATGTATTGACTGAACCCGCTTATTATACTAAGCAGGGGAACGTTGGTCCCGTTCTTTCTTATAAGTGTTATAAAACTGAGCAGGAAATAGGAGAATATCTGGATTCTCATACCGCCCAAACGAAGAATAAGCATGTTGATGCATTTTCTTCAGGTGTGTTAGTTATCGAGAACTGTTTCTCAGTTCAATCTACGTCCTGGGTATTAGATACCGGATCAGGATCCCACATATGTAATACGTTACATGGGCTACGAAAAGGTAGGGAACTGGGAGAGGGTGATCTTTCCCTAAGAGTAGGGAATGGTGCAAATGTTGCAGCCAAGGCAGTTGGCGAATATCACCTTATATTACCAAATGGTAATGCATTAGTTCTGAACGAGTGCTATTACATTCCAACCCTGATATGCAATGTTATATCAGTTTCTTTATTGAATAAAGAAGGATATAATTTTGTAGTACAGGATAATTTTATGAACATATTCCTGAATCAAAAGTTGATTGGATCGGATTCATTATTTAATGGCATATACGTTCTCAATCAAACAACAGTCCTTAATGTACAAAACACACACAAGAGAAAGAGTTCAGAAATGAACGAATCCTTCTTGTGGCATTGTAGACTTGGTTACATCAATGCGACACGACTGACCAACTTACATAAGGATGAATATTTGAATCCGTTCGAATTTTCATCTTATGACACTTGCCAGTCATGTCTCAAAGGCAAGATGACCAAAACTCCGTTTAGTGGACACGGAGAAAGAGTTACGGAACTCTTGGGGCTGATACATAGTGATGTATGTGGACCCATGTCTACACATGCCAGGAACGGTTCTTCCTATTTCATTACATTCACTGACGATCTCTCAAGATACGGACATGTGTTCCTGATGAAACACAAGTCTGAAGCTTTTGAGAAATTCATGGAATATAAGCACGAAGTAGAGAACCAAACGGGCAGAAGTATTAAGATCCTTCGATCTGATCGAGGAGGAGAATACTTGAGCAATGAGTTCCTAGATTATCTAAAAGAATGGGATTCTTTCTCAGCTTACACCTCCATATACACCACAGCACAACGATGTATCGGAGCGGAGGAATCGCACCCTATTAGATATGGTGCGCTCTATGATGAGCAATGCTGAGTTTCCTATTTCCTTCTGGGGTATGCGCTTGAGACAGCCATAGACCAATTGAATAGGGTTTCTACCAAATCTGTGCCAACCACTCCATATGAGATATGGAAAGGAAAGAGACCACATCTTAATTACATTAAGATATGGGGTTGTCCGGCAAATGTGAAAACACAAAATCCAGACAAGCTCGTGGAAAGGTCAGTTCTATGCAAGTTTATTGGATATCCCAAGCATTCGCAAGGGTATATCTTCTACCACTCCGAGGAACAAAAAGTGTTTGTTTCTCAACATACCACCTTCTTAGAAAAGGGTTTTCTCATGAAACAAGATAGTGGCAATGAGGTAGAACTGGAAGAAGTTCCAACGACACAAACTGCAACTGAAGATTTAGTGGAGCTAGAGGATTCAGTAGTTCCGAACGAACCCCAGCCTCTCCGCCGATCTAGTAAGGTTTCTCATCCACCTGAGAGATACTACGGTTTTCTCGTTGATGGTGAGAGCGAGGATTGCATCATGAAAGATGATGACCCGACTAGCTTCGAGCAGGCTATCACGAGTGGTGACTCTGTGAAGTGGCTGGATGCAATGCGATCTGAGATGGAATCTATGTACACCAACAAAGTATGGACTTTGGAAGTTGCTCCTGAAGGGGTAAAACCCATTAGGAGAAAATGGATCTTTAAGAAGAAATTTGGTGTAGATGGAAAAGTTGAGACTTTCAAAGCTAGACTTGTTGCAAAGGGTTTTCGTCAACGACCAGGTGTGGATTATGACGAAACCTTTTCTCCAGTGGCTATGCTTAAGTCCATCCAGATCTTACTTTCCATTGCTGCATACCATGACTATGAAATTTGGCAGATGAATGTTAAGACCGCTTTTCTAATGGTGATTTAGAAGAGTGCGTGTACATGACTTAGCCAGAAAACTTCGTAAAAAATGGGAGCAGCGGAAAGGTGTGCAAGCTGCTTAAATCCATTTATGGGTTAAAGCAAGCATCGCGGAGTTGGAACATCTGCTTTGATGTTATAGTCAAAGAGTTTGACTTCATCAAAAACGTAGATGAACCTTGTATATACAAGAAGGTTGCAGAGAGTAAGGTTGTCTTTACGTAGATGACATACTTTTGATAGGGAATGATGTTCCTATGCTGCACTCGGTCAAGCTCTTCTTATCAAAAAGATTCTCAATGAAAGATCTAGGTGATACCTCGTGCATACTGGGAATAAAGATCTATAGAGATAGATCTAAACGGATACTGGGATTGTCCCAATCCAGGTACATTGACACCATACTTAAGAGGTTTAGTATGGAAGAAACCAAGCGTGGGAACCAACCCACGATCTCTGGACTCACTCTCTCCAAAGAGATGTCTCCCAAGATTGATTTAGAGAGAGCTCGCATGCAAGAGATACCATATACTTCGGCAGTAGGCTCTATCATGTACGTGATGCTATATACCAGACCCGATGTAGCATACTCACTAAGTGTAGTGAGTAGGTATCAAGCAAATCCTGGAGAGAGTCACTGGATAGCTGTAAAGAACATTCTCAAGTACTTGAGAAGGACTACAGAGATGTTCTTTGTGTATGGTAACGAAGAACTCCAGATGGAGTCGTTTACCGATTCGAGCTTCCAAAGTGATAAGGACGACTTTAAGTCGCACTCGGGATTTGTCTTTACCCTCAATAGAGGAGCGGTATGTTGGAAGAGTTCCAAACAGAAAACCGTTGCAGACTCGACAATGGAGGCTGAATACATCGCTGCCAACGATGCTGCCAAAGAGGCTGTCTGGATGAAGAAGTTCATTACTGAACTTGGTGTGGTTCCGTCGATTGAGCATCCAATACCTTTGTATTGTGATAATAATGGAGCTGTGGCTTTGGCCAAGAAACCCAGGTCCCATCAGAAGTCCAGACATATTCTGAGGAGGTATCACCTGATCCGGGAGATAGTTGATCGCCGGAAGATCGAGGTCAGGAGAGTTGATACGAAAGACAACACTGCGAATCCACTCACGAAGGCCATACTCCAGATACAATTTGAGAGACTCTTCGAGATGCTGGGTATGAGATACTACAATAGCTGGCCTTAGTGCAAGTGGGAGATTGTTAGTTATGTATATGTTCTAGAGGCCATTATTGTACATATGATGTATATTATAGTGGATGCTTGGATATATATAGAGAGGACTTTCTTGCTCGACATGATAGTATGCTATTTGGTTTCACTTTATCTTAACATATTGACTTATATTAGTTTACTGTCTTGCTCTCACCTGTTGATAAAACCCTTAGGATATGTACTCGACTACTGGGACTATGATGAGATCATACTAGTGGGGCCAGGGTAGTCAACGAGTACATCCTATAACTGTTCCTAGTCAAGGGTGTATCGAGATAAGGCATCGATACACCAGATTAGACTAGCGTATACGCATCTTGATCCATATGATTGGCGATGGATGATCCCATATCCATCGGTGTTTGACATCAAAGATAGTGTACGGGTGCTCAGTGGAGACTGGGTACACTGAACGGACTCGCCGAGAACTCCCAGATGGTATTATACCTCACGTCAGATGGCAGTTCTCTGGTGACACTGGTACAGGTTAGTCTGTAGACCCGAGATCGTCATAGAGTCTTGTGTGATTCCCACTGTGCTTTGATTTCCACCTTACCACATCCAAGAGGGCGTGCAAAACGGTGGCTTTTGGATACAGTCCCGAATCACATGGAGGCAATGAGCGATAGGAGGGGATTCGTCTCTCCCGGTATGGGGAGTTAATGTTGTGCTGTGTTCGATTGGCTATAACTGGAAGTCCCTGGCCAGGGCGGATATAGAGTACTACTGGTAAGTGTTATCAGTAGGTTCTCGACCAGTTATGAGCCTCACATCGACACGACTTATCGGTTACTGGGGTTTGACGTTTACCACCCCTAAACTAGATATGCAACATATCAGACGAAGAGACCGGACTGTACGGTAGTGTTACTGATTGGATTCACAGGAGAATGTACAGGCTTGCTTGTTGATCTTCTGATCGCTCAATACCTGGGTGGCTGTTACGTTTAGCCGACCGCTTGCGGCTTGTGGGTGTTTGATATGATCATCACCCACTGCCGGCGTATTGACGATTCTTTAGAGTCCTACACAGAGGTTTCTTAGCTCAGGCAAAACGGAGTAGGAGCACATATGTGATATGTGCAGGACCGAGGATAATACGATATGAGATACCGTATTCTATTCTCGCGATATATGATATCGGCCGGGTATATGTGATATAGCCGGGTCATCGGATCAAGTGTTGATTCAATGAATCGGTACATGTTATATTAGTCGGTTATATACGATATAGCCGGATTGTCGGATCAAGTGTTGATTCGATGATTTAATGTATAACTATATATGTGATATATTACGTTACATTATCTAATATAAGCTCGCTTTATTGATTCATTTTCTCACCGAATAATACATTGATATATATGCGATATATGTTAATTGTATTATTTTCTTTTGTTACAAATATATATTATATATGTGATATATAATATTGTAACAAGTTATGATTACAAATGCAACATGATTTGTGGAGATTAAACATGGTTAGGGTTTGATTTGGGTTAGCTTTTTCATGAAGCTTCTAGAAGTTTTATTTTTGTTTTTGTTTTAAGCATAGATATTTTGTGTTGATATTTTGTGGAGATTAAACATGGTTAGGGTTTGAATTGGGTTAGCTTTTTCATGAAACTTCTAGAATCTTTATTTTTGTTTTAAGCATAGATATTTTTTGTTGATATTTTGTGGAGATATTTATTAACCCAACCCAAACCCTTTACCCTAATTAATTCTCTACAATGGTTAAACCTTTCTTTCTTAACCAAGTGTTGCAATTATAACTATAACAATATTCATTATTCATCACAAAAGACTTCTTCTTCTTCTTCCTCCTCCTTAAAAAGATTGCTAACTTTTGGTAAAGTGATGAATAAAAGTGAGAAATTGAAAATAAAATAGAGCTAAATTCCTACTTCATCATTCTCACCTATTTTAGCCATTTAGATTAGGGTGTTCACTTCTCTAATAAGTTGTTTAGTGAAGTGTAAACTTAGGATAAAGATTCTTCAAGGTAGATCATCTTCGAGAAGGAAGACTTCAAGCAAATATGGATCATTCGGCTTGTGGAGCCTCTCTAGAGTCCGGAAGTTCATGGATCGCGGCGAAGGGACTACTACTCGGACCTTATGAAGCGAAGGAGCGGACTACAAAGGTTGTAATCCCTCTCTCTTAGATGTAAAGTTGTTTACATGCTTTGTTAACCTTAATTATCTAGCAAAGATCCTCGCTTTAACTTGTTCGGCACTTGAAAATTTTAAATACGGCATGGTTGATGCCTTATACACCCTTGTGACAGTGCCTAGTAACCCTACAGAAGATGCAAAGAGATGGAAATTGTGAGCTCAAGAGAGCAAAAAAAACCAAGCACCAAAAATTGCCTTTGCTGCCCTTTTATTTTGTATGTGATATATATAAGGTTTTGTGTTGGAAAAACAAAGAAAATATCTCACCAAAATATCTCCAACTCAACCCTAAAAAATCACACCCAAAACAAAACTCATTAACTCTTCATGACTCACTACATGACTCATTAGCACGAGTCATTAGTGAACATGCTAGAACTAATGAGTCACCAAAAATGAGTCATACTTTCCAAATCCAAAAAATCATTTAAACCAAAATGATTAACCCAAAAAGAAATGCATCTTCTAAAGTAATCTCGTAACGGATTACGAGAATACCCCTCACCTGTAAATATATACATGTATCCGTATTCCGACCGAATACGAATACGATGAGACTAAAATATTTTGACTCAATATAATACTTGGATTCGGCTTAAACCAAAGCCCACCAGTATTATCTATCCGAAATATGACACGTGCACAAATGCACGTGCATGTTCGAACCCTGCCATAAAACCATACGGCATCTACAACGTTTCACCCGAACTTGGGAAACTATCTGTGGGGGACTCTAAAGACTCGTCAGTACCCTAGCAGTGGGTTTAACCACAAGCATGTCAGCGGCACTAGCTGTGCGTAACGGCTGCCTATGTACTGACCGAAAGGGAAGCTGATGAACGAACTCATCCTGGAACCCTACTGAGCCTATCAGTGACAATATCTGTACAATCCGGTCCGTTCGTATATGAGCATCGCATATCGGGCCTAAGGGCCGGTAACGTCAGACCCCCAAAAGCTGTATAAGTCGTGTCGGAGGGTAGCCCTGAACACCCTGAGAAACTACTGGAATACCTACCAGTAATTCTCACCTGCCTTGGCCAAGGACTTGGTGTAATGGCTCTCCTAGACACAGCGCGATCTCACCCCCAATACCGGGAGAGACGAATCCTCTGCCGATCCGCTCACTGCCTCTATGTGGCTCGGGACTGTACCCAACTATAACCTGTTTGCACGACTCTTTTGAACCGTGGTAGGGTAGTAATCTAAGCACAGTGGGAACTCACACGAGACAAATGACGACCTTAGGTCGATGAACTAACCTGTACACATGTCACCAGGGAACTGCTATCTGACGCTAGGCATAAATACCAACTAGCAGGTTCCCGGCGAGTCCTATCCGGTGCACTCATAACCCAATGAGCACCTGTATACATCTTAGGTGAACCAACTGACACCAATGGCTTGTGAGACCGGCCACCGCCCCTCGTCGAGGTCTTGACTGTATACACTAGTCTACTCCGGAGTATCGATGCCCTGTCTCGAAACTCTCACGACTAGGGACCACTTTTAAGGATGTGCTTATGGACTACCCAACTCTCACGTATATGATCGCCATCATACTGCTGGTAGTCAAGCAAGAATCCTAAGGGCTCTATCAACGTATAATAGTGATCATGTCACCTAAAACTGTACACGATGATAAAGTTAGATCAGATATCATACTATCATCTCGAGTAAGACTGTCCTACCGGTATAGGTCCTCCTCAAACATTGCAATCACGTGCCTGCGATCCAATAATTGACTTTGAGGGCGCCACATCCAACAATCTCCCACTTGCACTTAAGGATAATTATTGCGATGTCGCATACTCACAGCCCGTGTGATACCGAACACCCAACCCCTCTACTAATCAGTTTCACAAAGCCTGTTTGTAAAACTATTGTGTTCGAGAAATAGCCTCAATGAGTGGATCCGCCCTGATATTTCTTTCTCTGTCTCTCTTAATCTCAAGTTCGCAGAGAAAGCCATCTCCCGAATTGAGTAATACTTGTCTTAGAATATGTCTGGATATCTGATGGGACCTAGTTCATAAATGAACTCCAAATCCAAACTTCTTAGACTGTATCGTCCACTGAACCTAATCAGTATCCTGCACCATGCCTCCCACAGTATCCTCTTGGACCACCTGTCCAAACTACTGCCCCCTTCGTCAGAGGGAAAACTATAACTCTGACAATCACTCTGTCATCCATGTCACCTTGGAAGCCTGGAATGATAACTATCTCCCAAAGGAGGCTGCCGTTATCAAATCCCTAGAACATCCACTTATGTTCTAAAACTGCTTCTGTATGTTTCTCCAGGATTGGATTAATATAAACTTATTGCCTCTAGTGCAAAAACAACATCTGGTGTGGTACTTGATATCTCACGATTGACTCAATTGCCTAAGCAAGTGATATGTCAATCATGCACATCCCTCTCCCCTTTAGTCTGTAAGACACCTTGAGAGAGGAAGACTCCATCATCTGCAGGTACACCACCATGCCAGGAGTCGTCTATTCTAAATACCTTTAGAATACTGTCTAAGTACCCAGATTGGGAAACTACCCAAATCTAGATCTAAAAACCATAGATCTAGTAACCAGAATATCTGATATTATATCCATATCCTGTGTGGAGAAACAACTGTGTGACAGCCAAAGTATAACCGATCGTAGTATAGGAATTTTACTTCCTACTCTGTGTATGTCATACAAATACCAGGACATCACACTCTACTACCTTCTTAACAGATCCATCCCCTATTCTGATGAAGTCAAACCCATGACTGTCACATCAAAAAATAGATGATCTCTCCGCTATATCTTCTTTAGTCTATAAATAGACATATGCTACTTGCCCACTATGCTTCCGCTGCTCCCACTGACCATAACAACCCTCTGGCAGAATAATATATACGTGCACTTCTAAAACTAATTTAGAACGACGCTATACTCATCCTCCTGCCGGATCTCATAGCCTGGAACAACAATAATGTCAAGTCTGGATAAACAAGAACCTCCCTGTCACCGTCCTTGAGGCTACTAAAGTACCTCTCGGGTGCCTGAGGTTACCCATCATATCTGCAGAGTGGCTAATGGAATGTCAAACTTGATTGAATCTTTAGGTCCTATTAAATTTTCCGTAATCGTTTGCGGTTCTGGAATCACTTCCAGTTCTACCATACTCCCACTACTGTTTTCTGAAAAAAAATCCATTTTACTAAAACTGTGGCGAGTCAAGAACAATATCACTATTGATCTTCCAGATGGTAGAATATCAACCCTTGACATAGCTCGGGTCAACCCACAAACTGCCATTACAAAAACGTGCCTTGAGTTATCCAGAGTCTGGTTTTAAGCATAATCCGGACAACTCTCCGTACCTTAACATCGTTAAGATATGAACCATTCTATATCCAATATAGAAACTTTGGCACTTATTTAATTGGAACCAGATTCAAATCATGCAGCTGTCTCCAGTGCATATCAACTTAATGAAAAGAGGCTAATCAGCATTACTCAACTTAGAAATGCATCCAATTATGAGTAACCTGAAAGAGAAACAAGTTTCTCAAAACCATTACTATCAACTGAATACCATACACAAGTATCTACATCTTCGATCACCTTGAAGAATCCCGATACTTGCAACACCTGGTTCTCTACTTTATTCTTTTACCTATAACTTCTCAGAACTTAGACCTTGTATTTCTACGAAACACTTATCTAAAAACTAGAGAAGTCACAAGTAAACAAAAAATAGTACGAGGACCAACCCCTTTGTCCTAATGGACACTGGACAACATACAATACTCTGTATAAGTCCGCTGTGTTGAATAACACAAAACCTGTGTATCGTAGGTTGAAAACTGTACTTATGGTTAAGAACTACTCCGTTGTTCAATACTCCTTACCCAATCGTCAACTGATATAGGTAAATGTCATGGACATAATTTCAAAAAGTTATATCTCACTTTATAAAAATAAACGTACAGATATATCAATTTGAAATTGGTGCACAACAACGGATACTTAAAACCAAATACTTGCCGTCCGACAAAAACCCAGGCGATTTCCTCAAATATCACCAATTACAACGAATTCCGATATAATGAGGATGATCACCTAATCCCCAATAACTTACTCCCACTCATCATCTGTAAAACCATACAGATGTGAGAATCATACCTGGTAAATACATACCCTGGAGTAAGTATCTAATCGGGAAATCAGTTTTCCTTTAACAATGCACAGTGAAACTGAAACATGAAAATGTTTCGTAGGGGTATCCTGGTATTCCTAGTAATGCCTCTTCCATAATCCAATTCATGACTGTAACCGTATATTTCTTTGCTATCTCTCCAAATCCCTTTATTTGTCTTTAGTCATTACCTTATGTACACCATCGTTAGGCTAAATGGTTTTCTTCCTTCCCTACCGTTCGGCACCAGCCTATGGTTTGGAAGAAGACTATCCAGTAAGCATAATATGTGTACTCTCCTAATCCTAGGAGCACTTGCAACCTGAGAGAAGGTGATGATAAAGGACAACTGAATAAAACCTTATTCTATTTCTTCCGAACTGGAGAAAAAACAAAGGTGAAGTAGGAGTGGCGATGAACTACGCGGTTTGGTCGTGAATGATAGCAGTCGCAATTTACTTTGCCCTCTTTCTAATCCCTTTATTTTGTCTTTACTTATTACCTTCTGTACACCCTAGTTAGGCTAATTGGTTTTCTCCTTTCCCAACCTTTCGGCACCTGCCTATGGTTTTGAAGAAGACTATCCAATAAGCGTAATAGGTGTACTCTCCTAAACCAAGGAGCCCTCGCAACCTGAGAGAAGGTGATGATAAAAGACAACTGAATAAACCAATTCAATTTCTCCCAAACCTGAATCCATCCTCGAAGAAGTCCCTTCGAGTTCGTATATAACCATACGATGGATTTATCCAATGGAAGTGGATGTTCGTAGTAATACGAGGTGTTCTGGAGAAATGCAAAGGGTAAAAGAAGGAGCGGCAATGACTTATGCAACTCAGACAATCCAAAAGCCAGTATTTTAAGAAGGTTTAGTCAACTTGGTCACTGAGTCATAGTCTAGGGTCGGTCAAAGGTCGCTGCCAAAGAGAGAGAGAGAAAAGAAACACTCTGCGTGCACTCTAACCTAGATCAGAATGGTCATCACTTTATCTAATCAGGAAACCTCCCACTGTATCATCAAATTCTCCTCCAAACCTGAAAGAAGAATTAGTCAGGATCACCCGAAGAGTAAACCAACTCATCAGTGGGAATCGGGATCCAACTATCATCACATGATAACGTGAAGAAATCCACTCACGTTATCACACTCCAGAAGATATGCACATGCCTGGCAAGTTTCAGTTTCTTTAGAAACTCCCGATGTGGATTTTTGCCCCATGCTTTTATGACCTTGACGTTGGCCAAAATGCCATAAGTCACATGTCAAGTTCTACCCATCATTATCTTGTTAATTTGAACCCACCCGTACATACCCCTGACGTTGGCCAAATGGCAGAACGACCGTCCCAAACAAACTCATCTATCTATGCAACAGATGAATACCCAGCAGCTACCAAACACTATGCCTTGGCGTTGGTCAAAATACATAGCTTGAATAATACTGAATACCCAACTGAAATGGCGGAGGGCTACGGCTGGTTTTTGGCGAAAAACCTTTAACGTAACGAACTTAATATCGCTAAAGGAACCTGATAGCTTTTTACAAATATATAGTGGCGAAAACCTTTACTAAAGAGGTCACTCCCGGTGAAGGGATCTCGGCTCTTTTCTCGTGGAATGAGGTGCAGGATATTCCAATTGAATACCGCGATGCAAAGCAACAAGTAATTGACTATAGTGAAGTTATTACCCTGACGCAAACTTCTGCCCAAGGGGTCACTCCCGGTGAAGGGATCCTGGCCCTTGCCCCGTCGAATGAGGTGCGAGATATTCCAACTGAATACCACTGTGCAAAACAAAAGAAAACGTCCTTATAACAACACTTTTGAAAACTGTTCTAATAACGTCAAACGGGTTTGTTTTCCTTTGCATTGATCAGAATCAACGCAGTCCCATCAATTAATCACACCAGAAAAGAAAGAAAATAAAATGTACGTATATGCCATCAGCATTCGTCACTGGGTCCCGTCATCACCCGTTAGGTTACTTAACTAACAACAAAGCGGGGACTGGACTAGCGCGGGTGTAACATATATACAACATCTACTAGTATATATACCAATATACAATAATCGCTCCAAGCGTGATAAATGCAACATTACAGAAAAGTAATAAGTATCACAGAACAATACAGATAATCTGGGATCCCCGGGTTTCACAGAGCCGCAACTGAAACCCGACGTTCCCCGGGTCGTGTGGATAGCCTGTGCAATGAAACCTAGACCCCTACGGGTGCGGCAAGTTACCCGCCAAAACCTAAAGCGAGGCATCCCCCTACAGCAAAGTTAATGGACCACCCTACACTTCACGGAATCCGGTAACTTGAGCACCCCTTCTTGGGTCAATCAATACCCCCTACGAGTGCGGCGAGTAGTCTGCCAATTCTAGAGTGAGCCCCCTGCCTCTCAAAACCATGAGATGCGGACCCGTTGCCCTCCAGAACCCGGCTATCCGTGCACTCCGTCGCGGGGTAAACCTAGTACAGAAGTGAAAATATATACAATGGGTACATCGACCTCAACCCGGTCGTACCCCAAAAGAATAATATACAAACAGGCAGTGACGACAGTCCACATGTTGGGCGCTCGCCCCGCAATATCAAATGTACAAATAAATCCAAAGTGCACTACCATTGCACACAGCTATCCACCACGACAAATCCGCAACATCACAGCACAACACAGAACATCAACGCGAATGTCACGTTCGCAAACCCGTCTAAAAGGACTATAGCAATTAGACACGATTTACTGTTAGATATGTATGCCCTAGAGGGCATTATTGTATAGTACTAGTTTGTATAATACATTTTGGAGACTTGGGATATATATATATGGTTTTACGACAGTCTTGCTCGATATAGTAGTATGCTACTTGGTTTGTTTCTATCTTAATATGTGTATATGTTTCTTTTAACATATCGCTAAAAACATATTGGTAGAGCCCTTAGGATTTTTGCTTGACTACCGGCGTTGTGATGGCGATCACACTAGTGGGGGCTGGGTAGTCTATAAGCACATCCTTATTTTAGTCCCTAGTCGTGGATTATCGAGACAGGGCATCGATACTCCAGAGTAGACTGGTGCATACGCTTCTCTTCCCAGCAAGGGAGATGGTATGTCCTACAGCCATCAGTACGTCGTACTGGAGATAGTATGCAGGTGCTCGTTAGGTTACGAGTACACTGGACAGGACTCGTCAGGAACTGTTGGTTGGTATTATACCTATCGTCAGTTAACAGTTCCCAGGTGACATGAGTACAGCTTTGTCCGCTGACTTGACACTGTCACTTCGCCTCAAGTGTGTTCCCACTGTTCTTAGATTACTACCCTACCACGGCTCTACTGAGTCATGCAAACAGGTAGTAGTTGGGTGTAGTCCCGAAGCACTTGGAGGCAGTGACGGTTAGACAGGATTCGTCTCTCCCGGTATTGGGAGTTGATATCGCGCTGTGTCTAGGGGAGCCATTACACATTGTTGTCCCTGGCCAGGGCAAGTGAGAATTGCTGGTAGGTTTTCCAGTAGATTCTCAGGGTGTTTTGAGCTACACTCCGACACGACTTGCACCGCTATTAGGGGACTGACGTTTACCGCCCCCCTAGGCCCGCCATGCGATATTCTCAGACGAATAGACCGGACTGTATGGAGATTGTCACATTCAGGCTCAGTAGGAGTTAGGATGGGTTCACCTCATCAGTCTTCTTGTCGGCATCTACCCGGGGACCGTTACGTACAGCTAGTACCGCTTGCGGCCTGTGGTTAAACCCACTGCCAGCGTAGTGTCGAGCCTTTAGAGTCCCACACAGAGGGTTACTCGCCTTGGGCAAAACAGAGTAGAGGTCGCATGGTTTTGCGACAGGGTTCGTTCATATCTGCGCACTTGTGCACGTTTGGTGTCCGGACAGTTATTACTAGTAGGCTTTGGTTTAAGCCAGATCTTAGTACTTGTTTTGGGATTGGTTTTGTCTCAGTGTTTTCGTGTTCCTTGGAACACGGATGCGGGTGTGTATGCACAGTTGACAGAGGCAGGGGCAGAGGATTCTCATTAGGGTTGTTGACCATTTGACTTTGGTTGACTTGTTGACCGTTGACTTTTTCTAAACCCTAATGAGAATGAGAAATAATATGATTAATAATATTAATTAAGGATTATTGTGTCATGGTTGAGTTGAACATTTGACTTTTGTTGACTTGTTGACTTTGTTGACCGGTTGACCATTGTTGACTTGTTGACCATCATCATTTCATTGCTATGACTTTTGTTTACTTGTTGTTCTTTACAAAATGCAATAATTGCATGAAATGATAATGGTCATTGAAACTAACCATCACAATACTTGATTATTATTATTATCATTATTATTTTGCTTTTGTGAGCATGGTTGCATTATGAGAGCTCATTCTATCATCTTCTTTCTCTCTCATGAAAAAAGCTCTCCCTCTTCCTCTCTCAAGGTTCAAGTGTTCCATAAGTTGGAAATCATGAACCTTTGAGACAAAACCACCATTACTCTTCTCTACTCATTCTAAGGTTCTAGGTTTAGCACACCAAGCACCTTAGTAGTCTCTAGTTTGATGTAGGAGCTCAAGTTCGAGGCCTTCGGGTGGATCCATCTACGGCAAAGAGGAGACGACGAGGAGAAGCCGTTCAAGCCACTACGAGGAGCTACTAAGGAGGTGAACCACCAAAAGAAGAGAAGGAGTTCAAGACCTAGGTATAACCATTCTACATAGTAGCTAAAACTTATAGTATTTTTGTTAGTTCTTGTTTAGCAAACGATCCTCTTTGAACGGTCCATGTTGCCTAGTTAGGAAAATTTTTCGTTTTACCTATTCCGCCTCCCCGAAATGACTGGGGTGGGTAACGTGGACCTAACAGTGGTATCAGAGCCTAGCTAAGCAACAACTAACTGTTAGCAAAGTGTTTAGAATTTCGATCCGGAAAAAATCCCGAAAAACAAACCGAAAAATGTATTTTCCGTCGATTTTCAAAACAGGCCTAAAAATATTTTGTATGACATGAAAAATACAAGCAGGGTTTTCTTGGAATTGTCAAGAAATTTGAGCCCCCGACTCGGCCAACTCGCCACGGAAGCGCGGCGGAACCATGCGTTCCGCCGCGGATCCGCGGCCGAGTTGACTCGGCCGCGGCTCAAATTTGTTGCAGATTCCTCTGTTTGCTATTTTGGGATTTTTGGGATATTTTGTTTCTGCCCAGATTTTCCAAAGAAAAATGTTATTTTTTTGGGGGAAGTTACAAATTTGTATTTTGATCGGAATTCTACAAACTTTGGCTAAATGGTTATATCTGTAATGTGATATATGTACTGAACGTCGGCTAATCGCTATACGTCGATTAGTGGGGGTTGTGCATATCTGTAATCTGTAATTTATTGGATTGTGTGTATGAATTCGTTGGATTGTCGCGGATGAATAGCCGAGGGGTTGTAAGATGAGAGTTTTCTTTAACTTTTCATTTGATGTAATATGTAACTGATGTAATATTATTTTTATGGCCGCACATCCGGGATGAGGTTGTAGCCGCCATTGTATAATTTCTTTTACTGTTTTTGCTTCTAGGATAGACCCAAGGTGGGATGCACAAACTACCGGGTACCTCGAAGTGCTGAGTGGCATACTCACGGTGTTGAGGAAGGTTGCTTCGCTTCGGGTACTTGGCGGGTAGTTTGCCGCACCCGTAGTGGTCTAGGGTGGGGTTTTGGCTATTTATCGTGACCGTGTAATCCGTCTTTCATTGCAGGCTTGAACGAAACGCGGATTCCTAATATATCCAATGTGTTCATCTATGATCTGGAATGGCTATCATTGCATCTGATGAATATGTATATATATCTATATGATATCTATTTAGGCGTTGCTTATGTTTTGCATCCGCACTAGTCCAGCCCCCGCTCTGTCGTTAGTTAAGTAACCTAACGGGTAATGACGGGGCCCCGTGGCGAATGCGGATGGCATAAGCGTACGTCATATTTTCGTTGTTTTCTGCCATGGTAGGATTAATTGATGGGACGCATTAAATTAATGCAAGAAAACAAACCTAATGAAACGTTGTTGGAACAATTTTCAAAAGGCTGTTATTGCAAGGATGTTCACTTTTGTTTTGCACCGAGGTATTCGGTTATGAATGCACAGCACCTCATTCGACGAGGCAAGGGCCGAGATCCCCTCATCGGGAGTGACCCCTTGGACAAAAGTTTGCGTCAGGGTAATAACTTCACTATAGTCAATTATTCTTGCTTTGCATCGAGGTATTCAGCTTAGAATATCTTGCACCTCATTCGACGAAAAAAGAGCCGAGATCCCTTCACAGGGAGTGACCTCTTTAGCAAGAGTTTTCGCTACTATATTTTCAAAAGGTTATCAGGTTCCTTCAAAGATATCAAGTTCATTACGTTAACGGGTTTTTCGCCAAAAAACCCAGTCGTAGCCCTCCGTCATTTCTTACAAGTAACACTTAGTATTCGTGCTGCGTTTGTTGACTCTGTCAAGGCGTAGTGTAGGTAGCTGAGTGCTGCTTTTTTGTAGCAGTATATGGGATTGGTTAGGACAGTCGTATAACCTTGTTGACTCCGTCAAGGGTTATGCGGGTGGGTTTAATGCAATCCAGATAATGACGGGTTGAACTTGACTAGGACTCTTTAATTTGTTGACTCCGTCAAGGTCACTTGGGTCCTAGGGGCAAAAATCCACATCGGGAGTTTCTAAAGAAACTGAAACTTACAGATTTAGCATACCTTCTGGAGTGTGGTGACTAGAGTGGATTCCATCTAGGTCATCGCGCAATGATAGTTGGATCCCGATCCCACTGATGAGTTGGATTACTCTCGGGAGATTATTTCACTTAACAATCAATGCTATAAACCAAGTAGGTGTCTAGAACGGTGTTAGCGGGGCTACGCCTCCAGGGAAAAGAGGTTACTTAATTAAGGAACTTCGCGAAAGCGTTGGAAAACCTCCCTCGAAGTACCAACACTAGCCTGGCTGAAAGGTTAAGCAAGTATTATAACGTACGATTAATCCTGACTAGTTCTTCTTTTAAAGGTTTGAAGAAGAATTTGAGGAAACAGTGGGAGCCATCCTGGTTAGATAAATTAATAAACCAATCTAATCTTGCAAGAGCGCACGCTGAGTGTTTCTTTTCTCTCTCTCCAGGTAGCAACCATTTCACGCCCTAATCAAGATAATAAAATGTATCGCTTGACCGATCCGAATTCTTATTCGGGGCTGGGGAACGTTGGTTCGGCTCTAACTTGTGACAATAGTCACAAGTATGAGCAAGAAAAAGAGGATTATATGGATTCCAAGGATACCCAGTTGAAGAAGAAGTATGGTTTTGCATCTACTTCAGGTGTTCTTATAATTGAGAACTGCTTTACGGTCAGTCCTACCTCCTGGGTACTTGATACCGAATCAGGATCTCATATCTGTAATCTATTGCAGAGACTGAGAAAAAGTACGAAAGTTGTACCTGGTGATATGTCGCTCAGAGTAGCGAACGGAGCACAAGTTAATGCTGCAGCCGTCGGTGAATATCACCTAGTGTTGCCAAACGGCAATACTATGATTTTGAACGATGTACCTTCCATGGTTTGCAACATCATATCGGTTTCTTTACTCGATAAAGATAGATATAACTTTGTTCTTGATAGAAATATCATGAACATCTACCTTCATAAGGTACTGGTTGCAGAAGGTACACTGTGTAATGGTATCTACGTTCTAAATCAGAATACAGTTCTCAATATACAAAACACACGCAAGAGGAAGAATTCAGATACAAATGAATCCTACTTGTGGCATTGTAGACTTGGTCATATCGGAGAGAAAAGACTAAGTAAGTTGCATAAAGATGGACTCTTGAATACGTTCGAGTTTTCAACTTATGAAACTTGTCAGTCTTGTCTCAAAGGAAAGATGACCAAATCTCCGTTCACCGGACATGGAGAACGAGCAACAGAGCTCTTGGGACTCATACATAGTGATGTATGTGGTCCAATGTCTATACATGCAAGGGGTGGATTCTCGTACTTCATCACATTCACTGACGATCTCTCTAGGTTCGGATATGTGTATCTGAAGAAACACAAATCTGAAACTTTTGAGAAATTCAAGGAATTTAGAAACGAAGGAGAGAACCAGACTGGCAAAAGTATCAAGATCCTCCGGTCTGATAGAGGAGGGGAGTATTTGAGTACGGAATTCCTAGATTACTTAAAAGAGAATGGTATTGTAACGTTTCAGAAATCGTTTTGCGAATTTTCCCGTTTTAGGGCAAAATTGTCGGTATTTTCCGTTTTAACCCGATTTCGATCAAACGTCCGTTTAAACTTGCTGACACCTTTTTTAGCTAAAATAAAGCTTGTACGCAAACTTTAGGGGTATTTGGGAGGTTTTGGTTCAAATAGAATTTTTCCCAAATAAAATATTATTTTAAGCGGTATTTGGTGCACGTAAATCGGGAAATTTCTTCTCTTGAGAATAAATTATTTTTTTGTCACTAGAATATTTTGGAAACTTCTTTTTAAATATCTAGATATTTTTTGGAGTGCAAAAGGTTTTATTTTAAAAAGAAAAGAAAATGTGTAAAGGTGGCATATAGCATTTATTAGCATTTATTACTCTTTTTCCTAGCATTTTCTTCACAAAAATTCCCCCCTCACCCCCTTGGCCGGCCCTTCCCTTCCCCTTGCTGCCCCTTATCATTCCCACTCTTTTGCAACTCATTTTGCATCAAATAAATCATGAAAAATCCAAATAAAATCACAAAAACTCAAATTTATTCATTTTCCTTCATTCTTGAACTCAAAGCTAGCTTGGATCTTCATTCAAAACATCATTTTGGAGGAAAAAATGATGAGTTTGGTTTCTTGGTTTTGATCTTTTGTGGAGGTATAAAACCCTAACCCTAATCCTTTTTGTTGTTTCTAAATTTCTAATTAGTATATTAATTGTTTATTTAAGCTTTTAATTTCATGTTTGAAATTCAAGACTTGATTTTTATGATAATCTAGTTAGGGTAAAACTTAATTTATGTGTTTAATATTTATTTGAAGTGTTAATTTGTGTTTTGGAGAAGATTAACCTAGTAGAAAATGTTAATTTTTGCTAATGAACACTTTGTTTAATTATGCAATTTTGCTTACTAGGTTTTTGCTAAAATTTATTTAGCAAGTGTTAAAAATATAGAAATGGTTTCTATAGCTTAGTTAAGCTATTTTAAGATGTTTATAATCACTAGATATGCGTTAGCTTGAAACTAGTGTGAAATATTGCGATAGGTTGCTTACTAGATTTCGGGGTTTTTCCGACGTGGGTTCGATTGGTCGTTGCGAGGTTATATCTATTGTATTCCTCGTAATTTTTGTGTTGTGTTGCGCGATCGGGACGATCGGGGTCTAGACTTGTGTTTTGTAGTTTAGCGACCCCAATTAGGGGTTTTGGCCGATGTCGTGCGCGATAGATGCGCTAAGCGCGCAGTGTAATTTTCAGGGCGTCATTCTTGCGTTTCGATGTCTTTTCGTCGATGTAGGATATTTGCTTATGTGTTGTGTTTGAGAAATTTTAGGTTCGCAAGCGGGGACTTCGGACATTACGACAAGGGAAAACAGGTGGTAGGCTTCACTTAGCCAGGAGCGTTGGTGAGTAGATTTAACATCTACAGGGGAATCGCCCGCATAGCGTTATGCGTCTGGGCTAGAGATGCTATTTCTGTCGTATATTCTATGTCATATTTAGAATTGCTCATTTACCCTATTACTTAGATATTGTTGTGCTTGGACTAGTATCCTTAGGACACTGCACATATTATTGACGATTCATGTTGCACGAGCACTGATTGTATGCTACACACACCGTCAATAATTGCCATGTCACGCATAACCCACTTATAGATATAATATTGCTTGGTTAGGGACATTGAGACTTTGATTCATATTTCTTTACGCATTGACTTATAGCATACCTGTATACCTACATGCTTACACATACGTTCTGACATACCTACATGCTAGTTACCTGTATACCTATAGAGTATTGTACCATTAGTGATAGGTACATGCACACTTTACGACATAGCTACAGGTATACCTTGCACACCTATTTCGCTTATACCCAGGGGGTATACTACATCATTTATTTATAGGTAGATACATATATCTTGCTATACCTTTATGTTGCACATATATCTGGTTATAGCTACATGTTTACCTTTACTTGATGTTATTTTAGAATTGGAGAGATTAGGAACCGCATGATATTATATTAACTTGTTAGAGTTAATTGCTGCTTTTCCTTTATATGTTCGCATTTCAGATTTATGATACGTATATTATATTCATGGATTTTCGCATTGAGATATGGATTTTTCATGATGTTTTCTGGATTTGGGGACCGTGGGAGTTCATGAAATTATGCATTATTTGAAAAACCCGGTTTCCCTTGATATGATATTTCAGCATCCACCTGGAGATTTATCGGTTCGGATATATATACCCCACGCGAGGAACGAAGGGGTCCGTGTGCGGGTACATGGTGGGGCCCGGAGGTACCCCGGGGCAAGAGTCGTAGAGTAGACGATGAGTTAGTGGGGGAACCATACCATCCGGTGATATTACCAATGACTCAGCGGTTATCATGGGGATACCGACGGGAGTCATGTACGTATAGATACGTCGAGAGGCGAGAGTCAGAGCTAAGCACTCGAGCTTTCGGGATAGCGTATGATACGTACCTATCAGGGTGCCAGTCTGAAGGGTTCCTAGGCACACTAATGAGGTCTCACAAGGCATCAACCATGCCAATTTCAAATTTTACGGGTGCCGAGAAACCCTAATACGGATCGTTAACTAGAATTTTAGGCGAACAAGCAACTAGTTAACTACTTAACTAAAAGTATACGGAAATACAACCTTTGTAGATCCGGTCCTCCACCTCCATAGCTCCGTAATGAAGTTTCCTCGCTGTCCAAATGGAAACTCGGGCTCTAGCGTCGGCTTCATCGGAGAAATGGGCGGGCAAGGTCGTCGGCTTCGTGCCGAAGATGATCTACGTCGAGGCATCACAAGATCAAGCTCCCACTTCACCAAGTCATGAAACTTGTGAAGAAAACACCCTATACTACTTGGCAAGAGGTAGAGGATGAAGAAATAGGAGGTGGGTTCACTTTAGAATTGGATTTCTCACTCAATTGCTCAAGTTGCCATTGATGGAGCAAGGTTTTCTTCTTGAAGAAGAAGAAGAAGAAGAATGAATATTATGATAAGTATTTTCAAAAAGGAAAATAAATGAATACTTATCATTTAGCAACCATGGTCAAGTGTAGAGAATGAACTAGGGTTAAGTGGAATGGTTAGGGTTAAGCATGAGACAAAATGATCACTAAGTCAAAGCTTCATGAAGCTTCAATGTCAAACAAAGTTAGCCACCATTTTCTCTTTATGCTTTTCATTTTACAAAAAGAATAAATAAATAAATAAATGAAATAAGAAAATGAAAACCCTAACCATTACACAACCATGGTTTAAACTTTACACAAACCCTAGTAAGCATGTATCATCAAACATGATACAAACTTGTGTACAAAAGTATATCACATATACAATGTGCACAATCCAAGTGAGAAAATCCATTTAAAGTGAACCAATACTAGTTAATGCAAAGTAATATATCAAATATATAATTATGCATTAAATCATCAAATCAACACTTGATTCAATGATCCGGTCATGTCGCACACAACCGACTAGTATACAATGTATCGTTTTATCGAATCAATCCTTGATTCGATAGCTAGGTTATATCGCATATAACCATTCGACACATTCATCGCGAGAATGAAATACGGTATCACATATACGCATTATTCTCGGTCCTGCACATATCTCATATGCGCTCCTATTTCGTTTCGCTTGAGCCAGGAAACCTCTGTGTAGGACTCGAAAGACTCGTCAATATGCCGGCAGCAGGTGATGATCATATCAAACACCCACAAGCCGCAAGCGGTCTGCTAAACGTAACGGCCACCCGGGTATTGAGCGATCAGAAGAACGACGAGCAAGCTCGCTCATACTCCTGTGAATCCAACCAGTAACACTTATCATACAGTCCGGTCTCGTCGTATGATATGTCGCATATCTCTCCTAGGGGTGGTAAACGTCAGACCCCAATAGCTCGATAAGTCGTGTCGATATGAGGACTATAACAATTCGAGAAACTATAGGTAACACTTACCAGTAAATCTCAGCAACCCTGGCCAGGGATTTCCGGTTATAGCCAATCGAACACAGCGCAACATCAACCCCCTATACCGGGAGAGACGAATCCCCTCCTATCGCTCATTGCCTCCATGTGACTCGGGACTGTACCCAAAAACCACCGTTTTGCATCTCCTCTTGGACGTGGTAAGATGGAAATCAAAGCACGGTGGGAACCACACAAGACTCTATGACGATCTCGGGTTAACAGACTACTCTGTACCAGTGTCACCTGAGAACTGCCATCTGACGTAAGGTATAATACCATCTGGGAGTTCTCGGCGAGTCCGTCCAGTGTACCCAGTCTCCACTGAGCACCCGTATATCATTTCTGATGTCAAACACCAATGGATATGGGATCATCCATCGCCCATCTGTATGGGTCGAGAAGGTATACGCTAGTCTACACTGGTATATCGATGCCCCGTCTCGATACACCCACGACTAGGGACTTTGAAGGATGTACTTGTAGACTATCTGTCCCCACTTGTATGATCCGCATCATAGTCCAGGTAGTCAAGTACACATCCTAAGGGCTTTACCAACATGTAACAGAGAGACAATCAGTGTACACGTTAAGGTAAAGAGCAACCAGATAGCATACTATCATGTCGAGCAAGAAAGTCCTCCCTATATACGTCCTAGCATCCACTACAATATACATCATATGTACAGTAATGGTCTCTAGGGCATACATATAACTAACAATCTCCCACTTGCACTAGGGCCATCTGTAGCAGTGGTTGTAGTATCTCATACTCAACCATCCCATAAAAGTCTCTCTCTGGGAAAAGGCCTTTGTGAGTGGATCCGCCGTGTTGTCCTCTGAGTCTACTCTCCTAACCTCGATCACCCTGGAGATCAACTATCTCCATGATCAGGTGATACTGCCTTAGAATATGTCTGGGTCACTGATGGGACCGGGGTTCCCGGGCATAAGCCACAACTCCATTGTCTCACAATGGTAGGAACGAAGTTCATCTCATGAACTAATATATACCCAAACAGCCTCTTTGGTAGCATCTTAAGTAGCGATGTATCGAGCCTTTATCGTCTAGTTTGCCACGGTATCTAGCTTGGAACCCTTCCAACATACCGTCCCTTTACTGAGGGTAAAGACAATGCCTGTGACTGACTTTCAGTCGTCCTTATCACCCTGGAACCCTTCCAGTGATTCTCCCCAGGATCGGTTGATACCATCTCACTACAACTAGTGAGATTCCTAACATCCAATTAGATCTATCTCATAGATCCAAAACCCAGGATTTAGGAGGTATAACTTTGATCCTATATGGAGAATCATTGTGATAAGCGGAGATTGACCGAGCGTAGCATAGGAAACTCCTTCCCTATCAAGAGCATGTCATCCACGTACTCTTCGAGGATCACCACCATACTCCCTACTACCTTTTTGTTTATACAAGGTTCATCTACCATTTTGATGATGTCAAACTCTTCGACTACTTCATCATAACAGACGTTCTAACTCCGCGATGCCTGCTTTATCCTATAAAGCATCTTGTACACGTTTCTGCTGCTCCCACTGTCTACGAAGCCCTCTGGCTGTGTACTTACAGACGCTTTCTTCTAAAACATCATTTAGAAAAGCAATCATGGCACCCAACCGCCAGATATCGTAGTCATGGTATATAGCCGTGGCAAGTACGATCTGGATGGACTTAAGCATAGCCACTTGAAAAAGTTTCATCATTATCCATACTTGGTCGATGACGAAAAGCTTTAACAAGTCTAGCTTTGAAAGTCTCAACTTTTCCATCTACACTAAGTAATCTTCTCAAGATATACTTGCTCCTGATGGGGATTTAACCCTTCAGATATAGCAACCAAACTCCATACTTTGTTGGTGTACATGGATTCCATCTCAGATCGCTAAGCATCCAGCCATTCTTACAGAGTCCTACTCCTGATGGCCAGCTCGAAACTAGTTGGGTCATCATCTCATGATGCAATCCTCGCTCCCACTGTCATAGAGAAACCGAAGTATCTCTCAGGTGGGTGAGGAACCCTACTAGATCGGCGGAGAGGCTGAGGTTCGTTGGTAACTATTGAATCCTTTGGTTCTTTCAAATCATCAGTCGTAGTTTGTATAGCTGGAACATTTCCAGTTCTATATAACTGACCTTGCCTCGAGCTTGTCCGGATTTTGCTTTTCAGACATAGGCCGGACAACCCCAAATCTTAACTAGCTTAAGAGATGGGCTCTACCCTTTCCATATCACATTTGAAGTGGTAGGCAACTGATTTGATTTGAACCCTATTCAATAGGTATGCAGCTTCTCAAGTGCATAACTCCCAAAAGGAAATGGGTAACTCAGTAGTACTCATCATAGAGCACACCTTATCACATAGGGTGTTATTGCTCCGTCCCGATAGACCATCGTGCTATGGTGTATACGGAGGAGTAATGCTGAGAGAGAATCTCATTCTCTTTTAGAATAGTCCAGAAATTCCATGCACAAGTATTCTTCTCCTTGATCTCATCAAAGGACATAATACTTATACCCTTATTTTAGTTCTCTACTTCTGACTTATATTCTGTGAATATCTCAAAAGGTTCTGACTTGTGTTTTAACAGGAACATATGTCTGAATCAAAAGAGATCATCAGAGAATTTAATGAAGTATAAAGAACTGGTCTTGGCATATGTAGACAGGGGACCTACATACATCAACATGTATCATCCCAAGAGTTCACTAACTCTTTCTCTGTTTCCAATAAACGGAGCTAAGGTCATTTTATCTTTGTGACATGACTCTCAAGTTTCATAAGATGTAAATTCAAACTAATTTAAATATGCATCTAAATATAACTTCAGCCAGTCGGGTCGCATTGATATGGCCTAGTCTATAATGCCTCAAGAAGGATCCGTTCATTTCTGAACTCTTCCTCTTGTGTGTGTTCTGTATACAAGGAACTGTAGTTTGATTTAGAACGTTAATGCTTTTAGATAACGTGCCTGTCCGATCAACTTTTGATATAGGAAATGTTCAAAACATTATCCAACAATACAAAATTTTATCATTTCTTTACTGATAAAGAGACTGATATGATTTTGTATATCAGGTTCGGTATCTAATAACATTCGTTCAGAATCAATGTATTCTAGTAATACAGGGTGACAGTGACCAACAGACTTGGCTGCAACACTTGCCCCGTTTTCTGTCTCATGAAACTTATCACCCGTTCTCAGTCTTCTACCTTTCGTAGCCCTATGTAACAGATTACATATCTGGGATCCTGATCTGGTATCACATACTCAGGACGTAAAGGATACTGAGAAACAGTTCTCTGTAATGAACACACCCGAAGATGATGCATCAACATGCATTTTCTTCGTTTGGGCGGCACGGGAAATCTGGTATTCCCCAATTTCCTGCTCTGTCTTATAACAATTATAAGTTGGAGCGGGACCAACGTTCCCCAGCTCAGTATAACAAGCGGGTTCGGTCAATAATCCGTATTATTATCTTGATTAAGGCATGATATGGTCGCTACCTGGAGAGAGAGAGAAGAAAACACTCAGCGAGTGCTCTTGCAAGAATAGATTGGTTATTATTTTATCTAATCAGGATGGCTCCCACTGCTTTTTATCAAATCTTCCTTCAAACCCTAAAAGGAAAGACTAGCCGGGATTAATTACACACTACAAGTTCGCCAATCTTTCAGCCAGGCCAGTGTCGGTACTTTGAGGGAGGTCCCCCCTGCTTTCGCATGAACCTAATTAATGTAAACCTCGTTTTCCCAGAGGCGTAACCCCGTTGACACCTTTCTAGACACCTACTTGATCGGCTAATTGTAATGTGTAAAACTCTCCCAGGAGTAACTCTTACTCGCAGCGGGTATCGGGATCCAACTATCTCATAGAAGGTATGCAATCTCATTGCAAATTTCAACACTTGAAAATCCCGATAATATTTTGCCCCTAGCGTGCAATGACCTTGATGCATGCCAAACAACCCATAGTCCGCTAGTCAAGTTCAACCCGTACATTTCTTGATTGAATTAAACCCACCCGCACGACCCTTGACGCATACCAAACAACGCCGTACGAATACCCTAATCCAATCGCATAATATGCTAGCAGATAAGCACTAGTTAGCTACCGTACACTACGCCTTGACGCATGCCAAACAACCGCAGCACGAATACTAACTAGTACTTATCTGAAATGACGGAGGGCTACAACAGGTTTTTCTGAAAACCTATTGCGTAATGAACTTGATATCGTTGTAGAATCAAATGATTTTGAAATGGAGTGCTTTTGAGGCTTTTCTAGTTTTGCTAAAGGAGTCACTCCCGGTGAAGGGATCGTCGGTCCTTTCCTCATCGAATGAGGTGCGGGATATATCATATACATCACTGTGCAATGCAAAACTCTTAAAAGCAATCAAAAGACAAACCGAGTGTGTAGCATCTGCCAGTTATTGCTAAAGGAGTCACTCCCGGTGAAGGGATCTCGGTCCTTTCCTTATCGAATAAGGTGCAGGATATATCACATATACCGCTGTGCAAAGCAAGAACTGTAGCTACCTGTTTTATTTTTGAAATTCGATTCTACAACATCTTAGGTTCCTTTTATTTCATTAATCATATTAATGAAGTCCCATCATTTAAGTACCTAAACATCACAGATAAATACGACGTACACTTATGCCATCCGCATTCGCCTCGATGTCCCCTCATGCACCGTTAGGTTAGGTAACTAACGGCAGAGCGGGGCAGGGCTAGCGCGGGTGTAAAACATAAGTAACGTCTATATATCATATATACTATATACAGTATCTATCACAGAACATCACATGATCACATCACAGATATCGCAGCAGAAGAATCATATGAAATATTGGATATACCAGGACGTCCGTGTTTTCAATACGAGCCAGTATAAAACACGGATTCCACGGTCATGATGAATAGCCAAACCCACACCCCTAGACCCCTACGAGAGCGGCAAGCAACCCTACCAATTCTGGAGTTAGGAGACCCGGACTCGACTCCTCGAGTTGGTCTCCTACTGGACTCCAGAACCCGGTTACTTGTGCTCCCCTCCTTGGGTCTATCCTAGTGCGGAAAAGTAAATAATATACAAAAGGTGACATCTTCCGCAACCTGGAAGTGCCCCAATAAAAGAATATTACATGCAAGTTTTTACATGAATGAAAATGAATAACACTCGTCTCACATAAAAAATACCCGGCTATTCAAACACGACGATCCAATATAACATATCCAGCAACACATAACATCACATGTCATCAACGTAAGTAAATATGCGCATCCCAATTGTCGTTGACATATAGCAACGAAACCGGCGATATCACATATTACACTTACGGTCACAGAAAAGAAAGTGTAAAACTACAACAGTTGGAATCCGCAAACTCTTTAGACATCGCATGCCTAGCCAAATAAATTCTTTAGACATCGCATGCCTAACAATTATAAACCCCGCATTTTAGTCTCATCATTGAAAACACTTTTCAATATCAAGTCGAGCAATTCAACAAGATTCCCGATATCCTGATCGAATGCTCGTCGCAAACTTTAGTAGGCGGCCGCACCCCCGACGCCGTCGACGAAGTGCACCAAGGAGGAACACCGCTGCCGCGAGCACCCGAACGGATGCTTTCGGCGACGGGGTTCTCCTACAGTCACTTGGTCGGGGCTATGGAGTGAGGCTGTCTATTAAGTTTACCCGGCGAGTATCCGCGTACGCTACGTGATTGCGACGGACTTTTGATCACATCAAAATTCCGTGGCAACCGATCAAGTGAGACTAAACCGCTAGATTTATAACATTCATTCAGTTATCTCATAACTACTTGTGAATTCCAATTATTGTATCACATTCCGGATAAATAGAAAATGTTAAACTTTTCGATCGAACAATCGAACACCCAAGTTTTTCCGAAACAGATCAACACATGAAATAAGTTTAAAAACATCCAGTTCATGCCTCAGTACCAACGGTCCAGCCGTAGAAGGGTCAAGCCAACGCCTCACATGTGGCACGCCGTACCGCCCCAAACCCTAAGGTTCAAAGGGCAGTTCAAGACGGTCACATAATCGAGTTAAGGTTTGTTGTCTTCTAGAGGGACCATCGCTTTACTTGCACTACTTAGAACATTATTAAACTACGGAAAAATCCAACACTTGGAAATTTCCCGGCAGGGGAAAAATGGGTATTTATATCCAGTCGAACTTTTTAACAGTTTCTAAAATATCCGGAAAAACATAAACGAAGTTAAATTATCCGATCAAATTAACGAATCCCCAATAAAACCCTAGAAAACTCAACACTTGAGTGGAATTAAAAAATTCACATAAAAATTGCCAAGAAAGGACCTAAGAATAAATATATGAAATTTGTGGGACTAAGTCCAAATTTGGGCCGCGGAAGCGCCGCCAAAACCCTAGTTTGGCCGCGGTTCCGCGGTCGAATTATGGAATTAGGAGCCCAAACTTCACAGTAATTCTTAGTTTTTCCTGCTTATTTTTCTGCATATTTTTAATTCACAAAATTCAACAGTTTTGAAAAATGTACAGAGATCGATTTTGCAAAGGGGTTTCGGTTCGATCGTATTTCTAACTCCGTCTACGCATCGCCTAAGGCTCTAGCTAGGCTCTGATACCACTGAAGGGTTCCTAGGCACACTAATGAGGTCTCACAAGGCATCAACCATGCCAATTTCAAATTTTACGGGTGCCGAGAAACCCTAATACGGATCGTTAACTAGAATTTTAGGCGAACAAGCAACTAGTTAACTACTTAACTAAAAGTATACGGAAATACAACCTTTGTAGATCCGGTCCTCCACCTCCATAGCTCTGTAATGAAGTCTCCTCGCTGTCCAAATGGAAACTCGGGCTCTAGCGTCGGCTTCATCGGAGAAATGGGCGGGCAAGGTTGTCGGCTTCGTGCCGAAGATGATCTACGTCGAGGCATCACAAGATCAAGCTCCCACTTCACCAAGTCATGAAACTTGTGAAGAAAACACCCTATACTACTTGGCAAGAGGTAGAGGATGAAGAAATAGGAGGTGGGTTCACTTTAGAATTGGATTTCTCACTCAATTGCTCAAGTTTCCATTGATGGAGCAAGGTTTTCTTCTTGAAGAAGAAGAAGAAGAAGAATGAATATTATGATAAGTATTTTCAAAAAGGAAAATAAATGAATACTTATCATTTAGCAACCATGGTCAAGTGTAGAGAATGAACTAGGGTTAAGTGGAATGGTTAGGGTTAAGCATGAGACGAAATGGTCACTAAGTCAAAGCTTAATGAAGCTTCAATGTCAAACAAAGTTAGCCACCATTTTCTCTTTATGCTTTTCATTTTACAAAAAGAATAAATAAATAAATAAATGAAATAAGAAAATGAAAACCCTAACCATTACACAACCATGGTTTAAACTTTACACAAACCCTAGTGAGCATGTATCATCAAACATGATACAAACTTGTGTACAAAAGTATATCAGATATACAATGTGCACAATCCAAGTGAGAAAATCCATTTAAAGTGAACCAATACTAGTTAATGCAAAGTAATATATCAAATATATAATTATGCATTAAATCATCAAATCAACACTTGATTCAATAATCCAGTCATGTCGCACACAACCGACTAGTATACAATGTATCGTTTTATCGAATCAATCCTTGATTTGATAACTAGGTTATATCGCATATAACCATTCGACACATTCATCGCGAGAATGAAATACGGTATCACATATATGCATTATTCTCGGTCCCACACATATCTCATATGCGCTCCTATTTCGTTTCGCTTGAGCCAGGAAACCTCTGTGTAGGACTCTAAAGACTCGTCAATACGCCGGCAGCAGGTGATGATCATATCAAACACCCACAAGCCGCAAGCGGTCTGCTAAACGTAACGACCACCCGGGTATTGAGCGATCAGAAGAACGACGAGCAAGCCCGCTCATACTCCTGTGAATCCAACCAGTAACACTTACCGTACAGTCCGGTCTCGTCGTCTGATATGTCGCATATCTTGCCTAGGGGTGGTAAACGTCAGACCCCAATAGCTCGATAAGTCGTGTCGATATGAGGACTATAACAATTCGAGAAACTACAGGTAACACTTACCAGTAAATCTCAGCAACCCTGGCCAGGGATTTCCGGTTATAGCCAATCGAACACAGCGCAACATCAACCCCCTATACCGGGAGAGACGATTCCCCTCCTATCGCTCATTGCCTCCATGTGACTCGGGACTGTACCCAAAAACCACCGTTTTGCACGTCCTCTTGGACGTGGTAAGATGGAAATCAAAGCACAGTAGGAACCACACAAGACTCTATGACGATCTCGGGTCAACCGACTACTCTGTACCAGTGTCACCTGAGAACTGCCATCTGACGTAAGGTATAATACCATCTGGGAGTTCTCGGCGAGTCCGTCCAGTGTACCCAGTCTCCACTGAGCACCCGTATATTATTTCTGATGTCAAACACCAATGGATATGGGATCATCCATCGCCCATCTGTATGGGTCGAGAAGGTATACGCTAGTCTACACTGGTATATCGATGGCCCGTCTCGATACACCCACGACTAGGGACTTTGAAGGACGTACTTGTAGACTATCTGTCCCAACTTGTATGATCCGCATCACAGTCCAGGTAGTCAAGTAAACATCCTAAGGGCTTTACCAACATGTAACAGAGAGACAATCAGTGTACACGTTAAGGTAAAGAGCAACCAGATAGCATACTATCATGTCGAGCAAGAAAGTCCTCCCTATATACGTCCTAGCATCCACTACAATATACATCATATGTACAGTAATGGCCTCTAGGGCATACATATAACTAACACAGTCGTGGTGACAACACCTGATAGACCTGCATTTCTGTGTCGATGCTTGACACATTGGTTTCATGATATTTCTTTTTACTCCTTTGTATATATAACAGGGGTTTAGGCCGCTGTTATATATGCCCTTACACCAATATTAGTGGAATGGGACGCTAATATATGTGTATTGACATTAAATTATATACATCATCATATTTATTCATGCAAATATACCTAGAATGTAAAGGACTCGTTGACATTGGATTTAGGACATTTAAGAATTTATTTGATATTGATTACAGGATATATGTGAGATCTACTTGATATTGTACATTCGGGGTATGTGAGACATACTGATATTGTACATACGGGATATGTGAGATTTACTTGATATTGTACATTAAGGATATGTGAGACTTACTTGATATGATAGCCAAATTGGGGGCTGATTTGAGGAAATTGGGATTTGGATTGTCTTAATGGATTTTGATCCTACCACGATGTCAAGATTCCGTGGAAATGACATATTTCATTCCATACTCTACATTTACTGTTTATGCACTGCTTCATGCATTAGTGTACCTGTTAGAGTACCTTCCATGACTGTTGCGTTTACATACCTTTATTCATATCATTTCTTCATGTATTAGTAGTACCTGTTAGAGTACCTTTCATGATTATTGCATTCATTTGACTTTTTATTGCTATTAATTGCACATGTTAGATTCACGCTGTACGTGCATACTCGCGATTACCTGCTTATGTTATTTACTATTCACGAGTTGGCAACTCATCCCCGTTGTGCCACAGTGTTTGCAGGTGTTCCTCGGGATAGTCAGAGGCAGGCTATTATCACACATCTTATCATCTTTTGCTATGGATACCGCATCAGCTCACAGTGTGCAGTTTGCTTAGGTGGGTTTTGTGGTTATTCGTTGTATTATATATTCGTTGTATCCATGTACTCTCCATCTAATATTTTTTTGTTGACTTAGAGACTTGGTGAGGACGATATTGTATATTATTTGTGACTTGTTGTCTTTTATACAGTTTCCTTTCTACCGTCTTTTATTTCTTCGCTACGGCGTCGTATATTTGTTGTGGTGGTTGTTTTCCACCTTTGGGCGTGGATTTGCTCCCGTTGGGGATACTTTACTTTATATTTATGTTGTACCCATTTTTGGGGCTAGCTTTTACAAAGGAGGTGCTGCCAAAATTTTAAAGGAAATAAAGTTGGACTTTTAAAGAATTTGGGTTGTGATTTCAAAAACTTTTAAACAATGTTTCTTATCTTTTCTTGTCTTTTACTGGTTTAGATTTCTGGGTTTTAGCTTTCTTTTACTGCGTTACGCCTGTAGACGTTGTGTAGTATTAGGGCTGTCACGTGCCAATTTCGGGTCGTGACAAAGTTGGTATCAGAGCGCTAGGTTTTTACCTTACGGATTGTAGGATGACCTTGATATGATGGAGTAGGTAGTTTAAGCAGAGTAACATAGTGTGTGTATGTCTGCAGCATACTCACGATGCAGTACTCCGCCTAAAGTGACCTAAGTACAATTACTTGAAATTCCTTCCTTGATGATTCATATCCTTGTGATTCGATTTCCGTGTTCATATCGAATCCTATCCCTATTTATAGCCTTTGCCGCCGACGACTATGGTGACTCAGTGAGGTACAGCGAGGGCCGAGGTCAGATTTGACTCGGGTGGGTCAAGGACCGACCAGGATGGCACGCTCGTTGCACAGGTGTAAATGGATCCGCCTTCGACAAATAGTATCGCTAGGCTTGTGGCAGAGATGCAGGACATGCGCCAGACGATGAGTTCATTGGCTGAGGCCATTCGAGCGCAGCGACAGGAGGTTTTCAACCCTGCTACCCAGTTGTTCCTTGCGATCAGCACACAGTATTCCGTCTCCTACATAGCACCAGTGGATGCAGCCCCAGTTTACAAGACACGTATTCCAGAGACTCTGAGAGTTCCGGAACAGTAGAGGACTCGTACCGGTGTACCAACCCAGAGACAGAGGACTATTCGTCGAGATAGGTTTCATGACCGTTGCGGGAGTAGCAGAGGTTTGGGACGAGGGGATTCGTGTTAGCTAGATCAGCCGTTTGTTGTGTTAACTTCTGTCAGCGATTCTTTTGTTGCGCGACACGTATTTCAGTCGTATGCCAATCGGTTAGGAGATTCATCCGTCACTTGATCCTTCTAGAGATGTTGGATTTGACATTCTCCTGGGCATGGACTGGTTAGTTACGTGCTAGGCGTCTGTGGACTACCGCGAGAAAACAGTCAGGTTTGTTTTTCCGGCAAGTCAGTTCTTATTGTGCAGGAGGACAGTGGTGCCGTCTCTCACAGCTCGAATTCAGCCTTTTTCGCTAGTCGGCTTTTGAGGAGAGGATGTCGAGGATTCTTGGCGTTCATTCGTGATACCGGAGCCACAGTGGGTTTGTTGGACCGGGTTCTTATCGTGCGAGAGTTATCCGACGTTGTTCCAGATGAGCCGGCGGAGCTTAGGGAGCTTAAGGATCAGCTGCAGAGTTGTTTGTTGGGGGGATTGTGCATCTGAGCATTTCGCATTGGGGAGCTCCTATTTCTGTTCGTCAAGGAGGAAGACGACAGTTTGAGGTTGTGTCTGATGGATCGTCAATTGAACCGGCTTACGGTGCGGACAGGTATCCTTTACCTCGCATTGACGATTTCATCGATCAGCTCCTAAGTGCGAGACATTTTTTTCTAGGTTTGTTTGGGGATCAGGTCATCATTGTTGCGGGTTCGGAGTGATGACATTCCAAAAACTGCCTTGTGTGTGCTACGGGCTTTGTGTGTGCTGGTGTGTCATTGGACTCACCAATGCCCTAGCAGCATTCGTAGATGTGATGAATCGGATTCCTTCAAGCCGCTCCTCGACCAGTTATTGTTGTGTTATTTACGACATTCTAGTCTATTTAATGTGTCTTGAGGGACAGGAGCAGCACTTGAGGATTTGATTTGCAGATACTGGGAGAGCCCCAGCGGTTTGCTAGATTCTCGGAGTGTTCCTTCAGGCTTTTTGTGTTGACTCCTAGGTCTTGTAGTTACGGGAGACGGTTTTCGTATGGTTCCAAGGAAGATCGAGGCCATACAGCTTTGGCCCAGACTTGTATACGGGACGGAAGTCCGCAGATTTTGGGCTTAGCAGGTTTTTACCGCCGTTTCATGCAGGATTGCTAGTGTAGTGCTGCACCGTTGACTGGACTGACCTGAAAGGAGGTTTCTTTTTCTTTGGACTGAGGCATGTGTGCGGAGTTTTTCAGCAGTTGGAGTTTCGATTAACAACTGCACCAGTTCCTCTTGCTTTTTGGTTCGGGCGATTTTGTTGTTTTAACTGTGATATTTCGCGAGTGGGGCTCGATTGTGTACTGAGGTGACACTATAAAGTTATCGCTTTTGCTTCCCTACATTTGGAGGAAGTACTAGCAGGATATTCCACTCACGATCTGGAGATAGCCACGGTGGTCTTGCGTTGGAGATTTGGAGACACTACTTGTTCGAGAGCCGTGTCATATTTTCACGGACTATCAGAGCTTAATGTATACCTTCCTGCAGCAGATTTTGATTGTTGAGATAGTCTTCTGCAGATTCACAATTCTTGTGCGATCGTGGAGCACAGCTTAAGTTCGTCTCTACAGAGGGGACAGCTTGCTCATGTCTGTGCCCGACCACTTTTTCTTAATCGCTTTTGCGAGACACTGCCCGCCGATGCTCGTTCGTCAGAAATACTTGAGCATACTTGGCTGGGTAATGATTCGGAGTCCTTGATTTGTGACAAGGGTGTGATGAGTTTATGGATGCGTTTGTGTACCTGATACTATTGGGTAGAGACGTGAAATCCTAGAGCAAGCACATCTGTCAACTCTCTGTACTCATTCTAGTTCCACCAGCATTTGACGTGACTTGTGAGATAGTTACGGGTGGGCAGGGATGTAAAGAGAAGTTTCGGATTTCATTTCAAGGTGTTGTCTTGTTGTGTGTTTTGGTTGAGCATCTGAGACCGGCTGGAGAGTACCAACCTTAAACCGTTTCGAAGTGGGAATGGGAGCAGATCTCCATGAATATTCGTTATGGCGTATACCCAGGTTTAGTCAAGGTGTGACTCCATTCGGATGCTTGTTGTCCGGTTATACTCAGTTTGCTCAGTTGTTCTTTGTTAAGTTTGTGTGTTGCACGGAGTTCCTTCATGGGTTGTATCCAATGAAGGCACCCTGTTCGCTTGCCATCTTGGGCAGGAGCTTCAGGAAGCCTTGGGTACTGGTTGAGCTTTAGCTCCGTCTTTCCATCCGCAGGATGATGGTTTTGTGAGAGCGGGCTATACCGACTCTAGAAGTTATACTCGTGCATACGTACTAATTGTTGTCGGCAGTTGGGATCGTCACTTGCCATTGTTAGGACTCTCCTTCGATAGCAGTTATCAGGAGACATTCCAATTGGCAACCTTTAAGTTTTGTTTGTTAGATGGTGTCGATCTCCAGTCTGTTTTTCTGACTCTGCGTAGTAGGATTTTTGGACCCCAGCTAGTTTAGAGACTTCGAAAATGATCCAGCTGTTTCAGGTGAGGATGATGACAGTCCTGTGCGGACAGAGGTCTTATGCCGACCATGGTGATCGCAGGCTCGAGTTCGCAGTGGGAGATCATGTATTCCTACGGATTTTTCCGATGAAGGACGTGTTGAGTTTTGGGAAGCTTACCCAGAATTGTAGGTCCTTTCGAGATCCTTAAAGTGAGTTAGTTCCATTGCCTTTAATTTGGCACTTCCGTCTAGATTATTGAGTATTCACGCCGTATTCCTTGTGTCGATACTTTGCAATTACCTTCATGACCTTTCTCACATGATTCAGCACCAGACCATTTAGCTTGGACGTGATCTTTCGTTCACCAACAGCCAATTGTGTTAATGGCTAGGCGGGTGGAGAAACTTCGGTCAAGGGTCTTGCCATCTGTGAAGGGTTTTTCTTGGACGTAGCCGTATAGTGAGGTAATCACTTGGGAGGCTGCGAACGAGATATGAGAGTTTAGTAATCCTCTCTTTGAAGGTACGCTTAGTAAAAAAATTTAATTCGGGGACGAATTTTTATAAGGGGGGAGATTGTAACGTTTCAGAAATCGTTTTGCGAATTTTCCCGTTTTAGAGCAAAATTGTCGGTATTTTCCGTTTTAACCCGATTTCGATCAAACGTTCGTTTAAGCTTGCCGGCACCTTTTTTAGGTAAAATAAAGCTTGTGCGCGAACTTTAGGGGTATTTGGGAGGTTTTGATTCAGATAGAATTTTTCCCAAATAAAATATTATTTTAAGCGGTATTTGGTGCACGTAAATCGGGAAATTTCTTCTCTTCAGAATAAATTATTTTTTTGTCACTAGAATATTTTGGAAACTTCTTTTTAAATATCTAGATATTTTTTGGAGTGCAAAAGGTTTTATTTTAAAAAGAAAAGAAAATGTGTAAAGGTGGCATATAGCATTTATTAGCATTTATTACTCTTTTTCCTAGCATTTTCTTCACAAAAATTCACAAAAATACCCCCCTCACCCTCTTGGCCGGCCCTTCCCTTCCCCTTGTTGCCCCTTATCATTCCCACTCTTTTGCAACTCATTTTGCATCAAATAAATCATGAAAAATCCAAATAAAATCACAAAAACTCAAATTTATTCATTTTCCTTCATTCTTGAACTCAAATCTAGCTTGGATCTTCATTCAAAACATCATTTTGGAGGAAAAGATGATGAGTTTGGTTTCTTGGTTTTGATCTTTTGTGGAGGTATAAAACCCTAACCCTAATCCTTTTTGTTGTTTCTAAATTTCTAATTAGTATATTAATTGTTTATTTAAGCTTTTAATTTCATGTATGAAATTCAAGACTTGATTTTTATGATAATCTAGTTAGGGTAAAACTTGATTTATGTGTTTGATATTTATTTGAAGTGTTAATTTGTGTTTTGGAGAAGATTAACCTAGTAGAAAATATTAATTTTTGCTAATGAACACTTTGTTTAATTATGCAATTTTGCTTACTAGGTTTTTGCTAAAATTTATTTAGCAAGTGTTAAAAATATAGAAATGGTTTTTATAGCTTAGTTAAGCTATTTTAAGGTGTTTATAATCGCTAGATATGCGTTAGCTTGAAACTAGTGCGAAATATTGAGATAGGTTGCTTACTAGATTTCGGGGTTTTTCCGACGTGAGTTCGATTGGTCGTTGCGAGGTTATATCTATTGTATTCCTCGTAATTTTTGTGTTGTGTTGCGCGATCGGGACGATCGGGGTCTATACTTGTGTTTTGTAGTTTAGTGACCCCAATTAGGGTTTTTGGCCGATGTCGTGCGTGATAGATGCGCTAAGCGCGCAGTGTAATTTTCAGGGCGTCATTCTTGCGTTTCGATGTCTTCTCGTCGATGTAGGATATTTGCTTATGTGTTGTGTTTGTGAAATTTTAGGTTCGCAAGCGGAGACTTCGGACGCTACGACAAGGGAAAACAGGTGGTAGGCTTCACTTAGCCAGGAGCGTTGGTGAGTAGATTTAACATATACAAGGGAATCGCCCGCATGGCGTTATGCGTCTGGGCTAGAGATGTTATTTCTGTCGCATATTCTATGTCATATTTAGAATTGCGCATGTACCCTATTACTTAGATATTGTTGTGCTTGGACTAGTATCCTTAGGACACTGCACATATTATTGACGATTCATGTTGCACGAGCACTGATTGTATGCTACACACCCCGTCAATAATTGCCATGTCACGCATAACCCACTTATAGATATAATATTGCTTGGTTAGGGACATTGAGACTTTGATTCATATTTCTTTACGCATTGACTTATAGCATACCTGTATACCTACATGCTTACACATATGTTCTGACATACCTACATGCTAGTTACCTGTATACCTATAGAGTATTGTACCATTAGTGATAGGTACATGCACACTTTACGACATAGCTACAGGTATACCTTGCACACCTATTTCGCTTATACCCGGGGGTATACTACATCATTTACTTATAGGTAGATACATATATCTTGCTATACTTTTATGTTGCACATATATCTGGTTATAGCTACATGTTTACCTTTACTTGATGTTAATTTAGAATTGGAGAGATTAGGAACCGCATGATATTATATTAACTTGTTACAGTTAATTGCTGCTTTTTCCTTTATATGTTCGCATTTCAGATTTATGATGCGTATATTATATTCATGGATTTTCGCATTGAGATATGGATTTTTCATGATGTTTACTGGATTTGGGGACCGTGGGAGTTCATGAAATTATGCATTATTTGAAAAACCCGGTTTCCCTTGATATGATATTTCAGCAACCACCATAAGATTTATCGGTTCGGATATATATACCCCACGCGAGGAACGGAGGGATCCGTGTGCGGGTACACGGTGGGGCCTGGAGGTACCCCGGGGCAAGAGTCGTGGAGTAGACGATGAGTTAGTGGGGGAAGCATACCATCCGGTGACATTACCAATGACTCAGCGGTTATCATGGGAATACCGACGGGAGTCATGTACGTATAGATACGTCGAGAGGCGAGGGTCAAAGCTAGGCACTCGAGCTTTCGGGATAGCGTATGATACGTACCTATCAGGGTGCCAGTCGTGGTGACAGCACCTGATAGACCTGCATTTCTGTGTCGATACTTGACACATTGGTTTCATGATATTTCTTTTTACTCCTTTGTATATATAACAGGGGTTTAGGCCGCTGTTATATATGCCCTTACACCAATATTAGTGGAATGGGACGCTAATATATGTGTATTGACATTAAATTATATGCATCATCATATTTATTCATGCAAATATACCTAGAATGTAAAGGACTCATTGACATTGGATTTAGGACATTTGAGAATTTATTTGATATTGATTACAGGATATATGTGAGATCTACTTGATATTGTACATTCGGGGTATGTGAGATATACTTGATATTGTACATACGGGATATGTGAGATATACTTGATATTGTACATTAAGGATATGTGAGACTTACTTGATATGATAGCCAAATTGGGGGCTGATTTGAGGAAATTGGGATTTAGATTGTCTTAATGGATTTTGATCCTACTACGATATCAGGATTCCGTGGAAATGACATATTTCATTCCATACTCTACATTTACTGTTTATGCACTGCTTCATGCATTAGTGTACCTGTTAGAGTACCTTCCATGACTGTTGCGTTTACATACCTTTATTCGTATCATTTCTTCATGTATTAGTAGTACCTGTTAGAGTACCTTTCATGATTATTGCATTCATTTGACTTTTTATTGCTATTAATTGCACATGTTAGATTCACGCTGTACGTGCATACTCGCGATTACCTGCTTATGTTATTTACTATTCACGAGTTGGCAACTCACCCCCGTTGTGCCACAGTGTTTGCAGGTGTTCCTCAGGATAGTCAGAGGCAGGCTATTATCACACATCTTATCATCTTTTACTACGGACACCGCATCAGCTCATAGTGTGCAGTTTGCTTAGGTGGGTTTTGTGGTTATTCGTCGTATTGTATATTCGTTGTATCCCTGTACTCTCCATCTAATATTTTCTTGTTGACTTAGAGACTTGGTGAGGACGATATTGTATATTATTTGTGACTTGTTGTCTTTTATACAGTTTCCTTTCTACCGTTTTCTATTTCTTCGCTACGGCGTCGTATATTTGTTGTGGTGGTTGTTTTCCGCCTTTGGGCGTGAATTTGCTCCCGTTGGGGATGCTTTACTTTATATTTATGTTGTACCCATTTTTTGGGCTAGCTTTTACAAAGGAGGTGCTGCCAAAATTTTAAAGGAAATAAAGTTGGACTTTTAAAGAATTTGGGTTGTGATTTCAAAGACTTTTAAACAATGTTTCTTATCTTTTCTTGTCTTTTACTAGTTTAGATTTCTGGGTTTTAGCTTTCTTTTACTGCGTTACGCCTGTAGACGTTGCGTAGTATTAGGGCTGTCGCATGCCAATTTCGGGTCGTGACAGGTATTCTCTCTCAGCTTACTCCTCCTTATACACCACAGCACAACGGTGTTTCGGAGCGGAGGAATCGTACCCTATTGGATATGGTTCGCTCCATGATGAGTTGTGCCGAGTTGCCTCTTTCATTTTGGGGATATGCGCTTCAGACAGCGGCATACCTATTGAATTACGTTCCATCCAAATCTGTGCCTAATACTCCATATGAAATATGGAGTGGAAGAAATCCGTATCTTAAGCGATTTAAGATATAGGGTTGTCCGGCCTATGTAAAAACACAGAAACCGGACAAGCTAGAGGCACGGTCAGTTCTGTGTAAATTTATAGGATATCCTAAAGACTCACTAGGATATCTGTTCTACTACACTGAGGAACAGAAGGTGTTTGTATCTCGCCACGCTACCTTTTTAGAAAGGGAGTTTCTTGCAAAAGAAACTAGTGGGAGTTCGGTAGAACTGGAAGAAATTCAACGACCACAAAATATAACTGAAAATTTGGAGGAACCACTGGATTCAATAACCCCAGACGAACCTCAGCCACTCCGCAGATCTGGTAGGATTTCTCATCCGCCCGAGAGATACTACGGTTTTCTCTTAGACGGGGATCGAGAGGATTGCATCTTGGAAGAAGATGACCCTACCAGTTTCAGGCAGGCCATTATCAGTAGGGACTCTGATAAGTGGCTGGAAGCAATGCAATCTGAAATAGAGTCCATATACACCAATAAAGTGTGGACCTTGGATATTGCTCCACCTGGGGTAAAACCCGTTGGATGCAAATGGATCTACAAAAGGAAACTTGGTGTAGATGGGCAGGTGGAGACCTATAAGGCTAGACTCATTGCAAAAGGTTTTCGTCAAAGACCTGGTGTGGACTATAACGAAACTTTTTCTCCAGTGGCTATGCTCAAATCCATTCGGATCCTACTTGCTATTGATGCCTTCCATGACTATGAAATCTGGCAGATGGACGTTAAAACGGCTTTTCTAAACGGCTGTTTGGAAGTGTGCGTTTACATGGATCAGCCGGAAGGTTTCGTAGACAGTGGGAGCGGCGGGAAGGTGTGCAAGTTGCTTAAATCCATTTATGGATTAAAGCAGGCATCGCGGAGCTGGAACATCTGTTTTGATGAGGCAATCAAGGAATTTGATTTCATCAAGAACGAAGATGAACCTTGTGTCTATAAGAAGATTGTAGGACGAACTGTCGTGTTCCTAGTCTTGTACGTGGACGACATTCTTTTGATAGGAAATGACATTCCTATGCTACAATCGGTCAAGCTATTCTTGTCACAACGGTTCTCCATGAAGGACCTGGGTGATGCCTCGTACATTCTGGGGATTAAGATCTACAGAGATAGATCCAAGAGACTACTGGGACTTTCGCAGTCCAGGTAGATAGAGACCGTACTAAAGAGATTTAGTATGGAAGATTCTAAGCGTGGTAATATACCCGCATTGCACGGAATCACCCTCTCCAAGAAGATGTCTCCTCAGACTGACGAGGAGAGGGTCCGCATGAGCACTATACCCTACGCTTTGGCGGGAGGATCTATAATGTATGCGATGCTATGTACAAGACCAGATGTAGCTTACGCGCTGAGCGTGGTGAGCTGGTATCAGTCAGACCCAGGTGAGGGCCACTGGACGGCAGTGAAGAACATTCTCAAGTACCTGAGAAGGACTAAGAAGATGTTCCTGGTTTACGGTAATGGAGACCTCAGGGTCGAGTCCTTTACCGATTCAAGCTTCCAGAGTGACAAAGATGACAGCAAGTCTGTCTCGGGTTTTGTGTTTACCCTCAACGGAGGGGCGGTATGTTGGAGGAGTTCCAAACAGGATACCGTCGCAGACTCGACGATGGAGGCTGAATACATTGCTGCAAGCGATGCCGCAAAAGAGGCGGTCTGGATGAAGAAGTTCATTAGTGAACTTCAGGTGGTTCCGTCCATTGTTGACCCAATACCTTTGTATTGCGATAACAATGGGGCTATAGCTTTAGCGAAGGAACTAAGGTCCCATCAGAAATCCAGACACATCTTAAGGCGGTATCGCCTGATCAGGGAGATCATTGATCGCCAGGAGATCGAGGTACGGAGAGTGGACACAAAAGACAACACGGCGGATCCATTCACAAAGGCCCTCCCTCAAACACAGTTCGAGCGACTTTTTGAGCTATTGGGTATGCGGTACGCCAGCAACTGGCCTTAGTGCAGACGTTGGGTATGCGGTACACCAATTACTGGCCTTTAGTGCAAGTGGGAGATTGTTAGATATGTATGCCCTAGAGGCCATTATTGTATAGCACTAGTTTGTATAATACATTTTGGAGGCTTGGGATATATATATATGGTTTTACGACAATCTTGCTCGATATAGTAGTATGCTACTTGGTTTGTTTCTATCTTAATATGTGTATATGTTTCTTTTAACATATCGCAAAAAACATATTGGTAGAGGCCTTAGGATTTTTGCTTGATACCGGAGTTGTGATGGCGATCTGTAAGTCGATGTACAACACCCCACGACTTGCGGGGAGGCGGAAATATGAAAAACGATCTTGTTCTTATGCTAAACATCGACTAACCGCATGAATCGAAGCTAAACGATAACTAACATCAAACATAGTTGTTAACAACTACTATGTAAAGGGATTATACCTAAAGAACCGTGTCCTTCGTCTTTACGAACTCCACCTCCTCCTCGGCCTTCTCCAAGTAGTAGACGATCCACCCGAGAGCTTTACTCCAAGCTTAGCCTCTAAACTTGAGGCAACTAAACTTCTTTAAGTGCTAATCAAAGAAGCTAGGTGAAATAGAGTGAGGGTTATGGTTTAATAAGTCTAACTAATCCTTGTACTCAACACATGAGAGGGGAGGATTAGGGTTTGAAGAGGGAGAGCTTGAGGAGAGAGAAGGTGAAGATAATAATGAAGTGAGAATAATGAGTTATGATAATATATATCAAGCATTTCTTTTTATCAAGAAAAGAAAATAAATCAATTTAACAACCATGCTTGATAATATCTAGTGATGATTCATCTCCATGAGTCATTAAGCATTTATGATGCATTAATGACATGGATGAATCATCCATATGACTCACTAATCACATTCATTGTATATGCCACCTAAACCTCCTTAGTCACCACCTTCTAGAAGCTTCTCGCGCAATTACGAGAACGCCCCTCCTTTCCGCAAAAATACGAAAAAACTTTAGACTGTATAAATCCAATAACCGGATACCAGTAACTGGCTTAAACCAAAGCCGACTGGTAAAAACTGTCCGAAAGTCGTACGCGCGTAAACACACGTATGTGTCCGAACCCTTGTCGTAAAACCATACGACCTCTATGTCGTTTCGCCTGGAGTAGGGAAACTCTCTGTGTGGGACTCTAGAGACTCGACTACTACGCTGGCAGTGGGTTTAACCACAGACCGCAAGCGGCACTAGCTGTACGTAACGGTCCCCAGGTAGATGTCGATAAGAAGGCCGATGAGGAAACCCATCCGAACTCCTACTGAGTCTGATGTGACAATCTCCGTACAGTCTGGTGCGTTCGTCTAAGACTATCGCATATCGGGCCTAGGGGGCGGCAAGCGTCAGTCCCCTAATAGCGGTATAAGTCGTGTCGGAGGGAAGCCCATTACACCCTGAGAAACTACTGGAACCTACCAGCAAATCTCGCTTGTCCTGGCCAGGGACTTTGCGTAATGGCTCTCTGACACAACGCGATATCAACCCCCAATACCGGGAGAGACGAATCCTGTCTAACCGCCACTGCCTCCAAGTGCTCGGGACTGCACCCAACTGCTACCTGTTTGCACGACTCCTTTGAGCCGTGGTAGGGTAGCAATCTAAGAACAGTGGGACACACTCGAGGCGAAGTAGCAGTGTCAAGTCTACGGATTATGCTGTACTCATGTCACCTGGGAACTGTTCACTGACGACTGGTATAAAACCATCCAACAGTTCCCTGTGAGTCCTGTCCGGTGTACCCGTAACCCAACGAGCACCTGCATACTATCTCCAGTACGACGTACTGACGGCTGTGGGACAGACCATCTCCCCAACTGGGATGAGAAGCGTACACACTAGTCTACTCCGGAGTATCGATGCCCTGCCTCGATAATCCAACGACTAGGGACCTGAATAAGGATGTGCTTGTAGACTACCCAGCCCCCACTAGTGTGACTGCCATCACAACGCTGGTAGTCAAGCAAGATCCTAAGAGCTCTATCAATACGTATACTCACATATTAAGATAGAAAAAACCAAGTAGCATACTACCATGTTTAGCAAGACTGTTATATACATGTGAATATCCCAAGCTTCCATTAAGTAATATACAAACTAGTATGATGCAATAATGGCCCCTAGGGCATATACACTAACAATCTCCCACTTGCACTAGGGCCATGTACTGGCATATCGAAGACTGATGATCTCGAGTAGCCTCTCGAACTGAATCTGAGGTAGGGCCTTCGTGAATGGATCAGCAATGTTCTCTTCAGAAGCAACTCTCCGTACCTCGATCTCCTGACGATCAATGATCTCCCTGATCAGGTGATACCGCCATAAGATGTGTCTGGACTTCTGATAGGACCTTGGTTCCTTCGCTAAAGCTATAGCTCCGTTGTTGTCGCAATACAGAGGTATTGGATCAACTATGGTAGAAACCACCTGAAGTTCTGTTGGGAACTTCTTCATCCAGACTGCTTTTTTTGCGGCATCGCAAGCAGCTATATACTTCCATCGTTGAGTCAGCAACGGTGTCCTGCTTGGAGCTCTTCCAGCACACCGCCCCTCCATTGAGGGTAAAGACATAACCCGACATGGACTTGGAATCGTCCTTATCACTCTGGAAGCCGGAATCAGCAAAGGCCTCCAACCTGAGGTCTTTTTCGCCGTAAACCAAGAACATCTCCTTAGTCCTTCTCAGGTACTTGAGAATGTTCTTTACTGCTATCCAGTGCTTCTCTCCTGGGTCTGACTGATACCGGCTTACCACGCTCAGTGCGTAAGCTACATCTGGTCTGGTGCACAACATCGCATACATTATAGAGCCTACCGCAGAAGCGTAGGGTATAATAGACATGCGTTCCCTTTCCAAATCAGTCTTGGGAGACATCTCTTTGGAGAGGGTGATTCCGTGACAAGCCGGTAGATTACCGCGCTTAGAATCTTCCATACTGAATCTTTTCAGTACAGTGTCGATATACCTGGACTGCGAAAGTCCCAACATCCTCTTGGATCTATCACGATAGATCCGGATCCCCAGAATGTAAGAGGCATCACCCAGGTCTTTCATGGAGAACCTGTGTGACAAGAATCCTTTGACAGATTGTAGCATAGGAATGTCATTTCCTATCAATAGAATGTCATCCACGTACAAGACGAGGAATACGACACTTCTTGCTACAACTTTACTATATATGCACGGTTCATCTGGATTTTTGATAAAGTCATTTTCTTTGACTGTCTCATCAAAACAGATGTTCCAACTCCGCGATGCCTGCTTTAGTCCATAAATGGACTTAAGCAGCTTGCATACTTTCCCGCTGCTCCCACTCTGATTGAAACCCTCTGGCTGATCCATATAGACGCATTCTTCTAAATTTCCATTCAGAAAAGCCGTCTTTACGTCCATCTGCCAGATTTCATAATCATGGAAGGCAGCAATAGCAAGAAGGACCCGAATGGATTTGAGCATAGCCACTGGAGAAAAAGTTTCGTCATAGTCCAAACCAGGTCTTTGACGAAAACCCTTTGCAACAAGTCTAGCCTTATAGGTTTCCACCTGTCCATCTACACCAATCTTTTTCTTGAAGATCCATTTGCATCCTATGGGTTTTACCCTATCTGGAGCAAAGTCCAAAGTCCATACTTTGTTGGTGTACATGGACTCCATTTCGGTCCGCATTGCATCTAGCCATCGTACCGAGTCGCCGCTCTGGATGGCCTGCTGGAAGTCAGTAGGTTCATCATCATTTATGATGCAATCTTCTCTATCCCCATCTATGAGAAAACCGTAGTATCTCTCAGGCGGATGAGACGGCCTACTACTCCTGCGGAGGGGTGCGGGAATGTCCTGTTCTTCTTGAACTACCGGTTCTACCAAACTTTCAGTATTAGTTTGTGGTTCTGGAATTTCGTCCAGTTCTATTTCGCTCCCACTTGATTCCTTTTCTAAAAACTGATGTTCTAGAAAATAGGCATTACGAGAAACAAAAACCTTTTGTTCCTCTGCGTAATAGAAATAATATCCCTTGGAGTTCTTTGGATATCCCACAAACATACATTTTACTGATCGTGCCTCGAGCTTGTCCACATGCTGCTTTTTAACAAAAGCTGGACATCCCCAAATCTTCATATGCTGAAGATAGGGTTTCTTCCCAGTCCACATCTGATATGGAGTGGTAGGCACAGTCTTGGTAGGAGCCCTGTTCAGAAGATATGCTGCTGATTCTAGCGCATAACCCCAAAAAGATCGCGGTAACTCAGCATTACACATCATGGATCGTACCATATCCAATAGGGTTCGATTCCGTCTCTCCGATACACCGTTATGCTGTGGAGTGTATGGGGGAGTAAGCTGAGAGAGAATTCCTTTCTCTTTTAGGTAACCTAGGAACTCGGCACTCAAGTATTCACCACCTCGATCAGATCTAAGTGTCTTGATACTTTTGCCGGTTTGGTTTTCTACTTCATTCTTATACTCTTGGAATTTCTCAAAAGCCTCGGATTTATGTTCATCAGATAAATGAATCTGTATCTTGAGTAATCATCCGTGAAAGTAATGAAATAGGAAAAACCACCTCTTGCATGTGTAGACAATGGACCACATACATCGCTGTGTATGAGTCCTAAGAGCTCGCTCGCTCTTACTCCTTGTCCAGTGAATGGAGTCTTTGTCATCTTTCCTTTGAGACAAGATTGACAAGTGCCATAAGTTTGATATTCGAACGAGTCTAAATATCCTTCTCTATGCAATTTAGTCAACCTTCTCTCATTGATGTGACCAAGTCTACAATGCCATAAGAAAGCTTTATTTAAATCTGGAGACTTTCTTTTAAGTGTGTTCTGGACATTGAAAATTTGGAGTTGGTTTAAAACATATATACCGTTATTTAGTGTACCGGACCCAATCAAACCATGATTAAGGTGGATGTTAACAACATCTCTTACAAACGTGAAATCATAACCTTTATTTGATAACAAGGAAACTGATATGATATTACACGTTAAGCTTGGTACAAAAAAACAGTTATGTAAAACCAAAATGTGTCCACTCGTCAATCCTAGATGATAATCCCCGACGGACGCAGCTCCCACGCTAGCTCCGTTAGCAAGCTTTAGGGTCATATCACCTTCCTTCAGCACTCTACGGTTTCTCAGTGCCTGCAATGAATTGCAAATATGAGATCCTGATCCGGTATCCAATACCCAGGAAGTAGAGTTGATCGACAGACAATTCTCAATTACAAACACACCTGAAGTCGAAGCCACAGCTTGCTTCGGTTCCTGGTTCTTGGCGTTCCACGCCTTGCAATCCTTCTTCCAGTGCCCTTTCCTGTGACAATGGAAGCACTCATCCTGGCCGACTACCGGTACCGCAAACTTTTTCTTTCCCTTCCCTCCCACCTTACTAACACCTCCTCTAGGTTTGGTGGCGGCCTTCTTCTTCCTTCCTTTGGCCCTAGCCTTGGACCCGGAAGAAGATGCACCGCTAACAAACATAGCGGGTGTTTCTCTTGTCTTCTGCAAGGTGCCCTCTGCACTCCTTAACATGTTCAGGAGTTCCGGAAGTTCAACTTCTTTTCTTTGAATGTTGAAGTTCAGGATAAACTGGGCGTAGGTGTGAGGAAGGGACTGGAGAATAAGGTCTGTATAGAGCTCATTATCCAAAGTCGTCCCAAGGTCTGCGAGCTCTTCAATATAGCCGATCATCTTTAGGACATATTCTCCTACCGATGACCCGACAGCCAACCTCGCTCGAAACAAGTTCTTAGAGGTCTCGTATCTTGCTATACGAGATTGCTCTCCATAAAGTTCCTTTGTATGGAGAAATATGCCATCTAGGTCCATATCCTCGTGCCTCCTCTGATGTTCATTGTTCATCGAGGCAAGCACGATGCACTTGGCTTTTGCGCAATCTAAATCCCAGGTTTTGCGGATTTCCTTATCCGCATTGCTGGATTTGGGACCAGGGACAGCAGGTGCCGTAGCGGTGAGGACGTACCCCAATTTGTCAAAGGTCAAAGCCATTTTGACATTCCGCAGCCAATCTTTATAGTTTGGCCATGTCAGTATATTTTTCTCTAAAAGCAACTTAAGTCCAGTCATTTTCAGGGTCGCTGCAAATAGGAGAGAGAGAGAAGAAAACTCTTTAGCATGATGCTCTTGCAAGTTTAGAGTGGTTTTTAGTTTATCTAAACTGGATGGCTCCCACTGTTTCTCGAATCCTTCCTCAAACCATAAAAGAAGAATTAGCCAGGACTATTCTCACTGTACAATTCTTGCTTAACCGTTCAGCCAGGCTAGTGTCGATACTTCGAAGGAGGTTTTCCAACGCTTTCGCGAAGTTCCTTAATTAAAGAACCTCTTTTCTCTGGGGGCGTAACCCCGCTGACACTTTTCTTGACACCTACTTGGTTTATAGCATTGATCGTTAAGTGACGAATATCCTGATAAGTAGCATATACTCACAGTAGGATCGGGATCCAAATATCATCGTATGATAATGTTGAAGGAATGCTACCAACATTCATCAAACTCCAAATGGTATGCATCTTTTTGCAAATTTCAGTTTCTTTAGAAATTCCCGATATATGTTTTTGCCCCATGCTCTTATGACCTTGGCTTTGGTCAAAATGTCATAAGTCACATGTCAAGTTCTACCCGTCATTATCTTGTCAATTTGAACCCATCCGTATATACCCCTGACTTTGGTCAAATGATAATACGACTGTCCCAAAACAACTCATCTATCTTATGCAACAAATGAAAACCCAGCAGCTACCAAACACTATGCCTTGACTTTGGCCAAAATGCATAGCTTGAATACTACTGAATACCCAAATGAAATGACGGAGGGCTACGAATGGTTTTGGCGAAACCGTGAACGTAGTGAACTTGATATAACCGAAGGAACCTGATAGCTTTTAAAAGGAGTGGTTAAAGCTCCGCATTTAAAAATATCTGTTTTTAAAATTAACCGAGTGGTTTCTTTTAAATTGTTCCAACGATTAAACTTTTTGGTTTATTTTCTTTGCATTATAAATAATGCGTCCCATCATTAACCTATCATTGCAGAAAACAACGAAAATACAACGTCCTCTTATGCCATCCGCATTCGCCACGGGGTCCCGTCATCACCCGTTAGGTTACTTAACTAACGACAGAGCGGGGGCTGGGCTAGCGCGGGTGTAAAACATAAGTGACGTCTAAATAGCTATCATATATAGATATTGTACATTCGTCAGACGCAAAGGCATTCCAGATCACAGATGAACTTTATTGGATTTGCAAGCAATCCGTGTTTGTTTTGAGTCTACAACAAAAGACGGATTACACAGTTGTGATGAATAGCCATTACCCCACCCAAGACCCCAACGGGTACGGCAAACTACCCACCCGGCAGTTTGTGCACCCCACCTTGGGTCTGTCCTAGGAGCAAAAACAGTAAAATGAAATAATACAACGGTGGCTACAACCGCAACCTGGATGTGCCCCGCAAAATAATATTACAACAAATTACATTTACATCAAATGAATTAAATAACAACCCATCACATAACCCCGGCTAAACATCACAACAGTCCAACACAGTTCATATCCACAAACAGTAAAAACCATTACAGAAATGTGCAACCCCCTGCCAACCGACATACTAGCAGTCAGGGGAGGTTTACGAACACATTATACAAACACAGATATAATCCAACAAGCAAATACTGTATAATTTCGATCGATTAAACACTTTTAATTTTGCTCCAATACTTCTCTGTAAATTTGAAACCTGAGCAAAATTAAAAACTTACAGAAAATACCAAATATCACAGAGAAGCAACACAGGAAAATTGGGTTCCTGAATCGCCAACTCGGCGGCGGAATCGCGGCGGATCGGTGGGATCCGCCGCAGTTCCGCGGCGCTTTAGGCGATTCAGGGGCCCAATTTTCTTGGGTGTTCTTCTACTGTCTTTTGAAGCTTTCTGAACATCCCTGAAAAATTTTTGGACTTCATTTAAAAATCGACAGAAACTTGTGATTTCGGGCTTTTCCGGTTTCGTTTTTTCCGTTTGAAATTCATACAAATTTGCAAGTAAGTTATTTATTGTTTAGCGAGACTCTGATACCACTGTAAGTCGATGTACAACACCCCACGACTTGCGGGGAGGCGGAAATATGAAAAACGATCTTGTTCTTATGCTAAACATCGACTAACTGCATGAATCGAAGCTAAACGATAACTAACATCAAACATAGTTGTTAACAACTACTATGTAAAGGGATTATACCTAAAGAACCGTGTCCTTCGTCTTTACGAACTCCACCTCCTCCTCGGCCTTCTCCAAGTAGTAGACGATCCACCCGAGAGCTTTACTCCAAGCTTAGCCTCTAAACTTGAGGCAACTAAACTTCTTTAAGTGCTAATCAAAGAAGCTAGGTGAAATAGAGTGAGGGTTATGGTTTAATAAGTCTAACTAATCCTTGTACTCAACACATGAGAGGGGAGGATTAGGGTTTGAAGAGGGAGAGCTTGAGGAGAGAGAAGGTGAAGATAATAATGAAGTGAGAATAATGAGTTATGATAATATATATCAAGCATTTCTTTTTATCAAGAAAAGAAAATAAATCAATTTAACAACCATGCTTGATAATATCTAGTGATGATTCATCTCCATGAGTCATTAAGCATTTATGATGCATTAATGACATGGATGAATCATCCATATGACTCACTAATCACATTATATGCCACCTAAACCTCCTTAGTCACCACCTTCTAGAAGCTTCTCGCGCAATTACGAGAACGCCCCTCCTTTCCGCAAAAATACGGAAAAACTTTAGACTGTATAAATCCAATAACCGGATACCAGTAAGTGGCTTAAACCAAAGCCGACTGGTAAAAACTGTCCGAAAGTCGTACGTGCGTAAACACACGTATGCGTCCGAACCCTTGTCGTAAAACCATACGACCTATATGTCGTTTCGCCTGGAGTAGGGAAACTCTCTGTGTGGGACTCTAGAGACTCGACTACTACGCTGGCAGTGGGTTTAACCACAGACAGCAAGCGGCACTAGCTGTACGTAACGGTCCCCAGGTAGATGTCGATAAGAAGGCCGATGAGGAAACCCATCCGAACTCCTACTGAGTCTGATGTGACAATCTCCGTACAGTCCGGTCCGTTCGTCTAAGACTATCGCATATCGGGCCTAGGGGGTGGCAAGCGTCAGTCCCCTAATAGCGGTATAAGTCGTGTCGGAGGGAAGCCCATTACACCCTGAGAAACTACTGGAACCTACCAGCAAATCTCGCTTGCCCTGGCCAGGGACTTTGCGTAATGGCTCTCTGACACAGCGCGATATCAACCCCCAATACCGGGAGAGACGAATCCTGTCTAACCGCCACTGCCTCCAAGTGCTCGGGACTGCATCCAACTGCTACCTGTTTGCACGACTCCTTTGAGCCGTGGTAGGGTAGCAATCTAAGAACAGTGGGACACATTTGAGGCGAAGTAGCAGTGTCAAGTCTGCGGACTATGCTGTACTCATGTCACCTGGGAACTGTTCACTGACGACTGGTATAAAACCATCCAACAGATCCCTGTGCGTCCTGTCCGGTGTACCCGTAACCCAACGAGCACCTGCATACTATCTCCAGTACGACGTACTGACGGCTGTGGGACAGACCATCTCCCCAACTGGGATGAGAAGTGTACACACTAGTCTACTCCGGAGTATCGATGCCCTGCCTCGATAATCCAACGACTAGGGACCTGAATAAGGATGTGCTTGTAGACTACCCAGCCCCCACTAGTGTGACTGACATCACAACGCTGGTAGTCAAGCAATATCCTAAGAGCTCTATCAATACGTATACTCACATATTAAGATAGAAAAAACCAAGTAGCATACTACCATGTTTAGCAAGACTGTTATATACATGTGAATATCCCAAGCTTCCATTAAGTAATATACAAACTAGTATGATACAATAATGGCCCCTAGGGCATATACACTAACACGATCACACTAGTGGGGGCTGGGTAGTCTATAAGCACATCCTTATTTTAGTCCCTAGTCGTAGGATTATCGAGACAGGGCATCGATACTCCAGAGTAGACTGGTGCATAAGCTTCTCTTCTCAGCAGGGGAGATGGTCTGTCCCACAGCCATCAGTACGTCGTACTGGAGATAGTATGCAGGTGCTCGTTAGGTTACGAGTACACTGGACAGGACTCGTCGGGAACTGTTGGTTGGTATTATACCTATCGTCAGTTAACAGTTCCCAGGTGACATGAGTACAGCTTTGTCCGCTGACTTGACACTGTCACTTCGCCTCAAGTGTGTTCCTACTGTTCTTAGATTACTACCCTACCACGGCTCTACTGAGTCGTGCAAACAGGTAGTAGTTGGGTGCAGTCCCGAAGCACTTGGAGGCAGTGACGGTTAGACAGGATTCGTCTCTCCTGGTATTGGGAGTTGATATCACGCTGTGTCTAGGAGAGCCATTACACATTGTCGTCCCTGGCCAGGGCAAGTGAGAATTGCTGGTAGGTTTTCCAGTAGACTCTCAGGGTGTTTTGGGCTACACTCCGACACAACTTGTACCGATATTAGGGGACTGACGTTTACCGCCCCCTAGGCCCGCCATGCGATATTCTCAGACGAACAGACCGAACTGTACGGAGATTGTCACATTCAGGCTCAGTAGGAGTTAGGATGGGTTCACCTCATCAGTCTTCTTGTCGGCATCTACCTGGGGACCGTTACGTACAGCTAGTACGGCTTGCGGCATGTGGTTAAACCCACTGCCAGCGTAGTGTCGAGCCTTTAGAGTCCCACACAGAGGGTTACTCGCCTTGGGCAAAACTGAGTAGAGGTCGCATGGTTTTGCGACAGGGTTCGTTCACATCCGCGCACTTGTGCACGTTTGGTGTCCGGACAGTTATTACTAGCGGGCTTTGGTTTAAGCCAGATCCTAGTACTTGTTTTGGGATTGGTTTTGTCTCAGTGTATTTGTGTTCCTTGGAACACGGATGCGGGTGTGTATGCACAGTTGACAGAGGCAGAGGATTCTCAATAGGGTTGTTGACCATTTGACTTTGGTTGACTTGTTGACCGTTGACTTTTTCTAAACCCTAATGAGAATGAGAAATAATATGATTAATAATATTAATTAAGGATTATTGTGCCATGGTTGAGTTGAACATTTGACTTTTGTTGACTTGTTGACTTTGATGACCGGTTGACCATTGTTGACTTGTTGACCATCATCATTTCATTGCTATGACTTTTGTTTACTTGTTGTTCTTTATAAAATGCAATAATTGCATGAAATGATAATGGTCGTTGAAACTAACCATCACAATACTTGATTATTATTATTATCATTATTATTTTGCTTTTGTGAGCATGGTTGCATTATGAGAGCTCATTCTATCATCTTCTTTCTCTCTCAAGAAAAAAGCTCTCCCTCTTCCTCTCTCAAGGTTCAAGTGTTCCATGAGTTGGAAATCATGAACCTTTGAGACAAAACCACCATTACTCTTCTCTACTCATTCTAAGGTTCTAGGTTTAGCACACCAAGCACCTTAATAGTCTCTAGTTTGATATAGAAGCTCAAGTTCGAGACCCTCGGGTGGATCCATCTACGGCAAAGAGGAGACGACGAGGAGAAGCCGTTCAAGCCACTACGAGGAGCTAGCAAGGAGGTGAACCACCAAAAGAAGAGAAGGAGTTCAAGACCTAGGTATAACCATTCTACATAGTAGCTAAAACTTGTAGTATTTTTGTTAGTTCTTGTTTAGCAAACGATCCTCTTTGAACGGTCCATGTTGCCTAGTTAGGAAAATTTTTCGTTTTACCTATTCCGCCTCCCCGAAATGACCGGGGTGGGTAACGTGGACTATTTTTCGTTTTACCTATTCCACATCCCCGAAACGATTCACTAGAAGAAGACTATCCAATAAGCATAATGGGTGTACTGTCCTAATCCTAGGAGCACTCGCAATGCGAGAGAAGGTGAAGATAAAAGACAACCGAATAAACCTTATTCCTATTTCTCTTGAACCAGAATCCATCCCCGAACTGGAACAAGTTCCTTTCGAGTTCGTATATAACCATATGATGGAGTATCCAAATAACTGTGGATCTTCGTAGTGATACGGAGTGTTCTAGAGAAATACAAAGGTGAAGTGGGAGTGGTAATGAAATACTTGGTTTGGTCGTGAATAGCAGTCGCAATTTACTTTGCCCTCCTTCTAATCCCTTTATTTGTCTTAACATATTACCTTATGTACACCATCGTTAGGCTAATTGGTTTTCTTCATTCCCTACCGGTCGGCACCTGCCTATGGTTTGGAAGAAGACTATCCAATTTGCGTAATAGGTGTACTGTCCACTAATCTAAGGAGCACTCGCAACCTGAGAGAAGGTAAAAAGAAAAGACAACTGAGTAGTCCTATTCGTTTTCTCCAGAACTTGAAACCGTCCTCGAATAAATTCCTTCGAGTTCGTATATAACCATACGATGGTTTTATCCAATGGAATTGGATGTTTATAGTAATACGGGGTGTTCTAGAGAAAAAGGTAAAAGTAGGAATGGCAATGAGGTATGCAACTCTGACCGTCCAAAAGCCAGTCTTATAAGAAGGTTCGGTTAATCTTGGTTACTGAGTCATACTCTAGGGTCGGGTCATGGTCGCTGCCAGAGAGAGAGAGAAAAGAAACACTCAGCGTGCACTCTAACCTAGATCAGAATGGTTATCAATTTATCTAATCAGGAAACCTCCCACTGTACCGTCAAATTCTCCTCCAAACCTGAAAGAAGAATTAGTCGGGATCACCCGAGGAGTAAACCAACTCATCAGAGGGAATCGGGATCCAACTATCATCGCATGCTAACCTGATGGAATCCACTCACGCTATCACACTCCAGAAGGTATGCGCATATCTGGAAAGTTTCAGTTTTTTTAGAAACTCCCGATGTGATTTTTGCCCCATGCTCTTATGACCTTGACGAAGGCCAACATATTATAAGTCACATGTCAAGTTCTACCCGTCATTCTCTAGGTTGATTTAAACCCACCCGTACCTACCTTTGACTTTGGCCAACAAGGCAGTACGACTGTCCCAAACCAACGCATCTATCTATACTACAGAAAAGTAACAAGTAGCTACCATACACTATGCCTTGACGTAGGCCAACATACATAGCATGAATACTAAGTGCTACCTTCCTGAAATGACGGAGGGCTATGAATGGTTTTTGGCGAAAAACCTTTAACGTAATGAACTTGATATCGTTGAAGGAACCGGATAGCTTTTATAAAAATATAGTAGCGAAAACCTTTGCTAAAGAGGTCACTCCCGGTGAAGGGATCTCGGCCCTTTCCCCGTAGAATGAGATGCAGGATATTCCAACTGAATACCACGATGCAAAGCAAAAGTAAACGACTATAGTGAAGTTATTGCCCTGACGCAAACTTCTGTCCAAGGGGTCTCTCCCAGTGAAGGGATCTCGGCCCTTTCCTCGTCGACTGAGGTACTGGATATTCATAACCGAATACCACTGTGCAAAACAAAAGAGAATGCCCTTGCAATAACAGCTTTTTGAAAAATTGTTCCAACAATATCAGAATAGGTTTGTTTAACTTGCAATGATTCGAATCAATACAGTCCCATCAATTGATCACACCACAAAAGAACGAAAATAATGATGTACGCATATGCCATCCGCATTCGCCACTGGGTCCCGTCATTACCCGTTAGGTTACTTAACTAACGACAGAGCGGAGACTGGACTAGCGCGGATGCAAAACATATACAACATCTACTAGTATATATATCAATATATAATATTCGCTCAAGGCGTGATAAAATGCAACATCACAGAAATGTAATAAGCATCACAGAACAATACAGATATCTGGGATCCCCGGGTTTCACAGAGCCGCTACTGAAACCCGACGTTCCCCTGGTCGTGTGGATAGCCTGTGCAATGAAATCCTAGACCCCTACGGGCGCGGCAAGTTACCCGCCAAAACCTGAAGCGAGGCAGCCCCCTTCAGCAACATGAATGGACCACCCAGCACTTCACGGAATCCGGTAACTTGGGCACCCCTCCTTGGGTCAATCTATACCCCCTACGAGTGCGGCGAATAGCCCGCCAATTCTAAAGTGAAGCCCCCTCCATCTCAAAGCCATGAGATGCGGGCCCGTTGCCCTCTAGAACCCGACTATCCGTGCACCCCACCGCGGGGTAATCCTAGTACAGAAAGTAAAATATACATACAACGGGTACATCGACCTCAGCCCGGTCGTGCCCCAAAATAATAATATACAAACAGGCAATGACGGCAGTCCACATGTCGGACGCTCGCCCCACAATATCAAATGTACATAATAATACCAAAACTGTACTAACATTGCATCCAGGCTATCCACCATGACAAATCTGCAACATCACAGCACAACACAGAACATCAACGTGAATGTCACGTTCGCAAATCCGTCTAAAAGGGCTATAGCAGTTAAACAGGATTTACCGATCAAATGACATTCACGGTCGCAGATATAACGTAAATACTGTGAACTAACATGTTTAAAATTTTCGATCGACTGAATTTTCCGAAGTGGGCCCTAAGCACAACTGTAGCACTCAAAGAAAATCTGGGCCCAAAACGAATATACCAAAAACCCTATTTCCATGTCAGAGAGCCTCTATAGAAATTTGGTGCAGAGAGGAGTTATAATGGCCGTGGAACCGCAGCCAATGCATGGGTTTGGTCGCGGTTCCGCGGTGGAACAGTAACATTGGGGCACCAAATTTTTACAGAACTCTTAAAAATCCCTGCACGATTTTTTAACATGCCCAGAAAAATTTTCAGAGCACAAAATAAAATCGACAGCAACTAGACCAGAAAATGCGGGTTTTTGAAAATTCGTTCGATCGAACTTGTAAACACGTTAGAGCAAGCTAGGCTAGGTTAATGGCGTGGCTCGGATACCAGTGTAAGTGCACGGCAGAGCCCCGGCCGTCTGTACGAGGCCAAAATGCGGAATCAAAATTTTTTCTTTAGACAAGAACCGGCGCTACCGCGGACTTGTAAACCCGGATCGGGCCATTAATCTAATGCTAGCTAACTAGAGAAGGGGTAGAGAGATATACCGAGCGATCCGTGTCCTTCGGTCTTCTCGTCGTCGTCCCGATCTCCCCGCGGAATCTCCGGTCTTCATCTCCTCGTCGGAAGGGCACCACATCGCCGGGTTCTTTTACGGGCTCCCACCTCTGGACCGAGGCAACTCGGGCACGAAGTTGGCGAGCCGACGTATCCAAGAAATGCTGTAGGCTAAGTGTGGATTACTTTGTCTCAAAGGGTTGTGAAGTTGCCTTTTTGGGTGGAGGAATGAGATATGGAGATGAACTAGAGAGCCTTTGCAAGCAAATGAGAAACAAAAATGCCACACCACAAAAATTGTGACAAATAAGAATGGCCGGCCCCCTAGCTTCAAGAATGAGAGAGAGTGGAGTAAGCAATAATACAAGAGAGAGAAAATGATAATCATGAAGAATAACGATCACAATCAAATCTCCACTCCATCACCTAATCATATCAAGTCATGATGAACAAATGAAGTCAAAAGATGGTGGAACCATCATGAAGCTACAACCATCATGAAAACCATCATGTCAAAAGTCTTCTCCTTAATAAAATGCACAACTGCAAATAACCCCCTCCACCAAATTTCAGCCAAAGAAAGAAACAAAGGAAAATGGCCGAAACGGAAAGCAAACTGGCAACTTCAGAAAAACAATCCCGTAATAAATTACAGGTAAACCCCGCGACTGTATATACATACCTGCATCTGTATTCCGACCGAATACAAATGCAATGAGACAAAATCTACACTGTACAATACTAGGATCCAGCTTAAATTAAAGCCCGCTAGTATTATCCGTCCGATCATGATCCGTGCAATACCGCACGTATATGATCGAACCCTGCCATATCTCCATACGGCCTCTACAGCGTTTCGCCCGAAACTTGAGAAACGGTCTGTGGGGGACTTTAAAGACTCGTCAATACTTTGGTTGTGAATTTAACCACTAGCACGTCAGAGGTATTGGCCATACATAACGGGCTACCAGGTATTCACCAAAAGGGACGTCGATGAGCGAACTCATCCTGACACCCTACTGAGCCTGTCAGTGATAATATCCGTACAGTCTGGTCCGTTCGTCTATGAGCATCGCATGGCGGGCCTAGGGGGTTGGTAAAAGTCAGACCCCTAAAAGCAATACAAGTCGTGTCGGAGTGTATCCCAGAACACCCTGAGATACTACTGGAATACCTACCAGTAAATCTCCTGCCTTGGCCAAGGACTTCGTGTAAGGGCTCTCCTAGACACAGCGCGACCTCACCCCCAATACCGGGAGAGACGAACCCCTGAAGATCCGCTCACTGCCTCCATGTGGCTCGGGACTGTACCCAAGTAAAACCTGTTTGCACGACTCCTTTGAGCCGTGGTAGGGTAGTAATCAAAGTACAGTGGGAACTCACACGAGACAAATGAAGATCTCAGGTCGATGAACTAACCTGTACACATGTCACCAGGGAACTGCTATCTGACATCTGGTATAAGACCAACTAGCATGTTCCCGGCGAGTCCAGTCCGGTGTACTCTTAACCCAATGAGCACCTGTATACATCTTAGGTAAACCAACTGACACCCGTGGCTTGTGAGACTGGCCACCGCCCCTTATCGGGGTCTCGACTGTATACACTAGTCTACTCTGGAGTATCGATGCCCTGTCTCGAAACTCCCACGACTAGGGACCTTTTAAGGATGTGCTTATAGACTACCAGCTCCCACGTATATGATCGCCATCATACTGCTGGTTCTCAAGCAAGAATCCTAAGGGCTCTATCAACGCGCAATAGTGACCTGTAAGGTCACCTAAAGCAGTACACGATGATAAAGATAAACCAGATAGCATACTATCATCTTGAGTAAGACTGTTCTAACGGTATAGGTCCTCCCTCAATCATTGCAATCACGTGCTTGTGATCTAATAATTGACTCTGAGGGCACTATCTCCAACAATCTCCCACTTGCACTCAAGGCTAATTATTGCGATGTCGCATACTCACAGCCCGTGTGATATCGAACACCCAACTCCTCTACTAATCAGTCTCACAAAACCCGTTTGCGAAACTAATGCGTTCGAGGAATAGCCTCAGTGAGTGGATCCGCCCTAATGTTTCTTTCTATGTCTCTCTTTATCTCAAGTTCGCGGAGAAAGCCATCTCCCGAAATGAGCAATACCTGTCTTAGAGTATGTCTGGATATCTGATGGGACCTAGTTCATAAATGAACTCCAAATCCAAACTTCTGAGACTGTATGGTCAACTGAACTTAATCAGTATCCTGCGCCATGCCTCCCACAGTATCTGCTTGGACCACTTGGCCAAAATACTGCCCCTCGTCAGAGGGAAAACTATAACTCTGACAGTCACTCTGTTATCCATGTCACCTTAGAAGCCTGGAATGATAACTGTCTCCCGAATGAGGCTGTCGTTATCATATCCCTAGAACATCCACTTATGTTCTAAAACTGCTTCCGAATGTTTCTCCAGGATTGGATTAATATCAACTTATTGCACCTACTGCAAAAACATCCGGTGTGGTACTTGACATCTCATGATTGACTCAATTGCCTAAGCAAGTGATCTGCCAATCATGCACATCCCTCTCCCCTTTAGTTTGTAAGACACCTTTAGAGAGGGTGACTCCATCACCTGCAGGTACACTACCGTGCCAGGAGTCGTCCATTCTAAAGTACCTTTAGAATGCTGTCTAAGTACCCTGATTGGGACACTTCCCAAATCTAGATCTAAAACCATAGATCTAGTAACCAGAATGTCTGATATAATATCCAAGCCTTATGTGGAGAAACTACTGTGTGACAACCAAAGTATAACCGACCGTAGTATAGGAATTTCACTTCCTACTCTGTGTATGTCATCCAAATATCAGGACATCACACCCTACTACCTTCTTAACAGATCCATCCCCTACTCTGATGAAGTCAAACCTATGACTGTCACATCAGAAATAGATGATTTATCTCCGCTATATCTGCTTTAGTCTATAAATAGACATAAGCCTGTTGTCCACCAATGCTTCCGCTGCTCCCACTGACTACGACAACCCTCTGGCAGAGTCATATACACGTGCACTTCTAAAGCCAGTTCAGAACGACGCTATACTCATCCTCCTGCCGGGTCTCATAGTCTGGAACAACAGCAATGGCAAGTCTGGGTAAACAAGAACCTCCCTGCCACCGTCCTTGAGGCTACCGGAGTACCTCTCGGGTGCCTGAGGTTACCCACCTTATCAGCGGAGTGGCCAACGGAATGTCAAACCAGATTGAATTTTTAGGTTCTTATCAAATTTTCAGTAATCGTTTGCTGTTCTGGAATCACTTCCAGTGCTAACATACTCCCACTACTGTTTTCTGAAAAAATCCATTTCTTTTAAAACTGTGGCGAGTCTAGAACAATATCACTATTGATCTTCCAGATGGTAGAACGTCAACCCTCATCATAGCCTGGGTCAACCCACAAACAGCCATTACAGAAACGTGCCTTGAGTTGTCCAGTGTCTGGTTTTAAGCATAAGCCGGACAACTCCCCGTACCTTAACATCGTTAAGATATGAACTGTTATATATCCAATATAGAAGCAGAGGCACTGATTTAATTGGAACCAGATTCAAATCATGTAGCTGTCTCCAGTGCATGTCAACTAAATGGAAGGAGGCCGATCAGCGTTACTCAACTTAGGAGTACTTCCAATTATGAGTAACCTGAAAAAGAAGCAAGTTCTCTTAATCATTACTATTAACTGAATACCATACACAAGTATCTACATCTTCGATCACCTTGTAGAATCCTGATACTTGCGACACCCGGTTCTCTACTTTATTCATATACCCATAACTTCTCAAAACTTGGACCTTGTGTTTCTACAAAACACTTGTCTAAGAACTAGAGAAGTCATAAGTAAACAGAATATAGTACGAGTACCAACCCCTCTGTCCTCATGGACACTGGACAACATACAATACTCTGTATAAGTCCTCGGAGTCTAATAACTCATTCCCTGTGTGTCGTAGGTTGAAAACTGTACTTATGGTTATGAAGAATTACACCGCTGTTTAATGCTCCTTACCTAACCATCCACTGATATAGGTAAATGTCATAGACATAATTTCAAAAAGGTATATCTCACTCTATAAAAATAGACGTACAGATATATCAATTTGAAATTGGTGCATAACAGCGGATATTCAAAAACCAAAAATTTGCCGTCCGGCAAACAACCCAGGCGATTTCCTCAAATATCACCAATTACAATGAATTCCGATATAATAAGGATGATCACCTAATTCCCAATAACTTAATCCCACTCATCATCTGTAAAACCATACAGATGTGAGATTCATACCTGGTAAATACATACCCTGGAACAAGTGTCTAATTGGGAAATCAGTTTTCCTTTAACAGTACACAGTGAAACTGAAACATTGAAATGTTTCGTAGGGGTATCCTGGTATGCCAAGTAATGCCTCTTCCATTATCCAAATTCACAACTGTAACCGTATATTTCTATGCCATCTCTCCACATCCCTTCATATGTCTTTAGTCATTACCTTCTGCACACCCCTTTAGGCCAAATGGTTTTCTTCCTTCCCTACCGTTCGGCACCAGCCTATTGTTTGGAAGAAGATTATCCAATAAGCATAATGGGTGTACTGTCCTAATCCTAGGAGCACTCGCAATGCAAGAGAATGTGAAGATAAAAGACAACCGAATAAACCTTATTCCTATTTCTCCTGAACCAGAATCCATCCCCGAACTGGAACAAGTTCCTTTCGAGTTCGTATATAACCATACGATGGAGTATCCAAATAACTGTGGATCTTCATAGTGATACGGAGTGTTCTGGAGAAATACAAAGGTGAAGTAGGAGTGGTAATGAAATACTTGGTTTGGTCGTGAATAGCAGTCGCAATTTACTTTGCCCTCATTCTAATCCCTTTATTTGTCTTAACTTATTACCTTCTGTACACCATCGTTAGCCTAATTGGTTTTCTTCATTCCCTACCGGTCGGCACCTGCCTATGGTTTGGAAGAAGACTGTCCAATTTGCGTAATAGGTGTACTATCCCCTGATCAAAGGAGCACTCGCAACCTGAGAGAAGGTAAAAGGAAAAGACAACTGAATAGTCCTATTCATTTTTTCCAGAACCTGAAACCATCCTCGAATAAATTCCTTCGAGTTCGTATATAACTATACGATGGTTTTATCCAATGGAATTGGACGTTCGTAGTAATACGGGGTGTTCTGAAGAAAAGGGTAAAAGTAGGAGTGGTAATGAGGTATGCAACTCTGACAATCCAAAAGCCAGTCTTATAAGAAGGTTCGGTTAATCTTGGTTACTGAGCCATAGTCTAGGGTCGGGTCATGGTCGCTGCCAAAAAGAGAGAGAAAAGAAACATTCAGCGTGCACTCTAACCTAGATCAGAATGGTTATCAATTTATCTAATCAGGAAACCTCCCACTGTACCGTCAAATTCTCCTCCAAACCTGAAAGAAGAATTAGTCGGGATCACCTGAGGAGTAAACCAACTCATCAGTGGGAATCGAGATCCAACTATCATCGCATGCTAACGTGATGGAATCCACTCACGCTATCACACTCCAGAAGGTATGTGCATATCTGGAAAGTTTCAGTTTCTTTAGAAACTCCCGATGTGATTTTTGCCCCATGCTCTTATGACCTTGACGAAGGCCAACATATCATAAGTCACATGTCAAATTCTACCCGTCATTCTCCAGGTTGATTTGAACCCACCCGTACCTACCCTTGACTTTGGCCAACAAGGCAGTACGACTGTCCCAAACCAACGCATCTATCTATGCTGCAGAAAAGTAACAAGTAGCTACCATACACTATGCCTTGACGTAGGCCAACATACATAGCATGAATACTAAGTGCTACCTTCCTGAAATGACGGAGGGCTACGAATGGTTTTTGGCGAAAAACCTTTAACGTAATGAACTTGATATCGTTGAAGGAACCGGATAGCTTTTATAAAAATATAGTGGCGAAAACCTTTGCTAAAGAGGTCACTCCCGGTGAAGGGATCTCGGCTCTTTCCCCGTAGAATGAGGTGCAGGATATTCCAACTGAATACCACGATGCAAAGCAAAACTAAACGACTATAGTGAAGTTATTGCCCTGACGCAAACTTCTATCCAAGGGGTCACTCCCGGAGAAAGGATCTCGGCCCTTACCTCGTCGACTGAGGTGCTGGATATTCATAACCGAATACCACTGTGCAAAACAAAAGAGAACGCCCTTGCAATAACAACTTTTTGAAAAATTGTTCCAACAACATCAGAATAGGTTTGTTTAATTTGCATTGATCCGAATCAATGCAGTCCCATCAATTGATCACACCACAAAAGAACGAAAATAATGATGTACGTATATGCCATCCGCATTCGCCACTGGGTCCCGTCATTACCCGTTAGGTTACTTAACTAACGACAGAGCGGGGACTGGACTAGCGCGGATGCAAAACATATACAACATCTACTAGTATATATATCAATATATAATATTCGCTCAAGGCGTGATAAAATGCAACATCACATGATACCAACTTTGTCACGACCCGAAAGTACGGAACGTGACCGGCACTTAGATTACGAAGCGTCTAGAGGCGCAACGTAACCTAAGCAAGCCGAAGCCCAGAAATCTAAACCATAAAAAGAAGAAGAAGTAAAGGAAAACATAAAGAAAACAAGTTTAAAAGCATCATCCAATTTTCTCAAAAATTTCGGCAGAGTCTCCTTTGTAAAAACTGGCCCCAAACGGGTACAACAAGTATAATATACACAAACAATAAAAAGCATCCCCAAACGGGAGCTAGCTCTACGCCAAAAGGCGGAAACAACCACACAAATGCACAATAGTATACAACGCCAAAGGGCGAGGCTCAAAACTCAAAAGAAAACAAAACCACCAAATATCATAATAATACAAGCACGGCTCTAAGGTCGAAATAAACAACTGATCCAGTAAACTATCAAGTAATACAATTTTTTCATTCCACCAACAAGTTAATACCCTAACTTAAATTGGTTACTAGTTTCTATTGATAATTGAAAAATACTTATAAAAATGCTATTTTTGCTAACTAGATTTTGGAAATTCTTAAATAAATGAGGTTTAAAATGTCACGACCCGAAAGTACGGAACGTGACCGGCACTTAGATTACGAAGCGTCTAGAGGCGCAACGTAACCTAAGTAAGCCGAAGCCCAGAAATCTAAACCATAAAAAGAAGAAGAAGTAAAGGAAAACATGTAGAAAACAAGTTTAAAAGCAACATCCAATTTTCTCAAAAATTTCGGCAGAGTCTCCTTTGTAAAAACTGGCCCCAAAAGGGTACAAACAAGAATAATATATATACAAACAATAAAAAGCATCTCCAAACGGGAGCTAGCTCTACGCCAAAAGGCGGAAACAACCACATCAATGCACAATAGTATACAACGCCAAAGGGCGAGGCTCAAAACTCAAAAAAAAAACCACCAAATATCATAATAATACAAGCGCGGCTCTAAGGTCGAAATAAACAACTGATCCAGTAAACTATCAAGTAATACAAGTTTGGTTGATGGAGCTTTCTAGATACAAATGAAATAATAAAAGTATAATGGCGGTCCAGATACAAGTGAACTAACCTACCATGCAAATCACCCTGAGTGAAAAGATGTGCCAGCAAGCTGCCAGGAAAACCTGTACATTGAACCTGTAATAAAATTTGGCACAACGGAGGTGAGTTGTCAACTCGTGAGTAGAAAATATCTGCGAAAAGAAATCAAATGCACGACACTGTCCTAGGTCATAATAATATACTAATATACTACTAGTCATCAAGTAAAGACAGGATAATAAGCTACGTGTAAGTGCAAATGCTCCGTGCTCGTATCAGTGCCTTATATAGAACTATGTCATGTGAATGAGTATGCATGCACCATGAATGTGAAATAACCAATCCTGAAATCTAGATATATCTGTATAAGAAATCTTTAACTTTTATCATGGTAAAATATGTATAGAAATCTGAAATATCAACGAAAAAATCCATGTAAAGATGAGCAAAGAATAGAGGGCAGGAATTAATTAGGATTTTGTGGATTTTTTTATTGAATTTTTGATGATTTTTGATGATTTTTAATACAAAAATGATGGCGGAAAAATTTTGGGGCTGCCCATGGTGGTGAGGCCGGCCATGAGGTGAGGAAAAGAGAGGAGAGTGAGAAAAGGTGAAGAAAAGTGTAGAAAGTTTCACAAAAATATCACACAATTAAGTCTTCTCATGAATTTATTTAAAAATTCTTTATTTTCTTCACTCCATTTGACCTAGAATGGTCTAGAACCATTGTAAAATTTTGAAAATAAATTTTGCATGAAACACACTTGATTCTAATATGCAATGGTTCACTTTTGCTAATTAAACCCATTCAAATTTGTAATTTACACTAATTTAGTGTAAAAATAAAGCTTATGTTAATATTTAAAATAATTAATTTAAGAAAAATATTTAATTAAACTAAAAATTTATAAGTGGCTAAATAAACACCATTTACTAGTAATAACATAATTAAAATAGGTATTTTTAAATTTATAGGGAAAAATAATTACGGTTTAGTTTTATGAAAACTACGTTTTACTTTACCGAAAATTATAAAATTCACTTAAACGATTTTATTTATTTAATTAATTATTTAATTATTTTTAAAATGTTACAATCTTCCTCCCTTTAAGAAATTCGGTCCCCGAATTTAAATTAAAACTCCCCCCAATTACTAAAACATTCAGCCAAAACACTCAAATCGTCGGGGCTCCGAAATCATCAATACATAACTAAAATCAACTCCGTCAAGCATAACATAATCATCGGAGTTATGGAGAAAATAAAATACCAAAACCCAATACGAAAACCAACATAATATATATCAAAACTACAACTTATATATTGTGCGCATCATAGTAAAATCGTCCAAACATCTGGATAAAGAAGCATGCAAGAACCCCTTTTGAAAATCGCCGTGTGATGCACGTGCCACGGCATAAGTAGCGGACGTTTATTTTTAAAAAAATAGCTATATATATATATATATATATATATATATATATCTTTTATTTAACATACATGTCCCGCCTGGTTACCAAATCAATAGTAATGATTATAAAAACATACTGATCAAACTGAAATCAATCCCAATCACATCATAAAAATATCAAGGGCGTCCGGTGCGCACTGAAATCGAAACCAAATACAGATACCACGAATTCACACAAAAACAAAACTGAGTGCAACAGGTGTGCACCAAAAACATCTGTCAAGTGCAACGGGCGTGCACGAATCTAATATCAGGTGCATCTAATCTGCACAAAACCACGATTTAGTGCATCTGGTGTGCACAAATCGTATCAGGTGTACCGAATGTGCGCAAGAATCTCAATCAGGTGCACATGGTGCACGAAAACATACACCGAATATCAAAATCGAAATCACAGTACGAAAATGCATGAAAACTAGGTCGAAGCATATGTCAAAATCATATGTAACCCATATGCACGAAATCAAATCAAAATCTCAAAATGTATAAAACCAAATCGAGTGTACTGGGTATGTACAAAACAACATCAATACAACTGATATACGAAGCACGAATAGAATGTAATAAATGCACACATAAGAAATACCAATCGTAGAACAAAATCCTTAAAATACCAAAAAAAGATCCAATCAACGGAAATATGAAATTCAAATCACCAAATCACAATCGTAAACACTGTCGTCAATGTGCGCCTCTTTCCCCCTTTGCTCTGGTGTCGACTGCTTCGAACTTGTCTCTTCATAGGTGTGCTGACTGCGCTACCAACGGCAATACTCATATCTAAAGTCTACCACGTAGTCGATGTAAGTCCATGTCACGCACCTCACGAACTTGCGGGGAGGCGGAATATATGAAAAACGATTATCAAAGCTTCATAACACGGACTTGAACGCATGAATCGTTATCTAAACCATTGCTAACTAACAACTAGAGGTTTAACTACTCGGATACGAAGTTATACCTCACGATACTTGTCCTTCGGGACTTCATCACGGTCCTCCACTCCTCGTAGGCTCCTTGGAACATCGACACCTCAACGGCCTCCTCGAATCGAAGACGATCCACCCGAAAGCTCCTACGCCAAGCTTAATCTCAAACTTGAGATAACTAGGTTGCTTAAAGTGCTAATCTAAGCTACCTAGGGGATATAGAGTGAGGTTATGGATGTATTAGTCTAGCTAACCCTTGATCTCAACACATGAGAGGCTAGGGTTAGGGTTTGAAGAGAGAGTGAGCTTGAGGAGAGAGAAGGTGAAGATGAGAATGAAATGAGATAATGATGTTATCATAATATATATGAAGCATTATTATTTATCCAAAAATCAAATAATAGAATTAACAACCATGCTTCATAAATATCTATGAGTGATTCATCTCCATGAGTCATTAAGCATTTATGATGCATTAATGACTTGGATGAATCACACAAATGAGTCACTAATCTCATTTAATGCAATGCCACCTTAACCCCTTAGTCACCACTCTTCTAGAAGCTTCCCGACAAATTATGAGAACGCCCCTCCAATCCGTGAAAACACGGAAAAACTTTAGACTGTATAAATCCAGTAACCCGATACTAGAATCTGGCTTAAACCAAAGCCGACTAGTAAAAACTGTCCGAAAAAGTCGTATGTGCGTAAACACACGTATGCTTCCGAACCCTTATCGTAAAACCATACGACCTCTATATCGTTTCGCCTGGAGCAGGGAAACTCTCTGTGTGGGACTCTAAAGACTCGACACTACGCTGGCAGTGGGTTTAACCACAAACCGCAAGCGGCACTAGCTGTACGTAACGGTCCCCAGGTAGATGTCGATAAGAAAGCCGATGAGGAAAACCATCCGAACCCCTACTGAGCCTGATGTGACAATCTCCGTACAGTCCGGTCTGTTCGTCTAAGACTATCGCATATTAAGCCTAGGGGGCGGCAAGAAGTCAGTCCCCTAATAGCTGTATAAGTCGTGTCGGAGCGAAGCTCATTACACCCTGAAAAGCTACTGGAACCTACCAGTATATCTCGCTTGCCCTGGCCAGGGACTTTGCGTAATGGCTCTCTGACACAGCGTGATATCATCTCCCAATACCGGGAGAGACGAATCCTGTCTAACCACTACTGCCTCCAAGTGCTCGGGACAGCACCCAACTGCTACCTGTTTGCACGACTCCTTTGAGCCGTGGTAGGGTAGCAATCTAAGAACAGTGGGACACACTCGAGGCGAAGTAGCGGTGTCAAGTCTGCGGACTATGCTGTACTCATGTCATCTAGGAACTGTTAACTGACGACGGGTATAATACCAACCAATCAGTTCTCCTACGAGTCATGTCCGGTGTACCCGTAACCTAACGAGCACCTGTATACTATTTCCAGTACGACGTACTGATGGCTATGGAACAGAACATCTCCCCAACTGGGATGAGAAGCGTACACACTAGTCTACTCTGGAATATCGATGCCCTATCTCGATAATCCAACGACCAGGGACCTGTATAGGATGTTGCTTACAGACTACCCAGCCCCCACTAGTGTGGCTGCCATCACAACGCTGGTAATCAAGCAAAGAACCTATGGGCTCTACTAATATGTATAAGTGATACGTTACAAGAAACATATGCACATATTAAAGTAGACACAAACCAAATAGCATACTACCATTTTTAGCAAGACTGAATATATAACTGTGAATATCCCAAGCTTCCATTAAGTAATATACAATCTAGTATGATACAATAATGGCCCCTAGGGCATATACACTAACAATCTCCCACTTGCACTAGGGCCATGAGGTGGCATATCGTAGACCTATCATCTCGAATAGCCTCTCGAACTGCGTCTGAGGAAGGGCCTTTGTGAATGGATCAGCAATGTTATTCTCTGTCTCTACTCTTTTCACCTCGATCTCCCGGCGATCTACGATCTCCCTGATCAGGTGATACCACCTTAAGATGTGTCTGGATTTCTGATGGGACCTGGGTTCCTTTGCTAAAGCTATAGCGCCGTTGTTGTCACAATACAGAGGTATTGGACCAACACTGGAAGGAACCACCTGAAGTTCTGTGAGGAACTTCTTCATCCAGACAGCTTCTTTTGTGGCATCGCAAGAAGCTATGTACTCCGCTTCCATTGTTGAGTCAGCAACGGTCTCCTGCTTGGAACTCTTCCAACAGACCGCCCCTCCATTGAGGGTAAAGACATAACCCGACATGGACTTGGAGTCATCTTTGTCACTCTGGAAGCCTGAGTCGGCAAAGGCCTCCATCTGGTGGTATTTTCCGCCATACACCAAGAACATCTCCTTAGTCCTCCTCAGGTACTTGAGAATGTTCTTCACTGCTATCCAGTATTTCTCCCCTGGGTTTGCCTGATACCGGCTTACAACGCTTAATGCGTATGCTACATCTGGTCTGGTACATAACATCGCATACATTATAGAGCCTGCCGCAGAAGCGTAGGGTATAATTGACATGCGATCCCTTTCCAAATCAGTCTTGGGAGACATCTCTTTGGAGAGGGTGATTCCGTGACAAGCCGGTAGGTTACCGCATTTAGAATCATCCATACTGAATCTCTTCACTATGGTGTCTATGTACCTAGACTGCGAAAGTCCCAACATCATCTTTGATCTATCACGATAGATCCGGATCCCTAGAATGTAGGTGGCATCACCCTGGTCTTTCATGGAGAATTTATGTGACAAGAATCTTTTGACTGACTGTAACATAGGAATATCATTTCCTATTAGGAGAATGTCATCCACGTACAAGACGAGGAATACTACAACTCTCCCTACAATCTTACTGTATATGCAAGGTTCATCTGGATTTTTGATGAAGTCGAATTCTTTGACAGCATCATCAAAACAGATGTTCCAACTCCGCGATGCCTGCTTTAGTCCATAAATGGACTTAAGCAGCTTGCATACTTTACCGCTGCTCCCACTCTGAATGAATCCCTCTGGCTGATCCATATAGACGCTCTCTTCCAAATTACCATTTAGAAAGACCGTCTTTACGTCCATCTGCCAGATTTCATAATCGTGGAAGGCAGCAATAGCAAGAAGGACCCGAATAGATTTAAGCATAGCCACTGGAGAAAAGGTTTCGTCATAGTCCAAACCAGGTCTTTGACGGAAACCCTTTGCAACAAGTCTAGCCTTATAGGTTTCAACCTGTCTATCCACACCAATCTTCTTTTTGAAGATCCATTTGCATCCTACAGGTTTTACCCCATCTGGAGCAACGTCCAAAGTCCATACTTTGTTAGTGTACATGGACTCCATTTCGGTCCGCATTACATCCAGCCATTTTACTGAGTCACCGCTCTGAATGACTTGCTGGAAACTAGTAAGCTCATCATAGTCAATAGTGCAATCCTCTCTATCCCCGTCTATGAGAAAACCGTAGTATCTCTCGGGCGGATGAAACTGCCTACTACTCCTGCGGAGTGGCGTCGGGATGTCCCTTTCTTCTGAAATCTCTGGTTCTACCATACCTTCAGTAGTAGTTTGTGGTTCTGGAATTTCTTCCAGTTCTATTTCGCTCCCACTTGTTTCCTTTTCTAAAAATTGATATTCTAGAAAATGGGCATTACGAGAAACAAAAACCTTTTGTTCCTCTGCGTAATAGAAAAAATACCCCCTGGAGTTCTTTGGGTATCCCACAAACTTACACAGTACTGAGCGTGCCTCGAGCTTGTCCGGATGCTGCTTTTTTACAAAAGCTGGACATCCCTATGTCTTCAGGTACTGAAGACAGGGTTTCTTCCCACTCCACATCTGATATGGTGTGGTAGGCACAGTTTTGGTTGGAACCTTGTTCAAAAGATATGCAGCTGATTCTAGTGCATAACCCCAGAAAGATCGCGGTAACTCGGCCTTACTCATCATGGAACGAACCATATCCAATAGGGTTCGATTCCTCATTTCTGATACACCGTTGAGTTGTGGTGTGTATGGAGGAGTAAGCTGAGAGAGAATTCCATTCTCTTTTAAGTAACCCAAGAACTCGGCACTTAAGTATTCACCACCTCGATCAGATCTCAGTGTCTTTATACTTTTGCCTGTTTGTTTTTCCACTTCATTCTTGTATTCCTAGAATTTCTCAAAGGCCTCGGATTTATGCTTCATCAAGAAGATATGTCCATACCTAGAGAAATCATCCGTAAAAGTAATGAAGTAGGAATAACCACCTCGCGCATGTGTAGACATTGGACCACACACGTCACTGTGTATGAGTCCTAAGAGCTCGCTTGCTCTTTCTCCATGTCCAGTGAACGGAGTCTTTGTCATATTTCCATGAGACAAGATTCACAAGTGGCATAAGACTGATACTCGAACGGATCCAAGTATCCCACTCTATGTAACTTTGTTAATCTTCTCTCATTGATGTGACCCAGTCTACAATGCCATAAGAAAGCCTGATTTGTTTCCCGAGACTTTCTTTTAAGTGTGTTCTGGACACTGAAAATCTGAGCTTGATTTAATACGTATATTCCGTTTTCTAATGTACCTAACCCAATCAAAACTTGATTTAGGTGGATGTGAACCACATCTCTTGCAAAAGTAAAATCATATCCTTCCTTAGAAAGTAAGGGTACAGATATGATATTACAAGTCGTACCTGGTACATAAAAACAGTTACGCAGAATCAATATCTGCCCAGTTGTCAGTCCAAGATGATATTCCCCTACGGATTCAGCGTCCATGCTCATTCCGTTAGCAACTGTGAGGGTCATATCACCTATCCCGATAACCCCACGGTTTCTCAGAGCCTGTAAAGAATTACAGATGTGAGTTCCTGACCCGGTATCCAATACCCAGGAAGTAGGGTTAACGACATACAGTTCTCTATCATAAACACACCCGAAGCCAAAGCCATAACATACTTCGAATCCTGGCTACTGGCTTTGCGAGCCCTGCAATCATTCTGCCAATGTTCATTCCTGTAACAATAGGAACGTCCCTCTTTTACTATATCCAGTCCCGAAACTTGTGCCTTTCTCTTTCCTTCTCCTTCCCTGGTTTCCTTCAGGGTAGGAGGCAGAGACTGTAGAATCAAGTCAGTATTTGACTCGTTTCCCAACGCGGTCTCCAGGTCCTGGAGCTCATCAATACAGCTAGTCATTGTAAGGACGTCGTCCCCTACAGATGACCCGTCAGCCAACCTCGCTTGAATTAATTCGTTCGAGGTTTCATATCTAGTGATATGAGATTGCTCTCTATATAAATCTTTATTATGGAGAAAAATGGAAACTAAGTCCATCTTCTCGTGCTGCTTCTGGTATACACCATCAACTGAAGCTAACACGAGGCACTTAGATTTCGCTTTATCTTTTTCCCTTGTCTAATGGATATCCATATCCGCGACAGTGGAAACTGGACCTAGGACGTAGGGATCTTGAGTAGTAATAGGGTGGTCCAGCTTGTCATAACCAATGGATATCTGGACAGACCTTTGCCATTCATATAAGTCAGATTCAGTCAATTTGTTATCTAGATGTAACCTAGGTGTGGTCACAAGGTCGCTGCAATTAAGAGAGAGAGAGAAGAAAACTATTTTAGCATGATGCTGTTACAAGCTTAGATTGGTTTTAATTTATCTAAACAGGATGGCTCCTACTGTTTCTTGAATCCTTCCTCAAACCATAAAAGAAGAATTAGCCAGGACTATTCTCACCGTACAATACTTGCTTAACCGTTCGGCCAGGCCGGTGTCGATACTTCGAGGGAGGTTTTCCAACGCTTTCGTGAAGTTCCTTAATTAAATAACCTCTTTTCTCTGGGGGCGTAACCCCGCTGACACCTTTCTAGGCACCTACTTGGTTTATAGCATTGATCGTTAAGTGACGAATCTCCTGATAAGTAGCATATACTCACAGTAGGATCGGGATCCAAATTATCATCGTATGATAATGTTGAAGGAATCCTACCAACATTCATCAAACTCCAAAATGGTATACATCTCTCTGCAAATTTCAGTTTCTTTAGAAATTCCCGATGTGGATTTTTGCCCCATGCTCTTATGACCTTGACGAAGGCCAACATATCATAAGTCACATGTCAAGTTCTACCCGTCATTATCCAGGTTAATTTGAACCCATCCGTACATACCCTTGACGAAGGCCAAAATAATAGTACGACTGTCCCAAACCAACGCATCTATCTATGCTACAGATAAATATCCAGCAACTAGTAATCACTATGCCTTGGCGAAGGTCAAAATACATAGCTTGAATACTACTGAATATTTAACTGAAATGACGGAGGGCTACGACTGGTTTTGGAAAAACCGTGAACGTAGTGAACTTGATATAATCGAAGGAACCTGATACTTTTTAAAAGGAGTGGTTAAAGCTCTGCAATTAAAAAATTTTGCTCTTTTAAAATAACCGAGTGGTTTCTTTTAAATTGGTTCCAACGATTCAACTTTGGTTTATTTTCTTTGCATTATAATAATGTGTCCCATCTTCTATCCTATCATTGTAGAAAACAACGAAAATACAACGTTCTCTTATGCCATCCGCATTCGCCACTGGGTCCCGTCATCACCCGTTAGGTTACTTAACTAACGACAGAGCGGGGGCTGGGCTAGCACGGGTGTAAAACATAAGTAACGTCTAATAGCTATCATATATAGATATTGTACATTCGTCAGACGCAATAATAAGCATTCCAGATCACAGACGAACTTTATTGGATTTATTAGCAATCCGTATTTTCTTTGAGCCTGCAATAAAAGACGGATTGCACAGTTGTGATGAATAGCCATTTACCCCACCCCAGACCCCTACGGGTACAGCAAACTACCCGTCAAGTACCCGAAGTGAAGCAGTCTCCCTTAACAACGTGAGTAGACCACTAAACACTTTGACGTACCCGGTAGTTTGTGTACCCCACCTTGGGTCAATCCTAGGAGCAAAAACAGTAAAAAGAAATAATACAACGGTGGCTACAACCGTAACCTGGATGTGCCCCGCGAAATAATATTACAACTTATTACAATTACATCGAATGAATTAATACAATAACCCATCACAAAACCCCGGTTAATCATCACAACAGTCCAACACAGTTCATATCCACAAATAGTTAAAAAACATCACAGATATGTGCAACCCCCTGCCAACCGACATACTAGCAGTTAGGGGAGGTTTACGAACACATAAAACATTACAGATCAAGACCCAATTAGCAAATATCTTAGAACATCGATCGAATACCAAATTCCGTGTCTACCCCAAAAGCAAGCCTGTACTGAAGTAACCTGGGTAGAAACAGAACATACAGGAAGACAAAAACCCAAAAATTATGAATTACTGTAAAACTCCGAGTCAACTCGGCGTTGACTCGGCGGCGGATCCGCGGCATAAGCACTCTATTGCCGCGGATCCGCGGCCGTTTTGCCGATTCACTGGCTCGTATTTTCCCAGTATTCATTAATTTCCCTGCTGTGAATTTTAAGGTATGTCAAATATTTTTTCAGACACTTTTAAAATTAACAGAAACTTAGGGTTTCGAATTTTTGTTTTCGTGTTTTTCTGTCGATCGAACTTCTAATCAGTTGCTAATAAGCTAGTAATGGTTTAGTTGGCTCTGATACCACTGTAAGTCCATGTCACGCACCCCACGAAGTTGCGGGGAGGCGGAATATATGAAAAACGATTATCAAAGCTTCGTAACACGGACTTGAGCGCATGAATCGTTATTTAAACCATTGCTAACTAACAACTAGAGGTTTAACTACTCGGATACGAAGTTATACCTCACGATACTAGTCCTTCGGGTCTTCATCGCGGTCCTCCACTCCTCGTAGGCTCCTTGGAACATCGGCACCTCAACGGCCACCTCGAATCAAAGACGATCCACCCGAAAGCTCCTACGCCAAGCTTAATCTCAAACTTGAGATAACTAGGTTGCTTAAAGTGCTAATCTAAGCTACCTAGGGGATATAGAGTGAGGTTATGGATGTATTAGTCTAGCTAACCCTTGATCTCAACACATGAGAGGCTAGGGTTAGGGTATGATGAGAGAGTGAGCTTGAGGAGAGAGAAGGTGAAGATGAGAATGAAATGAGATAATGATGTTATCATAATATATATGAAGCATTATTATTTATCCAAAAATCAAATAATAGAATTAACAACCATACTTCATAAATATCTATGAGTGATTCATCTCCATGAGTCATTAAGCATTTATGATGCATTAATGACTTGGATGAATCACACAAATGAGTCACTAATCTCATTTAATGCAATGCCACCTTAACCCCTGAGTCACCACACTTCTAGAAGCTTCCCGACAAATTACGAGAACACCCCTCCAATCCGTGAAAACACAGAAAAACTTTAGACTGTATAAATCCAGTAACCCGATACTAGAATCTGGCTTAAACCAAAGCCGACTAGTAAAAACTGTCCGAAAAAATCGTACGTGAGTAAACACACGTATGCGTCCGAACCCTTGTCGTAAAACCATACGACCTCTATATCGTTTCGCCTGGAGCAGGGAAACTCTCTGTGTGGGACTCTAAAGACTCAACACTACGCTGGCAGTGGGTTTAACCACAGACCGCAAGCGGCACTAGCTATACGTAACGGTCCCAGGTAGATGTCAATAAGAAGGCCAATAAGGAAAACCATTCGAACCCCTACTGAGCCTGATGTGACAATCTCCGTACAGTCCGGTCTGTTCGTCTAAGACTATCGCATATCAATCCTAGGGGGCGGCAAGCGCCAGTCCCCTAATAGCTGTATAAGTCGTGTCGGAGCGAAGCCCATTACACCCTGAGAAGCTACTGGAACCTACCAGTATATCTCGCTTGTCCTGGCCAGGGACTTTGCGTAATGGCTCTCTGACACGGCGCGATATCATCTCCTAATACCGGGAGAGACGAATCCTGTCTAACCACTACTGCCTCCAAGTGCTCGGGACTGCACCCAACTGCTACCTGTTTGCACGACTCCTTTGAGCCGTGGTAGGGTAGCAATCTAAGAACAGTGGGACACACTCGAGGCGAAGTAGCAGTGTCAAGTCTGCGGACTATGCTGTACTCATGTCATCTGGGAACTGTTAACTGACGACGGGTATAATACAAACCAATCAGTTCCCCTGCGAGTCCTGTCCGGTGTACCCGTAACCTAACGAGCACCTGTATACTATCTCCAGTACGACGTACTGATGGCTATGGGACAGACCATCTCCCCAACTGGGATGAGAAGCGTACACACTAGTCTACTCTGGAATATCGATGCCCTATCTCGATAATCCAACGACCAGGGACCTGTATAGGATGTTGCTTATAGACTACCCAGCCTCCACTAGTGTGACTGCCATCACAACGTTGGTAATCAAGCAAAGAACCTATGGGCTCTACTAATATGTATAAGTGATACGTTACAAGAAACATATGCACATATTAAAGTAGACACAAACCAAGTAGCATACTACCATTTTTAGCAAGACTGTATATACAACTGTGAATATCCCAAGCTTCCATTAAGTAATATACAATCTAGTATGATACAATAATGGCCCCTAAGGCATATACACTAACAGTCGATCCCTTCACCTGATATCCGGACTACATTAAACTTTTCGATTGATCCATCAAAATCCCGTAATTCCCCGAGAGCTCAACACTCAAGTACAGTTTAAAAATATCCGGTACATGCCCCAGCATCGATGATCCAGCCGTAGAAGGGCAAACCCAAGCCTCACTAATGGCACCGCGGAACTGCCGTAAACCCTAAGGTTCAAGGGCGTTCTCGTGGTCATTATGTCGAGTTAGGGTTTCATTCTTCGAGAGGGTCCATCGAAATACCTGCATGTTCTTCCAAATACTTTATACTTGGGAAAATGGGTTTCTGACAATCGTTCGAATCCTTTAACTTCGTCTGGACAGCATGTGAATACCCTTCTCCCGTACGCTAAACAATGCTTCAATTCTCAAGAATAACCGATACCCTAATGGTTATCGCATTCGAGCCGCAGCTCCTTCTGCCCGTGCGCCCGTGGTAACAGAAACCACCCTCCGATATCGACGAAGATAGATCAAAGGAACGAATGAAATGCGGTGCAAACAAATGTACATCCTAAGGCTACTTAAGAAGAGTAGCGTATCGTAAGTATGCCACGGATCATACCCACGGTACGTCACTCTACCTAAGTCACCTACTCCATCAACCAAGGGTCACCCTAGACATATACAAGGTTAAACCTAGCGCTCTGATACCAACTTTGTCACGACCCGAAAGTACGGAACGTGACTGGCACTTAGATTACGAAGCGTCTAGAGGCGCAACGTAACCTAAGTAAGCCGAAGCCCAGAAATCTAAATCATAAAAAGAAGAAGTAAAGGAAAATATGTAGAAAACAAGTTTAAAAGCAATATCCAATTTTCTCAAAAATTTCGGCAGAGTCTCCTTTGTAAAAACTGGCCCCAAAAGGGTACAAACAAGAATAATATATATACAAACAATAAAAAGCATCCCCAAACGGGAGCTAGCTCTACGCCAAAAGGCGGAAACAACCACATCAATGCACAATAGTATACAACGCCAAAGGGCGAGGCTCAAAACTCAAAAGAAAACAAAACCACCAAATATCATAATAATACAAGCGCGGCTCTAAGGTCGAAATAAACAACTGATCCAATAAACTATCAAGTAATACAAGTTTGGTTGATGGAGCTTTCTAGATACAAATGAAATAATAAAAGTACAATGGCGGTCCAGATACAAGTGAACCAACCTACCGTGCAAATCATCCTGAGTGAAAAGATGTGCCAGCAAGCTGCCAGGAAAACCTGTACATCGAACCTGTAATAAAATTTGGCACAACGGGGGTGAGTTGCCAACTCGTGAGTAGAAGATATCTGCAAAAAGAAATCGAATGCACGACGCTATTCTAGGTCATAATAATATACTAATATACTACTAGTCATCAAGTAAAGACAGGATAATAAGCTACGTGTAAGTGCAAATGCTCCGTGCTCGTATCAGTGCCTTATATAGAACTATGTCATGTGAATGAGTATGCATGCACCATGAATGTGAAATAACCAATCCTGAAATCTAGATATATCTGTATAAGAAATCTTTAACTTTTATCATGGTAAAATGTGTATAGAAATCTGAAATATCAACGATGAAATCCATGGAAATCCGTGTCAAGCATCGACACAAAACATGTAAATCTCAAGTCTCAATACCTCATAATCTCAATGTCTCATAGTCTCAATATCTCAGGCACCGTCAGTCCGGATCGGCCCATATCATCAAATCTCACGACAACGGTCGGTATCCTCCGGATATCCGCCGCGCCAGACATCACCGGTAGGTAGCCCTCCCCTGCCAGGCTCATCGTCTACAACTCGATCTTCTTGCCCTGGGGTACCATACCGGGCCCACCATGTACTCAAGACGGTTCATCCACTCCTCGAATCGGGTCTTGAAATCCAACAGAAAACATAAAATCTCATGGTGGACGACACATACATCACTAGAAAACCGCATCTTATGTTTTAAAAAGAGAGGAGAAGAGAGAGAAGTTTTTATATATTCTTGCGGTTTTCCCCAAAAATCCAGAAATCTCATAGAAATCCAAAATCCCAAAATCATGAGTAAGTATATGATAAGTGTCGGCATATGCCCCATAATACTGCATGATAACATGAAAATGCAAATGCATGAAATGTCTAAGTAATAAATACCATGTCTATACTAACACCAGAGAGTAATCACAATATTATATCGATCTAGCTGTTAGCTGATTGTATCAATAAAAGATAATATGATCTAAAGTGTACGTGACATAGCAATTACCGATGATGATGTGTGTGAGCCGGCAAATAAGTGTGCGTGGAATATGCGCATCATCGGTAATGGTGTTGGTGTCCTAACAGGCATAGTTTTATTCTGATTATAGAAACATATGAATGAACATGCACCATTATGATTACGGTATGAATGTAAAGACGGATGTGTAATAACCACTCATCTGTGATATACAAGTATAACTACAACTTATGACTCGAGCCTAAACCAGTGTCCATCTAATCTCCTAAGGAAACTAAACCTAAGAAACTAGTCAATAAGAAATAAGAGTCCACCTAAGGTCTGAATCCATATCTCTAATAGTCGGCGATCCAGCCTCAATAGCGTCACATACGTAGTACGGCTTCCTCGAATCAAGAGTGCGGATCAATCATCATATCTATGCCTCGTACGGTAAAATCCATCGTACGGCATCCCAATATCAGGGTACGGGTCAAGTATCACCTACGTGTCTCATCATTCGTATAATATCATCATCAACACATGTCAAGATCAAGGTGCTATACTGTAATCGCATACATCAATCATATATCATTGTCAGCATAAATATACATCATTAATTTATCCTCAGAAATATCATGTCATATGTATCATATTGTGATTAAGTCACACTTAGATTATATCGTAATCAAGTCACACCTATATGATATCGTAATCAAGTCACACATATATGATCGAAATCAAGTCACGCCTATATGATGTCGTAATCAAGTCACACCTATATGATATCATTTCAGAATTTCAGGCACAGGTTACGGTCCGGGTTCTATTTTAGAGTCCCATATACTTCAATATCATCACTACCCTTTATTATTTATGTATACCTATTCATTATCTCATTTCCTAATGATCCGCTAACATCATAACACGACTGTAAAGCCAAGAATCACGGCATCAAGCCCAGTTATATTGTTTCATCCCCGTGTATCATATCACATCGTTGTATCACATATACGTATTGTGTGTATATATATATACCTACACCTAGTCCTATATATATATATACACATACACGTATACACCACGTCGAGTCTCAGTGTGTGCATGTGTATATCTACCTGAAACCTACGAATCTCCTCCAAGATATTCATTCACGGGTAAGGTCTTTCTAAATCAATTTAGTCCAACCTAAGGTCACTACTAGGGTCCTACTCACCGAAATTCTAAGGTCACGTCAGGCTTCCTAATGACAATAAGTACTATCCCTATTCTACGTTTGCGGGGGTGCTAAACGCCATCCACCCGACTTCCCCCCGTAGATATACATTTACTCACCTGGTCCTTGTCTGCCGAAGACGGTGTCGCCATCCTCTTCTTCATCGCCCGCAGTCCACGTGAGGGGTACCTATACGCAAACACAAATAATATCGTAAACTGAATCACGAACAACATCAAAACGACGCACGAAACGCGCATAGGTTAAAACCTATGTCCCGCTCATGCAAAAGAACCAATTATCGCTCGATATCGGCGTACAAACGCCGATTGATCGAGATAAGCATCAACAAACAACTCATAGTTATAAAACTCATTACTTATAATATAAAACATAATTTAATTCATCGAAACCCTAAAAATCGATCAAATCGTCCGATTCCGTAAAACCTGGAAACACCAATTTACCGTTTTACTTCAAAACTTGATGTTTAAAAGAAACTAATGGTCATAGTATTCATTAGTTAGCATAACTAGACTATATAAACCATCACTATATTTTTAACACCCTAATTTATATTAGTTTGAAAATTCTAGTTTGCAAACTTGCCCGATTTCGATACTTTTAAGGAAAATTTCACAATATCTCATCTAAACTGGATTATGCATGAATTAATGCATTAAACTACAATTCATGATGATAATAATATAATGAAATCATAATTTAGATTTTAAAACTCATTTATTTAAGAATTTCCAAAATCTAGTTAGCAAAAATAGCATTTTTATTAGTATTTTTCAATTATCAATAGAAACTAGTAACCAATTTAAGTTTTTCATTCCACTAATAAGTTAATATACTCATTAAAAACACAATCTAGTGTTACAAACATTAATTGGAATTTTATCTCACCAATATATACAATATATAGAAATCTAGTTCGCAAAATGGATTAATTTAAACAATTTTGGATAAACAATTTACAATATATCATCCATACAAGATTTTCCACTTCTAAAAATGTTAAACTAGTTATTATAACCCTACTTAATTAATAAAAACCATAACTTAATTTTATAAAGGCTAACTTGAATTTTAAAACTTTTAGATAGAAATTATTTATTAAATCTAATTATGCTTAAATGAAACATCTAATAACAATAAATCAAAAGAAGAAAATTTATACCTCCACAATATGAAATCCAAACATGAAAATAAGCCTCCAAAATGAATGCTTTCCATCTCCAAAATCCATGTAAAGATGAGCAAAGAATAGAGGGTAGGAATTAATTAGGATTTTGTGGGTTATTTATTGAATTTTTGATGAATTTTGAAGATTTTTAATACAAAAATGATGGGGGGAAAATTTTGGGGCTGCCCATGGTGGTGAGGCCGGCCATGAGGTGAGGAAAAGAGAGGAGAGTGAGAAAAGATGAAGAAAAGTGTATAAGGTTTCACAAAAATATCATACAATTAAGTCTTTTCATGAATTTATTTAAAAATTCTTTATTTTCTTCACTCCATTTGACCTAGAATGGTCTAGAACCATTGTAAAATTTTGAAAATAAATTTTGCATAAAACACACTTGATTCTAATATGCAATGGTTCACTTTTGCTAATTAAACCCATTCAAATTTGTAATTTACACTAATTTAGTGTAAAAATAAATCTTATGTTAATATTTAAAATAATTAATTTAAGAAAAATATTTAATTAAACTAAAAATTTATAAGTGGCTAAATAAACACCATTTACTAGTAATAAAATAATTAAAATAGGTATTTTTAAATTTATAATGAAAAATAATTACGGTTTTGTTTTATGAAAACTACGTTTTACTTTACCGAAAATTATAAAATTCACTTAAACGATTTTATTTATTTAATTAATTATTTAATTATTTTTAAAATGTTACAACAGAAATGTAATAAGCATCACAGAACAATACAGATATCTAGGATCCCCGGGTTTCACAGAGCCGCTACTGAAACCCGACGTTCCCCTGGTCGTATGGATAGCCTGTACAATGAAATCCTAGATCCCTACGGGCGCGGCAAGTTACCCGCCAAAACCTGAAGCGAGGCAGCCCCCTTCAGCAACGTGAATGGACCACCCAGCACTTCACGGAATCCGGTAACTTGGGCACCCCTCCTTGGGTCAACCTATACCCCCTACGGGTGCGGCGAATAGCCCGCCAATTCTAGAATGAAGCCCCCTCCGTCTCAAAGCCATGAGATGCAGGCCTGTTGCCCTCTAGAACCCGGCTATCCGTGCACCCCACCGCGGGGTAATCCTAGTACAGAAAGTAAAATATACATACAACGGGTACATCGACCTCAGCCCGGTCGTGCCCCAAAAGAATAATATACAAACAGGCAGTGACGGCAGTCCACATGTCGGACGCTCGCCCCGCAATATCAAATGTACATAATAATACCAAAACTGTACAAACATTGCATCAAGGCTATCCACCACGACAAATCCGCAATATCACAGCGCAACACAGAACATCAACGTGAATATGACGTTCGCAAATCCGTCTAAAAGGGCTATAGCAGTTAGACAGAATTTACCGATCAAATGACATTCACGGTCGCAGATATAATGTAAATACTGTGAACTAACATGTTTAAAATTTTCGATCGACTGAATTTTCCGAAGTGGGCCCCAAACACAACTATAGCACTCAAAGAAAATCTGGGCCCAAAACGAATATACCAAAAACCCTATTTCCATGTCAGAGAGCCTCTGTAGAAATTAGGTGCAGAGAGGAGTTATAATGGCCGCGGAACCGCGGCCAATGCATGGGTCTGGCCGCGGTTCCGCGGTGGAACAGTAACATTGGGGCACCAAATTTTTACAGAACTCTTAAAAAACCCTGCACAACTTTTTAACATGCCCAGAAAAATTTTTAGAGCACAAAATAAAATCGACAGCAACTAGACCAGAAAATGCGGGTTTTTGAAAATTCGTTCGATCGAACTTGTAAACACGTTAGAACAAGCTAGGCTAGGTTAATGGTGTGGCTCGGATACCAGTGTAAGTGCACGGCAGCGCCCCGGCCGTCTGTACGAGGCCAAAATGCGGAATCAAAATTTTTTCTTTAGACAAGAACCGACGCTACCGCGGACTTGTAAACCCGAATCGGGCCATTAATCTAATGCTAGCTAACTAGAGAAGGGGTAGAGAGATATACCGAGCGATCCGTGTCCTTCGGTCTTCTCGTCGTCGTCCCGATCTCCCCGCGGAATCTCCGGTCTTCATCTCCTCTTCGGAAGGGCGCCACATCGCCGGGTTCTTTTACGGGCTCCCACCTCTAGACCGAGGCAACTCGGGCACGAAGTTGGCGAGCCGACGTGTCCAAGAAATGCTGTAGGCTAAGTGTGGATTACTTTGTCTCAAAGGGTTGTGAAGTTGCCTTTTTGGGTGGAGGAATGAGATATAGAGATGAACTAGAAAGCCTTTGCAAGCAAATGAGAAACAAAAATGCCACACCACAAAAATTGTGACAACCCCACACTAAGAATGGCCGGCCCCTAGCTTCAAGAATGAAAGAGAGTGGAGTAAGCAATAATACAAGAGAGAGAAAATGATAATCGTGAAGAATAATGATCACAATCAAATCTCCACTCCATCACCTAATCATATCAAGTCATGATGAACAAATGAAGTCAAAAGATGGTGGAACCATCATGAAGCTACAACCATCATGAAAACCATCATGTCAAAAGTCTTCTCCTTAATAAAATGCACAACTGCAAATAACTCCCTCCACCAAATTTCAGCCAAAGAAAGAAACAAAGGAAAATGGCCGAAACGGAAAGCAAACTGGCAACTTCAGAAAAACGATCCCGTAATAAATTACAGGAAAACCCCGCGACTGTATATACATACCTGCATTTGTATTCCGACCGAATACAAATGCAATGAGACAAAATCTACACTGTACAATACTAGGATCCAGCTTAAATCAAAGCCCGCTAGTATTATCCGTCCGATCATGATCCGTGCAATACCGCACGTATATGATCGAACCCTGCCATATCTCCATATGGCCTCTACAGCGTTTCGCCCGAAACTTGAGAAACGGTCTGTGGGGGACTCTAAAGACTCGTCAATACTTTGGTTGTGGATTTAACCACTAGCACGTCAGAGGTATTAGCCATACGTAACGGGCTACCAGGTATTGACCAAAAGGGGCGTCGATGAGCGAACTCATCCTGACACCCTACTGAGCCTGTCAGTGATAATATCCGTACAGTCCGGTCCGTTCGTCTATGAGCATCGCATGGCGGGCCTAGGGGGTTGGTAAAAGTCAGACCCCCAAAAGCGGTACAAGTCGTGTCGGAGTGTAGCCCAGAACACCCTGAGATACTACTGGAATACCTATCAGTAAATCTCCTGCCTTGGCCAAAGACTTCGTGTAAGTCCATGTCACGCACCCCACGAACTTGCATGGAGGCGGAATATATGAAAAACAATTATCAAAACTTCGTAACACGGACTTGAGCGCATAAATCGTTTCCAAACCATTGCTAACAAAGTACTAGAGGTTTAACTACTCGGATACGAAGTTATACCTCACGTTACTTATCCTTCGGATCTTCATCGCGGTCCTCCACTCCTCGTAGGCTCCTTGGAACATCGGCACATCAACGGCCTCTTCGAATTAAAGACGATCCACACGGAAGCTCCTACGCCAAGCTTAATCTCAAACTTGAGATAATTAGGTTGCTTAAAGTGCTAATCTAAGCTACTTAGAGGATATAGAGTGAGATTATGGATGTTTTAGTCTATCTAACCCATACATGAGAGGTTAGGGTTAGGGTTTCAAGAGAGAGTGAGCTTGAGGAGAGAGAAGGTGAGAATGATAATGAAAAGAATAATGAACTCATATGAATATATCAACCATAACAATTAATCAAATAAATAATATAAATGATTTATCATCATGGTTAGATTCATTCATCTAGTGTGATTCATCATATGACTCACTGACTCATTAATGAATCATTTAATACAAAGCATGAATCACACAAATGAGTCATTAAGCAATTAATGCACATGCCCTCTTAACCCCTTAGTCACCACTCTTCTAGAACCTTCCCGACAAATTACGAGAACGCCCCTCCAATCCGTGAAAACACGGAAAAACTTTAGACTGTATAAATTCAATAACCCGATACTAGAATCTGGCTTAAACCAAAGTCGACTAGTAAAAACTGTCCGAAAATTCGTACGTGCGTAAACACACGTATGCGTCCGAACCCTTGTCGTAAAACCATACGACCTCTATATCGTTTCGCCTGGAGCAGGGAAACACTCTATGTGGGACTCTAAAGACTCGACACTACGCTGGCAGTGGGTTTAACCACAGACCGCAAGCGGCACTAGCTGTACGTAACGGTCCCCAGGTAGATGTCGATAAGAAGGCCGATGAAGAAAACCATCCGAACCCCTACTGAGCCTGATGTGACAATCTCCGTACAGTCTGGTCTGTTCGTCTAAGACTATCGCATATCAAGCCTAGGGGCGGCAAGCGTCAGTCCCCTAATAGCTGTATAAGTCATGTCGGAGCGAAGCCCATTACACCCTGAGAAGCTACTGGAACCTACCAGTATATCTCGCTTGCCCTGGCCAGGGACTTTGCGTGATGGCTCTCTGACACAGTACGATATCATCTCCCAATACCGGGAGAGACGAATCCTATCTAACCACTACTGCCTCCAAGTGCTCGGGACTGCACCCAACTACTACCTGTTTGCACGACTCCTTTGAGCCGTGGTAGGGTAGCAATCTAAGAACAGTGGGACACACTCGAGGCGAAGTAGCAGTGTCAAGTCTGCGGACTATGCTGTACTCATGTCATCTGGGAACTGTTAACTGACGATGGGTATAATACCAACCAATCAGTTCCCCTGCGAGTCCTGTCCGGTGTACCCGTAACCTAACGAGCACCTGTATACTATCTCCAGTACGACGTACTGATGGCTGTGGGACAGACCATCTCCCCAACTGGGATGAGAAGCGTACACACTTAGTCTACTCCGGAATATCGATGCCCTATCTCGATAATCCAACGACCAGGGACCTGTATAGGATGTTGCTTACAGACTACACAGCCCCCACTAGTGTGACTGTCATCACGACGCTGGTAATCAAGCAAAGATCCTATGGGCTCTACTAATATGTATAAGTGATACGTTACAAGAAACATATGCACATATTAAAGTAGACACAAACCAAGTAGCATACTACCATTTTTAGCAAGACTGTATATATAACTGTGAATATCCCAAGCTTCCATTAAGTAATATACAATCTAATATGATACAATAATGGCCCCTAGGGCATATGCACTAACAATCTCCCACTTGCACTAGGGCCATGAGCTGGCATATCGTAGACCTATCATCTCGAATAGCCTCTCGAACTGCGTCTGAGGAAGGGCCATTGTGAATGGATCAGTAATGTTATTCTCTGTCTCTACTCTTTTCACCTCGATCTCCCGGCGATCTACGATCTCCCTGATCAGGTGATACCGCCTTAAGATGTGTCTGGACTTCTGATGGGACCTGGATTCCTTCGCTAAAGCTATAGCGCCGTTGTTGTCACAATACAGAGGTATTGGACCAACACTGGAAGGAACCACCTGAAGTTCTGTGAGGAACTTCTTCATCCAGACAGCTTCTTTTGCGGCATCGCAAGCAGCTATGTACTCCGCTTCCATTGTTGAGTCAGCAACGGTCTCCTGCTTGGAACTCTTCCAACAGACCGCCCCTCCATTAAGGGTAAAGACATAACCCGACATGGACTTGGAGTCATCTTTGTCACTCTGGAAGCCGGAGTCGGCAAAGGCCTCCATCTGGAGGTCTTTTCCGCCATACACCAAGAACATCTCCTTAGTCCTTCTTAGGTACTTGAGAATGTTCTTTACTGCAATCCAGTGCTTCTCCCCTGGGTTTGCCTGATACCGGCTTACAACGCTCAATGCGTATGCAACATCTGGTCTGGTACATAACATCGCATACATTATAGAGCCTACCGCAGAAGCGTAGGGTATAATCGACATGCGATCCCTTTCCAAATCAGTCTTGGGAGACATCTCTTTGGAGAGGGTGATTCCGTGACAAGCTGGTAGGTTACCGCGCATAGAATCATCCATACTGAATCTCTTCACTATGGTGTCTATGTACCTGGACTGTGAAAGTCCCAACATACTCTTTGATCTATCACGATAGATCCGGATTCCCAGAATGTAGGTGGCATCATCCAGGTCTTTCATGGAGAATTTATGTGACAAGAATCTTTTGACTAACTATAACATAGGAATATCATTTCCTATTAGGAGAATGTCGTCCACGTACAAGACGAGGAATACTACAGCTCTCCCTACAATCTTACTGTATATGCATGGTTCATCTGGATTTTTGATAAAGTCAAATTCTTTGACAGCATCATCAAAACAGATGTTCCAACTCCGCGATGCCTGCTTTAGTCCATAAATGGACTTAAGCAGCTTGCATACTTTACCGCTGCTCCCACTCTGAATGAATCTCTCTGGCTGATCCATATAGACGCTTTCTTCCAAATTACCATTTACAAAGGCCGTCTTTACGTCCATCTGCCAGATCTCATAATCGTGGAAGGCAGCAATAGCAAGAAGGACCCGAATAGATTTAAGCATAGCTACTGGAGAAAAAGTTTCGTCATAGTCCAAACCAGGTCTCTGACGAAAACCCTTTGCAACAAGTCTTGCCTTATAGGTTTCAACCTGTCTATCTATACCAATCTTCTTTTTGAAGATCCATTTGCATCATACGGGTTTTACCCCATCTGGAGCAATATCCAAAGTCCATACTTTGTTAGTGTACATGGACTCCATTTCGGTCCACATTGCATCCAGCCATTTTACTGAGTCACCGCTCTGAATGGCTTGCTGGAAGCTAGTAGGCTCATCATAGTCAATAGTGCAATCCTCTCTATCCCCGTCTATGAGAAAACCGTAGTATCTCTCGGGCGGATGAGATTGCCTACTACTCCTGCGGAGTGCCGTCGGGATGTCCCTTTCTTCTGAAACCTCTGGTTCTACCATACTTTCAGTAACAGTTTGTGGTTCTGGAATTTCTTCCAGTTCTATTGCGCTCCCACTCTTCTGATTTTCCAAAAATTCAGTTTCCAAGAAGCAGGCATGAAGAGAAACAAAGACCTTTTGTTCCTCTGCGTAATAGAAATAATATTCCTTGGAGTTCTTTGGATATCCCACAAATTTGCATTTTACTGAGCGTGCCTCGAGCTTGTCCGCATGCTGCTTCTTTACAAAAGCTGGACATCCCCATGTCTTATGATACTTAAGACTGGGTTTCTTCCCACTCCACATCTGATATGGTGTGGTAGGCACAGTCTTGGTTGGAACTCGGTTCAAAAAATATGCAGCTGATTCTAGTGCATATCCCCAGAATGATCGCGGTAACTCAGCATTACTCATCATGGAACGAACCATATCCAATAGGGTTCGATTCCTCCTTTCTGATACACCGTTATGTTGTGGTGTGTATGGAGGAGTAAGCTGAGAGAGAATTCCATTCTCTTTTAAGTAACCTAGGAATTCGGTACTTAAGTATTCACCACCTCGATCAAATCTCAGTGTCTTGATACTTTTGCCGGTCTGTTTTTCTACTTCATTCTTGTATTCTTGGAATTTCTCGAAGGCCTCGGATTTATGTTTCATTAAGAAGATATATCCATACCTAGAGAAATCATCTGTAAAAGTAATGAAGTAGGAATAACCACCTCGCGCATGTGTAGACATTGGACCGCACACGTCACTGTGTACGAGTCCCAAGAGCTCGCTCGCTCTTACTCCGTGTCCAGTGAACGGAGTCTTTGTCATCTTTCCTATGAGACAAGATTCACAAGTAGTATAAGATTGATATTCGAACGGATTCAAATATCCTTCTCTATGTAACCTAGTCAACCTTCTCTCATTGATGTGACCTAGTCTACAATGCCATAAGAAAACCTGATTTAATTCCGGAGGCTTTCTTTTAAGTGTGTTCTGGATACTGAAAATCTGAGCTTGATTTAATACGTATATTCCGTTTTCTAATGTACCTGACCCAATCAAATCTTGATTTAGGTGGATGTGAACCACATCTCTTGTAAAAGAAAAATCATATCCTTCTTTAGAAAGTAAGGGTACAGATATGATATTACAAGTCGTACCTGGTACATAAAAACAGTTACGCAGAATCAATATCTGCCCAGTTGTCATTCCAAGATGATATTCTCCTACGGATTCAGCGTCCATGCTCATTCCATTAGCAACTGTGAGGGTCATATCACCTATCCCGATAACCCTACGATTTCTCAGAGCCTGTAATGAATTACAGATGTGAGTTCCTGATCCGGTATCCAATACCCAGGTAGTAGGGTTAACTGACATACAGTTCTCTATCATAAACACACCCGAAGTCGAAACCACAACATGCTTCGTATCCTGGCTACTGGCTTCTAAAGCCCTGCAATCATTCTGCCAATGCCCAATCGCACAACAATAAGAATGTCCCTTAATAGGGTGGTCCAGCTTGTCATAGGCAATGGACATCTGGACAGACTTTTGCCAGTCAAATAAGTCAGATTCAGTCAATTTATTATCTAGATGTAACCTATATGTGGTCACAAGGTCGCTGCAATTAAGAGAGAGAGAAGAAAACTATTTTAGCATGATGCTGTTACAAGCTTAGATTGGTTTTAATTTATCTAAACAGGATGGCTCCCACTGTTTCTCGAATCCTTCCTCAAACCATAAAAGAAGAATTAGCCAGGACTATTCTCACCGTACAATACTTGCTTAACCGTTCGGCCAGGCCGGTGTCGATACTTCGAGGGAGGTTTTCCAACGCTTTCGCGAAGTTCCTTAATTAAATAACCTCTTTTCTCGGGGGGCGTTGTTAGTTGTATGTATGCCCTAGAGGCCAGTATTGTACAAATGATGTATATTATATTGGATGCTTGGACATATATAGAGATGACTTTCTTGCTCGATATGATAGTATGCTATCTGGTTACTCTTTATCTTAACATGTACACTTGTCTCTTTATACTGTCTTATAGTTACATGTTGGTAAAGCCCTTAGGATGTGTACTTGACTACCTGGACTATGATGCAGATCATACTAGTGGGGACATGGTAGTCCATAGGTACATCCTTCAAGGTCCCTAGTCGTGGGTGTATCGAGACGGGGCATCGATATACCAGTATAGACTAGCGTATACGTTTCTCGACCCATGAGATGGGCGATGGATAATCCCATATCCATTGGTGTATGACATCAGAGATGGTATACGGGTGCTCAGTAGAGACTGGGTACACTGGACGGACTCGCCGAGAACTCCCAGATGGTATTATACCTCACGTCAGATGGCAGTTCTCAGGTGACACTTGTGCAGGTTAGTCTGTAGACCCGAAATCGTCATAGAGTCTTGTGTGATTCCCACTGTGCTTTGATCTCCACCTTACCACGTCCATAAGGGCGTGCAAAACGGTGATCTTTGGGTACAGTCCCGAGTCACATGGAGGCAATGAGCGATAGGAGGGGTTTCGTCTCTCCCGATATTGGGGGTTGATGTTGCGCTGTGCTTGATTGGCCGTAACAGGGAAGTCCCTGGCCAGGGCTGATCAGAGATTTGCTGGTAAGTGTTACCAGTAGTTTCTCGACCCGTTATGAGCCTAACATCGGCACGACTTATCGGTTATTGGGGTCTGACGTTTACCACCCCTAGACTTGATATGCGACATATCAGACGAACAGACCGGACTCTACGGTAAGTGTTACTGGTTGGATTCACAGGAGTGTGAGCGGGCTAGCTCGTCGATCTTCTGATCGCTCAATACCCGAATGGCCGTTACGTTTAGCAGACCGCTTGCGGGTTGTGGGTGCTTGATATGATCATCATCTGCTGCCGGCGTATTGACGAGTCTTTAGAGTCCTACACAGAGATTTCCTGGTTCAAGCGAAACGAAACAGGAGCGCATATGAGATATGTGCAGGACCGAGAATAATGCGTGTATGTGATACCGTATTCCATTCTCGCGATAAATGTTTCGATTGGTTGTATGCGATATAACCTAGTTATCGAATCATTGATTCGATAAATCGATACATTGTATACTAGTCGGTTATGTGCGACATGACCGGATCATTGAATCAAGTGTTGGTTTAATGATTTAATATATAATTATATATTTGATATATTACTTTGCATTAACTAGTATTGGTTCACTTTAAAGGGATTTTCTCACTTGTATAGCACATTGTATATGTGATATATTTTGTGTGCACTTGATTGTATCATGTTTGATGATACATTCTCTCTTGGATTTGTGTAAAGACTTAAACCATGTTTAGTGAATGGTTAGGGTTTCTTATTTTCACTTAATTATTTATCTTTTCCTTTTTGAGAAAGAGATATATGAAAACAAAATGGTTTCCTTTTTATCATGAAGCTTGTTGAAGCTTCATGAAGCTTTGACCAAGTGACCATTTTGTCTTCATGCTTAACCCTAACCATTCCCACTTACCATGGTCTATTCTCTACACTTGACCTTAGTTAGGATATGATAAGTATTGATTTCTTTTCTATTATGAAATACTTTTATCATATTCTATCTTCATCTTCTCCTTCTTCTTCAAGAAAGAAAACAAGACTCCATCAATGGCATCTTGAGTTCTAAAGTGAGAAATCCAATTCTAAAGTGAACCCACCTCCTATTTCTTCATCCTCTACCTCTTGCCAAGTGGTTTTGGGTGTTTTCTTCACAAGTTTCACAACTAGGTGAAGTCGGAGCTTGATCCAGTGTAGCATCGACGTAGATCATCTTCAGCATCGAAACCGACGACAAGTCCGCTCATTTCTCCGATGAAGCCGATGAGAGAGTTCGGGATTCGAGATGGACAGCGAGGGAACGACTACATGGAGCCAAGGAAGTGGATAACCGGATCTACAAAGGTTGTAGCTTTCTTCTTTTAGTTAAGATGTTAACTAGTTTATTGTTTCGCCTAAAATTCTAGTTAACGATCCGTATTAGAGTTTCTCGGCACTTGTAAAATTTAAAATTGGCATGGTTGATGCCTTGTGAGACCTCTTGAGAGTGCCTAGGAACCCTACAGGCGTAACCCCGCTGACACCTTTCTAGGCACCTACTTGGTTTATAGCATTGATCGTTAAGTGACGAATCTCCTGATAAGTAGTATATACTCACAGTAGGATCGGGATCCAAAATATCATCGTATGATAATGTTGAAGAAATCCTACCAACATTCATCAAACTCCAAAATGGTATGCATCTCTCTGCAAATTTCAGTTTCTTTTGAAACTCCCGATATGGATTTTTGCCCTATGTTCTTATGACCTTGACTTTGGCCGACAAATCATAAGTCACATGTCAAGTTCTACCCGTCATTGTCCAGGTTAATTTGAACCCATCCGTACATACCCTTGACTTTGGCCAACAAAGCAGTACGACTGTCCCAAACCAACGCATCTATCTATGCTGCATATGAATATTCAATAGCTACCAAACACTGTGCCTTGACTTTGGCCAACAAACACAGCTTGAATACTATTGAATACCCAAATGAAATGACGGAGGGCTACGAATGATTTTGGCAAAACCGTGAACGTAGTGAACTTGATATAATCGAAAGAACCTGATACTTTTTAAAAGGAGTGGTTAAAGCTCCGCAATTAAAAATTCTGATCTTTTAAAATAACCGAGTGATTTCTTTTAAATTTGTTCCAATGATTCAACTTTGGTTTATTTTCTTTGCATTATAATAATGTGTCCCATCATTAATCTTATCATTGCAGAAAACAACGAAAATACTACGTCCTCTTATGCCATCCGCATTTTCCACTGGGTCCCGTCATCACCCGTTAGGTTACTTAACTAACGACAGAGCGGGGGCTGGGCTAGCGCGGGTGTAAAACATAAGTGACGTCTAATAGCTATCATATATAGATATTGTACATTCGTCAGACGCAATAATAAGCATTCCAGATCACAGATAAACTTTATTGGATATGCAAGCAATCCGCGTTTCTTTTGAGCCTGCAAGGAAAGACGGATTAGACAGTTGTGATGAATAGCCATTACCCCACCCTAGACCCCTACGGGTACGGCAAACTACCCGCCAAGTACCAGAAGTGAAGCGGTCTGCCTCAACACTTCAAAATACCCGGTAGTTTGTGCACCCCACCTTGGGTCTATCCTAGGAGCAAAAACAGTAAAAAGAAATAATACAACGGTGGCTACAGCAGCAACCTGGATGTGCCCCGCAAAATAATATTACAACTTATTACAATTACATCGAATGAATTAATACAATAACCCATCACAAAACCCGGCTAATCATCACAACAATCCAATACAGCTTATATACACAAACAGTTAAAAATAACATCACAGATATGTGCAACCCCCTGCCAACCGACATACTAGCAGTTAGGGGAGGTTTACGAACACATAAAACATTACAGATAAAGATCCAATTAGCAAATAGTTTAGAACATCGATCGATTACCTATATCCGCGTCTACCCCAAAAGCAAATCTGCACAGAGGAAACCTGGGCAGAAACAGAACATACAAGAAAACAGAGAACAATAAAATAGGAATTACTGAGCAAATCCGAATAAACGCGGCGTTGACTCGGCGGCGGATCCGCGGCACAAGCTCTCTATTGCCACGGATCCGCGGCCGTTTTGTCGAGTCACTAGCTCATTTTTTTCAGTATTCTTACAATTCCCTGCTGTGAATTTTAAGATATGTCAAAACTTTTTTCAGACACTTTTAAAATTAACATAAACTAGGGATTTCCGGGTTTTTGTTTTCGTGTTTTCCGTCGATCGAACTTCTAATCAGTTGCTAACAAGCTAGTAATGGTTTAGTTGTCTCTGATACCTCTGTAAGTCCATGTCACGCACCCCACGAACTTGCGGGGAGGCGGAATATATGAAAAACAATTATCAAAGCTTCGTAACACGGACTTGAGCGCATAAATCATTTCTAAACCATTGCTAACAAAGTACTAGAGGTTTAACTACTCGGATACGAAGTTATACCTCACGTTACTTGTCCTTCGGGTCTTCATCGCGGTCCTCCACTCCTCGTAGGCTCCTTGGAACATCGGCACCTCAACGGCCTCCTCGAATCAAAGACGATCCACCCGAAAGCTCCTACGCCAAGCTTAATCTCAAACTTGAGATAACTAGGTTGCTTAAAGTGCTAATCTAAGCTACCTAGAGGATATAGAGTGAGGTTATGGATGTTTTAGTCTATCTAACCCTTGATCTCAACACATGAGAGGTTAGGGTTAGGGTTTCAAGAGAAAGTGAGCTTGAGGAGAGAGAAGGTGAGAATGATAATGAAAAGAATAATGAACTCATATGAATATATCAACCATAACAATTAATCAAATAAATAATATAAATGATTTATCATCATGGTTAGATTCATTCATCTAGTGTGATTCATCATATGACTCACTAACTCATTAATGAATCATTTAATACAAAGCATGAATCACACAAATGAGTCATTAAGCAATTAATGCTCATGCCACCTTAAACTCTTAGTCACCACTCTTCTAGAACCTTCCCGACAAATTACGAGAACGCCCCTCCAATCCGTGAAAACACGGAAAAACTTTAGACTGTATAAATCCAATAACCCGATACTAGAATCTGGCTTAAACCAAAGCCGACTAGTAAAAACTGTCCGAAAAGTCGTACGTGCGTAAACACACGTATGCGTCCGAACCCTTGTCGTAAAACCATACGACCTCTATATCGTTTCGCCTGGAGCAGGGAAACTCTCTATGTGGGACTCTAAAGACTCGACACTACGCTGGCAGTGGGTTTAACCACAGACCGCAAGCGGTAGTAGCTGTATGTAACGGTCCCCAGGTAGATGTCGATAAGAAGGCCGATGAGGAAAACCATCCGAACCCCTACTGAGCCAGATGTGACAATCTCCGTACAGTCCGGTCTGTTCGTCTAAGACTATCGCATATCAAGCCTAGGGGGCGGCAAGCGTCAGTCCCCTAATAGCTGTATAAGTCGTGTCGGAGCGAAGCCCATTACACCCTGAGAAGCTACTGGAACCTACCAGTATATCTCGCTTGCCCTGGCCAGGGACTTTGCGTAATGGCTCTCTGACACAGTGCGATATCATCTCCCAATACCGGGAGAGACGAATCCTATCTAACCACTACTGCCTCCAAGTGCTCGGGACTGCACCCAACTACTACCTGTTTGCACGACTCTTTTAAGCCGTGGTAGGGTAGCAATCTAATAACAGTGGGACACACTCGAGGCGAAGTAGCAGTGTCAAGTCTGCGGACTATGCTGTACTCATGTTATCTGGGAACTGTTAACTGACGATGGGTATAATACCAACCAATCAGTTCCCATGCGAGTCCTGTCCGGTATACCCGTAACCTAACGAGCACCTGTATACTATCTCCAGTACGACGTACTGATGGCTGTGAGACAGACCATCTCCCCAACTAGGATGAGAAGCGTACACACTTAGTCTACTCCGGAATATCGATGCCCTATCTCGATAATGTAGGGTTCCTAGGCACGCTAATGAGGTCTCACAAGGCATCAACCATGCCAATTTCAAAATTTACATGTGCCGAGAAACCCTAATACGGATCGTAGACTAGATTTTTAGGCGAAAGATGCAACTAGTTAACAACTTAACTAAAAGAACGGAAATACAACCTTTGTAAATCCGGTCCTCCACCTCCATAGCTCCGCAATGAAGTCTCCTCGCTGTCCAAATCGAATCCCGGGCTCTAGCGTCGGCTTCATCGGAAAAATGGGCGGGCTAGGTCGTCGACTTCGATGCCGAAGATGATCTACGTCGAGGCATCACAAGATCAAGCTCCCACTTCACCAAGTCATGAAACTTGTGAAGAAAACACCCTATACTACTTGGCAAGAGGGAGAGGATGAAGAAATAGGAGGTGGGTTCATTTTAGAATTGGATTTCTCACTCTTTTTCACATTTCACCATTGTTGGTAGAAAGCTTTCTTCATGAAGAAGAAGAAGAAGATGATGATGATCATATTATGATGAGTTAATTGAATAGAAAAGAATAATCAACCTTATCATAATATAACCATGGTCAAGTGTAGAGAATGAATCATGGTTAAGTGGAATGGTTAGGGTTAAGCATGAGACAAAATGGTCACTTGGTCAAAGCTTCATGAAGCTTCAATATCAAACAAAGAAAGCCACCATTTTCTCTCATTATCTTCATTTGCCAAAAAGAAATAAATAAATAAATAGATAAATGAATAAGTAAAGGAAATGAAACCCTAACCATTCTTATAACCATGGTTTAATTCTTTACATAAACCCAAGTGAGCATGTATCATCAAACATGATACAAACAAGTGCACAAAAGTATATCACATATACAACTTGTGAACTTCAAGTGAGAAAATCCATTTAAAGTGAACCAATACTAGTTAATGCAAAGTAATATATCAAATATATAATTATGCATTAAATCATTAAATCAACACTTGATTCAATGATCCGGTCATGTCGCACACAACCGACTAGTATACAATGTATCGTTTTATCGAATCAATCCTTGATTCGAATACTAGGTTATATCGCATACAACCATTCGACACATTCATCGCGAGAATAGAATACGGTATCACATACACGCATTATTCTCGGTCCCGCACATATCTCATATGCGCTCCTATTTCATTTCGCTTGAGCCAGGAAACCTCTGTGTAGGACTCTAAAGACTCGTCAATACGCCGGCAGCAGATGACGTTCATATCAAGCACCCACAAGCCGCAAGCGGTCTGCTAAACGTAACGGCCACCCGAGTATTGAGCGATCAGAAGATCGACGAGCAAGCCCGCTCACACTCCTGTGAATCCAACCTGTAACACTTACCGTACAGTCCGGTCTGATCGTCTGATATGTCGCATATCTCGCCTAGGGGTGGTAAACGTCAGACCCCAATAGCTCGATAAGTCGTGTCGATATGAGGACTATAACAGTTCGAGAAACTACTGGTAACACTTACCTGTAAATCTCAGCAACCCTGGCCAGGGATTCCCGGTTATAGCCAATAGAACACAGCGCAACATCAACTCCCTATACCGGGAGAGACGAATCCCCTCCTATCGCTCATTTCCTCCATGTGATTCGGGACTGTACCCAAAAACCACCGTTTTGCACGCCCTCTTGGACGTGGTAAGGTGGAAATCAAAGCACAGTGGGAACCACACAAGACTCTATGACGATCTCGGGTCAACAGACTACTCTGTACCAGTGTCACCAGAGAACTGCCATCTGACGTAAGGTATAATACCATCTGGGAGTTCTCGGCAAGTCCATCCAGTGTACCCAGTCTCCACTGAGCACCCGTATATCATCTCTGATGTCAAACACCAATGGATATGGGATCATCCATCGCCCATCTGTATGGGTCGAGAAGGTATACGCTAGTCTACTCTGGTATATCGATGCCCCATCTCGATACACCCACGACTAGGGACCTTGAAGGATGTACTTATGGACTACCATGTCCCCACTAGTATGATCTGCATCATAGTCCAGGTAGTCAAGTACACATCCTAAGGGTTTTACCAACATGTAACAGAGAGACAATCAGTATACACGTTAAGGTAAAGTGTACCCAGATAGCATACTATCATGTCGAGCAAGAAAGTCCTCCCTATATATGTCCAAGCATCCACTACAATATACATCCTATGTATAGTAATGGCCTCTAGAGCATACATATAACTAACAATCTCCCACTTGCACTAGGGCCATCTGATAGCAGTGGTTGTAGTATCTCATACTCAACCATCCCTTAATAGTCTCTCTCTGGGAAAAGGCCTTTGTGAGTGGATCCGCCGTGTTGTCCTCTGAGTCTACTCTCCTAACCTTGATCACCATGGAGATCAACCATCTCCATGATCAGGTGATACTGCCTTAGAATATGTCTGGATCACTGATGGGACGGACGTTCCTTGGCATAAGCCACAACTCCATTGTCACACAATGGGAGGAACTAAGTTCATCTCATGAACAAATATACATCCAGACTGCCTCTTTGGTAGCATCTTAAGTAGCGATGTATCCTGCCTTTATCGTCTATTTAGCCACGGTATCTAGCTTGGAACTCTTCCAACATACCGTCCCTTTACTGAGGGTAAAGACAATGCCTGTGACTGACTTTCAGTCGTCCTTATCACTCTGGAATCCTTCCAGTGATTCTCCCCAGGATCGATTGATACCATCTCACTACAACTAGTGAGAATCCTAACATCCAATTAGATCTATCTCATTGATCCAAAACCCAGGATTTAGGAGGTATCACTCTGATCCTTTATGGAGAATCATTATGATAAGCGGAGATTGATCGAGCGTAGCATAGGAAACTCCTTTCTTATCAAGAGTATGTCATCCACGTACTCTACGAGGATCACCACCATACTCCCTACTACCTTTTTGTATATACAAGGTTCATCTACCATTTTGATGATGTCAAACTCTTTGACTAATCCATCAAAACAGATGTTCCATCTCCGCGATACCTGCTTTATCCTATAAAGCATCTTGTACACGTTTCCGCTGCTCCCACTGTCTACGAGGCACTCTGGCTGTGTACTTATAGACGCTCTATTCTAAAACATCATTTAGAAAAGCTGTCATGACACCCAACCACCAGATATCATAGTCATGGTATGTAGCCGTGGTAAGTAGGATCTGGATGGACTTAAGCATAGCTCCTTAGAAAAAGGTTTCCTCATGATCCACACTTGGTCAATGATGCAAACCTTTAACAAGTCTAGCTTTGAAAGTCTCAACTTTTCCACGCACACCACGTAATCTTCTCAAGATATATTTGCTTCTGATGGGGATTTAACCCTTCAGATATAGCAACCAAAGTCCATACTTTGTTGGTGTACATGGATTCCATCTCAGATCACTAAGCATCCAGCCATTCTTACAGAGTCTTACTCCTGATGGCCAGCTCGAAACTAGTTGGGTCATCATCTCATGATGTAGTCCTCGCTCCCACTGTCATAGAGAAACAGAAGTATCTCTCAGGTGGGTGAGAAACCCTACTAGATCGGCGGAGAGGCTGAGGTTCGTTGGTAACTATTGAATCCTTTGGTTTTATCAAATCATCTGCTGTAGTTTGTATAGCTGGAACCTTTCCAGTTCTACATTACAGACCTTGCCTCGAGCTTGTCCGGATTTTGCTTTTAGACATAGCTCGGACAACCCCAAATCTTAACTAACTTAAGAGATGGGCTCTTCCCTTTCCATATCACATATGAAGCGGTAGGCAACTGATTTGATTGGAACCCAATTCAACTGGTATGCAGCTTCTCAAGCGCATAACTCCCAAAAGGAAACAGGTAACTCAGTAGTACTCATCATAGAGCGCACCATATCAAATAAGGTGTTATTGCTCCGCCCCGATATACCATCGTGCTATGGCGTATACGGAGGAGTAATACTGAGAGAGAATCTCATTCTCCTTTAGAATAGTCCAGGAATTCTATGCACAAGTATTCTCCTCCTTGATCTCGTCAAAGGACATAATACTTATACCCGTATTGGTTCTCTACTTCTAACTTACATTCTGTGAATATCTTAAAAGTTTCGGACTTGTGTTTCAACAGGAACATATGTCTGAATCTTGAGAGACTATCAGAGAATGTAACGAAGTACAAAGAACCGGTCTTGGCATGTGTAGACAGGGGACCTTACATACATCAACATGTATCATCCTAAGAGTTTACTAACTCTTTCTCTGTTTCCAGCAAACAGAGCTATGGTCATCGCATCTTTGTGACATGACTGGCAAGTTTCATAAGATGTAAATTCAAACAGATTTAAATATGCATCTATGTGCAACTTAGCTAGTCGGGTCGCATTGATATGACCTAGTCTACAATACCTCAAGAAGGATTCGTTCATTTCTGAACTCTTCCTCTTTTGTGTGTTCCGTATACTAAAGAACTGTAATTTGATTTAGAACATCAATGCTTTTAGATAACGTGCCTGAACCGATCAACTTTTGATATAGGAAATGTTCAACACATTATCCAACTATACAAAATTTTATCATTTCTTTACTAATAAAGAGATTGATATGATTTTGTATATCAGGTTCGGTATCTAATAACATTCGTTCAGAATCAATGTATTGGTAATACAGGGTGACAGTGACCAACAGACTTGGCTGCAACACTTGCACCGTTTTCTGCCTCATGAAACTTATCACCCATTCTCAGTTCTTTACCTTTCTGTAGCCCTATGTAACTGATTACATATCTGGGATCCTGATCCGGTATCACATACCTAGGACATAAAGGATACTGAGAAACAGTTCTCTGTAATGAACACACCCGAAGGAGATGCATCAACATGCACTTTCTTCGTTTGGGCGGCACGGGAATTCTGGTAATCCCCTATTTCCTGCTCTGTCTTATAACAATTATAAGTTGGAGCGGGACCAACGTTCCCCAGCTCAGTATAACAAGCGGGTTCGGTCAATATTCCGTATTATTATCTTGATTATGGCGTGATATGGTCGCTACATGGAGAGAGAGATAAGAAAACACTCAGCGTGCGCTCTTGCAAGAATAGATTGGTTATTATTTTATCTAATCAGGATGGCTCCCACTGTTTTTATCAAATCTTCCTTCAAACCCTAAAAGGAAAGACTAGCCGGGATTAATTACACACTACAAGTTCGCCAATCTTTCAGCCAGGCCAGTGTCGGTACTTTGAGGGAGGTCCCCCGTGCTTTCGCACGAACCTAATTAATGTAAACCTCGTTTTCCCAGAGGCGTAACCTCGTTAACACCTTTCTAGACACCTACTTGATCGGCTAATTGTAATGTGTAAAACTCTCCCAGGAGTAACAATTACTCGCAGCGGGTATCGGGATCCAACTATCTCATAGAAGGTATGCAATCTCATTGCAAATTTCAACACTTGAAATTCCCGATAATATTTTGCCCCTAGCAGCTATATGACCTTAACATAGTCAACAAATCATAAGTGCTAGTCAAGTTCAACCAGTCATTTCCCGATTGAATTAAACCCACCCGCACGACCCTTAACATAGTCAACAAAGTCGCACGACTACCCTAATCCAATCGCATCATATACTTATGCAGATAAGCACTAATTAGCAACCGCACACTACGCCTTAACATAGTCAACAAACGTAGCACGAATACTAACTACTACTTATCTGAAATGACGGAGGGCTACGACAGGTTTTTCTGAAAACCTATTGCGTAATGAACTTGATATCGTTGTAGAATCAAATGATTTTAAAATGGAGTGTTTTTGAAGCTTTTCTAGTTTTGCTAAAGGAGTCACTCCCGGTGAAGGGATCGTCGGTCTTTTCCTCGTCGAATGAGGTGCGGGATATATCATATATATCACTGTGCAAAGCAAAAACTCTTAAAAGCAATCAAAAGACAAACCGAGTGTGTAGCATCTGCCAGTTATTGCTAAAGGAGTCACTCCCGGTGAAGGGATCTCGGTCCTTTCCTTATCGAATAAGGTGCAGGATATATCACATATACCGCTGTGCAAAGCAAGAACTGTAGCTACCTGTTTTATTTTTGAAATTCGATTCTACAACATCTTTAGGTTTCTTTTTCTTTCATTAATCACATTAATGAAGTCCCATCATTTAAATACCTAAACATCACAGATAAATACGACGTACACTTATGACATCCGCATTCGCCTCGATGTCCCCTCGTGCACCGTTAGGTTAGGTAACTAACGACAGAGCGGGGCAGGGCTAGCACGGGTGTAAAACATAAGTAACGCCTATATAATATATCATATATACTATATATAGTATCTATCACAGAACATCACATGATCACATCACAGATATCGCAGCAGAAGAAACATATGAAATATTGGATATACTAGGACGTCCGTGTTTTCAATACAAGCCAGTATAAAACACGGATTCCACGGTCGTGATGAATAACCAAACCCACACCCCTAGACCCCTACGAGAGCGGCAAGCAACCCTACCAATTCTAGAGTTAGGAGACCCGGACTCGACTCCTCGAGTTGGTCTCCCAATGGACTCCAGAACCCGGTTACTTATGCTCCCCTCCTTGGGTCTATCCTAGTGCGGAAAAAGTAAATAATATACAAACGGTGACATCTTCCGCAACCTGGAAGTGCCCCAATAAAAGAATATTACATACAAGTTTTTACATGAATGAAAATGAAAAACACTCATCTCACATAAAAAAAACCCGGCTATTCAAACACGACGATCCAATATAACATATCCAGCAATACATAACATCACATGTCATCAACGTAAGTAAATATGCGCATCCCAATTGTCGTTGACATATAGCAACGAAACCCGCGATATCACATATTACACTTACGGTCACAGAAAAGTAAGTGTAAAACTACAACAGTTGGAATCCGCAATCTCCATAGACATCGCATGCCTAATCAAATGAATACCTTAGACATCACATGCCTAACAATTATAAACCCCGCATTTTAGTCTCAAAATCGAAAACACTTTTCAATATCAAGTCGGGCAATTCAACAGGATTCCCGACATCCTGATCGAATGCTCGTCGCAAACTTCAGTAGACGGCCGCACCCCCGATACCGTCGAAGAAGTGCACCAAGGCGGAACACCGCTACCGCGAGCACCCGGACGGATGCTTTCGGCGACGGGGTTCTCCTATATTCACTTGGTCGGGGCTAAGGGGTGTAGCTATCTATTAAGTTTATCCGGTGAGTATCCGCGTAGGCTACGTGATTGCGACGGACTTTTGATCGCATCAAAATTCCGTGGCAACCGATCAAATGAGACTAAAGTGCTATGTTTATAACATCCATTCAGTTATCTCATAACTACTTGTGAATTCCAATTATTGTATCACATTCCAGATAAATAGAAAATGTTAAACTTTCCGATCGAGCAATCGAACACCCAAGTTTTCCCGAAACATTTCAACACATGAAATAAGTCTAAAAACATTCAGTTCGTGCCTCAGTACCAACGGTCCAGCCGTAGAAGGGTCAAGCCAACGCCTCACATATGGCACGCCGTACTGCCCCAAACCCGAAGATTCAAAGGGCAGTTCAAGACGGTCACATAATCGAGTTAAGGTTTGTTGTCTTCTAGAGGGTCCATCGCGTTACTTGCACTACTTAGAACGTCTTTAAACCACGAAAAAATCCAACACTTGGAAATTTTCCGGCAGGGGAAAAATTGGGTATTTATATCCGGTCGAACTTTTTAACATATTCTAAAATTATCCGGAAAAACACATAGACAAAGTTTAATAATCCGATCGAATATACGAACTCCCAATACAACCCCAGAACACTCAACTCTTGAGTCAAATTAAAAATTCCCAGAAAATACAGCATTAAAATGTAAGAGTTACTGTGCAAAAAGTACTGGGAGGAGGGACAATCTTGCCGCGGAACCGCCGCATTAGCCATGCTAATGCCGCGGTTCCGCCGCACTGTAGTGGAATCATGATCTCGTTTTGCACAGTTTTTCTTAGAAAACCCTGCTGAATTTTCTGCATATTTTTAATATTGAAAAATCCACATTTTCAAAAATTGGACAGAGAGTGGTCTCGGATTAGGGTTTCGGGTTCGTTCGGCTTTCAAACTTCGTCTACGCATCGCCTAAGGCTCTAGCTAGGCTCTGATACCACTGTAGGGTTGCTAGGCACGCTAATGAGGTCTCACAAGGCATCAACCATGCCAATTTCAAATTTTACATGTGCCGAGAAACCCTAATACGGATCGTAGACTAAGATTTTTAGGCGAAAGATGCAACTAGTTAACAACTTAACTAAAAGAACGGAAATACAACCTTTGTAGATCCGGTCCTCCACCTCCATAGCTCCGCAATGAAGTCTCCTCGCTGTCCAAATCGAATCCCGGGCTCTAGCGTCGGCTTCATCGGAAAAATGGGCGGGCTAGGTCGTCGACTTTGATGCCGAAGATGATCTACGTCGAGGCATCACAAGATCAAGCTCCCACTTCACCAAGTCATGAAACTTGTGAAGAAAACACCCTATACTACTTGGCAAGAGGTAGAGGATGAAGAAATAGGAGGTGGGTTCATTTTAGAATTGGATTTCTCACTCTTTTTCACATTTCACCATTGTTGGTAGAAAGCTTTCTTCATGAAGAAGAAGAAGAAGAAGATGATGATCATATTATGATGAGTTAATTGAATAGAAAAGAATAATCAACCTTATCATAATATAACCATGGTCAAGTGTAGAGAATGAATCATGGTTAAGTGGAATGGTTAGGGTTAAGCATGAGACAAAATGGTCACTTGGTCAAAACTTCATGAAGCTTCAATATCAAACAAAGAAAGCCACCATTTTCTCTCATTATCTTCATTTGCCAAAAAGAAATAAATAAATAGATAGATAAATGAATAAGTAAAGGAAATGAAACCCTAACCATTCTTATAACCATGGTTTAATTCTTTACATAAACCCAAGTGAGCATGTATCATCAAACATGATACAAACAAGTGCACAAAAGTATATCACATATACAACTTGTGAACTTCAAGTGAGAAAATCTATTTAAAGTGAACCAATACTAGTTAATGCAAAGTAATATATCAAATATATAATTATGCATTAAATCATTAAATCAACACTTGATTCAATGATCCGGTCATGTCGCACACAACCGACTAGTATACAATGTATCGTTTTATCGAATCAATCCTTGATTCGAATACTAGGTTATATCGCATACAACCATTCGACACATTCATCGCGAGAATAGAATACGGTATCACATACACGCATTATTCTCGGTCCCGCACATATCTCATATGCGCTCCTATTTCATTTCTCTTGAGCCAGGAAACCTCTGTGTAGGACTCTAAAGACTCGTCAATACGCCGGCAGCAGATGATGATCATATCAAGCACCCACAAGCCGCAAGCGGTTTGCTAAACGTAACGGCCACCCGGGTATTGAGCGATCTGAAGATCGACGAGCAAGCCCGCTCACACTCCTGTGAATCCAACCAGTAACACTACCGTACAGTCCGGTCTGATCGTCTGATATGTCGCATATCTTGCCTAGGGGTGGTAAACGTCAGACCCCAATAGCTCGATAAGTCGTGTCGATATGAGGTCTATAACTGTTCGAGAAACTACTGGTAACACTTACCAGTAAATCTCAGCAACCCTGGCCAGTGATTTCCTGTTATAGCCAATCGAACACAGCGCAACATCAACTCCCTATACCGGGAGAGACGAATCCCCTCCTATCGCTCATTGTCTCCATGTGACTCGGGACTGTACCCAAAAACCACCGTTTTGCACGCCCTCTTGGACGTGGTAAGATGGAAATCAAAGCACAGTGGGAACCACACAAGACTCTATGACGATCTCGGGTCAACAGACTACTCTGTACCAGTGTCACCAGAGAACTGCCATCTGACGTGAGGTATAATACCATCTGGGAGTTCTCGGCGAGTCCGTCCAGTGTACCCAGTCTCCACTGAGCACCCGTATATCATCTCTGATGTCAAACACCAATGGATATGGGATCATCCATCGCCCATCTGTATGGGTCGAGAAGGTATACGCTAGTCTACTCTGGTATATCGATGCCCCGTCTCGATATACCCACGACTAGGGACTTTGAAGGATGTACTTATGGACTACCATGTCCCCACTAGTATGATCCGCATCATAGTCTAGGTAGTCAAGTACAGATCCTAAGGGCTTTACCAACATGTAACAGGGAGACAATCAGTATACACGTTAAGGTAAAGAGCAACCAGATAGCATACTATCATGTCGAGCAAGAAAGTCCTCCCTATATATGTCCCAGCATCCACTACAATATACATCCTATGTATAGTAATGGCCTCTAGGGCATACATATAACTAACAATCTCCCACTTGCACTAGGGCCATCTGTAGCAGTGGTTGCAGTATCTCATACTCAACCATCCCATAAAAGTCTCTCTCTGGGAACAGGCCTTTGTGAGTGGATCCGCTGTGTTGTCCTCTGAGTCTACCCTCCTAACCTCGATCTCCTGGAGATCAATCATCTCCATGATCAGGTGATACTGCCTTAGAATATGTCTGAATCACTGATGGGACCTGCGTTCCTTGGCATAAGCCACAACTCCATTGTCACACAATGGGAGGAACATAGTTCATCTCATGAACCAATATACACCCAAACAGCCTCTTAGGTAGCATCTTAAGTAGCGATGTATCCAGCCTTTATCTTCTAGTATGCCACGGTATCTAGCTTGGAACTCTTCCAACATACCGTCCTTTTACTGAGGGTAAAGGCAATGCCTGCGACTGACATTCAGTCGTCTTTATCACACTGGAACCCTTCCAGCGATTCTCCCCAGGATCTATTGATACCATCTCACTACAACTAGTGAGTATCCTAACATCCATTTAGATCTATCTCATAGATCCAAAATCCAGGATTTAGGAGGTATCACTTTGATCCTTTATGGAGAATCATTGTGATAAGCGGAGATTGACCGAGCGTAGCATGGGAAACTCCTTCCCTATCAAGAGTATGTTATCCACGTACTCTACGAGGATCATCACCATACTCCCTACTACCTTTTTGTATATACAAGGTTCATCTACCATTTTGATGATGTCAAACTCTTTGACTAATCCATCAAAACAGATGTTCCAACTCCGCGATGCCTGCTTTATCACATAAAACATCTTGCACACGTTTCCGCTGCTCCCACTGTCTACGAAGCCCTCTGGCTGTGTACTTATAGACACTCTCTTCTAAAACATTATTTAGAAAAGCAGTCATGGCACCCAACCGCCAGATATCGTAGTCATGGTATGTAGCCGTGGCAAGTAGGATCTGGATGGACTTAAGCATAGATACTTGAAAAGGTTTCATCATAATCCATGCCTGGTCGATGACGAAAAGCTTTAACAAGTCTAGCTTTGAAAGTCTCAACTTTTCCATCTACACCAAGTAATCTACTCAAGATATACTTGCTCCTGATGGGGATTTAACCCTTCAGATATTGCAACCAAAGTCCATACTTTGTTGGTGTATATGGATTCCATCTCAGATCGCTAAACATCCAGCCATTCTCATAGAGTCTTACTCTCGATGGCCATCTCGAAACTAGTTGGGTCATCATCTCATGATGCAATCCTCGCTCCCACTGTCATAGAGAAACCGAAGTATCTCTCAGGTGGGTGAGGAACCCTACTAGATCGGCGGAGAGGCTGAGATTCGTTGGTAACTATTGAATCCTTCGGTTCTACGAAATCATCAGCTGCAGTTTGTATAGTTGGAACCTTTCCAGTTCTACATAACTTACATTGCCTCGAGCTTGTCCGGATTTTGCTTTCAGACATGGGCCGGACAACCCCAAATCTTAACTAACTTAAGAGATGGGCTCTTCCCTTATCATATCAAATATGAAGTGGTAGGCAACTGATTTGATTTGAACCCTATTCAATAGGTATGCAGCTTCTCAAGTGCATAACTCCCATAAGGAAATAGGTAACTCAGTAGTACTCATCATAGAGCACACCTTATCATATAGGGTGTGATTGCTCCGCCCCGATATACCATCGTGCTATGGTGTATTCGGAGGAGTAATGCTGAGAGAGAATCTCATTCTCCTTTAGAAAAGTCCAGGAATTCCGTGCTCAAGTATTCTCCTCCTTGATCTCATCATAGGACATAATACTTATACCCGTATTCTGGTTCTCTACTTCTCGCTTATATTCTGTGAATATCTCAAAAGGTTCGGACTTGTGTTTCAACAGGAACATAGGTCTGAAACTCGAAAGATCATCAGAGAACGTAATGAAGTATAAAGAACCAGTCCTGGCATGTGTAGACAGGGGACCTTTATACATCAACATGTATCATCCCACGAGTTTACTAACTCTTTCTCTGTTTTCAATAAACAGAGCTGTGGTCATCTTATCTTTGTGACATGACTGGCAAGTTTCATAAGATGTAAATTCAAACAGATTTAAATATGCATCTACATGTAACTTCAGCTAGTCGGGTCACATTGATATGACCTAGTCTACAATGCCTCAAGAAGGATTCGTTCATTTCTGAACTCTTCCTCTTGTGTGTGTTCCATATACTAAGAACTGTAGTTTGATTTAGAACATCAATGCTTTTAGATAACGTGCCTGAACCGATCAACTTTTGATATAGGAAATGTTCAAAACATTATCCAACAATACAAAATTTTATCATTTCTTTACTAATAAAGAGAGTGATATGATTTTGTATATCAGGTTCGGTATCTAATAACATTCGTTCAGAATCAATGTATTGGTAATACAGGGTGACAGTGACCAACAGACTTGGCTGCAACACTTGCCCCGTTTTTTTCCTCATGAAACTTATCACCCGTTCTCAGTTCTCTACCTCTTTGTAGCCCTATGTAACATATTACATATCTGGGATCCTGATCTGGTATCACATACCCAGGACGTAAAGAATACAGAGAAACAGCTCTTTGTAATGAACACACCCGAAGATGATGCATCAACATGCACTCTCTTCGTTTGGGCGGCACGGGAATTCTGGTATTCCCCAATTTCCTGCTCGGTCTTATAACAATTATAAGTTGGAGCGGGACCAACGTTCCCCAGCTCAGTATAACAAGCGGGTTCGGTCAATAATCCGTATTATTATCTTGATTAAGGCGTGATATGGTCGCTACCTGGAGAGAGAGAAGAAAACACTCAGCGTGCGCTCTTGCAAGAATAGATTGGTTATTATTTTATCTAATCAGGATGGCTCCCACTGCTTTTTATCAAATCTTCCTTCAAACCCTAAAAGGAAAGACTAGCCGGGATTAATTACACACTACAAGTTCGCCAATCTTTCAGCCAGGCCAGTGTCGTTACTTTGAGGGAGGTCCCCCGTGCTTTCGCACGAACCTAATTAATGTAAACCTCGTTTTCCCAGAGGCGTAACCTCGTTAACACCTTTCTAGACACCTACTTGATCGGCTAATTGTAATGTATAAAACTCTCCCAGGAGTAACTCTTACTCGCAGCGGGTATCGGGATCCAACTATCTCATAGAAGGTATGCAATCTCATTGCAAATTCCAACACTTGAAATTCCCGATAATATTTTGCCCCTAGCTCGCTATGATCTTGACGCATGCCAAACAACCCATAGTCTGCTAGTCAAGTTCAACCCATACATTTCTTGATTGAATTAAACCCACCCGCACGACCCTTGACGCATGCCAAACAACGCCGTACGAATACCCTAATCCAATCGCATCGTATGCTAGCAGATAAGCACTAGTTAGCTACCGTACACTACGCCTTGACGCATGCCAAACAACCGCAGCACGAATACTAACTAGTACTTATCTGAAATGATGGAGGGTTACGGCAGGTTTTTCTGAAAACCTATTGCGTAATGAACTTGATATCGTTGTAGGATCGAATGAATTTTGAAATGGAGTGCTTTTGAGGCTTTTCTAGTTTTGCTAAAGGAGTCACTCCCGGTGAAGGGATCGTCGGTCCTTTCCTCGTCGAATGAGGTGCGGGATATATCATATATATCACTGTGCAAAGCAAAAAACTCTTATAAGCAATCAAAAGACAAACCGAGTGTGTAGCATCTGCCAGTTATTGCTAAAGGAGTCACTCCCGGTGAAGGGATCTCGGTCTTTTCCTCATCGAATAAGGTGCAGGATATATCACATATACCGTTGTGCAAAGCAAAAACTGTAGCTACCTGTTTTATTTTGAAATTCGATTCTACAACATCTTAGGTTTCTTTTACTTTCATTAATCTCATTAATGAAGTCCCATCATTTAAGTACCTAAACATCACAGATAAATACGACGTACACTTATGCCATCCGCATTCGCCTCGATGTCCCCTCGTGCACCGTTAGGTTAGGTAACTAACGGCAGAGCGGGGCAGGGCTAGCGCGGGTGTAAAACATAAGTAACGCCTATATAATATATCATATATACTATATACTGTATCTATCACAGAACATCACATGATCACATCACAGATATCGCAGCAGAAGAATCATATGAAATATTGGATATACTAGGATGTCCGTGTTTTCAATACGAGCTAGTACAAAACACGGATTCCACGGTCGTGATGAATAGCCAAACCCACACCCCTAGATCCCTACGAGAGCGGCAAGTAACCCTACCAATTCTGGAGTTAGGAGACCCGGACTCGACTCCTCGAGTTGGTCTCCCAATGGACTCCAGAACCCGGTTACTTGTGCCCTCCTCTTTGGGTCTATCCTAGTGCGGAAAAGTAAATAATATACAAGAGGTGACAACTTCCGCAACCTGGAAGCGCCCCAATAAAAGAATATTACATACAAGTTTTTACATGAATGAAAATGAAAAACACTCATCTCACATAAAAAACCCCGGCTATTCAAACACGACGATCCAATATAACATATCCAGCAACACATAACATCACATGTCATCAACGTAAGTAAATATGCGCATCCCAATTGTCGTTGATATATAGAAACGAAACCGGCGATATCACATATTACACTTACGGTCACAGAAAAGAAAGTGTAAAACTACAACAGTTGGAATCCGCAACCACCTCAGACATCGCATGTCTGACCAAATGAATTTCTTAGACATCGCATGCCTAACAATTATAAACCCCGCATTTTAGTCTCAAAATCGAAAACTCTTTTCAATATCAAGTCGGGCAATTCAACAAGATTCCCGACATCCTGATCAAATACTCGTCGCAAACTTCAGTAGGCGGCCGCACCCCCGATACCGTCGACGAAGTGCACCAAGGCGGAACACCGCTGCCGCGAGCACCCGAACGGATGCTTTCGGCGACCGGGTTCTCCTACAGTCACTTGGTCGGGGCTATGGAGTGAGGCTGTCTATTAAGTTTACCCGGCGAGTATCCGCGTACGCTACGTGATTGCGACGGACTTTTGATCACATCAAAATTCCGTAGCAACCAATCAATTGAGACTAAACTGCTATGTTTATAACATTCATTCAGTTATCTCATAACTTCTGGTGAATTCCAATTATTGTATCACATTCCAGATAAACAGAAAATGTTAAACTTTTCGATCGAACAATCGAACACCCAAGTTTTCCCGATACAGCTCAACACATGAAATAAGTCTAACAACATTCAGTTCGTGCCTCAGTACCAACGGTCCAGCCGTAGAAGGGTCAAGTCAACGCCTCACACGTGGCACGCCGTACTGCCCCAAACCCGAAGGTTCAAGGGGCAGTTCAAGACGGTCACATAATCGAGTTAAGGTTTGTTGTCTTCTAGAGGGTCCATCGAGTTACTTGCACTACTTAGAACGTCGTTAAACTACGGAAAAATCCAACACTTGGAAATTTCCCGACAGGGGAAAAATTGGGTATTTATATCCGGTCGAACTTTTTAACATATCTAAAAATTATCCGGAAAGCCACACAGACAAAATTTGATACTCCGATCAGAACACCGAATCCCCAAAACAACTCCAGAAAATTCAGCTCTTGAATAAATTTTAAAAATACCCAGAGAACTCAGCACCTGAAACAATGAATTACTGTGCAAACAGATAGGCTGACGTCATCAATCTGCCGCGGAACCGCCGCCTAAGGCAGGCATATGCCGCGGTTCCGCCGCAGTTTGCACTGTTCATGACCCCAATTTTGCGCCGTAATTCTTAGATTTCCCTGCTGGGTTTTCTGCATATTTTTAATTTGGAAAAATCCCAGTTTTTGAAAAAAGGACAGAGAGCATATTTGTGATCGGGTTTCGGGTTCGTTCGGACTTCAAACTCCGTCTGGACTTCGCCTAAGGCTCTAGCTAGGCTCTGATACCACTGTAGGGTTCCTAGGCACCCTAATGAGGTCTCACAAGGCATCAACCATGCCAATTTCAAAAATTCTAGGTGCCGAGAAACCCGACTACGGATCGTTTGCTAGAAATCTAGGCGAAACAATAAACTAGTTAACAACTTAACTAAAGGAATACGGAAATACAACCTTTGTAGATCCGGTTCTCCACCTCCATAGCTCCGCAATGAAGTCTCCTCGCTGTCCATAACAAGTCCCGGGCTCTAGCGTCGGCTTCATCGGAGAATGGACGGGCTAGGTCATCAATGTCCATGCCGAAGATGATCTACGTCGAGGCATCGCTAAATCAAGCTCCGACTTCACCAAGTCAAGAAACTTGTGAAGAAAACACACTCTACTACTTGGCAAGAGGTAGAGGATGAAGAAATAGGAAGTGGGTAGACTTTAGAATTGGATTTCTCACTCTTTATCATCAATCACCATTGATGACCTCAAGGTTTTCTTCTTGAGTTCAAGGAAGAAGAAGAAGAAATGATATGATATCTTAATTAAAATAGAAAAGAAAATATAATACTTATCATATCATTAACTATAGTCAAGTGTAGAGATTTAACCAAGGTTAGTTAAATGGTTAGGGTTAGGAGAAGAAGACAAGAATGGTAGCTTTGGTCAAACCTTCATGAAGTTTCAACTAGAAACAAAGAAAACCACCATTCTTCTCTTTAATCTTTTCCTTAATAAATAAATAAATAAGGTAAGGAAAACCCTAATCATTAACTTAACTATGGTTTAAACTTTACACTTAACCAAGTTAACATGCATCATCAAACATGATACAATCAAGTGCACAAAAAAATATATCGCATATACAATGCGCACACCCGAGTGAGAATATCCATCTTAAGTAAACCGATACTAGTTGATGCAAACTAATATATCAAATATATAATTATGCATTAAATCATTATATCAACACTTGATTTAACGATCCGGTCATATCGCATATAACCGACTAGTATCCTATGTATCGGCTTATCGAATCAATACTTGATTCGATAACTAGGTTATATCGCATACAACCATTCGATACATTCATCGCGAGAATAGAATACGGTATCACATACTCGCATTATTCTCTGTCCCGCACATATCTCATATGCGCTCCTATTTCGTTTCGCTTGAGCCAGGAAACCTCTGTGTAGGACTCTAAAGACTCGTCAATACGCCGGCAGTAGGTGATGATCATATCAAACACCCACAAGCCGCAAGCGGTCTGCTAAACGTAACGGCCACCCTGGTATTGAGCGATCTGAAGATCGACGAGCAAGCCCGCTCACACTCCAGTGAATCCAACCAGTAACACTACCGTACAGTCCGGTCTGATCGTCTGATATGTCGCATATCTTGCCTAGGGGTGGTAAACGTCAGACCCCAATAGCTCGATAAGTCGTGTCGATATGAGGTCTATAACTGTTCGAGAAACTACTGGTAACACTTACCAGTAAATCTCAGCAACCCTGGCCAGTGATTTCCTGTTATAGCCAATCGAACACAGCGCAACATCAACTCCCTATACCGGGAGAGACGAATCCCCTCCTATCGCTCATTGTCTCCATGTGACTCGGGACTGTACCCAAAAACCACCGTTTTGCACGCCCTCTTGGACGTGGTAAGATGGAAATCAAAGCACAGTGGGAACCACACAAGACTCTATGACGATCTCGGGTCAACAGACTACTCTGTACCAGTGTCACCAGAGAACTGCCATCTGACGTGAGGTATAATACCATCTGGGAGTTCTCGGCGAGTCCGTCCAGTGTACCCAGTCTCCACTGAGCACCCGTATATCATCTCTGATGTCAAACACCAATGGATATGGGATCATCCATCGCCCATCTGTATGGGTCGAGAAGGTATACGCTAGTCTACTCTGGTATATCGATGCCCCGTCTCGATATACCCACGACTAGGGACTTTGAAGGATGTACTTATGGACTACCATGTCCCCACTAGTATGATCCGCATCATAGTCCAGGTAGTCAAGTACAGATCCTAAGGGCTTTACCAACATGTAACAGGGAGACAATCAGTATACACGTTAAGGTAAAGAGCAACCAGATAGCATACTATCATGTCGAGCAAGAAAGTCCTCCCTATATATGTCCCAGCATCCACTACAATATACATCCTATGTATAGTAATGGCCTCTAGGGCATACATATAACTAACACAAGGAGCTATATGCAAATATGTAAGCCTATAAAAGGCAACATGATGATGAATAAAGAGAGAATTTTCATTCTCAAAAATTAGGGCATGTGCATCTTTCTCCTTTCTCAAGATTCTAAAACCTTTTTCTTTCTTTTGAATTAAATCAAAAGTTTTACTCTTCTTTTTCCAAAACTAAATAGTTTTTCACCACAAAACCCACAAAGGGGAGTTTGGATCTTCCATTAAATCTCAAAAGGGGGAGATTTTTAAATCTCACCCCCTTTCTCCAAGATCCGGTCAAACGACGGGAAGAAGAAGGAGACCCATCTCCAGAAACCCCATTTTGGGGAAGATCCAGGGCTCAAGGGGAGAAGCCCCTTCATCAGCTTCAAAATATCCTAGGAGTTTAACTCCTCATATATATACACACACACACATACACAAAATAATAAGTGTTCCTTTCTGGGAGTACAACTCCCATTGCAGGGACCAAGTCCCTGTTGCCTCCCGAGTGCCCACGTGCCTGGCACGTGAGGCGCTAGCGCCTAAAGCACTAGCGCCCTTGCGCCCAAAGCGCTAGGCCCGAGCGCCCATGTGTCTGGCATATGGGACGCTAGTGCCCTTGCGCTCAAAGCGCAAGCGCTCTTACGCTCAAAGCGCTAGTGCCCAAAGCGCTAGCACCTTGGCGCTCAAAACGCTAGTGCCCAAAGCGCTAGCACCCGAGCGCCCACGTGCCTGGTACGTGAGGCGCTAGCGCCCAAAGCGCTAGCGCCTGAGTGCCCGCGTGCCTGGCACGTGAGTCGCTAGCGCCTGAGCGCCCGCGTACCTGGCACGTGAGGCGCTAGCGCCCGAGCGCTTTCTCCCACGCATCCTTTAGATGCCTTTTTCCCTTACGTATATATACACACACAAACACATACTCTACGACACTGTCCCCCGATAGCGGGACCCCCGTAAAAACTCTGCGGGGCCCCCGATATATCCAAAACCCCTTTAAAACACAACACTGCATATTGAGTTCGCATGACCAGTTTAACCCGTTAATCGAAGGTTCCCTCGTTCCAAAGGCGGGGGTAATTAACGTCAGCTTAGTCCGCGGCAGCCGGAGATTCGGATACCCACAATCAATAAACCCCTGCCTACACTAGGCAGGGGGAATCTGTAATGCGCTTGACAAGCGCGCGCGTATTCCCATCTCAATGGGGTGACGAAAAACACCCTACAGATTCTGGCACGCCCGGTGGGACCTATCTTTCCTCCCATATTTCGGGTTAAGCATTCATGCGAATTCAATTAATATGCATATCAATTGTCTGTACTGAAATCATGTTTTTTGTGTGCAAGGGATAACGTTTTCCAATTGCCATCTTCGCAAGTCGGTATTTGAACGATTTTCCTTGGCCCCAGCTGGGGGCAAGGCCATCGACACCAACAAAGTAATAAGGCATCTCGGGCAAGCTCCAGCGGTGCCCCTGACAACTGTTCAATCGGGTATCTTCTCCAAACTTCTGATCCAGTCAACCACCGCGTCATTAAACTGGGAACAGTCGACCTCTAAGTCGTTAAACTGGGAATGTAAATAAAAATGTGTGTAAATAAAAATGTGTAAATAAAAAAGTGTAAGTAAAAAATATATATATATATATAATAATAAAAAGCCGAAATGATCGGGCAATTCGCAATAAAAATCAGCGAGTAAAAATAAAAAATGAAAATAAAACCGAAATGATGGGACAACCGCGAATAAAAAGCCGAAATGATAGGGCAATCGTGACCTTCACGATAAGAAAAACTGAAATGGTAGAGCAATCGTGGTAAAAGAAACGGCGAATGATAAGTCGCTCCTGGTACCATATTCCAATGCAGCGATGCAGACACCAACCAAAATCCAATTTCCCAAAATTCTCCCAGCCCTACGGCCAGTCCCCAAATTGACTACCGTATACAATCCACGGGCTCAAATAATTCTCATCATACCCATGCCCCACCGTAATCACCAGTTACGCGGCTTGTCTCCACCCTTGGAATTATGCTCCATTGGGACGACCCACTCGTGTCCTCACGATGCATGAGGAGAACAAACCTTCGTGGGATCTTTACGACTCACAAAGGAAAAACACACTGGGGGTCCTCACGACTCCTAAGGAAAAAATGCACCTACGGGATCCTTACGACTCGTAGGGAGAAAATGCTTTTATGGGACCTTTACGGCCCATAAAATTGAAAAGCCTTAGGTGATAAGGATCTAAACCTGTCTCTTAAGCCATCGCTTCCTAATAGGTAACGGCGAATGATGAGTCGCTCCTGGTACCATATTCCAGTGCAGCGATGCAGACGCCAACCAAAATTCCAAATTTCTCAAATCCCAACGGCGAATGATGAGTCGATCCTGGTACCATATTCCAGTGCAGCGATGCAGACGCCGTCCAAAACTCAAATTCCCAATGGCGAATGATGAGTTGCTCCTGGTACCATATTCCAGTGCAGTGATGCAGACGCCAACCAAATTCCAAATTCAAATCCTAATGGCGAATGATGAGTCGCTCCTAGTATCATATTCCAGTGTAGCGATACAGACGCCAACCAAATTCCAAACTCAAATCCCAATGGCGAATGATGAGTCGCTCCTGATACCATATTCTAGTGCAGCGATGCAGACGCCAACCAAATTCCAAACCTCATACCCCAAGTGGCGAATGATGAGTTGCTCCTGGCATTGTTCCAGTGCAGCAATGCAGATGCCGATCTAAAAACCAAATCGCATACCCCAACGGAGAATGATGAGTCGCTCCTGGTACCATATTCCAGTGCAGCGATGCAGACGCCAACAATGTCCCGAAATTCTTTCGGCCCTACGGTCTGGATCATATATCCTGCAAAACCGTATACAATCCACGGGCGTAAAACGATCCCAATCTCTCCCAAGTCCTACCGGCGAGACCACATTCAAAGTCCCACTGGCGATGAAGATCCAAAAAAGAAAAAAAAAGGAAAAAAAAAGGGTATGTCCGCAAGCAAAATGGGCACGGATGAAAACCCGAAAGGGCTCTGTGAGTAAAAATAGCAGGATTGCCGGCGAGTTTGTCAAAACCCGAAAGGGCGCAAACTCATGAAAAAGAGATGAAATGCACTCGCAAAGTCCTCTCGAATTTATGAGGAGAAAATTCCCGCTTGAGATCCTTACGACTCACAAAGGAGCAACACACTTGGGAGTCCCCACGACTCCTAAGGAGAAAATACACCTACGGGATCCTTACGACCCGTAGGGAGAAAATGCTTTTATGGGACCCTTACGGCCCATAAAATTGAAAAGCCTTAGGTAATAAGGATCTAAACATGTCTCCTAAGCCATCGCTCCCCAACAGGCAATGACAAATGATGATTCGCTCCTGATACCATATTCCAATGTAGTAATACTGATGCCAAACAAAAAGCCAATTCCCAAATTCTACCGGGGCAGATGATGAGTTCCTCCTGGCATTATTCCAGTGCACCAATGCAGATGCCGACCAAAACCAAAATCTCCAAATTCTCTCATGGCAAATGATGATTCGCTTCTGGTACCATATTCCAGTATAGCGATGCTGATGTCAACCCAAATCAAATCAAACCAAAAACCTCTGCGGCGGAATCATGCTCTGTCCCAGAATTTACCCTGTGTCGAAATTATGCTTCGCCTCGGGATATCTACCTTACCTGTTGGAATTATGCTCCGCCTCGGAGTCAAATCAACCAACCAGCTCTGCGTCCGAGTCATACTTAGTCTCAGAGTATACCCCGTGTTGAAATCAAGCTTCGTCTCGGTGTATCTGCCTTCCCTGTCGGAATTATGCTTCGGCTCGGAATCAACCAACGACCTCCTCGTCGGAATTATGCTCCGCCTTGGAATCAAGTCAACCAACATGCTCTGCGTCGGAATCATACTTCGTCTCAGAGTGTACCCCGCGTCGAAATCATTCTTCGCCTCGGCGTATCTGCCTTCCCTGTCGGAATTATGCTTCGCCTCAGAATCAAATCAACCAACCAGCTCTGCGTCGGAATCATACTTCGTCTCAGAGTGTACCCCGCGTCGAAATCAAGCTTCGCCTCGGTGTAACTGCCTTCCCTGTCGGAATTATACTTCGGCTCGGAATCAACCAACGACCTCCCCGTCGAAATTAAGGTCCGCATTGGAATCAAGTCGACTAACAAGCTCTGCGTCAAAATCATGCTTCGTCTCAGAATATACCCCATGTCGAAATCATGCTTCGCCTCGGCGTACCTGCCTTCCCTGTCGGAATTATGCTTCGACTCGGAATCAACCAACGACCTCCCGTCGGAATTAAGGTCCGTCTCGGAATCAGGTCGACTAACAAGCTCTGCGTCGAAATCATGCTTCGTCTCAGAATGTACCCCATGTTGAAATCATGTTTCGCCTCGGCGTAGCTGCCTTCCCTGTCGAAATTATGCTTCGTCTCGAAATCAAGTCAGCCAACAAGCTCTGCGCTGGAATCATGCTTCGTCTCAGAATGTACCCCGTGTCGAAATCATGCTTCACCTCGGAGTATTTGCCTTCCCTGTCGGAATTATGCTTCGCTTGGGAATTAACCTCTGCATCGAAACTATGCTTCGGTCAGAATGTCTGCCGCTCTTCGGAATGATGCTCCGATCCCTGGAATCATGCTCCGCTCTTCGGAATGATACTCCGATCTTCGGAATGATGCTCCGATCCTTGGAATCATGCTCCGCTCTTCCGAATGATGCTCTGATCCCTGGAAACATGCTCCGCACTTCGGAATGATGCTCCGATCCCTGGAATTATGCTCCACTCTTCGGAATGATGCTTCGATCCTCGGAATTATGCTCCGACCCTCTGGAATCATGCTCCGCGCTTCGGAATGATGCTCCGATCCCTGAAATCATGCTCCGCTCTTCGGAATGATGCTCCGATCCTTGTAATCATGCTCCGCGCTTCGGAATGATGCTCCGATCCCAGGAATCATGCTCCGCTCTTCGGAATGATGCTCTGATCTTTGGAATCATGCTCCGTGCTTCGGAATGATGCTCCGATCCTTGGAATCATGCTCCGCGCTTCAGAATGATGCTCCGATCCATAGAATCATGCTCCGCTCTTCGGAATAATGCTCCGACCCTGGAATTATGCTCCGCAAATCGGAATTATGCTCCGACTCTTCGGAATGATGTTCGGACCCTGGAATTATGCTCCGCAAATCGGAATGATGCTCCGATCCCCGGGAATAATGCTCCCCGAGGGATGCTCCGCCCCTGGAATGATGTTCCGCATCGAAGTCCAACTTCAAGATCCATCAATTTCGTGCACACAACTCATGCATGCGGTGTGCATTCATTGATGGGGGACACTTTGTTGAGGTCGAAAATTGCATCCCGGTTGACCATGTCAAAGTCAAGGTCAACCCCAAGCCAAGTGGGCTCAAGCCCAGATCAAGTGGGCCCATGCCCTAGTCGAGCCCGAACATGAAGCGGCCGGCCCCCCTATGCAAACAAGAATCATGTAATAAATTATTTTTATGTAATTTTTTATGCATGAATGGGCATAAAGCCAATTTTTTGTAAGCCCATGGCTTATGTGCAAAGGAAATGGCACATGAGCCATGGGATGGGCAAAATGCCATTTTTTGTAAAACTCAAGGGGCTATATGTGTTGGAGATAGTGCCCTCAGAGTCAATTATTGGATCACAGGCACGTGATTGCAATGATTGAGGGAGGACCTGTCCCAGTAGGACAGTCTTACTCAAGATGATAGTATGCTATCTGGTTTATTTTTATCATCGTGTACTGCTTTAGGTGACCTTACGAGTCGCTATTACACGTTGATAGAGCCCCTAGGATTCTTGCTTGACTACCAGGAGCATGAAGGCGATCATATACGTGAGAGCTGGGGTCTATAAGCACATCCTTAAAAGGTCCCTAGTCGTGGGAGTTTCGAGACAGGGCATCGATTCTCCAGAGTAGACTAGTGTATACAGTCAAGACCCCGAAAAGGGGCGGTGGCCGGTCTCACAAGCCACTGGTGTCAGTTGGTTCACCTAAGATGTATACAGGTGCTCATTGGGTTATGAGTACACCGGACAGGACTCGCCGGGAACCTGCTAGTTGGTATTATACCTGACGTCAGATAGCAGTTCCCTGGTGACATATGTACAGGTTAGTTCATCGACCTGAGATCGTCATTTGTCTCGTGTGAGTTCCCAGTGTACTTAGATTACTACCCTACCACGCTCAAAGGAGACGTGCAAACAGCTTTTAGTTGGGTACAGTCCCGAGCCACATAGAGGCAGTGAGCGGATCTGCAGGGGTTCGTCTCTCCCGGTATTAGAGGTAAGGTCGCGCTGTGTCTAGGAGAGCCAGTACATGAAAAGTCCTTGGCCAAGGCAGGAGATTTACTGGTAGGTATTCCAGTAGTATCTCAGGGTGTTCTGGGCTACACTCCGACACGACTTGTACCGCTATTGGGGGTCTGACTTTTACCAACCCTTTAGGCCCGCCATGCGATGCTCATAGACGAACAGACCGGACTGTACGGATATTGTCACTGAAAGGCTCAGTAGGGTGTCAGGATGAGTTCGCTCATCAACGTCCCTTTTGGTCAATAACTGGTAGCCCGTCACGTATGGCTAATACCTCTGACGTGCTAGTGGTTAAATCCACAGCCATAGTATTGACGAGTCTTTAGAGTCCACCACACACAGTTACTCAGGTTTCGGGCGAAACGCTGTAGAGGCCGTATGGAGATATGGCAGGGTTCGATCAGATACATGCGGTATTGCACGGATCGTGGTCGGACGGTGTTTACTAGCCGGCTTTGGCTTAAGCCGGATCCTAGTATTAGACAGTGTAGTTTTGTCTCTTTGCATTTGTGTTCAGTGGGAATACAAATGCGGGCATGTATATGCAGTAGCGGGGTTTTCCTGTAATTTATTACGGGATCAATTTTCTGAAGTTGCCAGTTTGCATTCCGTTCCGGCCGGTTTTCCTTCGTTCCTTCGCGGCCGGACTTTTCGATGGAGAGGGTTATTTGCAGTTTGCAAATAACTTATTTATGGAGGGGTTTCTTGCATATTTGTGGCTTCATGATTGTTATCTCATCATGAGATTCCTTTTGGGTCATTCCATTGCATTTATGAGAATGGAAATGAAAAGATTGAGATTAGGAGTGGGTGTGACCTTTTATCTAGCATTATCTTTTCTTTTCTCCTTTGGTTATTCAATCATCCTTTTTTCCCACCCACCACAAGAGAGGCCGGCCACAAGAAGAGAGGAGAGAGGAAAGTTCATTATGTGAGGAAAAATTGATTCATCTCTTTTTCATGCTACCTAAATTCCTAAGCACATTTTTCCTTAGTTGCTTTTCTTCACCTCCACAACATTATGGCAACTTCTCTACCCAAAGAGACAATGGTTTCTACACTATATCTACTGCAAACCTTGGACGCGTCGGCTAGCCAACTTCGCGCCCGAGTTGCCTCGGTCCAGAGGTGGGAGCCCGTAAAAGAACTCGGCTACGTGGTGCCCTTTCCGACGAGGAGGTGACGGACGGAGATTCCGCGGGAGATCGGAGTGGAGACAAAGACCGAAGGACACGGATCGCTTGGTATACTTCTCTACCCATATTGTATTTTGCTAGTAGCTAGGTTAATGGCCCGATCCGGGTTAAAAGTGCGCGGTGGTGCCGGTTTACAAGTTTCGCAAAGTTTTTCGTTTCCGCGTTTCCGGCGTCGGATCGACGGCCGGGACGCCGCCGTGGACTTACATTGGTATCAGAGATACGCCATTAACCATGCCTAGCTTGCTCTAGTATGTTTAGAACTCGATCGAACAAAAATCCCGAAAACCCGATTACAAGTGTATCAGTTTCTGTCGAATTTTTTTTGGCTCCAAAATTTTTTCAGGTTGTTGCAGAATACTGTGCAGGGAATTCTAAGCACTCTGTGAAAAATTGGTCACGTGATCTCACCATACCACCGCGGAACCGCGGCCAAACCCATGCTTGGGCCGCGGTTCCGCCGCACTTTTGACTGTTCATTTGACCAAATTTTTGCAGAGAGCTTTTGAGTTGAAAATGGGGGTTTTGGGATATTCTTTTTGGGCCCAGATTTTCTGTGAGTGCTACAGTAGTGCTTGGGGCCCACTTCAATAAATTTGTTCGATCGGATATTTTAAACATGCTAGTTCACAGTATTTACATTATATCTGCGACCGTGAATGTCATTCGATCGGTAAATCCTGTCTAACTGCTATAGCCCTTTTAGACGGATTTGCGAACGTGACATTCACGTTAATGTTCTGTGTTGTGCTGTGATATTGCGGATTGGTCGTGGGAGATAGCCTGGATGCAATATTAGTACAGTTTCGTTTTTTATGTACATTTGATATTGCGGGGCGAGCGTCCGACATGTGGACTGCCGTCACTGCCTGTTTGTATTATTCTTTTAGGGCACGACCAGGTCGAGGTCGATGTACTCGTTGTATGTATATTTTACTTTCTGTACTAGGATTACCCCGCGGAGGGGTGCACGGATAGCCGGGTTCTAGAGGGCAACAAACCCGCATCTCATGACGTTGAGACGGAGGGGGCTTTACTCTAGAATTGGCGGGCTATTCGCCGCACTCGTAGGGGGTACAGGTTGACCTGGGAGGGGTGCCCAAGTTACCGGATTCCGTGAAGTGCTGGGTGGTCCATTCACGTTGCTGAAGGGGGCTGCCTCGCTTCAGATTTTGGCGGGTAACTTGCCGTGCCCGTAGGGGTCTAGGATTTCATTGCACAGGCTATCCACACGACCAGGGGAACGTCGGGTTTCAGTAGCGGCTCTATGAAACCCCGGGATCCCAGATATCTGTATTGTTCTGTGATGCTGTACATTTCTGTGATGTTGCATTTTATCACGCCTTGAGCGAAAATTATATATTATATATATACTAGTAGATGTTGTATATGTTTTGCATCCGCGCTAGTCCAGTCCCCGCTCTGTCGTTAGTTAGCTTACCTAATGGGTGATGACGGGACCCAGTGGCGAATGCGGATGGCATATACGTACGTCATTATTTTCGTTCTTTATTGGTGTGATCAATTGATGGGACTGTGTTGATTCGGATCAATGCAAGATAAACAAACCTATTCTGATGGTGTTGGAATATTTTTCAAAAAGCTGTTATTGCAAGGGCGTTCTCTTTTGTTTTGCATCATGGTATTCAGTTGGAATATCCTGCTCCTCAGTCGACGAGGCAAGGGCCGAGATCCCTTCACCGGGAGTGACCCCTTGGACAGAAGTTTGCGTCAGGGCAATAACTTCACTATAGCCGATTACTTTTGCTTTGCATCGTGGTATTCAGTTGGAATATCCTGCACCCCATCCTACAGGGAAAGAGCCGAGATCCCTTCACCGGGAGTGACCTCTTTAGCAAAGGTTTTCGTCACTATATTTTTAAAAGCTATCTGGTTCCTTCAACGATATCAAGTTCATTACGTTAAAGGTTTTCGCCAGAAACCATTCGTAGCCCTCCGTCGTTTCATATGGGTAGTCAATAGTATTCAAGCTGTGTTTGTTGGCCAAAGTCAAGGCACAGTGTTTGGTAGCTATTGGGTATTCATATGCTGCATAGATAGATGCGTTGGTTTGGGACAGTCGTATAGCCTTGTTGGCCAAAGTCAAGGGCTTGTACGGGTGGGTTCAAATTAACCTGGATAATGACGGGTAGAACTTGACATGTGACTTATGATTTGTTGGCCAAAGTCAAGGTCATAAGAGCATGGGTCAAAAATCACATCGGGAGTTTCTAAAGAAACTGAAACTTGCCAGATATGCGCATACCTTCTGGAGTGTGATAACGTGAGCGGATTCCGTCACGTTATCATGCGATGATAGTTGGATCCCGATTCCCGCTGATGAGTTGGTTTACTCCTCGGGTGATCCCGGCCAATTCTTCTTTCAGGTTTGGGGAAGAATTTGACGTTACAGTGGGAGGTTTCCAGATTAGATAAAGTGATAACCATTCTGATCTAGGTTAGAGTGCACGCTGAGTGTTTCTTTTCTCTCTCTCTTTGACAGCGACCATTGACCCGACCCTAGACTATGACTCAGTGACCAAGTTGACCGAACCTTCTTAACACTGGCTTTTGGATTGTCAGAGTTGCAGACCTCATTACCACTCCTACTTTTACCCTTTTCTCCAGGACACCCCGTATTACTACGAACGTCCATTTCCATTGGACAAAACCATCGTATGGTTATATACGAACTCGAAGGAATTTATTCAAGAATGGTTTCTGGTTCTGGAGAAAACGAATAGGACTATTCAGTTGTCTTTTCCTTTTACCTTCTCTCAGGTTGCGAGTACTCCTTGGTTTAGGAGATAGTACACCTATTACGCAAATTGGATAGTTTTCTTCCAAACCATAGGCAGGTGCCGACCGGTAGGGAATGAAGAAAACCAATTAGCCTAAACGGTGTACAGAAGGTATTAAGTTATGACAAAGAAAGGGATTAGTAAGAGAGCAAAGTAAATTGCGACTGCTATTCACGACCAAACCAAGTATTTCTTCGCCAATCCTAAATCACCTTTGTATTTCTCCAGGACACTCCGTATCACTACGAAGATCCCAAGTTTATTGGATACTCCATCGTATGGTTATATACGAACTCGAAAGGAACTTGTTCCAGTTCGGGGATGGATCCTGATTCAGGAGAAATAGGAATAAGGTTTAATCGGTTGTCTTTTATTTTCACCTTCTCTCGCATTGCGAGTGCTCCTAGGATTAGGACAGTACACCTATTATGCTTATTGGATAGTCTTCTTCCAAACCATAGGCTGGTGCCGAACGGTAGGGAAGGAAGAAAACCAATTGGCTTAAAGGGGTGTACAGAAGGTAATGACTAAAGACATATAAAGGGATTTGGAGAGATGGCAAAGAATTATACGGTTACAGTTGTGAATCTGAATAATGGAAGAGGCATTACTAGGAATACCCAGATACCCCATCGAAACATTTCAATGTTTCAGTTTCACCGTGTACTGTTAAAAGAAAACTGATTTCCCAATTAGACACTTGCTCCAGGGTATGTATTTACCAGGTTTGATTCTCACATCTGTATGGTTTTACAGATGATGAGTGGGAGTAAGTTATTGGGAATTAGGTGATCATTCTCATTATATCGGGATTCGTTGTAATTGGTGATATTTGAGGAAGTCACCTGGGTTATTTGCCGGACGGCAAATATTTGGTTTTGAATATCCGTTGTTATGCACCAATTTCAAATTGATATATTTGTACGTCTATGTTCATAGAGTGAGATATACCTTTTTGAGATTATGTCTATGACATTTACCTATACCAGTGGATGGTTAGGTAAGGAGTATTGAACAGCGGTGTAATTCTTCTTAACTATAAGTACAGTTTTCAACCTACGACACACAGTGAATGAGTCATTTGACTCAAGGGACTTATACAAAGTATTGTATGTTGTCCAGTGTCCATTGGGACAGAGGGGTAGGTACTCGTACTATATTCTGTTTACTTGTGACTTCTCTAGTTCTTAGACAGGTGTTTCGTAGAAACGCAGAGTCCAAGTTTTGAGAAGTTATAAGTATAAGATTAAAGTAGAGAACCAGGTATTGCAAGTATCGGGATTCTTCAAGGTGATCGAAGATGTAGATACTTGTGTATGATATTCAGTTGATAGTAATGATTAAGAGAACTTGCTTCTCTTTTAGGTTACTCATAATTGGAAGTATTCCTAAGTTGAGTTACGCTGATCGGCCTCCTTCCATTTAGTTGACATGCACTGGAGACAGCTGCATAATTTGAATATGGTTAAATTAAATCAGTGCATCTGTTTCTATATTGGATATAGAACAGTTCATATCTTGACATTGTTAAGGTACGGGAAGTTGTCCAGCTTATGCTTAAAACCAGACTCTGGATGACTAAAGGCACGTTTCTGTAATGGCTGTTTGTGGGTTGACCCGGGCTATTGTCACGTCCCGAAAGTACGGAACATGACCGGCACTTAAACTACGAAACGTCTCGAGGCGTACGTAATCTAGGTAAACCGAAAACCCAGAAATCCAAACCAAGAAAAGAAGTAGAGTGAAGGAAAACCAATATAAAACAAGTAGTTTTAATAGCATAAGCCGAATTATGCGGTTTTTAAGAACATCAAAATTTACTGAAAATTTCGGCAAAATCTCCTTTGTAAATACTGGCTCCCAAACGGGATACAACATGAATAGTATACGAAATCAATAAAAAGGCATCCCCAAGCGGGAGCTAGCTCTTCGTCAATCGACGGTCACAACCACACAAGCAATAATATACAACGCCAACGGCGAGGATCAAAACTTAAAAGGAAACTCAAAACCACCAGAAATATAACGAGCGACTCTAAGGTCGAAAGAATAAACAACACTGGTCTCTATCTCAAAAAATACATGTTTGGCTGATGGAATTTACTAGATACAACGGAATAATATTATACAAGGTAATATGATGGGTACGATACAAGAAAAACCCACCTACTAGCAAGTCACCCGAATGAAACTGAGCCCGCAAAGCCGTAATGAAACCTGTACGGCAAACCTGCAAGAAACTGGGGCACAACGGGGTGAGTTGCCAACTCGTGAATAGAAAAATATCTACGCACAGAAATCGCATAAATAACGCAACCTAGGTCAATGATCATAATATGTCCTCAAATATATGAATAACACGTAGCCTATAACAAGGCTAGGATAAATATCTAACCCGAGTGTAATCTCTTGTGCCCGTGTCAGTGCCTCAGGTAGCAATATATCATATGAATGAGGTATGAATGTATGAAAACAGAATACATGTAAATGAAGAACTGTTTTCATAAATTAGTGAGATTTCCTTTGTATTTTTAAACTGGGGTATCATAAATGAAATCAGTATCAACAGTGTCTAGTATCGACACAAAACATAAATCTCAATGTCTCGAAATATCAATGTCTCAATCTCAATATCTAGGGCGCCGTCAGTCCAGACCGGCCCCTACCATCCATCTCAAGACCACGACGGTATCCTCCGGATATCCGACACGTCGGGTAATATCACCTGTCGGTAGTGCTCCCCTGCCAGGCTCAACGTCAACACCACATTCCTCAAGCCCTGGGGTACCGCACCGGGCCCACCATGTACCCGAAACGGTTCCTCCACTCCTCGAATCGGGTCTCGAAATCCATCAGCAAACTCATGGTGGACGACTCATACATCATAGGAAAACCGCACTTTTTATTTTAAAAGAGAGAAGAGGTTTATTTATGTTTTTGCGGTTTTCCTCCAAATCCAGAAAATCTCATGGAAATCCGAATCCAAAACCTCAATAACACGTAAAATAGTGAATATATGTAAGTCCACGTTGCGACCCCCGGTTCTTACGGGGAGGCGGAAACGGTATAAAATCAAAATTTTAACGCAAGAGGCAACATGGACTAAGCTAGGTCGGGATCTTTACCTAAACTAAAACTAGCAAACTAAGCTAAAGATATTTAGCTACTCGGATGAAGATGGTTATACCTAAACTTGAACTCCTTCTCTTCAAGCTCCGATGGTGGTTCGATGGCTCCTTCTCGTTGTCTCCGTACGCCGAAGATAGATCCACTTGAAAGCTCCAACCTTTAGCTCCTTCTTCGTTCTTTGAAGAAACTAGTTCACTTGGTTTGCTAAACCTAGTGAACTAGAATGAGTAGAGAGGAAATAGAATGGGATTTTATCTATGGTTCTTGATTCTCAACTCATGAGACAAGAGAACCATAGATCAAGTGAGGGAGCAAGAGGTTGAGGGTGAGAGCAAGAGGAGAGCTCAAGAACAAGAGAGAGAATGAGCAAGAAAGAATGAGGCTCTCTTTTCTCTCTCACCCTCTCATAATCCAAAGTGATCATAACTCATCATATCAAAAAAGTCTTATGTGATGGTTAGAAGCAACCATAACCTTATCATGTCATGCACTCATTTTACTCAAATGAGCAAGCAAGAAAAAGTCTTTGGCATGAAATGATAACCATGGTTATCATGATGGTCAACTAGTCAAGCCTAGTCAACCGGTCAACAAGTCAACAAAAGTCAACAAGTCAACAAAGTCAACAAGTCAACAAAAGTCAACAAGTCAACAACCATATCACCATAATACTTAATTAATATAATAGTTAATCACATATCATATTCTCATTAGGGTTGAGCATAAAGTCAAAAAGTCAACGGTCAACTGTCAACAACCCTAATGAGAATCCGCTGCCTCTGCCTCCCTGTCAACTGTGCATACACACCCGCATCCGCGTTCCGAGGAACACGAATGTAAACTGGATAAATCCAATCCCATAAGGTACACTAGGATCTGGCTTAAACCAAAGCCCGCTAGTGTAAACTGTCCGGACACTGTACGTGCACAAGTGCACGGACGTGACCGAACCCTGTCGCAAAACCATGCGACCTGTCGCAATACCATGCGACCTCTACTCTTTTGCCTAAAGGCGAAAAGCTTTCTGTATGGGACTCTAAAGACTCGACACTACGCTGGCAGTGGGTTTAACCACAGACCGCAAGCGGCACTAGCTGTGCGTAACGGTCCCCAGGTAATGCCGACAAGAAGACCGACGAGGCGAAACCCATCTGAACTCCTACTGAGCCTGAGTGTGACATTCTCCGTACAGTCCGGTCTGTTCGTCTGATACATCGCATGGCGGGCCTAGGGGGCGGTAAACGTCAGTCCCCCAATAGCGGTACAAGTCGTGCCGGAGTGAAGCCCAATACACCCTGAGATAACACTGGAAACCTACCAGTATATCTCGTTTGCCCTGGCCAGGGACTACTCGTGTAATGGCTCTCCTAGACACAGCGCGATGTCAACCCCCAATACCGGGAGAGACGAATCCTGTCTAACCGTCACTGCCTCCAAGTGCTTCGGGACTGCACCCAACCACCACCTGTTTGCACGACTCCTTTCAGCCGTGGTAGGGTAGTGATCAAAGTACAGTGGGAACACACCCGAGGCGAAGTGACAATGTCAAGTCAGCGGACTAAGCTGTACTCATGTCACCTGGGAACTGATAACTGACGATAGGTATAATACCAACTAGTCAGTTCCCGACGAGTCCTGTCCAGTGTACCCGTAACCTAACGAGCACCCGCATACTATCTCAAGTACGACGTACTGACGGCTGTGGGACAGACCGTCTCCCACACTGGGATGAGAAGCGCATGCGCTGGTCTACTCCGGAGTATCGATGCCCTGTCTCGATAGTCCTGCGACCAGGGACCTGCATAAGGATGTGCTTATAGATTACCCAGCCCCACTAGTGTGACGGCCATCACATCGCTGGTAATCAAGCAAAGATCCTAAGGGCTCTACTAATGTGTATAGGCGTTATACAAAAATAAACACATGTACACATTGAAGTAGAAACAAACCAAGTAGCATACTACTATTTTGAGCAAGATTGTATATACAAGGTGAATATCCCAAGCATCCATTAAGTAATATACAAACCAGTATGATACAGTAATGGCCTCTAGGGCATATACACTAACAATCTCCCACTTGCACTAAGGCCATGTACTGGCGTATCGAAGACCTATCATCTCGATCAGCCGCTCGAACTGAGTCTGGGGCAAGGCCTTGGTGAATGGATCTGCAGTGTTGTCTTCTGAAGCGACTCTCCGAACCTCGATCTCCTGGCGATCCACGATCTCCCTGATCAGGTGATACCGCCTTAAGATGTGCCTGGATCTTTGATGGGACCTGGGTTCCTTCGCTAAAGCTATAGCCCCGTTGTTGTCGCAATACAGAGGTATTGGATCAACAATGGACGGAACCACCTGAAGTTCTTTCAAGAACTTCCTCATCCAGACAGCTTCTTTTGCGGCATCAGATGCAGCGATGTATTCCGCTTCCATCGTCGAGTCTGCAACGGTTTCCTGTTTGGAACTCTTCCAACACACCGCCCCTCCATTGAGGGTAAAGACAAAACCCGACATAGACTTGGAATCATCCTTGTCACTCTGGAAGCTGGAGTCAGCAAAGGCCTCAATCTGGAGGTCTTTTCCGCCATACACCAAGAACATCTCCTTAGTCCTTCTCAGGTACTTGAGAATGTTCTTTACCGCTATCCAGTGTTTCTCCCCAGGGTTTGACTGATACCGGCTTACCACACTCAGTGCATAAGCTACATCCGGTCTGGTACACAACATCGCATACATTATAGAGCCTACCGCAGAAGCGTAGGGTATAATAGACATGCGATCCCTCTCCAAATCAGTCTTGGGAGACATCTCTTTAGAGAGGGTGATCCCGTGACAAGCCGGTAGGTTACCGCGCTTGGAATCTTCCATACTGAATCTCTTCAGTATGGTGTCGATGTACCTGGACTGAGAAAGTCCTAATATCCTCTTGGATCTGTCACGGTAGATCCGGATACCCAGAATGTATGAGGCATCACCCAGGTCTTTCATGGAGAACCTGTGTGACAAGAACCCCTTAACAGATTGTAGCATAGGAATGTCATTTCCTATTAAGAGAATGTCATCCACGTATAAAACGAGGAATACTACAGTTCTCACTACAAATCTACTATAGATACATGGTTCATCTGGATTTTTGATAAAGCCAAATTCCTTGACCGTCTCATCAAAGCAGATGTTCCAACTCCGCGACGCCTGCTTTAGTCCATAGATGGACTTAAGCAACTTGCACACCTTTCCGCTGCTCCCACTCTGAATGAAACCCTCCGGCTGGTCCATATAGACACACTCCTCTAAATTTCCATTTAGAAAAGCTGTCTTTACGTCCATTTGCCAGATCTCATAATCGTGGAAGGCAGCAATGGCAAGAAGGATCCGAATGGATTTCAGCATGGCTACTGGAGAAAAGGTTTCGTCGTAGTCCAAGCCAGGTCTTTGACGAAAACCCTTTGCTACCAGCCTAGCTTTATAGGTCTCAACCTGTCCATCTACACCAATCTTCCTTTTGAAGATCCACTTGCATCCTACGGGTTTTACCCCGTCTGGAGCAATGTCCAACGTCCATACCTTGTTGGTGTACATGGACTCCATTTCGGTCCGCATTGCATCCAGCCATTTCACTGAGTCAACGCTCTGAACGGCCTGCTGGAAGCTAGTAGACTCATCATAATCTATGATGCAATCCTCTCTATCCCCGTCTATGAGAAAACCGTAGTATCTCTCGGGCGGATGAGACTGCCTACTACTTCTGCGGAGCGGCGTAGGAATGTCCTGTTCTTCCGAACCTTCTGGTTCCACTAAACTTTCAGTAACAGTCCGTGGTTCTGGAATTTCTTCCAGTTCTACTGTGCTCCCACTTATCTGGTTTTCCAAAAACTCAGTTTCCAAGAAGTAGGCATGACGAGAAACAAGAACTTTTTGTTCCTCTTCACAGTAGAAGAAATATCCTTTTGAGTTCTTTGGATACCCCACAAACTTGCACTGTACTGAGCGTGCCTCGAGCTTGTCCGCATGCTGCTTTTTGACAAAAGCCGGACATCCCCATGTCTTAATGTGCTTAAGATAGGGTCTCTTCCCACACCACATTTCATATGGTGTGGAAGGCACAGTCTTAGTCGGAACTCGGTTCAAAAGGTACGCTGCTGATTCTAGCGCATACCCCCAGAATGATCGCGGTAACTCAGCATTACCCATCATGGACCGCACCATATCCAATAGGGTGCGGTTCCGTCTCTCCGATACACCGTTATGTTGCGGGGTGTATGGAGGAGTAAGCTGAGAGAGAATTCCGTTCTCTTTTAAATAGTCCAGGAACTCGGCACTTAAGTATTCTCCACCTCGATCCGATCTTAGAATCTTAATACTTTTGCCGGTCTGTTTCTCTACTTCATTCTTATACTCCTGGAATTTTCCAAAGGCCTCGGACTTATGTTTCATTAAGAAGACATAACCGTACCTTGAGAAGTCATCCGTAAAAGTAATGAAGTAAGAATGTCCGCTTCGGGCATGTGTAGACATTGGACCGCACACGTCACTGTGTACGAGTCCCAAGAGCTCGCTCGCTCTTACTCCATGTCCAGAAAACGGAGTCTTTGTCATCTTTCCTTTGAGACAGGATTGACAAGTGGCATATGACTGATATTCGAACGCATTCAAATACCCTTCTGTATGTAACTTCGTCAACCTTCTCTCATTGATGTGACCCAATCTACAATGCCATAAGAAAGTCTGATTTATTTCTGGAGACTTTCTTTTGTGTGTATTCTGGACATTAAAAATCTGTGGTTGGTTTAACACGTATATACCATTACTCAGAGTACCTGACCCAATCAATACTTGATTAAGGTGAATGTTTACAACATTACTTACAAACGCAAATTCATAACCTTCTTTAGAAACTAAAGATACAGAAATGATATTACAAGTTGCGTTGGGTACAAAAAAGCAATTACGCAAAACCAAAACATGTCCATCTGACATTCCCAGGTGATAGTCCCCCACGGCTTTAGCATCCATGCTAGCTCCGTTTGCAACTCTGAGGGTCATGTCACCTGCTTTCAAAACACTACGGTTTCTCAACGCCTGCAAAGAATTACAGATATGAGATCCTGATCCGGTATCCAATACCCAGGAAGTAGAGTTTATTGAAAGACAGTTTTTAATAACATACACACCTGAAGCTGAAGCTGCAACCTGCTTCAATTCCTGTGTTCTGGCCTTCCAGGCCCTGCAATCATTCTTCCAGTGTCCTTTCTTATGACAATAGAAGCATTCTTCCTTATCCACAAGCTTCCCCGCTATCTTTGTTGCTTTTCCTTTTCCCTTCGTATCCACTTTACTAACACCGCCCCTTGGTTTGGCGGGGGCCTTCTTCTTCTTTCCCTTGGCTTTCGCCTTGGACCTAGAAGAAGATGATCCTCCTACAAACAAAGTGGATGTATCCCTACCTTTCTGTAGGGTGCCCTCTGCGCTCCTCAGCATGTTGAGGAGCTCTGAAAGTTCAACCTCTTTTTCTTGTAAGTTGAAGTTCAGTATAAACTGGGCGTAAGTGGAAGGAAGGGACTGGAGAACTATATCCGTATATAGCTCACTCTCCAATGTGATCCCTAGGTCAGCGAGCTCCTCAATGAAGCCGATCATCTTTAGTACGTGCTCGGCTACTAATGATCCGACGGCCATTCTTGTCGAAAATAACTTTTTCGACGCTTCGTATCTTGCGATACGTGATTGCTCTCCATACAGTTCTTTTGTATGGAGCAATATGGACTCCATGTCCATATTCTCATGCCTCCTCTGATGTTCGTTGTCCATCGAGGCAAGCAGGAGGCACTTGGCCTTCGCGCTATCAATCTCCCAAGTCTTGCGGATTTCCTTATCCGCGACACTGGAAGTTGGACCAGGGACAGGGGGAGCTTTGGTGGTAAGAAGATACCCCAGCTTGTCATAAGTGATTGCTATCTTGACATTCCTGAGCCAATCTTTGTAGTTTGGCCCTGTCAGTTTGTTTTTATCTAGGAGTAACTTAAGTCCAGTCATGTTGATTGGTCGCTGCAATTAGGAGAGAGAAGAAGAAACACTCAGCATGATGCTCTTGCAAGTTTAGAGTGGTTTTTAGTTTATCTAAACAGGATGGCTCCCACTGTTTCTCGAATCCCTCCTCAAACCATAAAGGAAGAATTAGTCAGGATCAATCCCACCGTACAATACTTGCTTAACCGTTCAGCCAGGCCGGTGTCGGTACTTCGAGGGAGGTTTTCCAACGCTTTCGCGAAGTTCCTTAATTAGAGAACCTCTTTTCCCTGGGGGCGTAGCCCCGCTAACACCTTTCTAGGCACCTACTAGGTTTATAGCATTGATCGTTAAGTGAGAAATTTCCCGAGGAGTAGCATATACTCACAGTAGGATCGGGATCCAAATATCATCGCGTGACGAAACCGAAGGAATCCTACCAGAATCATCATACTCCAAATGGTATGCAAATCTAGCAAGTTTCAGTACTTATGAAACTCCCGATGTGGATTTTTGCCCCATGCTCTTATGACCTTGACTTTGGCCAACAAATCATAAGTCACATGTCAAGTTCTGTCCGTCGTTCTCCAGGTTAATTTGAATCCACCCGCACCTACCCTTGACTTTGGCCAACAAGGCAGTACGACTGTTCCAAACCAACGCATCTATCTATGCTGCACATGAATACCCAATAGCTACCAATCACTGTGTCTTGACTTTGGCCAACAAACACAGCTTGAATACTATTGACTATTCATGTGAAACGACGGAGGGCTACGGATGGTTTTGGCAAAACCGTGAACGTAGTGAACTTGATTTGGTCGATGGAACGAGATAGCTTTTAAAAGGAGTGGCTCAAGCTCCGTATTTAAAAGTTGTTTTGAAAAGAACCGAGTGGTTTTTCGAAAGTGTTCCAACGACTTTAACTTGGTTTATTATCTTGCATTAGTTCTTTTAATGCGTGATATTCTTGCATTAGTTCTTTTAATGCGTCCCATCATTTAATCCTACAATTGCAGAAAACAACCAAAATATGACGTACGCTTATGCCATTCGCATTCGCCACGGGGCCCCGTCATTACCCGTTAGGTTACTTAACTAACGACAGAGCGGGGGCTGGGCTAGCGCGTCTGTAAAACATAAGCAACGCCTAAATAATATCATATATAGATATATTGCAATGATAAACATTTCAGATCACAGATAAATACATTGGATATACTAGGAATCTGTAATTTGTACGAGCCTGTAACAAAAACAGATTACACGGTCGCGGTGAATAGCCAAAACCCCACCCAAGACCCCTACGGGTGCGGCAAACTACCCGCCAAGTACCCGAAGCGTAGCAACCTCCCTCATCTCCATGAGTAGGCCACTCGACACTTCGGCATACCCGGTAGTTTGTGCACCCCTCCATGGGTCTATCCTAGGAGCAAAAACAGTAAAAAGAAATTATACAATGACGGCTACAACCCCTTCCCGGTTGTGCGGCCATACAAATAATTATTACATCAATTTACAAATTTACATGAATTGCAAGAAAAGAAAACTCTCGTCTCACAACCCCCGGCTATACACCCGCGACAATCCAATATATTTATATACACATTCCAGCACATTACAGATCATGTATAACCCCGACCAATCGACTTATAGCGATTAGCCGACGTTCAATACATGCAAACATCACAGATATAACCATCATAGTCAAAGTGCAGTGAAGTTCGGAAAAAATACGGAATTATAGGACCCCAAAAGGAAATTTCTTTTCTGGAAAATCTGGGCACATATAATATATTTCAAAAATCCCAAAACCAACACAGACACACACTGCACGAAAAACGATGCACAGAAGACGACAAAGAGCGGCGGTTCCGCGGCGGATACCTAGCTCGCGCGGCGGAAGGGCGGCGGTTTCGACGAATTACTGTATCGTTTTTCTTGGGTGTTCACACAAAACCCTGAGCCGAATTTACAAGTGTAAAGTTTTTCATTTTGAGCCAAAAAAAATTTCAACAGAAACTCAGTTTTGGTAAAAGTTTGGTTTTTGGATTTTTCCGGTTCCGAACTTCGTTACACTTCACTACCAAGCTAGTTTAAGTTTAGTTAGTCTCTGATACCACTGTAAGTCCACGTTGCGACCCCCGGTTCTTACGGGGAGGCGGAAACGGTATAAAATCAAAATTTTAACGCAAGAGGCAACATGGACTAAGCTAGGTCGGGATCTTTACCTAAACTAAAACTAGCAAACTAAGCTAAAGATATTTAGCTACTCGGATGAAGATGGTTATACCTAAACTTGAACTCCTTCTCTTCAAGCTCCGATGGTGGTTCGATGGCTCCTTCTCGTTGTCTCCGTACGCCGAAGATAGATCCACTTGAAAGCTCCAACCTTTAGCTCCTTCTTCGTTCTTTGAAGAAACTAGTTCACTTGGTTTGCTAAACCTAGTGAACTAGAATGAGTAGAGAGGAAATAGAATGGGATTTTATCTATGGTTCTTGATTCTCAACTCATGAGACAAGAGAACCATAGATCAAGTGAGGGAGCAAGAGGTTGAGGGTGAGAGCAAGAGGAGAGCTCAAGAACAAGAGAGAGAATGAGCAAGAAAGAATGAGGCTCTCTTTTCTCTCTCACCCTCTCATAATCCAAAGTGATCATAACTCATCATATCAAAAAAGTCTTATGTGATGGTTAGAAGCAACCATAACCTTATCATGTCATGCACTCATTTTACTCAAATGAGCAAGCAAGAAAAAGTCTTTGGCATGAAATGATAACCATGGTTATCATGATGGTCAACTAGTCAAGCCTAGTCAACCGGTCAACAAGTCAACAAAAGTCAACAAGTCAACAAAGTCAACAAGTCAACAAAAGTCAACAAGTCAACAACCATATCACCATAATACTTAATTAATATAATAGTTAATCACATATCATATTCTCATTAGGGTTGAGCATAAAGTCAAAAAGTCAACGGTCAACTGTCAACAACCCTAATGAGAATCCGCTGCCTCTGCCTCCCTGTCAACTGTGCATACACACCCGCATCCGCGTTCCGAGGAACACGAATGCAAACTGGATAAATCCAATCCCATAAGGTACACTAGGATCTGGCTTAAACCAAAGCCCGCTAGTGTAAACTGTCCGGACACTGTACGTGCACAAGTGCACGGACGTGACCGAACCCTGTCGCAAAACCATGCGACCTGTCGCAATACCATGCGACCTCTACTCTTTTGCCTAAAGGCGAAAAGCTTTCTGTGTGGGACTCTAAAGACTCGACACTACGCTGGCAGTGGGTTTAACCACAGACCGCAAGCGGCACTAGCTGTGCGTAACGGTCCCCAGGTAATGCCGACAAGAAGACCGACGAGGCGAAACCCATCTGAACTCCTACTGAGCCTGAGTGTGACATTCTCCGTACAGTCCGGTCTGTTCGTCTGATACATCGCATGGCGGGCCTAGGGGGCGGTAAACGTCAGTCCCCCAATAGCGGTACAAGTCGTGCCGGAGTGAAGCCCAATACACCCTGAGATAACACTGGAAACCTACCAGTATATCTCGTTTGCCCTGGCCAGGGACTACTCGTGTAATGGCTCTCCTAGACACAGCGCGATGTCAACCCCCAATACCGGGAGAGACGAATCCTGTCTAACCGTCACTGCCTCCAAGTGCTTCGGGACTGCACCCAACCACCACCTGTTTGCACGACTCCTTTCAGCCGTGGTAGGGTAGTGATCAAAGTACAGTGGGAACACACCCGAGACGAAGTGACAGTGTCAAGTCAGCGGACTAAGCTGTACTCATGTCACCTGGGAACTGATAACTGACGATAGGTATAATACCAACTAGTCAGTTCCCGACGAGTCCTGTCCAGTGTACCCGTAACCTAACGAGCACCCGCATACTATCTCAAGTACGACGTACTGACGGCTGTGGGACAGACCGTCTCCCACACTGGGATGAGAAGCGCATGCGCTGGTCTACTCCGGAGTATCGATGCCCTGTCTCGATAGTCCTGCGACCAGGGACCTGCATAAGGATGTGCTTATAGATTACCCAGCCCCACTAGTGTGACGGCCATCACATCGCTGGTAATCAAGCAAAGATCCTAAGGGCTCTACTAATGTGTATAGGCGATATACAAAAATAAACACATGTACACATTGAAGTAGAAACAAACCAAGTAGCATACTACTATTTTGAGCAAGATTGTATATACAAGGTGAATATCCCAAGCATCCATTAAGTAATATACAAACCAGTATGATACAGTAATGGCCTCTAGGGCATATACACTAACAATATATGCATGAGAATCCATGGCTGCGGCATAACGATGAATAACAGTATGCATGAAGTGACAAGTAATAACTACAATATCTAAGCTGGCATATAAGGTAAGTACACTAATATTATGTCAAACTACTAGCTATCTAGCTAAGTTAAGCAATAATATTTTCTAAGGTGTACGTTACATGGCAATTACCGATGAAGATGTGTGTGAGCCGGCAATTAAGTGTACGTGGTACCTACGCATCATCGGTAATGGTGCTGGTGTCCTAACAGCATGATATCACTAATGGAGTATGAAACATAAAATAAGCATGCGATGCGAAGCGGACCACAAAAATGAGCGGGAGCTGAAAAATAGACGCAACTATAACAATCTGCATTAATCTAATATAAGTCCTACAAATGGTGCCTTTTGAAATAACACGAATCATGGGTTTTGAAAATAGGGGCTACGGTGTTTTTATGAAAAGATACGTCTTTTGAAATATCCGTAGGATCCCTTGGGCTGTCTTTAAGAATGCCCACGATTCGTTGGATTTTGAAATAGGTAAGAAGTCTAATCTAATCTAACAACTACACTAAACTATACGGCTGAACTAACAAGCTGAACTACAGGTAAGGGAACCGCCTATCATCTAAGTCGATACATATACATACCTGTATATATATAGTCGGTGATCCCGCCTCAATAATATCATATCCGATACCATATCTATAATCAGGCATCCCAAGTCAAGAGTGCGGATCAATCATCAATATAGCTCGTACGTAAATCCGTCGTACGGCATCCCAATCTGGGTACGGGTCAATATCACATTCATCATACTATTCACCTGGTATCCTCTTTATCAATTATCATGATCGGGGTACTGATCTACGTTTAGTACCATACTGATACCGCCTACGTATGCATGGACGTGTGTGAAACACTACGTCAAGGACCCGCTACAACGTCATGTTGTATCTCAAATACGAACCCTGCTATATCACCGATCTCACGGCCTCAAATCAAATCTCATCGACTCAGCTCAATCCCAAGTATCATCCTCAAATCCGTATGTGAACACATAGTCCCATACCCATGTGAACCCATAACTATAAAGAATCCCATGAGCACATATCAATAGGAATGTATGCAAGTATGTATGTGTGTATGTGTAGTGCAACACTATCCTAGGGTTCGCAACACTAAGGTAATCCAACACACCAATATCCATCCTAAGCAACGTTATTAATCCCAAATAACATATAATAATTGTTGGTGTGTATACGCATCCGTATACACCACCACGGACTGCGGGGGTGCTATACGCCATCCACCCGACTTCTCCCCGTAGATAGAAATCTACTCACCTGGTCCTCGCTCGCCGGTGCCGACATCGCCACGCGCTTGCTTGTCGTCTCGAAGTCCGCATAGGGTACCTACATATCATAACGCACCGTATCGCATTAAAACTAAATTCGAAATCGAAACGGCATACGAAAATCAAATCGGCACGCGTATCACGCATAGGTCCAAACCTATCGCCTACGCATGCAAGAATAGTCAAACCAACCCTCGATGTCGATGTACAAACGTCAAACCATCGAGAAAAAATCCAATCACACTCATTTGCACATTCACGAACACTAATTTTAATATAAATTAGGTTAAAACTCACAAAAACCCCAACTTTACTTAAAAAGTCACTTTTCCGAAAATCTAGCAAGCACAATTCGCCGTTTTTGTACAAAACAGGATGTTTAAATGAATGTAGCGGCCAATATATTTATTAAATATCTTAAATAAGTCATAGAAACAATTTTCGGAATTTAATCTCATTAAATTCCAAAAACCCTAATATTCTAGTTTACAAAATACCCTTTTTTTAACAATTTCATAGCAAAAAATGCGCAAACTACAATTTAGGTTGGATTTCCATGAACTAAAGTGTTAAACTACACTTAATAAAGTTAATAATATGATAAAAACCCTAACCATATTTTTAATCTCACATATAAATGCATTTCATAAAACCCTAGTTTGCACAAAAAAACTTAATTTGGACATTTTTCAAGTAACAACTTGTAATATGCAACTAGATAAATTTTAACAATTTTTCAAGATGTTAGCTCACATCACAAACCACAAGTGATCACAACCCAATTTCAAAACAAAACCCTAACTAGAATTCCTTAATCATACAATTGAACCCATATAAAACCAAATTAACACTTAATTAAGCTAACTACAAGCAATTAACAACAATTTAAGCAAAAGGGTTAGAATTTACCCAAACAAATTGAAGATCCCACAAGCACACATAGCCCTCCAAAATGCTCCCTTGTCACCAAAATCCATGCTATACGGGCTAAGCTAAAATGGGTAGGAGTCGGATTTTGATTTGGATTTTTGCTTGATTTTTAGTGGATTTTTCTTTGGATTTTCTTTGATGGAACAAAGAGAGGAGAAGAGAAAAAGGGGGCTGTTGGGGGTTGCTGGTTTCGGCCAGATTGTGGGGGGTTTGGGTGAGGGAGGAGAGAGAGTGAGGTGGAGAAAGTTAGTTCAAGTCAAAGTCAACTCAAATTATATCATTTTCTACTTTTTTCTTTTCTTTTCTTTCATTTCATTTCCTTTGAAATCCAAGTGTGGACAAAAGAGGGGGCTGCTGAATTCTTCAAGGGGATAAGTGAATGGGGGTGTGTGGGTGTGGGTACGGGTGTGGGGTGATGAAAAATGATAAATACAATACCCCAAACATCCATTTACGCTAAAAAAAAGCCTTTTTTCTTCAATAATTTCTAAACCGTTTTGGCAAATGATTTCGTTCCAAAAACCACATGATAAAATTTTATTTAAAGTTTTATGATGCACAAAATTTGTTTCAACTCATTCCGATTTGTAATTTTCTCTAATTAAATGTATTAGTGACGGCTTAAAATAATAATAAAATAATATTTTTTTCAGAAAATTTGAAATTTCACCCGCGGCTCAATAAACACCAAATAATAGCAATTTCATAGCTAGAATATGTATGTTTAATTTTTATAATAAGATATTTGTATTTTGACTTTTTACAGAAAACCCTCTTATTTTACCGATTTTTTCGAAATTTCACCGAAACGATTTTCAAAACGTTACAATCTTCCCCCTTAAAGAAATTCGGTCCCCGAATTTAAATTCAAACTCCCCCAAATACTAAAACATCTAAGAAAACCCATCAAGTCATCGGGGCTCCGAAATTGTAAATACATAAAACAAATCGTAGCGCAGCGCATGCGCTTGAAAAATGAGTATATAACTCAAATCAAAACTCCGTCAAGCATCCCGCAATCATCGGAGTCATTGTAAAGACACGAATGCCAAATCCAAAGCAAAACCAATATGATATAAATCAGAACTATACATGTAGATATCAAATCTATACATGTAAGTTTCTAAAGGAAATGCATGCCAAATCTTTTAAAGTCGTTGTGCAATGCGTATAACACTGCACAGTGGCGGACGTCTCTTATAAGAAAATAACCATATACATGTGTACCTTTTGTTTAATATGCACGTTCCGCCGTTTTGAAAACAATTTAGAAGGGTCTCCTTGTTTTAAACGTTTCGTGTCTTATCAGACGCGTAGGTAAATACTGAGACTATAGCTCGCTTTTGGAAATCCCTTCGATAACTATCAATGCATGCAAAATATACTCAGGTACTGTCCTCTGACTAGTCCTGCTCAGTATAAAAACATATAGCAATCATCATAAAAACGTACTGCTCTATACGAAATCAATCCCCAAAATATGCACATGAATGCTACGTGCGTCTGGTGCGCACGGAAATCAAAATCCATGAATGTGCCATACATGCGCACAGAAACAACATCTAAGTGCATCGGGTGTGCACGAAATATCTGTCGTAGGCAACATGTGTGCCTGACAGCAAAATCAGATGCATCTGACATGCACGAAAAATCTCGATTTAGTGCATCTGGTGTGCACCAAAATCGCATCTCAAGACATGCGCTCAACATCCGCGAAAATCCAAATCAGGTGCATCCATCGTGCACGAAATCATGAAATCCAATATCAAGCGCCGAACGTGCGCAAAATCAATCAGGTGCACAAGGTGCACAAAACAAATATCGAGTATCCCAATCGAAATCGAAGTCCAGTGCACACTGCAAGCATATAATAACTATACAGAGTGCAGGAACCAATTCGTGTGCGTGCATACGCACAAAATCAACTCAAATGTCTAAAACCGTAAAATCACAAACATGTGAAACCAAAGCACGAAAACGATATCAAGTGCAACACTGTGCAAAGATCGTAAATCATCAATCATCAAAATCAAATCATGCGAATAAATCACCCAAAATATCGAAATCAATAATGGCGGAATAGTACCGCTCAAGCGCATCCTCTAAGAATCTCGGGCCAACTGTCGCGGTCACTAGTGGGACGTCTCGTCGATGATCATGAACTCTGGCCTGCTGGTGTGCATAACAATGACCACTCCTGGGTCAAGGTCTTCACTGTGAATTACCAATCTCTCAGTCCATTGGCTCATCGGCCCTATCAGGTGTGCTAACGGGGATGATCCCGTTCTGGCACATCTCTTGTCATCTCCCGGTCAATCATCGCGACCACTCGTAAGACAACATATCAATGGCGTCGGCCTCTGGTTCTCTGAATGTACGTGACACATCTGATCCTGGGTGCAAGTATCATTGCAGCAGTGTCCTAAAAGGAATCCTGCTCACGGTCTCTTCCATGTCTCGTCTCTGCCAACTGTCCGGAAGTCATTGTCCTTTCCTATATCTGCATCTTGCTCTGGAACGACTGCATACTCATCGCGACTCCTTCTGGAAGGTAAGTCCAAGTACCATGCCTCGGCATGCGCATCGCCTCTCTGATGTCGGCGGAGTGGAACGTCATCTCATCTAGATCTGGTGCGAACCTCTTACTCCACTTTTCTCTAATGTCGTCTGCTTTGGACTCGTCTCGTCGCGGCTGCATGGACTGAGCTCCAACAGCTATCCTCGTATCGGGAGTCTCCCAAGAAATGCATCTCACCACCTAGCATCCGAATTAAGTCGAACCATCCAATCGATTGTCAAAACCTCATAATCCCCCAAGGGCTCAATATCTTGGGTACAGTTTAATAGTATCGAGTACATACCACAGCATCGGTGGTCCAGCCGTAGAAGGGCAAACCCAAGCCTCACTAATGGCGCCGTAGAACTGCCGCAAACCCGAAGGTTCAAAGGCTTTCACACGGTCATTAAGTCGAGTTAGGGTTTCATTCTTCTAGAGGGACCATAGAATTGCCTACATGTCTTTCCGACTACTTTAAACTTGGAATAATAGGTTTCCGACATTCGATCGTCTCTGTCGACCCTCACGTCTCTGCATGAAGTCGTCTCTAGCTGGAATCAATCTATCTGATGACCTCGCATCGGGGTAAGCGAACGAACCACCTGTCCTAGTCATTCATTATCGGGTGACTAGCGACCTTCTATCATCTCTTAGTACAACTTATACTGCAATAGCTCCAACATCTGGGGCGATATCTCGTCGTTCGCAGCAATAACTGGCTTACTCGTCTGCATGCTGAACCGTGCCTCAATCATCAGGAGTAAGCAACACACCAACGGTCATCAAAATCTGGCTGGCCTCCATCATTGGCTCAATTCTCTAGTGTCGATCAGCACCTCCGAGTAACCTCATACAGCGATCCATCCAACGCTCGTGGTGCATAAACACAATCCAAAAGACACATCTCTACAATCGTGTGCCGCCCGAATCACGCTATGGTCAGTCCTCGTTCGTAACGAGCTCATACTGACCGCAACTCTAGCCGTAGCTCTCCCTGCCGTAACCGTAGCAGCAAAACCAAACTGGTACCGATGAGGCTAGATCAGGAAGGAATATAATACTGAACAAGGAAATGTACATCCTAAGGCTTCATAAGTGGAGTGGCGTGTCGTAAATATGCCGCGGAACATATCAACGGTACGCCACTCTACTTTAGTCACCTATTCCATCAACCAAGGGTCATCCTACGCTCCGAAGGTTAAAACCTAACGCTCTGATACCAACTTTGTCATGTCCCGAAAGTACAGAACATGACCGGCACTTAAACTACGAAACGTCTCGAGGCGTACGTAATCTAAGTAAACCGAAAACCCAGAAATCCAAACCAAGAAAAGTAGTAGAGTGAAGGAAAACCAATATAAAACAAGTAGTTTTAATAGCATAAGCCGAATTATGCGGTTTTTAAGAACATCAAAATTTACTGAAAATTTCGGCAAAATCTCCATTGTAAATACTGGCTCCCAAACGGGATACAACATGAATAGTATACGAAATCAATAAAAAGGCATCCCCAAGCGCGAGCTAGCTCTTCGTCAATCGACGGTCACAACCACACAAGCAATAATATACAACGCCAACGGCGAGGATCAAAACTCAAAAGGAAACTCAAAACCACCAGAAATATAACGAGCGACTCTAAGGTCGAAAGAATAAACAACACTGGTCTCTATCTCAAAAAATACATGTTTGGTTGATGGAATTTACTAGATACAACGGAATAATATTATACAAGGTAATATGATGGGTACGATACAAGAAAAACCCACCTACTAGCAAGTCACCCGAATGAAACTGAGCCCGCAAAGCCGTAATGAAACATGTACGGCAAACCTGCAAGAAACTGGGGCACAACGGGGTGAGTTGCCAACTCGTGAATAGAAAAATATCTACGCACAGAAATCGCATAAATAACGCAACCTAGGTCAATGATCATAATATGTCCTCAAATATATGAATAACACGTAGCCTATAACAAGGCTAGGGTAAATATCTAACCCGAGTGTAATCTCTTGTGCCCGTGTCAGTGCCTCAGGTAGCAATATATCATATGAATGAGGTATGAATGCAGGAAAACAGAATACATGTAAATGAAGAACTGTTTTCATAAATTAGTGAGATTTCCTTTGTATTTTTAAAACTGAGGTATCATAAATGAAATCAGTATCAACAGTGTCTAGCATCGACACAAAACTTAAATCTCAATGTCTCGAAATATCAATGTCTCAATCTCAATATCTAGGGCGCCGTCAGTCCAGACCGGCCCCTACCATCCATCTCAAGACCACGACGGTATCCTCCGGATATCCGACGCGTCGGGTAATATCACCGGTCGGTAGTGCTCCCCTGCCGGGCTCAACGTCAACACCACATTCCTCTTGCCCCGGGGTACCGCACCGGGCCCACCATGTACCCGAAACGGTTCCTCCACTCCTCGAATCGGGTCTCAAAATCCATCAGCAAACTCATGGTGGACGACTCATACATCATAGGAAAACCGCACTTTTTATTTTAAAAGAGAGAAGAGGTTTATTTATGTTTTTGCGGTTTTCCTCAAAATCCAGAAAATCTCATGGAAATCCGAATCCAAAACCTCAATAACACGTAAAATAGTGAATATATGCATGAGAATCCATGGCTGCGGCATAACGATGAATAACAGTATGCATGAAGTGACAAGTAATAACTACAATATCTAAACTGGCATATAAGGTAAGTACACTAATATTATGTCAAACTACTAGCTATCTAGCTAAGTTAAGCAATAATATTTTCTAAGGTGTACGTGACATGGCAATTACCGATGAAGATGTGTGTGAGCCGGCAATTAAGTGTACGTGGTATCTACGCATCATCGGTAATGGTGTTGGTGTCCTAACAGCATGATATCACTAATGGAGTATGAAACATAAAATAAGCATGCGATGCGAAGCGGACCACAAAAATGAGCGGGAGCTGAAAACTAGACGCAACTATAACAATCTGCATTAATCTAATATAAGTCCTACAAATGGTGCCTTTTGAAATAACACGAATCATAGGCTTTGAAAATAGGGGCTACGGTATTTTTATGAAAAGATACGTCTTTTGAAATATCCGTAGGATCCCTTGGGCTGTCTTTAAGAATGCCCACGATTCGTTGGTTTTTGAAATAGGTAAGAAATCTAATCTAATCTAACAACTACACTAAACTATACGGCTGAACTAACAAGCTGAATTACAGGTAAGGGAACCGCCTATCATCTGAGTCGATACATATACATACCTGTATATGTATAGTCGGTGATCCCGCCTCAATAATATCATATCCGATACCATATCTATAATCAGGCATCCCAAGTCAAGAGTGCGGATCAATCATCAATATAGCTCGTACGTAAATCCGTCGTACGGCATCCCAATCTGGGTACGGGTCAATATCACATTCATCATAATATTCACCTGGTATCCTCTTTATCAATTATCATGATCGGGATACTGATCTACGTCTAGTACCATACTGATACCGCCTACGTATGCATGGACGTGTGTGATTCACTACGTCAAGGACCCGCTACAACGTCATGTCGTATCTCAAATACGAACCCTGCTATATCACCGATCTCACGGCCTCAAATCAAATCTCATCGACTCAGCTCAATCCCAAGTATCATCCTCAAATCCGTATGTGAACACATAGTCCCATACCCATGTGAACCCATAACTATAAAGAATCCCATGAGCACATATCAATAGGAATGTATGCAAGTATGTATGTGTGTATGTGTAGTGCAACACTTCCCTAGGGTTCGCAACACTAAGGTAATCCAACACACCAATATCCATCCTAAGCAATGTTATTAATCCCAAATAACATATAATAATTGTTGGTGTGTATACGCATCCGTATACACCACCACGGACTGCGGGGGTGCTATACGCCATCCACCCGACTTCTCCCCGTAGATAGAAATCTACTCACCTGGTCCTCGCTCGCCGGTGCCGATGTCGCCACGCGCTTGCTTGTCGTCTCGAAGTCCGCATGGGGTACCTACATATCATAACGCACCGTATCGCATTAAAACTAAATTCGAAATCGAAACGGCATACGAAAATCAAATCGGCACGCGTATCACGCATAGGTCCAAACCTATCGCCTACGCATGCAAGAATAGTCAAACCAACCCTCGATGTCGATGTACAAACGTCAAACCATCGAGAAAAAATCCAATCACACTCATTTGCACATTCACGAACACTAATTTTAATATAAACTAGGTTAAAACTCACAAAAACCCCAACTTTACTTAAAAAGTCACTTTTCCGAAAATCTAGCAAGCACAATTCGCCGTTTTTGTACAAAACAGGATGTTTAAATGAATGTAGCGGCCAATATATTTATTAAATATCTTAAATAAGTCATAGAAACAATTTCCGGAATTTAATCTCATTAAATTCCAAAAACCCTAATATTCTAGTTTATAAAATACCCTTTTTTTAACAATTTCATAGCAAAAAAATGCGCAAACTACAATTTAGGTTGGATTTCAATGAAATAAAGTGTTAAACTACACTTAATAAAGTTAATAATATGATAAAAACCCTAACCATATTTTTAATCTCACATATAAATGCATTTCATAAAACCCTAGTTTGCACAAAAAAGTTTAATTTGGACATTTTTCAAGTAACAACTTGTAATATGCAACTAGATAAATTTTAACAATTTTTCAAGATGTTAACTCACATCACAAACCATGCACAAGTGATCACAACCCAATTTTAAAACAAAACCCTAACTAGAATTCCTTAATCATACAATCGAACCCACATAAAACCAAATTAACACTTAATTAAGCTAACTACAAGCAATTAACAACAATTTAAGCAAAAGGTTTAGAATTTACCCAAACAAATTGAAGATCCCACAAGCACACATAGCCCTCCAAAATGCTCCCTTGTCACCAAAATCCATGCTATACGGGCTAAGCTAAAATGGGTAGGAGTCGGATTTTGATTTGGATTTTTGCTTGATTTTTAGTGCATTTTTCTTTGGATTTTCTTTGATGGAACAAAGAGAGGAGAAAAGGAAAAGGGGGCTGTTGGGGGTTGCTGGTTTCGGCCAGATTGTGGGGGGTTTGGGTGAGGGAGGAGAGAGAGTGAGGTGGAGAAAGTTAGTTCAAGTCAAAGTCAACTCAAATTATATCATTTTCTACTCTTTTCTTTTCTTTTCTTTCATTTCATTTCCTTTGAAATCCAAATGGGGACAAAAGAGGAGGCTACTGAATTCTTCAAGGGGATAAGTGAAAGGGGGTGTGTGGGTGTGGGTACGGGTGTGGGATGATGAAAAATGATAAATACAATACCCCAAACATCCATTTACGCTAAAAAAGCCTTTTTTCTTCAATAATTTCTAAACCGTTTTGGCAAATGATTTCGTTCCAAAAACCACATGATAAAATTTTATTTAAAGTTTTATGATGCACAAAATTTGTTTCAACTCATTCCAATTTGTAATTTTCCCTAATTAAATGTATTAATGACGGCTTAAAATAATAATAAAATAATATTTTTTTCAGAAAATTTGAAATTTCACCCGCGGCTCAATAAACACCAAATAATAGCAATTTCATAGCTAGAATATGTATGTTTAATTTTTATAATAAGATATCTGTATTTTGACTTTTTACAGAAAACCCCCTTATTTTACCGATTTTTTCGAAATTTCACCGAAACGATTTTCAAAACGTTACAGCTATGACGAGGGTTGACTTTCTACCATCTGGAAGATCAATAGTGATATTGTTCTTAACTCGCCACAGTTTTAACAAAAATGGATTTTTTCAGAAACCAGTAGTGGGGGTATAGTAGAACTGGAAGTGATTCCAGAACCGCAAACGATTACTGAAGATTTGATAAGAACCTAAAGATTCAATCTGGTTTGACATTCCATTGGCCACTCCGCAGACATGGTGGGTAACCTCAGGCGCCTGAGAGGTACTTCGATATGCTCAAGGACGGTGGCAGGGAGGTTCTTGTTTACCCAGACTTGCCATTGCTGTTGTTCCAGACTGTGAGACCCGGCAGGAGGATGAGTATAGCGTCGTTCTAAACTAGCTTTAGAAGTGTACGTGTATATGACTCTGCCGGAGGGTTGTCGTGGTCAGTGGGAGCAGCGGAAGCATGGTGGACAAGTGGCTTATGTCTATTTATAGACTAAAGCAGATATAGCGGAGATAGATCATCTATTTCTGATGTGACAGTCATAGGTTTGACTTCATCAGAATAGGGGATGGATCTGTTAAGAAGGTAGTAGGGTGTGATGTCCTGGTATTTGGATGACATACACAGAGTAGGAAGTCATATTCCTATACTACGATCGGTTATACTTTGGTCGTCACACAGTGGTTTCTCCACATAGGAATTGGATCTTATATCGTACATTCTGGTTACTAGATCTATGGTTTTAAATCTAGATTTGGGTAGTTTCCCAATCAGGGTACTTAGACAGCATTCTATGAGTATTTAGAATGGACGACTCCTGGCACGGTAGTGTACCTGCAGGTAATGGAGTCGCCCTCTCTAAAGGTGTCTTACAGACTAAAGTAGAGAGAGATGTGTATGATTGGCAGATCACTTGCTTAGGCAATTGAGTCAATCATGAGATGTCAAGTACCACACCAGATGTTGTTCTTGCAGTAGATGCAATAAGTTGATATTAATCCAATTCTGGAGAAACGATCGGAAGCAGTTTTAGGACATAGGTGGATGTTCTAGGGATTTGATAACGGCAGCCTCCTTTAGGAGACAGTTATCATTCCAGGCTTCCAAGGTGACCTGGATGGCAGAGTGGCCGTCAGAGTTATAGTTTTCCCTCTGACGAGGGGCGGTATTTTGGACAGGTGGTCCAGGTGGATACTGAGAGAAGGATGGCGCAGGATACTGATTAAGTTCAGTTGACGATACAGTCTAAGAAGTTTGGATTTGGAGTTCATTTATGAGCTAGGTCCCATCAGATATCCAGACACATTCTAAGACAGGTGTTGCTCATTTCGGGAGATGGCTTTCTCCGCGAACTTGAGATATAGAGAGACATAGAAAGAAACATCAAAGCGGATCCACTCACTGAGGCTATTCTTCGAACGCAATAGTTTCGCAAACGAGCTTTGTGAGACTGACTAGTAGAGGAGTTGGGTGTTCGGTATCACACGGGCTGTGAGTATGCGACATCGCAATAATTAGCCTTGACGGAGATTGTTGGAGATAGTGCCCTCAGAGTCAATTATTGGATCACAGGCACGTGATTGCAATGATTGAGGGAGGACCTGTCCCAGTAGGACAGTCTTACTCAAGATGATAGTATGCTATGTGGTTTATCTTTATCATCGTGTACTGCTTTAGGTGACCTTACGAGTCGCTATTACACGTTGATAGAGCCCTTAGGATTCTTGCTTGACTACCAGCAGTATGAGGGCGATCATATACGTGAGAGCTGGGGTCTATAAGCACATCCTTAAAAGGTCCCTAGTCGTGGGAGTTTCGAGACAGGGCATCGATTCTCCAGAGTAGACTAGTGTATACAGTCGAGACCCCGACGAGGGGCGGTGGCCGGTCTCACAAGCCACTGGTGTCAGTTGGTTCACCTAAGATGTATACAGGTGCTCATTGGGTTATGAGTACACCGGACAGGACTAGCCGGGAACCTGCTGGTTGGTATTATACCTGACGTCAGATAGCAGTTCCCTGGTGACATGTGTACAGGTTAGTTCATCGACCTGAGATCGTCATTTGTCTCGTGTGAGTTCCCAGTGTACTTAGATTACTACCCTACCACGCTCAAAGGAGACGTGCAAACAGGTTTTAGTTGGGTACAGTCCCAAGCCACATGGAGGCAGTGAGCGGATCTGCAGGGGTTCGTCTCTCCCGGTATTAGGGGTGAGGTCGCGCTGTGTCTAGGAGAGCCAGTACATGAAAAGTCCTTGGCCAAGGCAGGAGATTTACTGGTAGGTATTCCAGTAGTATCTCAGGGTGTTCTGGGCTACACTCCGACACGAATTGTACCGCTATTGGGGGTCTGACTTTTACCAACCCCCTAGGCCCGCCATGCGATACTCATAGACGAACGGACCGGACTGTACGGATATTGTCACGGAAAGGCTCAGTAGGGTGTCAGGATGAGTTTGCTCATCAACGTCCCTTTTGGTCAATAACTGGTAGCCCGTCACGTATGGCTAATACCTCTGACATGCTAGTGGTTAATGTTAGTGTTTATGCCCTAGAAGGCCATTACTGTATCATACTAGTTTGTATATTACTTAATGGAAGCTTGGGATATTCACATGTATATAACAGTCTTGCTAAACATGGTAGTATGCTACTTGGTTTTTCTATCTTAATATGTGAGTGTACGTATTGATAGAGCTCTTAGGATCTTGCTTGTCTACCAGTGTTGTGATGGCAGTCACACTAGTGGGGGCTGGGTAGTCTACAAGCACATCCTTATTCAGGTCCCTGGTCGTTGGATTATCGAGACAGAGCATCGATACTCCGGAGTAGACTAGTGTGTACGCTTCTCATCCCAGTTGGGGAGATGGTCTGTCCCACAGCCGTCAGTACGTCGTACTGGAGATAGTATGCAGGTGCTCGTTGGGTTACGGGTACACCGGACAGGACTCACAGGGAACTGTTGGTTGGTTTTATACCGGTCGTCAGTGAACAGTTCCCAGGTGACATGAGTACAGCATAGTCCGCAGACTTGACACTGCTACTTCGCCTCGAGTGTGTCCCACTGTTCTTAGATTGCTACCCTACCACGGCTCAAAGGAGTCATGCAAACAGGTAGCAGTTGGGTGCAATCCCGAGCACTTGGAGGCAGTGGCGGTTAGACAGGATTCGTCTCTCCTGGTATTGGGAGTTGATATCGCGCTGTGTCAGAGAGCCATTACGCAAAGTCCCTGGCCAGGGCAAGCGAGATTTGCTGGTAGGTTCCAGTAGTTTCTCAGGGTGTAATGGGCTTCGCTCCGACACGACTTATACCGCTATTAGGGGACTGACGCTTGCCGCCCCCTAGGCCCGATATGCGATAGTCTAAGACGAACGGACCGGACTGTATGGAGATTGTCACAGCAGGCTCAGTAGGAGTTCGGATGGGTTTCCTCATCGGCCTTCTTATCGACAACTACCTGGGGACCGTTACGTACAGCTAGTGCCGCTTGCGGTCTGTGGTTAAACCCACTGCCAGCGTAGTAGTCGAGTCTCTAGAGTCCCACACAGAGAGTTTCCTACTCCAGGCGAAACGATATAGAGGTCGTATGGTTTTACGACAAAGGGTTCAGACGCATATGTGTGTTTACGCACGTACGACTTTCGGACAGTTTTTACCAGTCGGCTTTGGTTTAAGCCAGTTACTGGTATCCAGTTATTGGATTTATACAGTCTAAAGTTTTTCCGTATTTTTGCGGATTGGAGGGGCGTTCTCGTAATTGTGCGAGAAGCTTCTAGAAGATGGTGACTAAGGAGGTTTAGGTGTCATATGCATTGAATGAGTTTAGTGAGTCATGAGAGTGATTCATCCATATCATTAATGCACAATAAATGATTAATGAGTCATGGTTATGAATCACCATTAGATATTTATGAAACTTGATTATTCATCATTTGTTTTTCTTTTATTGATGAATTTTAAAGTTTCATATATATTATGATAACTTACTATTCTCACTTGATAATATCATTCACATTCTCTCTCCTCAAGCTCTCTCTCTTCAAACCCTAATCCTCACCTCTCATGTGTTGAGAACAAGGATTAGTTAGACTAAACAATCCATAACCCTCACTCTATCTCATCTATCTTCTTTGATTAGCAATCCAAGAAGGTTAGTTGCCTCAAGTTTAGAGGCTAAGCTTGGAGTTTTACTCTTGGGTGGATCATCTACTACATCGAGAAGGCCGAGGAGGATGAGGAGATCGTAAAGCCGAAGGACTTGGTTCGATAGGTATAATCCCTAAGCATAGTAGTTTAGAACTATGTGTTTGGTTAGTTATCGTTTAGCTTCGATTTAAGCGGTTAGTCGATGTTTGTTCACTAAACAAGTTCGTTTTTGAAAATTCCGCCTCCCCACAAGTATTGGGGTGTTGTACATCGACTTACAGTGGTATCAGAGCCTCGCTAAACAATAAATAACTTTTTTGCAAATTTGTATGAATTTCGAACGGAAAAAACGAAACCGGAAAACCCTAAAATATCATGTTTCTGTCGATTTATAAATGAAGTCCAAAAATTTTTCAGGGATGTTCAGAAAGCTTAAAATGATTGTAGTAGAACACACAAAAAATTTGGTCCCCTGAATCGCCTACGGCGCCGCGGATCCGCGGCGGCTAGCACAGATCCCGCCGCGCTTCCGCCGCCGAGTTGACGATTCAGGGAGCCATTTTTCTTGTGTTGGTTCTCTGTGATATTTGGGATTTTCTGGTATTTTTTAATTTTGCTCAGGTTTCAAGTTTACAGAGCAGTATTGGAGCAAGATTAAAAGTGTTTAATCGATCGAAATTATACAGTATTTGCTTGTTGGATTATATCTGTGATTGTATAATGTGTTCGTAAACCTCCCCTAACTGCTAGTATGTCAGTTGGCAGGGGGTTGCACATTTCTGAAATGGATTTTATCTGTTTTTGCATATGAACTGTGTTGGACTGTTGTGATGTATAGCCGGGGTTATGAGATGGGTTATTATTTAATTCATCTGATGTAAATGTAATTTGTTGTAATATTATTTTGCGGGGCACATCCAGGTTGCGGTTGTAGCCACCGTTGTATTATTTCATTTTACTGTTTTTGCTCCTAGGACAGACCCAAGGTGGGGTGCACAAACTGCCGGGCGGGTAGTTTGCCGCACCCGTAGGGGTCGTGGGTGGGGTAATGGCTATTCATCACAACTGTGTAATCCGTATTCTGTTGCAGGCTCAAAACAAACACGGATTGCTTGCAAATCCAATTAAGTTCATCTGTGATCTGGAATGTATATCATTGCGTCAGACGAATGTAAAATATCTATATATATGATAGCTATTTAGACGTCACTTATGTTTTACACCCGCACTAGCCCAGCCCCCGCTCTGTCGTTAGTTAAGTAACCTAACGGGTGATGACGGGACCCCGTGGCGAATGCGGATGGCATAAGAGGACGTTGTATTTTCGTTGTTTTCTGCAATGATAGGTTAATGATGGGACGTATTATCTATAATGCAAAGAAAAACAAACCAAAGTTTAAATCGTTGGAACAATTTAAAAGAAACCACTCGGTTAATTTTAAAAACAGATATTTTTAAATGCGGAGCTTTAACCACTCCTTTTAAAAGCTATCAAGTTCCTTCGGTTATATCAAGTTCACAACGTTCACGGTTTCGCCAAAACCATTCGTAGCCCTCCGTCATTTCATCTGGGTATTCAGTAGTATTCAAGCCATGTATTTTGACCTAACGCCAAGGCATAGTGTTTGGTAGCTACTGGGTATTCATTTGTTGTATAGGTAGATGAGTTAGTTTGGGACAGTCGTATTATCATTTTGGCCGAACGTCAAGGATATATACGGATGGGTTCAAATTGACAAGATAATGATGGGTAGAACTTGACATGTGACTTATGACATTTTGACCTAACGCCAAGGTCATAAGAGCATGGGGCAGAAATATATATCAGGAATTTCTAAAGAAACTGAAATTTGCAAAGAGTTGCATACCATTTGGAGTTTGATGAATGTTGGTAGGATTCCTTCAACATTATCATACAATGATATTTGGATCCCGATCCTACTGTGAGTATATGCTACTTATCAGGAGATTCGTCACTTAACGATCAATGCTATAAACCTAGTAGGTGTCCAGAAAGGTGTCAGCGGGGTTACGCCCCCAGAGAAAAGAGGTTATTTAATTAAGGAACTTCGCGAAAGCGTTGGAAAACCTCTCTCGAAGTATCGACACTGGCCTGGCTGAACGGTTAAGCAAGTATTGTACGGTGAGAATAGTCCTGGCTAATTCTTCTTTTATGGTTTGAGGAAGGATTCGAGAAACAGTGGGAGCCATCCAGTTTAGATAAACTAAAAACCACTCTAAACTTGCAAGAGCATCATGCTAAAGAGTTTTCTTCTCTCTCTCCTAATTGCAGCGACCCTGAAAATGACTGGACTTAAGTTACTTTTAGAGAAAAATATACTGACAGGGCCAAACTATAAATATTGGCTGCGGAATGTCAAAATGGCTTTGACCTATGACAAATTGGGGTACATCCTCACCGCTACGGCACCTGCTGTCCCTGGTCCCAAATCCAGCAATGCGGATAAGGAAATCCGCAAAACCTGGGATTTAGATTGCGCGAAAGCCAAGTGCATCGTGCTTGCCTCAATGAACAATGAACATCAGAGGAGGCACGAGGATATGACCCTAGATGGCATATTTCTCCATACAAAGGAACTTTATGGAGAGCAATCTCGTATAGCAAGATACGAGACCTCTAAGAACTTGTTTCGAGCGAGGTTGGCTGTCGGGTCATCGGTAGGAGAACATGTCCTAAAGATGATCGGCTATATTGAAGAGCTCGCAGACCTTGGGACGACTTTGGATAATGAGCTGTATACAGACCTTATTCTCCAGTCCCTTCCTCCCACCTACGCCCAGTTTATCCTGAACTTCAACCTTCAAGGAAAAAAAGTTGAACTTCCGGAACTCCTGAACATGTTAAGGAGTGCAGAGGGCACCTTGCAGAAGGCTAGGAAAACACCCGCTATGTTTGTTGGCGGAGCATCTTCTTCCGGGTCCAAGGCTAGGGCCAAAGGAAGGAAGAAGAAGGCCGTCCCCAAACCTAGAGGAGGTGTTAGTAAGGTGGGAGGGAAGGGAAAGAAAAAGTTTGCGGTACCGGTAGTGGGCCAGGATGAGTGCTTCCATTGTCACGGGAAAGGGCACTGGAAGAAGGATTGCAAGGCGTGGAACGCCAAGAACCAGAAACCGAAGCAAGCTGTGGCTTCGACTTCAGGTGTGTTTGTAATTGAGAATTGTCTGTCGATCAACTCTACTTCCTGGGTATTGGATACCGGATCAGGATCTCATATTTGCAATTCATTGCAGGCACTGAGAAACCGTAGAGTGCTGAAGGAAGGTGATATGACCCTAAAGGTTGCTAACGGAGCTAGCGTGGGAGCTGCGTCCGTCGGGGATTATCACCTAGGATTGACGAGTGGACACATTTTGGTTTTACATAACTGTTATTTTGTACCAAGCTTAACGTGTAATATCATATCAGTTTCCTTGTTATCAAATAAAAGTTATGATTTCACGTTTGTAAGAGATGTTGTTAACATCCACCTTAATCATGGTTTGATTGGGTCCGGTACTCTAAATAACGGTATATATATTTTAAACCAACTCCAAATTTTCAATGTCCAGAACACACTTAAAAGAAAGTCTCCAGATTTAAATAAAGCTTTCTTATGGCATTGTAGACTGGGTCACATCAATGAGAGAAGGTTGACTAAGTTGCATAGAGAAGGATATTTGGACTCGTTCGAATATCAAACTTATGACACTTGTCAATCTTGTCTCAAAGGAAAGATGACAAAGACTCCATTTACTGAACAAGGAGTAAGAGCGAGCGAGCTCTTAGGACTCATACACAGCGATGTATGCGGTCCGATGTCTACACATGCAAGAGGTGGTTTTTCCTATTTCATTACTTTCACGGATGATTACTCAAGATACGGATTCATTTATCTGATGAAACATAAATCCGAGGCTTTTGAGAAATTCCGAGAGTATAAGAATGAAGTAGAAAACCAAACCGGCAAAAGTATCAAGACACTTAGATCTGATCGAGGTGGTGAATACTTGAGTGCCGAGTTCCTTGGTTACCTAAAAGAGAAAGGAATTCTCTCTCAGCTTACTCCTCCATACACTCCACAGCATAACGGTGTATCGGAGAGACGGAATCGAACCCTATTGGATATGGTACGATCCATGATGAGTAATGCTGAGTTACCGCGATCTTTCTGGGGTTATGCGCTAGATTCAGCGGCATATCTTTTGAACATGGTTCCTACCAAGACTGTGCCTACCACTCCATATCAGATGTGGAGCGGGAAGAAACCCCATCTACAGTATATAAAGATTTGGGGATGTCCAGCTTTTGTTAAAAAGCAGCATGTGGACAAGCTCGAGGCACGATCAGTAAAGTGTAGTTTTGTGGGATATCCAAAGAACTCCAGGGGATATCTATTCTATTACGCAGAGGAACAAAAAGTATTTGTTTCTCGTAATGCCCATTTTCTAGAACATCAGTTTTTAGAAAAGGAATCAAGTGGGAGCGAAATGGAACTGGAAGAAATTCCAGAACCACGAACTAATACTGAAAGTTTGGTAGAACCGGTAGTTCAAGAAGAACAGGACATTCCCGCACCCTAGTAGGCCATCTCATCCGCCTGAGAGATACTACGGTTTTCTCATAGATGGGGATAGGGAGGATTGCATCATAGATGATGATGAACCTACTGACTTCCAGCAGGCCATCCAGAGCGGCGACTCGGTACGATGGCTAGATGCAATGCGGACCGAAATGGAGTCCATGTACACCAACAAAGTATGGACTTTGGACTTTGCTCCAGATGGGGTAAAACCCATAGGATGCAAATGGATCTTCAAGAAAAAGATTGGTGTAGATGGACAGGTGGAAACCTATAAGGCTAGACTTGTTGCAAAGGGTTTTCGTCAAAGACCTGGTTTGGACTATGACGAAACTTTTTCTCCAGTGGCTATGCTCAAATCCATTCGGGTCCTTCTTGCTATTGCTGCCTTCCATGATTATGAAATCTGGCAGATGGACGTAAAGACGGCTTTTCTGAATGGAAATTTAGAAGAGAGCGTCTATATGGATTAGCCAGAGGGTTTCAATCAGAGTGGGAGCAACGGGAAAGTATGCAAGCTGCTTAAGTCCATTTATGGACTAAAGCAGGCATCGCGGAGTTGGAACATCTGTTTTGATGAGACAGTCAAAGAATATGACTTTATCAAAAATCCAGATGAACCGTGCATATATAGTAAAGTTGTAGCCAGAAGTGTCGTATTCCTCGTCTTGTACGTGGATGACATTCTATTGATAGGAAATGACATTCCTATGCTACAATCTGTCAAAGGATTCTTGTCACACAGGTTCTCCATGAAAGACCTGGGTGATGCCTCTTACATTCTGGGGATCCGGATCTGTCGTGATAGATCCAAGAGGATGTTGGGACTTTCGCAGTCCAGGTATATCGACACTGTACTGAAAAGATTCAGTATGGAAGATTCTAAGCGCGGTAATCTACCGGCTTGTCACGGAATCACCCTCTCCAAAGAGATGTCTCCCAAGACTGATTTGGAAAGGGAACGCATGTCTATTATACCCTACGCTTCTGCGGTAGGCTCTATAATGTATGCGATGTTGTGTACCAGACCAGATGTAGCTTACGCACTGAGCGTGGTAAGCCGGTATCAGTCAGACCCAGGGGAGAAGCACTGGATAGCAGTAAAGAACATTCTCAAGTACCTGAGAAGGACTAAGGAGATGTTCTTGGTTTACGGTGGAAAAGACCTCAGGTTGGAGGCCTTTGCTGATTCCGGCTTCCAGAGTGATAAGGACGATTCCAAGTCCATGTCGGGATATGTCTTTACCCTCAATGGAGGGGCGGTGTGCTAGAAGAGCTCCAAGCAGGACACCGTTGCTGACTCGACGATGGAAGCGGAGTATATAGCTGCTTGCGATGCCGCAAAAGAAGCAGTCTGGATGAAGAAGTTCCTAACAGAACTTCAGGTGGTTCCTACCATAGTTGATCCAATACCTCTGTATTGCGACAACAACGGAGCTATAGCTTTAGCAAAGGAACCAAGGTCCCATCAGAAGTCCAGACACATCTTAAGGCGGTATCACCTGATCAGGGAGATCATTGATCGTCAGGAGATCGAGGTTCGGAGAGTTGCTTCTGACGAGAACATTGCTGATCCATTCACGAAGGCCCTACCTCAGATTCAGTTCGAGAGGCTACTCGAGATCATCGGTCTACGATACGCCAGTACATGGCCCTAGTGCAAGTGGGAGATTGTTAGTGTTTATGCCCTAGAAGGCCATTACTGTATCATACTAGTTTGTATATTACTTAATGGAAGCTTGGGATATTCACATGTATATAACAGTCTTGCTAAACATGGTAGTATGCTACTTGGTTTTTCTATCTTAATATGTGAGTGTACGTATTGATAGAGCTCTTAGGATCTTGCTTGTCTACCAGTGTTGTGATGGCAGTCACACTAGTGGGGGCTGGGTAGTCTACAAGCACATCCTTATTCAGGTCCCTGGTCGTTGGATTATCGAGACAGAGCATCGATACTCCGGAGTAGACTAGTGTGTATGCTTCTCATCCCGGTTGGGGAAATGGTCTGTCCCACAGCCGTCAGTACGTCATACTGGAGATAGTATGCAGGTGCTCGTTGGGTTACGGGTACACCGGACAGGACTCACAGGGAACTGTTGGTTGGTTTTATACCAGTCGTCAGTGAACAGTTCCCAGGTGACATGAGTACAGCATAGTCCGCAGACTTGACACTGCTACTTCGCCTCGAGTGTGTCCCGCTGTTCTTAGATTGCTACCCTACCACGGCTCAAAGGAGTCATGCAAACAGGTAGCAGTTGGGTGCAGTCCCGAGCACTTGGAGGCAGTGGCGGTTAGACAGGATTCGTCTCTCCCGGTATTGGGAGTTGATATCGCGCTGTGTCAGAGAGCCATTACGCAAAGTCCCTGGCCAGGACAAGCGAGATTTGCTGGTAGGTTCCAGTAGTTTCTCAGGGTGTAATAGGCTTCACTCCGACACGACTTATACCGCTATTAGGGGACTGACGCTTGCCGCCCCCCTAGGCCCGATATGCGATAGTCTAAGACGAACGGACCGGACTGTATGGAGATTGTCACAGCAGGCTCAGTAGGAGTTCGGATGGGTTTCCTCATCGGCCTTCTTATCGACAACTACCTGGGGACCGTTACGTACAGCTAGTGCCGCTTGCGGTCTGTGGTTAAACCCACTGCCAGCGTAGTAGTCGAGTCTCTAGAGTCCCACATAGAGAGTTTCCTACTCCAGGCGAAACGATATAGAGGTCGTATGGTTTTACGACAAAGGGTTCGGACGCATACGTATGTTTACGCACGTACGACTTTCGGACAGTTTTTACCAGTCGGCTTTGGTTTAAGCCAGTTACTGGTATCCGGTTATTGGATTTATACAGTCTAAAGTTTTTCCGTATTTTTGTGGATTGGAGGGGCGTTCTCGTAATTGTGCGAGAAGCTTCTAGAAGATGGTGACTAAGGAGGTTTAGGTGTCATATGCATTGAATGAGTTTAGTGAGTCATGAGAGTGATTCATCCATATCATTAATGCACAATAAATGATTAATGAGTCATGGTTATGAATCACCATTAGATATTTATGAAACTTGATTATTCATCATTTGTTTTTCTTTTATTGATGAATTTTAAAGTTTCATATATATTATGATAACTTACTATTCTCACTTGATAATATCATTCACATTCTCTCTCCTTAAGCTCTCTCTCTTCAAACCCTAATCCTCACCTCTCATGTGTTGAGAACAAGGATTAGTTAGACTAAACAATCCATAACCCTCACTCTATCTCATCTATCTTCTTTGATTAGCAATCCAAGAAGGTTAGTTGCCTCAAGTTTAGAGGCTAAGCTTGGAGTTTTGCTCTCGGGTGGATCATCTACTACAACGAGAAGGCCGAGGAGGACGAGGAGATCGTAAAGCCGAAGGACTTGGTTCGATAGGTATAATCCCTAAGCATAGTAGTTTAGAACAACTATGTGTTTGGTTAGTTATCGTTTAGCTTCGATTTAAGCGGTTAGTCGATGTTTGTTCACTAAACAAGTTCGTTTTTGAAAATTCCGCCTCCCCACAAGTATTGGGGTGTTGTACATCGACTTACAGTTAAATCCACAGCCATAGTATTAACGAGTCTTTAGAGTCCATAGTATTGACGAGTCTTTAGAGTCCACCACACACAGTTACTCAGGTTTCGGGCGAAACGCTGTAGAGGCCGTATGGAGATATGGCAGGGTTCGATCAGATACATGCGGTATTGCACGGATCGTGGTCGGACGGTTTTTACTAGCCGGCTTTGGCTTAAGCCGGATCCTAGTATTAGACCGTGTAGTTTTGTCTCTTTGCATTTGTGTTCAGTGGGAATACAAATGCGGGCATGTATATGCAGTAGCGGGGTTTTCCTGTAATTTATTACGGGATCAGTTTTCTGAAGTTGCCAGTTTGCATTCCGTTCCGGCCGGTTTTCCTTTGTTCCTTCGCGGCCGGACTTTTCGATGGAGGGGGTTATTTGCAGTTTGCAAATAACTTATTTGTGGAGGGGTTTCTTGCATATTTGTGGCTTCATGATTGTTATCTCATCATGAGATTCCTTTTGGGTCATTACATTGCATTTATGAGAATGGAAATGAAAAGATTGAGATTAGGAGTGGGTGTGACCTTTTATCTAGCATTATCTTTTCTTTTCTCCTTTGGTTATTCAATCATCCTTTTTTCCCACCCACCACAAGAGGGGCCGGCCACAAGAAGAGAGGAGAGAGGAAAGTTCATTATGTGAGGAAAAATTGATTCATCTCTTTTTCATGCTACCTAAATTCCTAAGTACATTTTTCCTTAGTTGCTTTTCTTCACCTCCACAACATTATGGCAACTTCTCTACCCAAAGAGACAATGGTTTCTACACTATATATACAGCAAACCTTGGACGCGTCGGCTAGCCAACTTCGCGCCCGAGTTGCCTCGGTCCAGAGGTGGGAGCCCGTAAAAGAACTCGGCTACGTGGTGCCCTTTCCGACGAGAAGGTGACGGACGGAGATTCCGCGGGAGATCGGAGTGGAGACGAAGACCGAAGGACACGGATCGCTTGGTATACTTCTCTACCTATCTTGTATTTTGCTAGTAGCTAGGTTAATGGCCCGATCCGGGTTAAAAGTGCGCGGTGGTGCCGGTTTGCAAGTTTCGCAAAGTTTTTCGTTTCTGCGTTTCCGGCGTCGGATCGACGGCCGGAGCGCCACCGTGGACTTACAATATGCAAATATGTAAGCCTATAAAAGGCAACATGATGATGAATAAAGAGAGACTTTTCATTCTCAAAAATTAGGGCATGTGCCTCTTTCTCCTTCCTCAAGCTTCTAAAACCTTCTCTTTCTTTTGAATTAAATCAAGAGTTTTACTCTTCCTTTTTCAAAACTAAATCGTTTTTCACCACAAAACCCACAAAAGAGAACTTGGATCTTCCATTAGATCTCAAAACGGGGAGATTTTTAAATCTCACCCCCTTTCTCCAAGATCCGGCCAAACGACAGGAAGAAGAAGGAGACCCATCTCCAGAAACCCCACTTTAGGGAAGATCCAGAGCTCAAGGGGAGAAGCCCCTTCATCAGCTTCAAAATATCCTAAGAGTTTAACTCCTCACACACACACACACACACACAAAAATAATAAATGTTCCTTTCTGGGAGTACAACTCCCATTGTAGGGACTAAGTCCCTATTGCCTCCCGAGCGCCCACGTGCCTGGCACGTGAGGCGCTAGCGCTCTAGCGCCTCAAAGCGCTAGCGTCCATGTGCCTGGCACGTGGGGCGCTAGCGCCCAAAGCGCTAGCGCGCGCGTGAGGCGCTAGCGCCCAAAGCGCTAGCACCCGAGCGCCCACGTGCCTGGCACGTGAGGCGCTATCGCCCAAAGCGCTAGCGCCTGAGCGCTTTCCCCCACGCATCCTTTGGATGCCCTTTTCCCTTATGTATATGTGTGTGTGTGTACATATATACACACACACATACTCCACGACACTGTCCCCCGTTAGAAAAAAATTTCTAACGGGGCGCTGCCCCGCACCCCGCAAGGGGGCTGCTAGCCCCCTTGACCCCCAGCCCACTATTCGGGTAGCGGGACCCCCGTAAAAACTCTGTGGGGCCCCCGATATATCCAAAACCCCTTCAAAACACAACACTGCACATTGAGTTCGCATGACCAGTTTAATCCGTTAATCGTAGGTTCTCTCGCTCCAAAGGCGGGGGGTAATTAACGGCAGCTTAGTCCGCGGCTGCCGAAGATTCGGATACCCACAATCAATAAACTCCAACCTACCCTAGGCAGGGGGAATCTGTAATGCGCCTGACAAGCGCGCGGGTATTCCCATCTCAATGGGATGACGAAAAACACCCTACAAAGAGGTCACTCCCGGTGAAGGGATCTCGGCTCTTTCCTCGTCGAATGAGGTGCGGGATATTCCAAACTGAATACTATGATACAAAGCAAAAATAATCGACTATAGTGAAGTTATTACGTTGACGCAAACTTCTGCCCAAGAGGTCACTCCCGATGAAGGGATCTCGGCCCTTGCCTCATCGAATGAGGTGCAGGATATTCCCAATCGAATACCACTGTGCAAAGCAAAAAAGAACGTCTGTAATGTCAGTTTTTTTTAAAGAAAACTTGGTTCCAACAACATCATATAGGTTTGTTTTATCCTTGCATTGATAAGAATCAACGCAGTCCCATCAATTAATCACACCAGAAAAGAACGAAAATATGATGTACGTATATGCCATCCGCATTCGCCACTGGGCCCCTTCATAACTCGTCAGGTTACTTAACTAAAAAAAGAGCGGGGGCTGGACTAGCGCGGGTGCAAAACATATACAATATCTATTAGTATATATATAAATATATATAACAATCGTCCCAGGCATGATATAAAGTAACAACACAGAAGCAATACAGAATGGTGGATAATCTTGGAGCCCCGGGTTTCACTTGAGCCGCAAGTGAGACCCAACGTTCCATGTCGTGTGGATAGCCCGTGCAATGAAAACCTAGACCCCTACGAGCGCGGCAAGTTACCCACCAAAACCAGAAGCAAGACAACCCCCTTCAACAACGTGAATGGGCTACCCAGCACTTTGTTAGTTATATGTATGCCCTAGAGGCCATTACTGTACATGCGATGTATATTGTAGTGGATACTTGGACATATATAGGAAGGACTTTCTTGCTCAACATGATAGTATGCTATCTGGTTGCACTTTATCTTAACATGTAAACAAATACTGTTTTGTGATCACATGTTGATAAAACTCTTAGGATGATTAGTTGACTACAAGGATTATGATGCAGATCATACTAGTGGGGACAGGGTAGTCGATAAGTACATCCTTCAAATGTTCCTAATCGTGGGAGTATCGAGACAGGGCATCGGTACTTCAGATTAGACTAGCGTATGCGCTTCTTGACCCATATGATGGGCGATGAATGATCCCATATCCATTGGTGTTTGACATCAGAGAAGGTGTACGGGTGCTCAGTAGAGACTGGGTATACTAGACGGACTCACCGAGAACTCCTAGATGGTATTATACCTATCGTCGGATAGCAGTTCTCTGGTGACACTGGTACAGGTTAGTCTGTAGACCCGAGATCGTCATAGAGTCTTGTGTGATTCCCACTGTGCTTTGATTTCCACCATACCACGGTCAAGAGATCGTGCAAAACGGTGGCTTTTGGGTACAGTCCCGAATCACATGGAGGCAATGAGCGATAGGAGGGGTTTCGTCTCTCCCGGTATTGGGGGTTGATATTGCGCTGTGCTCGATTGGCCATAACAGGAAATCCCTGGCCACGGTTGCTGAGATTTATTGGTAGTGTTACCAGTAGTTTCTTGAACCGTTATGGACCTTGCATCGGCATGACTTATCGGGCTATTGGGGTCTGACGTTAAACTAACCCCCAGGCTGTGATATGCGACATATCAGACGAAGAGACCGGACTGTACGGTAGTGTTACTGATTGGATTCACAGGAGTTATAGCAGGCTTGCTTGTTGATCTTCTGATCGCTCAATACCCGGGTGGCCGTTACGTTTAGCAGACCGCTTGCGGCTTGTGGGTGTTTGATATGATCATCACCTACTGCCGGCGTATTGACGAGTCTTCAGAGTCATACATAGAGGTTTCCTGGTTCATGCGAAACAGAGTAGGAGCGCATATGTGATATGTGCGGGACCGAGATTAATGCGAGTATGTGATACCGCATTCTAATCTCGCGATTTGTGATATCGGTCGGTTATATGTATTATAGCCGGATTATTAAATTAAGAGTTGATTTAATAATTTAATGTATAATTATATATTTGATATATTATATTACATTAACTAATATTTAGCTCACTAATGATTTCTTTTCTCACTTGATGTGCATATTGTATATATATGTGATATTTATATTTGCGTACATGTATTGTGTCATGTTTGATGATAAATACAAGATGGGTGTATGAGACTTATACCATGCTAGGGTTAAATTAGGGTTTTGATTATTTCTTAAGTTATTACAAAAGAGCAAAAGACTTGGTCAATGTTTTAAGCTTGGAGAAGCTTGTAGAACTTTGACAAAGTCTACTCTTTTGTCGTTCCTTAGGATATTTTACTTGACCCAACCCTTAACCATAGCCATGAGTTAAGCATGATAGCTTTAACTCAACCATGGGTGCAATAATTCGTTTGGATGGATTATTCATGAGTTCTTCTTCTTCTTCATCAAGCTCCATGAAAAGCTTTCTAGCTTCAATAGAGGTATGAGATAAAATGTGAGAAAATGATTTCTAAAGTGAGCAAACTTCCTACTTCATCATCCTCTACTACTTGCCATTTAGTAGAGTGTGTTTGCTTCACTAATCTACACAATTAGTGAAGAGATAGCATGAGCTGGTGTCTCTTCGACGCAGATCATTTTCGGTCTCGAAGACTTCGAAGCAAGCTTGTTCGTTTCTTCATGGGAGCCATTCTAGAGTCCAGGGATCGTGATCGCAGCGAAGGGATTTCTACACGGAGCTAATGAAGTGAAGGACCGGTCTACAATGGTTGTATTTCTTGTTCACTTAGATGTAAAGTGTTTACATATCTTATTTAACCCTAAGTCTATAGTTAAGATTTTGGTTAGAGTTTGTTCAGCACCCCATAAATTTTAAAGTAGCATAATTGATGCTTGCCAAAACCTTGCTAAAGTGCTAAGCTAACCCTACAGTGGTATCAAAGCCAAGCTAGAGCATTAGGCGTCGTGTAGGCGAAGTTTAAAGTCCGATCGAACTCCGAAACCCCGAAAAATCCCAATTTCTGGAAAAAATTTCAAAGGTTGAAATTTTTCATATTAAAAATACTCGGAAAATCATGCAGGGAATTCTAGGGATTACTGTGAAGTACGAAGCCATAACTCACTCAAGAGACCGCGGAACCGCGGCCAAACCATGCGTTTGGCGGCGGTTCCACGGCCAACTTTGGGAGTTAGGGGCTAATACTTCAGGGTTTATTCCTGGGTACTTTTTCAAGCTTCTGGGAATTTTTAATTCTACTCAACTGTTGAACTTTCTGGGAAATATTGGGAACTCGTTGATTCGATCGGAAAGTTTAACTTCGTTTAAGTTTTTCCGGATAATTTAGAACGTGTTAAAAGGTTCGAACGGATATCAATAACTCACTTTTTCCCCTGTCGGAAAACTTTCAAGTGTTGGATTTTTCCTGAGTTTAAAACTTTCAGAAAATTATGCAAGCGAATATCTGGACCCTCTAGAAGAACGTAACCTTAACTCGATTATGTGACCGTCAAAACTGCCACTGAACCATATGGTTTGTGGTAGTTTAGCGTTGCCACATGTGAGGCGTTGGTTTGACCCTTCTACGGCTGGTTCATAGCGGCTGTGACATGTTTTGGAACTTTTTGAACTCCGCTCAAGTGTTGAACTATTTGGGAAATCTTGGGTGTTTGTTTATTCGATCGGAAAGTTTAACATTGTCTATTTATCTGAAATGTGATACAATATGTGGAATTCATATAGTTAGGTATGAAATGCGAAGTATGTGATATTTCTAATTTAAGATGTCTAAAGTGATTATGGATTTCAAATGTCGTAGTTTTTCACTTTCTTTTCTGTGACCGTAAATGTAATATATGGTGTATTGCTGGTTTCGGTGCTATATGTCAACGACAACTGGGATACGCATATTTACTTACGTTGATGATATGTGATGTTATGTGTTGTTGTGATATGTTATATTGGATCGTCGTGTTTTGAATAGGGTTTTTTATGTGAGATGAGAGTTTTTCTTTTTTCATTCATGTAAAATTCTTTGTATGTAATATTCTTTTATTGGGGCACTTCCGGGTTGAGGATGATGTCACCATTGTATATTATTTACTTTTCCGCATTAGGATAGACCCAAGGCGGGGAGCACAAGTAACCGGGTTCTAGGGTACAGTGGGAGACCATCTCGAGGAGTCGAGACCGGGTCTCCTAACTCTAGAATTGGTAGGGTTGCTTGCCGCTCTCGTAGGGGTCTAGGGATGTGGGTTTGGCTATTCATCGCGACCGTGGAATCCGTGTTTTATACTGGTTTAACTTAAAACACGGAATTTCTAGTATATCCAATATTTCGTATGTGATTCTTCTGCTGCTGATATCTATGATATGATCATTTTATATATCTGAGACGAATGCCTATATTATATATATGAGATATAATAAATATTATTGCTTTCGTTTCTTCTATGATGCTTGTGAAGCATAAATAAATGAGACTTCATTAATGAGATTAATGAAATAAAAGAAACCTAAAAATGTTGTAGAAACTTGTTTAAAAACGGGTGGCTCTAGTTCTTGCTTTGCATAGCGGTATTCCTTGTAGAATATCCAGCACCTTATTCGATAAGGAAAGAGCCGAGATCCCTTCACCGGGAGTGACCTCTTTAGCGAAACTAGCAGATACTACAACCCACTCGGTTTGTCTTTTTGATTGCTTCTATAGTTTTTTGCTTTGCATAGCGGTATTTGTGAAATATCTTGCACCTTATTCGATAAGGAAAGAGCCGAGATCCCTTCACCGGGAGTGATCTCTTTAGCAAAACTAGTAAAAGCCTCAATAATCACTCCTTTTCAAAATCACTCGATTCTACAACGATATCAAGTTCATTACGCAAAAGGTTTTCTTAAAAACCAGTCGTAGCCCTCCGTCATTTCAGATAAGTCCTACTTAGTATTCGTGCTACGTTTGTTGACCCCCGTCAAGGTGCAGTGTGCGGTAGCTAACTAGTATTTATCTGCTGCATATGATGCGATTGTTTTAGGGTAGTCGTGCGGCCTTGTTGACCTCCGTCAAGGGTCGTGCGGGTGGGTTTAATTCAATCAGAAAATAACGGGTAGAACTTGACTAGCAGCCTATGGTTTGTTGACCTCCGTCAAGGTCATAGGACGCTAGGGGTAAAACATTATCGGGAATTTCAAGTGTTGAAATTTGCAATGAGATTGCATACCTCCTATGAGATAGTTGGATCCCGATACCCACTGCAAGTAAGAGTTACTCCTGGAAGAGTTTTTACACATTATAATTAGCCGATCAAGTAGGTGTCTAGAAAGGTGTTAACGGGATTACGCCCCTGGGAAAACGAGGTTTATTTTAATTAGGTCCGTGCGAAAGCACGGGGAACCTCCCTCAAAATACCGACACTGGCCTGGCTGAAAGATTGGTGAACTTGTAGCGTGTAATTAATCCCGGCTAGTCTTACCTTTTAGGTTTTGAAGGAAGATTTGACTAAAACAGTGGGAGCCATCCTGATTAGATAAAATAATAACCAAATCTAATCTTGCAAAATCGCACGCAGAGTGTTTTCTTCTCTCTCTCCTGGTTGCGACTATGTCACGCCTTAATCAAGATAATAATATGGATGCATTGACCGAACCTGCTTATTATACTGAGTTAGGGAACGTTGGTTCCGCTCAATCTTATAATTGTTATAAGTCCGAGCAGGAAATAGGGGAATATCCGGATTCCCATGCCACACAATTCGAAGAAAGTGCATGTTGATGTATATTCTTCGGGTGTCCTTATTACCGAGAACTGTTTTTCAGTATCCTCTACATCCTGGGTATATGATACCGGATCAGGATCCTACAGATGTAATATGTTACATGGGCTACAGAAAGGTAGAGAACTGAGAATGGGTGATATGTCTCTAAGTGTTAGAGAATGGTGCAAGTGTTGCAGCCAAGTCTGTTGGCAGATATCACTTTGTATTAATACATTGATTCTGAACGTGTGTTATTACATACCGAACCTGATATACATCATTACATAAGATTCTTTATTAAGTTAAAGAAGGATATAATTCTGTATTGGAGGATAATGTTGTGAACATTTTCCTGAATCAAGAGTTGATTCGATCAGGCACGCTATATAATAGTATATACGTTCTAAATCAAACCACAGTTCAAAATATCTAGAACACACCAAAAAGGAGTAGTTCAGAAATGAACGAATCCTTCTTGTAGCATTATAGACTAGGTCATATCAATGCGACCTGACCAGTTAAGTTACATAAACATGAATATGAGAATTTGTTCGAATTTTCATCTTATGCTGCTTGCTAGTCTTGTCTCAAAGATAAAATGACCAATACTCCGTTTACTAGAAACAGAGAAAGAGTTACTGAACTCTTGGGAAGAATACATGCTGATGTATACGGTCCAATGTCTGCAAATGCCAAGGTTTGTTCTTTTTGAGAACCAAACGGGTAAAAATATTAAAAGTCCTACGATGTGATCGAGGAGGCGAATACTTGAGCATAGAGATCCTGGAGTTTCTAAAAAGAGAATGTGATTCTCTCTCAGCTTACTCCTTCGTATATACACCACAACACAACGGTGTATCGGGGCGGAGGTATCACACCCTATAAAATATGGCGCGCTCTATGATGAGTACTGCTGGGTTACCTGTTTCCTTTTTGGTGTTATGCACTTGAGAAGTTGCATACCTATTGAATAGGGTTCCATCCAAATCAAGGCCTACCACTACATATGAGATATGGTATGGGAAAAGACCATGTCTTAAACAAGTTAAGATATGGTGTTGTCCGGCCTATGTTGAAAAGCAAAAACCGGACAAGCTCGAGGCAAAGTCAGTTGTGTAAGTTTGTCAGGATATCCCAAAACATTAATGAGGGAATATCTTCTACAACTCTGAGGAGCAAAAGGTGTTTTGTTTCTCAGTATGCCACCTTTTGAGAAAAGGCATTTCTTGTGAAGAAATTTGTGGACATGAGGTAGAACTGGAAGAAATTCCAGCTAGACAAACTAACAGCTGATGATTTGGTGAAACCTAAGGATTCAATAGTCTCCAACGAGCCTCAGCCTCTCCGGATCTGGTAGGGTTCCTCATCCACTTAAGAGATACCACGGTCTTCTCGTAACAGTGGGAGCGAGGACTACATCATGAGATGATGGCTCAACCGGGTTCAGGAAGTTGGAATGTCTGTTTTGATGTGAAAGTCAAAAATTTTGACTTCATCAAAATGGTAGATAAACCTTGTATATACAAGAAGGTTGTAGAGAGTAAGGTTGTCTTCCATGCATTGTACGTAGATGACATACTCTTGATAGGAAATGGTTTCCTATGCTACACTCGGTCAAGCTCCTCTTATCACGGGGATTCTCAATAGAAGATCTGGATGATACCTACTACATCTTATGGATTATGATCTATGAGATAGATCTAAGTGGATGTTGGGAGTGTCCCAAATCTAGGTACATAAACACCATACTAAAGGGGTTTAGTATGGATGATTCTAAGCGTGGTGGTTCGCCCACTTACTCATGGATCACTCTCTCCAATACTGATTTGGAGAGAGCTCGCGTTCAACCGATAACCTATGCTTCGGCAGTAGGCTCTATCAGAGTGTGCGATGTTATGTACCAGACTAGATATAGATGACTCACTAGGTATAGTGATCAGAAATCAATCGGATTTTGGGAGAATCACTGAAAAGCTGTGGAGGACATTCTTAAGTACTTGAGGAGCACTAAAAGAAAGTTCTTGGTTCCAGCTTCCAGAGTGATAAGTTCGACTGGGATTCAGTCACAGGCATTGTCTTTACCCTCCGTGTAGGGGCGGTATGTTGGAAGAGTTCCAAGCTAGATACCGTGACATACTAGACGATAAAGGCTGTATACATTACTATCGGCGATACTACCAAAGTGGCTGCCTGGACATTTGTTGTTCATAAGATGAACAAGGTTCCTACCATTGAGCATCCAATAACTGTTATTGTGACAACAATGGAGTTGTGGCTTAGGCCCAGGAACACAGGTCCCATCAGCGTTCTAGACATATTCTGAGGCAAGTATCACCTGATCAGGGAGATGGTTGATCTCCAAGGGATCAAGCTTAGGAGAGTAGACCAGAAGGTAAACACAGCGGATCCACTCATAAAGGCCTTACCCCTAGAGAGACTTCTCTACAATGGTTGAGTATGGGATACTACAACCTCTGCTATATTGTTGGGTATTGGATACTACAACAAATGGCCTTAGTGCAAGTGGGAGATTGTTAGCTATCCGTATGCCCTAGAGGCCATTACTGTATATGCGATGTATATTGTAGTGGATGCTTGGACATATATAGAAAGGACTTTCTTGCTCAACATGATAGTATGCTATCTGGTTGCACTTTATCTTAACATGTAAACAAATACTGTTTTGTGATCACATGTTGATAAAGCACTTAGGATGATTACTTGACTACCATGATTATGATGCAGATCATACTAGTGGGGACAGGGTAGTCGATAAGTACATCCTTCAAATGTTCCTAGTCGTGAGAGTATCGAGACAGGGCATCGGTACTCCAGATTAGACTAGCGTATGCGCTTCTTGACCAATATGATGGGCGATGGATGATCCCATATACATTGGTGTTTGACATCAGAGAAGGTGTACGGATGCTCGGTGGAGACTGGGTACACAGGACGGACTCGCCGAGAACTCCTACATGGTATTATACCTATCGTCGGATAGCAGTTCTCTGGTGACACTGGTACAGGTTAGTCTGTAGACCCGAGATCGTCATAGAGTCTTGTGTGATTCCCACCGTGCTTTGATTTCCACCATACCACGGTCAAGAGATCGTACAAAACGGTGGCTTTTGGGTACAGTCCTGAATCACATGGAGGCAATGAGCGATAGGAGGGGTTTCGTCTCTCCCGGTATTGGGGGTTGATGTTGCGCTGTGCTCGATTGGCCATAACAGGAAATCCCTGGCCACGGTTGCTGAGATTTATTGGTAAGTGTTACCAGTAGTTTCTTGAACCGTTATAGACCTTGCATCGGCATGACTTATCGGGCTATTGGGGTCTGACGTTAAACCACCCCCAGGCTGTGATATGCGACATATCAGACGAAGAGATCGAACTGTACGGTAGTGTTACTGATTGGATTCGCAGGAGTTATAGCAGGCTTTCTTGTTGATCTTTTGATCGCTCAATACCCGGGTGGCCGTTACGTTTAGCAGACCGCTTGCGGCTTGTGGGTGTTTGATATGATCATCACCTACTGCCGGCGTATTAACGAATCTTTAGAGTCCTACATAGAGGTTTCCTGGTTCATGCGAAACGGAGTAGGAGCGCATATGTAATATGTGCGGGACCGAGATTAATGCGAGTATGTGATACCGCATTCTAATCTCGCGATTTGTGATATCGGTCGGTTATATGTATTATAGCCGGATTATTAAATCAAGAGTTGATTTAATAATTTAATGTATAATTATATATTTGATATATTATATTACATTAACTAATATTTATCTTACTAATGATTTCTTTTCTCACTTGATGTGCACATTGTATATATATGTGATATGTATATTTGTGTACATGTATTGTGTCATGTTTGATGATACATACAAGATGAGTGTATGAGACTTATACCATGCTAGGGTTAAATTAGGGTTTTGATTATTTCTTAAGTTATTACAAAAGAGCAAAAAACTTGGTCAAAGTTTTAAACTTGGAGAAGCTTGTAGAACTTTGACAAAGTCCACTCTTTTGTCATTACTTAGGATATTTTACTTGACCCAATCCTTAACCATAACCATGAGTTAAGCATGATAGCTTTAACTCAACCATGGGTGCAATAATTCGTTTGGATGGATTATTCATGAGTTCTTCTTCTTCTTCATCAAGGTCCATGAAAAGCTTTCTAGCTTCAATGGAGGTATGAGATAAAATGTGAGAAAATGATTTCTAAACTGAGCAAACTTCCTACTTCATCATCCTCTACTACTTACCATTTAGTAGAGTGTGTTTGCTTTACTAATTTACACAATTAGTGAAGAGATAGCATGAGTTGGTGTCTCCTCGACGTAGATCATCTTCGGCCTCGAAGACTTCGAAGCAAGCTTATTCGTTTCTTCATGGGAGCTATTCTAGAGTCCGGGGATCGTGATCGCAACGAAGGGACTTCTACACGGAGAAAATGAAGTGAAGGACCGGTCTATAAAGGTTGTATTTCTTGTTCACTTAGATGTAAAGTGTTTACATATCTTTTCTAACCTTAAGTCTCTAGTTAAGATTTTGGTTAGGGTTTGTTTAGCACCCCATAAATTTTAAAGTAGCATGATTGATACTTGCCAAAACCTTGCTAAGATTCTAAGCTAACCCTACACACTTCACGGAATCCAGTAACTTGAGCACCCCTCCGTGAGTCAATCTATACCCCCTACGAGTGCGGCGAATAGCCCGCCAATTCTAGAGTAAGGTCCCCTCCATCTCAACGCCATGAGATGCGGATCCGTTGCCCTCTAGAACCCGGCTATTCGTGCACTCCACCGCGGGGTAATCCTAGTACAGAAAAGAAAATAATATACAAGGGTGACATCGAACTCAACCCGGTCGTGCCCAAAACAAATAATATACAAACTGGCAGTGACGACAGTCCACATGTCGGACACTCGCCCCGCAATATCAAAAGTACAAATGAAACTAAACAGTACTAACATTGCACCCAAGCTATCCACCACGACGATCCAACCACAACACAGCACAACACAGAGTATCAACTTGAATGTCACGTTCACAAACCCGTCCAAAAGAACATATAGCAATTAGACGAGTTGTACCACTCGAATGACATTCACGGTCGCAGATAGTAATGCATGTACTAAAAACATTTAAACAGTGTTAAATTATCGACTTCGAAACACCCCGAATTGCCCCTGAAGAAAAGATAACAAAATATCCAAAATGGGCAAAATAAGCAATACCATTGCACCAATATTCCAGAAACTAGACCACACCAAAATTTTCAAGCCCAAACTCCAAGTTTGGACGGGCCTACTCGGATTTTAGAGTATTGTGCTCGGGTCAATTTGGGTAGAATGGTCTCGTATTTGGGGTGAAGTCTAGTGGTCACCTTAGTAGTCTTCTGCAGTTGCTTAAAAAAAATTTTGAAAACTTAGAAAAATTGACAGCAACTGGAATATTCGAGGTATTGATTTGGAGTTGTTTCGGTTTCGATACTTTAACATTGTTTAAACTAGCTAGCTAAAGGTTTAAAGCCTGGCTCTGATACCATGTTAGGTTACGGCGGCGCCCCGGCCATCAAACCATGGCCAAATACGGAACAAAAATTTTCTAAACTGCCGCTACCACAACCCGATGCCCGGATCTACCCTAAACTCTATACTAGCAAGCAATATAAAGAAGTTAAAATGGTTATACCGAGTTGATCCGTGTCCTTCGGTCTTCAACCATTTTCCCAAGCTGCTAGAGGCTCCTTGATCAAGCTTGGTCGCCGGTCTCTCTCCATCGAAGATGATCCACCCGAGAGATGTAGTTATAGCTCTAGCTTCACATAATGAATGCAAGTGAAGCAACTAGGGTTTTTAGGATGCTAATCTAGAAAGCCTAGGATGTAATGTGTGAACTAAGTGTAGGTCTATATCATCTCACCTCCTCTCATATTTCTCAACTTATGAGAGGGTTGAGAGGAGGTGGAGAATAAAGGTGGAGGCAACCATGGACAATCAAGAGAGGAGTGAAGCACAAAATGGTGAAAAGAACAAAGCCTGCTCAAGAGAAAAACCAACCATCAAAAACAATGAAGTTCTCATGAGAGAGAAAATTAAGTATGCTAGGTTTTGTAAAACAATATCTTTCATTTTAAAAAATCACCCATACTTGAATAGTATGCACAAATGAATTAATAATTCATTTGTGCACACTATGCAAGCATGGTCATCACCATACTCCCCATTTTCCAATTTCCACCTCATTTACCATTTTCTAAAAAATGGTGAAATCCAAAAATGAAGTGGTCACCTTCTAGAATGTTTTCCGGAAAAAAATACGGATTACATTCTACTATATATATATATATATATATATATATATATATATATATGCATTCGTACCGAAATACGAAAATCCAAAGAGATAGAATAACAAAAAAATCATAATACTAGAATATATGTATCGAAATACATATACGTAAATTATTAAATCAATACCTGATTTAATAATCCGGCTCAAACCCGAGCCGGTTAGTATTAACAATTGTCCGATCGAAAGTCCGGATACAAAGTATATCAATCGATCGGAACTCTGCACGTATCCAATATGGCTACTACATCATTTCGCCAGAACCAGGGAAACCCTCTGTGTGGGACTCTAAAGACTCGTCAATACGCTGGCAGTGGGTTTAACCACAAGTACGTCAGCGGCACTAGCTGTACGTAACGGCTACCCAGGTATTGAGCGAAAGGGAGGCCGACGAGCAAACTCATCCTGAACCCCTACTGAGCCTGACAGTGACAATATCCGTACAGTCCGATCTGTTTGTCTAAGAGTATCGCATATCGAGTCTAGAAGGTGGATAAAGTCAGACCCCTAACAACGCGATTATTCGTGTGGGTATGTAACTCATCACCACCTGACTATCGATCCAGGATCGGTAATTCTCGATTACCCCGGCCGAGAATTTCTGGTGATGGCCACCCGTGCACTGCGCGACATCAACCCCCAATACCGGGAGAGACGAATCCCCGACGATCCGCTCACTGCCTCCATGTAGCTCGGAACTGTACCCAACTAAAACCTGTTTGCACGACTCCTTTGAGCCGTGGTAGGGTAGTAATCAAAGCACAGTGGGAACTTACACGAGACAAATGACGATCTCAGGTCGACAGACTAACCTGTACACATGTCACCTGGGAACTATTATCTGACAATAGGTATAATACCAACTAGCATGTTCCCGGCGAGTCCGTCCAGTGTACTCATAACGCAATGATCACCTGTATACTATCTTAGATGAACAAAGTAACACCAATGGCTTGTGAGACCTTGCCACCGCCCCTCGTCAGGGTCTCGATCAGTATACACCAGTCTACACTGGAGTATCGATGCCCAGTCTCGATACTCCCACAACTAGGGACATTTAAGGATGTGCTTATAGACCACCCAGATCTCACGTATATGATCGCTATCATAATGCTGGTAGTCAAGCAAGAATCCTATGGGCTCTATCAATATGTAATAATGATGATAAAGACAAACCAGATAGCATATTATCATCTCGAGTAAGACTGTTCTACCGGTATAGGACCTCCATCAATCATCATAATCACATGCCTGCGACTACGATAATTTTCTTGAGTGCACTATAACCAACAGCTAGCTCTTCATTAAACTCTTTAGTGAAGGAAACACACTACACTTAATTGTTAATCAAGTGTAGGATGGTGAAGTAGGGGTTTTGTTTGCTCACTGGGATTCTCACAAGCTTAAGGGTTCACAACTCATGTGAGGGATTGAGCTTGGAGGAGGAGGTGAAGAAAATAGAGAGAGCTAGGAGCTCAACTCAAGAAAAATGATCAAGTGAAGAGAATGCAAGTGTAGAATGGCTCTCATATCTCCACTTATTGAAGTATACAATTTTCAACAATTAAAAATTGTAACCATGCTTCAATTGTGGGTCAAGAGTAATAAACAATAATAAAAAGCCATGCTTCGCCCCATTCCTCAAACCCAAAATATCTCCTTATTTTCCACCTCTTTTCTATTTTCATAAAATAGAAAATCCATGACATGCTTCTTAAATAATATATATATATAAGAAAATAATTAGTGAGCTATAATATTAGTTAATGTATAATAATATCTATTTTCATAAAATAGAAAATCCATGCATGCTTCTTAAATATATAAAAAAACACACACACACACACACACACACACATATATTATGATAAGAAAATAATTAGTGAGCTATAATATTAGTTAATGTATAATTATATCAAATATAAATACACATCAATTTATTAAATCAACACTTGATTTAATAATCCGGTCATATCATATATAACTGACTAATATCATTTATCTGTATATCACATTATCAAATCAATAGTTAATTCAATAATCTGGTTATATCACATATAACCTAACCGATAACAAATAACCGCCAGATTAGAATACGGTATCGCATACTCGTATTTAATCAGGCCCCCACACATATCAACATATATGCCCTACTTCGTTTTGCTTGAACCAGGAAGCTTCTATATAGGACTCTAAAGACTCGTCAATACCCACAAGCCGTCAGCGGTACTAGCTGGACGTAACGTCTACCCAGATATTGAGCGAATAGAATATCAACAAGTAAGCTTATCCAAACTTCCATGAAGCCTATAAGTAACACGTACCGTACAGTCTGGTCTCTTCGTCTGATATGTCGCATATCGAGTCCGGGGGTGGAATCGTCAGACCCCAATAACTTGATAAGTCATGCCGATGTGTGGCCTATAACGGTACAAGAAACTACTGATAACTCTAACCAGTAAATCTCATCAACAGCCCTGACTAGGGACTTCCTATTATAGCCAATCGAGTATAGCGCAACTTCAACTCCCTATACCGGGAGAGACGAAACCGCTCCTATCGCTCATTGCCTCCATATGACTCAGGAATGTACCCAAAATCCATCTGTTTGCAAGACTCCTTTGAGCCGTGGTATGAAGTAAATCAAAGTACAGTGGGAACCACACAAGATTTTTTGACGATCTCGGGTCTACAGACTAACCTGTACCAGTGTCACCAGAGAATTACTATCTGACGATAGGTATAGTACCATCTAGGAGTTCTCGGCGAGTCATATTCGGTGTACCCATTCTCTAATGAGCACCTGTGCACAATCGTTGATGTTAAATACCAATAGATATGGGATCAACCATCGCCCCCTACAGGGTCAAGAAACGTACACACTAGTTTACTCTGGAATATCGATGCCCTGTCTCGATACTCTCTCGACTATGAACTATTAAAGAATGTGCTTGCAGACTACACAAGTCCAAATAGTATGATCCGCATCATAGTCCTGGTAGTCAAGCAAACATCATAAGGGATTTATCAACATGTATCAGGGAAACAGTATAAAGTGTACATGTTAAGATAAAAAGCAACCAGATAGCATACTATAAGCAAGAAAGTTCTCTATATATATGTCCAAGTATCCACTATAATATACATTAATGTACAATAATGACCTCTAGGGCATACATATCCCTAACAGGTTTAAGGGATAAAGACCCATGGGTGATTTTCATTTTTTCATTATTTTTGGGTTTGGGTGGGGGGGGGGGGGGGCTTGGGGGAACGGTTGAAACCGTACCCCACTTAAGCGTGGTAGGTCACAACAGTATCCCAAATGGGAGTACGCGTACGGTTGAAACCGTACCCCAATCAATAGGGTACGGTTGAAACCATACCTCGACTCCTGTACCCTAAGACGACATATGTGGTAGTGGCACTCCATACTGTAAATATATCGTTTGAAAGAAATAGTTTTATAAGCCAGATAAGATAGGACACACCAAAAACACTATAAGAATAAAAGACTACCGAAACTTGTTTCTTAATTTCCCTTAGTATAGTACTACATATAATCCAATATTTTTAATCCAATAGTTATGCATAATATAATGACCACTTTCGAAGTCATATACTCAGTTTTTTCTTTCTTTATTTTTTAAAAAAAAATTAATTTCTTATGGGCATGGTAAATCAGAAACGTGCAGAAGGCAATCAATTTGAATCCAATCACGCATGGAAAAATTGAAGGATAAGAGATTACCAAAGAATGATCAACCTTCCTGTTCCTAGGACATGATCAACAGGCAGGCATCTCTTCTCCTAATCTATTAGGGAACTCGACCAAGCTAAAACCAGGCTTCTTCTTTATCCCTTCTTCCTTCATCAAACCCCTCACTCTCCTTGCATCTTCCCACATCCCTTTTAATGCATATATGTTTGAAAGCAACACATAATCCCCGCAATGCCCCGATTGCAACCTCATCAAGTTCTCCACCGCAGTCTCCGCAACCTCGACATCCAAACTAAACCTGCAAGGACCTAGCAAACTCCTCCAGATGATCGCATTTGCTCCCCCTGCCATCGAACCAATCAACTCTAGGGCTTCCTTTAATCTCCCACCTCGACTCAACAGATCGATTATGCACCCAAAATGCTCAACTCTTGGTTTTATCCCGTACTTCTTCTTCATGGAGTCGAAATGCCCTAATCCTTTCTCTACCAACCCTGCATGCCTGCACGCACTTAAAACACCAAGAAAGGTGACACTGTCAGGCTTATGACCATACTGTTTCATGAATTCAAACAATTCGAACGCATCATTAGCATGCCCATGAGATGCAAGTGCTCCAATCATCGATGCCCATGCCATTGTGTCTTTGTTAGTCATTTTATCAAATACTTGTCGTGCTATCTCAATACACCCACATTTTGAATACATCTCAATCAAAGATGTCCCTAGTACCGCATCAAAGCGAGGGTACCTCTCTTCGATGTATACATGAATTCTCTTCCCTACATCGAGAGCACCCAAATGTGCGCACGCACTTAATGTGCTAACCAACATTGGCTTGTTGGGGCTCATTCCTGATGAGCCCAAATCGTTAAAGGATTGAACGGCTTCATTATAGTAGCCATTGGAGACATAGCCTCCTATTAAAGCACTCCATACACCGGTATCTCTCCTCTTCATTGAACCAAACACTTGCTTAGCCGATTCCAAACACCCACATTTAGCATACATGTCTAATAAAGCAGTGCCCACAATGATTTCTCTTTCAACTTGCATTGCCTTTTTACTAACAAACCCATGAATCTTCCTCCCTAATGAAATACTATGTCTCTGAGAGCAAGCTGATAAGGCCATAATAACAGTTACATCGGTAGGCACAACACCCATTCCCCACATCTGAGAAAATAGCTCAAGAGCTTCGCTGGGGTGACCATTCTGAACATACCCAGTTATCATAGCGTTCCATTTGATCGTATCATATAAAGGAAGAAAGTCAAAGATTTTACGAGCAAGTGTAGCATCGCCACACGAAGCATATGCATGCAACGCAGTGTTTGCTACATGATTGCTTGATTGGTGGCCTAATGTGATTGAAAGGCCATGAATGGCCTTGGTAGCATTGTAGGCATGCGAACGTGCACAAGCTTTGAGTGCAAAGGTAAAGGAGGAGGAGTTTGGATTAGGGGACAATGGTTGCAGCATTTTAGCAAATACTTGGAGGGCATGGTGAGGGGTGTAGGATAAAGACAGGGCTCTAATGAGAATGTTGTAGGGGAAGCAGCTAAAGAATGGGGAATTTGAGAGAATTTTGATTGCACTGTTGTAAGATCTGAATCTTATGGTGAGGGTTTCAATGAGTTTGGAATTGATGAAAGGGTGAGTGGCAATGAGGCCTGACGTTACAGTGGATGCTTGGATTTGTTTGAGTTGACTGACGGTTGTGCATTTGTTTAAACGGTGAAGGTAGGTTTTTCTGGGGTTGAGCGGACTAAGCAAAGGTGCAAAACAAGGCATTGGATTCTGTCTGCATTCTTTCAAGTCCTCAATCCGCTTTTGATAGGCATGCGAAAATGTCACGGCCTGAAAACGGTATGTGACTGGCATTTTAATCACATGATTTTTATAGGAACCTACCATAATCCAAGTAAACCGAAAACCGGGAATCTAAACCTTTTAAATAAATAGTGGAGGTGAATTTTTGGAAAAGAGTATAAATGAAATCATGTTCTTCTTTTTAAAATATAAGTAAAGTTCGTTGAAATACAAGTGGGTTTTATGACTAAAATATGAAAACAATTTCGTCATTAGAAATATTGGCAGCACCTCCTTTATAAATTTTGATCAAAACCGGTACATAAACAATAATAATATCAGCATCCCCAATCAGGAGCTATCTCATCGTCTATCGGCGGAATCACAACCACGTACTATATACGACACCCAATGCGAAGATCAACACAAAAAAGAAATAAAAAAATTACCAAAATATCATCAACTCAACTGTAAAGAATAATATACAAGTCTCGTTCTAAGTCAAAAAGAATAAACAAATCTGGTCTCTAAATCCACAAATATACAAGTCTGGTTGATAGAGTTTTTAATTAGATTACAAATAAATAAAAATATACAAGTGGCGCTTACGATCTGTAATGTAATCCACCTACCAAGCAATCACCCAAAAAAAGAAATGTACCAGCAAGCCGCTACTGATCCGGACGGTCGGTCGTGTAAGAAAACTATGGCACAACGAGGGTGAGTTGCCAACTCATGAGTAGAACATATCATCAGGTAGAAATCAAATGCATAACGATCCACCTAGCTCATACTGTATAATGATATCATACTATGTGGTAATGAATATGTACGTGTATATATACATATATATAATATCGTGTCTGTATCAATACGTGGTAACATGTCATTCATAACATGTTTATATATATACCATACAATGAGTGCCCATCAACAACACACGAAATTATCATAAAAAATTGAGTGTCCAATAACGACACTCGAAATCATCATAAATCCCGTGTCCAATATCGACACGTAAATTCTTATGTTTCAAACGTCGTCTCTCGAATCAGCCCTCTCTCAGGCGCCGTCTCAACAGATTGGCTCTCATATCCATCTGTATCATATCACTTCGGTCGGTATTCTCCGGATATCTACCGAATCTCATACTGTCACTGGTAGGTAGTGTTCCTATCCAGGCTCTATACAATCTTCTTGCCCCCTGGCTACCGTACTGGGTCCACTATGTATTCGCAGACGGTGACTCCTCGCTCCTCGAATCGGATAATAATCATAACTCAGAACCGAGAAATTTCATAGTGGACGTCGAAATATCATATCAAGAGAAAAAACGCATTTTTTAAAAATCATTCACAAGTTTTATAAAATTGTATTCGCTGTTTCTCAAATTCAGAAATCTCATGAAAACACTATCTTATAATAACATGGCAATAATTGAACAATATGTAAAGGCACATAACAATAATATAATGCATGGTAAGTGTGTTCATATAAGCGTGTCGTATAAGCAATGTAAAGAAAATACAATATCTGAAAAAGTACGTGGTGCTGGGTACTAATAGAAATCTAAAATACTAACAGAGTATAGTGTGATACGGTGACATAGCGAGTTCTATCTGTATGGGTAACATTTCAGAAAAATAAAATATTATTTTCAGAATTTAAATAATTAAAATAATAAACTTCATAAATATTTTTAAATATGAGAATTAGTTTTAATGAAAGGGTATAATTATATACCGATAATTTGGAAAATATTTGGAAATTTATATCAAATATTGATTTTGAAAGAATTAATGTGATTTAGACATTTTATAAATTTTTATACAATTAATTGTATACAAATTTATTGTTAAACCTGATTAATATTTCGCTAATTATGCATTAATCCAGTTTATGCAATTGACATGCACCATAGCATGTTACATATACTTGTTACATTTTAATTGATATGCACCATAGTTCCTTTTTATTTAAAATGATTTTTTATTTGTTGCTTTAAAAATAAAAAGAGAATGGGAATTTAAAATGTGAGATATTTTGGAGAGAGGGGGACAAAGTGGTATGGCTTATGAGAGAGAGGGGGAGGAGGGGTCTTCATTTACCATGGCTCATTGTTCTTTCATCTTCACTTCCTTCTCTTCTTCTCCTTCTCCTTCTCTTTTCCTCCACCCTCTATCATCCTCAAAACCACCCCAAATCCACACCAAAACTTTATACTTTCTTCATAAAAATGATGCACAAGCTCACTACAAGCATGATGGTATGAACAAGTTGAGATTTTGAAGACTTTGAGCAACTCAAGAAAATTCTTGAGTTGCCAAATGAAGTATATTCCTACACCCTTAGTTTAGAATGTGAGTTTCCTTAACTCTTATAGTTGTTTTGAGTTGATAATTGAAGTTTAGTGATCTTGGAAATTTCCAAGATGAAGTTTTAGGGGATTTGTGGAGTTGTAAAGGTGTAATTGAGGTTTAGTCATGACTACAACCCCTCAAGTGTCAATTTAGACCAACACTGAGTGTAGAAAACCCAAAACTTGAGTTTAGATCTTTCCAATGTCGGTTTTGTGAAATTGTGAGGATTACAGAGAATCTGGAGCAACTTGGAGTGTTATTAGTAAAAAAACAACTTCAGTGACCTAAATAAACCATTAGAAGACTACCACAAAAAAACGAGACCAAACCATCATGGTTTGGCCGGCGACGCCAGGAATTTTGACAATCTCCCCGGGCCAGTTATGGGCATTGGCGTAGGGGTTTGGCCTGTAGCTCACTTACCTTATAACCTAGCCTCTGTAATGTTAGTTTGGTCCCTTTTTACCTAAGCCAAAATCTGGAAGCATTTAAGTTGATTTTAGAAATGGTTTTCCGATTTCTAAAACTTGGTGTTTGGTATTTGAATGTGGATTTGGTCGTTGGACGTTTATACGTCAACGGTGAGGATTTTATGATTGTTTTTGCATGCGTAGGTTATAGGTTCTAACCTATGAGCACTTCACGTGTCATGCTGGTTTTTTAATCGAATTTTGATGCGATACGATGTGCTGTGATATGTAGGTACTTTCGCATGGACTTCAGGACGACAAGGGAGAACAAGCGTCATCGACTTCGGCAAGCGAGGTTCGAGGTGAGTAGATGTATATGTACGGGGGAAGTCAGATGGATGGTGTATAGCACTCCCGCAATCGTAAGATAGGTTATATATATAATATATATCTGTTGGTACAAGATATAGATATTTAGCAAATAGGGCTTTAGGAAACTGTAGGATTAGAATAAACGTGTTCGTAGAAGGGTTTTACCTTAGTCTTGAACTTTAGGATATATGTAGTCACACGCGCGCGAGCGCGCACTTGTTTTTGTGTGTGTGTGTGTGTGTGTGTGTGTGTGTGTTTATACACACACACACACACACACGTGAGATGAGGATAGAATTGTTCCCTGCCGAAGAAATGGAGACGCGACCGCGCAGGTCCGTCTTGCCTGAATTTCGGGGCAGATGCTAATTGGTGCTATCCGTCCACCTCTCCGAAGATACCAAGTTGATTTATGGCACCATATATCGAACGTTTAAACGGATGCGGCCGATGTAGCAGATTTCGTCAGATTCCCCTCATTTGAGGGGTTTTTGATTGTGAGGACGCTCTTCCCTGCAGGCGCAAGCCCCTGCAGTTAATTACGCTACCGTATCGCGGTAACCACTTTCTCTTTCTCCAGATGATCACTTCGTGTTGTGGGTATTTGTTTTGTTTTTGGTTGCCCGTGGATTGTATACGGAGACTAATGTATGTTGTCGCCCGTAGGGCATTGATTAGTTCAAATGTATATGTTAACCGTAATCAGAAACGGCGTTGCTTTGCAGCTAGCCGTTGAATACGGGTCGATCCACAGGGATGTGTAATTTTCTTATGTGTTTTTACGAATTGATTCCAAATGTGGTTTGATTTTGCTGATTGAGTCTAAAAACTAAGTTGTATGATATTAAGGAACTTGCTAGGGTTAGGTCTAAAGTAGGGTTTGATAAGATTTGTATTTACACCTCTTTCAATGCCTTCGATTAAAACTTTTTTAGAAGTCATAACAATTATTAGTAAAGGGGATTAGGATGATTGGGAAGAAACGAAGTTTCTTCCTCTTGATCCTTGTCCGTCCTTTCTTACTAATTGCTATAACTTTCATGGACGTCATGCATGTCCGGTCCTTTATACTACGGTTTCACCGTTACCTCGTGGGTAGGGTGCCGTAGGGAGCGGATCATGCATGCGTGCATGAAGTTCTACTTATAAAAATATTTGGCATTGAAAGAGATGAGAGATATTCATCTCTCAATCCCTCCTTTATTCCTAACCCTAACAAGCGAGGAAATTACTCGCTCATTAGGGTGTCTTTTAAAAATAGCATTTTGAAAGCACTTACCGATTGCATTTGAAAGAACTACACTAAATTAACTAGGGCAATTGTATGATTAATCTACGGCAAGAATTATACTACAGAGCCAGGGCAACAATTAAATTAACACTAAGGAAGAAATTAAAATTAAAAACTTATACAAAAGTGATGCTCTTAATCTCCCAAGAATTCTGAAATTTTATTGATTGAAAAGAGGCATAAAAGAAAATACAATGAATAGAGTTCCTATTTATAGAAGATAGGAAACCCTAGGGTTACAATGACTCGCATGTCTACATTTACCAAAATAGCCCTTAGGAAGACCGGTCAAAGACATAAAGAATTATAGTAAAAATTTTATTCCATACAGACTCCATACGGCCGCGGAACCGCGGCCTGGGTATGCTTTGGGTCGTGGTTCCGCGGCCCAATAGTGAGATCACTGCTTGAGTTTTCTGCATATGGCTCTGGGCTTTTGGGGCTTCTTGTTTATTTGGTAATTTTCTCAAATAGGCTTCCAGGTTTCTTCCAGATATTCCAGTGAATACTTGTATTAGACTTTTAACCGTTCACTGACATCTTAGACCTTGCGCTGCCTTGTACTTTGTGAACTTTATCTTTCATATAGGCTTGATCAAGATCCTTCTATTTGTTGGTCAAAAGTCCCTTTTTACATCGTCTTTTGTCTTTTTCACTGTTTTCGCTCCAAGAACCTGTAACCTGTAACATGTAGCAGACATGCGTCAAAAGTACCTGTTTATTTATAAAAAGAATAAGAATGGGGAATATAATAATGCAATATTATGGTCTGAACAAATACCTCCAAACTTATCTTTTGCTCGTCCTCGAGCAAACTTATTTTTATTCACTAAAATCCTAACCACACTTTCGCAGGGAAACGCGATTGCACTGAGCACGTGCAACAAGCCGTTAAACCTCTAGGTGTCCCTAGTAGGAGGAGTGTTGTCTCTTGAGGGTTTTCAGCGAATTACACCCACAAAATCCTATCAATTCGGCCCATTTACTTTTGTTCTCCAATTAGGTTTTCTAACAAGGAACTCTATTATCGTCGACTTGCAAATTATCCACCCATATTCTTCACACTTCCTCATTATTTAACTTAAGATTATATATGTTCTATATATTTACTTAGTTTTCGGCATCTCTTAAGTTTTCCTTCTAGGGTTCCATCTCCACTTAGGAATTTCTATCAACCTTACTAAAGATACAAGTTCTATTCTTCATTCCTTTCTCTCATCTAAACTCCAATTACATACCCCTACGTGTGTGTAAATATCACCCCTACACTTGGAAATTCAAATCAAGCAATCATACCCTTGTCCGTTGTCCAAAGTACTTATTAGTTGGTGAATTTAAATGAATCTTGTTTACACATCCTTCATGCGACCGTTAATATTTCTTGAGGTACCAACGACCGATTATAATATGTGTTTGCACTTTAAAGCGTAATTCCTAGTCTTGCAACACCCAAGGCTTTAGCAGTGACTCCCAAACCAGTTGGTCTAAGGCACTAGGTGAAGAAGCACCCTCGCTAAATATTTTTCTATTTTTGCAGCCTTAAGTAATCACAAAAATCTGTGTCCATTTGTTTTTATTCTTTATTCACACTTTTTTTTTCTTTTAATTTTCATTGTACTAAAGACTTTAGACAAGAGCATTTCAAGGTCTCTTCTACTATTCCAAGCTTCAAGGTGCGTGATTGTGCAAATTGTAGGGTATACATTTTCAGAATCTAGACTTAAGCTAGGAACTATTTTTCAAATTTATACTCTAATAAGAACATCAATACTCGTCACTTATTTTGACTTAGCCCAAGAAGTGAACCCAAAATTTGCCTATTTCTAAATAAACTACAAAGACATATACTTTCTACCGTTAAACTTTAAAGAAGGTTATCTTTAGGGTTTTTAATTTACTAAGTCTAAGATCTAGTTGTTCCTAACCAGTTAACCTATTTTTCAAACTCAAGTCAATTAGCCAAAATTGAATACATTAATTTTTATATTTTTGAAATTTTTCAAATTTTTATGGGTTTTCAAATAAATATGCAAATGCAAAAATATGTACAAATGAATGCGAAGGATGAAGACGTACCGAGCATACCCCCAAACTTGAACTTGACAATGTCCTCACTGTCATACTAAACCAAGAGGGTCAAAATATCGGCACTCCCCTGTTTATTTACTAACAATTTTTTTGTTTTTATTTTTTGAATTTTTTTATTTATTATAAAAAGAAAACAAAAAAAATATATGTACATATATACAAAGGTCCCCCCCAAACTTAAGCTTGGCCTTACACAAGCCAAAGGTTAGCACCAACCATTCAAAAATCTTATCATGGTAAAGGTATAGTCGGTGCAAGAATGGGGTGGAGGTGAAAGAAATGAGAAACACGCGAGACCGTGTGGAAAGAAGAATGGTAGAATATAGTCTCGGTGGGGGGAAAGAAGGGCGGAAAGAAGAAAGAAGTAGAGTACGATCTTGAGGGTGTAAATTGAGTGAATAAATTAGCGCAATTTGTGATGACCGATATGTTAAAAGCGATTGCGCTAACCTATCAACCCGTCGAGAAATGGGATCAAATCCCTCAAGATTCGCAAGAAAACATGGGTACGCCGAACTTGGTATTTGAGATGAATGCGTAACGGTCACTTGCACGGTCGGAACAATAGGAAGGAGGGAGGGTGATATAACAGTCAAAGGTTCAGGAGGCTGAATTGGAAAATCCGACACATTAAACAAAAATGGTTCAACCTCAATATTATCCTCAAAACTCTCCTCAATATTATCCTTATAATTTTCCTCAAAATTTAACTCATCCATGCCATTATCATCAAAGTCAAGACGCATATGAGATTCGGGAGAGACATCTAATAACTCTGGATGATGATTTGAACATAAAATTTCAATCAAATCGACAGGTTCATCATCCGAAATATTCCCGGCGTCTATATCCTCAATCAAGTGAAAATTAATTTCTTTAGACACCTCATCAAAAGCATGGATATGTATCGATTTAGGTTCTAGAGTGGAGGTGTAAAGGTCGAAAGGATTAAGTGTGGTTTCACTCGAAAGGGGTTCTTCACAATTTGGCAAATCAAGCACTACAAAATCACACAACTCATTTTTATTTTCAACAGGTGAACTATGTAGGGCAATCGATGGAAAACAGGAGTTGTGGGCTTCAATTGGGTAAGGGTAGGTTTGATTTGAAAATCCTCTCACGTTCTCACTCTGTCCAACCGCCTCCTTATGAATTGAAAAATTTGGAGCTAGCGGAAAACTAGCTACCGGTTCACTAGGTTGCATAAGGACGGCCACGGACGCTTCCACATTCCTAGTCATTTTGTTTGTTGCTGAGATATACGCCTCCAACGACTCTTCCAAACTAGACTTAGGTGGTGAGGGGGTTTCGGTGAAAGATTCAAAATGGTGTGGATATGCAAAACTCCCAACAGGCTGTGTAGAAACAGTGTCTAGTGAAGGTGGGAAGGTCGGGTAAGACTGGTAGGAAGTGGGTGGTTGGGCAGGGATAGGATCAACATATGGATAAAAAGGTGAAAAGTCGTGTGGATCCTTAGAACTAGATGAGTGGAGAGGGGTGAAAGATCGACTGCGAGATTGAGCAATATGCTCAGCAATGGACATCGGCTTAGAAGTTACAGCAGGACTTGGAAAAGTGGTGTCAACATATGTAGGTGGTAAAAATGGACTTGGTTGACACAAAGTGGGTTGAAAAGTCAAACTATTTCTCCTAGACGCCTCTATTTGATCTTTCAAAGATTTTTTAGGCAAGGAAGGATCGTCTTTAAATTGACCGAACAAATTGACGTATGACGCAAAATTAGGTTCAGGATACCAAAGTTCGGCTAATGATTTATTGTGTGGGGTACCCATGTTAGAAGAAGGGGTGAAAAGAAGGAAGGTTTGTGGTGCAAGGATCTAATTGCGGCAAAATTTTTTTGCAAGTTTCTAATAAAATTTTTCCTTTGATTTTTATTCTTTTTCTCTTTATTTGGAAAAATTTTTGTTGCAAAAAGATTTTAGAGAAAAGATATGCAACAACAAAATATTACTTGCAATCAATTTTATTTCAAGCGGGGCCCAAAAATCCTGCACAAGATCGTTATTTGGAAGGGAATATATTTTTAAACCACAAAAAATCCTGCAGGCAAATCTACAGAGAATATATCAATATTTTCATAAGAGAAAGAGCGGAGATTACAGAAAAATTTTCGCCAGATGATGCCTCTAGATGACCGCCCTTCCTCGGCCAATGTGATGTTCCCACCGCGGTTCCGCGGTGGAGAAGCGGGCGTGGATCCCCAAAAAAAATTTGGTGCTCTGATTCGACGAGACGGCCGCGGTTCCGCGGCCTAGGGTGGGTTTTGGCCGCGGAATCGCGGCGGATTGGGTGATTTGGGTCTCCAAAATTTTTGCACTGTTCTGTTGTTCAAAATCTCTTCTGTTCTGATATCTTTTTTTTCGTTTCGCTTTCTGCAAATTTCCAGATCCGAATTTGTATATCCTGCAAAAATTCAAACAAGAAAGTATCCCTTCCAAAAATAACAGATTATATATTTTTATATTTTTATTGATTTTTCAGATTTTTATGATTTTTTATTTTATGATTAACCCGAAATCGCGAAAAGGAAAGTTCTATGCCATTCCCGGCAACGGCGCCATTTGATTAGTTCAAATGTATATGTTAACCGTAATCATAAACGGCGTCGCTTTGCAACCAGCCGGTGAATACGGGTCGGTCCACAGGGATGTTGTGAATTTCCGATTCGTTCTTACGAGTTAATTCCGAAGGGTGTTCGGATTGGTTATTAAATCTAAAAACCTAATTAACCTAGGGCAATTATCTAAATCTATTCTTGCTAGGGTTAGGTTTAGGGATGGTTTGGAAATGCAATTAAATCTCAACGCTTTCTAAACCCGAATGAAGATCTGTGAGGAGTTATGGTAATTATCAATAAAGGGGATTAGATCCATTCGGGAAGGTGTTCCTTCTTCTAGGTTCTTGTCCTTCCTTTAGAGATCCTTACCCTAACCTCCATGGAAAACGCGCGCAACCGGGCTTTTACACTACGGTGTCATCGTTACCTCGAAGGGTAGGATGCTGTAGGGCGCGGTATGTGCGTGTATGCATGGAGTCCTATTGTAAATATTTGGTGGGTAAGAAATGGATGAGAGATCTCATCTCTCAAAATCCTTCCCCAAAACTATACCCTAAACAAGTTCCTAGGGCATGAAATTAAATCTACCTACGGCAAAGAATTAAATCTACACTAGGGCGAGAAATTAAATCTACTTACAGATGCATCCCTCCAATCATCCATGCAGGGTTGTCAGATCTGAATTTCTGAATGGAAAGGAAACACCGATGCTCTCCAAAAAGGATTTCTGAATTTTTATTAAAAGGAGGCATAAAGAGTTACAATGATTAGAGTTCCTATTTATAGAAGATAGGAAACCCTAGGGTTACAATGACTCGCATGTTTACATTTACCAAAATAGCCCCTAGGAAGACCGGTCAAAGACATAAAGAATTATAGTAAAAATTTTATTCCATACAGACTCCATACGGCCGCGGAACCGCGGCCTGGGTATGCTTTGGGCCGCGGTTCCGCGGCCCAATAGTGAGATCACTGCTTGAGTTTTCTGCATATGGCTCTGGCCTTTTTGGGCTTCTTGTTTATTTGGTAATTTTCTCAAATAGGCTTCCAGGTTTCTTCCAGATATTCCAGTGAATACTTGTATTAGACTTTTAACCGTTCACTGACATCTTAGACCTTGCGCTGCCTTGTACTTTGTGAACTTTATCTTTCATATCGGCTTGATCAAGATCCTTCTATTTGTTGGTCAAAAGTCCCATTTTACATCGTCTTTTGTCTTTTTCACTGTTTTCGCTCCAAGAACCTATAACCTGTAACATGTAGCAGACATGCGTCAAAAGTACCTGTTTATTTATAAAAAGAATAAGAATGGGGAATATAATAATGCAATATTATGGTCTGAACAGGCATGGATTAGTCCAAATCCGTATCTTCTTAGATTTGGATTTGGGGGTTGGGTTTAAGGATACGTTAGTCTCATTTGAGACTAAGATCAACTTAAACGTTTGTTAAGGATACGTTAGTCTAATTTTAGACTAAGATCAACTTAACAGGATCATTTAGATCCGACAAAAGAGCATTTGAACTCTATTGTTTAGTTTAGGGATATTGCGGTCCATAATTAATTTAAGAACGTTACGGTTCGATGTTAGTTTAAGGACATCTCGGTCCGAGGTTAAGGACATCATAGTCCATGGGTTTAAGGACCCCACAGTCCGAGGTTAAGGACATCATAGTCCATGGGTTTAAGGACCCCACAGTCCAGTTTAAAGACATTATAGTCTATGAAATGTATGGTTGTCGGGACCCGTCACCTCTCTGAAAACGTTGAAGGATTACAACGACAAATATCAGAGGAGTAAAGAGATGTACCCTTGAACCGATGTTGATTGGGAAATCTGTAGTCCAATTTGGGACTAAGATCAATTAATTAGATTATGAGCACATGGGCTCAGTTAAATCTAAATTGAGGACTTATGGCCAGTCTTGGGCTAAGTCCAATCAAGTAAAAATGTTTAACATTTATTTTGGGCTGTTGAGCCTTTATTTGGGCTTGGCCCTAACAGTGTTTTTGTCTTTTACTTAATGCTGAGCATTCCTCATAGCCATAGGCTTATTAAAGAACAATTTATGTTCTATCAGCGCAATACGTGGTGCGCTTGGCGCCAGTCAAAAAGCGCAGTGCGCTTCTGCCAAGTAGCGCATACGTGAGGGACACGTGTTGCGCTTAGCGCTAAGCGCCAGATGATGGGCGTAGTGCGCTATGTTTGGAGTGCAGAGCGCTTAGCTTATGAGCGCAGAGCGCTTAGCTTATGAGCGCATTGCGCTATTAGTTTAGTGGCGCACACGAGAGGAGCACGTGGTGCGCTTGGCACCGAGGCCCAGTCCATGAGCGCAAAGCGCTAGTTTAAGAGCGCAAAGCGCTAAGTGTTAAGTGGCGCATACGTGAGGAACACGTGTCGCACTTGGCGTTTAGCGCCAGTCAATGAGCGCAGTGCGCTATGTTTGGAGCGCTGAGGCTCTTTAAAATTAAGAGCGCCAAGACTCTGCAGCGCTTTGCGCTAGATGTGGAGCGCTGAAGTGCTTTTAAATTAAGAGCGCTATGGCTCTTCTTTCATTCAACTTAGATCACTTTGCGCCCTGAGAGTTAAATTCTCTTTTTATAAGAGACTTTGTCTCAAAGTTCTAAGAACAAAGTTCTTATTTTGTAGCAGATGTTTTAATCTCTTTGATTGATGAAAGGCTTTGCCTTTATGGATCTGTGATCCTTAAAAGAATTGAATTATTCTCCCCCCTTTTCATAGTGAGAAGTTTATGATCTCTTTTGTAAAAGACCTTGGTCTTGTAGATCTATGATCTGTGTGAAAGAAGTAAATTCTTCTTTATTTTAATTATGAGATGATTTCATCTCTCTGTTCTTTTACCTTGAAGAAAAGAAGTTCTTCTTTCGAGAGCTTGGCTCTTCTTTCTGAAATTTTCTCAAAGCTTATGAGGGGTTCCTCTTTATGCTTCTATATATCCCGAGACTTGAAGTCTAGAGGCCTTTTTATAGGGCAAGTTGATTTGTTCAATCAATTAAGGGGATCTTTTCTCCAATTGATTTGGGGAATTTCTCATCGTTGGATCTTTGATCCAAGGGCTTCTGATTTATAGAAGGCAATCTTCTTGTTTTTAACAAGATTAGGAAATCTTCTAAACAGAATTCATTTTGTATTTTTGGTGATTTTTAATCACCATTGGATCATTGATCCAACGGTGCTCTGATTTACAGAGCACAATCTTGTTGTTTGGAAAGATTTTGAGGAATCTTTGCTTAAGAGAATTTAATTCTGATTAATTAATGATTTATCATTATTATTAGATCTTTGATCTGACGATGGGGAGATTTTAGTTCCAGTGCTAGCACACCCGTGCTTTGCACGTGGTGCGCTGCTCAGAGCGCAGCGCACCTGGCGCTAACGCACACGTGCTTTGCACGTGGTGCGCTGCTCAGAGCACAGCGCACCTGGCGCTAACGCACACGTGCTTTGCACGTGGTACGCTGCTTAAGACGCAGCGCACCTAGCGCTAACGCACACGTGCTTTGCATATGGTGCGTTGGTCAAAGCATTTGACTCCTCAACGCTGGCGCTGCTTGGCGCTAGCGCTTTTCACGAAGCGTTGCTTCGTTTCAAATCTCGGAATTTGAACAGAGTTTTGCTCTGATGGTGAAAACAAATGCCTCCCACCGTTGCACTTATGTGGCCCACACGTGAGTGCAACGATAGCAGTATCTCCGCCGTTGGATCAACTTTTTGGAAGTTGAAACGGCTCTTAATACCTATAAATAGGGCCTTTAGCCCTCTGAAATGACCATTATTCATCTTCTTTTCTAAGAATTATTTCTCCTTCAGAGCATTGCTCTCTTCTTTAAGAAATCTCATAAAAACTCTGTCCGAGCTTTTCTTTTTGGTAAGATTTGAATTCGTTATCAGAACTTTACTCTATTTGGATTATGGATCTAAAAAAGAAAACCTTTTTAGAGTTTCCTTCGACCCATTGATGAAGAATTGTTGGAATTCACTTTACAGATCTTAAAGATCTCAAAGTTTTTAGTTCTGCAGAAAGCTTTGCTTTCAGGGTTTCTTGATGGATCATTTCATCTTCGTTACAGAGCATGGCTCTTTAGAATTCTCGGGGAATTTTTAAATTCCCTTCATAATTGACTTTGACAGGTGTCATTCTTGTCTGCAGAACATTGCTCTCGAGGAGTTTAACTCCTTGGCTCGAGGGACTTTTTTATTAAATACGAAATTCTTTTTTAGGATTTCTCTCTTAACTGCACTGAATTAAATCCATCGGGTGATTTAATTAGCACTTATTCCCACCTTGGGGATATCAAGAGTTGTTTAAATCCCGTATCTGTTTCAATAAGCTTTTCTTAATCAGTCTGTCCACTAACTCTCACTGATTTTCCTTTTCAGACGTTATGGACGCTCACATGTATGATCTCGACGAGATTATTTCTTATGGGGACATTCACGCATTCGGCCGTTCCCAAAACCAAGAATTCACAAACACCCAGTGTGCTGAAATTATGGGTCGCTTTGATGCATACAATGGTAGACTGCTTTCTCGTCGTTCCTCTCTCTTGAAGCTTATCGTGAGAGCGATCCGGGAAGCGCTTCCCTTATTCTGTCTAGGCATTCCGCTTAAGGCATTAGGCGACGCCGAAGATAAGGTGCACTCGGTGTATCTGATGGGCCTAATCTCAAAGAAAAAGGCGAGACAACCTTGTCGATATTCTGCATCAAGCTTTTCAGCAGGCGGCGATACTTGCTGCCTATCGAAGGGTGGAGGACATCAGTGAGGATCCTGACGCTTGTGATCGTGAAAGGATGCACACGAAGATGGTCCGAGAGGATCGAAAAATTTTGGATGGCCTCACCTTTGAATTTCTCAATCTGTGTCCTGGATTTGATGTCTTGCCATTGTAATTATTTTGATGATGTTTTTATTTACTGCTTTCATTGTCGTAAGAACCTTTTGAAGTATGAATAGCAAATTCCTCGTTTCTATGTGTTTATTTTATGCACTAAATCTTTTGCACATGTATGAATGGGTATGCTTTGAACGCTTAACTGAATGTGAGTCAAATGTGCTCCTTACTGTCGCTTTCTTCTCTTTTTCTCTATTTCCAGCATGTCACCTTAGTAAGCGTAGCCCGCAGATGATAGAGAGCATTCCGTCTTGAATTCTTCGAGAGGTAGTGAAGGCTCAGGAAACAGGTTCAGATCTGCTGCCTAAGACTTTTCAATTTTATGAGCCGTGAGGGTCTCATAAAGACTTTTCTCCCTGCGAGTCGAGAGGATCTCGTAGGTGTATTTTCTCGTTAGGAATCGTGAGGATTCCTAAGTGCGTTTTCTCTTGAGAGTCGTAAAGATCTCACAAGAGATTTTTCTTCCTTACGAGTCGAGAGGACCCGTAAGTGAATGATGGGGTTGACATTATCCGCCTTTCACGGAGTCAGGGGTTGCTCTGGATGCTTCCCACGGGGTCAAGATTGACATAGCCGTGTTCCACAAGGACCAGGATCCGCTCTGGACGCTTCCCACGTGGTCAGGATTGACATAAGCCGTGTTCTACGAAGCCAGGATTTGCTCTGGATGCTTCCCACGGGGTCATGATTAACATGGCCGTGATCCGCAAGGACCAGGTTTCGCTCTGGACGTTTCCCACGGGGTCAGGATTGACATAAGCCGTGTTCCATGAAGCCAGGATTTGCTCTGGATGCTTCCCACGGGGTCAGGATTGACATGGCCGTGTTCCGCAAGGATCAGGATCCACTCTGGACATTTCCCACGGGGTCAGGATTGACATAAGCTGTGTTCCACAAAACCAGGATTTGCTCTGAATGCTTCCCACGGGGTCAGGATTGACATGGCCGTGTTTCGCAAGGACCAGGTTCCGCTCTGGACGTTTCCCACGGGATCAGGATTGACATAAGCCGTGTTCCACGAAGCCAAGATTTGCTCTGGATGCTTCCCACGGGGTCAGGATTGACATGGCCATGTTCCGCAAGGACCAGGATCCACTTTGGACGCTTTCCACGGGGTCAGGATTGACATAAGCCATGTTCCACAAAACTAGGATTTGCTCTGGATGCTTCCCACGGGGTCAGGATTGACATGGCCGTGTTCCGCAAGGACCAGGATCCGCTCTGGACGTTTCCCACGGGGTCAGGATTGACATAAGTCGTGTTCCATGAAGCCGGGATTTGCTCTGGATGCTTCCCACGGGGTCAGGATTGACATAGCCGTGTTCCGCAAGGACCAGGTTTCGCTCTGGACGCTTCCCACGGGGTCAGGATAGACATAGGCCGTGTTCCAATAGACCAGGATTTGCTCTGGATAATTCCCACGGGGTCAGGATTGATATAGCCGTGTTCCGCAAGGACCAGGTTCTGCTCTGGACGCTTCCCACAGGGTCAGGATTGACATAGGCCGTGTTCCACTAGACCAGGATTTGCTCTGGATGCTTCCCACGGGGTCAGGATTGACATAGCCGTATTCCGCAAGGACCAGGTTCCGCTCTGAACGCTTCCCACGAGGTCAGGATTGACATAGGCCGTGTTCCACTAGACCAAGATTTGCTCTGGATGCTTCCCACAGGGTCAGGATTGACATAGCCGTATTCCGCAAGGTCCAGTTCCGCTCTGGACGCTTCCCACGGGGTCAGGATTGACATAGGCCGTGTTCTACTAGACCAGAATATGCTCTGGATGCTTCCCACGGGGTCAGGATTGACATAGCCGTGTTCCGCAAGGACCAGGTTCCGCTCTGGAGGCTTCCCACGGGGTCAGGATTGACATAGACCGTGTTCCACTAGACTAGGATTTGCTCTGAATGCTTCCCACGGGGTCATGATTGACATAGCCGTGTTCCGTAAGGACCAGGTTCCGCTCTGGACGCTTCCCACGGGGTCAGGATTGCCGTGTTCCACTAGACCAGGATTTGCTCTGGATGCTTCCCACGGGGTCAGGATTGACATAGCCGTGTTCCGCAAGGACCAGGTTCTACTCTGGACGCTTCCCACGCGGTCAGGATTGACATAGGCCGTGTTCCACTAGACCAGGATTTGCTCTGGATGCTTCCCACGGGGTCAGGATTGACATAGTCGTGTTCCACAAGGACTAGGTTCCGCTCTGGACGCTTCCCACGGGGTCAGGATTGACATAGGCCATGTTCCGACCAGGATTTTCTCTGGATGCTTCCCACGGGGTCGGGATTGACATAGCCGTGTTCCGCAAGGACCAGGTTCCGCTCTGGATGCTGCCCACGGGGTCGGGATTAATATAGGCCGTGTTCCACTAGACCAGGATTTGCTCTGGATGCTTCCCATGGGGTCAGGATTGACATAGCCGTGTTCCGTAAGGACCAGGTTCCGCTCTGGACGCTTCCCACTGGGTCAGGATTGACATAGGCCGTGTTCCACTAGACCAGGATTTGCTCTGGAAGCTTCCTACGGGGTCAGGATTGACATAGCCGTGTTCCGCAAGGACCAGGTTCTGCTCTGGACGCTTCCCACGGGGTCAGGATTGACATAGGTCGTGTTCCACTAGACCAGGATTCGCTCTGGACGCTTCCCACGGGGTTAGGATTGACATAGGCCGTGTTCCGCGAGGACCAGGAAGGGTTGACTTTATCCGCATTTCACAGAGTCGGGGGTTGACTCTCGGTTGTCTGTGCACCGTCGAGTCATGGAACTGGGAGTTGCCGTGGTTCCGCTTTGCTGATGTTGCGTCTGTGGTAGTGAGACGAATGTTGAGATGATCTCCAGGCTGTCTGTGAACCGTCGAGACTTGGCTCTTTTTCGGATGGAGCCTAGGGGAGAGGTGTGATTCCTTCTTTGTTTATGCCCCTGGATCGTATACAGGGATCGACGTGATCTCACCTGTAGGGCAAAAAGTTTTATTCTATATATTTTTCTTTCCGCGATGCTTTATCATTTCAGCTTTTATATCGCGAAAGTCGCGATTGCCCAATCATTTCGGCTATTTGTTTTATTTACTTGCTGCTTTTTATTGCGAGTTGCCCAATCATTTCGGCTATTCCGCATGCATATATTTTGACTTGCTGATTTGCAAGTTGCCCCATCATTTCGGCTATTTCGTATGCATTTGTGGCTCGCTGGCTTTTCGCTGCGAGTTTTGGGATTTGACACTGATTTCGGCATCAGCATCGCTACAACTGAGATATTGCCAGGAGCGAATCGTCATTTGCCTCTGTCGATGTCGAACAAAGGTGGCTTAGCGAACGGGGTTAGGATCCTGTCGACTAAGGCTTTTGACTTCATGAGCCGTAAGGGTCTCATAAAGGTATTTCTCCCTAGGAATCGTGAGTATCTCGTAAGTGCATTTTCTCCTTAGGAATCGTGAGGATTCCCAAGTGTATGGTCTCTTATAAGTCGTAAGGATCTTACAAGAGTATTTTCTCCTTATAAGTCGAGAGGACTTACAAGTGTCTTTTGCCATATGAGCATATCCCCAGTCTCTGGTGGGACTTTGTTAGGGAAATGTTTATTCACGCCCGTGGATTGTATACAAGGGTCAATATTGAACCGCTTGTAGGGCCACATTGGAGATTGTGATGGCTTAAGAACAGGTTCAGATCCCTGTAATTTAAGGCTTTTGAATCTTATGAGCCGTGAGGGTTTCATAAGAGGGTTCTCCTTACAAGTCGTGAGGATCTCGTAAGTGTGTTTTCTCCTTAGGAATCGTGGGGATCCCTAAGTGTGTTGCTCCTTTGTGAGTCGTAAGGATCTCACGCAGATGGTTTCTCCTCACAAGGTCGAGAGGGCCTTGCAAGTGTCTTTTAACGAGATTGCGCCCTTTCGGGTTTTCACAAAACTCGCCGGTAGCCCTGCTGTTTTTACTCACGGAGCCCTTTCGGGTTTTCATCCGTTCCCATTTTGCTTAAGAACATACCGTTTTCTTTTTCTTTTTCTTTTTATTTTTTATATTTTTTTTGTTAGTCTTGGGATGCTGCGGTCCGTAGTAGTTTATCGACGTCTCGGTCAACAGCCAGTTTTAGGACATAGTAGTCCATTATTAGTTTAAGGACGTTTCGGTCCGTTGTTAGTTTTAGGACGTTTCGGTCCGTCGTTAGTTTAAGGACGTTTTGGTCCGCAGCCAGTTTTAGGACATAGTGGTCCGTGGTTAGTTTAAGGACATTTCGGTCCGTTAGCCGGCTACTACTTATAGAGTTTGGGCTTTAGGAAGAGAGCGAGCGGACATAGGCATCGTCATCTATCATTGACCTAGGCCGTGACTCGTCAGGCGTAGTATTTTTTTAGGAAGCAACCATTTATTGGCCTGAAAGGTCTTTCACCATGCATGTCCATGAGTAAATAGGCTCCACCCTGGTAGACTTTGTCTATGATATACGTGCCTTCATAGTTCGGCTCGAATTTCCCCCGCTTAGCACGATTGGGGATCATGGGTCTCTTGACCACTAGCACGAGTTCGCCTTGGCAGAATGTTCTCGGCCTAGTCAATTTTTCATATGAGCGCATCATCTTTGCTTTATAAGCCTCCAGATTTTGTTGCGCCATGAGCCGGGTTTCATCAAGGGCATCGAGCTCCTCAAGCCGAAGGTGAGCATTTTCTTCGTCTGTTAGCTCATAGTGAACCGCCACTCGTAGAGAGGGTAGCTCTATCTCGAGAGGGAGTACCGCTTCTGTGCCGAATACCAATGCATAGGGCGTTGTGTTTGTGGCAGTTTTGAACGTAGTTCGATATGCCCAGATAGCTTCATGAAATCTTTCGTGCTAGTCCCTCTTATTTTGAGACGCCGTCTTTTTCACGATCTTCGTCAAGATCTTGTTAAAAGTCTCAGCTAGACCGTTAGCTCGGGAATTATAGACTGCTGAATATCTCCAGTCTATGTTATGCTGTTGTGTGAAGTGGCTGATCTTGTAGCTTCTATAGGCTGGCCCGTTATCGGAGATAATCCGCCGCGGAGTGCCGAACCTATAAATGACATGTGCCTTGAAGAAATGGAGGATATTCTCCGTCTTCACTTCTCTATTGGTATGGCTTCTGCCCACTTAGAAAAGTAATCGGTCGTCGCCAATATGAACCGGTGTCCTCTAGACGATGCCAGTTCGATGGGCTCGATTATATCAGTTCCCCACATTTCGAACGGCCAGCTAGCCACCGTTGGATGTAGTGGATTTAGATGTTGATGGATAAAGTCCCCGTGAATCTGGCACGAGTGGCACTGCTTCGCGTATTCTAGGCAGTCCTGGATCATCGTGGGCCAATAGTAGCCCATCCTTTTGATCTTCAGTTTCATTTTCGGCCTGGCTTGGTGAGAACCGCAGAGTCCGTCGTGAGTTTCTTGGACGACTCTCCTTGCCTCTTCAGCTCCCAGGCATCTTAGCCACAGGGAGTCGAATGATCTCTTATACAGAGTATCATTGACGAATGCGAAAGACAGAGCTCGTTTCATAAGCTGATGTCTCGAGGATGCATCTTTAGGTGTTCGACGGGATTTGAAGTAGTTTATAAAGACTTCTCTCCAATCCATAGCCTTTTCCTGGTCTTTTATTTGTAGGGCCGTCTGCTCGGTAGCTCCCTTTCCTTCGGACGACTCCGGAGATATTTCTGCTGGTGCAAGAACCCGACGACTTTGCACAACGATCCTCACGTCATCGAGGTTTTCGTCAGCCAGTTCTTTAGCGAGTTTGGCTAACGCGTCCGCTTTGCTATTTTCCGCACGCGGTATGCTTTCCAGGGTGTAGGCAAGAATTTGAATTAGCAGTTGCTGTACTCTCTCGCCGTACTTCACAAACTCTGGCTTGCACGTCTGATAGTCACCGTTCACTTGACTAACGACCAGCTGGGAGTCCCCGTATATGAGGAGGTTTTCAATTCCCATATCGACAGCGATCTCAAGACCTGCTATCAAAGCTTCGTATTCGGCTTCATTATTCGTCCTCGGCTCTGTTAAGGAGAAAGCAAAGCGCATTATCCCTTGTTGTGGAGTCACGAAGATTAAGCCTACCCCTGATTTGATTATGGGGGTGTTCTGTTTGCGCTTCTTCATGGAAGATGCTCCATCAAAGTAGAGTTCCCATCGGGTGTCACTCTGTCTTCTCTCACCGTCGATCGTGTCAAACGCGTGCTCATCGGGCAATTCACAGTTCAAAGAAGAATCGGCGGGTATCAGATGTTCAGCGAGGAAGTTGGCGATGGCCTGGCCTTTCACTGCCTTGAGGGGTCTGTATGTCACCGAGAATTCCATTAAGAGTAGGGCCCATTTAGCGAGCCGTCCCGTTAATATAGCTTTTGACATCAAATATTTGAGAGGATCCACCTTTGATATGAGATGGACCTTATGTGCCAACGCATAGTGTCTGAGCTTCGTTATCGCGAAGATCAACGCCAGGCAGTGTTTTTCAATGGGGGAGTAATTGTTTTCTGCCCCCAGGAGAACTCGACTCAAATAGTAGATGCCTTTCTCTTTCCCTTGGTCTTGTGCCCACAACGCGCCTAAAGAACCTTCTAGGGCAGTTGTATACAGAATGAGGGGTTTTCCCTTGACTGGAGCGGTTAGCACCTGGAGGATTCTGTAGGTATTGCTTGATTTTGTCCAGTGCGCCTTGGAATTTGCGATCCCAGACGAACGGGGTTCCCTTCTTCATTAGGTGACTGTAAGGACGACACTTGCCTGAGAGATTGGCTATGAATCGCCTGATATACGCAAGCCTCCCTTGGAGAGACCGTAGTTGCTTGAGAGTCCCCGACGGAGGCATTTCCATGATCGCCTTGATCTTCGACGGGTCTATCTCGATGCCTCGGTGTCGGACGACGAATCCTAGAAACTTGCCCGAGGAAACTCCGAACGCACATTTAAGAGGGTTCATCTTCAAGTTATATTTCCGAAGGTGCTGAAACACGATCTTCAGATGCTCTAAATGTTTCTCGTATGATTTGCTTTTAACTATGAGGTCGTCAATATAGCATTCGACAATTTCATGTATGAGGTTATCGAAGATCTTCATCATGGCCCTCTGATAGGTGGCACCGGCGTTCTTTAGACCGAAGGGCATCACCTTGTAGCAGAATATGCCCAAAGGGGTTCGGAAAGCAGTATGCTTCTGATCCTCGGGATGCATCTTTATCTGATTGTATCCCGATGAGCCGTCCATGAAGGAGAAAACTTCATGAGTGGACGTATTGTCTATCATTGGCTCAGTGACCGGTACCGGAAAGTCATCCTTTGGGCAAGCTTTGTTGAGATCTCGAAAGTCTACGCATATGTGCACCGTCCCATTTTTCTTCATCACTGGGACGATGTTGGCGATCCAGTCAGGATACTGAACCTCTTGGATAAAGCCGGAGTCGATTAGCTTCTTGACCTCGGCATTGATGCTCATCTCAAGCTCGAGCCGCATTCTTCTTGGTACTTGTTTGACTGGCTTGATGTTTGTAGATATCGCCAATTTGTGCACAGCAATCTCTGGGTCTAGTCCTGGCATCTCGGAATAGTTCCATGCGGAGCAGTCTTTATACTGCATGAGCACGTCTTTTAGCTTAGCCACCCTTTCTTTAGACAAAAGCTCACTAACGAATGTCGGCCGCGAGTCACTTGCCATCCCCAAGTCAATTTTCTTGAGCTTATCTGCAGTAGTATGTATTCCATCTTCTAGCTCTTTTGGCGCCGGTGGGAACTCGGAGATCACCTCGTCATCATCGTTTTCCAAGCACCAGGGGAGATCTGCCATATCTTCGTGTATTTCTCCTGACAGCGTTATCACATGACAGGTACGAGATCTCTTCCAGGACCGATGTTGATCTGGTTCTACTCTCGCTGCATACGTGGCTTTCGATTCATGCTTCTGCGGAGGGGTTACCCTCCAGCTGCTGGATAAAGCGAACTTGCCGAGTTGATACCGGTCTTCAACCCAGTTCTTGAAGGTGAAGCAGTCTTTGAGAGGATGCCCTATTTCTCGGTGATAAGAGCAATAATCCGGGTGAGAGACCTCGCCTGCCTGCTCGGGGTGCCTGGACTCCGGGAGAGTAATCATCTGATGTTTTATGACAAGATCGAGTATTTTCCTTGTCTTGTCTTGGGGAAAAGAGTATACTCGACCCATCTTCTTCATAAGAGACGAATCCTGGTTGCTCGATTCTCGATCACGTGGCATCTTGGTCCCGCTTTGTCGCTGTCAAACGTTTTTTCCGCTCTTTGATTTATTTTTGCCTCTGCGTCGGGTCTTTTGTATGACAGGCTGGCGACGGAGGGCATCGTCACTTTCTGCAGCCTGCTGAAGGAGGCGCTGCGTTATGGCTTTCTTGTAAATGGACATTTCGCGATTATGATCGTCTCGAATCTTTTGACCCGCTTCCCTTATAAGCTTGACCATTTGTTTTTCGAACGAGGGGCTTGGCATTTTCACGACGGGAGCTCGTTTTGATTCAGGGTTAGCATTTTCCCGCAGGGCATCTCTTTCTTCATCAAAGTCATGTATGACGTAGCAGTCATGAAATTGCTCCCGTTTCTTGGATCGGATATATCCAAGCCCGATTGCTTCCATTCTCCCGTTGGGCAATTTTCGCTGAGTTCCAGGGTTGTTCCAGATCCTGTTGTAGAACTGAGCTTGTCGAGCAGTCTGCTTAAGGGGTACACCTTGGCGCCTCAATAGCCTTTTTAAGCCTTTTGTATAGTATCTGGGAAGACGGATGGGCTGGAGCCTGTCAAGCGCAGAATCGGCGCCATGCCAAATTTCTTTCTCCACTTTGGCTTCCGGTGATCGATAAAAAAAGATCGCCTTTTCATCTCTTCGCTTGGGAGGGACGTAAAATGTCTGCAGTTCTTGCACACTATAGGTATTAAGTGCGTCAAGCTCTTTGTAATGCTCTTGCGGAGCCATGGCAATTTGCAGACTCTGATCATCACCAGCGAAGGCTTGTATTAATAGCTGAATGGAAAATACGGTATTGACTTCATCTTCTGAGTTGCTGCCAAAGACCAGAATAGGGGTGGACGGTCCTGGCTTATTGCAATGGGGTGGCCCTGAATAAACTATTTCTTCCTCCTCCTCGGTATCACTCCCGAAGACTGGAATAGTGGTGATAGCTTTGTTCTTGTCCTCCGATTTGCGACATCTTTCTGTGTCTTCGAAATCTGGCAGGAAGTACTTGGCATCCTCATATTTGCGGACTTCGTTCACGGAGAATGGGTTTAGTTCCCTTGTCACAGTATACTCAAGACCATCCTTGAAATACTTCATACACTGATGTTGTGTAGAAAGGATGATGTTGTACTCGTGTAACCAAGGCCGACCGAGCAAAGCATTATAGAGGTCTTAGCGTCAATGACGTGAAACTTAATGTTTGTGACGAGCAGCCCAAAGCGCAATATCAGTATCACAGACCCGAGCGTCCGTGATGACTGGGAGTCAAACCCGGAGATAGTGATCTTATCCCGAGCGAGGTGTTGAACGCTCATGCAGATTTCCTTCAACACTCTTACATTGAGGAGGATAACGGAGGATCCATTGTCAACCAGGATTTTGCTTATCTTGATATCATGACAGTATCCGGAGACATAAAGGGAGCGGTTGTGCTCGCACGTCCCGAGGAGGAGATCTTCATCGCTAAAGGTGATATCAGCTGTGTGCACTTATGCTGACTCGTCCTTCATCTTTTCATCAGCGAGGAAAGCTTGGAATTGTTCGGGCTCTTGTAGCGCCTTGATCAGCGAATCTCTCGCCTCTTTAGATAGCAGAAGGGCGTCGAGAATACTGAGCTGCGAGGGTATCTTCCTCAGGTGTGCCAGAATGTTGTAATCCACCTTACTTTTCTTGGGCGGGTCCTTAGCTGCCAGCTTTTCGACGACTCAATCATCAAGGGCGATATCTTCAGGGATCTTTTCTTTCCCCTTATCCTTTTTATTCGATCCTTTGTTCGTAGGTCCGAGATTCTTTTCAGGTAATGTGTGATTGCGCAGCTGAATGTTCTCGCAGCTCTTCGGTTCTTCCTCTTTTCCCGAGGTAGATTCTTTGAAGAGAGGGCCAAGAGTTATTTCTTCTTCAGAATCGCTCTCAAAGGTGAGAACTTACGATCCTCTAGCATCGACCATGTGACAGTTGCCGGTCGTTCTTTTGCGCCCTTCGGTCGTATTTCTTTGTTCCCGACGAGTTTTGCGTTTCATTCGCTTGAAATGTTGTCGGTGAGCAACATATCCCTGCCACCAGCTTTTAAAGGCATTGCACTCTTCGGTGGAGTGCGCAATCCTTCGATGATATAGACAGTAGTTAGGATGCATATCTCCTTCATTAAGGTGCATCTCATCAGAAGTGTTTCCCTCAGAGGGTAGCAGCTTCATTCTCATTGATATGGCTTTGGCGAACCTTTTCCTCGTCTTGAACCTGCTTTTATTTGCGGCAGATGTACTTTGATCTAGTGGGAGTGTTTCGACCCTTTTGTCCAGTCGCCGGCGTTTGGCCTTTTCAAATATGGCCATCTCGCGCTCCCGATCAGTTTTGCTTTTAAGAAGAGCTTCGTTCAGGAATGCATCAATCATTTCATCTGATGGTCCTATAAGTTCCGTCTCAGGATCTGCCCCCAGTTTCTCTGCGTAAGGAGCTTCTTCATCGTTTATCAACGAGTGAGAGATCACATGGCAGCTCACCACATAATCTTCAGGCTCATCTGACGAGTCTTCTCCATTGCCATCATCCTCATCCTCAAAGACGTGGCTGAGAAATTCTTGGAGTGTGACTGGGGTCCGCGCCTTCTGATTATATTCTTCCAGCGCGTCGATATATTTTTGCAGGTCCGTGCGCTTGTCACCATACTTCATGGGCTTTTTGGCCTTCTTCTTCTTCTTCTTCGAAGACTTTGATGACTGGGTGTGAGAGCTTTGATTATCACCACCAATTTTTGGAGTTGGGCACGGTTTCAGCATTCTCTCGATGATCTCGGGTTCCAGTGGATTTTTCCACCTAACCGCCGGGCATGTTTGGAGATCCTTCAGCATTCTTTTCGTCTTGGCTGAAAGAACGACCTCCCAGGGAGCTTCTTCTACAAAAGAGCATGATGCCCCCGGTGTGTCCGTCTTTTTGAGAGCGTGCGGCTGCGGCGGGCTTACTTTCCAATTCTCGGACAGTGCGAACTTGCCCTGTTAGTATTGGTCTTCGATCCAGCCTTTAAAGACGAAGCAATCTTCAATTGGATGGCTTACCGCTTGATCGTAGGGGCAATAATTAGGACTATTAGCCTTACCGGGTTGCAATGGGCATTTTGGAGGAGCTTGTTGCGCACCGCTAGCTCGAACAATCACCTCGTTTTGGCCCGGGGAAACGAATAAGGGCGCTTTATTTTCTCATTATAGCATCGCCGTCTCTCGTCTAGGCGATCCGTTAATTTTGGGCCGCTGGGCTGCTGTTGAGCATTGGCGACGAAGGTCGCTTTCCCTTTTCCTTTTTCATTCCATGGCTCCGGCTTCGAAGAGGAAGACCTGCGACTCATCTGGTCCATTTGGGCCAGCTTATCAATCAAGGACTGAAAAGTGGTCGGCTTGAAAAACATCATAAATTGGGAGATGGTCGCTTGAGGGTCGAGAGTACCCACGAACATGCCTACTGCAGGTGCTTCTTTGATGCGCTGCTCGCACTTTGACCATAGATTCCGCCATCATATTGCGTATTGCACCCATGTTTCACCTGGCTTTACTCCGGCATTAATTAATGCGGTGATCGGGGTGTGCTCGCTAGCGCTTGCAAATCTCTGTGTAAACAGCAGCTCCATCTCCGCAAATTTCTTGACAGAGTCGTTCGGGAGTTCAGAGTACCATTCGAACGCCGTCTTTGACAAGCTGCCGACGAACTAGCGAAGTAGCAATTTATCGTCACCCCCAGTGTTGCCACATAGAGCCCTGAACTGAGCAACATGCTGGTAGGGATTGCCCGTCCCTTTATATACATGGAATTTAGGGATCGTATATCCCGGCGGGTACCTTATTTAGTCATACCAGCCCGGATAGGGGCGTCCAGTCTTAACGATCTTCCCGGCCGTTTCGCTCGCATGATGAGCTCGTATTTGCTGAGCGATGTAATCATCCAGAGCGGCCTTGGAGATGGTCTCCTCCTTGGCTGTTGAAAGAGCCGGAGGAGGGTTCGATGTCTCCCCTCTATCGTCTTCAATGATAATTAGGGGGTCTTCAGCTAGAGGTTCCGGCTGTAACATCATCCCGGCCATGTCTTGGAACAAAAGAGCCATTCGTTTTATGTTGGCCTCCTATTCCACGGCCTCTTTTTCTTTCCTTTCGAGCATTCTTCAGAGGAATTCAACATCAGTTTCTTTTTCCTGACGCTGCTCTGAGGTCTCTGGATTTTCTTTCGGCCTAGTGAGTGAGGCCATTGCAGTCAGCATCTCCTGAAGTTTTTGCTACTGTTACTCCTGAGCTTTTGTTATCGATCGGGTAAGCGGTTGATGACCCGTAGAAGCACGGCTTTCCTCTTTTTCGGAAGCTATATAAACGGTATGTATTACCATGCACCCAGACTTGGGGTGTTTAGATTCAGCGTCCTTGCGGTTCGCTGTGGTTACATGGGCTTTCTTCGGCTTCCTTCTCTTATGAGCGGTTGAAGTTGAGGGAGCCGTTGCAGTGGGCACCCAGACAGATGACATCTTCTGTGGTATCACGGGATGGTCCTTTTCTTGCCGAGCTTTAAGCTTCTTTGGTCGGCGAGAGTAGTCTTGATCAATCACCGATTCCTGGACCTGTCGCCAGACTTTATAAATTTTGGAGGACAGCCACTGAGGGGGCTGCTCCGGCTTCTTTTCTATAGCATTCTCCACAGGTGTAGGTGATCCTTTCAGTATGGCAGTTGGAGAGTTCTTACGAACCCTCCTTAGCGGTTCAAAGCTGTTCCCAGTCGGAACAGCAGCAGCGATTTCTACCATGGGAGGTGGCAAAGTCAGTCCGGAAGGAGAGTTGCCCCCAGCCTTCCTTACTCGACGCCGTGGCGACGTCGAGCGTGTCGAGCCGTTGGGATTGTCTCAGCTGTATGGGTGACTTCCTCATGCCCCCTGTGTTGGTCGGAAGTTGTCGTTGTCAGCCTATTGAAGACTGATGTCTGCTGAGTAGGGATGGCCAGACTATCGAAGACAGACCTCTGGGCAGGGGAAGCAGCTTTGAGGACTTCACCGGGAGCGGAAGCCGGAATGGCCAGCCTTATGAAGACTGACTTTTTGGCAGAAGAAGCCTCTCTGATGATTTCGTCCGCTTGAGCCGGGATGGCTATCCGTTTTGGGATGGCTGCTTCAGGTATCGCGGGCTTGTTGGCGTTCAGGCCCAGTCTGTTGAAAACTGAGGCATTGAATTTGGACGACCCGTTGAGAGGGGCCGCGGCAGTGGTAAGTCGATCAAAGACCGACTTTTTTGGGGATTCTTGCGACGGCAGCGGGGCACTGAAGCTCATGGGTGGGATCATGGTCCCGAAGAACAATTCAGTGGTGGCCTTAGAGACCTATTCCACCAGCATAGCGAAGATGGAGGCAGCTTGGGTCCTGTAAGTCATTCCTCCGGACAGGACGGAGTGAGAGTTACAGTTGCAGTTAGTGCAGGTTGAAGCCATTGATCTTCTGTTTTCTGCACGGAGCAAGACACCAAATCTTAGTACCTCGAATCCAGGGGCAACCATATCAAACCATGATTCGTTCGCGAACACGACACACGAAGTGTGGAATGGAAAGAGGAAAAGGTCCCACCGGGCGTGCCAGAATCTGTTCTCCGCCGAGAAAATGGAGACGCGACCGCGCAGGTCCGTCTTGCCTGAATTTCGGGGCAGATGCTAATTTGTGCTATCCTTCCACCTCTCCGAAGATGCTAAGTTGATTTATGGCACCATGTATCGAAGGTTTAAACGGATACGCCCGATGTAGCAGACTTCGTTAGATTCCTCCTCATTTGAGGGGTTTTTGATTGTGGGGACGCTCTTCCCTATAGGCGCAATCCCCTGCAGTTAATTACGCTACTGCATCACGGTAACCACTTTCTCCTTCTCCAGATGATCACTTCGTGTCGTGGGTTTTGTTTTGTTTTTGGTTGCCCGTGGATTGTATACGGAGACTAATGTATATTGTCGCCCATAGGGCGTGGATTAGTCCAAATCCGTATCTTCTTGGATTTGGGTTTGGGGGTTGGGTTTAAGGATACGTTAGTCTCATTTGAGACTAAGATCAACTAAAACGTTTGTTAAGAATACGTTAGTCTAATTTTAGACTAAGATCAACTTAACAAGATCATTTAGATCCGACAAAAGAGCATTTGAACTCTATTGTTTAGTTTAGGGACATTGCGGTCCATAATTAGTTTAAGGACGTTATGGTCCAATGTTAGTTTAAGGACATCTCGGTCCGAGGTTAAGGACATCATAGTCCATGGGTTTAAGGACCCCACAGTCCGAGGTTAAGGACATCATAGTCCATGGGTTTAAGGACCCCACAGTCCGAGGTTAAGGACATCATAGTTCATGGGTTTAAGGACCCCACAGTCCAGTTTAAAGACGTCATAGTCTATGAAATGTATGGTTGTCGGGACCCGTCACCTCTCTGAAGACGTTGAAGGATTACAACGACAAATATCAGAGGAGTAAGAACCCTTGAACCGATGTTGATTGGGAAATTTGTAGTCCAATTTGGGACTAAGATCAATTAATTAAATTATGAGTACATAGGCTCAGTTAAATCTGAATTGAGGACTTATGGCCAGTCTTGGGCTAAGTCCAATCAAGTAAAAATGTTTAACATTTATTTTTGGGCTGTTGAGCCTTTATTTGGGCTTGGCCCTGACAGTGTTTTTGTCTTTTACTGAATGCTGAGCATTCCTCATAGCCTTGGGCTTATTAAAGAACAATTTATGTTCTATCAGCGCAACACGTGGTGCGCTTAGCGCTTTGCGCCAGTCAAAGAGCGCAGTGCGCTTCTACCAAGTAGCGCATACGTGAGGGACACGTGTTGCGCTTTGCGCTAAGCGTCAGATGATGGACGCAGTGTGCTATGTTTGGAGTGCAGAGCGCTTAGCTTATGATCGCATTGCGCTATTAGTTTAGTAGCGCACACGAGAGGAGCACGTGGTGCGCTTGGCGCCGAGCGCCAGTCCATGAGCGCAAAGCGCTAGTTTAAGAGCGCAAAGCGCTAACTGTTAAGTGGCGCATACGTGAAGAACACGTGTCGCACTTGGCGTTTAGCGCCAGTCAATGAGCGCAGCGCGCTATGTTTGGAGCGCTGAGGCTCTTTAAAATTAAGAGCGCCAAGGCTCTGCAGCGCTTTGCGCTAGATGTGGAGCGCTGAAGTGCTTTTAAATTAAGAGCGCTATGGCTCTTCTTTCATGCAACTTAGATCACTTTGCGCCCTGAGAGTTAAATTCTCTTTTTATAAGAGATTTTGTCTCAAAGTTCTAAGAACAAAGTTCTTATTTTGTAGGAGATATTTTAATTTCTTTGATTGATGAAAAGCTTTGCCTTTATGGATCTGTGATCCTTAAGAGAATTGAATTATTCTCCCCCCTTTTTATAATGAGAAGTTTATGATCTCTTTTGTAAAAGACCTTGGTCTTGTAGATCTATGATTTGTAAGAAAGAAGTAAATTCTTCTTTATTTTAATTATGAGATGATTTCATCTCTCTGTTCTTTTACCTTGAAGAAAAGAAGTTCTTCTTTCGAGAGCTTGGCTCTTCTTTCTGAGATTTTCTCAAAACTTATGGGGGGTTCCTCTCTATGTTTCTGTATATCCTGAGACTTGAAGTCTAAGGGCCTTTTTATAGGGCAAGTTGATTTGTTCAATCAGTTAAGGAGATCTTTTCTCCAATTGATTTGGGGAATTTCCCATCGTTGGATTTTTGATCCAAGGGCTTCTGATTTATAGAAAGCAATCTTCTTGTTTTTAACAAGATTGGGAAATATTCTAAACAGAATTTATTCTGTGTTTTTGGTGATTTTTAATCACCATTGGATCATTGATCCAACGGTGCTCTGATTTACAGAGCACAATCTTGTTGTTTGGAAAGATTTTGAGGAATCTTTCCTTAACAGAATTTAATTCTGATTAATTAATGATTTATCATTATTTTTAGATCTTTGATCTTACGGTGGGGAGCTTTTAGTTCCAGCGCTAGTGCACCCGTGCTTTGCACGTGGTGCGCTAGCTGCGCTGCGCTCTGAGCAGCGCACCACGCGCAGCGCACTTGGTGCTAGCGCACACGTGCTTTGCGCGTGGTGCGCTGCTCATAGCGCAGCGCACGTAGCGCTAGCTCACACGTGCTTTGCACGTGGTGCGTTGCTTAAGGCGCAGTGCACCTAGAGCTAGCGCACACGTGCTTTGCACATGATGCGCTGGTCAAAGCATTTGACTCCTCAACGCTGGCGCTGCTTGGCGCTAGTGCTTTTCACGAAGCGTTGCTTCGTTTCAAATCTCGGAATTTGAACAGAGCTTTGCTCTGATTGGGGAAACAAGTATATGTTCTGGATATGAGTCGATATGATCGGGAATGATGCCGTGAGGTTATGATGTGTGTTTGAGTCGAGACACCGTTTATGATATGATATAATAAAGGATTGTTGGGCGATATATATGCAAACATGCGATAACATGTGACTCGATGAAATAATAGTTTGTACGAGACCTTAGATCTGTACCCTTGATTATGATATGTTAGTGATATATGCCCTAGAGGCTGTTGGGTTATGCCAGCGCCCTGGCCATTAATCCGTGGCCGAATGCGGAACAATTTTTTTTTAGAAAACTGGCGCTAGAACAACCCCATAAAACGGATCGACCATAAACCCTGAGCTAGCAAACTATAAGAGGAGTTTAGAAAGGTTATACCGAATTATCTGTGTCCTTCGGTCTTTAACCATCATCCCAAGCTCCTAGAGGCCTCCATGATCAAGCTTGATCTCCGGTCTCCCTCTATCGAAGATGATCCACCTGAGGATTTATATTCCGGGCTCCTACCTCATAGCCGAGGTAACTAGGGTACCTAGTTCGCTAAATTAGATAGACTAGAAGATGTAGATTTTAATGATGGATTGATTTGTCTCTAAACACCCTAGGTTTCTCAACACATGAGACTTGAAGGGTGGAGGTGGAAGAAGAAGCTTGAGGATGAGAGTGTGAAGCAACTAAAAAAAAGGCTAAGTGTTGTGAGCTCAAGAGATGAAGCTCTCCAAAATATCTCAAGTCTCCAAAATATCTCACATCCCAAACACAAATATCAAGCATGCTACAATAGTAACTCATGAGTCACCCCAAGAGTCACCAATTGAGCCATGTCATAATAAATGCAAATGCACACCTCATCCCTCCACCTCATTAACCATTTAATCAAAAATGGTTAAAACTAAATAAGGTGTCTTCTTCTAGAAGCACCTTGTAATAAATTACAAGAATACCTCTCATCCGTATATATATACCCGTACCCGTATTCCGACAAAATACGACTACAAAAGAGACGAAAATAATCCAATAATATAATACTAGAATCCGGCTTAAACCAGAGCCCACTAGTATTATCCTTCCGAATCATGATACGTGCATAAGTGCACGTATATGATTGAACCCTGCCGTAAAACCATACGGCCTCTACATCGTTTCGCCCGAAGCAGGGAAACCCTCTGTGTGGGACTCTAAATACTCGTCAATACGCTGACAGCGGGTTTAACCACAAGCACGTCAGCAGTACTAGCTGTACGTAACGGCTACCCAAGTATTGAGCGAAAGGAAAGCCAAAGAGCAAACTCATCCGAACCCCTACTGAGCCTGTCCATGAAAATATCCGTCCAGTCCGATCTGTTCGTCTAAGAGTATCGCATATCGAGTCTAGGGATGGATAAAGTCAGACCCCTAATAACGCGACATTTCGTGTCGGTATGAAGCCCATCACCAACTGAGAAACTACTGATCCAAATCAGTAATTCTCGACTACCTTGGCCAAGGATTTCAGGTGATGGCCACCCGTCCACAACGCGACATCAACCCCAATACCGGGAGAGACGAATCCCCGAAGATCCGCTCACTGCCTCCATGTGGCTCGGGACTGTACCCAACTTAAACCTGTTTGCACGACTCCTTTGAGCCGTGGTAGGGTAGTAATCAAAGCACAGTGGGAACTCACACGAGACAAATGACGATCTCAGGTCGACAGACTAACCTGTACACATGTCACCTAGGAACTGCTATCTGACAATATGTATAGTACCAACTAGCAGGTTCCCGGTGAGTCCGTCCAGTGTATTCATAACCCAATGAGCACCTGTATACTATCTTAGGTGACTGACAAACACCAATGGCTTATGAGACTGGCCATCGCCCCTCGTCGGGGTCTCGATAAGTATACACTAGTCTACTCCGGAATATCGATGCCCAGTCTCGATACTCCCGCGACTATGGTCATTTAAGGATGCGCTTATAGACCACCCAACTCTCACGTATATGATCGCCATCATAATGTTGGTAGTCAAGCAAGAATCCTATAGGCTCTATCAATATGTAATAGTGATCTGTAATACCACATAAAGTATGTACATGACGGCAGAGACAAACCAGATAGTATACTATCATCTCGAGTAAGACCGTTCTATCCGTATAGGTCCTTCCTCAATCATCATAAGCACCTGCCTGTGTGTAACATTTCAGAAAAATAAAAAATTATTTTTGGGAATTTAAATAATTAAAATAATAAATATTATGAATATTTTAATGTGTGGAAATTAGTTTTAACGATATGGTATAATTAAATACTGATAAATTGGGAAATCTTTGAAAATTTATATAAATTGTTGATTTTGAAAGAATGTTATATGATTTAGAAATTTTATAAATTTTATAAAATTAGTTATATACAAGTTTATTTCTAAATTTGATTTACAATCACTAATTATGCATTAAGCGTGATTATGCACATGACATGCACCATGTCATATTGCTAACACTTGTTACATTTCTTTTTCTTGTTTGAAAACCATGCACCATTTCTTTTCTTTTCTGGTTTATTTGTTTTGTTGGAGTTAAAAAAGAAAAGAAAAGAAAAAGAAAAGAATAAAGAAAGGAGGTATGGGCAAGAGAGAGAAGAGAGAGAGGTGAGGGGTTCATTGACCATGGCTCATTCTCTACATCCCCTTCATTCTTCTTCTTCTTCCTCTCCTTCTCCTCACTTGGCTGCCCTCTTTCCTCCACCTCCTTCACCTCCTCACTACACCCCCATTCACACATCTAAACACATCATTTCCTTCATTAAAAATGTGCACAAGCTCACTACAACCATGATGGATCAAGAAAGTTTGGATTTTGAGTACTTGGGGCAACTCAAGAAAATTCTTGAGTTGCCAAATGAGATAATTCTTGCATCATTAGGGTAGTATTTCAATTATTTTAGCATCCATATTAGTTTAGAAGTGTTTAAGTGTGGTTTAGTGATCTTGGAAAATTCTAAGATCAAGTTTAGGGGATTCTTGAATTTGGATTGTGTATTGAGGTGTAATTAGTGACTACAACCCCTGTAGTGATTGTATTTTGGACTAAAACCAGAGATTTAACCCCATAACCCAAACATAGAAACCCCGACATCGGAAGATTGTGGGAATTGTGGATGTATTTGGAGTTCTGCTATGACCCGGGGCACCTAAAAAATATTTAGCGATTACTGAGATGCGTGCAGGTGATTTGGAGTGTACCCTAAAGACCCGAGACCCCAACCTTCTTCTTTAGCCGCAAATTTACTCTTTCTAGCCGCAAATTGCGGCCAGGGTGGGGGTGAATGGATTCGTGTTTGGTCCATGTCTTTATCTTCAGTAAACTAGACCCTCAACATATGCAAAATTGGCTAATTTCACCTGGGGTAAAATCTGGAAGTGTTTTCTTATGTAGCTGCCTTGGTTTTGCGACTTTTTATGACTTGGAGTTTAGTATGTGGGTTTTGACTCGATGGTGTCATGTTTGCACGTCAATCTCGAGAGTTGTTTGGTTCTTTTGCGTGCGTAGATCATAGGTTTTAACCTATGTGCGATTCGTGCGCCGTTTTGGTTTTCGTACGCGATTCTGTTTACGATTCTATGTGTTTGTATGTGTAGGCACCCTCGTGAGAACTTCGGGACGACAAGGAGGAGCGTGGCGTTATCGACTTCGGCAAGCAAAGTTCAAGGTGAGTAGATATATATATCTACGGGAGAAGTCGGGTGGATGGCGTATAGCACCCCCGCGGTTTCATAGTGTAGTCTACGTATTGTGTGTGTGTGTGTGTGTGTATATTTGCGTATTGTGAGACTTTACTAATTAGCAAGAAATACTTTAGGTGACTTTGGGTTAGTGTTAGCGTACTTGGATGTTAATGCTTAGGTCTAGTTTCTTAGTCGCGAAACCCTAGAGTAAAGATTGGCGCACACACACGCATATATTTGATTTTCTTGTGCGTATATGAGAACACACACACACACATATGTATGTGAGTGTGTGTATATATATATATATATGTGTACATATACACGGATGATGAGGATAGTATATGATACTTGGAGATGAGTTGATGTGATTGTGCATGATGCCGTGTGATCGGTGATGTGATCTGGGTTATGTTATGAGATACGACATATTGTATTAGCGGATTGATGGGCGAGGTGTTTTCATATACACGCGGATATATGTTGATGGTATTGGTATGTACTAGACTTAGATCAGCACCCTGTTCTTGATATTATGATAATGATACCATATGGATATTGAGGTATATGTGATAGACGACCCGTACCCCGATTTTGGGATGCCGTACGATGGATTTACCGTACGAGATATAATTATGATAATGGATCTGCACTCATGATTCGAGAATGTCGTATTATATATTGTATCGTACGTGAGGCTATTGAGGCGGGATCACCGACTACTAGATATATTGACTCAGACTTAGGTGGATTTCCTTACCCTTTATATTAGTCATGTAATTTATCAGGTAAATGTTAGACTGGGCTCGAGTCATACTTATTTTCAAAACTGACGAATCGTAGGTATTTTAAAGACAGACCCTATTTTCTAAAAACCACGATTCGTGTTATTTCAATAGCCCAAAAACTGTATGACTCATATATAGAAATGTATATTCTTTATTGTCGCGTTTACTATTCATACTCCGTTTATTCATGTTGTTATCATCGCATTGCATGTTTAATGTGTACTTTAGTGATCAAGAAACCTTGTTGTCAGGACACCAGCACCATTACCAATGATGCGTATGCTCTACGCACACTTGCTTGCCGGCTCACACACATCATCATCGGTAATTTTCATGTCACGTACACCTTAGAAAACATTATTTCGTAAGTATAAATTGCTAGCTGGTAGTTGTAATATAGTACTAGTACATTGCTTTCATATGCTAGTTTGACATCGCATTTCTTACTTAGACACTTCGTGCATGCATATGCATATTCATTGTTATGAAATATTATGGAGCTTTACGCCGGTATTTTACTGCTATTAACTTTGGAGTTGGGATTTGGATTTTTCATCAGATTTCTGGATTTGGAGAAACCGCAAGGATTTTATAAACTGGTTATCATTTCTAAAAATAGAAAATGCGGTTTTCTCGTGATATGATGTGAGATATGTCCACCATGAGTTTTCTCGGCTCTTGAGCAATATCATACACCCGATTCGAGGAGGAGGAGGAACCGTCTGTGGGTGCATGGTGGACCCGGTGCGGTACCCCGGGACAAGATGGTCGTAGATGATGGCGTTGGGCCTGGCAGGGGAGCACTACCGACCGGTTATTTGTGACGCGATGGATATCCGGAGGATACCGACGTTGTCATGAGATTTGATGATTTGGGCCAGTCCGGATTTGCCGGAGCCCAGGAGTCAGTTCGGATTGCCGGAGCCCGAGATATTGAGACATTGAGATATTGAGATTTATGATAGGGGCCGGTCCGGATTGGCGGAGCCTGAGTTATTGGATATTGGGATATATATTTTGTGTCGATGCTTGACACGGATTCTATGTTGATTTCATTTATGATACCTCGATTTTTATATATAGAAATCTCACTAAATTAAGAAAAAAGTTTTCTCATTCATGATGTATTCTATTTTCATTTGTAATGCATTCATACATCATATATGTGATATGTTGCTAGCTGAGACACTGACACAAGCACTTGGTACTACGCTATAGCAGATGTATACCTCGCCATTATTAGATGCTTCAGGCTATAGTATATTGAGGATATATTATTACGGTATGACCCAGGATAGAGTCATACATGCGATTTCTGCTCGGTGATGTTTTCTACTCACGAGTTGGCTACTCACCCCCGTTGTGCTACAGTTTCTTGCAGGTTTTGCCGTACAGGTTTCCTTGGCGGCTTTGCTGGCACACTGCTTCCTTCCGGGTGATTGCTTTGGTAGGTGGGTTCACTGGTATCGTGACCACCGTAGTATTTGTATTTACATTCAGTTGTATCTAGTAAACTCCATCTGTCACGACCCGAAATGGCACGTGACTGGCACATGAATCATATGAAAGTCTATAGGACTTCATTTAATTCAAGTAAGCCGAAAGCCCATAAATCTAAAACCATTTTAACTAATAAATGATGGAAAACTCGTTTTAAAGAAAGTGGTTTTAATAGCATAAGCCGAATTATGCGTTTTTAAAACATCAAGTCTTTTCTGAAAATTTAGGCAGAGTTTCCTTTGTAAATACTGGCCCCAAACGGGGTACAACAGGAATAATATATGCAGAATGATAAATGGCATCCCCAAGCGGGAGCTAGCTCTTCGTCAATCGACGGTCACAACCACGCAAACAAAATAATATACAACGCCGATGGGCGATGATCAAAACTCAAAGGAAACTCAAAATATCAAGAAAACCCATAATAATACAAGCGCGACTCTACGGTCGAAGAATAATACACTGGTTTTCTATGTCTGAATCAATATACAAGTCTGGTTGATGGAGTTACTAGATACAACTGAAAGTAAATAAAATACAATGGTGGTCACGATACAAGTGAACCCACCTACCAAAGAAAAACACCTGGAATGGAAGCAGTGTGCCAGCAAAGCCGCAATGAAACCTGTACGGGAAAACCTGCAAGAAACTGTAGCACAACGGGGGTGAGTTACCAACTCGTGAGTAGAAAACATCACAGAGCAGAAATCGTATGTATGACACCATCCTAGGTCAATACGATCAGTAATATATATCCTCAATATGATAAAGTCTGAAGCATGATAAGGTGGCAAGGGTAAACATCTATACTAAGTGTAATACCAAGTGCTCGTGTCAGTGCCTCAGGTAGCAACATATCATAAACATGAGGTGTAATCAACGTAATCATCATGAAATCAGTGTCAACTATATCATGAAGTCTATAAGTATGTGGATATCATCCAACTATGTAATCAATGCCTGTATGCATGAGGATCTATTCCACGTGTCAACCAATGACATAACAACTCATGCATGTAAAAAGTCATAAAAGCATATGCATGAAAGTATGAGAATATAAGTCAACGTGTGTCCCTCGCGACACATCAAAATCATGGAACCTAAGTGTCCAGCATCGACACTCGAAAACATCATGAAACCTGTGCCCAGCATCGGCACGTAAATCCTCATATATCTAAGGCGCCGCACACCCTGGTCGACCCTCATATCCATCTCACTACTCCGATCGGTATCCTCCGGATAACCGCCGAGTCCAAATACTATCACCGGTAGGTAGTGCTCCCCTACCAGGCCCACCGTCCAACATATACGGGTCTCCTTGCCCAGGGATACCTCATCGGGTCTACCATGTACCCGCAGACGGTGCCTACCGCTCCTCGAATTGGGTTTCACATGCCACTCTCAGAACCGAGAAAACACATGGTGGATGCACTGAAATATCATATCAAGGGTAACCGGGTTTTTAAAACAATACATACTCTCCTTTGAAATAACCATGGTTCCCAAATCCAGAAATCTCATGAAAACAACATATCTCAATGCGTATAATCATATAGCATGATGTATGCGACATATAACAGAAATGTAAGCATATCCATATATCATGCAACATGGAACAGTAATATGCACATATCGAGGGAAAACCGCTCTTTTAAAATGAATCCAGTTTTAAAATATATCTTGCGGTTCCCAAATCTTCAAAATCAAGCCAGAATCATCTATGTATGTGCAAATACGTATGTATGCAGGTATGGGTGTACAATATGTGTATACGCAAGTATGAGCGTACAATATGTTTGTACACAAGTATGTCATACAAGGGGTCATATCCTGATCCAACATTCCTACTGTATAGTGACATGGCAATTATTGATGATGAAGTGTATGAGCCGGCAAGCAGGTGTACGTGGAGCATACGCATCATCGAAAATGGTGATGGTGTCCTGACAGCATAGGTTTAATATAACATAAATCACAAGTATATAAGCATGCAATGCGCTAATAACCACATGAATATATGGAAATGGAAAGTAAATGCAACAATAAGGAATCTACATTAGTTATACAAGTCATACAGTTTTGCCATTTGAAATAACACGAATTGTGGTGTTTAGAAAAATAAGGGCTACGGTGTTTTTAGGAAAAGATGCGTCTTTTGAAAGTATCCGTAGAATCCCTTGGTCTGTCTTTAAAATACTCACGATTCGTTAGTTTTTAAATACGTATGACTCAAGTCTTGTCTAACATCAAGTAAACTACAGGACTAATCGAAAAGGTAAGGAAACCACCTAAATCTGAGTCGATACATATAAAAATAATAGTCGGTGTTCCCGCCTCAGTAGTATCACATACGATACAATATACAATATGACATTCTCGAGTCAAGAGTGCGGATCTATCATCAATATAAAGCTCGTACGGTAAATCCATCGTATGGCATCCCAATCTGGGTACGGGTCAAATATCACATTCATCTCATTATTCATCTGGTATCCATTATCATCATATCCTGTATTAGGGGTACTGATCTAAGTCTAGTACATACTGATACCATCTATATATATATATATATGTGTATGAAAACACACGCCAAGAGTCCCGCTATAATCTCATGCCGTATCTCATAATACGAACCAAAGCGTATCACCTATCTCATGGCACCATGCCCAATCTCATCGACTAATCTTCAAATACCATAACAATCCTCATCATCCATGTATAAATATACGTATACACACACACACACACACATACATACATAGTCTCATACCTGTGTGTGTGTATGTGTACACATATCCCCATAAACGCACAAGTAAAATAAAGTAAGCATATGTGTGCGTGCGTGTGGGTGTAAACCTTATTCTAAGGTCCGCGACTAACTAACTAATGGCGCTATCATCCAATTATACTAAAATTATCCATGACTCTCAAAGTCTATCTAGATAATTATAATCTCATATAATATATCCATAATAATATGTACCATACACTACACTATGAACTGCGGGGGTGCTATACGCCATCCACCCGACTTCCCCCGTAGATATAATCTACTCACCTTGACCTTCGCTTGCCGATGTCGATATCGCCACGCGCTTGCTTGTCATCCCGAAGTCAACATGGGGGTACCTACATGTCACAACGTATCGTATCGCATTAAAATCCAAATCAAAACCAAAACGACACGCTAAAAGCCTATAGGTTAGAACCCACGGATTACGTTTTCCAAACCACCAAACAACCCTCGATATCGTCGTACAAACGTCAAGTGATCGAGGTAAAACACAAATACTAAAATCCAGAATCCAAAATACGAAAAATATAACCCCGAATCAAAATAGTAACTCATGAATTTAGTCCCAGATTTTACCCTAGGTCAAATTAGCCAAAATTGCATATACGGAAGGTCTATTTTGCTGGAGATAAAACTACAGAACAAACACGAATCCAAACACCACTGCTCTGGCCGCAATTTGCGGCCAAAAAGAATATATTTGCGGCCAGGGAAAGGGGGTTGGGTTCAGGGTTTCAATGGTAGCTTCTAGGATGCCTGCACACTCCTTTGTGTTTGCTAAATAATTTTCAGGTCACCCGGGTGTTAGCAAATAACCAAAAACCATCACAATTCCCACAATTTCTGTATCTGCAGAATTTCAAAGTTCGTATTTGGGGGTTAAGTCTCAGGTTTTAGCTAACTATAAAATCCCTACAAGGGTCTAACGTCATTACTAAGCCTCAATTACACATCACAACTCAAGAATTCCTCAAACCTTAACTAGAAATTTCTAAACCTCACTAAACGACACTAAATCGGTTCTAATCAAACATGGATGTAAAAGCAATGGAAATACTATGCTAATGGTTAAGAGAATACCTTATTTGGCAACTCAAGAAAATTCTTGAGTTGCCCCAAGTGTCCAAAATCCTTGCTTTCTTGGTCCAAAGTGAAGCTTGTGAGCTTGTGCACATATTTAAAGAAGCGGGAACGATGTTTTGAAGTTTTTTTGAGGGTGTTTGTGAGGATGAAGTGGAGGGGAATGGAGGAGGCAGCAGCTCTTGAGAGAATGAGGGGAGGAAATGATGAAAGAATGAAGAAGGAATAGGAGCCTTGGTCCAAGATTTGACCCCTCACCCTCTCTCTCTTGCCCATCCTTCATTATTCTATCATTTTCTTTTATTTTATCTTCTCACATAAAACCCAAAACCATGAATGAAAATGAAGAGAAAGCCATGTAGGAAAATGTAACACAAGTGTAAAAATGATATGGTGCATGTTTTGCACAAAACAAGCTTAATGCACGATTAGCGATATTTAACCGCGATTAGCATTAAAATAGTGTATAATTAATCATAAAAACTTATAATTTGCATAATTAACATAAATCATCCCCATTTCAGTAATTTCCATAATTTTCCAAATTTTCCCCAATTTATCGGTATTTAATTATACCTCTTTATTAAAATATTCAATATTATATTATTTAATTATAAAAATCCCCAAAAATAATATTTTATTTTTATGAAATGTTACCATCTTCCCCCCTTAAAGAAATTCAGTCCCCGGATTTAAATTTAAACCCCTCAAATACTAAAACATTTCAGTAAAAAGTCCAAGTCGTCGGGGCTCCGAAATCATCAATACAGAAAACGCATCATAGCGCAATGCATGCGCATGAACAATAAGCAGATAACTCCAAATCAAAACTTCGTCAAATATCTCGCAATCATCGGAGTCATGGTGAAGACACAAATGTCAAATCCAATAGAAAACCAATATGATATAAATCAAAACTATACATGTAAACATCTAAACGAAATGCATGCCAAACCTTTCATGTTGCTGTGCGATGCGTGTATCGCGGCACAGTGGCGGACGTCTATTGTAAGAAAATAACTATGTATATATACCCTTTGTTTAACACATATGTCCCACCGTTTAGAAATTAATTTAGAAGGGTTTCTTTATTTTTAAACGTTTCGTGTCATATCAGACACGTAGGTAAATACTGAGACTATAGCTCCCTTTTTGGAAATCCCTTCGATAACTATCAATGCATGCAAAATATATCCAGGTACTGTCCTCTGACTAGTCCTGCTCAGTATGAAAACAAATAGCGAATATCATAAAAACGTACTGCTCCATAAGAAATTAATTCCAAAATGTGCATATGAATGCTACGTGCATCTGGTGTGCACGGAAATCAAAATCAACAAATGTGCCCTACGTGTGCAAAGAAACAAAAATCTAAGTGCAACGGGTGTGCACTAAACACCTGTCAAGGGCAATGGGTGTGCCTGAAAGTAATATCAGGTGCATCTGATATGCACGAAGAATCTCGATTTAGTACATCTGGTGTGCACCAAAATCGCATCTCATAACATGCGCCCAACATGCACGAAAATGCAAATCAGGTGCATCCCTCATGCATAAATAAAATCTAAATTATGTGCATTCAATATGCACGAAATCACAAAATCCAATATCAAGCGCCGAACATGCGCAAAATCCAATCCGGTGCACAAGGTGCACAAAACAAATATCGAGTATCAAAATCGAAATCGACGGTATACAGCACATTTCAATCCAAATCTAAATCAGGTATACCGTGGTATATAATCTCACAACCATGTGCATCAGCGTGCATAAAAGCAGATCAAATACAAAAAGTGCATAAAAACTATGCCGAAAGCATAAGTCAAATCACATGCATACTATATGTATGAACTCAAAAATCAATATCTCGAATGACATCAAATCGAAGTCAGGTGCAACTGTGGTGCACAAAATCTCAATCATGCAAATAAATCTTCCAAAATATCAAACCAAAGATGGCGGAAATAGTCCCGCTCTAGCACATCCTCTAAGATCTCTGGCCAACTGTCATGGTCACTCGTAACATGTCTTGTCGACGATGCCGAACTCTGGCCTGCTGGGTGTGCACAATATGACCTCTCCTGGGTCCAAGTCTTCTCGTTTAGTATTCCACAAAGGTTCCGTCGAAGTCTCTCCCAAATCTCGTTTTTGCCGAACTGCCCGGAAGCCATCGCTTTTACTAAATCAATTTCTTGTTCCGGAACGGCTGCATACTCATCGCGACTCCTTCTGGAAGGTATATCCATATACAACGCCTCTGTATGCGTATCACATCTCTGATGTCAGCGGAGGGGAACGTCATCTCGTCAAGGTCTCGTATGAATCTCTTACTCCACTTCTCTAATGTCGACTGCTTCGGACTCGTCTCTTCGTGGTTGCATGGACTGCGCTCTAATGGCTATACTCGTATCTGGAGTCTCCCAAGCAATGCATCCTATCACATGATATCCGAATGACGTCGAACCTTTTGATCGATTCATCAAAGTTCCATATGTAGGGTTCCTAGGCACACAATGAGGTCTCACAAGGCATCAACCATGCCAATTTCAAATTTTATGGGTGCCGAGAAACCCTAATACGGATCGTTAACTAGAATTTTAGGCGAAAAAGAAACTAGTTAACAACTTAACTAATAGAAAGAGGCTACAACCTTTGTAGATCCGGTTCTCCACCTCCATGGCTCCGTGATGAAGTCCCCTCGCTGTCCATAACGGATCCCGGACTCTAGCGTCGGCTTCATCGGAGAAATGGGCGGGCTAGGTCGTCGACTTCGATGCCGAAGATGATCTACGTCGAGGCATCAAAAGATCAAGCTCCCACTTCACCAAGTCATGAAACTAGTGAAGAAAACACCCTATACTACTTGGCAAGAGGTAGAGGATGAATAAATAGGAAGTGGGTTCACTTTAGAATTGGATTTCTCACTCATTTTCTCAAGTTGCCATTGTTGATAGCAAGCTTTTCTTCATGTGAAGAAGAAGAAGAAGAAGATGAAGTATATTATGATAAGTATTTTTGAATAGAAAAGAAAATCAATACTTATCATAATACAACCATGGTCAAGTGTAGAGAATCAACTAGGGTTAAGTGAAGTGGTTAGGGTTAAGCATGAGACAAAAATGGTCACTTAGTCAAAGCTTCATGAAGCTTCAAGAAACAAAGAAATCCACCATTTTCTCTTTATGCCATTTATTTTCCAAAAAGAATAAATAAATAAATAAATGAATAAGAAAACAAAACCCTAACCATTCATATAACCATGGTTTAATCTTTACACAAACCCAAGTAAACATGCATCATCAAACATGATACAATCAAGTGCACAAAAGTATATCACATATACAACTTGTGCAATGCAAGTGAGAAAATCCATTTAAAGTGAACCAATACTAGTTAATGCAAATGAATATATCAAATATATAATTATGCATTAAATCATTAAATCAACACTTGATTTAATGATTCGGTCATATCGCATACAGCCGACTAATATCCAATGTATCGGCTTATCGAATCAATCCTTGATTCGATAACTAGGTTATATCGCATACAACCATTCGACACATTCATCACGAGAATGAAATACGGTATCACATACACGCATTATTCACGGTCCCGCACATATCTCATATGCGCTCCTATTTCGTTTCGCTTGAGCCAGGAAACCTCTGTGTAGGACTCTAAAGACTCGTCAATACGCCGGCAGCAGGTGATGATCATATCAAACACCCACAAGCCGCAAGCGGTCTGCTAAACGTAACGGCCACCCGGGTATTGAGCGATCAGAAGATCGACGAGCAAGCCCGCTCACACTCCTGTGAATCCAACCAGTAACACTTACCGTACAGTCCGGTCTGATCGTCTGATATGTCGCATATCTCGCCTAGGGGTGGTAAACGTCAGACCCCAATAGCTCGATAAGTCGTGTCGATACGAGGTCTATAACAGTTCGAGAAACTACAGGTAACACTTACCAGTAAATCTCAGCAACCCTGGCCAGGGATTTCCGGTTATAGCCAATCGAACACAGCGCAACATCAACCCCCTATACCGGGAGAGACGAATCCCCTCCTATCGCTCATTGCCTCCATGTGATTCGGGACTGTACCCAAAAGCCACCATTTTGCACGCCCTCTTGGACGTGGTAAGGTGGAAATCAAAGCACAGTGGGAACCACACAAGACTCTATGACGATCTCGGGTCAACAGACTACTCTGTACCAGTGTCACCAGAGAACTGCCATCTGACATAAGGTATAATACCATCTGGGAGTTCTCGGCGAGTCCGTCCAGTGTACCCAGTCTCCACTGAGCACCCGTATATCATCTCTGATGTCAAACACCAATGGATATGGGATCATCCATCGCCCATCTGTATGGGTCGAGAAGGTATACGCTAGTCTACTCTGGTATATTGATGCCCCGTCTCGATACACCCACGACTAGGGACCTTGAAGGATGTACTTATGGACTACCATGTCCCCACTAGTATGATCCGCATCATAGTCCAGGTAGTCAAGTACACATCCTAAGGGCTTTACCAATATGTAACAGAGAGACCATCAGTGTACACGTTAAGGTAAAGAGTAACCAGATAGCATACTATCATGTCGAGCGAGAAAGTCCTCCCTATATATGTCCAAGCATCCACTACAATATACATCCTATGTATAGTAATGGCCTCTAGGGCATACATATAACTAACACCATAATTCCCCAAGAGCTCAATATCTTGGGTACAGTTTAATAGTACTCCAGTACATGCTACAGTACCTGTGGACCAACGTTAGAAGGGCAAACCCAAGCCTTACTAATGGCACCGCTGAACTGCCGCAAACCCTAAGGTTTCAAAGCGTTCTCATGGTCATTATATCGAGTTAGGGTTTCATTCTTCTAGAGGGTCCATAGCATTACTTGCATTTGTCTCTGAATACTTTAAACTTGGAAAATAGGCTTCTGACATTCGATCGTCTCTATCGACTCCCAACGTACCTGCATGAAGTCGTCTCTAGCTGGAATCAATCAATCTGATGATCTCGCATCGGGGTAAGCGAACAAACTACATGTCCTAGTCATTCGGCCTCGGGTGACTAGCGACCTTCCATCATATCTCTAAGTACAACTCGTACAGCAATTGCTCCAACATCTGGGGCGATATCTCGTCGTTCGCAGCAACAACTGGCTCATTCGTCTGCACGCTGAGCAGTGCCTCAATCATCATGAATAAGCGATACATCAATGGTCATCACATTCCGGCTGGCCTCTATCAGTGGCTCAATCCTCTGGTGCTGGTCTGCACGTCCAAGTACTCTCGTAAAAGCGATCCATCAAATGCTCCTGGCGCGAAATCACAATAAAACGACGCCTCTATGCAATCGTATGTCCCTGGAATCATGCCCTGGTCAGTCCTCGCCCGTGACGAGCTCGTGCTGACCGCAACTCTAGCCGTAGCTCTCTCTCTCTGCCTTTATAATCGTGGCAGCAAAACCATAAACCGATATCGATGAAGATAGATCATGAATGAATATAATGTTGTGCAAGGAAATGTACATCCTAAGGCTTCTTAAGCGGAGTAGCGTATCGTAAATATGCCGCGGAACATACACATTGTACGTCACTCTCCTTAAGTCACCTACTCTATCAACCAAGGTCAACCTATGTAACGAAAGTTCGGGTCTAATACCCCCTCGACTAAGTCTATGTTCCATAAGGTCAAGCCTAAATTCCGAATATATACAAACGCTCTAGGCTCCGCATAGTCAAACTTAGACTCGAACCAAGCTTAACCTAGCGCTCTGATACTAACTTTGTCTCGACCCGAAATGGCACGTGACTGGTATAAGAATCATATGAAAGTCTATAGGACTTCATCTAATTCAAGTAAGCCAAAAACCTAGAAATCTAAAACCATTTTAAATAATAAATGATGGAAAACTCATTTTAAAGAAAGCGGTTTTAATAGCATAAGCCGAATTATGCGTTTTTAAAACATCAAGTCTTTTCTGAAAATTTCGGCAAAGTTTACTTTGTAAATATTGGCCCCAAACGGGGTACTACAGGAATAATATATGCATAATGATAAATGGCATCCCCAAGCGGAAGCTAGCTCTTCGTCAATCGACGGTCACAACCATGCAAACAAAATAATATACAACGCCGAAGGGCGATGATCAAAACTCAAAGGAAACTCAAAATATCAAGAAAACCCATAATAATACAAGCGCGACTCTACGGTCAAAGAATAATACACTGGTTTTCTAAGTCTGAATCAATATACAAGTCTGGTTGATGGAGTTACTAGATACAACTGAAAGTAAATAAAATACAATGGTGGTCACGATGCAAGTGAACCCACCTACCAAAGCAAAACACCCGGAATGGAAGCAGTGTGCCAGCAAAGCCGCAATGAAACCTGTACGGCAAAACCTGCAAGAAACTGTGGCACAACGGGGGTGGGTTGGCAACTCGTGAGTAGAAAACATCACATAACAGAAATCGTATATATGACTCCATCCTAGGTCAATACGATCAGTAATATATATTCTCAATATGATAAAGTCTGAAGCATGATAAGGTGGCAAGGGTAAACATCTATATTAAGTGTAATGCCAAGTGCTCGTATCAGTGCCTCAGGTAGCAACATATCATAAACATGAGGTGTAATCAACGTAATTATCATGAAATCAGTGTCAACTATATTATGAAGTCTATAAGTATGTGGATATCATCCAACTATGTAATCAATGCATGTATGCATATGGATCTCGTCCACGTGTCAACCAATGACATAACAACATCATGTATGTAAAAAGTCATAAAAGCATATGCATGAAAGTATGAGGATATAAGTCAATGTGTATCCCTCGCGACACATCAAAATCATGGAACCTGAGTGTCCAGCATCGACACTTGAAAACATCATGAAACCTGTGCCCAGCATCGGCATGTAAATCCTCATATATCTCAGGCGCTGCACACCCTGGTCGGCCCTCATATCTATATCTCAGGCACCGCACACCCTGGTCGGCCCTCATATCCATCTCACTACTCTGGTCGGTATCCTCCGGATAACCGCCAAGTCCATATACTATCACCGGTAGGTGGTGCTCCCCTGCCAGGCTCACCGTCCAACATATATGGGTCTTCTTGCCCTGGGGTACCTCACCGGGTCCACCATGTACCCGCAGACGGTGCCTACCGCTCCTCGAATCGGGTTTCACATGCCACTCTCAGAACCGAGAAAACACATGGTGGACGCACTGAAATATCATATCAAGGGTAACCGGGTTTTTAAAACAATACATACTCTCTTTTGAAATAACCATGGTTCCCAAATCCAGAAATCTCATGAAAACAACATATCTTAATGCGTATAATCATATAGCATGATGTATGCGACATATAACAGAAATGTAAGCATATCTGTATATCATGCAATATGGAACAGTAATATGCACATATCGAGGAAAAACCGCTCTTTTAAAATGAATCCATTTTTAAAATATATCTTGCGGTTCCCAAATCTTCAAAATCAAGCCAGAATCATCTATGTATGTGCAAATTCGTATGTATGCAAGTATGGGTGTACAATATGTGTGTACGCAAGTATGAGCGTACAATATATATGTACGCAAGTATGAGAGTACAATATGTCATATCCTGATGTAATAGTCCTACTGTGTAGTGACATGGCAATTATCGATGATGAAGTATGTAATCCGGCAAGCAGGTGTATGTGGAGCATACGCATCATCGATAATGGTGCTGGTGTCCTGATAGCATGGGTTTAATATAACATAAATCACAAGTATATAAGCATGCAATGCGCTAATAACCACATGAATATATGGAAATGGAAAGTAAATGCAACAATAAGGAATCTACATTAGTTATACGAGTCATACAGTTTTGCCATTTGAAATAACACGAATCGTGGTGTTTAGAAAAATAAGGGCTACGGTGTTTTTAGCAAAAGACGCGTCTTTTGAAAATATCCGTAGAATCTCTTGGCCTGTCTTTAAAATACTCACGATTCGTTAGTTTTGAAATAGGTATGACTTGAGTCTTGTCTAACATCAAGTAAACTACAGGACTAATCGAAAAGGTAAGGAAACCACCTAAATCTGAGTCGATACATATAAAAATAATAATCGGTGATCCCGCCTCAATAGTATCACATACGATACAATATACAATATGACATTCTCGAGTCAAGAGTGCGGATCTATCATCAATATAAAGCTCGTACGGTAAATCCATCGTACGACATCCCAATCTGGGTACGGGTCAAATATCACATTCATCTCATTATTCATCTGGTATCCATTATCATTATATCCTGTATTAGGGGTACTGATCTAAGTCTAGTACATACTGATACCATATATATATATATATATACGTGTATGAAAACACACGCCTAAAAGCCCGCTATAATCTCATGCCGTATCTCATAATACGAACCAAAACATATCACCGATCTCATGGCACCATGCACAATCTCATCGACTCATCTCCAAATACCATAACAATCCTCATCATCCATGTATAAATATACGTATACACACACACACACACATAGTCCCATACCTATGTTTGTATATATGTATATATATATATACACACACACACACACACATATCCCCATAAACGCACAAGTAAAACAAAGTAAGCATATATGTGCATGCGTGTGGGTGTAAACCTTATTCTAAGGTCCGCGACTAACTAACTAATGGCGCTATCATCCAATTATACTAAAATTATTCATGACTCCCAATGTCTATCTAGATAATCATAATCTCATATAATAAATCCATAATAATATGTACCATACACTACACTACGAACTGCGGGGGTGCTATACGCCATCCACCCGATTTCCCCCGTAGATATAATCTACTCACTTTGACCTTCGCTTGCCGTTATCGACGTCGCCACACGCTTACTTGTCGTCCCGAAGTCCACATGGGGGTACCTACATGTCACAACGTATCATATCGCATTAAAATCCAAATCAAAACCAAAACAACACGCTAAAAGCCTATAGGTTATAACCCACGGACTACGCCTTCCAAACCACCAAACAATCCTCGATATCGTCGTATAAATATCAAGTGATCGAGGTAAAACACAAATACTAAAATCCAGAATCCAAAATACGAAAAATATAACCCCGAATCAAAACAACAACTCATGAATTTAGTCCCAGATTTTACCCTAGGTCAAATTAGCCAAAATTGCATATATGGAGGGTCTATTTTGCTGGAGATAAAACTACAGAACAAACACGGATCCAAACACCACTGCTCTGGCCATAATTTGCGGCCAAAAATAATATATTTGCGGCCAGGGAAAGGGGGTTGGGTTGAAGGTTTCAATGGTAGCTTCTAGGATGCTTGCACACTCCTCTATGTTTGCTAAATAATTTTCAGGTCACCCGGGTGTTAGCAGATAACCAAAAACCATCACAATTCCCACAATTTTCGTATCTGTAGAATTTTAAAGTTCGTATTTAGGGGTTAAGTCTCAGGTTTTAACCCACTATAAAATCCCTACATGGGTCTAAGGTCATTACTAAACCTCAATTACACATCACAACTTAAGAATTCCTCAAACCCTAACTAGAAATTTCTAAATCTCACTAAACGACACTAAATCGGTTCTAATCAAACATGGATGTAAAAGCAATGCAAATACTATGCTAGTGTTTAAGAGAATACCTCATTTGGTAACTCAAGAAAATTCTTGAGTTGCCCAAAGTGTCCAAAATCCTTGCTTTCTTGGTCCAAAGTGAAGCTTATGAACTTGTGCACATTTTTAAAGAAGTGGGGATGATGTTTTGAAGTTGTTTTGAGGGTGTTTGTGAGGAGGAAGTGGAGGGGAATGGAGGAGGCAGCAGCTCTTGAGAGAATGAGGGGAGCAAATGATGAATGAATGAAGAAGGAATGGGAGCCTTGGTCCATGGTTTGACCCCTCACCCTCTCTCTCTTGCCCATCCCTCATTATTCTATCATTTTCTTTTCTTTTGTTTTCTTTTCTTTTCCCTTCTCACATAAAACCCAAAACCATGAGTGAAAATGAAGAGAAAGCCATGTAGGAAAATGTAACACAAGTGTAAAAATAATATGGTGCATGTTTTGTACAAAACAAGTTTAATACGCGATTAGCGATATTTAGCCGCGATTAGCATTAAAATAGTGTATAATTAATCATAAAAACTTATAATTTGCATAATTCACATAAAGCACCCTCATTTCAGTAATTTCCATAATTTTCCAAATTTTCCTCAATTTATTGGTATTTAATTATACCGCCTTATTAAAATATTTAATATAATATTATTTAATTATTAAAATCCCCAAAAATAATATTTTTTTTTCCTGAAATGTTACACCATCAACCAGACTTGTATTATTTGATAGACTTAGAAGACCAGTATGTATATTCTTTCGACCTTAGAGTCGCGCGCTGTATTATTATGGTTTTCTCTGGTTTTCTTGAGGATATTGCTTTTCTTGATGAGTTTTGATCCTCGCCCTTCGGCGTTGTATATTATATTACATTGCGTGGTTGTGTCCGCCAATTAGCGAAGAGCCAGCTCCCGCTTGGGGATGTCTTTATTCATTATATTTATTATTCATGTTTGTACCCGTTTGGGGCCAGTATTTACAAAGGAGGCTCTGCCGAAATTTTCGGAAAAATATGATGTTGCTTTAAAATGTTTAATGCCATTTACTTTATTTAAACCACTTGCTTTAAACGAGTTTTCCTTCACTTCTTATTTAAATGGTTTAGATTTCTGAGCTTTTGGCTTACTTGAATTAGATGGAGTCCTATAGACTTCATATGATTCAAGTGCCAGTCGCGTGCCGTTTCGGGTCGTGACAAAGTTGGTATCAGAGCGCTAGCTTTAACCTTGGTTCGAGTCTATGTTTGACTATGCGGAGTCTAGGGCGTATATATATATATATATATATATATATATATATATATATATATATATTCGGAACCTAGGCTTGACCTTACGGAACTTAGACTTTGTCGAGGGGGTATTAGACCCGAACTTTCGTCGCATAGGTTGACCTTGGTTGATGGAGTAGGTGACTTAAGTAGAGTGACGTATGGTGTGTATGTTCCGCGGCATACTTACGATACGCTACTCCACTTAAGAAGCCTTATGATGTACATTTCCTTGCACCGTATTATATTCATTCCTATGATCTATCCTCATCGATATCGGTTTGTGGTTTGTGTTACCACGATTGCATAGGCAGAGAGAGCTGCGGCTAGAGTTGCTGTCAGCATGAGCTTGTCGTGGACGAGGACTGACTAGGGCGTAATTCCGGTGACACACGATTGCTTAGATGTGTCTTTTTTTGTGTTTTTCACGCCATGAGCATTTGATGGATTGCTTTTACTAAAACTTCTCGAACGTGCAGATCAGCACCAGAGGATTGGGCCACCGATAGAGCCGGCTAGAATGTGATGACCGTCAATGCACCGTTATTCTTGATGATTGAGGCACTGCTTAGCGTGCGGACGACTGAGCCAAATGTTGCTGCGACTGGCAAGATACCGCCCCAGATGTTGGAGCTATTGCAGCACGAGTTTATACTTAGAGATATGATAGAAGATCGCCAGTCACCCAAAGATGAATGACTAGGACATGTGGTTCGTTTGCATACCCCGATGCGAGGTCATCAGATTGATTGATTCCAGCTTGAGAAGACTTCACGCAGGTACGTTGAGAGTCGATAGAAAACGATCGAAAGTCAGAAACCCATTTTTCCAAGTTTAAGGTATTCGGAAAAATATGCAAGTAATTCTGTGGACCCTCTAGAAGAATTAAACCCTAACTCGACATAATGACCATGGAAACGCCTTTGAACCTAAGGGTTTGCAGCAGTTCCGCGGTGCCATTAATGAGGCTTGGGTTTTCCCTCCTACGACTGGTCCATAGGTACTATGGCATGTATTGGATATTATTAAACTGTGTACGAGTGTTGAGCTCTCGGAGAATTATGGGACTTTGATGAATCGATCGAAAAGTTCGACGTTGTCCGGATATCATGTGATGGGATACATTACTTGGAAGACTCTAGGTATGAGTATAGACATTGTAGCGCAGTCCATACAGCTACGAAGAGACGAGTCCGAATCATTCGACATTAGAGAAAAGTGGAGTAAGAGATTCGTACGAGATTTTGATGAGACGATGTTCCATTCCGTTGCCATCAGAGATGTGATACGCATGCAGAGGCGTTGAATATGGATATATCTTCCAGAAGAAGTCGTGATGAGTATGCAGCCGTTCCGGAACAAGAAATAGATTTAGTAAAGGATGATAACTTCCGGGAAGTTCAGCAGAAACGAGATTGGCAGAGACCCCGACGGGATTTTTCTGGAAATACTAAACGAGAAGACTTGGACTCAGGATCGGTCGTATTACGCACGCCCAGTGGGCCAGAGATCAGCATCATCGGCGATGCATGTTATGAGTGACCATGACAGTTGGCCAGAGATCTTCAGAGGATGTACCAGAGCGGAACTGTTTTCGTCGTCATTTCCATATTGGGCCGTTGAGCCAAGGAGCGATGTAACTAGAAATTCGTAGTGAGAGACGAGAGCCTAAAGGTACCAGGCGCCAGGCTATGAAAAGGAGGCAAGTAGATATCTTGCTCTGCAAGCTTTGGGTGCACCAACACCTTCTCGATTTTGAGGAAGGATATATCGACGACAGTGTTTACGATTTGCGATTTGGTGATTCGAATATCACGTGTCCGTTATTTTGAACTTCGGTATTTTGGGCGATTTATTTGCATGATTGAGATTTTGTGCACCACAGTTGCACTCGACTTTGATTTGATGTAATTCGAGATGTTTGATTTTGATTTCATGCCTATCGTATGTATGTGATTTGACTTGTGCCTTCGGTATAGTTTTCATGTACTTTTAGTACTTTGATTCGATTTTGTGCACGCTGATGCACGTAGTTGTGAGATTATATACCACGGTATACCTGATTTGGATTAAGATTTGTTTTGTATGCCGTCGATTTCGATCATGATATTCGATATTTGTTTTCGTGCACCTTGAGCACTCGGTTTGGATTCTTGCGCATATTTGACGCGCTTGATGCGATTTTGGTGCACACCAGATGCACTAAATCGGGATTCTTCGTGCATATCAAATGCACCTGATATTGTTGTCAGGCACACCCATTGCCCTTGACAGGTGTTTTCGTGCACACCCGTTGCACTTAGATTTTATTTCTGTGCACTTGCATGACACATTCATCGATTTCGATTTATGTGCGCACCAGACGCACGTGGCATTCTTGTACGCATTTTGAGATTGGTTTCTTTTAGAGCAGTATGTTTTATGATATTTACTATTTGGTATAGTAACTGAACATGACTAGTCAGAGGACAGTACCTGAGTATGTTTTTGCATGCATCGATAGTTATCGAAGGGATTTCCAAAAGAAGCTATAGTCTCAGTATTTTTTCCTACGTGTCCGAGATGACACGAAACATTTTATAAAGGAAACCCTTCTAAATCATTTTCAAAACGGCGGGACGTGTGTGTTAAACAAGGATATATATATATATATATATATATATATATGTATGTAGTTATTTTCTTACACTAAACGTCCGCTACTTGTGCTGTGATATGCGCATCGCACAGCGACTTGAAAAAGGTTTGGCATGCATTTCCTTCAGATGTTTTGACGAATTTACAATGATGCGTACATGTATGGTTTTGATGTATATCATGTTGGTTTTCGTATGGGACTTTGACATTGGTATCTTCACCATGACTCCGATGATTGCGTGATACTTGACGGAGTTTGATTTGAGTTATATACTCGTTTTTCATGCGCATGCATTGCGCTACGATATGTTTTATGTATTCATGATTTCGGAGCCCCGACGACTTGATCATTTTACTGAAATATTTTAGTAATTGAGGGGTTTAAATTTAAATTCGGGGACCGAATTTATTTAAGGGGGGAAAACTGTAACATTTCAGAAAAATAAAATATTATTTTTGGGAATTTAAATAATTAAAATAATAAATATTATGAATATTTTAATGTGTGGAAATTAGTTTTAACGATATGGTATAATTAAATACCGATAAATTGGGAAATATTTGGAAATTTATATAAATTGTAGATTTTGAAAGAATGTTATATGATTTAGACATTTTATAAATTTTATAAAATTAGTTATGTACAAGTTTATTTCTAAACTTGATTTATAATCACTAATTATGCATTAAGCGTGATTATGCACATGACATGCACCATGTCATATTGCTAACACTTGTTACATTTCTTTTTCTTGTTTGAAAACCATGCATCATTTCTTTTCTTTTCTGGTTTATTTGTTTTGTTGGAGTTAAAAAAGAAAAGAAAAGAAAAGGAAAAGAATAAAGAAAGGAGGTATGGGCAAGAGAGAGAGAAGAGAGAGGTGAGGGGTTCATTGACCATGGCTCATTTTCTACATTCCCTTCATTCTTCTTCTTCTTCCTCTCCTTCTCCTCACTTGGCTGCCCTCTTCCCTCCACCTCCTTCACCTCCTCACTACACATCCATTTCCACATCAAAACACATCATTTCCTTTATTAAAAATGTGCACAAGCTCACTACAACCATAATAGATCAAGAAAGTTTGGATTTTGAGTACTTGGGGTAACTCAAGAAAATTCTTGAGTTGCCAAATGAGGTAATTCTTGCATCATTAGGGTAGTATTTCAATTACTTTAGCATCCATATTAGTTTAGAAGTGTTTAAGTGTGGTTTAGTGATCTTGGAAAATTCCAAGATCAAGTTTAGGGGATTCTTGAATTTGGATTGTGTATTGAGGTGTAATTAGTGACTACAACACCTGTAGTGATTGTATTTTGGATTAAAACCAGATATTTAACCACATAACCCAAACTTAGAAACCCCGACATCGGAAGATTGTGGGAATTGTGGATGTATTTGGAGTTCTGCTATGACCCGGGGCACCTGAAAAATATTTAGCGTTACTGAGATGCGTGCAGGTGATTTGGAGTGTACCTTAAAGACCCGAGACCCCAACCTTCTTCCTTAGCCGCAAATTTACTCTTTCTGGCCGCAAATTGCGGCCAGGGTAAAGGTGAATGGATTCGTGTTTGGTCCATGGCATTATCTTCAGTAAACTAGACCTTCCATATATGCAAAATTGGCTAATTTCACCGGGGGTAAAATCTAGAAGTGTTTTCTTATGTTGCTGCCTTGGTTTCGCGACTTTTTATGACTTGGAGTTTAGTATGTGGGTTTGACTCGATGGTGTGACGTTTGCACGTTAATCTCGAGAGTTATTTGGTTATTTTGCGTGCGTAGATCATAGGTTTTAACCTATGTGCGATTCGTGCACCGCTTTGGTTTACGTACGCGATTTTGTTTACGATTCTATGTGTTTGTATGTGTAGGCACCCTCGCGAGAACTTCGGGACGACAAGGAGGAGCGTGGCGTTATCGACTTCGGCAAGAAAAGTTCAAGGTGAGTAGATATATATCTACAGGGGAAGTCGAATGGATGGCGTATAGTACCCCCGCAGTTTCATAGTGTAGTCTACGTATTGTGTGTGTGTGTGTGTGTGTGTGTTAGCGTATTGTGAGACTTTACTAATTAGCAAGAAATACTTTAGGTGACTTTGGGTTAGTGTTAGCGTACTTGGATGTTAATGCTTAGGTCTAGTTTCTTAGTCGCGAAACCCTAGAGTAAAGATTGGCACACACGCACACACACGCATACATTTGATTTTCTTATGCGTATATGGGGACACACACACACACACACACACATATATATACGTGAGTATTTATATATATGTGTGTGTGTGTGTACATATACAGGGATGATGAGGATAGTATATGATACTTGGAGATGAGTCGATGTGATTGGGCATGATGCCGTGTGATCGGTGATGTGATCTGGGTCATGTTATGAGACACGACATATTATATTAGCGGATTGATGGGCGAGGTGTTTTCATACACACGCTGATATATGCTGATGGTATCGATATGTACTAGATTTAGATCAGTACCCTGTTCTTGATATTATGATAATGATACCATATAGATATTGAGGTATATATGATAGGCGACCCGTACCCCGATTTTCGGATGCCGTACAATGGATTTACCGTACGAGATATAATTATGATAATGGATCCGCACTCATGATTCGAGAATGTCGTATTATATATTGTATCGTACGTGACACTATTGAGGCGGGATCACCGACTACTAGATATATCGACTCAGACTTAGGTAGATTTCCTTACCCTTTCGATTAGTCCTGTAGTTTATCAGGTAGATGATAGACTGGGCTTGAGTCATACTTATTTTCAAAACTGACAAATCGTAGGTATTTTAAAGACAGGCCCTATTTTCTAAAAACCACGATTCGTGTTATTTCAATAGCCCAAAAACTGTATGACTCATATATAGAAATGTATATTCTTTATTGTCGCGTTTACTATTCATACTCCGTTTATTCATGTTGTTATCATCGCATTGCATGTTTAATGTGTACTTTAGTGATCATGAAACCCTGCTGTCAGGACACCAGCACCATTACCAATGATGCGTATGCTCTACGCACACTTGCTTGCCGGCTCACACACATCATCATCGGTAATTTTCATGTCACGTACACCTTAGAAAACATTATTTCGTAAGTATAAATTGCTAGCTGGTAGTTGTAATATAGTACTAGTACATTGCTTTCATATGCTAGTTTGACATCGCATTTCATACTTAGACACTTCGTGCATGCATATGTATATTCATTGTTATGAAATATTATGGAGCTTTACGCCGGTATTTCACTGCTATTAACTTTGGAGCTGGGATTTGGATTTTTCATCAGATTTCTGGATTTGGAGAAACCGCAAGGATTTTATAAACTGGTTATCATTTCTAAAAATAGAAAATGCGGTTTTCTCGTGATATGATGTGAGATATGTCCACCATGAGTTTTCTCGGCTCTTGAGCGATATCATACACCCGATTCGAGAAGAAGGAGGAACCGTCTGTGGGTGCATGGTGGACCTAGTGTGCTACCCCTGGACAAGATGGTCGCAGATGATGGCGTTGAGCCTGGCAGGGGAGCACTACCGACTGGTTATTTGTGACGCGGCGGATATCCGGAGGATACCGACGTTGTCGTGAGATTTGATGATTTGGGCCAGTCCGGATATGCCGGAGCCCAGGGGCTAGTCCGGATTGCCGGAGCCCGAGATATTGAGACATTGAGATATTGAGATTTATGATAGGGACCAGTCCGGATTGCCGGCGCCCGAGATATTGGATATTGGGATATATGTTTTGTGTCGATACTTGACACGGATTCTATTTTGATTTCATTGATGATACCTCGATTTTTATATACAGAAATCTCACTAAATTAAGAAAACAGTTTTCTCATTCATGATGTATTTTGTTTTTATTTGTAATGCATTCATACATCATATATGTGATATGTTGCTACCTGAGGCACTGACACAAGCACTTGGTACGACGCTATAGTAGATGTATACCTTGCCATTATTAGATGCTTCAGGCTATAGTATATAGAGGATATATTATTATGGTATGACCCAGGATAGAGTCATTCATGCGATTTCTGCTCGGTGATGTTTTCTACTCACGAGTTGGCTACTCATCCCCGTTGTGCCACCGTTTCTTGCATGTTTTGCCGTACAGGTTTTCTTGGTGGCTTTGCTGGCACACTGCTTCCTTCCGGGTGATTGCCTTGGTAGGTGGGTTCACTGGTATCATGACCACCGTAGTATTTGTATTTACATTCAGTTGTATCTAGTAAACTCCATCAACAGGACTTGTATTATTTGATAGACTTAGAAGACCAGTATGTATATTCTTTCGACCTTAGAGTCGCGCGCTGTATTATTATGGTTTTCTCTGGTTTTCGTGAGGATATTGCTTTTCTTGATGAGTTTTGATCCTCGCCCTTCGGCATTGTATATTATATTGCATTGCGTGGTTGTGTCCGCCAATTGGCGAAGAGCTAGCTCCTGCTTGGGGATGCTTTTATTCATTATGTTTATTATTTATGTTTGTACCCGTTTGGGGCCAGTATTTACAAAGGAGACTCTGCCGAAATTTTCGGGAAAATATGATGTTGCTTTAAAATATTTAATGCCATTTACTTTATTTAAACCACTTGCTTTAAACGAGTTTTCCTTCACTTATTATTTAAATGGTTTAGATTTCTGGGTTTTGACTTACTTGAATTAGATAGAGTCCTATAGATTTCATATGATTCAAGTGCCAGTCGCGTGCCATTTCGGGTCGTGACACTGTGATTAAGATAATTACTTTGAGGGCATTTTAGCCAACAATCTCCCACTTGCACTTAAGGCTAATTATTACGGTGTCGTATACTCACAACCCGTGTGATACCGAACACCCAACTTCTCTACTAATCAATCTCGCAAAACTCGTTTGTGAAACTATTTTGTTCGAGATATAGCCTCAGTGAGTGGATCCCCTCTAATGTTTCTATCTTTATCTTTTTATATCTCAAATTCACGGAGAAAGACTATCTCCCGAAATGAGCAATACCCGTCTTAGAATTTGTCTGGATATCTGATGGGACCCAGTTCACAAATGAACTCCAAATCCAACAAACTTCTTAGACTATATCATCCATTGAATTTAATCAGTATCATGCGCCATACCTTCCACAGTATCCGTTTAGACCACCTGTCCAACATATTGCCCCTCAAAAGAGGGAAAACTATAACTCTGATAGTCACTCTGTCATCCAGGTCACCTTGGAAGCCTAAAATGATAACCGCCTCCTGAAGGAGGCTGCCGTTACCATATCCTAAGAACATTCACTTATGTTCATAACTGCTTCCCAATATTTCTCCAGGATTGGATTAATATATACGCTTATTGCAGCCTGTGCAAAATCAATATCTGGTGTTGTACTTGACATCTCATGATTGACTCAATTGCCTAAGCAAATGATATGCCAATCATGCAAATTCCTATACTCATCAGTCTAAAAGACATCTCTTTAGAGAGGGTGAATCCATCACCTTCGGGTACACCATCACGCCAGGAGTCGTCCATTCTAACATACTTTAGAATAATGTCAAAGTACCCAAATTGGGACACGTCCTAAATCTAGATCTAAAACCATAGATCTAGTCACCAGAATCCCTGATATTTTATCCATATTCTATGTGGAGAAACTATCTTGTGACAACCACAGTATAACCGATCGTAGTATAGGAAGATCTCTTCCTATTATGTGCATGTCATCCAAAAATCAGGATATCACTCCTTATTACCTTCTTACCAGATCCATCACTTATTCTGATGAAGTCAAACTCTATGACTGCCGCATCAAAAATAGATGATCAATCTCCGCTATACCTGCTTTAGTCTATAAATAGACATAAGCTACTTACCCACTATGCTTCCACTGACTACAGCAACCCTCTGGCAGAGTCATATACACATGCACTTCTAAAGATGGTTTAGAACGGCGTTATACTCATCCTCCTGCCAGACGTCATAGTCAAGAACAACAGTAGTGTCAAGTATGGGTAATCATAAACCTCCCTGTCACCGTCTCTGAGGAGACCGAAGTACCTCTCGGGTGCCTGAGGTTACCCACCGAATCTGCGAAGTGGCTAGTTGAATGTCGAAACCAATCGAATCTTTAGGTTCTACTATATTTTCAGTAATCGTTTGTGGTTCTGGAATCACTTCCAGTTCTACCATACTCCCACTAATGTTTTCTGAAAAAGAATCCATTTTACTAGCACTAGTGGCGAGTCAAGAACAATATAACTATTGATCTTCCAGATGATAGAAAGTTAACCCTCGTCGAAGCCCGGGATAACCCACAAACTTCCATCATTACTGAAACGTGCCTTGAGTTTGTCCAGATTCTGGTTTTAAGTATCAGCCGGACTACTCCATATACCTTAACATTGTTAAGATATGAATCCATTTTATATCCAATATATAGAAACAGAGGCACTAATTTAATTGGAACTAGATTCAAAAATTATGCAGCTGTTTCCAGTGCTTATCAACCAAACGGAAGAAGGCCAAGCAACATTACTCATCAAGGAATGCATCCACGCATGAGTAACCTGAAAGAGAAACAAGTTCTCAAAACTATTACTTACAACGGAATACCTAACACAAGTATCTATATTTTCGATCACCTTGAAGAATCCTGATACTTGCAACATATGGTTCTCTACTTTATTCTTATACCTATATCTTCTCAAAATCTGGACCTTGTATTTCAACGAAGTACTTGTCTAAAACTAGAGAAGTCATGAGTAAATAGAATATAGTACGAGTACCAACTCCTTTGTCCTAACGGACACCGGACAACATACAATACTCTGTATAAGTCCACCGAGTTTAATGACTCAAACCCTGTGCGTCGTAGGTTGAAAATTGTGCTATGGTTAAGAAGAATTACACCGCTGTTGAATACACCTTATCTAATCATTAACTAATACAGGTAAATTTCATAAACATAATTTCAAAAAGTTATATCTCACTTTATAAAATAAACGTACAGATATATCAGTTTGAAATTGGTGCATAGCAATGGATATTCAAAACCAAATATTTCCCGTCAGGCAAAACCCAGGTGATTTCCTCAAATATCACCAATTACAAAGAATTCCGATATATAGAGGGTCTAATCACCCAATTCCCAATATCTTACTCCCACTCACCATCTGTAATGCCATACAGATGTGAGAATCAAATATGGTAAATATATACCCTAGAGTTAGAATCTAATTGGGAAAACAGTTTTCAATTAACACCACACAGTAAAACTGAAACATGAAAATGTTTCGGAGGGGTAGCCCGGTATTCCTAGTAATGCCTCTTCCACTATCCAGATTCATGACAGTAACCGTATACTTTCTTGCCCTCACTCCAATCCCTTTATATGTCTTTACTTATTACCTTCTGTACACCTTACTGTAACGTTTTGAAAATCGTTTAGGTGAAATTTCCGATAATCGGTAAAATAACTGGTGTTTTCCGTAAAAACCAAGGTATAATTATTTTTCAACATGGACTTAAATATACCTATTCTAGCTATGTAATGGCTAGTATTGATATTTATTTAGTCACTTATAAAATTGTTGGTTTACTTAAATATTTTCCGTAATTAATTATTTTAAATATTATTTCAATCCTTCACTAATACATTTAATTAGTGATAATTACAAATTAGAATGGGTTAATACAAGTTTTTTTGCATCATGACACATTCAACCAAAATGTAACATGTTGTTTTTGAAATGAAAAGAAGTTGTCAAGATGGTTTTGAAAATATAAAGGAAAAAAGGCTTAAATTGTGAAAATAAGATAATTAAGGAAATAAGTAAAAGAGGTAATAATTGGAGATGTTTCTACACATACCCACACACACCTCACTCTCTTTTATACTCCCCAAAATTCTGGCCGAAATCCCCAAGGCAGCCCCTCCCCAATTCAACACTTCCAAAGTTAAAAGAAAACAAAGGAAAAAAGAAAACAATAAACAAAGAGTATGGTGCATTCTAATTGGGTATGGGTTGTTTTGACTTGGCCACAAACACACTTCTCTCTCTCTCTCTCTCTCTCTCTCTCTCTCCCCTCCTTCCTTGGCTGTGGTCGAGCCTCATCCAGCAGCAACCCCCTTCTCAAATTCTTCATTTTTTCATGCAAAAACCTCACTCAAAAATCCAATAAAATCCACACAAATTTCCATTAACTCCAAATCCAAACCTTACCCATTATTCCTTGGCCATTCAAGCATGGATCTTGGAGCTAGAGAACCAATTTGGAGGCTATGTTAGCATGCTAGGTCTCAAAATTTATGGAGGTATAATCTTAAACCTTTGGTTAATTGTTGGTTAATTTCTTAAATCAAGCTTAATTAGGTATTAATATAGTGTTGATTTCAAGATTTGGAATTTCAAGAGAAGGTGTTGAACTCAAGTTAGGGTTTTTGTCATATAACTATGGTTACAAAGTGTAGTTTATCATCTTAAGAAATGAAAAATCTAAACCAGTTACTACTTTGCAAATTGATACTTTAAAATTGTCTAAATCATAATTGTGCAAACTAGGTTTTAAAAATTTATGAAGATAATTTAGATAAAAATCTAGTTAATATTTGTGTGACATAATTAAGTTATTTAGTGAGCATTGTGGCCACTAAAATTGTTAAAACATCAAGTTTGTACTAAAACGGTTAAAAGATGCTTACTAGGTTTTTGGGTTAAATCGGTTTTATTTAAGTTTGAGGTTTTGGTGAATTATAACCTATTTCATATAATATTTGATGTGTCATGGACGCATGATTGGTTTGATTGGGTTTTTTGTTTGGTGGTTGCCACGTATTGCGACCCTAGTTATGGTCAGTGGCGTTGTCGCGAGAGCGTTTTGTGCACCAAGTGCGTGCGTGTCTAGTTAGGGCGCGTAGTTGACTTGTATTGGTTGTGTCCGCGACTAATTATATATTTGTTCTCTTTTTACATGTGTACGTTTCTAGGATCGAGTGCAGAGGCGTCGGATGTGGCGTGGAGATGGCAGAGCTGGAATAAGATCAGATTAGCTGAGGCGTCCAGGTGAGTAAATGTATATCTACGGGGGAAGTCGGGTGGATGGCGTATAGCTCTAAGTCTACGGTAGCGCCCCGGCCGTCTTTCCAAGACCAAAATGCGGAAACAAAACTTTTTCATAACTTGAAAACTGGCGCTATCGTATACTTTTTCCCCGGATCGGACCATTAACCTACTACTAGCTATCTAGAGAAGGGATAGATGCTATACCGAGCGATTCGTGTCCTTCGATCTTCGGCCACCATCCCAAGCTCCCCACGGCAACTCCGGTCTTCATCTTCTCGTTGGAAAGGGCACCACATCGAGAAGTCTTTTTACGGGCTCCCGCTTCATCCGAAGCAACTCGGGCACGAGTGTGCTAGCCGACGTGTCCAAGGTGTTGCAGAGAATGTTTGTGATCACTTTGCCTCTTACATCTATGGCTTGGATGGAGGTTGAAGGTGTTTCCATTAATGGAGAAATTAAGCTAGAGGAAGAAGAAGAAGAAGAGAAGGCTTTTTCTTCTTTTCTTTTCTTGTGATGGAATAATGAGAGTGAGAGAGAGTCAAAAGAATAATATGAGACCTAGCTCACTCAAGGCAGACCCTCTCTCTTTCCTCTCATCAAATCAACCCAAAAACATCATATAATGTGACATTAACACATAAAAAGAGACCATGAGTCACTAATGTGTTCATGTCACATTTAATGCATGTCATGATGAAATCTAGCTCACTAATTCCATTATCCAAACACTAATCCAAATGTTTGGTCCAACAAAAAGATCCGGCAACATCTAAAGTAAACTCGTGACGGATCACAAGGATACCCCTCACCTGTATATACATACCTGCATCCGCATTCCGACTGAATGCGAATGCGATGAGACTAAAGTAATCCAACAAATCTAATACTAGGATCCGGCTTAAACCAAAGCCCACTAGTATGATCCGTCCGATCAAGATCCGTGCAATACCGCACGTATAAGATCGAACCCTACCATATATCATACGGCCTCTACAACGTTTCGTCCGAAACTTGAGAAACTGTCTGTGGGGGACTCTAAAGACTCGTCAATACCTTGGCTGTGGATTTAACCACTAGCACGTCAGAGGTATTAGCCGTACGTAACGGGCTACCAGGTATTGACCAAAAGGGAGGTCGATGAGCGAACTCATCCTGACACCCTACTGAGCCTGTCAGTGACAATATCCGTACAGTCCGGTCCGTTCGTCTATGAACATCGCATGGCGGGCCTAGGGGGTTGGTAAAAGTCAGACCCCCAAAAGCGGTACAAGTCGTGTCAGAGTGTAGCCCAGAACACCCTGAGATACTACTGGAATACCTACCAATAAATCTCCTGCCTCGGCCGAGGGCTTTGTGTAATGGCTCTCCTAGACACAGAGCAATCCCACCCCTAATACCGGGAGAGATGAAACCCCTGCCGATCCGCTCACTGCCTCCATGTGGCTCGGGACTGTACCCAACTAAAACCTGTTTGCACGACTCCTTTGAGCCATGGTAGGGTAGTAATCAAAGCACAGTGGGAACTCACACGAAACAAATGACGATCTCAGGTCGATGAACTAACCTGTACACATGTCACCAGGGAACTGCTATCCGACGTCTGGTATAATCCCAACCAGTATGTTCCCGGCGAGTCCTGTCTGGTGTACTCATAACCCAATGAGCACCTGTATACATCTTAGGTGAACCAACTGACACCAGTGGCTTGTGAGACCGGCCACCTCCCCTCGTCGGGGTCTCGACTGTATACACTTGTCTACTATGGAGTATCGATGCCCTGTCTCGAAAACTCCCACGACTAGGGACCTTTTAAGGATGTGCTTATAGACCCCAGCTCCCACGTATATGATCGCCATCATACTGCTGGCCGTCAAGCAAGAATCCTAAGGGCTCTATCAACGCGCAATAGTGACCTGTAAGGTCACCTAAAGCAGTACACGATGATAAAGACAAACAATGGTAGCATACTATTCTCTATCAACGTGCAATAGTGAACTACAATGTCACTTAAAGCATGTACACAATGATAAAGACAAGCCAGATAATATACAAACCTCTCGAGTAAGACTGTCCTACCTGTATAGGTCCTCCCACAATCATTGCAATCACGTGCCTGTGATCCAATAATTGACTCTGAGGGCACTATATCCAACAATCTCCCACTTGCACTCAAGGCTAATTATTGCGATGTCGCATACTCACAGCCCGTGTGATACCGAACACCCAACTCCTCTACTAATCAGTCTCACAAAGCCCGTTTGCAAAACTATTGCATTCGAGGAATAGCCTCAGCTAGTGGATCCGCCCTGATGTTTCTTTCTATGTCTCTCTTTATCTCAGGTTCGCGGAGAAAGCCATCTCCCGAAATGAGCAATACCTGTCTTAGAATATGTCTGGATATCTGATGGGACCTAGTTCATAAATGAACTCCAAATCCAAACTTCTTAGACTGTATCGTCAACTGAAACCAATCAGTATCTTGCGCCATGCCTCCCTCAGTATCCGCTTGGACCACCTGTCCAAAATACTGCCCCTCGTCAGAGGGAAAACTATAACTCTGACAGTCATTCTGTCATCCAGGTCACCTTGGAAGCCTGGAATGATAACCGGCCCCTGAAAGAGGCTGCCGTTATCATATCCCTAGATCATCCACTTATGTTCTAAAACTGCTTCCGATCGTTTCTCCAGGATTGGATTAATATCAACATATTGCATCTAATGCAAAAAACAATATCTGGTGTGGTACTTGACATCTCATGATCAACTCAATATCTGCCAATCATGTACATCCCTCTCCCCTTTAGTCTATAAGACACCTTTAGAGAGGGTGACTCCATCACCTGTAGGTACACCACCGTGCCAAGAGTCGTCCATTCTAAAACACCTGTAGAATGCTATCTAAGTACCCAGATTGGGAAACTACCCAAATCTAAATCTAAAACCATAGATCTAGTAATCAGAATGTCTGATATTATATCTATATCCTTATGTGGAGAAACCACTGTGTGACAACCAAAGCATAACCGATCATAGTATAGGAACTTCACTTCCTACTCTGTGTATGTCATCCAAATACCAGGACATTACACCCTACTACCTTCTTAATAGATCCATCCCCTATTCTGATGAAGTCAAACCTATGACTGTCACATCAGAAATATATGATCTATCTCCGCTATTTCTGTTTTAGCCTATAAATAGACATAAGCCACTTGTCTACTATACTTCCGCTGCTCCCACTGACTATGACAACCCTCTGGCAGAATAATATACACGTACACTTCTAAAGCTAGTTTAGAACGACGTTATACTCATCCTCCTGCCGGGTCTCATAGCCTGGAACAACAGTAGTGTCAAGTCCCCACTTAGCTTCCGCTGCTCCCACTGACCATGACAACCCTCTGGCAGAGTCATATAGACGTACACTTCTAAAGCTAGTTTAGAACGACGCTATACTCATCCTCCTGCCAGGTCTCATAGTCTGGAACAACAGCAATGGAAAGTCTGGGTAAACAAGAACCTCCCTGTCACCGTCTTTGAGCATACCGAAGTACCTCTCAAGTGCCTGATGTTACCCACCATATCTGCGGAGTGGCAAATGGAATGTCAAATCAGATTGATTCTTTAGCTTCTTATCAAATTTTCAGTAATCATTAGCGGTTCTGGAATCACTTCCAGTTCTACCATACTCCCACTACTATTTTCTGAAAAAATCCATTTTTATTAAAACTGTGGTGAGTTAAGAACAATATCACTATTGATCTTCCAGATGGTAGAAAGTCAACCCTCGTCATAGCCCGGGTCAACCCACAAACAGCCATTACAGAAACGTGCTTTGAGTTATCCAGAGTCTGGTTTTAAGCATAAGCCGGACAACTCCCCGTACCTTAACATCGTTAAGATATGAACCGTTCTATATCCAATATAGAAACAGAGGCACTAATTTAATTGGAACCAGATTCAAATCATGCGGCTGTCTCCAGTGCATGTCAACTAAATGGAGAGAGGCCGATCAACATTACTCAACTTAGGAGTTCTTCCAATTATGAGTAACCTGAAAGAGAAGCAAGTTCTCTTAATCATTATTATTAACTGAATACCATACACAAGTATCTACATCTTCGATCACCTTGAAGAATCCCGATACTCGCAACATCTGGTTCTCTACTTTACTCTTATACCTATAACTTCTCAAAACTCAGACCTTGTGTTTCTACGAAACATTTGTCTAAGAACTAGAGAAGTCATAAGTAAACAGAATATAGTACGAGGACCAACCCCTCTGTCCTAATGGACACTGGAAAACATACAATACTCTGTATAAGTCCCCTGAGTTGAATAACTCAACCCCTGTGCGTCGTAGGTTGAAAATTGTACTATGGTTATGAAGAATTACACCGCTGTTTAATACTCCTTACCTAACCATCAACTGATATAGGTAAATGTCATCGACATAATTTCGAAAAGGTATATCTCACTCTATAAAAATAGATGTACAGATATATTAATTTGAAATTGGTGCATAACAACGGATATTCAAAACCAAATATTTGCCGTCCGGCAAACAGCCCAGGCGATTTCCTCAAATATCACCAATTACAACGAATTCCGATATAATGAGGATGATCACCTAATTCCCAATAACTTACTCCCACCCATCATCTGTAAAACCATATAGATGTGAGAATCATACCTGGTAAATACATACCCTGGAGCAAGGGCTAATTGGGAAATCAGTTTTCTTTTAACAGTACACAGTGAAACTGAAACATTGAAATGTTTCGTAGGGGTATCCGGGTATTCCTAGTAATGCCTCTTCCATTATCCAGATTCACAACTGTAACCGTATATTTCTTTGCCATCTCTCCACATCCCTTCATATGTCTTTAGTCATTACCTTCTATACACCCTCTTAGGCTAAATGGTTTTCTTCCTTCCCTACCATTCGGCACCGGCCTATGGTTTGGAAGAAGACTATCCAATAAGCATAATGGGTGTACTGTCCTAATCCTAGGAGCACTCGCAATGCGAGAGAAGACGAAGATAAAAGACAACCGAATAAACCTTATTCCTATTTCTCCTGAACCAGAATCCATCCCCGAACTGGAACAAGTCCCTTCGAGTTCATATATAACCATACGATGGAGTATCCAAATAACTGTGGATCTTCGTAGTGATACGGAGTGTCCTGGAGAAATACAAAGGTGAAGTCGGAGTGGTAATGAAATACTTGGTTTGGTCGTGAATAGCAGTCGCAATTTACTTTGCCCTCCTTCTAATCCCTTTATTTGTCTTTACTTAATACCTTCTATACACCACACTTAGGCTAATTGGCTTTCTTCATTCCCTACCGTTCGGCACCAGCCTAAGGTTTGGAATAAGACTATCTAATAAGCGTAACGGGTGTACTATCTCCTAATCCAAGGAGCACTCGCAACCTGAGAGAAGGTAAAAGGAAAAGACAACTGAATAGTCCTATTCGTTTTCTCCAGAATCGGAAACCATCCTCGAATCTGGAATAAGTTCCTTCGAGTTCGTATATAACCATACGATAGTTTTATCCAATGGAAGTGGACGTTCGTAGTAATACGGGGTGTTCTGGAGAAAAGGGTAAAAGTAGGAGTGGCAATGAGGTATGCAACTCTGACAATCCAATAGCCAGTGTTTAAGAAGGTTCGGTTAATCTTGGTCACTGAGTTATAGTCAAGGGTCGGGCCATGGTCGCTGCCAAAGAGAGAGAGAAAAGAAACACTCAGCGTGCACTCTAACCTAGATCAGAATGGTTATCACTTTATCTAATCAGGAAGCCTCCCACTGTAATGTCAAATTCTCCTCCAAACCTGAAAGAAGAATTAGTCGAGATCACCCGAGGAGTAAACCAACTCATCAGTGGGAATCGGGATCCAACTATAATCGCATGATAACGTGATGGAATCCACTCACGTTATCACACTCCAGAAGGTATGCGCATGCCTGGAAAGTTTCAGTTTCTTTAGAAACTCCCGATGTGATTTTTACCCCATGCTCTTATGACCTTGACGAAGGCCAACATATCATAAGTCACATGTCAAGTTCTACCCATCATTATCCACGTTAATTTGAACCCACCCGTACATACCCTTGACAAAGGCCAAAATAGTAGTACGACTGTCCCAAACCAATGCTGTTGGAGATAGTGCCCTCAGAGTCAATTATTAGGTCACAGGTACGTGATTGTAATGATTGAGGGAGGACCTATCCCGGTAGGACAGTCTTACTCGAGATGATAGTATGCTATCTGGTTTACCTTTATCATCGTGTACTGTTTTAGGTGACCTGACACGTCGCTATTACACGTTGATAGAGCCCCTAGGATTCTTGCTTGACCACCAGCAGTATGAGGGCGATCATATAAGTGGGAGCTGGGGGTCTACAAGCATATCCTTAAAAGGTCCCTAGTCGTGGGAGTTTCGAGACCGGGCATCGATACTCCATTAGTAGACTAGTGTATACAGTCGAGACCCCGACGAGGGGCGGTGGCCGGTCTCACAAGCCACTGGTGTCAGTTGGATCACCTAAGATGTATACAGGTGCTCATTGGGTTATGAGTACACTGGACAGGACTCGCCGGGAACATGCTAGTTGGTCATATACCAGACGTCAGATGGCAGTTCCCTGGTGACATGTGTGCAGGTTAGTTCATCGACCTGGGGATCGTCATTTGTCTCGTGTGAGTTCCCACTGTACTTTGATTACTACCCTACCACGGCTCAAAGGAGTCGTGCAAACAGGTTTTAGTTGGGTACAGTCCCGAGCCATATGGAGGCAGTGAGCGTATCTTCAGGGGTTCGTCTCTCCCGGTATTGGGGGTGAGGTCGTGCTGTGTCTAGGAGAGCCATTACACGAAGTCCTTGGCCAAGGCAAGGAGATTTACTGGTAGGTATTCCAGTAGTATCTCAGGATGTTCTGGGCTACACTCCGACACGACTTGTACCGCTTTTGGGGGTCTGACTTTTACCAACCCCCTAGGCCCGCCATGTGATACTCATAGACGAACGGACCGGACTGCATGGATATTGTCACTGACAGGCTCAGTAGGGTTGTCAGGATGAGTTCGCTCATCGACGTCCCTTTTGGTCAATAGCTGGTGGCCCGTCACGTATTGGCTTATACCTCTGACGTGCTAGTGGTTAAATCCACAGCCATAGTATTGACGAGTCTTTAGAGTCCACCACATTTTCAGTTACTCAGGCTTTCGGGCGAAACGCTGTAGATGCCGTATGGAGATATGGCAGGGTTCGATCAGATACGTGCGGTATTGCACGGATCATGATCGGACGGTTTTTACTAGCCGGCTTTGGCTTAAGCCGGATCTTAGTATTTGATTGTGTAGTTTTGTCTCATTGCATTTGTATTTCGGTCGAAATACAGATGCGGGTGTGTATGCACAGTATCGGGGTTTTTCCTGTAATTTATTACGGGACCAGTTTTATGGAGTTGCCAGTTTGCTTTCCGTTTCGGCCGATTTCCATTGTTCCGTTCATTGGCCGAAGTTTGGTGGAGGAGGGCTTATTTGCATTGTTGCAAATAGGCATTTGTGGAGGGGGTTCTTTGCATCTTGTTGCATCATGATGGCTTTCATGATGTGCACCTTTCCTTGACCTTGACCTCTTCATGATTGCTTGACTTTTAAAGTCATCATGGTTGTTGGTGATGGTGGTGTTGGAGTGAGGGTTTTCTTGTGATCATTTGTTTTTCTATTTCTCCTTTGGAAAATCAATCATCCTTTTTTCTCCTCCCATGTGTGCATTGGGGCCGGCCACTGTTCCTGCAGTGAGAGAGAGAGGTTTAATTGTGTGGAAATTTCCTTCATGATTAATTTAGTGGACCCCCCCCTTTTGTGTGCTGTGAAAGTTTTTTTTTCCTTTGAGGATTAATTTATTCACACATCCATTAAGATGAGAGTTTGCTTCTCTTTTCTTTGTTTTTTCACAGTGAGCACTAGTTTTTGGCCGAGCTCTTTTGCTTGATGGAATGCTCATTTTCCAGAAAGCATGTATTGTAAATCCTAGTGCACATATTTCTCCATCATGGCAACTCCTCATAAACCCCAAAGAGACAACTATACTATACATTCTACAGCAAATCTTGGGCGCGTCGGTTAGCCAACTTCGCGCCCGAGTTGCCTCGGTATTGAGGCGGGAGCCCGTAAAAGATGCAGGCGATGTGGTGCCCTTCCGGCAAGGAGGAGACAGACGGAGATCCCGCGAGGAGATTGGAGTGGAGATGAAGACCGGAGGACTCGGATCAGTCGGTATATCTCTAACCCATCTTCTAGTTAGCTTAGACTTGTTAATGGTTACGATCCGGGTGTTTAGTGCGCGGTGGTGCCGGTTTGCTAAGTCCGCAAAATTAAAGTTTTTCACCGCTTCCGCATTCCGGCATCGGATTGACGGCCGGGGCGCCGCCGTGCACTTACAGTGGTATCAGAGCCTCGCCATTAACTTCGTCTAGCTTCGTTTGATGTGTTTTTCAGTTCCGATCGACCAAAATTCCGAAAACCCAATTTATGTTCACATCAGTTTTCTGTTAAGATTTTTTGGTGTCCAAAATTTTTTCAGGTGACAGAAAAGTGATCTACCAAAAGATATAAGAATTCTGCAAAAATACGATATAGTGATTCATCTACAGGAGCGCGGAAGCGCCGCGAAAACCCACTTCCCGCCGCCCTTCCGCCGCACTGTAGCTTCATCATGTTATCATATTTTTCCAGTTTCTTTCTGGGTTAATTTCTGGGGTTTTGGAATATTAAAATTGGGCCAATTATTTCTGTGAGTGCTGCAGTATTGGTTTGGGACCCACTTGTTAATTTTTGGTCAATCGGAAAATTTTAAACACATTTTTCACAGTATTTACATTATATCTGCGACCGTGAATGTCACTTGATCGGTAAATCCGGTCTAACTGCTATAGCCCGGTTAGACGGATTTGCGAACGTGATTTTCACGTTGATGTTCTATGTTTATGCTGTGATGTTGCGGATCGGTCGTGGGGGATAGCCTGGATGCAATGCTAGTACAGTTTTGTTGTATTATGTACATTTGATATTGCGGGGCGAGCGTCCGACATGTGGACTGCCGTCACTGCCTGTTTGTATTATTCTTTTGGGGCACGACCTGGTTGCGGTCGATGTACCCGGTGTATGTATATTTTACTTTCTGTACTAGGATTGCCCCGCGGAGGGGTGCACGGATAGCCGGGTTCTGGAGGGCAACAAGCCCGCATCTCATGGCATTGAGACGGAGGGGGCTTCACTCTAGGATTGGCGGGCTATTCGCCGCACTCGTAGGGGGTACAGGTTGACCCAGGAGGGGTGCCCAAGTTACCGGATTCCGTGAAGTGCTGGGTGGTCCATTCACGTTGCTGAAGGGGGCTGCCTCGCTTCAGGTTTTGGCGGGTAACTTGCCGCGCCCGTAGGGGTCTAGGATTTCATTGCACAGGCTATCCACACGACCTGGGGAACGTCGGGTTTCAGCGGCTCTGTGAAACCCGGGGATCCCAGATATCTGTATTGTTTCTGTGATGCTGTACATTTCTGTGATGTTGCATTTTATTCACGCCTTGAGCGAAATACTATATATTGGTATATATATTAGTAGATGTCGTATATGTTTTGCATCCGCGCTAGTCCAGTCCCCGCTCTGTCGTTAGTAAGCTAACCTAACGGGTAATGACGGGACCCAGTGGCGAATGCGGATGGCATATACGTACATCAGTATATTTTCGTTCTTTTTGATGTGATCAATTGATGGGACTGCATTGATTCGGATCAATGCAAGTTAAAAACAAACCTAATCTGATGTTGTTGGAACACTTTTCAAAGAGCTGTTATTGCAAGGACGTTCACTTTTGTTTTGCATCGTGGTATTCATTTGGAATATCCTGCTCCTCAGTCGACGAGGCAAGGGCCGAGATCCCTTCACCGGGAGTGACCCCTTGGACAGAAGTTTGCGTCAGGGCATTAACTTCACTATAGCCGATTACTTTTGCTTTGCACTGTGGTATTCATTTGGAATATCCTGCACCCCATTCTACGGGGAAAGAGCCGAGATCCCTTCACCGGGAGTGACCTCTTTAGCAACGGTTTTCGTCACTATATTTTAAAAAGCTATCCGTTCCTTCAAACGATATCAAGTTCATTACGTTAAAGGTTTTCGCCAGAAACCATTCGTAGCCCTCCGTCGTTTCATATGGGTAGTCAATAGTATTCAAGCTGTGTTTGTTGGCCAAAGTCAAGGCACAGTGTTTGGTAGCTGTTGGTTATTCATATGCAGCATAGATAGATGCGTTGGTTTGGAACAGTCGTATAGCCTTGTTGGCCAAAGTCAAGGGCTTGTGCGGGTGGATTCGAATCAACCTGGAGAATGACGGGTAGAACTTGACATGTGACTTATGATTTGTTGGCCAAAGTCAAGGTCATAAGAGCATGGGGCAGAAATCACATCGGGAGTTTCAAAAGAACTGAAACTTGCCAGATATGCGCATACCTTCTGGAGTGTGATAGCGTGAGCGGATTCCGTCACGTTATCATGCAATGATAGTTGGATCCCGATTCCCACTGATGAGTTGGTTTACTCCTCGGGTGACCCCGACTAATTCTTCTTTCAGGTTTGGAGGAGAATTTGAGGTACAGTGGGAGATTTCCAGATTAGATAAATTGGTAACCATTCTGATCTAGGTTAGAGTGCACGCTGAGTGTTTCTTTTCTCTCTCTCTTTGGCAGCGACCATTGACCCGACCCTAAGACTATGACTCAGTGACCAAGTTGACCGAACCTTCTTAACACCGGCTTTTGGATTGTCAGAGTTGCAAACCTCATTGCCACTCCTACTTTTACCCTTTTCTCCAGGACACCCCGTTTTACTACGAACGTCCACTTCCATTGGACAAAACCATCGTATGGTTAGATACGAACTCGAAAGAATTTATTCGAGGATGGTTTCCGGTTCTGGAGAAAACGGATAGGATTATTCAGTTGTCTTTTCCTTTTACCCTCTCTCAGGTTACGAGTACTCCTTGGTTTAGGGGTAGTACACCTATTACGCAAATTGGATTGTCTTCTTCCAAACCTTAGGCTGGTGCCGACCGGTAGGGAATGAAGAAAACCAATTAGCATAACGATGGTGTGCAGAAGGTATTAAGTTCAGACAAAGCAAGGGATTAGTAAGAGGGCAAAGTAAAATGCAACAGATATTCACGACCAAACCAAATATTTCGTTACCACTCCCACATCACCTTTGTATTTCTCCAGGACACTCCGTATCACTACGAAGATCCACAGTTTATTTGGATACTCCATCGTATGGTTATATACGAACTCGAATGGAACTGGTTCCAGTTCGGGGATGGATTCTGGTTCAGGAGAAATAGGAATAAGGTTTATTCAGTTGTCTTTTATCTTCACCCTCTCTCATTGCGAGTGTTCCTAGGATTGGGACAGTACACCCATTATGCTTATTGGATAGTCTTCTTCCAAACCATAGGCTGGTGCCGAACGGTAGGGAAGGAAGAAAACCATTTGGCCTAAAGGGGTGTGCAGAAGGTAATGACTAAAGACAAATGAAGGGATTTGGAGAGATGGCAAAGAATTATACGGTTACAGTCGTGAATCTGGAAGAGGCATTACTAGGAATACCAGGATACCCCATCGAAATATTTCAATGTTTCAGTTTCACTGTGTAAGTTTAAAAGAAAACTGATTTCCCGATTAGATACTTACTCCAGGGTATGTATTTACCAGGTACGATTCTCACATCTGTATGGTTTTTCAGATGGTGAGTGGGAGTAAGTTATTGGGAATTGGGTGATCATCCTCATTATATCGGGATTCGTTGTAATCGGTGATATTTGAGGAAATCACCTGGGCTGTTTGCCGGTCGGCAAATATTTGGTTTTGAATATTCGCTGTTATGCACCAATTTCAAATTGATATATCTGTACGTCTATTTTCATAGAGTGAGATATACCTTTCTGAAATTATGTCTACGACATTTACCTATATCAGTGGATGGTTAGGTAAGGAGCATTAAACAGCGGTGTAATTCTTCTTAACCATAAGTACAGTTTTCAACCTACGACACACAGTGAATGAGTTATCAGACTCAAGGGACTTATACAAAGGATTGTATGTTGTCCAGGGTCCATCAGGACAGAGGGGTTGGTCCTCGTATTATATTCGGTTTACTTATGATTTCTCTAGTTTTTAGACAGGTGTTTCGCGGAAACACAGGGTCCAAATTTTGAGAAGTTATAGGTATTTGAATAGAGTAGAGAACCAGGTATAGCAAGTATCGGGATTCTTCAAAGAGATCGAAGATGTAGATACTTGTGTATGGTATTCAGTTGATAGTAATGATAAAGAGATCTTGCTTCTCTTTCAGGTTACTCATAATTGGAAGTATTCCTAAGTTGAGTAACGCTGATCGGCCTCCTTCCATTTAGTTGACATGCGCTGGGGACAGCTGCATGATTTGAATCTGGTTCAATTAAATCAGTGCCTCTGTTTCTATATTGGATATAGAACAGTTCATATCTTAACGATGTTAAGGTACGGGGAGTTGTCCGGTTTATGATTAAAACCAGACACTGGACAACTCAAGGCACGTTTCTGTAATGGCTGTTTGTGGGTTGACCCAGGCTATGACGAGGGTTGACTTTCTACCATCTGGATGAACAATAGCGATATTGTTCTAGACTCGCCACAGTTTTATTAAAGATGGATTTTTTCAGAAAACAGTAGTGGGAGTATGGTAGAACTGGAAGTGATTCCAGAACCACAAACGATTACTGAAGATTTGATAAGGAACCTAAAGATTCAATGTGGATTGACATTCCATTGGCCACTCCACAGATAAGGTGGGTAACTTCAGGCACCCGAGAGGCACTACGGTAGCCTCAAGGACGGTGACAGGGAAGTTCTTGTTTACCCACAATTGCCATTGCTGTTGTTCCAGGTTACGAGACCCGGCGGGAGGATGAGTATAGCGTCGTTCTAAACCAGTTTTAGAAGTGTACGTCTATATGACTCTGCCAGAGGGTTGTCGTAGTCAGTGGGAGCAGCGGAAGCATTGGTGGACAGGTTGCTTATGTCTATTTATAGACTAGAGCAGATGTAGCGGAGATAGATCATCTATTTCTGACGTGACAGTCATGGGTTTGACTTCATCAGAATAGGGGATGGATCTGTTGAGAAGGTAGTAGGGTGTGATATCCTGGTATTTGGATGATATACACAGAGTAGGAAAAGAAACTCCTACACTACGATCGGTTATACTTTGGTCGTCACACAGTGGTTTCTCCACAAAGGAAATGGATTTTATATCAGACATACTGGTTACTAGATCTATGGTATTAGATCTAGATTTGGGTGGTTTCCCAATCTGGGTACTTGACAGCATTCTAAGAGTATTTAGGATGGACGACTCCTGGCACGGTAGTGTACCTGCAGGTAATGGAGTCACCCTCTCTAAAGGTGTCTTACAGACTAAAGGGGAGAGGGATGAGCATGATTGGCAGATCACTTGCTTAGGCAATTGAGTCAATCATGAGATGTCAAGTACCACACCAGATATTGTTCTTGCACTAGATGCAATAAGTTGACATTAATCCAATCCTGGAGAAACAGTTGGAAGCAGTTTTAGAACATAAGTGGATGTTCTAGGGAGATGATAACGACAGCCTCATTCAGGAGACAGTTATCATTCCAGGCTTCCAAGGTGACATGGACGACAAGGAGGTTGTCAGAGTTATAGTTTTCCTTCTGATGAGGGGCAGTATTTTGGACAGTTGGTCCAAGGCAATACTGAGGGAGGCATGGCGCGCAGGATACTGATTAAGTTTAGTTGACGATACAGTCTAAGAAGTTTGGATTTGGAGTTCATTTATGAGCTAGGTCCCATCAGACATCCAGACATATTCTGAGACAGGTATTGCTCTTTTCGGGAGATGGCTTTCTCCGCGAACTTGAGATATAGAGAGACATAGAAAGAAACAACTAAGCGGATCCACTCACTGAGGCTATTCCTCGAACGCAATAGTTCCGCAAACGAGCTTTGTGAGACTGACTAGTAGAGGAGTTGGATGTTCGGTATCACACGAGCTGTGAGTATGCGACATCGCAATAATTAGCCTTGAGTGCAAGTGGGAGATTGTTGGAGATAGTGCCCTCAGAGTCAATTATTAGGTCACAGGTACGTGATTGTAATGATTGAGGGAGGACCTATCCCGGTAGGACAGTCTTACTCGAGATGATAGTATGCTATCTGGTTTACCTTTATCATCGTGTACTGTTTTAGGTGACCTGACACGTCGCTATTACACGTTGATAGAGCCCCTAGGATTCTTGCTTGACCACCAGCAGTATGAGGGCGATCATATAAGTGGGAGCTGGGGGTCTACAAGCATATCCTTAAAAGGTCCCTAGTCGTGGGAGTTTCGAGACCGGGCATCGATACTCCATTAGTAGACTAGTGTATACAGTCGAGACCCCGACGAGGGGCGGTGGCCGGTCTCACAAGCCACTGGTGTCAGTTGGATCACCTAAGATGTATACAGGTGCTCATTGGGTTATGAGTACACTGGACAGGACTCGCCGGGAACATGCTAGTTGGTCATATACCAGACGTCAGATGGCAGTTCCCTGGTGACATGTGTGCAGGTTAGTTCATCGACCTGGGGATCGTCATTTGTCTCGTGTGAGTTCCCACTGTACTTTGATTACTACCCTACCACGGCTCAAAGGAGTCGTGCAAACAGGTTTTAGTTGGGTACAGTCCCGAGCCACATGGAGGCGGTGAGCGTATCTTCAGGGGTTCGTCTCTCCCGGTATTGGGGGTGAGGTCGTGCTGTGTCTAGGAGAGCCATTACACGAAGTCCTTGGCCAAGGCAAGGAGATTTACTGGTAGGTATTCCAGTAGTATCTCAGGGTGTTCTGGGCTACACTCCGACACGACTTGTACCGCTTTTGGGGGTCTGACTTTTACCAACCCCCTAGGCCCGCCATGCGATACTCATAGACGAACGGACCGGACTGCACGGATATTGTCACTGACAGGCTCAGTAGGGTTGTCAGGATGAGTTCGCTCATCGACGTCCCTTTTGGTCAATAGCTGGTGGCCCGTCACGTATTGGCTTATACCTCTGACGTGCTAGTGGTTAAATCCACAGCCATAGTATTGACGAGTCTTTAGAGTCCACCACATTTTCAGTTACTCAGGCTTTCGGGCGAAACGCTGTAGATGCCGTATGGAGATATGGCAGGGTTCGATCAGATACGTGCGGTATTGCACGGATCATGATCGGACGGTTTTTACTAGCCGGCTTTGGCTTAAGCCGGATCTTAGTATTTGATTGTGTAGTTTTGTCTCATTGCATTTGTATTTCGGTCGAAATACAGATGCGGGTGTGTATGCACAGTATCGGGGTTTTTCCTGTAATTTATTACGGGACCAGTTTTATGGAGTTGCCAGTTTGCTTTCCGTTTCGGCCGATTTCCATTGTTCCGTTCATTGGCCGAAGTTTGGTGGAGGAGGGCTTATTTGCATTGTTGCAAATAGGCATTTGTGGAGGGGGTTCTTTGCATCTTGTTGCATCATGATGGCTTTCATGATGTGCACCTTTCCTTGACCTTGACCTCTTCATGATTGCTTGACTTTTAAAGTCATCATGGTTGTTGGTGATGGTGGTGTTGGAGTGAGGGTTTTCTTGTGATCATTTGTTTTTCTATTTCTCCTTTGGAAAATCAATCATCCTTTTTTCTCCTCCCATGTGTGCATTGGGGCCGGCCACTGTTCCTGCAGTGAGAGAGAGAGGTTTAATTGTGTGGAAATTTCCTTCATGATTAATTTAGTGGACCCCCCCCTTTTGTGTGCTGTGAAAGTTTTTTTTTCCTTTGAGGATTAATTTATTCACACATCCATTAAGATGAGAGTTTGCTTCTCTTTTCTTTGTTTTTTCACAGTGAGCACTAGTTTTTGGCCGAGCTCTTTTGCTTGATGGAATGCTCATTTTCCAGCAAGCATGTATTGTAAATCCTAGTGCACATATTTCTCCATCATGGCAACTCCTCATAAACCCCAAAGAGACAACTATACTATACATTCTACAGCAAATCTTGGGCGCGTCGGTTAGCCAACTTCGCGCCCGAGTTGCCTCGGTATTGAGGCGGGAGCCCGTAAAAGATGCAGGCGATGTGGTGCCCTTCCGGCAAGGAGGAGACAGACGGAGATCCCGCGAGGAGATCGGAGTGGAGATGAAGACCGGAGGACTCGGATCAGTCGGTATATCTCTAACCCATCTTCTAGTTAGCTTAGACTTGTTAATGGTTACGATCCGGGTGTTTAGTGCGCGGTGGTGCCGGTTTGCTAAGTCCGCAAAATTAAAGTTTTTCACCGCTTCCGCATTCCGGCGTCGGATTGACGGCCGGGGCGCCGCCGTGCACTTACAAATGCATCTATCTATGCAGCAGAAAAGTAACAAATAGCTACCATACACTATGCCTTGACGAAGGCCAACTTACATAGCATGAATACTAAGTGCTACCTTTCTGAAATGACGGAGGGCTACGAATGGTTTTTGGCGAAAAACTTTTAACATAATGAACTTGATGTCGTTGAAGGAACAGGATAGCTTTTTATAAAAATATAGTGGCGAAAACCTTTGCTAAAGAGGTCACTCCCGGTGAAGGGATCTCGGCTCTTTCCCCATAGAATGAGGTGCAGGATATTCCAACTGAATACCACGATGCAAAGCAAAAGTAATCGACTATAGTGAAGTTATTGCCCTGAAGCAAATTTCTGTCTAAGGGGTCACTCCCGGTGAAGGGATCTCGGCCCTTGCCTCGTCGACTGAGGTGCTGGATATTCATAACCGAATACCACTGTGCAAAACAAAAGAGAACGTCCTTGCAATAACAGCTTTTTTGAAAAATTGTTCCAACAACATCAGAATAGGTTTGTTTAGCTTGCATTGATCCGAATCAATGCAGTCCCATCAATTGATCACACAAATAAAGAACAAAAATACGATGTACGTATATGCCATTCGCATTCGCCACTGGGTCCCGTCATCACCCGTTAGGTTACTTAACTAACGATAGAGCGGGGACTGGACTAGCGCGGATGCAAAACATATACAACATCTACTAGTATATATATCAATATATAATAATCGCTCAAGGCGTGATAAAATGCAACTTCACAGAAATGTAATAAGCATCACAGAACAATACAGATATCTGGGATCCCCGAGTTTCATAGAGCCGCTACTGAAACTCGACGTTCCTCTGGTCGTGTGGATAGCCTGTGCAATGAAATCCTAGACCCCTACGGGCACGGCAAGTTACCCGGCAAAACCTGAAGAGAGGCAGCCCCCTTCAACAAAATGAATAGACCACCCAGCACTTCATGGAATCCGGTAACTTGAGTACCCCTCCTTGGGTCAACCTGTACCCCCTACGAGTGCGGTGAATAGCCTGCCAATTCTAGAGTGAAGCCCTCTCCGTCTCAAAGCCATAAGATGCGGGCCCGTTGCCCTCTAGAACCCGGCTATCCATGCACCCCACCGTGGGGTAATCCTAGTATAGAAAATAAAATATACATACAACGGGTACATCGACCTCAGCCCGATCGTGCCCCAAAAGAATAATATACAAACAGGCAGTAATGGCAGTCCACATGTCGGACGCTCGCCCCGCAATATCAAATGTACATATACAACCAAACTGTACTACCATTGCATCCAGGCTATCCACCACGACAAATCCGCAACATCACAGCACAACACAGAACATCAACGTGAATGTCACGTTCGCAAATCCGTCTAAAAGGGCTATAGCAATTAGAGAGGATTTACCGATCAAATGACATTCACGGTCGCAGATATAATGTAAATACTGTGAACAAACATGTTTAAAATTTTCGATCGACAAAATTTCCCGAAGTGGGCCCCAAGCACAATACCCAGTACTCAAAAAAATTTGGGCCCAAACAGAATATACCAAAACCCCTAATTCCAACACAGAGACCTACTGAAGAAATTTGGTGCACTGTGGCTACAGTACGGTGGCGGATACGCGGCCAAAATGTGGTTACGGCCGCGGATCCGCCGCGCTACAGTGAAATTAGCCCACCAAATTTCTTCAGTTCTCTTGAAAAAGCCTGCACATATTTCTGCAATATACCAAATAATTTTTTGAGCATAAATAAAATTCGACAGAAACTGCATTTTGAAATTATGGTTTTTGGAATTTTTGTTCGATCGAAGTTCTAAACACGTTAGTGCAAGCTAGTAAAGATTAATGGCGTGGCTCTGATACCATGTAAGTCTACGGTAGCGCCCCGGCCGTCTTTCCGAGGCCAAAATGCGGAAACAAAACTTTTTCATAACTTGAAAACTGGCTCTATCGTATACCTTTTCCCCGGATCGGACCATTAACCTACTACTAGCAATCTAGAGAAAGGATAGAATGCTATACCGAGCGATCCGTGTCCTTCGGTCTTCGGCCACTATCCCAAGCTCCCCGCAGCAACTTCGGTCTTCATCTCCTCGTCGGAAAGGGCACCACATCGAGAAGTCTTTTTACGGGCTCCCGCTTCATCCGAAGCAACTCGGGCACGAAGTGTGCTAGCCGACGTGTCCAAGGTGTTGCAGAGAATGTTTGTGATCACTTTGCCTCTTACATCCATGGCTTGGATGGAGGTTGAAGGTGTTGCCATTAATGGAGAATGTAAGCTAGAGGAAGAAGAAGAAGCGAAGGCTTTTGCTTCTTTTCTTTTCTTGTGATGGAATAATGAGAGTAAGAGAGAGTCAAAAGAATAATATGAGACCAAGCTCACTTAAGGCAGCCCCTCTCTCTCTCCTCTCATCAAATCAACCCAAAAACATCATATAATGTGACATTAACTCATAAAAAGAGACCATGAGTCACTAATGTGTTTATGTCACATTTAATGCATGTCATGATGAAATCTAGCTCACTAATTCCATTATCCAAACATTAATCCAAATGTTTGGTCTAACAAAAAGATCCGATAACATCTAAAGTAAACTCGTGACGGATCACAAGGATACCCCTCACCTGTATATACATACCTGTATCCGCATTCCGACTGAATACGAATGCGATGAGACCAAAGTAATCCAAAAAATCTAATACTAGGATCCGGCTTAAACCAAAGCCCACAAGTATGATCCGTCCGATCAAGATCCGTGCAATACCGCACGTATAAGATCGAACCCTGCCATATATCATACGGCCTCTACAACGTTTCGCCCGAAACTTGAGAAACTGTCTGTGGGGGACTCTAAAGACTCGTCAATACCTTAGCCGTATGTAACGGGTTACCAGGTATTGACCAAAAGGGAGGTCGATGAGCAAACTCATCCTGACACCCTACTGAGCCTGTCAGTGACAATATCCGTACAGTCCAGTCCGTTCGTCTATGAGCATCGCATGGCGGGCCTAGGGGTTGGTAAAAGTCAGACCCCCAAAAGCGGTACAAGTCGTGTCGGAGTGTAGCCCCGAACACCCTGAGATACTACTGGAATACCTACCAGTAAATCTCCTTCTCCGGCCGAGAGCTTTGTGTAATGGCTCTCCTAGACACAGAGCGATCTCACTCCCAATACCGGGAGAGACGAAACTCCTGCCGATCCGCTCACTGCCTCCATGTGGCTCGGGACTGTACCCAACTAAAACCTGTTTGCACGACTCCTTTGAGCCGTGGTAGGGTAGTAATCAAAGCACAGTGGGAACTCACACGAAACAAATGACGATCTCAGGTCGATGAACTAACCTGTACACATGTCACCAGGGAACTGCTATCTGACGTCTGGTATAATCCCAACCAGTATGTTCTCGGCGAGTCCTGTCTGGTGTACTCATAACCCAATGAGCACCTGTATACATCTTAGGTGAACCAACTGACACCAGTGGCTTGTGAGACCGGCCACCTCCCCTCGTCGGGGTCTCGACTGTATACACTTGTCTACTATGGAGTATCGATGCCCTGTCTCGAAAACTCCCACGACTAGGGACCTTTTAAGGATGTGCTTATAGACCCCAGCTCCCACGTATATGATCGCCATCATACTGCTGGCCGTCAAGCAAGAATCCTAAGGGCTCTATAAACGCGCAATAGTGACCTGTAAGGTCACCTAAAGCAGTACACGATGATAAAGACAAACCATGGTAGCATACTATTCTCTATCAACGTGCAATAGTGAACTACAATGTCACCTAAAGCATTACACGATGATAAAGACAAGCCAGATAGTATACAAACCTCTCGAGTAAGACTGTCCTACCGGTATAGGTCCTCCCTCAATCATTGCAATCACGTGCCTGTGATCCAATAATTGACTCTGAGGGCACTATATCCAACAATAGCACCCTGGAAATTTCGTAGAATATGATGTGTTTATATGTATATGTGTATGTGTGTGTATGTGTGTTATATTGCGAGATATGAATACTTAGCAAGGAAGGTTTTAGGAGACCAAGGATTGGATTTAGTGTAATTTGGATGAATGTGCTTTTTGTTAGTTAGTTTCTTAGTCGCGAACCCTAGAGTATGGTTGACACACACACACACACATGCACACACGTGATATGATTTATGGGTGTTTATGTTCATATGTGTATATGTGTGTGTGTGTGTGTGGATGCGTTGGTACACACACACACATATATATATATATATATATATATATATATATACATATACGTATACACGGATGATGAGGATAGTATATGATACTTGGAGGTGAGTCGATGTGATTGGGCATGATGCCGTGAGATCGGTGATGTGAATTGGGTTGTATTATGATATATGACATGATATATGAGCGGATCGTTGGGCGATGTGTTTTCATACACACGCGGATATATATTGATGGTATCGGAATGTACTAGACTTTAGATCAGCACCCCTAGTTCTTGATATTATGATAATGATACCATATGAATAATGAGATAAATGTGATCTTTGACCCGTACCCCGATTTTGGGATGCCGTACGATGGATTTTACCGTACGAAGTATAAATATGATGATTGATCCGTACTCTTGACTCGAGAATGTTGTATTATATATTTTATCATACATGACGCTATTGAGGCGGGATCACCGACTACTAGATATATCGACTCGGACTTGGTGTATTTCCTTACCCGTTCGATTAATCTCTTAGTTTAGTCCTGTAGTTATCTGGTAGATGTTAGACTGGGCTCGAGTCATACTTATTTTCAAACTAACGAATCACGAGTATTTTAAAGACAGGCCGAGGGATACTACAGATATTTCAAAGGACATACCTTTTCTTAAAAACATCGTATCCCCTATTTTCTAAAAACCACAATTTGTGCTATTTCAAATGCTAAAACTGTATGACTCATATATATATAAATGTATATTCTTATATGTTGCGGTTACTACATCTTTTCCATATATTCATGTTGTTCTTATCGCATTGCATACTTATACTTGTGATTTCCTTTGTTATTATGAACCCATGCTGTCAGGACACCAGCACCATTACCGATGATGCGTATGCTCCACGTACACTTGCTCGCCGGCTCACACACATCATCATCGGTAATTTCCATGTCACGTACACATTAAAAATAGTACTTCATTGATATAACCTGCTAGCTGGTAGTTTCAACACATTATTAGTATACTTGCTTTCATGTGCTAAATTAGATATTGCATTCTTTTACTTAGATATCCATGCATGTGTAATTATCTATTTGTTATGCAATATTATGGGCTTTATGCCGATAATTCACCGTATATTTACTCTCGAGTTTGGGATTTCGGATTTTCCATCAGATTTTTGGATTTGGAGAAACCGCAAGGATTTTATAAACTCATTTTTATTTCAAAAGATAGAAATTTGCGGTTTTCTCGTGATATGATGTGAGATGTGTCCACCATGAGTTTTCTCGGCTCTTGAGCAGTATTATACACCCAGTTCGAGGAGGAGGATGAACTGTCTGTGGGTGCATGGTGGACCCGGTGCGGTACCCCGGGGCAAGATGGTCGCAGATGATGGCGTTGAGCCTGACAGGGGAGCACTACCGACCGGTTATCTGTGACGCGGCAGATATCCGGAGGATACCGACGTAGTCGTGAGATTTGATTATGGGCCAGTCCGGATTGCCGGAGCCCGGGGCCAGTCCGGATTGCCAGAGCCCGAGATATTGAGAGATTGAGATATTGAGATTTTATGATATGGGTCAGTCCGGATTGCCGGAGCCCGAGATATTGAGATATTGGGATATAAGTTTTATGTCGATGCTTGACACGGATTCTCTGTTGATTTCATTGATGATACTTCGGTTTTTATACAAAAATCTCACCGAGATAAGAAAATAGTTTTCTTATTCAAGATGTATTTTGTTTTCATCCTTTATGTATTCGTACATCATATATATGTGATATGTTGCTACCTGAGGTACTGACACGAGCACTTGGTATTACACTTATGTATAGATGTTTACCCTTATCATTAGTAGATGCTTTAGGTTATATATTTTGAGGATTATATTGTATGACTTAGGAGAGAGTAATACATGCGATTTCTTCTCGGTGATGTTTTCTACTCACGAGTTGGAAACTCACCCCGTTGTGCTACAGTTTCTTGCAGGTTCTGCTGTACAGGTTTCCTTGGCAGCTTTGCTGGCACACGGCTTCTTTCTGGGTGATTGCTTTGGTAGGTGGGTTCACTTGCATCGTGACCACCGCAGTACTTTTATTTATTCAGTTGTATCTAGTAAACTCTATCAACCAGACTTGTATATTTGATAGACATAGAAGACCAGTTGTATATTCTTTCGACCTTAGAGTCGCGCGCTTGTATTATTATGATTCTTCTCTGGTTTTCTTGAGGATGTTGGTTTTCTTCTGAGTTTTGATCCTCGCCCTTCGGTGTTGTATATTATATTGCTTGTGTGGTGGTTTCCGCCATTTGGCGAAGAGCTAGCTCCCGTTTGGGGATGCCTTCATTCATTATTATGTATTTCATGTGTTGTACCCGTTTGGGGGCCAGTATTTACAAAGGAGACTCTGCCGAAATTTTTGGGAAAATATGATGTTGCTTTAAAAATGTTTAATGCCTTATTTTGTTAAAACCACTTGCTTTAAAACAAGTTTTTCTTCACTCTTTTCTTTAAAAATGGTTTAGATTTCTGGGCTTTTGGCTTACTTAAATTAGGTGGGGTCCTATAGACTTCACATGATTCAAGTGCCAGTCACGTGCCATTTTGGGTCGTGAACTTAGGCTAATTGATTTTCTTCCTTCCCTACCCTTGGACACCATCCTAAGGTTTGGAAGAAGACTATCCAATAAGTGTAATAGGTGTACTTTCCTAATACCAGGAGCCCTCGCAACCTGAGTGAAGATAAAGAGAAAAGACAACTGAATAATCTAATTCTATTTCTCCTGAACCAGAATCCATCCTCGAACTGGAACAAGTTCCTTCGAGTTCGTATGTAACTATAAGATGGCATATCCAAGCAATATAGATCTTCGTAGTGATACGAAGTGTTCTGGAGAAATGCAAAGGTGAAGTAGGAGTGGCAGGGGTATACGCGGTTTTATCGTGAATGATAGTAGTCGTAATTTCCTTTACCCTTACTCTAATCCCTTTATATGTCTTTACTTATTACCTTCTTGTTGGGTTTCGCCAGCGCCCTAGCCATCAAACCGCGGCCGAATGCGGAACAAAAATTTTCTAAACTGGCGCTAACGGAACCCGATGTCCGAATCTACCATTAATCCTAAACTAGCAATATGTAAAGAGAGTTAAGAATGGTTATACCGAATGATCCGTGTCCTTCGGTCTTGAACCATCATCCCAAGCTTCCAGAGGCTTCCTTGATCAAGCTTGATCTCCGGTCTCCCTCCATCGAAGATGATCCACCCGAAAGTCTATGAAACAAGCTCTAACCTCATAGCCGAGGTAACTAGGGTATCTAGATTTCTATACTAGATAGCTTAGAAGAAGTGGAGAGTGATGAAGGATTAATTTGTCTCAAGACACCCTAGATTTCTCAACACATGAGACTTGTAAGGTGGAGGTAGAAGAAGATGCCATGAGGATGAGAGAGTGAAGCAAAGAGCAAGTCAAGAAAAAAATGGCTAAGTATTTTTGTGTGTTGTGAGAGTTATTAGAAATGATGGAGCCATCCAGATAAATATCCCATGTCTCCAAAATATCTTAAGTCAACCCAAAATATCTTAAGTCAACAAAAAAAAATCTCACAACAAACAAAAAACTAAGCATGCTAGAATAGTAACCATGAGTCACTATTAAACCATGCCACAATAATGCAATAAACACCTCATCCTCCATCTCACAAACCTTTTAATCCAAAAAGGTTTAAAACATAATGAGGTGTAATCTTCTAAAAGCAATCTTGTAAGAAATTACAAGAATACTCCTCATCCGTATATACATACCCGCATCGGTATTCCGAAGAATACGAATACAATGGGACGAAAATAATCCAACAATATAATACTAGGATCCGGCTTAAACCAAAGCCCACTAGTATTATCCGTTTGAATCATGATACGTGCACAAGTGCACGTATATGATCGAACCGTGCCGCAAAACCATACGGCCTCTACATCGTTTCGCCCGAAGCAGGGAAACACTTTGTGTGGGACTTTAAAGACTCGTCAATACGCTGGCAGTGGGTTTAACCACAAGCACGTCAGCGACACTAGCTGTACGTAACAGCTACCCAGGTATTGAGCGAAAAGGAGGCCGACGAGCAAACTCATCCTGAAACCCCTACTGAGCCTGTCAGTGACAATATTCATACAGTCCGGTCCGTTCGTCTATGAATATCGCATATCGAGTCTAGGGGGTGGATAAAGTCAGACCCTTAATAACGCGACATTTAGTGTCGGTATGAAACCCATCACCAACAGAGAAACAACCGATCCTGGATCAATAATTCTCGACTACCCTGGCCAAGGATTTCTGGTGATGGTCATCCGTGCACAACGCGACATCAACCCCCAATACCGGGAGAGACGAATCCCCGATGTTCTGCTCACTGTCTCCATAGGGCTCGGGACTGTACCCAATTAAAACATGTTTGCACGACTCCTTTGAGCCGTGGTAGGATAGTAATCAAAGCACAGTGGGAACTCACACGAGACAAATGATGATCTCAGGTCGACAGACTAACCTGTACACTTGTCACTTGGGAATTGCTATCTGACAAAAGGTATAATACCAACTAGCATGTTCCCGGCGAGTCCGTCAGGTGTACTCATAACCCAATGAGTACATGTATACTATCTTAGGTGAACAAACTGACACCAATGGCTTGTGAGACCAGCCATCGCCCCTCGTCGGGGTCTCGATCAGTATACACTAGTCTACTCTTGAGTATCGATGCCCAGTCTCGAAACTCCCATAACTAGGGACATTTAAGGATGTGCTTATAGACTACCCATCTCTCACGTATATGATCGCCATCATAATGCTGGTAGTTAAACAAGAATCATATGGGCTCTATCAACATGCAATAGTGATCTGTAATACCACCTAAAGCATGTACATGACGATAAAGACAAACCAGATAGCATACTGTCATCTCGAGTAAGACTGTTCTATCCGTATAGGTCCTCCCTTAATCATCGCAATCGCGTGCCTGCGATCCAATAATTGACTTGAGGGCGCTGGGTTCCCTAGCACGACCACTGGGTTTCGAGAGCCATCAACCATGCCGTTTTCAAAAAATTGGCATGCTAAAGAACCCTAACCTAGAATCTTAACTAGAGAATTAGGGTTATGCTAGAATGTAAACAACTTTACATACAAAGTGAACAAGGAATACAACCTTTGTAAACCGGTCCTTCACTTCAAAAGCTCCGTGTAGTAGTCCCTTCACTCCAAGTAGTGATCTCCCGGACTCTAGTAAGGCTCCACAAGGTGAAATGAACAAGTTTGCTTGAAGTCTTCGAAGCCGAAGATGATCTACGTCGAGGAGACACTAACTCAAACTACCTATTCACTAATTAGGAATTAGTGAAGCAAATAACCTAAACTAAATGGCTAATCTAGTGTAGGTTGATGAAGTAGGAATTTTGCTCACTTTAAAAATATTTTTCTCACTAATTTTCTTCACCTCCAAAAAACCTAGAGAGCTCAAGGAGATGAAGAAGAAGATGAAATGGAGAATGTCATGTGTGAGAATAGCAACCATGGGTGAGATAATATCTCATACTTACTCTTGTAGAGACTTAACCATGACTTAAGATAATGGTTGGGTTAATAAATATCTACTGTAAAACAAAACTAGTGAACTAAGTCAATGGTTCTACAAGCTTCCACTAAGCTCAAACCATGTGACTAATTTCCAACTAATTATTTGATTTACTTTAAATAAATAAATCCCACATTATCATAAGCATGGTGTGAGTCTCGTATACCCATGTTGCATGTATCAACATGCATGACACAATAATATATATCACATATATATTAATGTGCACAAGTGAGAAAAGAAATGCTTAAGTGAGCTAATATTAGTTAATGTAAATTAATATATCAAATACATAATTATATATTAAATTATTAAATCAACACTTGATTTAATAATCCGGCTATATCACATATAACCGACTAATATCATATGTATCAACTTATCGAATCAACACTTGATTCGGTAACCCGGCTATATCACATATAACCGACCGATATCACATATCACGAGAATAGAATACGGTATCACATACAAGTATTAATCTCGATCCCGCACATATCATATATGTGCTCCTACTTCGTTTCGCCTGAGCCAGGAAACCTCTGTGTAGGACTCTAAAGACTCATCAATACGCCGGCAGCAGGTGATGATTATATCAGTCACCCACAAGCCGTCAGCGGTACTAGCTGGACTTAACGGCTATCCGGGTATTGAGCGATCAGAAGATCAACAAGCAAGCTTGTCTAAACTCCAGCAAAGCTTGTCAGTAACACTACCGTACAGTCTGGTCTCTTCGTCTGATATGTCGCATATCTAGTTTAGGGGTGGTAAACATCATATCCCAGTAACTTGATAAGTCATGCCGATATGAGGCTCATAACGGGTCGAGAAATTACTAATAACACTTACCAGTAAATCTCCGTATCAGCCCTGGCCAGGGACTTCCTGTTATGGCCAATCGAGCACAGCGCAACATCAACCCCCAATACCGGGAGAGACGAATCCCCTCCTATCGCTCATTACCTCCTTGTGACTCGGGACTGTACCCAAATACCACCGTTTTGCACGTTCTCTTGAACGTGGTAAGGTGGAAATCAAAGCATAGTGGAAATCACACAAGACTCTATGACGATCTCGGGTCTACAGACTAACATGTACCAATGTCACCAGAGAACTGCTATCTAACGATAGGTATAATACCATTTAGGAGTTATCGGCGAGTCCTGTTCAGTGTCCCCAGTCTCCACTGAGCACCCGTATACCATCTTTGATGTCAAACACCAATGGATGTGGGATATCCATCACCCATCATATGGGTCAAGAAGCGTATACGCTAGTCTACTCTGGAATATCGATGCCCCGTCTCGATACATCCTCGACTAGAAACAATTAAAGGATGGACTTATGGACTACCCTGGCCCCACTAGTATGATCTCCATCATAGTCCTGATAGTCAAGTACACATCCTAAGGGCTTCATCAACATGTGAGAGCAAGACAGTATCACAATACAAGTCTACATATTAAGATAAAGAGCAACCAGATAGCATACTATTATGTCGAGCAAGAAAGTCCTCTCTCTATATGTCCAAATATACAATCATGTACAACAATGGCCTCTAGGGCATACATACAACTAACAATCTCCCACTTGCACTATGGCCAGTTGTTGTAGTATCTCATATCCAACATCCCGAAGAGTCTCTCAAATTGTATCTGGGGAATGGCCTTCGTGAGTGGATCCGCCGTGTTATTCTTCATGTCAAATCTCCTGACCTCGATCTCACGGCGATTAACTATCTTCCGGATCAAGTGATACCGCCTCAGAATATGTCTGGATCGCTGATGGGACCTGGGTTCCTTGGCCAAAGCCACAGTTCCATTGTTATCATAATACAAAGGTATTGGATGCTCGATGGATGGAACCACACCAAGTTCGGTTATGAAATACTTCATCCTGACAGGCTCTTTGGCAACATCGTTGGCAGCGATGTATTCAGCCTCCATCGTCGAGTCTGCCACGGTTTCTTGCTTGGAACTCTTCCAACAAACCACCCCTCCATTAAGGGTGAAGACAAAATCCGAGACTGACTTAGAGTCGTCCTTATCACTCTGGAAGCTCGAGTCGGTAAAGGACTCCACTTGGAGTTCACCGTTACCATACACAAAGAACATTTCTTTAGTCTTTATCAAGTACTTAAGAATGTTCTTCACAATTGTCCAGTGATTCTCCTCTGATACCTACTCACTACACCTAGTGAGTAAGCTACATCGGGTCTGGTACATAACATCACGTACATGATAGAGCCTACTGCCGAAGCATATGGTATCCCTTGCATGCGAGCTCTCTCCAAATCAGTCTTGGGAGACATCTCTTTGGAGAAAGCGATTCCTGAGATCGTGGGTAAATTCCCACACTTGGAATCCTCCATACTGAACCTTTTTAGTATGGTGTCAATGTACCTGGATTGGGACAATCCCAATATCTCTATAGATCTTAATTCCCAAGATATATGAGGCATCACCTAGATCTTTTATTGAGAATCTTTGTGATAAGAAGAGCTTGACCGAGTGCAGCATAGGAACATTATTTCCTATCAAGAGTATATCATCCACGTACAATACGAGGAAGACTACCTTACTCTCTGCTACCTTCTTGTATACACAAGGTTCATCTACATTTTTTATGAAGTCAAACTCTTTGACTACCACATCAAAACAGATGTTCCAACTCCACGATACCTGCTTTAACCCGTAGATGGATTTAAGCAGCTTGCACACCTTTCCGCTACTCCCATTGTCTACGAAGCCCTCTGGCTGAGTCATGTACACGCTTTTTTCTAAATCACAATTTAGAAAGGCGGTCTTAACATCCATCTGCCAGATTTCGTAGTCATGGTATGCAGCGATGGCTAGTAGGATCGGGATGGACTTAAGCATAGCTACTCGAGAAAAGGTTTCATCATAATCCACACCTGTTCGTTGACGAAAACCTTTTGCAACAAGTCTAGCTTTGAAAGTCTCAATTGTTCCATCTACACCAAGTTTCTTCTTAAAGATCCATTTGCTCCCAATAGGTTTTACCCCTTCGGGAGCAACTTCTAAAGTCCATACTTTGTTGGTGTACATGGGTTCCATCTCAGATCGCATTGCATTCAGCCATTTCACAGGGTCCCCACTTGTGATGGCCTACTCGAAACTAGTTGGGTCATCATCTTCCATGATGCAATCCTCGCTTCCACCATCAATGAGAAAATCGTAGTATCTCTCAGGTGGATAAGTAACCCTACTAGATCGACGGAGAGGCTGAGGTTCGTTGGGAACTATCGAATTCTCTGGTTCTACCAAATCTTCTGTAGTTTACATAGATTGAACTTCTTCCAGTTCTACCATTTTGCCATTAATTTCTTTTTCAAGAAATTCCTTTTCTAAAAAGGTGGCATGTCGAGAAACAAACACCTTTTGTTCCACGGTGTGGTAGAAGATATACCCTCGCGAATGTTTGGGATATCCAATAAACTTACACAGAAAAGACCTTGCCTTGAGCTTGTCCGGATTTTGTGTTTTTACATATACCGGACAACCCCACATCTTAACATAATTAAGACATGGTCTCTTTCTTTTCCATATCTCATATGGAGTGGTTGGAAAAGATTTGGTGGGAACCATATTCAATAGGTCTACAGCTATCTTCAGTGCATAAACCCAAAAGGAAATAGGCAACTCAGTGGTACTCATCATAGAGCGCACCATATCTAATAGGGTGCGATTCCACCGCTCCGATATACCGTTGTGCTATGGTGTATACGGAGGAGTAAGCTGAGAGAGAATCCCATTCTCTTTTAGATAGTCATGGAATTCCGTGCTCAAGTATTCTCCTCCCCGATCAGATCGTAGGATTCTATTACTTTTACCCGTCCGGTTCTTAACTTCATGCTTATATTCTTTGAATTTCTCAAAAGCTTCAGACTTGTGTTTCAACAGAAACACATGTCCGTATCTTGAGTGATCGTCAATGAATGTAATGAAGTACGATGAACCATTCCTGGCATGTGTAGACATGGGACCGCATACATCACTATGTATCAGTCCTAAGAGTTCCGTAACTCTTTCTCCGTGTCCAGTAAACGGAGTTTTGGTCATCTTACCTTTGAGAGATGACTGGCAAGTTTCATAAGATGAAAATTCGAACGGATTCAAATATCCATCCTTATGTAACTTAGCTAGTCATGTCGCATTGATATGACCTAGTCTACAATACCACAAGAAGGATTCGTTCATTTCTGAACACTTCCTTTTGTGTGTGTTCTGTACATTAAGAACTATGGTTTGATTTAGAATGTATATGCCATTACTTAACGAGCCTGATCCAATCAACTTTTGATTCAGAAAAATGTTCATAACATTATCCTGCAATACAAAATTATATCATTCTTTACTTAATAAAGAAACTGATATAATATTCAGGTTCGGTATGTAATAACATTCATTCAGAATCAATGTATTACCATTTGGTAATACAAGGTGATATTCACCAACTGCTTTGGCTGCAACATTTGCACCATTCCCTACTCTTACAGAATGATCACCCATCCCCAGTTTTCTACCTTTCTTTAACCCATGTAACATATTACATATGTGGGATCCCGATCCGGTATCTAATACCCAGGACGTAGAGTGTACTGAGAAACAGTTCTCTGTAACTAACACACCCGAAGAAGATGCATCAGCATGCTCATTTCTCGTTTGGGTGGCGTGGGAATCCAGATATTCCCCTATTTCCTGCTCAGACTTATAACAATTATAAGTGGGAGCGGAACCAACGTTTCCCAGCTCAGTATAATAAGCAGGTTTGGTCAATACATCCATATTATTATCTTGATTAAGGCTTGACATGGTCGCTACCTGGAGAGAGAGAGAGAAGAAAACACTTAACGTATCCTCTTGCAAGATTAGATTGGTTATTATCTTATCTAATCAGGATGGCTCCCACTATTTTTATCAAATATTCCTTCAAACCCTAAAAGGTAAAACTAGCCGGGATTAATTACACTCTATAAGTTCGCCAATCTTTCGGCCAGTCCAGTGTCGATACTTTGAGGGAGGTTTCCTGTACTTTAGCACGGACTTAATTAAAATAAAACTCGTTTTCCAAGGGGCATAACTGTTAGTTATGTATATGCCCTAGAGGCCATTGTTGTACATATGATGTATATTATGATGGATGCTTGGATATATATAGAGAAGACTTTCTTGCTCGTCATGATAGTATGCTATTTGGTTTCACTTTATCTTAACATGTTGACTTGTATTGGTTTACTGTCTTTCTCTCACATGTTGATAAAGCCCTTAGGATCTGTACTCGACTGCTGGGACTATGATGAGATCATACTAGTGGGGCCATGGTAGTCGATGAGTACATCCTATAACTGTTCCTAGTCGAGGGTATATCGAGACAGGGCATCGATACACCAGAGTAGACTAGCGTATACGCATCTTGACCCATATGATGGGCGATGGATGATCCCATATCCATCGGTGTTGGACATCAAGGATGGTGTATGGGTGCTCAGTGGAGACTGGGTACACTGGACGGACTCGCCGAGAACTCCCAGATGGTGATATACCACACGTCAGATGGCAGTTCTCTGGTGACACTGGTACAGGGTAGTCTGTAGACCCGAGATCGTCATAGAGTCTTGTGTGATTCCCACTGTGCTTTAATTTCCACCTTACCACATCTAAGAGGGCGTGCAAAACGGTGTCTTTTGGGTGCAGCCCCGAATCGCATGGAGGCAATGAGCGACAGGAGGGGATTCGTCTCTCCCGGTATAGGGAGTTGATGTTGTGCTGTGTTCGATTGGCTATAACTGGAAGTCCCTGGCCAGGGCTGATATAGAGATTTACTGGTAAGTGTTACCAGTAGTTTCTCGACCTGTTATGAGCCACATATCGACACGACTTATCGGTTACTGGGGTCTGACGTATACCACCCCTAGACTTGATATGCGACATATCAGACGACCAGACCGGACTGCACGGGAGTGTTACTGATTGGATTCACAGGAGAACGTACAGGCTAGCTTGTTGATCTTCTGATCGCTCAAATCCTGGGTGGCTGTTACGTTTAGCTGACCGCTTGCAGCTTGTGGGTGTTTGATATGATCATCACCTGCTACCGGCGTATTGATGATTCTTTAGAGTCGTACACAGAGGTTTCTTGGCTCAGGCAAAACGGAGTAGAGGCACATATGCGATATGCGCAGGACCGAGGATAATGCGATATGAGATACCGTATTATATTCTCGCGATATTTAGATATGAACCGGGACATCGGATCAAGTGTTGATTCGATGAATCGGTACATGATATATTAGTCGGTTATATTCGATATAGCCGGATCGTCGGATCAAGTGTTGATTCGATGATTTAATGTATAATAATATATATGATATATTGTATTACATTATCTAATATTGGCTCACTTTATTATTTCATTTTCTCACCGGATAATACATTGATATATATGTGATATATGTTAATTGTATTATTTTCTTTTGTTGCAAATATATAATATATATGTGATATATATTATTGTGACATGATATGATTAATAATGGAACATGTTTAGTAGAGATTAAACAAGGTTAGGGTTTGATTAGGGTTAGTTCTTTCTTGCACATTCTATAAGGAATTCATTTTGTCATGAGAAAGATATTATGTTGATATTTATCCATGACTCACTCTTTAACCCAACCAAACCCTAGCTCTAGTTGATTCTCTACAAGGGTTATCCTTGTCATCCCTTGACCATGGTTACATTATTAATTCATATATACATTTCATTATTCATCACAAAAGGATTAACTCATTTTATTCATCATTTTCTTCTCTCTTGAGCTTTGAGAAAGCTTGCTAGTTTTTCATTTTGTGATGAATTCATGTGAGAATTTGATATAAAAAGATAGCATAAATACTACTCTATTATCCTCATCTAATCTAGCCCATTAGATTAGGGTGTTCACCTCATTAGAGTGAGAGAGCTTGAGTTATTGCAACTTCGACGTAGATCATCGGAGAAAAGGAATACTACAAGCTAGCATGGATCGTTCGAGTCGTGGAGCCTCTCTTGAGTCTGGTAGATCGTGGATCGCGGCGAAGGGACTTCTACTCGGAGCTTATGAAGCGAAGGAGTGGACTATAAAGGTTGTAATCCCTCACACTTAGTAGTAAAGATGTTTACTTGCATGTTAAACCCTAATAATCTAGCAAAGATCCCGGCTTTGGGTTGTTCGGCACGTCTAAAATTTTATTCGAACATGGTTGATGCCTTATGAACCCTTACAAGAGTGCCTAGGAACCCTACAGTGGTATCAGAGCCAAGCTAGAGCATTAGGCGACGTGTATACGAAGTTAAAACTCCGAACGAACCCCGAAACGACATTTTAAACCTCTCTCTGGATATTTTTTAAAAACTGTGATTTTTCAGAATTAAAAATGCTTAAAAATACCAGCAGGAAAATATAAGCACCACTGTGAAACAAGTGTCAATGATCCGCACTATACGCCACGGAACCGCGGCAGTACCTTGCTCCTGCCGCGGATCCGCGGCCGTACAGAAGTGTTGTTGACTTGTTTTTCCAGGGTTATATCCGTAGGTGATTATGTATTTTTCTGGGTACTTTTAATCTGACTCAAGTGTTGAGTGTTCTGGGGTTTATTTTGTAATCGTTGATTCGATCGGAAAATTTAAATTCTTTATTGTTTTCCGGATATTTAGAAACTGTTAAAATGTTCGAACGGATATCATTAACTCACTTTTTCCCGGCACATAAAATTTTCAAGTGTTGAATTTTTATCGGGTTTAAATCTTTCGGATAAACGTACAAGTAACGCGGTGGACCCTCTAGAAGAACACAAACCTTAACTCGATTATGTGACCGTCTTGAACTGCCTCTAAACCTTAGGGTTTGCGGCAGTACGGCGTGCCACATGTGAGGCATTGGCTTGACCCTTCTATGGCTGGATCATCGGTACTGTGACTTATTCTGGGATTATTTGAACTCCGCTCAAGTGTTGAGCTATTTAGGAAATTTTGGGTATTTGATTATCTGTTCGGAAAGTTTAATACTGTCTATATATCTGGAATGTGATACAATATGTGGAATTCATAAAAGTTAGGCATGAAATGCGAAGTATGTGATATTTCGGATTTACGATGTCTAAAATGATTGTGGATTCCAAATGTTGTAGTTTTACAATTTCTTTTTTGTGACCGTAAGTGTATTATGTAGTTGTATTGCCGGTCTTCGTTGCTATACATCAACGACAATCGGTGTATGCATACTTACTTACGTTGATGATATGTGATATTATGTGTTGCTGTGATATGTTATATTGGATCGTCGTGTTCTGAATAGCCGGGGGTTTTATGTGAGATGAGGTTTTTTTTATTTTCATTCATGTAAAATTCATTTTTATGTAATATTCTTTTATCGGGGCACTTCCGGGATGAGGTTGATGTCACCAGTGTATATTATTTACTTTTCCGCATTAGGTAGACCCAAGGAGGGGAGCACAAGTAACCGGGTTCTAGGGTCCAGTGGGAGGCCATCTCGAGGAGTCGATACCGGGTCTCCTAACCCTAGAATTGGCAGTGTTACTTGCCGCTCTCGTAGGGGTCTAGGAATGTGGGTTTGGCTATTCATCGCGACCGTGGAATCCGTGTTTTATACCGGCTCGTATTAAAAACACGGACATCCTAGTATATCCAATATTTGATATATGTTCTTCTGCTGCAATGTTCTGTGATGAGATCATATTACTGCCTGAGACGAATGCTTATACTATATATATATGCTGATATATAAATACTACTGCTTTCGTTTCTTCTGTGATGCTTAGGAAGCATAAGCTGATGGGATTTAATAATGAGATTAATAAAAATAAAAGAAACCTAAAAGATGTTGTAGAATTAAAACTTTATAAAAAGGGTAGCTACAGTTTTGCTTTGCATAGAGGTATATATGATATACCCTGCACCTTATTCGATGAGGAAAGAGCCGAGATCCCTTCACCAGGAGTGACCTCTTTAGCGAAACTGGCAGATGCTACAAACTCACGGTTTAGTTTTTGACAGCTTCTACAGTTTTGCTTTGCACAGCGGTATATATGATATATCCTGCACCTTATTCAATGAGGAAAGAGCCGAGATCCCTTCACCGGGAGTGACCTCTTTAGCGAAACTAGAAAAGCCTTAAAAACACTCCTTTTTCAAAAACTACTCGATTCTACGACGATATCAAGTTCATTACGCTCATGGTTTTCAGAAAAACCTGCGTAGCCCTCCGTCATTTCAGATAAAAACTATTTAGTATTCGCGCTGCGTTTGTTGACCTCTGTCAAGGCGTAGTGTGCGGTAGCTGATTAGTAATTATCTGTAATACATGTGATGTGATTGGATTAAGGTAGTCGTACGACTTTGTTGACCTCTGTCAAGGGTCGTGCGGGTGGGTTTGATTCAATCAAGAAATGACGGGTTGAACTTGACTAGTGCACTATGGTTTGTTGACCTCTGTCAAGGTCATAGCACACTAGGGGCAAAATATTATCGGGAATTTCAAGTGTTGAAATTTGTAATGAGATTGCATACCTCCTATGAGATAGTTGGATCCCGATACCCAATGCGAGTAAGAGTTACCCCTGGGAGAGTTTTACACAGGACAATTAGCCGATCAAGTAGGTGTCTAGAAAAGTGTTAACGGGGTTACGCCTATGGGAAAACGAGGTTTACTTTAATTAGGTCCGTGCGAAAGCACGGGGAACCTCCCTCAAGTACCGACACTGATCTGGCTAAAAGATTGACGAAATTGTAGGGTGTAATTAATCCCGGCTAATCTTACCTTTTAAGGTTTGAAGGAAGATTTGATAAAAACAGTGGGAGACATCCTGATTAGATAAGATAATAACCAATCTAATCTTATAAGAGCATACGCTAAAGTGTTTTCTTCTCTCGCTCTCCAGGTAGCGACCATGTCAGGCCATAATCAAGATAATAATATAGATGTATTGACTGAACCCGCTTATTATACTGAGCAGGGGAACGTTGGTCCCGTTCTTTCTTATAAGAGTTATAAGACTGAACAGAGAATAGGAGAATATCTGGATTCTCACGCCGCCCAAACACAGAACATGCATGCTGATGCATCTTCTTCGGGTGTGTTAGTTATTGAGAACTGTTTCTCAGTTCACCCTACGTCCTGGGTATTAGATACCGGATCAGGATCCCACATATGTAAATTGTTACATGGGCTACGTAAAGGTAGAGAACTGGGAAAAGGTGATCATTCCGTTCAAGTAGGGAATGGTGCAAATATTGCAGCCAAAGCAGTTAGCGAATATCACCTTGTATTACCAAGTCGTAATACACTGATTCTAAATGAGTGCTATTATATACCGAACATGATGTGCAACATTATATCAGTTTCTTTTTTAAGTAAAGAAGGATATAATTTTGTAGTACAGGATAATGTTATGAACATCTTCCTAAATCAAAAGTTGATTGTATCAGGCTCGTTACATAATGGCATATTCATTCTCAATCAAAATACAGTCCTCAATATACAAAACACACACAAGAGGAAAAGTTCAGAAATGAACGAATCCTACTTGTGGCATTGTAGACTTGGTCATATCAATGCGACACGACTGGCTAAGTTACATAAGGATGGATATCTGAATCCGTTCGAATTATCATCTTATGATACTTGCCATTCATGTCTCAAAGGAAAAATGACCAAAGCTCCGTTTAGTGGACACGGAGAAAGAGTTACGGAACTCTTAGGACTGGTACACAGTGATGTATGCGGTCCTATGTCTACACACGCCAGGAACGGTTCTTCCTACTTCATTACATTCACTGAAGATCTCTCTAGATACGGACATGTGTTTCTGATGAAACACAAGTCTGAAGCTTTTGAGAAATTCGGAGAATATAAGCAAGAAGTAGAGAACCAAACGGGCAAAAGTATTAAGATTCTTCGATCTGATCGAGGAGGTGAATACTTAAGCAATGAGTTCCTAGATTATCTAAAAGAGAATGGGATTCTCTCTCAGCTTACTCCTCCTTATACACCACAGCACAACGGTGTATCGGAACGGAGGAATCCCACCCTATTAGATATGGTGCGCTCTATGATGAGCACAGCTGAGTTGCCTGTTTCCTTTTGGGGTTATGCGCTTGAAGCAGCGGTATATCTATTGAATCAGGTTCCATCAAAATCTGTACCTACCACGCCATATGAGATATAGAGTGGGAAGAGACCATGTCTTAAATGAGTTAAGATATGGGGTTGTCCGGCCTATGTCAAAAGGCAAAATCCGGACAAACTCGAGGCACGATCAGTTCTTTGTAAGTTTGTAGGATATCCTAAACATTCAAATGGATATTTTTTCTACCACAGTAAACAACAAAAGGTGTTTGTTGCTCAACATGCAACCTTTTTAGAAAAGGAATTTCTTGCAAAAGAAATTAGTGGCGATTCGGTAGAGCTGGAAGAGGTTCTAGCAACACAAACTACAACTAAAGATTTAGTGGAACCAGAGGATTCAGTAGTACCTGACGAACTCCAGCCTCTCCACCGATCTAGTAGGGTTTCTCATCCACCTGAGAGATACTACGGTTTTCTCATTGATGGTGGAAGCGAGGATTGCATCATGGAAGATGATGACCCGACTAGTTTCGAGCAGACCATCACGAGTGGTGACTCTGTGAAATGGCTGGATGCAATGCAATCTGAGATGGAATCCATGTACACCAACAAAGTATGGACTTTGGAAAATGCTCCTGAAGGGGTAAAACCCATTGAGAGCAAGTGGATCTTTAAAAAAAAATTTGGTGTAGATGGAAAAGTTGAGACTTTCAAAGCTAGACTTGTTGCAAAGGGTTTTCGTCAAAGACCAAGTGTGGATTATGACAAAACTTTTTCACCAGTGGCTATGCTTAAGTCCATCCGGATCTTACTCACCATTGCTGCATACCATGACTACGAAATCTGGCAAATGGATGTTAAGACCGCCTTTCTAAACGGTGATTTAGAAGAGTGCGTGTACATGGCTCAGCCAGAGGGCTTCGTAGATATTGGGAGTAGCGGAAAGGTGTGTAAGCTGCTTAAATCCATTTATGGGTTAAAGCAAGCATCGCGGAGTTAGAACATCTGTTTTGATGTTGTAGTCAAAGAGTTTGACTTCATCAAAAATATAGATGAACCTTGTATCTATAAGAAGGTAGAAGAGAGTAAGGTTGTCTTCCTCGTATTGTACGTGGATGACATACTCTTGATAGGAAATGATATTCCTATGCTGCAATCAGTCAAACTCTTCTTATCACAAAGATTCTCGATGAAAGATCTAGGTGATGCCTCCTGCATATTGGGAATCATGATCTATAAAGATAGATCTAAACGGATACTGGGATTGTCCCAATCCAGGTACATTGACACCATACTAAAGAGGTTTAGTATGGAAGAATCCAAGCATGGGAACCAACCGACGATCTCTGGACTCACTCTCTCCAAAGAGATGTCTCCCAAGACTGATTTGGAGAGAGCTCGCATGCAAGGGATACCCTATGCTTCGGCAGTAGGCTCTATCATGTATGCGATGCTATGTACCAGACCCGATGTAGCATACTCACTGAGTGTAGTGAGTCGGTATCAAGCAGATCCTGGAGAGAGTCACTGGACAGCTGTGAAGAACATTCTCAAGTACTTGCGAAGGACTAAAGAGATGTTCTTGGTGTATGGTAACGGAGAACTCCGGGTGGAGTCCTTTACCGATTCCAGCTTCCAAAGTGATAAGGACGACTCTAAGTCGAACTCGGGATTTGTCTTTACCCTCAATGGAGGGGCGGTATGTTGGAAGAGTTCCAAACAGGATACCGTTGCAGACTCGACGATGGAGGCTGAATACATCGTTGCCAATGATGCTGCCAAAGAGGCTGTCTGGATAAAGAAGTTTATTAGTGAACTTGGTGTGGTTCCATCCATTGAGCATCCAATACCTCTGTATTGTGATAACAATGGAGCTGTGGCTTTGGCCAAGGAACCCAGGTCCCATCAAAAGTCCAGACATTTTGAGGCGGTATCACCTGATCAGGGAGATAGTTGATCGCCGGGAGATCGAGGTCAGGAGAGTAGATACGAAGGACAACACTGCGGATCCACTCACGAAGGCCATTCTCCAGATACAGTTTGAGAGATTATTCGGGATGCTAGGTATGAGATACTACAACAGCTGGCCTTAGTGCAAGTGGGAGATTGTTAGTTATGTATATGCCCTAGAGACCATTGTTGTACATATGATGTATATTATGATGGATGCTTGGATATATATAGAGAGGACTTTCTTGCTCGTCATGATAGTATGCTATTTGGTTTCACTTTATCTTAACATGTTGACTTGTATTGGTTTACTGTCTTTCTCTCATATGTTGATAAAGCCCTTAGGATCTGTACTCGACTGCTGGGACTATGATGAGATCATACTAGTGGGGCCATGGTAGTCGATGAGTACATCCTATAACTGTTCCTAGTCGAGGGTATATCGAGACAGGGCATCGATACACCAGAGTAGACTACCGTATACGCATCTTGACCCATATGATGGGCGATGGATGATCCCATATCCATCGGTGTTGGACATCAAGGATGGTGTACGGGTGCTCAGTGGAGACTGGGTACACTGGACGGACTCGCCGAGAACTCTCAGATGGTGATATACCACACGTCAGATGGCAGTTCTCTGGTGACACTGGTACAGGGTAGTCTGTAGACCCGAGATCGTCATAGAGTCTTGTGTGATTCCCACTGTGTTTTGATTTCCACCTTACCACGTCCAAGAGGGCGTGCAAAACGGTGGCTTTTGGGTGCAGTCCCGAATCGCATGGAGGCATTGAGCGATAGGAGGGGATTCGTCTCTCCCGGTATAGGGAGTTGATGTTGTGCTGTGTTCGATTGGCTATAACTGGAAGTCCCTGGCCAGGGCTGATATAGAGATATACTGGTAAGTGTTACCAGTAGTTTCTCGACCTGTTATGAGCCACATATCGACACGACTTATCGGTTACTGGGGTCTGACGTATACCACCCCTAGACTTGATATGCGACATATCAGACGAACAGACCGGACTGTACGGGAGTGTTACTGATTGGATTCACAGGAGAACGTACAGGCTAGCTTGTTGATCTTCTGATTGCTCAATACCTGGGTGGCTGTTACGTTTAGCTGACCGCTTGCAGCTTGTGGGTGTTTGATATGATCATCACCTGCTACCGGCGTATTGACGATTCTTTAGAGTCCTACACAGAGGTTTCTTGGCTCAGGCAAAACGGAGTAGAGGCACATATGTGATATGTGCAGGACCGAGGATAATGCGATATGAGATACCGTATTATATTCTCGCGATATTTAGATATGAACCGGGGCATCGGATCAAGTGTTGATTCGATGAATCGGTACATGATATATTAGTCGGTTATATTCGATATAGCCGGATCGTCGGATCAAGTGTTGATTTGATGATTTAATGTATAATAATATATATGATATATTGTATTACATTATCTAATATTGGCTCACTTTATTATTTCATTTTCTCACCGGATAATACATTGATATATATGTGATATATGTTAATTGTATTATTTTCTTTTGTTGCAAATATATAATATATATGTGATATATATTATTGTGACATGATATGATTAATAATGGAACATGTTTAGTAGAGATTAAACAAGGTTAGGGTTTGATTAGGGTTAGTTCTTTCTTGCACATTCTAGAAGGAATTTATTTTGTCATGAGAAAGATATTATGTTGATATTTATCCATGACTCACTCTTTAACCCAACCAAACCCTAGCTCTAGTTGATTCTTTACAAGGGTTATCCTTGTCATCCCTTGACCATGGTTACATTATTAATTCATATATACATTTCATTATTCATCACAAAAGGATTAACTCATTTTATTCATCATCTTCTTCTCTCTTGAGCTTTGAGAAAGCTTGCTAGTTTTTCATTTTGTGATGAATTCATGTGAGAATTTGATATAAAAAGATAGCATAAATACTACTCTATCATCCTCATCTAATCTAGCCCATTAGATTAGGGTGTTCACCTCATTAGAGTGAGAGAGCTTGAGTTATTGCAACTTCGACGTAGATCATCGGAGAAAAGGAATACTACAAGCTAGCATGGATCGTTCGAGTCGTGGAGCCTCTCTTGAGTCCGGGAGATCGTGGATCGTGGCGAAGGGACTTCTACTCGGAGCTTATGAGGCGAAGGAGCAGACTACAAAGGTTGTAATCCCTCACACTTAGTAGTAAAGATGTTTACTTGCATGTTAAACCCTAATAATCTAGCAAAGATCCCGGCTTTGGGTTGTTCGGCACGTCTAAAATTTTATTCGGGGCATGGTTGATGCCTTATGAACCCTCACAAGAGTGCCTAGGAACCCTACAATAACCCCGTTAACACCTTTCTAGACACTTACTTGATCGGCTAATTGTGATGTGTAAAACTCTCCGAGGAGTAACTCTTACTCGCAGTGGGTATCAGGATCCAACTATCGCATAGAAGGTATGCAATCTCATTGCAAATTTCAACATTCGAAATTCTCAATAATATTTTGACCCTAGCGTCCTATGACCTTGACGCAGGCCAACAAACCATAGTCCGCTAATCAAGTTCAACCCATACATTTCGTGATTGAATTAAACCCACTCGCATGACCCTTGACGCAGGCTAACAAAGTCGCACGACTACCCTAATCCAATCGCATCATATGCAGCAGATAAGCACTAAATAGCCACCGCACACTACGCCTTGACGCAGGCCAACAAACGTAGCACGAATACTAAGCAGTACTTATCTGAAATGACGGAGGGCTACAACAGGTTTTTAGGAAAACCTTTTGCGTAATGAACTTGATATCGTTGTAGAATCGAATGATTTGGAAAGGAGTGTTTTTTAGGCTTTTGCTAGTTTTGCTAAAGAGGTCACTCCCGGTGAAGGGATCTCGGCTCTTTCCTCATTGAATAAGGTGCTGGATATTCATGAATACCACTATGCAAAGCAAGAACTAGAGAAGCAATTAAAAGACAAAACCGAGTGGGTTGTAGAATTTGCTAGGTTTTGCTAAAGAGGTCACTCCCGGTGAAGGGATCTTGGCTCTTTCCTCATTGAATGAGGTGCTGGATATTCATGAATACCACTATGCAAAGAAGAAACTAGAGCCACCCTTTTTGAAAATTTGATTCTACAACATCTTTAGGTTTTTTTCCTTTTCATTAATCTCATTAATGAAGTCCCATCATTTATGCTTCCTAAGCATCACAGAAGAAACGAATATACAACGTATGCTTATGCCATCCGCATTCGCCACAGTGTCCCGTTATGCACCGTTAGGTTACTTAACTAACGGCATAGCGGGGCAGGGCTAGCACGGGTAACATAAGTAATGTTTATATATCATATATATAATAATAAAGCATTCATTTCACACTTATAAAGTGATCACATCATAGAATATCTGCAGCAGAAGTCAACATATAAAATATTGGATACACTAGGAGGTCCGTGTTTTATATTAAGCCAGTAAAAAACACGGATTCCGCGGTCACGATGAATAGCCAAACCCACATCTCTAGACCCCTACGAGAGCGGCAAGAAACTGTACCAATTCTAGAGTTAGGAGAGCAGGACTCGACTCCTCGAGATGGTCTCCCACTGGACTCTAGAACCCGGTTACTTGTGCTCCTCGCCTTGGGTCTATCCGAATGGGGAAAAGTAAATAATATACATCAATGGTGACATCATCCTCAACCCGGAAGTGCCCCAATAAAAGAATATTAAATACAAGTTTTTACATGAATGAAAATGAAAAAACTCTCATCTCACATAAAAAAAACCCGGTTATTCAAAAACGACGATCCAATATAACATATCACAGCAACAAATAACATCACATGTTATCAACGTAAGTAAATATGTGTATCCCAATTGTCGTTGACATATAGCAACGAAACCGGCGATACACCACATATTACACTTATGGTCGCAGAAAAGAAAATGAAAACTACAATAATTCGAATCCGCAATCTGCTTAGACATCATAAACCTGAAATATCACATACTTCGGATTTCATCCCTAACCATATGAATTCCAAATATTGTATCTCAATCACAGATAGCTAGACGATGTTAAACATTTTGTCGAATCAATAAACACCCAAAATTTTCCAGAGAGCTTAACACTTGAGCACAGTTTTAAAAAATACCCAAAACATGCCACAGTACCTATGGACCAACCGTAGAAGGGTCGACCCATGCTTCACTCATAGCGTCGCGGAACTGCCACAAACCCTAGGGTTTGGCCGCGGTTCCGCATTCAAAAAGTCAAGTTTGGGTATCGTTCTTCTAGAGGGTCCATAGAATTACTTGCATGATTTTCTTAAGATTTTAAACATGGAAAAATCCAACTTTTGGAAAATTTCCAGCGAGGAAGAAAATTGGGTATTTGATATTCGTTCGAACTTTTTAACGCCGTATAAATTACCTGAAACGATGCTAAAATTATGACTACGAAACAATCCGAATTGCCTTTACAGAAAGATAACACCACATGCAATCTTAGTAAAAATAAGCAACACCTGAAACACCAAACCCCAGAGACCGGAACACCAAACCAAAATGAAGCCAAAACTTCAAAGATGAACCGACCAGGGATTTTAGCTTGTTTCGCCAGGTCAAATCCGGTGAAATGGGTTCATTTTAGTCCAGTGTTCATGAAATATCTCATGTAACATTCTGCACTTGTTTAAAAAAAATTTAGAGGCTTTAAAAAATTCGACAGAAACTAGGGTTATGTTTGATTGTTTCGGAGTTGTTTCGGTTTCGCAATTCTACAAACATCGTCTAATTCTCTAGCTTGGCTCTGATACCACTGCTGGGTTCCTTAGCATGACTACTGGGTTTCGGGAGGCATCAACCATGCCAAAAAATTGGCGCGCTAAAGAACTCTAACCTAGAATCTTAACTAGAGAATTAAGGTTATGCTAGAATGTAAACAACTTTATATACAAAGTAAATAAGAAATAAAACCTTTGTAGACCGGTCCTTCACTTCAAAAGATCCGTGTAATAGTCCCTTCGCTCCAAGTTGTGATCTCCCGGACTCTAGTAAGGCTCCACAAGATGAAATGAACAAGCTTATTTGAATTCTTCGAAACCGAAGATGATCTACGTCGAGGAGACACTGACTCAAGCTACCTCTTCACTAATTAGGAATTAGTGAAGCAAACAACCTAAACTAAATGACTAATCTAGCGTAGGTTGATGAAGTAGGAATTTTGCTCACTTTAGAAAATATATTTCTCACTAATTTTCTTCACCTCCAAAAAACCTAGAGAGCTCAAGGAGATGAAGAAGAAGATGAAGTGGAGAATGTCATATGTGAGAATAGCAATCATGGGTGAGATAATATCTCATACTGACTCTTGTAGAGACTTAACCATGGCTTAAGGTAATGGTTGGGTTAATAAATATATAATGTAAAACAAAACTAGTGGACTAAGTCAATGGTTCTACAAGTTTCCACTAAGCTGAAACCTTGTGACTAATTTCCAACTAATTATTTGATTTACTTTAAATAAATAAACCCCATATTATCATAAGCATGGTGTGAGTCTCATACACCCATGTTGCATGTATCAACAAGCATGACACAATAATATATATCACATAGATATTAAATGTGCACAATGAGAAAAGAAATGCTTAAGTGAGCTAATATTAGTTAATGTAAATTAATATATTAAATATATAATTATACATTAAATTATTAAATCAACACTTGATTTAATAATCCGGCTATATCACATATAACCGACTAATATCATATGTATCAACTTATCGAATCAACACTTGATTCGATAACCGGCTATATCACATATAACCGACCGATATCACATATCGCGAGAATAGAATACGGTATCACATACACGTATTAACCTCGGTCCTGCACATATCATATATATGCTCCTACTTCGTTTCGCCTAAGCCAGGAAACCTCTGTGTAGGACTCTAAAGACTCGTCAATACGCCGGCAGTAAGTGATGATCATATCAGTCACCCACAAGCCGTCAGCGGTACTAGCTGGACGTAACGGCTACCCGGGTATTGAGTGATCAGAAGATCAGCAGTAAGCTTGTCTAAACTCTTGCAAAGCCTGTCAGTAACATTACCGTACAGTCCGGTCTCTTCGTCTGATATATCGCATATCTAGTCTAGGGGTGGTAAACATCATATCCCAGTAACTTGATAAGTCATGCCGATATGAGGCTCATAACGGGTCGAGAAACTACTGATAACACTAACCGGTAAATCTCCGTATCAGCCCTGGCTAGGGACTTCCTGTTATGGCCAATCGAGCACAGCGCAACATCAACCCCCAATACTGGGAGAGACGAATCCCCTCCTGTCGCTCATTGCTCCTTGTGACTCGGGACTGTACCCAAATACCACCGTTTTGCACGTTCTCTTGAACGTGGTAAGGTGGAAATCAAAGCACAGTGGGAATCACACAAGACTCTATGACGATCTCGGGTCTACAGACTAACCTGTACTAGTGTCATCAGAAAACTGCTATCTGACGATAGGTATAATCCTATCTAGGAGTTATCGGCGAGTCCTGTTCAGTGTCCCCAGTCTCCACTGAGCATCCGTATACCATCTTTGATGTCAAACACCAATGGATGTGGGATCATCCATCGCCCATTATATGGGTCATGAAGCGTATACGCTAGTCTACTCTGGAATATCGATGCCCCGTCTCGATACACCCTCGACTAGGAACAATTAAAGGATGGACTTATGGACTATCCTGGCCCCACTAGTATGATCTCCATCATAGTCCTGGTAGTCAAGTACACATCCTAAGGGCTTCATCAACATGTGAGAGCAAGACAGTATCACAATACAAGTCTATATGTTAAGATAACGAGCAACCAGATAGCATACTATCATGTCGAGCAAGAAAGTCCTCTCTATATATGTCCAAGCATCCATTATAATATACAATTATGTACAACAATGGCCTTTAGGGCATACATACAACTAACAGAGGGCACTATAGCCAACACTTCTGTACACCACACTTAGGATAATTGGTTTTCTTCCTTCCCCACCTTTTGGCACCGGCCTATGGTTTGGAAGAAGACTATCCAATAAGCACAATAGGTGTACTCTCCTAATCATAGGAGCTCTCGCAACCTGAGAGAAGGTAAAGAGAAAAGACAATCGAATAATCTTATTCAATTTCTCCAGAACCAGAATCCATCCTCAAATTGGAACAAGTTCCTTCGAGTTCATATGTAACTATACGATAGAATATCCAAGCTTTATGGATTTTCGTAGCGATACGAAGTGTTCTGGAGAAATGCAAAGGGGATGTAGGTTTGGCAATGATATATACGACTTGTGACAATCCAAAAGCCAAAGTGTTTTAAGAAGGTTCGGTTAACTTGGTTCATGAGTTTTAGTTTAGGCTCGGGCCATGGTCGTTGCCAAAGAGAGAGAAAAGAAAAACTCAGCGTGCACTCTAACCTAGATTAGATTAGTTAATCACTTTATCTAATCAGGATGGCTCCTACCGTTTTCTCGAATTTGTAGGGTTCCTAGGCACTCTTATGGAGTCTCACAAGTGATCAAACATGCACAAATCAAATTTTACAAGTGCCTACAAACCCTAGAACGGATCGTTAACTAGATATATAGGCGAAGCGAGTAAGTAAACGGAAATATAGCTAAAGGGAAGGGGCTACAACCTTTGTAGATCCGGTCCACCACTTCCTAAGCTCCGCAATGATCTCTCTCCGCTGTCCAAATCGAACCCTTGACTCTAGCATTGGCATCATCGAAGAATGGGCGGGCTTGATCGTCGGTTCGATGCCGAAGATGATCTACGTCGAGGCATCACAAGAACAAGCTCCAACTTCACCAAGCTTTGAAAACTTGTGAAGTAAACACCCTATACAACTTGGCAAGAGGTAGAGGATGAAGAAATAGGAAGTGGATAGACTTTAGAATTGGATTTCTCACTTGATTTCACTAGTTGCCATTGATGGCCACTAGCTTTCTTCATGGAAGAAGAAGATGAAGAAGAAGAAGAAGATGTGATAAGTTAATTAAAAAGGAAAATAAAAAGAATACTTATCATACTTTCAACCTTAGTTAGGTGTAGAGAAAAGACCATGGTTAAAAGGATGGTTAGGGTTAAGCATAAGAACAAAAGAGTGACTTAGTCAAAGTTTCAAGAAACTTCAACTAAAAACAAAACATTCAACCATTCATTTATCCTTTTCTTTTTCCAAAAATGAATAAATAAGAAAGATAAATGAATAAATAATCAAAATCCTAATCATTAACTTAAACCATGGTTTGATTCTTTACACTTAACCAAGTAAGCATGTATCATCAAACATGATACAAACATGTGCACAAAACTATATCGCATATACAATGTGTACAATTCAAGTGAGAAAATCCTTTTAAAGTGAACCAATACTAGTTAACGCAAAGTAATATATCAAATATATAAATATGCACTAAATCATTAAATCAACACTTGATTTAACGATCCGGTCATATCGGATATAACCGACTAGTATCATATGTATCGGCTTATCGAATCAATCCTTGATTCGATAACTAGGTTATATCGCATATAACCAATCGATACATTGATCGCGAGAATGGAATACGGTATCACATACTCGAATTATTCTCGGTCCCGCACATATCTCATATGCGCTCCTATTTCGTTTCGCTTGAGCCAGGAAACCTCTGTGTAGGACTCTAAAGACTCGTCAATACGCCGGCAGCAGATGATGATCATATCAAGCATCCACAAGCCGCAAGCGGTCTGCTAAACGTAACGGCCACCCGGGTATTGAGCGATCGAAGATCGACGAGCAAGCCCGCTCACACTCCTGTGAATCCAACCAGTAACACTTACCGTACAGTCCGGTCTGTTCGTCTGATATGTCGCATATCTCGCCTAGGGGTGGTAAACGTCAGACCCCAATAGCTCGATAAGTCATGCCGACGTAGGGTCCATAACTATTGTGAAACTACTGATAACTCTTACCAGTATATCACTGCAACCCTGGCCAGGGATTTCCTGTTATGGCCAGTCGTGCATTGCGCAACATCAACCCCCAATACCGGGAGAGACGAATCCCCTCCTATCGCTCATTGCCTCCATGTGAATCGGGACTGTACCCAAAAACCACCTGTTTGCACAACTCAGTAGAGCCGTGGTAGGGTGGAAATCAAAGCACAGTGGGAGACACACAAGACTCTATGACGATCTCGGGTCAACAGACTAAGCTGTACCAGTGTCACCAGAGAACTGCCATCTGACGTGAGGTAAATACCATCTGGGAGTTCTCGGTGAGTCCGTTCAGTGTACCCAGTCTCCACTGAGCACCCGCATACCATCTTCGATGTCAAACACCAATGGATATGGGATCATCCATCGCCCATCGCATGGGTCGAGAAGATATGCGCTAGTCTACTCTGGAATATCGATGCCCCGTCTCGATATTCCCTCGACTAGGAACATTTCAAGGATGTAATCATGGACTACCCAGGCCCCACTAGTATGATCTAAATCATAGTCCTGGAAGTCGAGTACACATCCTATGGGCTTTATCAACATGTAATCAGAGAGACAGAAAGTATACATGTTAAGATAAAGTGCAACCAGATAGCGTACTATCATGTCGAGAAAGAAAGTCCTACCTATATATGTCCCAGCATCCACTACAATATACATCCAATGTACAGTAATGGCCTCTAGGGCATACATATAACTAACAGAATTCTCCCTCAAATCCTAAAAGGAGAATTAGTCGGGATAATCTAAAATCATCCGAGGAGTAACACCTACTCATCAGTGGGAATCCGGATCCAACTATCGTTATATAATAACTTGATGGAAGCTACTCAAGTTACCACACTCCAGAAGGTATGCGCATGTCTTGCAAGTTTCCTGTATGTTTGAAACTCCTGATGTGATTTTTACCCCTAACGGTTTATGACCTTGACTAGGTCAACAAACCATAAACCACTAGTCAAGTTCAACTCGTCATTTTCTTGATTGCATTAAACCCACCCGCATGTGCCCTTGACTAGGTCAACAAGGCCACACGACTGTCCTAACCAATCACATTTACAATGCACATAAAAGTACCACTTAGTTACCGTACAGTACGCCTTGACTAGGTCAACAAACACAACACGAATACTAAATAATACTATTCTGAAACGACGGAAGGATACGGCTGGTTTTTGGCAAAAAACCTTTAACGTAATGAACTTTATATCGTTGAAGGAACCGAGTGGTTTTATAAATATATAATGACGCAAACTTTTGCTAAAGAGGTCACTCCCTGTAAAGAGATCCCGGCTCTTTCCTCATTGAATGAGGTGCAGGATATTCCAAACTGAATACCATGATGTAAAGCAAAAGAATCAACTATAGTGAAGTTATTACACTGACGCAAACTTTTGCTTAAGAGATCACTCCCTGTGAAGGGATTTCGGCTCTTACCTCGTCAAATGAGGTGCTGGATATTCATAACCGAATACCGCTGTGCAAAGCAAAAGAAAACGTCTGTAATGTCAGTTTTTTTATAAAAAACTTGGTTCCAATAATATCATAATGGTTTGTTTTCCTTGCATTAATCAGAATTAATGCAGTCCTATCAATTAAACCATATCACACCAGAAAAGAACGAAAATACAACGTACGTATATGCCATCCGCATTCGCCACTGGGCCCCTCATCACCCGTTAGGTTACTTAATTAATGGCAGAGCGAGGGCTGGACTAGCGCGGATGCAAAACATATACAATATCTACTAGTATATATATAAATATATATAACATTCGTCCCAGGCATGATATAAGCAACATCACAGAAAAGCAATTAGCATCATAGAATTACGGATTATCTGGGAGCCTCGGGTTTCCTTTGAGCCGCAAGTGAAACCCGACGTTCCCCTGGTCGTGTGGATAGCCTGTGCAATGAAAACCTAGACCCCTACGAGCGCAGCAAGTTACCCGCCAAATCCAGAAGTGAGGCAGCCCCAATCAACAAAGTGAATGGGCCACCTAGCACTTCACGGAATCCGGTAGCTTGAGCACCCCTCCATGGGTCAACCTGTACCCCCTACGGGTGCGGCGAATAGCCCGCCAATTCTAGAGTGAGGCCCTATCCGTCTCAATGCCATGAAATGCGGGCACGTTGCCCTCTAGAATCCGGCTATTCGAGCACTCCACCGCGGGGTAATCCTAGTACAGAAAAGAAATAAATATACAATGGCGACATCGACCTCAACCCGGTCGTGCCCCAAACAAATAATATACAAACTGGAAGAGACGGCGGTTCATATGTTGGACGCTCGCCCCGTAATATCAAATGTACAAATGAATCTGAACTGTACAACTATCATTGCACCACTGACTATCCACTGCGACGATCCAGCCACAACCTCAGCACAACACAGAACATCAACATGAATGTCATGTTCGCAAACCCGTCTAAAAAAACATATAGCAGTTAGACGAGTTATACCGCTCTAATGATATTCATGGTCGCAGATAGAAATATATGCACTGAAAAACACACAATTAAAATTTCGATCAACTAAACTTTTCCAAATTGGCCCCCAAATGCAAAACCAGCACTCAAACAAATCTGGACTAAAACCAAATATTCCAAAAATCATATTTCCATGAACTAGAGCCCCAGAAAAAAAATTGGGGCACTGTAGCAAAAAAGCGTCGCAGTTCCTCGGCAAAACGTGCCATTTGGCTTGGGTTCGCGGCAGAATTTTGGAGTTAGGTGCCTAAATTTTTTTCTTAGCTCTAGTTATGCCTGCACATATTTTTAAGATACCCAAAAATTTTTTTTGAACAACTTTGAAATTCGTCAGCAAGCATGCTAATGTGGAAATACGATTCGAAAAATTTTGTCGATTGAGATTTTAATCTTGTGCAAACTAGCTAGTAAGGGTTTATGGGTTGGCTCTGATACCATGTTAGGTTATGCCAGCGCCCTGGCCATCAATTCGTGGTCAAATGCAGAATTTTAAAAAAAAAAAATGGTACTAGAACAACCCCATAAAACAGATCGACCATAAAGCCTAAGCTAGCAAACTATAAGAGGAGTTTAGAAAGGTTATACCGAATGATCCGTGTCCTTCGGTCTTTAACCATCATCCCAAGCTTTTAGAGGCCTCCATGATCTCCGGTCTCCCTCCATCGAAGATGATCCACCTGAGAATTTGTATTCCGAGCTCTTGCCTCATAGCCGAGGTAACTGGGGTACCTAGTTCGCTAAACTAGATAGCCTAGAAGATGTAGATTCTAATGATGGATTGATTTGTCTCTAAACACCCTAAGTTTCTCAACATATGAACTTGAAGGGTGGAGTTAGAAGAAGAAGCTTGAGGATGAGAGTGTGAAGCAACTCAAGAAAAATGGCTAAGTGTTGTGAGTCAAGAGATGAAGTATACAATAATATCTCAAGTCTCCAAAATATCTCAAGTCTCCAAACACAAATATCAAGCATGCCACAATAGTAACTCATGAGTCACCCTATGAGTCACCAATTGAGCCATGTCACAATAAATGCAAATGCACACCTCATCCCTCCACCTCATTAACCATTTAATCAAAAATGGTTAAAACTAAACGAGGTGTCTTCTTCTAGAAGCACCTTGTAATAAATTACAAGAATATCCTTCATCCGTATATACATACCCGTATCCGTATTCCGACAAAATACAAATACAAAAGATACGAAAATAATCCAACAATATAGTACTAGAATCCGGCTTAAACCAAAGCCCACTAGTATTATCCTTCCGAATTATGATACGTGCACAAGTGCACGTATATGATCGAACCTGCCATAAAACCATACAGCCTCTACATCGTTTCGCCCGAAGCAGGAAAACCTTCTGTGTGGGACTCTAAAGACTCGTCAATACGTTGGAAATGGGTTTAACCACAAGCACGTCAGCGGCACTAGTTGTACGTAACGACTACCCAGGTATTGAGCGAAAGGGAGGCCGACGGGCAAACTCATCCGAACCCCTACTGAGCCTATCCGTGATTCTAGCAGGGATATGGTCTGTCCCACAGCCATTAGTACGATATACTGGAGAAGGTATGTAGGTGCTCACTGGGTTGTGAGTTATACTGGACATGAGTCGTCGGGAACTGCTTGTTGGTATTATATCTATCGTCGGGTAGCAGTTCCCAGGTGGTATGAGTACAGCTTAGTCCGTTGACTTGCCATCGCTACTTCATCTCGAGTGTGTTCCCACTGCACTTTGATTACTATCCTACCACACTCAAAGGAGTCATGCAAACAGGTAGTAGTTGGGTGTAGTCCCGAATCACTTGGAGACAGTAGCGATACGATATGATTCGTCTCTTCCGGTATTGGGAGTTGATATCGCGCAGTGTTCGGAAAGCCATTACACAAAGTCCCTGGCCAGAGCAGTCGAGAAATACTGGTAAGGTACTCCAGTAGTTTCTCATGGTGTATTGGGCTCTCCTCCAGCATGACTTATCACGTTGTTAAGGGTCTGACGTTTACCATCCCCTAGGCGGATATGCGAGTATCTCAGACGAACAGACCAGACTGTACGGAGATTGTCACTGATAAGCTCAGTAGGAGTCCGGGTGAGTTTGCTCATTGGTCTTCTTATCGACAGATACCTGGGTAGCCGTTACGTGCAGCTAGTACCACTGACGGCTTGTGGTTAAACCCACTGCCCGCGTATTGTCGAGTCTTTAGAGTCCCACACAGAGGGTTTACCTGCTTCAGGCAATTGATGTAGACATCATATGGTTTTACTACTGGGCTTCGATCACGTACGTGTACTTATACACGGATGCTGATCGGGCGAACAATACTAGTGGGCTTTGGTTTAAGCTGGATCCTAGTATTGTACTATTGGATTGTTATTGTCTCAGTGTATCTGTATTTTTCGGAATACGGATACGAGTATGTATATACGGTGAGGGGCATTCTTGTAATATGGCAAAGCATGCTTCTAGAAGGAGCCACCTCATTATTGGTTTTATCCATTTACTTAAATGGATTAATGAGGTGGAAATGGAGGAGACTTTGGTGGCATGGTGAGGAATGGCTATTTTGATTAGTTTATTCATCTTGACTCACTATTGAAGCATGTGTGCATTATTCTATGGATTTTAATCCCATGGCTCAATAAGTGAGTAGAAGATATTAGCCATTTCTCTCCTCTCACTTATTCATTCTAGACTTGGTATTATTTTCTTGAGTTGCTCTCCTCTCATACTCTCTTGAGTTTCTCCATCTCCTTCTTCCTCTAAACTAAACCCTAATCCTTCACATGTATTGTGTGCCATAGGGTTTAGTGAGATTAAACAATTCTTTAGACTTTCTACATCTTCAAGGCTAGTTGGTTTAGCGAACCATCTTCCTTAGTTACCTCATTTAGAGGTTGAAACTTGGAGCACATTCTCTCGCGGTGGATCAACTTTGACGCAAGAAGGCCGATGGAGCTAGCCCGATCCGATCACCGAGGAACCTTGGAGAGGAGCGCTAGAGGACCCGAAGGACCGTATCTTGGAGGTATAACATTCTAACATATAGTTAAACCTCTAGATAGATTAGCTAGTTAAGGCTTTAGTAAAGATCCTGGAGTTTTAGCCGGTGTTGCGTAGTCAAACATTATCGTTTTTGAAAATTCCGCCTCCCCGCGAACCGCGGGGTGCGTGACATCGGCTTACATGATATTGTACGACGATTGATACCGTACGAACTATATGATATTTTGACTGGTACCCTCGATTTTGAGGATGTCGTACGATGGATTTTACCGTCGAGATGCATATGATGATTGATCCGCACTCTTAACTCGAGGATGTCGTACGATGGATATTACCGTGCGTGATGATATGAGGCTGGATCGCCGACTATTAGATATATCGACTCGGAATATTATAGATTTCTTGTCACCATCGATTAGGTTCTTAGTTGGTCTTTAGTTGCTTAGATATATGTTAACTTAGGCTCGAGGTATACCTATTTTCAAAACTGACGAATCGTAGGCTTTTTCAAAGAATTAACCGAGGGACGCTATGGATTTTCAAAAAGATATCTCTTTTCTCAAAAACACCGTAGTCCCTACTTTTCTAAAAACAACTATTCATGCTATTTAAACATGATAAACGGTATAACTCGTATATAGGTTTATATACCTTATTGTTGCTTTCACTGTTTACTTTCTGTTATGATCTCATCTGCTAGGACACCTGCACCATTACCGATGATGCGTATGTTGCACGTACACTCGCTTGCCGGCTCACACACATCATCATCGGTAATTGCCATGCCACGCACACTGTAATAACCTTTATTACATTGTTTACGCTGTTAGTTGTAGCCAAGTAGCATTGTTTAGCATTCCGATATCATATGCTAGTTTTGACATTTCATTTCGTACTTAGATGCCACATGCATTTGTTTACCTACATTCTGATTATATACTGCAGTTGAGCTCTATGACGATATTCATTGTTCATTATTAACTCATGATTTTGAGATTCTGATTTTCATGAGATTTCTGGATTTGGGGAAACCGCATGTGAATTTGAAAACAGATACTAAATTTTAAAAGAAAATGTGATTTCTTGTATATGATGTCTGGCGTCCACCATGAGTTTTCTCGGTTATTGAGCCACGTATGTACATATACCTGATTCGAGGAGTGAGGAGACGCCGTCCGCGGGTACATGGTGGACCGGGTGCGGTATCCCAGGACAAGAAGATCGTATAGAAAGGCGTTGAGCCCGGCAGGGAAGCACTACCGACCGGTGATATTTGGCGCGACGGATATCCGAAGGATACCGACCGCAGTCGTGAGATCAAATGATATGGGCCGATCCGGACAGACGGAGCCCGAGATATATGAGGATTTTGTGTCGCTGATGGACACGGTTTTCCTGATGCTTTCGAATGTCGATGTTGGGCATTCAGATTTTCTCATGATTTTGTGTGTCGACGCTGGACACACCCACTTGTTGATGCATTTGCATTCATGCATAACATACATGACATGCGGTTACCTTATGACACGGACACGAGTACTTGTCCTTACAATCGGCCTATATGACTACTCATACTACTACTCGCAGTTAATGTGTTATTACTATTATTTTATTTTACTGTATGACCTAGGAGATAGTCATACATTCGGTTTCTACTCGGTGATATTTTCTACTCACGAGTTGGCAACTCACCCCCATTGTGCCACGGTTTCTTGCAGGTTTAGCTGTACAGGTTCCGTAGGGGCTTCGCTGGCACACCACTTTCTTCCGGGTGATTGCTTTGGTAGGTGGGTTCACTTGCATCGTGACCAACATTGTACTTTATTATTTATTCTATTGTATCTAGTAAGCTCCATCAACCAGACTTGTATATTTCATAGACTTAGAAACCATCGTTTGTATATTCTTTTGGACTTGAGTCGTCATTATGTATTACTATTATTCATGTTTTCTTGACGATGCTCGTTTTCTTTACTTTATTTCTGAGTTTTAATCCTCGCCTCTGGCGTTGTATATTTATATCTTGCGTGGTTGTTTCCTCCATTGGGTGAAGAGCTAGCTCCCTCTTGGGGATGCCTTTTATTATATTACTTGTATTGTTTTTGGGTTAAAGTATACAAAGGAGGTGTTGCCGAAATTTCGAATGACAAAAAGGTTTTCAGTTAGTTACAAATGTAGTGTTTTCATATATTACTACTTATGTACATATATATAAAAATTAAATTTGATTTCAGTAAACCTTATTTCAAACTGCACCTCCACTATTTCCCTAAAAGGTTTAGATTTATGGGCTTTTGGCTTACTTGAATTAGGTGGGGTCCTATAGACTTCACATGATTCATGTGCCAGTCATGTGGCAATTCCAGGTCGTGACAAAGTTGGTATCAGAGCGTTAGGTTTAACCTTAGTTCGAGTCTAGGTTTGACTATGCGGAGTCTTGAGCGTATATATATTTCGAAACTTAGGCTTGACCTTACGGAACATAGACTTGGCCGAGGGGGTATTAGACCCGAAATTTCGTCGCGTAGGTTAACTTTGGTTGATGGAGTAGGTGACTTAAGTAAAGTGACGTACCGTGGGTATGTTCCGCGGCATACTTACGATACGCCACTTCGCTTAAGAAGCCTTAGGATGTACATTTCTTATGCATTGTATTTCTATTCGTTCCTATGATCTATCCTCATCGATATCGGATTGTGGTTTCCGTTACCTTGGCTACATGAGCTGAGCGAGCTGCAGCTAAAGTTGCAGTCAGCACGAGCTCGTCAGGGATGAGGACTGACCAGGATGTATTTCGGTGGCGCACAAACGCATTGAATTATTGTCTTGCTAAGATTTCTTGTTGACCCGAGCATTTGAGATCTACACCATATGACCGGGCCATTGCTAGAGGCCAGCCAGTTTGCGAAGGTTATTAAAGTACCGTCTACTCCAGATGATTGAGACGTTGTCTACCGTGCAGACAGATGAGCCAGCTGTAGCTGAGTTTGATAAGATATCGCCCCCAGACCTTTGAAGCTGATGCAGCATGAGCTTATACACAGAGATGTTATAGGAGATCGCTAGTCACCTTGGATGAATGACTAGGACATGTTGTTCATTTGGATACTCCAATGCGAGATCGTCAAATTGACTAACATCAGCAAGAAGAGGACATCACACAGGCATGTTGTGGGTCGATCGAGACAGGACGAGCGTAAGCGCATCACTCCGATAATTTGGACGAGTTCCCGAGGACGTTTTGGCCAGATACTTACTATAGGATATTAGAGATACCAAGTTCGTAGCTTCGAAAAAGGAGACTCTAGATATGACTACAGCCAAATGGAGCGCCGTCCACACAGCTACGAAAAGATGATTCCAAGTTGGTCCATACCAAGGGAAGCGGAGTAAGAGATTCGTACGAGATCTTGACGAGATGACGTTCCACTCCGTTGATGTCAGAGATTTAACACGCATGTAGAGGCGTTGAATGCTGCCATAATTCCAGAGAAAGGTCATGAAGAGAATGCAGCTGTTCTGGAACAAGAAACGGATTGAACATAGAGTGCCAACTTTCGAGAAGTCCTGCAGAGATAAGATTTGGGAGAGACCCGACAGGATCTTCTTGGAATACTATACGAGAAGACTTGGACCCAGGATCGATCGTATCATGCACACTCAGTAGGCCAGAGTTCGCTATCATTGACGAGATACGTTACGAATGACCATGTTAATTGGTCAGGAGATCTTCAAAGAAGCGCCTGTTAGTTATATATATGCCCTAGAGGCCATTACTGCACATACGATGTATATTGTAGTGGATGCTTGGACATATATAGGGAGGACTTTCTTGCTCGACATGATAGTAATGCTATCTGGTTGCCCTTTATCTTAACATGTACTCTGATTGTCTCTATGTTACATGTTGATAAAGACCTTAGGATGAGTACTTGACTACCAAGACTATGATGCAGATCATATGAGTGGGGACAGAGTAGTCGCCAAGTACATCCTTCAAATGTTCCTAGTCATGGGAGTACCGAGACAGGGCATCGATACTCCAGAGTAGACTAGCGTATGCGCTTCTTGACCCATATGATGGGTGATGGATGATCCCGTATCCATTGGTGTTTGACATCAGAGAAGGTATACGGGTGCTCAGTGGAGACTGGGTACATTGGACGGACTCGCCGAGAACTCCCAGATGGTATTATACCTCACGTCAGATGGCAGTTCTCTGGTGACACTGGTACAGGTTAGTCTGTAGACCCGAGATCGTCATAGAGTCTTGTTTGATTCCCACTGTGCTTTGATTTCCATCATACCACGTCCAAGAGGGCGTGCAAAAAGGTGGCTTTTGGGTACAGTCCCGAATCATATGGAGGCAATGAGCGATAGAAGGGGTTTCGTCTCTCCCGGTATAGGGAGTTGAAGTTGCGCTGTGTTCGATTGGCTATAACTGGAAATCCCTGGCCAGGGTTGCTGAGATTTACTGGTAAGTGTTATCAGTAGTTTCTCGAACTGTTATGGACCTCATATTGACATGACTTATCAAGCTACTGGGGTCTGACGTTTACCACCCCTAAGCGTGATATGCGACATATCAGACGAAGAGACCGGATTGTACGGGAGTGTTACTGATTGGATTCGCAGGAGAATGTACAGGCTTGCTTGTTGATCTTCTAATCGCTCAATACCTGGGTGGCTGTTATGTTTAGCCGACCGCTTGCAGCTTGTGTGTGTTTGATATGATCATCACCTACTGCCGGCGTATTGACGATTCTTTAGAGTCCTACACAGAGGTTTCCTGGCTCAGGCAAAACGGAGTAGGAGCACATATGTGATACGTGCGGGACCAGGAATAATACGTGTATGCGATACCGTATTAGATTCTCGCGATATGAGATATCGGTCGGGTATATGTGATATAGCCGGGTCATCGGATCAAGTGTTGATTCGATGAACTGATACAGATTATATTAGTCGGTTATTTGTGAAATAGTCGAATTATCGGATCAAGTGTTGATTCGATAATTTAATTTATAATTATATATTTGATATATTATATTACATTAACTAATATAAGCTCACTTAAAGATTCTTTTTCTCACTTAGATAATACAATGATATATATGTGATATATGTTAATTGTATTATTTTATTTTGTTACAAAATATATTATATATGTGATATATAATATTTTAACAAGTTATGATTACAAATGCAACATGTTTTGTGGAGATTAAACATAGTTAGGGTTTGATTTGGGTTAGCTTTTTCATGAAGCTTCTAGAAGCTTTATTTTTGTTTTAAGCAAAGATATTTTTGTGTAGATATTTTATTAACCTAACCCAAACCCTTTACTCTAGTTAACTCTCTACATGGGTTAAGTCTTTATTCTTAACCATGGGTTGCAATTGTAACCATAGAATGATAATTCATTATTCATCACAAAGTAATTTCTTCTTCTTCTTCTTCCTTAGAGAAAATCTTTCTAGCTTTTTCTTATGTGATAATTTTGAGCGAGAAATTGAAAACAAATGAGAGCTAAATTCCTACTTCATCATCCTCATCTATTCTAGCCACTTAGATTAGGGTGTTTGCTTTGCTAATACTTGATTAGTAAAGCAAGAGCTTTGGCTTGAGTTTCTTCAAGGTAGATCATCTTTGTTGTTGAAGATTGGAAGCAAGCTTGCATTTTTCTCTTCATGGAGCCTCTCTTGAGTCCAGGTACTCGATGATCGTAATGAAGGGACCTCAACACGGAGCTTTAGAAGTGAAGGAACGGACTACAAAGGTTGTAATCCCTAACTCTTAGATGTAAAGTTGTTTACATGCTTTGTTATTCCTAATTCTCTAGTTAAGATCTTGGTTAGGGTTTGTTTAGCACCCCAAAATTTTTAAAGTAGCATGATTGATGCTTGCCAAAACCTTCACAAGGTGCTAAGCTAACCCTACAGTGGTTTCAGAGCCAAGCTAGAGCTTTAGGCATTGTCTGGTTGAAGTTTGAAGTCCGATCGAACCCCGAACCCCCGATTCAAACCCCTTCTCTGGAAATTTTTTAAAAGTTGAAATTTTTCATATTAAAAATACTCAGAAAATCATGCAGGGAATTCTAAGAATTACTGTGAAGTACGAAACCCTAACTCCCTTAAGAGACCGCGAAACCGCGGCCAAACCATGCCTTTGGCGGCGGTTCCGCGACCATCTTTTGGAGTTAGGGGCTAATACTTCAGGGGTTTATTCTTGGGTACTTTTTAATGCTTCTGGGAATTTTTAATTCTACTCAAGTGTTGAGCTTTCTGGGAAATATTGGGAACTCGTTGATTCGATCGGAAATTTAACATCGTTTAGATTTCCGGGTAATTTAGAACGTGTTAAAAAGTTCGAACGGATATCAATAACTCACTTTTTCCCCTGCCGGAAAATTTCCAAGTGTTGGATTTTTTCCTTAGTTAAAGAACATTCACAGTCGTGCAAGTAACGCGGTGGACCCTCTAGAAGAACTAAAACCTTAACCCGATTATGTGACCGTAAGAACCGCCTCTAAACCTTAGGGTTTGTGGCAGTACGGCGTTGCCACATGTGAAGCGTTGGTTTGACCCTTCTACGGCTGGACCATTGGTACTGTGGCATGTGATGGATGCCTTTAAACTAATTTCAAGTGTTGAGAACTATTGGGAAATCTTGGGTGTTTGATTATTCGATCGGAAAGTTTAACATTGTCTATTTATCTGGATTGTGATACAATATTTGGAATCCACAAGTAGTTATGAGATAACTAATTTGAACGTTATAAATCTAGCAGTTTAGTCTCATTTGATCTGTTGCCACGGGATTTTGATATGATCAAAAGTCCGTCGCAATCACGTAGCGTACGCGGATATTCGCCGGGTAAACTTAATAGATAGCCACGCCCCAAAGCCCCGACCAAGTGACTGTAGGCGAACCCCGTCGCCAAAAGCATCCGTTCGGGTGCTCGCGGCAGCGGTGTTCCGCCTTAGTGAACTTCGTTGACGGCATCCGGGGGTGTAGCCGTCTACTAAAGTTTCCGACGAGCATTCGATCAGTATGTCGGGAATCTTGTTGAATTGCCCAACTTGATATTGAAAAGAGTTTTCGATATTGAGACTAAAATGCGGGGTTTATAATTGTTAGGCATGCGATGTCTAAGGAATTCATTTGGTTAGGCATGAGATGTCTAAGGAGGTTGCGAATTCCAACTGTTGTAGTTTTACACTTTCTTTTCTGCGACCGTAAGTGTAATATGTGGTGTATCGCCTGTTTCGTTACTATACATCAACGACAATTGGGATACGCATGTTTACTTACGTTGATGACATATGATGTTATGTGTTGCTGTGATATGTTATATTGGATTGTCGCGTTTTGAATAGCCGGGGGTTTTATGTGAGATGAGAGTTTTTCTTTTTCATTCATGTAAAATTCAATTATATGTAATATTCTTTTATTGGGGCACTTCCGGGTTGAGGATGATGTCACCATTGTATATTATTTACTTTTCCGCATTAGGATAGACCCAAGGCGGGGAGCACAAGTAACCGGGTTCTAGGGTCCAGTGGGAGGCCATTTCGACGAGTCGAGACCGGGTCTCCTAACCCTAGAATTGGCAATGTTGCTTGCCGCTCTCGTAGGGGTCTAGGGATGTGGGTTTGGCTATTCATCGCGACCGTGGAATCCGTATTTTATACAAGCTCGAAATAAAGCACGGACGTCCTAGTATATCCAATATTTCATATGTTATTTTCTGCTGCAATGTTCTGTGATGAGATCATATTACTGCCTGAGACGAATGTTTATATTATATATATGAGATATATATTATATATTGTTGATTTCGTTTCATATCTGATACTTGTGAAGCATATTAAAATGGGACTTCATTAATGAGATTAATGAAACTAAAAGAAACCTAAAAATGTTGTGGAATCGAATTTTCAAAAACATGTAGCTCTAGTTCTTGCTTTGCATAGCGGTGTTCCTTGTAGAACATCCAACACCTTATTCGATAAGGAAAGAGCCGAGATCCCTTCACCGGGAATGGCCTCTTTAGCAATAACTGGCAGATACTACAACCCTCGGTTTTGTCTTTTGATTGCTTTTCAAGTTTTTGCTTTGCATAGTGGTATTTGTGAAATATCCTGCACCTTATTCGATAAGGAAAGAGCCGAGATTCCTTCACCGGGAGTGACCTCTTTAGCAAAACTAGCAAAGGCCTCAAAAACACTCCATTTAAACCATTTGATTCTACAACGATATCAAGTTCATTACGCAAAGGGTTTTCTTAAAAACCTGTCGTAGCCCTCCGTCATTTCAGATAAGTACTTTATAGTATTCGTACTGCGTTTGTTGGCTTTCGTCAAGGCGTAGTGTGCGGTAGCTGTTGGGTTAACCTAGCACCTCATGAAGGGTTTGGAACCATCACATGTACCAAAGATGGAATTTTTAGGGTGCTAAGTTAACAAACAAAGAATCGTTCCTAGAAAAATTAGGGTTTCATAACTTTACAAGAAACAAAGGCTAGGGTTTTGAGAGTACAACCTTTGTAGCTCCCTATGCTGGACTCCTTGGCCACTTGAGGGTTAGAGGAGGGTTCGCTTGAAGTCTCCTAGTGTCCACGACGATCCACCCGAAGCTTCTTTGTCCAAGCTATCGACTTCACTTTTCCAAGAGAATGAAATGAAGCTAACACTCTAAACAAGTGGGCTAGACTTGTGTAGAATGATGTTGTGGTTCTAATTCTCACTTCAAAATCCTATCTTGTTAAGTATATAGCTCACTACAAAAGTCTAGAGAGCAAAAGAGGAAGGAAGAAGAAGATGATGGCTATTCTTTTAACAAGAGTGAAAAGAATGACTCTTGTTAAGAAAAATGAAAATATATGTATATATATTTTCTTATTCTCATCTCAAACCATGGTTGAACAATGAATATATTATTGAATTTGAGTTAAAACACAAAAGGAAAGTTTACCCAAGGTTAAAAGGTGGGTGAGAATGGTTAGGTCAAAGAAGAGTGTAGAAACAAATCCATGATAACCATTTCCCTTTTTCATTTTGTTTTAAATCAAATGCAATAAAAATCCATATATAAAACCATGGTGTGAGTCTTATATTGCCACCATTTTCATGTATGTACAACCATGAAGGATGTATGTATGTATGTATGTATGTATGTATGTGTGTATGCATATCAATATGTGCATGAATCTAAAAAGAGAACATACATGCATGCATACATCCATCAAATACAAGAAAGGATTTCTAGTGAGAAACTAATGGTTAAATGATAAATCAACACTTGATTTATCAATCCGGCCATATCACATATGACCCTAACCAAAAGCAAGTCACCCGATTAATATACGGTATCTCATACGCGCATCTAACCGGGCCCATGCGCATATCGCATATGCGCTCCACAACGTTTCGCCTGGACTAGGTAACTCCTTTGTGGGACTCTAAGACTCGTCAATACGCCGGCAGTGGGTGATGATCATATCAAGCACCCTCAAGCCGCAAGCGGTCAGCTAAACGTAACGGCCACCCGGGTATTGAACGATCAGAAGAGAACAAGCGAACCTGCTACAACTCCCGTCAAGCCAACCGACAACACTACCGTGCAGTCCGGTCTCCTCGTCTGATATGTCGCATATCAAGTCTAGGGGTGGTAAACGTCAGACCCCAATAACCGATAAGTCGTGCCGATGTGAGGCTCATAACGGGTCGAGAAACTACTGGTAACACTTACCAGTAAATATCCAATCAGCCTTGGCCAGGGACTTCCCTGTTACGGCCAATCGAGCACAGTGCAACATCAACCCCCAATACCGGGAGAGACGAAACCCCTCCTATCGCTCATTGCCTCCATGTGACTCGAGACTGTACCCAAAAACCACCGTTTTGCACGCCCTCATGGACGTGGTAAGGTGGAAATCAAAGTACAGTGGGAATCACACAAGACTCTATGACGATCTCGGGTTTACAGACTAACCTGCACAAGTGTCACCTGAGAACTGCCATCTGACGTGAGGTATAATACCATCTGGGAGTTCTTGGCGAGTCCGTCCAGTGTACCCAGTCTCCACTGAGCACCCGTATACCATCTCTGATGTCAAACACCAATGGATATGGGATCATCCATCGCCCATCTCATGGGTCGAGAAGCGTATACGCTAGTCTACACTGGTATATCGATGCCCCGTCTCGATACACCCACGACTAGGGATCTTGAAGGATGTACTTGTGGACTACCATGTCCCTACTAGTATGATCCGTATCATAGTCCAGGTAGTCAAGTACACATCCTAAGGGCTTTACCAACATGTAACTATAAGACAGTATAAAGAGACAAGTATACATGTTAAGATAAAGAGCAACCAAATAGCATACTATCATATCGAGCAAGAAAGTCATCTCTATATATGTCCAAGCATCCAATATAATATACATCATCTGTACAATACTGGGCTCTAGGGCATACATACAACTAACAATAGCTATTTATGCTTATCTGCATAAGCATATGATGCGATTGAGTTAGGGTAGTCGTGCGACTTTGTTGGCTTTCGTCAAGGGCCGTGCGGGTGGGTTTAATTCAATCGGGAAATGACGGGTTAGACTTGACTAGTAGCCTATGGTTTGTTGGCTTTCGTCAAGGTCATAGGATGCTAGGGGTAAAATATTATTGGGAATTTCAAGAGTTGAAATTTGCAATGAGATTGCATACCTTCTATGAGATAGTTGGATCCTGATACCCGCTGCGAGTAAGAGTTACTCCTGGGAGAGTTTAACACATCACAATTAGCCGATCAAGTAGGTGTCTAGAAAGGTGTCAACGAGGTTAAGCCTCTGGGAAAACAAGGTTTATTTTAATTAGGTCCGTGCGAAAGCATGGGGAACCTCCCTCAAAGTACCGGCACTGGCCTGGCTAAAAGATTGGCGAACTTGTAGAGTGTAATTAATCCCGGTTAGTCATTCCTTTTAGGGTTTGAAGGAAGATTTGACTAAAACAGTGGGAGACATCCTAATTAGATATATTAATAACCAATCTAATCTTGCAAGAGCATACGCTGAGTGTTTTCTTCTCTCTCTCTCCAGGTAGCGACCATGTCACGCCTTAATCAAAATAATAATACGGATGTATTGACCGAACCCGCTTGTTATACCGCGCTAGGGAACGTTGGTCCCACTCCAACTTATAATTGTTATAAGACAGAGCAGGAAATAGGGGATTACCAGAATTCCCATGCCGCCCAAACGAAGAAAGTACATGCTGATGCATCTTCTTCGGGTGTGTTCATCACCGTGAACTGTTTCTCAGTATCCTTTACGTCCTGAGTATGAGATACCGGATCAGGATCCCGCAAATGCAATCTGTTACATGGGCTACAGATAGGTAGAGAACTGAGAACGGGTGATAAGTTTCAAGAGTTGGAAATGATGCAAGTGTTGCAGCCAAGTCTGTTGGCAGTTATCACCCTCTATTAACAAATACAGTGATTCATGAACGAATGTTATTAGATACCGAACCTGATATACAACATCATATCAGTATCTTTATTTAGTAAAGTAGGATATAATTTTGTAATGTTACATAATGTTTTGAACATTTCCTATATCGAGAGTTGATCGGTTCAGGCACATTATCTAAAAGCATAGACATTCTAAATCAAACCACAGTTCTTAATGTACAGAACACACACAAGAGGAAGAGTTCAGAAATGAACGAATCTTTATTGAGGCATTGTAGACTAGGTCATATCAATGCGACCCGACTAGCTGAAGTTAAATAAAGATGCATATTTAAGTTAGTTTGGATTTACATCTTGTAAAACTTGCCAGTCATGTCACAAAGATAAAATGACCACAGCTCCGTTTATTAGAAACAGAGAAAGAGTTGGTGAACTCTTGGGATTGATACATGATAATGTATGTAAAAGTCCCCTGTCTACAAATGCCAAGACCGGTTCTTTGTACTTCATTACATTCACTGATTATCTCTCAAGATCCGGATATATGTTCCTGTTGAAACACAAGTCTGAAACTTTTAAGAATTTCAATGAATATAAGTTAGAAGTAGAGAACCAAAAACGGGTATAAGTATTATGTCCTTTGATGAGATCAAGGAGGAGAATACTTGAGCACAGAATTCCTGGACCATTCTAAAGGAGAATGAGATTCTCTCTCAGCATTACTCCTCCGAATACACCACAGCACGTCAGTGTATTGGGGCGGAGCAATCGCACCCTATAAAATATGGTGTGCTCTATGATGAGTACTACTGAGTTGCCTATTTTCTTTTGGGAGTTATGCACTTGAGAAGCTGCATACCTATTGAATAGGGTTCCAATCAAATCAGATGCCTACCACTCTATATGTGATATGGTATGGGAAGAGCTCATCTCTTAAGAATGTTAAGATTTGGGGTTGTCCGGCCTATGTCTAAAAGCAAAATCCGGACAAGCTCGAGGCAAGGTCAGTTTTGTGGAAGTTTGTTGGATATCCCAAGCATTTGAAAGGGAATATCTTCTACCAACATGAGGAACAAAAGATATTTTGTTTTCTCAACATACCACCTTTCGGAAAGGGAATTTCTTGTGAAGAAATTAGTGGTCATAAGGTAGAACTGGAAAAAGTTCCAGCTATACAAACTGCAGCTGATGATTTGGTAGAACCAAAGAATTCAATAGTTTCCAACGAACCTCAGCCTCTCCGCCGATCTAGTAGGGTTCCTCACCCACCTGAGAGATACTTCGGTTTTCTCTATGACAGTAGGAGCGAGGATTGCATCATGAGATGATGGCCCAACTAGTTTCGAGCAGGCCATCAAGAGTGGGGACTCTGTAAGAATGGCTGGATGCTTAGCGATCTGAGATGGAATCCATATACACCAAAAAGTATGGACTTTGGTTGCTTTATCTGAAGAGTTAAATCCCCATCAGGAACAAGTATATCTTGAGAAGATTACTTGGTGTACATGGAAAAGTTGAGACTTTCAAAGCTATGCTTAAGTCCATCCAGATCCTACTTGCCACTGCTACATACCATGACTACGATATCTGGCGGTTGGGTGCCATGACTGCTTTTCTAAATGATGATTTGGAAGAGAGCATCTATAAGTACACAGCCAGAAGGCTTCATAGACAGTGGGAGCAGCGGAAAAGTTGCAAGATGTTTTATGGGATAAATCAAGCATCGCAGAGTTGGAACATCTGTTTTGATGTGGTAGTCAAAGCGATTGACTTCATCAAAATGGTAGATGAACCTTGTATATACAAAAAGGTAGTAGGGAGTATGGTGGTGATCCTCGTATAGTACATGGATGACATACTCTTGATAGGGAAGGAGTTTCCTATGCTACGCTCGGTCAATCTCCTCTTATCACAAAGATTTTCCATATAGGATCAAGCTGATACCTCCTAAATCCTGGGTTGTGGATCTATGAGATAGATCTAATTGGATGTTAGAATTCTCACTAGTTATAGTGAGATGGTATCAATCGATCCTGGAGAGAATCACTGGAAAGGTTCCAGGGTGATAAGGACGACTGAATGTCAGTTGCAGGCATAGTCTTTACCCTCAGTGGAGGGACGGTATGTTGGAAGAGTTCCAAGCTAGATACCGTGACTTACTAGACGATTAAAGGCAAGGTACATCATTACCAAGGATCCTACCAAAGAGGCAGTCTGGATATATATAAGTTCATGAGATGAACTTCGTTCCTGCCATTGTGTGACAATGGAGTTGTGGCTTATGCCTAGGAACCCCCCCGTCCCATCTGTAGTCCAGACATATTCTTAGGCAGTATCACCTGATCATGGAGATGGTTGATCTCCAGGGAGATCGAGGTTAGGAGAGTAGACACAGAGGACAACAACGCGGATCCACTCACAAAGGTCTATTTCTCAGTAGAGACTTTTATGGGATGGTTGAGTATGAGATACTTCAACCACAGCTTATTGTTGGATATGAGATACTACAACAGATGGCCCTAGTGCAAGTGGGAGATTGTTAGTTATATATATGCCCTAGAGGCCATTACTGCACATACGATGTATATTGTAGCGGATGCTTGGACATATATAGGGAGGACTTTCTTGCTCGACATGATAGTATGCTATCTGGTTGCCCTTTATCTTAACATGTACTTTGATTGTCTCTATGTTACATGTTGATAAAGCCCTTAGGATGAGTACTTGACTACCAGGACTATGATGCAGATCATACTAGTGGGGATAGAGTAGTCTCTATGTTACATGTTGATAAAGCCCTTAGGATGAGTACTTGACTACCAGGACTATGATGCAGATCATACTAGTGGGGATAGAGTAGTCGCCAAGTACATCCTTCAAATGTTCCTAGTCATGGGAGTACCGAGACAGGGCATCGATACTCCAGAGTAGACTAGCGTATGCGCTTCTTGACCCATATGATGGGCGATGGATGATCCCGTATCCATTGGTGTTTGACATCAGAGAAGGTATACGGGTGCTCAGTGGAGACTGGGTACACTGGACGGACTCGTCGAGAACTCCCAGATGGTATTATACCTCACATCAGATGGCAGTTCTCTGGTGACACTGGTACATGTTAGTCTGTAGACCCGAGATCGTCATAGAGTCTTGTGTGATTCCCACCATGCTTTGATTTCCATTATACCACGTCCAAGAGGGCATGCAAAAAGGTGGATTTTGGGTATAGTCCCGAATCATATGGAGGCAATGAGCGATAGGAGGGGTTTCATCTCTCCCGGTATAGGGAGTTGATGTTGCCTGTGTTCGATTGGCTATAACTGGAAATCCCTGACCAGGGTTGCCGAGATTTACTGGTAAGTGTTATCAGTAGTTTCTCGAACTATTATGGACCTCATATCGACACGACTTATCAAGCTACTAGGGTCTGACGTTTACCACCTCTAGGCGAGATATGCGACATATCAGACGAAGAGACCGGACTGTACGGGAGTGTTACTGATTAGATTCGCAGGAGAATGTATAGGCTTGCTTGTTGATCTTCTGATCACTCAATACCTAGGTGGCTGTTATGTTTAGCTGACCGCTTGCAGCTTGTAGGGGTTTGATATGATCATCACCTACTGCCGGCGTATTGACGATTCTTTAGAGTCCTACATAGAGGTTTCCTGGCTCAGGAAAAACGGAGTAGGAGTACATATGTGATATGTGCGGGACCGGAAATAATACATGTATGCGATACCGTATTAGATTCTCGCGATATGAGATATCAGCCGGGTATATGTGATATAGCCGGGTCATTGGACCAAGTGTTGATTCGATGAACTGATACAGATTATATTAGTCGGTTATTTGTAAAATAGCCGGATTATCAGATCAAGTGTTGATTCGATAATTTAATGTATAATTATATATTTGATATATTATATTATATTAACTAATATAAGCTCACTTAAAGATTCTTTTTCTCACTTTGATAATACATTGATATATATATGATATATGTTAATTGTATTATTTTATTTTGTTACAAAATATATTATATATGTGATATATAATATTGTAACAAGTTATGATTACAAATGCAACATGTTTTGTGGAGATTAAATATAGTTAGGTTTTGATTTGGGTTAGCTTTTTCATGAAGCTTCTACAAGCTTTATTTTTGTTTTAAGCAAAAATATTTTTGTGTAGATATTTTATTAACCCAACCCAAACCCTTTACCCTAGTTAACTCTCTACATGGGTTAAGTCTTTATTCTTAACCATGGGTTGCAATTGTAACCATAGAATGATAATTCATTATTCATCACTAGTAATTTCTTCTTCTTCTTCTTCCTTTGAGAAAAGCTTTCTAGCTTTTTCTTATGTGATGATTTTGAGTGAGAAATTGAAAACAAATGAGAGCTAAATTCCTACTTCATCATCCTCATCTATTCTAGCCACTTAGATTAGGGCGTTTGCTTTGCTAATACTTGATTAGTAAACCAAGAGCTTGGGCTTGAGTTTCTTCAAGGTAGATCATCTTTGTTGTTGAAGATTGGAAGCAAGCTTGCATTTTTCTCTTCATGGAGCCTCTCTTGAGTCCGGGTACTCGATGATCGCGGCGAAGGGACCTCAACACGGAGCTTTAGAAGTGAAGGAACGGACTACAAAGGTTGTAATCCCTAACTCTTAGATGTAAAGTTGTTTACATTCTTTGTTATTCCTAATTCTCTAGTTAAGATCTTGGTTAGGGTTTGTTTAGCACCCCAAAAATTTTAAAGTAGCTTAATTGATGCGTGCCAAAACCTTCATAAGGTGCTAAGCTAACCCTACAGCGCCAGAACGGGACTGTTTCCGTCAGTACTTCGAATCGGACCGTTGAGCCCAGGAGGCATATAATTGGTAATCCGTAGAGAGAAATGGGGACCTAAAAGCAGAAGGCGCCAGACCGTAAATAGGAGGCAAGTAGATATCTTGCTCTGCCAGCCTTAGATGCACCAGCACCTTTCGACATTGAAGGAGTGGCACATCGACAACAGTTATTTAAGATTTGCGACTTGGTGATTCAGATATCACGTTTCCATCGTTTTGAGTCTGGCATTTTAAGGATTTCGTTTCATGGTTGATATTTCTTATGTGCACCACAGTTGCACTTGATTCGTATTTTCGTGTATCAGTTGTACCGATTTTCATTTTTGCGCATACCCATTTACACTTGATTTTGATTTTACGCACTACGAGGTACTTGATTTTGATTTCGTGTATACAGTATGCACATGATTTGGACTTATGGATTCGAGGTGGTTTACGAGCACTTTCAGTATTTGATATGGTTTTGTGCACGCATCTGCACACGTTTACGAGTTCATATACTGCGGTATATTTGATTTGATTTGGTGAATGTCGTATACCGTTGATTTCGATTTCGATTTCGATATATGATATTTGTTTTTGTCCACCCTAGTGCACTGGATTTATGTTTTCGTGCACCTTGTGCACTTGATGGAGATTCTTGCGCACACTTAGCACACTTGATATGATTTTGTGCACACAAATGCACCTAATTGAGATTCTTCGTGCATATTAGATGCACTTGATGTTGTTGTCAGGCACACCCGTTGCACTTGACAGATATTTTCGTGCACACCAGTTGCACTCAGTTTTGTTTCTGTGCACATTCGTGGCACTGTATTCGATTTCAATTTCCGTGCGCACCAGACGCACATAGAATTCTTTACATACATTTTCGGGATTGGTTTCTTTCGAGCAGCGTGTTTTATGATATACATTATACGGTTTAAAGCCGAGCAGTACTAGTCTGAGGATAGTACCTGAGTATTTTTGCATGCATCGATAGTTACCGAGGGGATTTTCAAAATGAGCTATAGTCTCCATATTTTTCCTACGTGTCCATGATGACACGAAATTTTATAAAGAAAAACCCCCCTTCTAAATCATTGTCAAAGGCGGGACGAATATGTTGAACAAAGGGTATACATATATAGCTATTTTTTTTTATAATGAACGTCCGCTACATGAACCGTGGTTTGCGCATCGCGCAGTGATTTGAAAGAGATTTTTTATGCGTTTTTATTCGGTTGTTCAGACAACTTCACAACGATGCGTACTATATATATATAGCCATAACTACATTATACTTGATCTTGACAATGTATTATGAAACTGATATTTTCATATTAACTCCGATGATTGCATGACGCTTGATGGAGTGTTGATTTTGAGTTTTGCCCTCGCTTTCCTCCGCATATATTGCGCTAGGGTATGCTTTATGTATTCTTGATTTCGGAGCCCCGACGACTTGATTGTTTTGCTGAAATGTTTTAGTAATTGGGGGAGTTTAAATTTAAATTCGGGGACCGAATTTATTTAGGGGGGAAGATTGTAACATTTCAGGAAAATAAAATATTATTTTCGGAATTTAAATAATTAAAATAATAAATTTCATGAATATTTTTAAATATGAGAATTAGTTTTAATGAAAGGGTATAATTATATACCGATAATTTGGAAAATATTTGAAAATTTATATCAAATATTGATTTTGAAAGAATTTATGTGATTTAGACATTTTATAAATTTTTATACAATTAATTATATACAAGTTTATTGTTAAACTTGATTAATATTTCCCTTATCATGCATTAATCCGGTTTATGCAATTGACATGCACCATAGCATGTTATATATACTTGTTACATTTTAATTGATATGCACCATGGTTCCTTTTTATTTAAAATGATTTTTTATTTGTTGCTTTAAAAATAAAAAGAGAATGTGAATTTAAAATGTGATATATTTTGGAGAGAGGGGGACAAAGAGGTATAGCTCATGAGAGAGAGAGAGAGGGGGGTCTTCATTGACCATGGCTCATTGTTCTCTCATCTTCATTTCCTTCTTTTCTTCTCCTTCTCCTCCTCCTCCTCCTCATCCTCCACCCTCTACCATCCTCAAAACCACCCTAAATCCACACCAAAATCTTATACTTCCTTCATAAAAATGGTGCACAAGCTCACTAGAAGCATGATGGTATAAACAAGTTGAGATTTTGAAGATTTTGAGCAACTCAAGAAAATTCTTGAGTTGCCAAATGAGGTATATTCCTACACCCTTAGTTTAGAATGTGAGTTTCCTTAACTCCTATTGTAGTTTTGAGTTGATAATTGAAGTTTAGTAATCTTGGAAATTTCCAAGATGAAGTTTTAGGGGATTTGTAGGGTTGTAAAGGTGTAATTGAGGTTTAGTCATGACTACAACCCCTCTAGTGTCAATTTAGACCAACACTGAGTGTAGAAAACCTAAAACTTGAGTTTAGATCTTTCCAATGTCGGTTTTGTGAAATTGTGAGGACTACAGGGAATCTGAAGCAACTTGGAGTGTTATTAGAAAAATCAAACAACTTCAGTGACCTAAATAGACCATTAGAAGAACACCAAAAGAAAACGAAACCAAACCTTCATGGTCTGGCCGGCGACACCGGGCATTTTGACAATTTCTCCGAGCCAGTTGTGGGCATTGGCGTAGGGGTTTGGCCTGTAGCTCACTTACGTTATAACCTAACCTCTGTAATGTTAGTTTGGTCCCTTTTTACCTGAGCCAAAATCTGAGAGCATTTGAGTTGATTTTAGCAATGGTTTTCTGATTTCTAAAACTTGGTTTTTGTTATTTGAATGTGGATTTAGTTGTTCGATGTTTATACGTCAACGACGAGGATTTTATGATTGTTTTTGCATGCGTAGGCTATAGGTTCTAACCTATGAGCACTTCGCGTGTCGTGTCGATTTTTGAATCGGATTTTGATGCGATACAATGTGTTGTGATATGTAGGTGTAAGTCCACGGTAGCGCCCCGGCCGTCTGTCCGAGGCCAAAATGCGGAAACGAAGATTTTTCTTTAACTTTAAAACCGGCGCTACCGCATACTAAAAACCCGGATCGGACCATTAACCTACTACTAGCAAACAAGAGAATGGGTAGGAAGCTATACCGAGCGATCCGTGTCGTTCGGTCTTCGGCCACCATCCCGATCTCCTCGCGGAATCTCCGGTCTTCATCTCCTCGTCGGAAAGGGCACCACATCGAGAAGTCTTTTTACGGGCTCCCGCTTCGTCCGAAACTACTCGAGCACGAAGTGTGCTAGCCGACGTGCCCAAGGTTGAAGTAGAGTATGTTGTGATCACTTTGTCTCTTGCATCCATGAGCTTGGATGAAGGTTAGAGATGATGCCATTGGAGGAAGATAATGAGCTAGAGGAAGAAGAAGAAGAAGAGTTTTTTTTTTCTTTTCTTTTTCTATTTTCTTCATATTATGAAATGAGAGAGAGTGTGTGAGATAAATACAAGACCAAACACATATGGGAGCCCCTCTCTCTCTCCTCTCATCATATCAAGAAAAAACAATCACTAATGTGACATATTTTTACAAAAAAGAGACCATGGCTCATAGTATAAGTCCATGTCACTTTAATGCATTCTCATGATGAACCCTAGCTCATTATTTCCACCATCCAAATATTAATCCAAATGTTTGGTCCAACAAAAATATCTGGCAACATCTAAAGTAAACTCGTGACGGATCACTAGGATACCCTTCACCTGTATATACATACCTGCATCCGCATTCCGACTGAATGCGAATGCGATGAGACTAAAGTAATCCAACAAATCTAATACGAGGATCCGGCTTAAACCAAAGCCCACTAGTATGATCCGTCCGATCATGATCCGTGCAATACCGCATGTATAAGATCGAACCTTGCCATATATCATACGGCCTCTACAATGTTTCGCCCGAAACTTGAGAAATTGTCTGTGGGGGACTCTAAAGACTCGTCAATACTTTGGCTGTGGATTTAACCACTAGCACGTCAGAAGTATTAGCCATATGTAACGGGCTACCAGGTATTGACCAAAAGGGACGTCGATGAGCGAACTCATCCTGACACCCTACTGAGCCTGTCAGTGATAATATTCGTACAGTCCGGTCCATTCGTCTATGAGCATCGCATGGCGGGCCTAGGGGTTGGTAAAAGTCAGACCCCCAAAAGCGGTACAAGTCGTGTCAGATTGTAGCCCAGAACACCCTGAGATACTACTGGAATACCTACCAGTAAATCTCCTGCCTTGGCCAAGGATTTTGTGTAATGGCTATCCTAGACACAGCACGACCTCACCCCCAATACCGGGAGAGACGAACCCCTGCCGATCCGCTCACTGCCTCCATGTGGCTCGGGACTGTACCCAACTAAAACCTGTTTGCACGACTCCTTTGAGCCGTGGTAGGGTAGTAATCAAAGCACAGTGGGAACTCACACGAGATAAATGACGATCTCAGGTCGATGAACTAACCTGTACACATATCACCAGGGAACTGCTATCTGACGTCAGGTATAATACCAACTAGCATGTTCCCGGCGAGTCCTGTCCAGTATACTCATAACCCAATGAGCACCTGTATACATCTTAGGTGAACCAACTGACACCAATGGCTTGTGAGACCGGCCACCGCCCATCGTCGGGGTCTCGACTGTATACACTAGTTTACTCCGGAGTATCGATGCCCTGTCTCGAAACTCCCACGACTAGGGACCTTTTAAGGATGTGCTTATAGACCCCAGCTCCCACGTATATGATCGCCATCATACTGCTGGTCGTCAAGAAAGAATCCTAAGGGCTCTATCAGCGTGCAATAGCGACCTGTAGGGTCACCTAAAGTAGTACACGATGATAAAGATAAACCAGATAGCATACTATCATCTCGTGTAAGACTTTCCTACCGGCATAGGTCCTCCCTCAATCATTGCAATCACGTGCCTGTGACCCAATAATTGACTCTAGGGGCACTATATGCAACAATCTCCCACTTGCACTCAAGGCTAATTATTGCGATGTCGCATACTCACAGCCCGTGTGATACCGAACACCCAACTCCTCTACTAATCAGTCTCACAAAGCCCGTTTGCGAAACTATTGCGTTCGAGGAATAGCCTCAGTGAGTGGATCCGCCCTGATGTTTCTTTCTATGTCTCTCTTTATCTCAAGTTCGTGGAGAAACCCATCTCCCGAAATGAGCAATACCTGTCTTAGAATATGTCTGGATATCTGATGGGACCTAGTTCATAAATGAACTCCAAATCCAAACATCTTAGTCTGTATAGTCAACTGAAACCAATCAGTATCCTGCGCCATGCCTTCCTCAGTATCCGCTTGGACCACCTGTCCAAAATACTGCCCCTCGTCAGAGGGAAAACTATAACTCTGTCAGCCACTCTGTCATCCAGGTCACCTTGGAAGCCTGGAATGATAACTGTCTCCTGAATGAGGCTGTCGTTATCAAATCCCTAGAACATCCACTTACGTTCTAAAACTGCTTCCGAATGTCTCTCCAGGATAGGATTAATATCAACTTACTGAAAAAACAACATCTGGTGTGGTACTTGACATCTCATGATTGACTCAATTGCCTAAGCGAGTGATCTGCCAATCATGCACATCCCTCTCCCCTTTAGTCTGTAAGACACCTTTAAAGAGGGTGACTCCATCACCTGCAGGTACACTACCGTGCCAGGAGTCGTCCATTCTAAATACCTTTAGAATACCGTCTAAGTACCCAGATTGGGAAACTACCCAAATCTAGATCTAATACCATAGATCTAGTAACCAGAATATCTGATATGATATCCATATCCTATGTGGAGAAACCACTGTGTGACAACCAAAGTATAACCGATCGTAGTATAGGAACATCACTTCCTACTCTGTGTATGTCATCCAAATACCAGGACATCACACCCTACTACCTTCTTAACAGATCCATCCCCTACTCTGATGAAGTCAAACCTATGACTGTCACATCAGAAATAGATGATCTTTCTCCGCTATATCTGCTTTAGTCTATAAATAGACATAAGCTACTTGTCCACTATGCTTCCGCCGCTCCCATTGACTACGACAACCCTCTGGCAGAATAATATACACGTGCACTTCTAAAGCCATTTCAGAACAACGCTATACTCATCCTCCTGCCGGGTCTCATAGCCTGGAACAACAGTAGTGTCAAGTCTGGATAAACAAGAACCTCCCTGTCACCGTCCTCGAGCATACCGAAGTACCTCTCGAGTGCCTGAGGTTACCCACCATATCTGTGGAGTGGCAAATGGAATGTCAAATCAGATTGAATCTTTAGGTTCTTATCAAATTTTCAGTAATCGTTTACGGTTCTGGAATCACTTCCAGTTCTACCATACTCCCACTACTGTTTTCTGAAAAAATCCATTTTACTAAAACTGTGGCGAGTCAAGAACAATATCACTCTTGATCTTCTAGATGGTAGAAAATCAACCCTCGTCATAGCCCGGGTCAACCCACAAACATCCATTACATAAACGTGCCTTGAGTTATCCAGAGTCTGGTTTTAAGCATAAGCCGGACAACTTCCCGTATCTTAACATTGTTAAGATATGAACTATTCTATATCCGATATAGAAACAGAGACACTGATTTAATTGGAACCATATTCAAATCATGCAGCTGTCTCCAGTGTATGTCAACTAAATGGAGAGAGGCCGATCAGCATTACTCAACTTAGGAATAGATCCAGATATGAGTAACCTGAAAGAGAAACACGTTTCTCAAAACCATTATTATTAACTGAATACCATACACAAGTATCTACATCTTCGATCACCTTGAAGAATCCCGATACTTGCAAGACCTGGTTCTCTACTTTACTCTTATACCTATAACTTCTCAAAACTTAGACCTTGTATTTCTACGAAACACATGTCTAAGAACTAGAGAAGTCATAAGTAAACAGAATATAGTACGAGTACCAACCCCTTTGTCCTCATGGACACTGGACAACATACAATATTCTGTATAAGTCCCCCGAGTCTAAAAACTCATTCCCTGTGTGTCGTAGGTTGAAAACTATACTTATGGTTAAGAAGAATTACACCGCTGTTTAATGCTCCTTACCTAATCATCCACTGATACAGGTAAATGTCATAGACATAATTTCAAAAAGTTATATCTCACTTTATAAAAATAAACGTACAGATATATCAATTTGAAATTGGTGCATAACAACGGATATTCAAAACCAAATATTTGCCGTCCGGCAAACAACCCAGGCGATTTCCTCAAATATCACCAATTACAACGAACCCCAATATAATGAGGATAATCACCCAATTCCCAATAACTTACTCCCACTCATCATCTGTAAAACCATATAGATGTGAGAATCAAATCTGGTAAATACATACCCTGGAGCAAGTGTCTAATTGGGAAATCAGTTTTCTTTTAACAATACACAGTGAAACTGAAACATTGAAATGTTTCGTAGGGGTATCCGGGTATTCCTAGTAATGCCTCTTCCATTATCTAGATTCACAACTGTAACTGTATATTTCTTTGCCATCTCTCCAAATCCCTTCATATGTCTTTAGTCATTACCTTCTGTACATCCTCTTAGGCTAAATGGTTTTCTTCCTTCCCTACCGTTCGACACCAGCCTATGGTTTGGAAGAAGACTATCCAATAAGCATAATGGGTGTACTCTCCTAATCCTAGGAGTGCTCATAACCTGAGAGAAGGTGAAGATAAAAGACAACTGAATAAACCTTATTCCTATTTCTCCTGAACCAGAAACCATCCCCGAACTGGAACAAGTCCCTTCGAGTTCGTATATAACCATACGATGGAGTATCCAATAAACTGTGGATCTTCGTAGTGATACGGAGTGTTCTGGAGAAATACAAAGGTGAAGTAGGAGTGGCGATGAAATACTTGGTTTGGTCGTGAATAGCAGTCGCAATTTACTTTGCCCTCTTACTAATCCCTTTATTTGTCTTAACTTATTACCTTCTGTACACCATCGTTAGGCTAATTGGTTTTCTTCATTCTCTACCGTTCGGCACATGCCTATGGTTTAGAAGAAGACTATCCAATAAGCGTAATAGGTGTACTGTCCTAATCCAAGGAGCACTCGCAACCTGAGAGAAGGTAAAAGGAAAAGACAACTGAATAGTCCTATTCGTTTTCTCCAAAACCAGAAACCATCCTTGAATAAATTCCTTCGAGTTCGTATATAACCATACGATGGTTTTATCCAATGGAAGTGGACGTTCGTAGTAATACGGAGTGTCCTGGAGAAAAAAGGGTAAAAGTAGGAGTGGCAATGAGGTATGCAACTCTGACAATCCAAAAGCCAGTGTTTTAAGAAGGTTCGGTCAACTTGGTCACTGAGTCATAGTCTAGGGTCGGGTCATGGTCGCTGCCAAAGAGAGAGAGAAAAGAAACACTCAGCGTGCACTCTAACCTAGATCAGAATGGTTATCACTTTATCTAATCAGGAAACCTCCCACTGTAACCTCAAATTCTCCTCCAAACCTGAAAGAAGAATTAGTCGGGATCACCCGAGGAGTAAACCAACTCATCAGTGGGAATCAGGATCCAACTATCATCGCATGATAACGTGATGGAATCCACTCACGTTATCACACTCCAAAAGGTATGCGCATATCTGGCAAGTTTCAGTTTCTTTAGAAACTCCCGATGTGATTTTTACCCCATGCTCTTATGACCTTGACGAAGGCCAACATATCATAAGTCACATGTCAAGTTCTACCCGTCATTATCCAGATTAATTTGAACCCACCCGTACCTACCCTTGATTTTGGCCAATAAGGCAGTACGACTGTCCCAAACCAACGCATCTATCTATGCAGCAGAAAGGTAACAAATAGCTACCATACACTATGCCTTGACGAAGGCCAACAAACATAGCATGAATACTAAGTGCTACCCGTCTGAAATGACGGAGGGCTACGAATGGTTTTTGGCGAAAAACCTTTAACGTAATGAACTTGATATCGTTGAAGGAACCGGATAGCTTTTTATAAAAATATAGTGGCGAAAACCTTTTCTAAAGAGGTCACTCCCGGTGAAGGGATCTCGGCTCTTTCCCCGTAGAATGAGGTGCAGGATATTCCAGCTGAATACCACGATGCAAAGCAAAAGGCAATCGGCTATAGTGAAGTTATTACCCTGACGCAAACTTCTGTCCAAGGGGTCACTCCCGGTAAAGGGATCTCGGCCCTTACCTCGTCGACTGAGGTGCTGGATATTCATACCCGAATACCACTGTGCAAAACAAAAGAGAACGCCCTTGAAATAACAGCTTTTTGAAAAATGTTCCAACAACATCAGAATAGGTTTGTTTAGCTTGCATTGATCCGAATCAACGCAGTCCCATCAATTGATCACACCACAAAAGAACGAAAATAATGATGTACGTATATGCCATCCGCATTCGCCACTGGGTCCCGTCATCACCCGTTAGGTTACTTAACTAACGACAGAGCGGGGACTGGACTAGCGCGGGTGCAAAACACATACAACATCTACTAGTATATATATCAATATATAATAATCGCTCAAGGCGTGATAAAATGCAACATGCCAACATCACAGAAATGTAATAAGCATCACAGAACAATACAGATAATCTGGGATCCCCGAGTTTCATAGAGCCGCTACTGAAACCCGACGTTCCCCTGGTCGTGTGGATAGCCTGTGCAATGAAATCTTAGACCCCTACGGGCGCGGCAAGTTACCCGCCAAAACCTGAAGCGAGGCAATCCCCTTCAACAACGTGAATGGACCACCCAGCACTTCACGGAATCCGGTAACTTGAGCACCCCTCCTTGGGTCAACCTGTACCCCTACGAGTGCGGCGAATAGCCCGCCAATTCTAGAGTGAAGCCACCTTCGTCTCAAAACCATGAGATGCGGTCCCGTAGCCCTCTAGAATCCGGCTATCCGTGCACCCCACCGCGGGGTAATCCTAGTTCTGAAAGTAAAAATATACAACGGGTACATCGACCTCAGCCCGGTCGTGCCCCAAAAGAATAATATACAAACAGGCAGTAACGGCAGTCCACATGTCGGACGCTCACTCCGCAATATCAAATGTACATATACAACTATACTATACTAATATTGCAACCAGGCTATCCACCACGACAAATCCGCAACATCACAGCACAATACAGAACATCAACGTGAATGTCACGTTCGTAAATCCGTCTAAAAGGACTATAGCAATTAGACAGGATTTACCGATCAAAGACATTCACGGTCGCAGATATAATGTAAATACTGTGAACTAACATGTTTTAAAATTTCGATCGACAAAGTTTCCCGAAGTGGGCCCCAAGCACAATTCCCAGTACTAAGACAAATCTGGGCCCAACAGAATATACCAAAACCCCCATTTCTAAGACAGAAAGCACTGCAGAAATTTTGGTGTTATGTTGCTACATAACGGCGGCGGATCCGCGGCCAAAAGGGGGCTACGGCCGCGGTTCCGCCGCGCTACAGTGACATCATTGAACTAAAATTTTACAGAACTCTTAAAAAACCCTGCCTGATTTTCTGCAATACACCAAATAATTTTTTGACCACAGAAAAATTTCGAAAGAAACTGTGACTTGAAAATGCGGTTTTTAGAAAATTCGTTCGATCGAACTTGTAAACACGTTAGAGCAAGCTAGTAAAGGTTAATGGCGTGGCTCTGATACCATGTAAGTCCACGGTAGCGCCCCGGCTGTCTGTCCGAGGCCAAAATGCGGAAACGAAACTTTTTCTTTAACTTTAAAACCGGCGCTACCGCATACTAAAAACCCGGATCGGACTATTAACCTACTACTAGCAAACAAGAGAAAGGGTAGAAAGCTATACCGAGCGATCCGTGTCCTTCGGTCTTCGACCACCATTTCGATCTCGTCGCGGAATCTCTGGTCTTCATCTCCTCGTCAAAAAGGGCACCACACCGAGAAGTCTTTTTATGGGCTCCCGTTTCGTCCGAAGCAACTCGGGCACGAAGTGTGCTAGCCGACGTGCCCAAGGTTGAAGTAGAGTATGTTTTGTTCACTTTGTCTCTTGCATCCATGAGCTTGGATGGAGGTTAGAGGTGATGCCATTGGAGGAAGATAATGAGCAAGAGGAAGAAGAAGAAGAGTTTTTTTTACTTTTCTTCTTCTATTTTCTTCATATTATGAAATGAGAGAGAGTGTGTGTCTGAGATAAATACAAGACCAAACACATATGGCAGCCCCTCTCTCTCTCCTCTCATCATATCAAGAAAAAACAATCACTAATGTGACATATTTTCACAAAAAAGAGACCATGACTCATAGTATAAGTCCATGTCACATTAATGCATTCTCATGATGAACCCTAGCTCATTATTTCCACCATCCAAACATTAATCCAAATGTTTGGTCCAACAAAAAGATCCGGCAACATCTAAAGTAAACTCGTGACGGATCACAAGGATACCCCTCACCTGTATATACATACCTGCATCCGCATTCCGACTGAATGCGAATGCGATGAGACTAAAGTAATCCAACAAATCTAATACCAGGATCTGGCTTAAACCAAAGCCCACTAGTATGATCCGTCCGATCATGATCCATGCAATACCGCACGTATAAGATCGAACCCTACCATATATCATACGGCCACTATAACGTTTCGCCCGAAACTTGAGAAACTGTCTGTGGGGGACTCTAAAGACTCGTCAATACTTTGGCTGTGGATTCAACCACTAGTACGTCAAAGGTATTAGCCATACGTAACGGGCTACCAGGTATTGACCAAAAGGGACGTCGATGAGCGAACTCATCCTGACACCCTACTGAGCCTTTCAGTGACAATATTCGTACAGTCCGGTCCGTTCGTCTATGAGCATCGCATGGCGGGCCTAGGGGGTTGGTAAAAGTCAGACCCCTAAAAGCGGTACAAGTCATGTCGGAGTGTAGCCCAGAACACTCTGAGATACTACTGGAATACCTACCAGTAAATCTCCTGCCTTGGCCAAGGACTTTGTGTAATGGCTCTCCTAAACACAGCGCGACCTCACCCCCAATACCGGGAGAGACGAACCCCTGCCGATCCGCTCACTGCCTCCATGTGGCTCAGGACTGTACCCAACTAAAACCTGTTTGCACGACTCCTTTGAGCCGTGGTAGGGTAGTAATCAAAGCACAGTGGGAACTCACACGAGATAAATGACGATCTCAGGTCGATGAACTAACCTGTACACATGTCACCAGGGAACTGCTATCTGACGTCAGGTATAATACCAACTAGCATGTTCCCGGCGAGTCCTGTCCGGTGTACTCATAACCCACTGAGCACATGTATACATCTTAGGTGAACCAACTAACACCAGTGGCTTGTGAGACCGGCCACCGTCCATCGTCGGGGTCTCGACTGTATACACTAGTTTACTCCGGAGTATCGATGCCCTGTCTCGAAACTCCCACGACTAGGGACCTTTTAAGGATGTGCTTATAGACCCTAGCTCCCACGTATATGATCGCCATCATACTGCTGGTCGTCAAGCAAGAATCCTAAGGGCTCTATCAGCGTGCAATAGCGACCTGTAAGGTCACCTAAAGCAGTACACGATGATAAAGATAAACTAGATAGCATACTATCATCTCGAGTAAGACTGTCCTACTGGCATAGGTCCTCCCTCAATCATTGCAATCACGTGCCTGTGATCCAACAATTGACTCTGAGAGCACTATAACCAACAGTAGGTAGCTTCGTATGGACTTCGGGATGACAGGGGAGAACAAGCGTCATCAACTTCGGCAAGCGAGGATCGAGGTGAGTAGATGTATATCTACGGGGGAAGTCGGGTGGATGGCGTTTAGCACCCCCGCAACCGTAGAATAGGTTATATAATATATATATATATATATATATATATTGGTATAAGATTTGGATACTTAGCAAATAGGGCTTTAGGAAACCGTAGGATTAGAATAAGCGCGTTCGTAGAAGGGTTTTACCTTAGTCTTGAACTTTAGAATATGTGTAGTCACACACGCGCACGCGCACACACACACTTGGTTTTGTGTGTGTGTGTGTGTGTGTGTATGTATGCGTGTGTGTGTGTGTGTATAGATATATATACACACGTGAGATAAGGGTAGTATATGTTATGGATATGAGTCGATTGATCGGGCATGATGCCGTGAGGTTATGATGTGTGTTTGAGTCGAAACACCATTTATGATATGATATAATAAAGGATCGTTGGGCGATATATATGCAAACATGCGATAACATGTGACTCGATGAAATAATAGTTTGTACGAGATCTTAGATCCGTACCCACTGATTATGATATTGTACGACGATTGATACCGTACGAACTATATGATATACATATGATATTTTGACCCGTACCCTCGATTTTGAGTATGCCATACGATGAATTTTACCGTACGAGATGTATATAATGATTGATCTGCACTTTTGACTCGAGGATGTCGTACGATGGATATTACCTTACGTGACGATATGAGGATGGATCGCCGACTATTAGATATATCGACTCGGAATATTATAGATTTCTTGTCACCATCGTCTAGGTTCTTAGTTAGTCTTTAGCTGCTTAGATATATGTTAACTTAGGCTCGAGGCATACCTATTTTCAAAACTTACGAATCGTAGGCTTTTTCAAAGAATAAACCGAGGGACGCTATGGATTTTCAAAAAGATATATCTTTTCTTAAAAATACCGTAGTCCCTACTTTTCTAAAAACAACGATTCATGCTATTTAAACTGTTAGGGTTACCTAGCACCTACTGTAGATATGGAAGCATCACACATGCTACTTTTAAAAATAAAGAGGTGCTAAGTAAAAAAAGCAAGGATCTTTAACTAGAATACTAGGGTAACAACTAAAGTATCACATACAAAACCAATATTATCACTAAGGGAAAGGAATACAACCTTTGTAGTCCTCTTTGTAGTCCTAGGATCGTTAAGAGTTGAAAAATCTTGCAAATAAGCTTCTTTGTCCACGATGATCCACCCGAAGTTCACTTTGTCCAAGCTCCTAACTCCACTTGATCAAAGAAGAAGAAGGAGCTAAACACTCTAAATTAATTGGCTAGATTAGAGTAGAATGAAGAGATGGTTTGTTTTCTTTAATCAAAACCCTTTCTTTTTTATACCTTCACTCTATATAAAACTCAAGAGAGCTTAGAGAATGAGGAGGAAGAAGAAGGCAACTCAAGAGCTCAAGATAATATCAAAGATTATCAAGAAAGAGAAAAGAAAATGATATATCTTTTCTTTCTATCAACAAACCATGGTAACTTATAATATCTAGATATTATTGCACATAAGTTAAAAGGCAAAAGGAAAACTAATCCAAGGTTAAAAGGTAGGTGAAGTGTGGTCAACTTCAAGAAGAGTGTAGAAAGATAACCATGGATTAATATTTCCTTTTTCTTTTAACTTAAATGCAAATGAATATATATATATATATATATATATATATATATATATATATATATATATATATATAAGTTCCATGTGAGTCTTGTATTGCCATCAAAGGTGTATCATCAACCATGATACTTTGTATGCATGTATGTGTCCATGCACATCAACATGTGCATACATGCATGCATACACCTCATAAAGAGAAATGGGTTTAATAAGGAAATTAAACTAAAAGTCAATTGTTAAATCAACACTTGATTTAACAAATCGGTCATATCAAATACGACCCGACCAATAGAAAAACGCCCAACTAAAATACGATATCACATGCACGTATTTAATCGGGTCCCAGTGCATATCACATATGCACACCACATCGTTCGCCTGGGCTAGGGAACTCCTGTGTGGGATTCTAAGACTCGTCAATACGCCGGTAGTGGGTGATGATCACATCAAGCACCCACAAGCCGCAAGCGGTCAGCTAAACGTAACGGCCACCTGGGTATTGAGCGATCAGAAGAAAACCATAAAAGCTGTCAAAACTCCCGTCGAGCCATCTGGCAACACTTACCGTACAGTCCGATCTCCTTATCAGATATGTTGCATATCGAGTCTAGGGATGGTATCGTCGACCCCAATAACTCAATAAGTCATGCTGGTGCATGGCTCATAACAGATCGAGAAACTACTGATAAACTTATTAGTAAATCTCAGCAGCCCTGACCAGGGACTTCCTGTTATAGCCAATCGAGCATAGCACAACATCAACCCCCAATACCGGGAGAGATGAAACCCCTCCTATCGCTCATTACCTCACTACTACAAATAAGGGTTGCCCCTACGGATTTATCCGTAGGAGCAAAAAACTGCCACTACGGATATATCCGTAGGGGCAAGAAAATACCCTGTACGTGCAAATACCGTAGGTGCAAGTCGCAGCCTTGAACATGCCCCTACGGACAAAAACTTGCCCCTACGGAGTAATGTATAGGTCTAGTTGTCCCTACGGATTAGGTTGTAGGGACAAAAAATTTATTTAATTTATGATTTTATAAAATAGATTAGGTGTCCCTACAGACTTATCCGTAGGGCCAAGCTGCTGCCCCTACGGATAAGTGCGTAGGTATAAATCCGTAGGGACAAAATATCAGGTATCCTGATATTTTGTCCATACGGATACCTGTGTAGGGGCATTTGTTTGCCCCTACGGATATATCCGTAGGGGCAAGCTTAACCCCTAATACTGAGATCATAGGGGCAAAATATCAGGTATCCTGATATTTTGCCCCTATGGATAAATCTGTAGGTACATTGTTGGGCCCTACGGATTAATCCGCAGGGGCATTGGTGGGCCCTACGGTTCAATCCGTAGGTACATATTATCAGTTTTTTTTATAAAAAAAGGGCTGCCTATTTTTTTCTCGCACTGTGCACAATAATATATACATCATATATAAAATTAATCATCACGCAGAACATATATCGCAGTATTCATAATCACATCTCACGCATAATATACAAAAGAAATCAACAAGCAGAATATGATATCAATATAAACACGCAAACACCACCAATATCAATATCGTCCAAAATGTAGTACAATATGTATCATATAAATAAATACATGTTTAAAATATAAGAATCAAAAAGCTACCCCAGCTCGGTCCAGCTCCACCTCTGATAAACGCCAGAATCTGGTGCGCCTGCTCTTCGGATATATCCTGAGTCAATAAATCATGCAATGCGGAGCGTGCGGGAGTCTGAGCGGGCTGTGGAGCTGTAGGAGTGGTCTGCGCAGCCGCCGTCGAGGTAGTGGCTTGCGGAGCCGTGGCTGTGGAGTCTGAGCGGGCAGTGGAGCTATAGGAGCTATCTGTGGAACCGCGGCCGATGTAGTGGCTTGCGGAGCCGCAGCCGAAGGAGATGCATATGGAGGCTCGGCCGATGTACCCTGTTGCGTCTAGACCTACGTGTGTAATAAGCGAGTAAGAACTGTGTATTATTCGAATTCGTATCATTATCAAGTTATTTCGAAACCCCAATCTATGTATACTTATGGACTTAGGCCTCGTTTGGATATCTAGTTTGGAAAACCGTAGTTTATTTTAATTAGATATGTATGTATGATTAATTAAAGCTAAGTCTACAACCAAATAAGCTCAGGCTACCTACTAATATTGGATATATTGCTATCAATAATATGACATAATATTTTACTATTAAGTAGTATACATACCAACATCTCCTTCAACTCCTGAACGGTGGCCTTCAAGCTCTATAGTTCCTGCTGGAAACGTCGCTCACTGGAGACGGAGGAAGTAACCGCCGGGGTAGAGTCCAACCTCATATGGGCCATGCCAGGGCCCAGTCCCCGGCCTCTCTCCCAACTTCCGTGGTGCCCTCCGTGTGCGGCGTCTTGGACTGGGGTCAGCAGCATCGGATTGTTTTGTCCAGTAAAATCGATCCCCGATGCCTCGGCCTGCTCAACCACCCGCTCGTACACCCACATTAACCAGTAAAATATAAGTATATCATTTAAATTTGAACCTTTCAAAACTAAAATTTCAAATAGGGGTTGAATAAATAGTAACACTAACACAATACTCCTGGGTAGCGGCGTCGGGGTATCGAAGCTCCCCCGTGGCGAGATCTGTCGAGGTGCCGTGGACGGCAAGATTTGCGGACAGCACGCTCGGTGCACCACCTTACGCCAGGGTCTGAGCTCTCTGCAATATTAGAAAATAACTCTTAATATTAGATATATTAGAAAATAACTCTTAATATTGCATTATATCACAAAGGCCGGTCTATTGTAATTTACCGATAACTCCATGGCACGAGTAATATTCCTTGAGCCACCTATATAAGTGGGGCGACCCCTCTTCACTGACTTCCTATTCTCTATATTTTGAGCGGCCTGTTTCTGCACAACACATTCACATTTAGTTTTCTAATTAAGGAACACAAAAAAATAAATTATATACTAAACAATGAATTACATTTAAAATACATACCTGTTTGCGTTGAGAGTCGAAATATTCGCACAATAGAGGCCATGTCTCTACGTCGACTCTCGCAAAGGCCGGAGTAGATAGGAAGGCCGCTCTCTACCTCGGGGGTCGCCATCCATAGGGAGTAGCAGTCGGCCTTCAGCTCATTCCTGTTGTATCAGACCTTGGTCTGCATGTTCTTCATCAGGCCATTGTATAAAGCATAAAGATCGAGCACCCTCCTAGGATGATCAGGGTCGGGTACAGGCTGAAAATCGTAATCCAACTGAAAATACAAAAAAAAACATTTTTATTAGATTGCAAGTGTTAATAATAAATATATTGGATAAATCAAATGAAAATATATATTAATACCTGAGCCTGATCAAAGAAGAGGGCGAATGAGCGCCAGTGCTGGTCTCCCCACTCAACGTGAAGTGGATAGTTCTTCACGAGCTGGCTCTCATCCCCCATATACCGGCCGAACCTCTCGGCATGATCACCGGTATAGCGATAATCAGGCGTAAAAAAGAGGGGGAATGCTGCCTCCCCCCTAGCTCTGTCAGGCCTCAGCCTGTGGGACTGATTCGGGCCTCGAGTCCCTCTCTGGGGATGGGGAGGCCCTGCGTCTGCAAGAAATATCAAGACAATCAATATTAAGACAAAGTTGTATTAAGAAATCAAGGTTAAACGAAAATTGAAGTGTGATATATACCTCCGATGACTAAAGCACGAGCCTGGGCCCGGGCAGCAGCATGAGCGGGACGATAGTTCCTCAGGTGAGGAACAGCCGGTGTCCCGGATGCGGACGCATCCCCTCCAACTAGAAAATAAACATTGACGCTAAATTTCCATGAAGTTCATATTTATTCTTTAGAGGATATATAAAATGAATAAATATTTTATATTTATTCATACTAGCCTACAGACTGAGCGGAGGGTACGGAAGTGGCGGGAGTGGCCCCTGCATCAGATGTGGACGCACCACCTATAATTAGACAATTAAAAATAGATTATATAAGTAATTGCAAAAAGAATGTGTAGACCAATAATATAACATTCTAAATCAATATGCATGCACTATAGGATATATAAACATACCCGCAGGTGCAGTGGTGGCACCACCTACAGCTAGACGATAAAAAAATGATTATTTAAGTAAGAGCAAAAGGAATGTGTGTATATTTATGATATAGCATTCTAAATCAATATACATGCACTATATGATATATAAACATACCTGGAGGTGCGGGAGTGGCCTCTGTCCCTGATGTGGACGTATCACCAACAGCTAGACAATCAAACATTGACAATATAAGTAATTTTGACATGAACAGGCATGAATATCTATAATATTGCATTCAAAATGGATATGCGTGCAATATACCTGGAGGTATGGCAAAGTCCATATGGAAGGAGGCATCCGAAGGGGTCTCCGATCTGGGTGCAAGACCGGCCCTCTGAAGCTCCTTACGCAGCTCTCCGGGTGGCAGAACTGCTCTGCCTCTGCCGGTGCCGCGGCTGGAGCTCCTGCCGCCCCTCGCTGCTCCCATCATTGTCATCAAATCTAGATAAACGGTTCGTGGACGCATTAGACATCATTACAAGTATTGACTATATATGTATAGATCATAAAATGTGAAGTAATAATATAACATTATTGATAACCTTTTTCGTTTCATGGCCGCATTAGACATATCTACTTAGATTTTATCATCGATATCATTTCTAACCCACGTAACTTCATGATAGGCCGAAGACAACCCGTCTTTCGAAACAAACGGTCGGAGCACTCTAAGCCTTCTCTCTTCTTCATCCTCATCACTGTCCTCGAATTCTGGGACATCGTAGACATCCCTGGGTTTCCAACGGCATACGACACTCCATCCCGGATGCTTCAAACACTGTGAGTAGTATACTTGGAATGCTTGGTTCGGAAAGATAAACGGATCTTCCTGACCGTAAAATCGAAGTGTGTTCACACTGGTCAATCCATATTCATCTTTCTAAGTCCCAAGATTGCTTCTCCACTTATCCGTATCGGTTCGCAATCGTACCAAGTACACTGGAATACCGTCCGATATTTAACAACCTTCGTATAGTTCTATGTCACGACGAACATCGAACGTATGTTAACCGATAGACGGGGACTAAGTGGCGCTTTTAGTTTCATATATGAGTATCGATGAGAATATGAAAGTTTCATATTATCATCGAGTATCATATATTGGTTTTAACTTGAACATCTTGAATCACTCTCTAATGATACGTTTGTTGTGTATTCTTGTTGTATGTGTATGTTTCGGCTGTCGGGGGTAAGGCTTCTATCCCATTAAGAATGTATAGAGCGAACACCCATTCGCTTGTGCTTTCAACCGTTTCGAGTAAATTTCGGCAGCACCTCCCCGCTGTTCTCCGAGTACACTGTAATAGAATAGATAATCATTTCAAAGCTGTGAAACAACGTTGAAATGAACATCTATACACGGAGAACCAGCGGAAAGGTACCGACGAAATATCTCGAAACGGATGAAAACACAAGTGAATGAAGGTGTTTGCTTTATACATTCCAAACTTGTCCACACGGGACCAATCTATCGGTTATCATACGATTGAATCTTCTCGTCACATAGACTATACGACGGTTGTTAGTATCGAGCTATACTGTCCGATATTTAACAACTTTCATATAGTTCTATGTCACGACGAACATCGAACGCATGTTAACCGATAGACAAGGACTAAGTAGCGCTTTTAGTTTCATATATGAGTATCGATGAGAATATGAAAGTTTCATATTATCATCGAGTATCATATATTGGTTTTAACTTGAACATTTAACATGAATAGGTTTTACGTTTATGTTTCGTTATTAAGGGTTCGAAATTTCAAGTTAGAGTAAAATTTTCTTACGTTTACGGTAAAATTATACGTTTACATTATCATCGAGTATCCTACTGCAATGAACTATTGTATCCTATTAAATAAACTAGTGCACCATAAACCAAAATAACCCAAATTAACCTAATTAACCACAATTAACCATAATCGTTACCCTAACACAAATTATCCCTAATTAACCCAAACTTAACCTAATTAACTCTAATCAACCCAAACTTAACCAAATTAACCCTAATCAATACCATAACCCTTTCAAATTATCACTAATTAACCCAAATTAACCCTACCCTCTAATTAACCCAAATTAACCCTAGCCTCTAACACTAAACCTGACCCTAACCCTAACCCTAATTACCATAACCCTTAGCCCAACTAATTAACCCCAACCCCAACATCAACCTTCGGTCCGTTTTGAAACCCAAGTTATCGTCATGAGTATTATCCAAAAGAAAAAAGATATCATACCAAGTTGTGAGTATTGTTTATTGGTTTTCGAATCAGCATATCAGTTAATACACTTAATTAGCGAATGTATAAGTTATGCAAACTTCGAACGTGGAGCAAAAAAGAAAAAGGGGTTTGATTGGATTCTTAAGAACTGATTGTACGTCAACACTTCAGTGATTCTAACTCCAATATCACACTACCAACCAGGAGACGGCTGCAATTATCTAAACTCCCGGCAGGTTCCAAAGTTAGCTTTAGCTTCCGCATACAATTTCTATAAGGTCAGCTTCAAAGCAGGTCAATCCCTCAGATATTCTGCTGCCACGTGGCGCCACCTCATTGGTGCAGGGCAGCAGTTGGAGCTTCCATGTGATAACCCTATCCCTCCCCCCATCGGGCTTTCCTCCTCCACGTGTCACCTCGCCATGCTCTCTTCACGTACAACAAGAGTTATTTTCAAGAAAAAACAGCCCTAACCCCAACCCCAACCCCAATTCCGAACACTAACCCCAACCCCAGCCCTAATTCCGAACCCTAACCCTAACCCCAACCCCAACCCCGACCCTAACCCCAACCCCAACCGCAACAGAACCTTAACCCTAACCTTAACCCCAACCCCAACCGACCCCTAACCCTAACCCTAACCTAAACTGACCCGATGCCTAACCCTAACGCTCACCCGTACCCATACCCGAACCCTGCCCTGAACCTAACATCATCAAAAGAGGGAAATAAAGCATTAAATTAGAAGTAAAAATTGGAGATTTACTAACCTGTTGGGCGGTGGAGGAGGCAACGGAGGAGGCGACGAGGAAGTCGACGAGGCTCGGGATCGAGGCGCTGGAGGAATTCGACGGGGATGTTATGAGGAGACGACGGAGGAGGCGACGAGGAAGTCGACGAGGCGCGTGCGGGAGGAAATCAATCGCGAGGCGTGGGAGAAGATGATAAGGATTTGGGAACGGAGCGCTTTTCCGTGCCTTTTTTTTATTAATTAACCTCTATACATGCCCCTACGGACATAACCGTAGGTCCTTTGTTTGCGGCTCCATAGAGCCAAACATCAATTTACGATTAAATATTTTTAAATTAAATGTAGTGAACCGTAGGGCCAAGTATAGGGACCTACGGTTAAATCCATAGGGGCAAACCAATAGTTGTCCCTACGGATTCCTTTATCCGTAGGGGCAACCCCTATTTATAGTCGTTCCTCCATGTGTCTCGAGACTGTACCCAAAGTCCACCTGTTTGCACGACTCAGTAGAGCCGTGGTAGGGTGGAGATCAAAGTACAGTGGGAGGACACACAAGACTCTATGACGATCTTGGGTCTACAGACTAACCTGTACCAGTGTCACCTGAGAACTGCTATCCGACGATAGATATAATACTACATAGGAGTTCTCGGCGAGTCCGTTCAGTGTACCCAGTCTGCACTGAGCACCCGTATATATTCTTTGGTGTCAGCACACTAGATGGATATGGGATCATCCATCGCCCATCATATGGGACAAGAATGGTATACGCTAGTCTACTCTGAAATATCGATGCCCCGTCTCGATACACCCACGACTAGGAACAATTCAAGAATATGCTTATAAACTACACGTGTCCCACTAGTATGATCCGCATTATAGTTGCAGTAGTCAAGCAAATATCCTCAGGGCTTTATCAACATGTGCAAATGAATAAAAGCATGATCAAGTCTACATGTCAGATAAAGTAAACCAGATAGCATACTATCATGTCGAGCAAGAAAGTAATCCATATATATATATATATATATATATATATACATGTCCAAGCATCCACTATACATATAATGGCCTCTAGGGCATACATATATCCAACAATCTCCCACTTGCACTAAGGCCAGTTATTGGCGTATCTCATACCCAACATCTTAAAAAGTCGCTCATGCTACAGCTGTGGAAAGGCCTTGGTGAGTGGATCCGCTATGTTATTCTTTGTATCTACTCTCCGAATCTCGATCTCTTGGCGATCTACAATCTCCCGGATCAAATGATATCGCCTTAGGATGTGTCTGGACTTCTGATGGGACCTTGGTTCTTTGGCTAATGCAATAGCCCCATTATTATCATAATACAATGGTATTGGATCAACAATGGTTGGAACTACTCCTAGTTCCACGACGAACTTCCTCATCCAGACGGCTTCCTTGGCAGCATCATTTGCAGCAATATACTCAGCTTCCATCGTGGAGTCTGCAGCGGTATCCTGTTTGGAACTCTTCCAACTAACGCCCCTCCAATGAGGGTAAATACAAACCCTGAGATAGATTTGCTGTCATCCTTATCACTTTGGAAGCTGGAATCGGTAAAGGCCTCCATTTGGAGATCGCTATTACCATACACCAAGAACAATTCTTTAGTCCTTCGCAAGTACTTAAGAATGTTCTTCGCTGCTATCCAATGTTTCTCCCCTGGGTTGGATTGATACCTGCTTACTACAGCTAGTGCATAAGCAACATCAGGGCGAGTACATAACATCGCATACATTATAGATCCTACGGCTAAAGCGTAGGGTATAATGCTCATGCGAGCTCTCTCTTCATCAGTCTTCGGACAGAAGTCTTTGGAGAGAGTGATTCCATGACAAGCGGGCAAGGCACCACGCTTGGAATCTTCCATACTAAACCTTTTTAGGATGGTGTCAATGTACTTTGATTGGGACAATCCCAATAACCTCTTGGATCTATCTCTATAGATCCTTATGCCCAAAATGCACGAGGCATCACACAGGTCCTTCATGGAGAACCTTTGTGATAAGAATAGTTTGACCGATTGTAGCATACGAATATCATTTCCTATCAGGAGAATGTCATCTATGTACAATACGAGGAATGTGACAGTACTCCCTACAATCTTCTTATAAATGCATGGTTCATCTATATTTTTGATAAAATCAAACTCTTTGATTGTATCATCAAAACAGATGTTCCAGCTCCGTGAGGCCTGCTTTAATCCATAAATGGATTTAAGAAATCTACATGCTTTCCCGCTGCTCCCACTGTCAATGAAGCCCTCTGGCTGATCCATATAAACGCATTTTTCTAAATCACCATTTAGAAAATGCAGTTTTAACGTCCATCTGCCAGATTTCATAATCATAGTGAGCAGCAATAGCAAGTAGGATCCGAATGGATTTAAGCATTGCTACTGGAGAGAAAGTTTCATCATAGTCCAGTCCTGGTCTTTGACGAAAACCTTTCTCTACAAGTCTTTCTTTAAACGTCTCTACCTGTCCATCTACACCAATCTTTCTCTTAAAGATCCATTTGCACTCAACGGGTTTTATCCTAGGAGGTGCAACGTCCAAAGTCCATACTTTGTTGGTGTACATGGACTCCATTTCGGATCTCATGGCTTCCAGCCACTTCACAGAGTCGCCACTCGTGATAGCTTGCTGAAAACTAGTAGGGTCATCATCATCCATGATGCAATCTTCTCTATCACCATCAATGAGAATCCTATAGTATCTCTCTGGTGGGTGAGAAGTTCTACTAGATCTCCGGAGCGGCTGAGGTTCTTGAAGTTCTACTGCAACATCAGTTTCAACCAATTTGTCCTGAGTAATTTGTGTCTCTAGAACCTCTTCTAGTTCTACCGTATTGCCATCAGTACTGTCTATAAAGATTTCATTTTCCAAAAATGTGGCATGCTGAGCAAAAAACACCTTTTGTTCCTCCTTGTGGTAGAATAGATATCCATACGAGTGTTTTCGATATCCCACAAATTTACACATGATTGATCGTGTCTCAAGTTTGTCTGGATTCTACTTTTTAACAAAAGCCAGACAACCCCAAATCCTAACTCTTTTAAGAGATGGTCTCTTTCCACTCCATATCTCATATGAGTGGTAGACACGGTCTTGGTTGGAACCCTGTTTAACAGATACATTGATGTCTCCAATGCATGCCCCTAAAAGGAAAGCGGTAACTCAGCATCACACATCATGGATCATACCATATCTAATAGGGTACGATTCCTCCGTTCTGACACACCGTTGTGCTGTGCTGTGTAAGGAGGAGTGAGCTGAGAGAGAATCCCATTCTCTTTTAAGAAGTCTAAAACTCTGTACTTAAGTACTCTCCACCTCGATCTGATCAAAGTTTCTTGATGCTCAAGCCTGTTTGTTTTTCTACTTCAAGTTTGTACTCCTTGATTTCTCAAAAGCTTCGGATTTGTGCTTTATCAAAAATATGTGTCTGAATCTTGAGAAATCATCAGTAAAAATAATGAAGTATGAAAAACCGCCTCTAGCATGTATAGACATTGGTCCGCATACATCACTATGTATGAGACTTAAGAGTTCCACAGCTCTTTCTCCTTATCCAGTAAACGGAGTTTTGGTCATTTTACCTTTGATACAGGACTGACAAGTTGCATAAGATTTATATTCAAAAGGATTTAAATATCCATCTTTATGTACCTTGCTTAGTCTTATTTCATTAATATGACCAAGTCTACAATGCCAAAGAAAAGCTTCACTTATATCTGAAAACTTTCTTTTATTAATATGTTGTATATTGAAAACTGTATGTTGGTTCAGGAAGTAAATATCGTTATTTAATGTACCATACCCAATCAACTCTTGATTCAAGTTAATGTTCATAACATTATTTTGCAACACAAAATGATATCTTTCATTGTCTAACAAAGAAACGGATATTATATTACATAGCATACTTGGTACAAAATAACACGGGTTCAAAACCATAATACAACCCGAAGGCAACCCCAGATGATACTCTCCTACGGATACAGCATGTACATTGGAACCATTTCCAACCCATAGTGTATGGTCTCCAGCCTTCAAAACTCTACTGTTTCTCAACCCCTGCACACAATTGCAGATGTGAGAACCAGAACCGGTATCTAATACCCAAGATACAGAGTTAATTGAAAAACATTTCTCAGTTACAAACACACCTAAAGCGGAAGCATTGACATGCTTCTTCTTCTTGAGATCAGCAAGATACACAGCACAGTTGTGTTTCCAATGTCCCGACTTGTGTCAGTAAAAATATTCCCCTTTTCCACTTCCCGCGGCCCCAGATGTGTCTTTCCCCTTCGCCTTTTTAACTCCACCTTTCGGTTTGATGGGTTTCTTCTTCTTCTTCTTCTTTCCCTTGGCCTTGGCTTTTGGGACGGAAGAGGAAGATAGCCCAGCAAGTAGAGCGGGAGTCTTCGCTGTTTTCAGTGTGCTCTTTGCACTTCTCAACATATTGAGAAGTTCAGGCAATGATTTCTCCAAATTGTTCATATTGAAATTCACTATGAACGAAGCAAAGGCGGGGGAGAGAGACTGCAGAACAACATCTGTATATTGCTCATTATCCATAGTCCATCCCAGTTCCTCAAGTTCTTCTATATGACCAATCATCTTCAGGACAAGGTCTCCTACTGATGCACCAGGGGCCATTCGCATCTGAAACAACTTTCGAGATGCCTCGTATCTTAAAGTACGAGATTGCTCTTCATACAACTCTTTTATATGAAGAAAGATGGATTGCACATCCATCTTCTCGTACTGTTTCTGATGGATGTTGTCTATTGAAGCAAGCGCGAGGCACTTGGCCGTATTGCAGTCAATATCCCATGTTTTTCGGATCTCCCTATCCGAAACAGATGATTCAAGTCCTAGGACGGGTGGGGCTTTGGTAGTGAGGACATATGATACTTTATCATATGTGAGTGCAATGTTCAAGTTCCTCAACCATTCTTTATAGTTCGGTCCTGTCAGTTTGTTTTTCTGTAGTAGAAGCTTAAGTCCCGTCATCGGTATCTGCCATTAGGAGAGAGAAAAGAATACACTCAGCGAAATGCTCTTTCAAAGAATTAAATTGGTTATTATCTTATCTAATCGATGTCTCCTACTGCTTTTATCAAATTTTCTTTCAAAATCTGAAAAGAAAACTAGCCAGGATTAATTACATTCTACAGTTTCTCTAACCGGTCAGCCAGGCCAGTGTCGGTACTTTGAGGGAGGTTCCCCGTGCTTTCGCACGGACCTAATTAAAATAAACCTCATTTTCCCAGAGGTCAAACCCCGTTGACACCTTTCTAGACACCTACTGAATTAGCTAATTGTAAAGTGCGAAACTCTCCTGGGAGTAACTCTTACTCACAGTGGGATCGGGATCCAACTATCATATAGATGGTATGCAATCTCATTGTAAATTTCAACTCTTGAAACTCCCGATATGGATTTTACCCCTAGTTACTTATGACCTTGGCTATGGTCAACATATCATAAGTACTAGTCAAGTTCTACCCGTCATTTCAAGATTAACTAGACCCACCCATATGACCCTTGACTATGATCAACATAATCACATGAATGTCCTAACTGATCGCATCATATGCTTTGTAGGAAGACATCACTCAGCTACCGTACACTACGCCTTGACTATGATCAAAATACGTAGCACGAATACTAAATACTCTGCTTCCTAAAATGACGGAGAGTTGCTGATGGTTTTTATGAAAACCTTTAACGCTTTGAACTTGATCTCGTTGTAGAATCAAAATAGTTTAGAAAAAGTGTGGCTTAGGCTCCACATCTTTTGAAACTTGCATTTTTCATAAAAAGGCCGAGTGGGTTTCAAATTCGATTCTACAACATCTTTTATGTTTCTTTTATTTTACATTAATCTTATTAATGTAGTCCCATCATTTAAGTTCCTAAGCCATCACAGAAAAGAAACGAAAATAGAACATATACTTATACCATCCGCATTCGCCACAGTGTCCCGTTATGCACCGTTAGGTTACTTAACTAATGGCATAGCGGGGCGGGACTAGCGCGGGTGTAAAATATAAGCAACGTTTATTATATATCATATATATAATAATAATCCATTCGTCTCAGATACTAAGTAATCACATTACAGAATATCAATAGCAGCAGAAGCACATATAAAAATGAAAAGGATATCTAGGAGGTCCGTATTTTGTATTCAGCCAGCAATAGAAAATACGGATTCCACGATCGCGATGAATAGCCAAGCCCACACCCCTAGACCCCTATGAGAGCGGCAAGTGATCCTGCCAATTCTAGAGTTTAGGAGACCCGGTCTCAACTCCTCGAGATGGGCTCCCACTGAACCCTAGAACCCGATCACTTGTGCTCCACTCCTTGGGTCTATCCTAATGCGGAAAAGTAAATAATATACAATAATGGTGACATCATCCTCAACCCGGAAGTGCCCCAAATAAAAGAATATTACATACAATTTATTTTTACATGAATGAAAATAAACACTCTCATCTCACATAAAACCCCCGGCTATTCGATCGCAACAATCCTGCAAATCATATCTCAGCAACACATAATATCTCATATCATCAATGTAAGCAAGTATGCGTATCTCAATTGTCGTTGATATATAGCAACAAAACCGGCGATACACCACATACTACACTTACGGTCGTAGAAAAGAAAGTGAAAAACAACAATTGCAATTATCACAATCTCAAATATCAAGAAGATGTTTAACATTTCGATCGAATCAACATATACTCACATTTTACCCAAAGAGCTCAACACTTGAGCAAAGTTACAAATACCTAAAATTGCGCCACAATGTCTATGATCCAGCCATAGAAGGGGTTAACCAACGCCTCACCTATGACACCATGGAATTACGGCAAACCCGAAGGTTCGATCGCGGTTCCGTGGGTATAGAATCGAGTTAAGGTTATTATATTCTTCTAGAGGGCCCATAGGAACACTTGCGCGACTATTGAATACAAAGGTAACTTAGGAAAAACACAACACTTGGAAATTTCAGCGGGATCAAGATGTGGGGTTTTGAAGTTCGTTCAAACTGCTAAACATTGTCAAGGTTACCAATACAATGCTAGAATTTACGACTACGAAGCACTACGAATTAGCCCGTAAACAGAATAATCATCACATGAGAATTGGGCCAAGCAAACAATACTAGAAACCCCAAAATGAAGACAATAGACCAAAGATTATCAAGAATGAGGAGGAAGAAGAAGGCAACTCAAGAGCTCAAGATAATATCAAGAAAGAGAAAAGAAAATGATATATCTTTTCTTTCTCTCAACAAACCATGGTAACTTATAATATCTAGATATTATTGCACATGAGTTAAAAAGCAAAAGGAAAACTAATCCAAGGTTAAAAGGTAGGTGAAGTGTGGTCAACTTCAAGAAGAGTGTAGAAAGATAACCATGGATTAATATTTCCTTTTTCTTTTTCTTTTAACTTAAATGCAAATGAATATATATATATATATATATATATATATATATATATATATATATATATATATAAGTTCCATGTGAGTCTTGTATTGCCAACAAAGGTGTATCATCAACCATGATACTTTGTATGCATGTATGTGTCCATGGACATCAACATGTGCATACATGCATGCATACACCTCATAAAAAGAAATGCGTTAATAAAGAAATTAAACTAAAAGTCAATTGTTAAATCAATACTTGATTTAACAAATCGGTCATATCAAATACGACCCGACCAATAGAAAAACGCCCGACTAAAATACGGTATCACATGCACGTATTTAATCGGGTCCCAATGCATATCAAATACACCACATCGTTTCGCGTGAGCTAGGGAACTCCTGTGTGGGACTCTAAGACTCGTCAATACGCTGGCAGTGGGTGATGATCACATCAAGCACCCACAAGCCACAAGCGGTCAGCTAAACGTAACGGCCACCCGGATATTGAGCGATCAGAAGAAAACCAGCAAAGCTGTCAAAACTCCCGTCGAGCCATCTGGCAACACTTACCGTACAGTCCGGTCTCCTCGTCAGATATGTTGGATATAGAGTCTAGGGATGGTATCGTCGACCCCAATAACTCAATAAGTCATGCTGGTGTATGGCCCATAACAGATCGAGAAACTACTGATAACACTTATCAGTAAATCTCAGCAGCCCTGGCCAGGGACTTCCTGTTATAGCCAATCGAGCATAGCACAACATAAACCCCCAATACCGGGAGAGACGAAACCCCTCCTATCGCTCATTGCCTCCATGTGTCTCGAGACTGTACCCAAAGTCTACCTGTTTGCACGACTCAGTAGAGCCGTGGTAGGGTGGAGATCAAAGTACAGTGGGAGGACACACAAGACTCTATGACGATCTTGGGTCTACAGACTAACCTGTACCAGTGTCACCTGAGAACTGCTATCCGACGATAGATATAATACCACATAGGAGTTCTCGGCAAGTCCGTTCAGTGTACCCAGTCTGCACTGAGCACCCGTATATATTCTTTGGTGTCAGCACACCAGATGGATATGGGATCATCTATCGCCCATCACATGGGACAATAATGGTATACGCTAGTCTACTTTGGAATATCGATGCCCCGTCTCGATACACCAACGACTAGGAACAATTGAAGGATATCCTTATAAACTACACATGTCCCACTAGTATGACCCGCATCATAGTCGCAGTAGTCAAGCAAATATCCTCAGGGCTTTATCAACATGTGCAAATGAATAAAAGCATGATCAAGCCTACATGTCAGATAAAGTAAACCAGATAGCATACTATCATGTCGAGCAAGAAAGTAATCCATACACACACACACACACACATGTCCAAGCATCCACTATACATATAATGGCCTCTAGGGCATACATATATCCAACATAAACATGAGAAACGGTATGGCTCGTATATAAGTTTATATACCTTATTGTTTCTTTCACTGTTTACTTTCTGTTATGATCTCATCTGCTAGGACACCTGCACCATTACCGATGATGCGTATGTTGCACGTACACTCACTTGCCAACTCACATAAATCATCATTGGTAATTGCCATGTCACGCACACTGTAGTTGTAAGTCTACGCTAGCGCCCCGGCAGTCTACAGACGCCAAATGCGGAACAAAAACTTTTTAACTGGCGCTATCGTATACTTTAACCCGGATCTGCCATTATTGCTAAACTAACAAACTGTAAAGAGTGTAGAAAGGTTATACCGAACGATCCGAGTCCTTCGTTCTTTAACCATCATCCCACGCTCCGTTGCGGCTGCTCCGATCTCGTCGATCTCTGATCTGCTCGTCCAGGTGGCACCACATCACTGATTCTTTAAACGGGCTCCCGCCTCTAACTCGAGGCAACTCGGTCGTCAAGTTTGCTAGAAGAGACGACCAAGAATGATGTAGAGAATGAGTAGATGACTTTGTCTCACTTCGTCCAAGTCCGTGGACGATCGGTTAATGAAGTTGCCATTTTATCGGGTGATGGAAATGAAAGAGATAATGAAATTTCCATGCACCCTTAACCATAGTCTTTTCTCTCCAAAAATGAAATTAATCTCTCTCTCTCTCACAAAGAATGGCCGGCCACTATAAGTAGAAGAGGGAGGTGATGGTAGGAGGAGGGAGGTGACCATTAGAAATAATATCATGAACAAAAGATCTTAACCAAAACAAAATGCTTTAATGTTAAAGCATGAGTCATAAACCTAGTCATCATGCATTAATGAACCATTAAATGCATCCAATGAAAACACAACACCAATTAATCCTAGTCACCTCATCTAGATGCTTCTAGAACACTGACTCACCTCAACTGAAGAAAAAATAAATCCGTCTTTAACCGAATGTTAAAAGACGGCTGATAGAAAACTGGAAACTAGCAACTTCCAAAAGTGATCCTGAAACGACTTTCAGGATAACCCCGAAACTGTATAAATATACCCGCATTTGTATTACGACCGAATACAAATGCAAATGAGACAAAGATATTATACCTACTCAATATAATACTCGGATCCGGCTTAAACCAAAACCGACCAGTATCATCTGCCCGAAAACTGACACGTGCGTAAACGCACGTGCATTTTCCGAACCCTGCCATAAAACCATACGGCCTCTACAACGTTTCGCCCGAACTTGGAAAACTGTCTGTGGGGAACTCTAATGACTCGTCAGTACCCTGGCAGTGGGTTTAACCACAAACCGTCAGCGGCACTAGCTATGCGTAACGGCTGCCCATGGACTGACCTCAAGGAAGGCTGATGAGCGAACTCAAGGGAGGCCGATGAGCGAACTCATCCAGAAACCCTACTGAGCCTAACAGTGACAATGTATATACAGTCCGGTCCGTTCGTCAATGAGTATCGCATATCCGCCTAGGGGGCTAGTAACGTCAGACCCCCAGAAGCAGTATAAGTCGTGTCGGAGTGTAGCCCAATAACACCCTGAGATACTACTGGAGTACCTACCAGTAAATCTCCTGCCATGGCCATGGACTTTGTGTAATGGCTCTCCTAGACACAGCACGACCTCACCCCCAATACCGGGAGAGACGAATCCCCTGCCGATCCGCTCACGTGCCTCCATATGGCTCGGGACTGTACCCAAAAGCTACCTGTTTGCACGACTCCTTTGAGCCGTGGTAGGGTAGAAATCAAAGCACAGTGGGAACTCACACGAGACAAATGACGACCTCAGGTCGATGAACTAACCTGTACACACGTCACCAGGGAACTGCTATCTGACGATAGGTATAGTACTAACTAGCAGATTCCCGGCGAGTCCTGTCCGGTGTACTCATAACCCAATGAGCACCTGTATACATCTTAGGTGATCCAACTGACACCAGTGGCTTGTGAGACCGGCCACCGCCCCTCGTCGGGGTCTCGACTGTATACACTAGTCTACTCCGGAGTATCGATGCCCTGTCTCGAAACTCCCACGACTAGGGACCACAATTAAGGATATGCATATAAACTACCCAACTCTCACGTATATGATCGCCATCATACTGTTGGTAGTAAATCAAGATCCTAAGGGCTCTATCAAAGTGTAACATGCAATCAGTCACCTGAACATGTACACGACTGATAAAGGCAAACCAGATAGCATACTATCATCTCGAGTAAGACTGTCCTACCGGGATAGGTCCTCCGCAATCATTGCAATCACGTACCTGCGATCCAATAATTGACTATGAGGGCATTATCTCCAACAGTAGTAACCTTTTTATTACATTGTTTACGTTGTTAGTTGTAGCTAAGTAGCATTGTTTAGCATTCCGATATCATATGCTAGTTTTGACATTTCATTTTGTACTTAGATGCCACATGCATTTGTTTACCGACATTCTGATTATATACTACAGTTGGGCTCTATACCGATATTCATTGTTCATTATTAACTCATGATTTTAAGATTCTGATTTTCATGAGATTTCTGGATTTGGGGAAACCGCATGTGAATTTGAAAACATATACTAAATTTTAAAAGAAAATGCAGTTTCTCGTGATATGATGTTAGGCGTCCACCATGAGTTTTCTCGGTTATTGAGCCACGTATGTATATAAACTCGATTCAAGGAGTGGGGAGACGTCGTCTGTGGGTACATGGTGGACTTGGTGCGGTACCCCGGGGCAAGAAGATCGTATAGAAAGGCGTTGAACCCGGCAGGGATGCACTACCGACCGGTGATATTTGGCGCGGCCGATATCCGGAGGATACCGACCGCAGTTGTGAGATCAGATGATATGGGCCGATCCGGACAGACGGAGCCGGAGATATATGCGGATTTTGTGTCGCTGATGAACACGGTTTTCCTGATGCTTTCGAGTGTCGATGCTGGGTACTTAGATTTTCTCATGATTTTGTGTGTCGATGCTGGACACACCCACTTGTTGATGCATTTGCATTCATGCATAACAGACATGACATGAAGTTACCTTATGACATGGACACGAGTACTTGACCTTACACATCTGTCACGACCCGAAATATTAGCTCGTGACCAGCAATTGAATCACGCGACGTCTAAAGGCGTAACGTAACTCAAGTAAGCCGAAACCCAGAAATCTAAACCTTTTTAAGAAAAATAAAAGAGGTGCAGTTTTGAAATAAAGGTATAATGAAATCCAGTTTTCTTAAATGCATAGAAAAGGAATCATGAAAAATGCAAGTAGAATTTATTAGTTTGAAAACATGTTTCGTCTTTTAAAAATATAGGGAGAACTTCCTTTGTATATTTTGATCCAAAACCACAAATACATATAGATAATAAAGGCATCCCCAAGCGGGAGCTAGCTCTTCACCAGACGGCGGATCACAACCACGCAAAACATAAAAATAAGTATACGATGCCCAACGGCGAAGTTCACCACAAAAGAAAATAGATAAGCAAGACATCAACCCAAAAAGCGAATATAAACCCCATCGCTCAATCTCGCAACTACAAGTCTTGCAAAGTCTCATTACTTATACAAACACTAGTTTTGATTGATGGAGTTAACTAGATACAATATGAAATGTAATACAAGAGTGGGTACGATACAAATATCCCACCTACCAAGCAAATCACCCAAAAGTAGTTATGTGCCAGCAATGCCGCTACTGATCCGTGCGGTCAACCTGCAAGAACTGTAGCACAACGGGGGCGAGTTACCAACTCGTGAACAGAAAAATATCAACAGATAGAAATCGAATAAACAACGACTCCTAGGTCAACTGTATCATAAAGGTAATACTATGATATCTAGGGTGACCATATCTGTATGTGTGCCAGTAATGTAATCAACACCAAAATGTATGCGGATATCATCCAATCATATAATCAATGTCTGTATGCATGCGGATCTCGTCCAACCATATCATCAATGTATGTATCATAAAAGCATATGCATGAAAATATGAGGATATAAATCAACGTGTGTCCCTCGCGACATATCAAAATCATGGAGCCTGAGTGCCCATCATCGACACTCGAAAACATCACGAAAACCGTGCCCAGCATCGACACGTAAATCCTCATATCTTTCGGGCTCCGTCAGTCCGGATCGGCCCTCGGGTTCCGTCAGTCCGGATCGGCCCATATCATCTCTCGACTCTGGTCGGTATCCTCCGGATATCCGCTGAGCCCAAATACTATCACCGGTAGGTAGTAGTCCGTTTGCCAGGCTCACCATCTGCTGCACAGCATCCCTTTCTTGCCCCGGGGTACCATACCGGGTCCACCAAGCACCCGCAATCGGCTTCATCCAGCTTCTCGATCGGGTATCACTGTCACATGTCTCAGAACCAAGAAAACGCATGGTGGACGCACTGAAATATCATATCAAGAGAAACCGGGTTTTTAAAACGATACATACTTTCTTTTAAAATGACTACGGTTCTCAAATCCAGAAATCTCATGAAAACGACATATCTCAATGCGTATAATCGTAAAGCATGATATGCGACATATAACAGAAATGTAAGCATATCCGTATATCATGCAATATGGAACAGTAACATGCACATATCGAGAGAAAACCGCTCTTTTAAAGGAATCCAGTTTAAAAATATATCTTGCGGTTCCCAAATTCTCCAAAGTCAAATACAACATCGTATAAGGGTGCATATGTAACTATAGCAAGTGAATCATGCAAGGAGTCATATCATGATACAGCAATTCTACTGTGTAGTGACATGGCAATTATCGATGATGAAGTGTGTGAGCCTGCAAATCTATGTACGTGTAACATACGCATCATCAATAATGGTGTAAGTGTACTAGCACATGTATATGCAATGCAATGAGTATAACATGAATGCTGCATAAGGTAAATCATTAGCTAAAAGTTGTAGGGTTGCTGGGCACGCACACAAGGTTCTACGAGGCATCAACCATGCCCCATTTAAAAATTAGCCGTGCCGAACAACCCGAATACGGATCTTTAAACTAGAGATTAGGCGAAAACTAGCATGCTAAACACTTTAACACTAAGTGAGAGGGATTACAACCTTTGTAGATCCGGTCCTTCACTTCTTAAGCTCTGTGTTGAGGTCCCTTCGCTGCGATCATCGTGTTTCGGACTCTTGAGAAGTTCCACGAAGAAAAAGATGCAGTCTTGCTTCCGATCTTCGATACAAAGATGATCTACCTTGAAGTTTCTTTAACACAAGCTCTCACTCATGAAATGATGTGAACACCCTCATCTAAAGGGCAAGGGAAGATGAGGATGATGAAGTAGGATTTTTGCTCTCTTTATTTATCTTTTTCTCACATTTATTCATCACTTGGAAAAAATCTAGAAAGCTTTTTCATGAAAGAATGAAGGAAGAAGAAGATGAATAATAGAATTATCCTTTTGTGATGAATAGAAAGAATTAATATGATAAATAATGCAACCATGGTCAACTAAACTCATGTAGAGAATTAACTAGGGTTAGGGTTTGGGTTGGGTTAAAGCATGAGTCATAACAAAATATCTTTATCATGACAAAAAGAAACCTTCTAGAATCAACTAGAAGTCTTAACCCTAATCCAAACCCTAATCATGTTTAAACTCCACTAATCATGTTGCATTAGTTATCATATCATGTTACAATATTATATATCACATATATAATATTTATCGTAACAAAATAAAATAATACAGTTAACATATATCGCATATATATCAATGTATTACCCGAGTGAGAAAAAGAATCTTTTAGTGAGCAAATATTAGTTAATGTAATTTTAATATATCATATATATTATTATACATTAAATTATCGAATCAACACTTGATCCGACAATCCGGCTATATCGCATATAACCGACTAATATTTATCCGTACCGATTCATCGAATCAACACTTGATCCGATGACCCGGCTGATATCATATATCGCGAGAATATAATACGGTATCTCATATCGCATTATCCTCGGTCCCGTACATATCACATATGTGCCCCTACTCCGTTTTGCCTGAGCCAAGAAACCTCTGTGTAGGACTCTAAAGAATCGTCAATACGCCGGCAGTAGGTGATGATCATATCAAACACCCACAAGCTGCAAGCGGTCAGCTAAACGTAACAGCTACCTAGGTATTGAGCGCTCAGAAGATCAACAAGCAAGCCTGTACATTCTCCTGTGAATCCAAACAGTAACACTCCCGTACAGTCCGGTCTCGTCGTCTGATATGTTGCATATCTCGCCTAGGGGTGGTAAACGTCAGACCCCAGTAGCTCGATAAGTCGTGTCGATATGAGGTCTATAACAGTTCGACAAACTACTGATAACACTTACCAGTAAATCTCAGCAACTCTGGCCAGGGATTTCCGGTTATAGCCAATCGAACACAGCACAACATCAACTCCCTATACCGGGAGAGACGAATCCCCTCCTATCGCTCATTACCTCCATGTGATTCGGGACTGTACCCAAAAGCCACCTTTTTGCACGCCCTCTTGGACGTGGTATAATGGAAATCAAAGCACAGTGGGAATCACACAAGACTCTATGACGATCTCGGGTCAACAGACTACTCTGTACCAGTGTCACCGGAGAACTGCCATCTGACGTGAGGTATAATACCATCTGGGAGTTCTCGGCGAGTCCGTCCAGTGTACCCAGTCTCCACTGAGCACCCGTACACCATCCTTGATGTCAAACACCGATGGATATGGGATCTTCCATTGCCCATCATATGGGTCAAGATGCGTATATGCTAGTCTACTCTGGTGTATCGATGCCCCGTCTCGATACACCCTCGACTAGGAACAGTTATAGGATGTACTCGTCGACTACCGTGGCCCCACTAGTATGATCTCATCATAGTCCCAGTAGTCGAGTACATATCCTAAGGGCTTTATCAACATGTAATATAGAGACAATCAGAGTACATGTTAAGATAAAGTATAACCAGATAGCATACTATCATGTCGAGTAAGAAAGTCCTCCCTATATATGTCCTAGAATCCACTACAATATACATCGTATGTACAATAATGGCCTCTAGAGCATACATATAACTAACAAAAGTTATAAGGTATACGTATCTATCATATGTCTGAGTCGGGGAATCTATCAATCGGCATCTAGCCTCACAACATCACGTACGGTATAATCCATCGTACGACATCCTCGAGTCAAGGGTATGGATCAATCATCAAGTCAAACTCATCACGAATGGAAAATCATCGCACGGCGGCATAAAACCAATAGGGATCCTATCAACCTTTACGACAATAAGGGTACGGAACTAACATCTCGTACGGTTTATCATTCAAGATTCATATCTTTACATATATCTATATACCTATGTCCTAAGTCACATCCATAACAATCTCGTATCAGGGGACCGGCAAAGGTATCAATCATCTTAATCGACTCGCATCCGTATACCAACGTATCATCAAATCATCATATCACATCGTCTTATCTTTTCATCGCATTGATCTCCCACATCAAGTCAATTCTACTAATACATTCTAACTTTACTATAAGCATACGTATCTAATCTAACATACACGCCCGAACCATACAATCAGCTTTTAAAAGATGCAAATCGTAGTTTTGAAAGTAGGGGCTACGGTGTTTTTAAGGAAAATATATCATTTGAAAATCCGTAACGTCCCTCAAGGTATCTGTTTAAAAAATGCATACGATTCTTCAGTTTGGAAATAGGTATGGTTCGGATGACACATCTACGTCGGTTGCTAGTCCTATAGTATCCAACACGGCAATATCGTCGAACATCATCCTCAAATCTCGTCATCACGTATTAATCGTATTATATCGTTGCTAACTATCCTATAGTTTCTAATATGGTTTCTCTAACTATCATTTAACTCTATCTATAGTTTTCTATTAAAGTTTCCCTTAACCATATTCCTTGAATCGGTTTCCATCAAAGTTTGCGGGGGTGCTATACGGCATCCACCCGACTTCCCCCGTAGATATAGATCTACTCACCTTGATCTTCGCTTGCCGATGCCGATGTCGCCACGCGCTTGCTTGTCGTCTCGAAGTCCTTACGAGGGTACCTACATATAATAACGTATTGTATCGCATTAAAATCCAATTCAAAACCAAAGCGACACGCGAATCTCACATAGGTCAAAACCTATGGTCTACTCACACAAAAGAGCCTAAAACACCCGATATCGACGTATAAACGTCAAGTGACCAAATACAATACCAATTACCAAAACTTAAATCCATAACCATCTCAAAACATAAGGCAAAAACCAAGAAAACATGCTCCAGATTTTATTTCAGGGAAAAACAAGGTGCACAAACAGTACTGGGGTGATGTATATAGGGTATATGACCTACAGAACGAACCTGGGCACCCAATTCTTCAATGTGGCCGGAAATTGCTGAATCAACTGCTCCTCCAGAATGGCTGAAAAGGTATCGATTGCAGTTTTGAGATCTACCCCCCTAAATCCAGCCTCCTCGGCTCTCTAGGATTGAATAGGTCTCGTATTGGTAGGGTTGTCTCGTGGTGGTCTATCTAGGCTAATAGAGTTGTTTGCTTTTCTAGTATTGGTCTCGGATCACTCCAGATTTCCCTGCACCCTCTAATAACTCACAAACCGACACAGAATGTTTCCAAATTCCGTATTTTGGGTTAAGTTACTGGTTTGGTCCAGGTTTTACACTTTAAGGGGGTTTAGGGTCACCAATAAGGCTCATTAGCACAACCATAACTCAACATTCCCTCAAACCTCATCTAGGAATTTTCTGAGTTCATAAAACCACACAATATCGATTCTAAACAAGTATGGATGCTTAAGAAATTGAAATACTAGTCTAATGGTGCAGAAATTAACTCATTTAGCAACTCAAGAATTTTCTTGAGTTTCCCCAAGTCTTCAAAATCAAATCTTGCTTGGTCCAAAGTGTTTGCCATGAGCTTGTGCATGTTTTTAATGAAGTGGGGATAAGGTTTTTGTGTGTTTTTCATGGTGTTTTGAGGGTTGTAGTGGAGGAGGGAGATGGGGGCAGCAGCCATGAGATGATGAAGAAGAGAAGAATGAAGAAAATAATGAAGAGAGCAATGGTCTTGGTCAAGAGAAGACCCCTCATCTCTCTCTCTAATGCCCATACCTCACTTTTTTATTCCTTGCTTTTTCTTTTGTTTTCTTTTCTTATCTTTATCTTTTCTTTTCTAACACAAAACCATGCATGAAAGAAGAAGAACCATGGTAGAAAATGTAACAAGTGTGGAAAAAGGCTTGGTGCACAAAACAAGCTTAATTCACGATTAGCGATATTTAATCGCGATTAGCATAAAAAGTGAATATAATTAATCATATAGATTTATAATTAGCTTAAATCATATAAACACCCTCATTTTAGTAATTTATGTGATTTTCCAAATTTTTCCCGATTTATCGGTATTTAATTATACCGCACTATTAAAATATTCATAATATTTATTATTTAACTTTAAAAATTCCCAAAAATAATATTTTATTTTCCTGAAATGTTACAATCTTCCCCCCTTAAAGAAATTCGGTCCTCGAATTTAAAATTTACACCCCCAAAATCTAAAATATTTCAATAAACAGATCAATCAACGGGGCTCCGAAATTACGGAAGATACAGAAATAACACAGCGCATCAAGGGCGCATGAAAATGAGTACACAACTCGAAAATCGAACTCCGTCAAGCGTCACGCAAATCACCGGATTTGTACGCATATCCTCGGAGTTACAATAGAGATACAGATCTCGAAATCAAATGCTGAAATCCAATATACACTAGTCAAATACTATAGTATGTATATAGTACGCATCCTTGAAAAATCTCCAAAAACTGAATAAAATACATGCAAAATCTTTCCTGAACCATGCGTAACTCACGGCACAAGTGACGGACGCTCATTTGTAAAGAAATTAATATATGCTCATATTGGTTTTGCTAAACATACGTTCCGCCTTTTTGAAATATCCCAAAAGGTTTTCCTTTATAAATGTTCGTGTCGCTCGCGGGCACATAGGGAATAGAGAGACTATAGCTCCTTTTTGAAAAACCTCTGGTTAAACTTTTAATGCTTGCAAAGTATTTAGGTACTGTCCTCATATCAGTCCTGTTGGCTACTATATAATATATAGTACCTATCATGAAAACAAAGTGCTCAAAGCAAAATGGCCTCAAAAGGCGTATCCAGCAATCACGTGCGTCTGGTGCGCACGAAAATCAAGTCCAAATACAATTGCTGCCAATGTGCACAAAAGCAAAACTAAGTGCAACGGGTGTGCACGAAAGCATCTGTTCAGTGCAACGGGTATGCATGACAACAATATCAGGTGCATCTAGAGTGCAAGAAAATCTTAATCCAGTGCATCCGGTGTGCACAAAATCACATCTCATATCATGCTCCAAACATGCGCAAAATCCAAATCAGGTGCATCTATCCCGCACGAATGAATCGCATCCAATATGCACGGATAAAATCTAAATCAAGGGCATCCAACAGGCACGAGTAGAATCTCACTCAAGTGCCTCCGATGCGCACAAAACATAAACCTGGTAAAATAATGCTCAAAAACATAAATCAAGTGCAACCAAGGTACTAAGTATAAATCTGGTGTAACCAATGCACGAAATACCCGCCTGGTGCAATAAACGCATGAAATGCAAGTCTAGTGCTATAATGCACAAAAATACTAATCTGGTGCATCAAGGGCACAAAATATAAATCCGGTGCATCCAGTTCACGAAATATCAAATACAGTGCATCCAGTGCATAAAATACAGATACAAATCAGGTGAAACAAGTTCACGGAATGCATCATATAACTCAAATGCGTATAAAAAGCAACACCGAGTGTTCCAAGGTGTATAAAATCATAACCGTGTGCCACTGCGTGCACAAAACACGTATCAATGCACTGCAAGCACATGTAAGCTATACCGAGTTCAAAAACCAAATCGAGTGCATACCACATGCACAAAATCAAATCAACCGTATGAAATCCACGAAATCATAAACATGTGCAGCCAAGGCACAAAACCGATATCAAGTGTAATAAATACGCACAAATCGCAAACCAAAGTAGCGGTGTACAAACATAAATCGAGTGCAATAACTGTGCACAAAATGCATATACCCAGCAGGTGCAGCCATGGTGCACGAAAACCATATCATGAAACTCAATCATCAAAACTCAAATCCAAGCGATATAAGCGTGATACTCGGATCACAAACGCAAATCGCAAAAAAAAATGACCTTGAGTTACACCTCCTACAATGTCGAAAAAATGTCGGTGCGCCTAAAACTGGCAGAGAAAGAACGTCCGCTTGCCTCCTGTTCATGGTCTGGAGTCTTTCGTCTCTGGGTCCTCACTTTGTCTGTGGATTACCAATCTCGCAACCCACCGGCTCGTCGGCCCGGTCCGGTGTGCTAACGGAAACGATTCCGCTCTGGCACTCCGCCGGTCATCTCTCGGCCAATTATCACGACCACTCGTAAAGAAGCACGTCACCAGCGTTGGCCTCTGATCCTCTGAATACACGTGACCCATCTGATCCTGGGTGCAAATCTCATCGCAGCAGTGTCCTGGAAGGAACCTGCTCAGGGTCTCTTTGAATCTCGCCTATGCCGACCTATACGGAGGCTGGTATTCTTGCATAAGCTTTTCTCGCTTTCTGGACATCTGCGTTCTCAGCACAACATTTCCTCGGAAATTGGCTGCATCCCAACGCCTCTGTAAGCATATCAGATCTCTGATCTCGACGGGGAGTAACAACAGTTCGCCAACCTCTCGCGCGAACCTGTGGTTCCACTTGTCTGTATCATCGTCCACTTTGACGTCACGTCATGCTATCTGCGCACTGCATCTGTTCTCGGCCACGGTCAATCCGGAGTCTCTCACACGGACTCGAAGTCACGAACTCGGTATCTTCATCATTCTGTAGAAGATATCTAGCCGAACACGTCCTCGAAAACTCATCCCAACCTTCGGAGGTATACTCCATACTCGTCCATTCTCGATCAACTCACAACGCATCTGGGTGAGGTCCTTTATCCGAAGCTGGTCAGCTTGCTGATCTCTTATCACATGATATCCAGACGACGTTAAACTTTTCGTTCGATTTATCAAAGTCTCATAATTCCCCGAAAGCTCAACACCAGAGCACAGTCTAATAATATCTGATACGTACCACAGTACCTCTGGACCAGCCGTAGAAGGGCAAACCCAAGCTTCACTGATGGCACCGCTAAACTGCCGCAAACCCGAAGGTTCGAAAGTGGTTCCATGGTCATTATGTCGAGTTAGGGTTTCATTCTTCTAGAGGGTCCACAGAATTACTTGCATGTTCCTCCGAATACTTAGACTTGGATAAATGGGTTTCTGACATTCGTTCGAACTTTTTAACTTCACCTAGACGACATGTGATACCCTTCGTCTCTCAGCTCAAAGTAGACTAGCTATCCTCTGTCGTATCTCTGCCTGAAAGCTCCAGAGATCTCAGCTCGTAAAGTCTGGAGGCGACATCCTATCAATCTCAGTATTAGCTGGGTCATCTGTCTGCACGGTAGACGGCATCACGATCTTGGAGGTATGCTGTACATCAACAGTTCTCTCACAACAGGCAGCTCTAACAATGGCCCGATCATCCGGTGTAAAACCAACCACTCGCCTCAACAAGTGGTCGCAACACGAACACTACATCGAGGCGTTCCCATGTCACCAGAAAACACAATGGTCAGCCCTGTACCAGACGAGCTCGCCCTGACCGCAACACTAGCAGCAGCTCAATCTGCGCTCAAACATGGTGATAGGAACCTCAATCGTGTATTGATAAAACAGATCAAAGGCATGGAAGGAAACGACAGATCCAGAATGGACACATGATCATAAGAAGGAACAACATCAATGAGAGTATGATCATGGAAACGAATAGAATCAAGGATCTCAAATGGATGTATAATCATGGGTACGAAGATAATCACAGAGCTCAAAATATGTACATCCTAAGGTTTCTTAAGTGGAGTATCGTATCGCAAATATGCCGCGGAACATACGTACGGTACGTCACTCTACCTAAGCTACCTACTCCATCAATCAGGGTCAACATATGAAACGAGAGTTCGGGTCTAATACCCCCCAGTTCAAGTCTAAGTTCCGTAAGGTCAAGCCTAGGTTCCGAAATATATCGCATAGTCAAACATAGACCCGAACAAAGGTTAAACCTAGCGCTTTGATACCAACTTTGTCACGACCCGAAATATTAGCTCGTGACCGACACTTGAATCACGCGACGTCTAAAGGCGTAACGTAACTCAAGTAAGCCGAAACCCAGAAATCTAAACCTTTTTAAAAAAAATAAAAGAGGTGCAGTTTTGAAATAAAGGTATAATGAAATCCAGTTTTCTTAAATGTATAGAAAAGGAATCATGAAAAATGCAAGTGGAATTTATTAGTTTGAAAACATGTTTCGTCTTTTAAAAATTTGGGCAGCACCTTCTTTGTATATTTTGATCTAAAACCACAAATACATAGAGATAATAAAGGCATCCCCAAGCGGGAGCTAGCTCTTCGCCAGACGGCGGATCACAACCATGCAAAGCATAAAAATAAGTATACGACACCCAACGGCGAAGTTCACCACAAGGAAAATAAATAAGCAAGACATCAACCCAAAAATCGAATATAAACCTCATCGCTCAATCTCGCAACTACAAGTCTTGCTAAGTCTCATTACTTATACAAACACTAGTTTTGATTGATGGAGTTAACTAGATACAATATGAAATGTAATACAAGAGTGGGTACGATACAAATGTCCCACCTATCAAGCAAATCACCCAAAAGTAGCAATGTGCCAGCGATACCGCTACTGAATCTGTGCGGTCAACCTGCAAGAACTGTGGCACAATGGGGGTGAGTTGCCAACTCGTGAATAGAAAGATATCAACAGATAGAAATCGAATAAACGACTCCTAGGTCAACAGTATCATAAAGGTAATACTATGATATCTAGGATGACCATATCTGTATGTGTGCCAACAATGTAATCAACACCTAAATGTATGCGGATATCATCCAATCATATGATCAATGTCTGTATGCATGCGGATCTCGTCCAACCATATCATCAATGTATGTATCATAAAAGCATATGCATGAAAATATGAGGATATAAATCAACGTGTATCCCTCGCGACACATCAAAATCATGGAACCTGAGTGCCCAGCACCGACACTCAAAAACATCATGAAAACCGTGCCCAGCATCGACATGTAAATCCTCATCTCTCAGGCTCCGTCAGTCCGGATCGGCCCTCGGGCTCCGTCAGTCCGGATCGGCCCATATCATCTCTCGACACTGGTCGGTATCCTCCGGATATCCGCCGAGCCCAAATACTATCACCGGTAGGTAGTAGTCCCTCTGCCAGGCTCACCGTCTGCCGCACAGCATCCCTTTCTTGCCCCGGGGTACCATACCGGGTCCACCATATACCCGCAATCGGCCTCATCCAGCTCCTCGATCGGGTATCACTGTCACATGTCTCAGAACCGAGAAAACGCATGGTGGACACACTGAAATATCATATCAAGAGAAACCGGGTTTTTAAAACGATACATACTTTCTTTTAAAATGACCACAGTTCTCAAATCTAGAAATCTCATGAAAACGACATATCTCAATGCGTATAATCGTAAAGCATGATGTATGCGACATATAACAGAAATGTAAGCATATCCGTATATCATGCAATATGGAACAGTAACATGCACATATCGTGGGAAAACCGCTCTTTTAAAGGAATCCAGTTTAAAAATATATCTTGCGGTTCCCAAATTCTCCAAAGTTAAATACAACATCGTATAAGGGTGCATATGTAACTATAGCAAGTGAATCATGCAAGGAGTCATATCATGATACAGCAATTCTACTGTGTAGTGACATGGCATTATCGATGATGAAGTGTGTGAGCCGGCAAATCTGTGTACGTGTAACATACGCATCATCGATAATGGTGTAAGTGTACTAGCATAGGTATATGCAATGTAATGAGTATAACATGAATGCTGCATAAGGTAAATCATCAGCTAAAAGCTATAAGGTATACGTATCTATCATATGTCTGAATCGGTGAATCTATCAATCGGCATCTAGCCTCACAAAATCACGTACAGTATAATCCATCGTACGGCATCCTCGAGTTAAGGGTATGGATCAATCATCAAGTCAAACTCATCACGAACGGAAAATCATCGTACGGCGGCATAAAACCAATAGGGATCCTATCAACCTTTACGATAATGAGGGTACGGAACTAACATCTCGTATGGCTTATCATTCAAGATTCACATCTTTACATATATCTATATACCTATGTCCCAAGTCACATCCATAACAATCTCGTATCAGGGGACCGGCAAAGGTATCAATCATCTTAATCGACTCGCATCCGTATACCAACGTATCATCAAATCATCATATCACATCATCTTATCTTTTCATCGCATTTATCTCCCACATCAAGTCAATTCTACTAATACATTCTAACTTTACTATAAGCATACGTATCTAATCTAACATACACGCCCGAACCATACAATCAGCTTTTAAAAGATGCAAATCGTAGTTTTGAAAGTAGGGGCTACGGTGTTTTTAAGGAAAATATATCATTTGAAAATCCGTAACGTCGCTCAAGGTATCTGTTTAAAAAATTCATACTATTCTTCAATTTGGAAATAGGTATGGTTCGGATGACACATCTACGTCGGTTATTTAGTCCTATAGTATCCAACACGACAATATCGTCGAACATCATCCTCAAATCTCGTCATCATGTATTAATCGTATTATATCATTGCTAACTATCCTATAGTTTCTAATATGGTTTCTCTAACTATCATTTAACTCTATCTATAGTTTTCTATTAAAGTTTCCCTTAACCATATTCTATATTTGAATCTATTTCCATCAAAGTTTGCGGGGGTGCTATACGCCATCCATCCGACTTCCCCCGTAGATATAGATCTACTCACCTTGATCTTCACTTGCCGATGCCGATGTCGCCACGCACTTGCTTGTCGTCTCGAAGTCCTTGCGAGGGTACCTACATATAATAACGTATCGTATCGCATTAAAATCCAAGTCAAAACCAAAACGACTCGCGAATCTCACATAGGTCAAAACCTATGGTCTACTCACACAAAAGAGCCCAAAACACCCGATATCGACGTACAAACGTCAAGTGACCAAATACAATACCAAATACCAAAACTTAAATCCATAACGATCTTAAAACATAAGGCAGAAACTAAGAAAGCATGCTCCAGATTTTAGTTCAGGGAAAAACAAGGTGCACAAACAGTACTGGGGTGATGTATATAGGATATATGTCACGACCCAAAGGTACGGAACGTGACCGGCACTTAAATTACGAAGCGTCTAGAGGCGCAACGTAATCTAAGTAAGCCTAAGCCCAGAAATCTAAACCATATAAAAGAAGAAGTAAAGGAAAACATGTAGAAAAACAAGTTTAAAAGCAACATCCAATTTTCTCAAAAATTTCGGCAGAGTCTCCTTTGTAAAAACTGGCCCCAAATGGGTACAAACAAGAATAATATATATACAGCAATAAAAAGGCATCCCCAAGCGGGAGCTAGCTCTACGCCAACAGGCAGAAGCAACCACACCAAGCACAATAATATACAACGCCAAAGGGCGAGGCTTAAAACTCAAAAGAAAACAAATCCACCAGATACCATAATAATACAAGCGTGACTCTAAGGTCGAAATAAATAACTGGTCCTTTAAACTTATCAAGTAATACAAGTTTGGTTGATGGAGCTTACTAGATACCAATGAAATAAATGAATTACAACGGCGGTCCTGATACAAATGAACCAACCTACCGTGCAAATCACCCTGAATGAAAAGATGTGCCAGCAAGCTGCCAAGGAAACCTGTAAATCGAACCTGTAATAAAATTTGGCACAACGGGGGTGAGTTGCCAACTCGTGAGTAGAAGACATCTGCGAAAAGAAATCGAATGCACGACGCTGTCCTAGGTCATAATAATATACTAATATATCATTAGTCATCTAGTAGTGCAGGGCAATAAACTACGCGTAAGTGCAAATGCTCCATGCTCGTGTCAGTGCCTCAAATAGTAATATGTTGTGTGAATGAGTATGCATGCACATGAATGTAAAACAATCAACCCTGAAATCTGGATATATCTGTATAAAAAGTCTTTAACTTTCACCATAGTAAAATTTGTATAGAAGTCTGAAACATCATCGATGAAATCCATGGAAATCAGTGTCAAGCATCGACACAAAACATGTAAATCTCAAGTCTCAATACCTCATAGTCTCAATATCTCGGGCTCCGTCAGTCCGAATCGGCCCATATCATCAAATCTCACGACAACGGTCGGTATCCTCCGGATATCCGCCGCGCCAGACATCACCGGTAGGTAGTCTTCCCCTGCCAGGCTCATCGTCTACAACTCGATCTTCTTGCCCCGGGGTACCATACCGGGCCCACCATGTACCCGAGATGGTTCATCCACTCCTTGAATCGGGTCTTGAAATCCAACAGAAAACATGAAATCTCATGGTGGACGACACATACATCACGAGAAAACCGCAACTTATATTTTAAAAAGAGAGGGAGACAGAGAGAGAAGTTTTTATATATATTCTTGCGGTTTTCCCCAAAATCCAGAAATCTCATTGAAATCCAAAATCGCAAAATCATGAGTAAGTAAATGGTAAGTGTCGGCATAAGCCCCATAATACTGCATGATAACATGAAAATGTGAATGCATGAAATGTCTAAGTAATAAATGCAATGTCTAGACTAACACCTGAGAGTAATTACAATACTATATTGATCTAGCCTTTAGCTGATTCTATCATTAAAGATAATATGTTCTAAAGTGTACGTGACATGGCAATTACCGATGATGTGTGTGTGAGCCTGCAAATAAGTGTACGTGGGACATATGCATCATCGGTAATGGTGCTGGTGTCCTAACAGGAAAAGTTTCATACTGACTATAGAAACATATGTATGAACATGCAACTTGATGATTTCAATCTGAATGTAAAGGTAAAATGTGTACTAAACACTCATTTGGAATATACATATCTAACTACAACTATATGACTCGAGCCTCAACTAGTATCTATCTAACCCCCTAAGGAACTAAACTAAAGGAACTAGTCGATAGGAAATAAGAATACACCTAAGGTCTGAGTCCATATCTGTAATAGTCGGCGATCCAGCCTCAATAGCGTCACGTACGTAGTACGGCTTCCTCGAATCAAGAGCGCGGATCAATCATCACATCTATGCCTCGTACGGTAAAATCCATCGTACGGCATCCCAATATCAGGGTACGGGTCAAGTATCACCTACGTACATCATCATTCGTATAATATCATCATCAAATAATGTCATGATCAAAGGTACTATACTGTAATCGCATACATCCCAATATTATCAATCATATATCATTGTCTGCGAACATATACGTCGTCAATTGTTCCTCAGAAATATCATGTCATATATATCATATCGTAATCAGGTCACACATATATCATATCGTAATCAAGTCACACATATATCATATCATAACCAAGTCACATATATATCATATCGTAATCAAGTCACAGGTTACGGTCCGGGTTCTATTCTAGAGTCTTGTATATCTCAATGTCATCATCACCTATTATCATTTATGTATACATATCCATTCTCTCATTTTCCAACGATCTGCTAAGATCATAATATGACTTTATAGCCAAGAGATCACGGCATCAAGCCCAGTTATATCGTCTCATCCCCATGTATCATATAACATCCTTATATCACATATACATGTTGTGTATATATACACCTACACACATTCCTACTTATATATACACATGCACATATACACCAAGCCAAGTTTCTGTGTGTGCGTGTGTGTGTCTACCTGAAACCTACGAATTTCCTCCAAGACATTCCTCCTCTGGTAAAGTCTATCTAAATCAGTCTAGTCCAACCTAAGGTCTTTAATAGGGTCCTACTCGCCAAGAATCTAAGGTCATGTCCGACTTCTTAATGACAATAAGCAATATCCCTATTCTACGTTTGCGGGGGTGCTAAACGCCATCCACCCGACCTCCCCCGTAGATATACATCTACTCACCTGGTCCTTGTCTGTCGAAGACGATGTCGCCCTCCTCTTCTTCCTCATCCGAAGTCCATGCGAGGGGTACCTATACGTAAACATATATAATATCGTAAACTGAATCATGGACAAAACCAAAACGACGCACGAAACGCGCATAGGTTAAAACCTATGACCCACTCATGCAAAAGAACTAAATATCGCTCGATATCGGCGTACAAACGCCGATTGATCGAGATAAAACACCAACAAACAACTCGTAGTTTTAAAACTCATTACTTATAATATAAAACACGATTTAATTCATCGAAACCCTAAAATCGATCAAATCGTCCAATTCCGCAAAACCTTGAAAATGTCAATTTACCGTTTTACTTCAAAACTTGATGTTTAAAAGAAACTAATGGTCATAATATTCATTAAATAACATAACTAGGTTATAGAAACCATTACCATATTTTTCTCACACCATTTTGTCTTGATATAAAATTTCTAGTTTGCAAATTAGCCAAAGTTAACACTTGTTAAGCAAAAATTCACAATTCCACCACTAAACTTGATTTTGCATATATTAAAGTGTTAAACCACTCCATGAAACCTTAAGAATGAGCTAAAGACCTAATTAGATTTTTAATACTACATTTTAAATTAATTTATAAAACCTAGTTTACCGAAATAGCATATTTATCACATTATATTAACTAACAATTTGAAACTAATAATTAGATTAGGTCATTCATTCATTTAACATGTTAATATTCTCAATAAAACCACAATATAATGATAAAAACCTTAATTAGAATTTTAACACACCAATATATATAATTTATAAAAATCTAGTTAGCAAAATTGCTTAATTTAAACAATTTTGAATGCACAAATTATAATACATCAACCATGCTAGATTTTTCCCTTCTAAAAATGTTAAGCTACTTATTATAACCCCACTTAATTAATAAAAATCCTAACTTGATTTTAGAAACCCTATCTTGAATTTTAAACTTGCAAATAGAATTAATTAAGAAAATCTAAATATGCTAAATAAAAGCATTTAACAACAATTAATCATAAGAATAAAAATTATACCTTCAAAGCATGAGATCCAAACATGAAAATATGCTTCCAAAATAATGGTTTCCAACTCCAAATTCCATGCTAAATAGGTCAAAGGAAAATGGTAGAGGTTGAATGTTGATTTTTGAGGTTTATTTTTGGAATTTTTGATGAATTTTGATGATTTTTAATGCAAAAATGATGGGGGGAAAATTTTGGGGCTGCTCATGGAGGTGAGGCCGGCCATGAGGTGAGGAAAAGAGAGGAAGAAGGAATGATGAATAGTGTAGAATATTCTCCAAAGAAATACACCTTTTATGTCTTTTCATAATTTCTTTATTTTATTAATTTTCTTAATTTAATTCATCATAGAAAACTCTAGAATTTTAAAGACAATTCAAGAAGAGATTAGCATGCTAAAAACCTAATTCTAATATGTCATGATTCACTTTTGAAAAATAAACCCATTGCAAATTGTAATTTACACTAAATTAATGTATATTTAAAAGCTTATGTTAATATTTAAAATAATTAATTTAGGAAAAATATTTCATTAAACTAAAAATTTATAAGTGACTAAATAAACACCATTTACTAGTAATTACATGATTAAAATAGGTCTTTTAAAATTTATAATGAAAAATAATTATGGTTAAATTTTACGAAAAATACGTTTTATTTTACCGAAAATCAGAAAATTCACTTAAAGGGTTTTATTTATCAAAAAAAAAAAATTATTTTTAAAACGTTACAATATATGACCTACAGAAGGAACCTGGGCACCCAATTATTCAATGTGGCCGGCCCCTACCCCCTAAATCCGGCCTCCTCGGCTCCCCAGGCTTGAATAGGTCTCATATTGGCAGGGTGGTCTCGTGGTGGTCCATATAGGTGTTGGCTATAGTTCCCTCAAGGCAATTATCATAGTCGCGGACTTGTGATTATGATGATTGAGTGAGGACCTATACCGATAAAACAGTCTTACTCAAGATGATAGTATGTTATCTGGTTTGCCTTTATCATCATATACATGTTGATAGAGACCATAGGATTCTTTCTTGACTGCCAGCATTATGATGGCGATCATATATGTGGGAGATGGGGTCTATAAGCACATTCTTAAATGTCCCTAGTCGTAGGAGTATCGAGACCGGGCATCGATACTCCAGTGTAGACTAGTGTATAATGATCGAGACCCTGACGAGGGGCGGTGGCCAGGTCTCACAAGCCATTGGTGTTAGTATGTTCACCTAAGATAGTATGCAGGTGCTCATCAGGTTATGAGTACACTGGACGGACTCGCCGGGAACCTGCTAGTTGGTATTATACCTATTGTCAGATAGCAGTTCCCAGGTGACATGTGTACAGGTTAGTCTGTCGACCTGAGATCTTCATTTGTCTCGTATGAGTTCCTACTGTGCTTTGATTACTACCCTACCATGGCTCAAAAGAGTCGTGCAAACAGGTTTTAGTTGGGTACAGTCCCGAGCCACATGAAGGCAGTGATCGGATCGTCGGGGATTCGTCTCTCCCGGTATTGGGGGTTGATGTCGCATTGTGTACGGGTGGCCATCACCACAAATCCATGGCCATGGTAGACGATGATTACCGATTCAGGATCGATAGTTTCTCTGGAGTTGATGGGTTACATGCCGACACTAAATATCGCGTTGTTAGGGGTCTGACTTTATCCACCCCCTAGACTCGATATGCGATACTCTTAGACGAACAGACCGAACTGTACGGATATTGTCACTGACAGGCTCAGTAGGGGTTCAGGATGAGTTTGCTCGTCGGCCTTCCCTTCGCTCAATACCTGGGTAGCCGTTACGTACAGCTAGTGCCGCCGACGTGCTTGTGGTTAAACCCACTGCCAGCGTATTGACGAGTCTTTAGAGTCCCACACAGAGGGTTTTCTCGGTTCAGGCGATATTGTGTACATGGCGTATGTTGATACATACAGGTGTCCGATTAAATATGTACACTTGCTGCGCAGACTTTAATCGGACGGTTGATAATACTAGCGGCTTAGGATTAAGCCAGGTTATTAAATCGGGTTTTTGATTTAATAATTTACATATGTATTTATATATATGTATTCTAGTATTATTGTTCACTATTCGTTTTCTCTCTCGGCTATTCGTATTTTGGTACGAATACGCGTATATGTATTTCGGTACATGTACCGAGAAGTATTCCGTATTTTATACGGAGTAGCTTCTAGAAGATGCCACTTTTTTTATTGATTTTCTTTTAGAAATTCAATTAAGAAATGAGGTGGAAAAGGTGAGTCAAAGCATGGCATGAACAATGTTTTAAGGTATGGTTGCATTTGTTTATTGTTTTAATTAAAAAAAGGAAATGAATTTTTGTGGAGGAGAGAGGGAGGGGGGGCCGGCCACATATTTAGAGTGGGGTTTCATTTTCTTTTTGGTTACATGATTAATTTGCTAGCTCACTCTCTCACTCTCTCATTCATACAAAACACTTAACCATTCTTTGTTCATGAAAAATGCTTCACCACCTCCACTCATCTTCTATGGATGCTCTCATGGATCACATGGTTGAGAGAAAATCATAGTGATACATTACTACACCCTGACTCTCCATTGTTAGCAACTTTGGAGCGTCGGTTGCCTCGTTCGTCGAGCTGGAGCTTGCGCCGTTTCCCTCAGGTGGATCATCGGAGATGGAAGAAGACCGGCAACCAAACCACATCAAGGAGCCGCTGGGAGCTTGGAATGAAGACCGAAGGACACGGATCAACTCGGTATAATGATTCTAATTCTTAGTTAGTTTGCTAGTTTAGGGTTTAAGGTCGATCCGGTAATCGGGTAACGGTAACGCCGGTTTTAGAAATTTTTGTTCCGCATTTTGGCCGCGTTTCGATGGCCGGGGCGCTGCCGGGACCCTACATGGTATCAGAGCCACCCTTTAAATCCCTTACTAGCTTGTCTAAACATGCTTAATAGATCGATCGATGGAATTTACAAAATCACGATTCCATTTTTGACAGTTTCTGCCGATTTTCTAATGTGTTCAAAGAATTATTTGCAGTATCTTAAAAATCCGTACAGGCTAATATAAGGCTACACAAAAAATTTGAGCGCGTGATGCCACTAAAGCGCCGTGGATCCGCTGCGCTAACCCCATTTTAGCGGCGGATCCACGGCCATTTATTGGCGACAGGCCGTCAAAGTTTCACTGTAGCTCAGAGACTTGGAATTGTGATTTTTATGATATTCTGTTTTGGCCCAGGTTTCAGTAAAATGTTGTTTTGCTATTGGGGCCAATTTGGAACTTAGTCGATCGATAATTTAAGTGGGCGTTTAACAGTACATACAATATATTCTGCGACCGTGAATGTCATTTGATCGGTAAACTCGTCTAATTGCTATATGTCTTTTAGACGGGTTTGCGAACGTGACATTCACGTGATGTTCTGTAATGTTGGTTGGATCGTCGGTGTGGATAGCAATGGTGCAATGATAGTACAGTTTTATTTCATTTGTACATTTGATATTGCGGGGCGAGCGCTCAACATGTGGACTGCCGTCACTGCCAGTTTGTATATTATTCTTTTGGGGCATGACCGGGCTGAGGTCGATGTCACCCTTGTATATTATTTTCTTTTCTGTACTAGGATTACCCCGCGGTGGGGTGCACAAATAGCCGGATTCTAGAGAGCAACGGGTCCGCATCTCATGGCATTGGGACGGAGGAGACCTTACTCTAGAATTGGCGGGCTATTCGCCGCACTCGTAGGGGGTATAGGTGACCCAGGAGGGGCGCTCAAGTTACCGGATTCCGTGAAGTGCTGGGTGGTCCATTCACGTTGCTGAAGGGGGATGCCTCACTTCTGGTTTGGCGGGTAACTTGCCGCGCTCGTAGGGGTCTAGGTTTCATTGCACATGCTATCCACACGACAGGGAACGTCGAGTCTCACTTGTGGCTCAAGTGAAAATCGGGGCTCCAGATTATCCACCATTCTGTATTGCTTCTGTGATGTTTTCTGTGATGTTGCTTTATATCATGCCTTGGACGAATGTTATATATATATTTATATATACTAGTAGATGTTGTATATGTTTTGCACCTGCGCTAGCCCAGTCCCCGCTCTGTCGTTAGTTAAGTAACCTAACGGGTGATGACGGGACCCAGTGGCGAATGCGGATGGCATATACATACATTTTATTTTCGTTCTTTTCTGGTGTGATTAATTGATGGGACTGCATTGATTCTTATCAATGCAAGGATAAAATAAACCTATATATGATGTTGTTGGAACCAAGTTTTTAAAAACTGACATTACAGACTTTCTCTTTTGCTTTGCACAGTGGTATTCATTTGGAACATCCTGCACCTCATTCGATAGAGGTAAGGGCCGAGATCGCTTCATCGGGAGTGACCCCTTGGGTAAAATTTTGCGTCAACGTAATAACTTTACTATAGTTGATTATTTTTGCTTTGTATCGTGGTATTCAGTTTGGGATATCCTGCACCCCATTCGACGGGGAAAGAGCCGAGATCCCTTCACCGGGAGTGACCTCTTTAGCAAAAGTTTTCGCCACTATATATTTATAAAAACCACTTGGATTCCTTCAACGATATCAAGTTCATTACGTTAAAGGTTTTTCACCAAAAACCAGTCGTAGCCCTCCGACATTTCAGACTAGTATTGCTTAGTATTCGTGCTACGTATGTTGACTTTGTCAAGACGTAGTGTGCGGTCGCTCTGTAATGCTTTTTTGTCGCATGGATATGTGGATTGGTTAGGACAGTCGTACAGTCATGTTGACTGTGTCAAGGACTCGTGCGGGTGGGTCTAATGCAATCAAGATAATGACGGGTTGAACTTGACTAGGACCCTTTGATATGTTTACTGTGTCAAGGTCACTTTCTAGGGTAAAAACTAATATCGGGAGTTTCAAACATACAGGAAACTTGCCTGGCTTGCGCATATCTTCTGGAGTGTGGTGACTTGAGTGGCTTCCATCAAGTTATCATGCGATGATAGTTGGATCCCGATTCCCACTGATGAGTAAGATTACTCCTCGGGTGATTCCGACTAATTCTCCTTTTAGGTTTGGAGGAGAATTCGAGGAAACAGTGAGAACCATCCAGATTAGATAAAAGTGATTGACCATTCTGATCTAGGTTTGAGTGCACGCTGAGTGTTTCTTCTCTCTCTCTCTCTGGCTGCGACTATGACCCGACCTTTGACTAAAACTCATGAAACCAAATTGACCGAACCTTCTTAAAACACTTTGGCTTTTGGAATGTCACGGTGTCGCATACATCATTGCCACTTCTATATCACCTTTTAATTTCTCCAGAACACCCCGTATTACTACGAACATCCACTTCCATTGGATAAATCCATCGTATGGTTTATAAAAACTCGAAGGATCTATTTCGAGGATGGATTCTGGTTCTGGAAAGATTGAATAGCATTATTCGGTTGTCTTTTCTCTTTACCTTCTCTCAGGTTGTGAGGGCTCTTAGGATTAGGAGAGGGTACACCTATTGAGCTTATTGGATAGTCTTCTTCCAAACCATAGGCAGGTGCCGAACGGTAGGGAAGGAAGAAAACCAACAAGCTTAACTATGATGTACAGAAGGTAATAAGTAAAGACATATAAAGGGATTAGAATAATGGCAAAGGAAATTGCGACCACCATCTTTCACGACAAAACCCATGTATACCCCTGCCACTCCTACGTCCACTTTGCTTTTCTCTAGGACACTCCGTATCACTACGGATATCCACTTTCATTGGATAAATCCATCGTATGGTTATATACGAACTCGAAGGAACTTTTTCGAGGATGGATTCTGGTTCTGGAGAGAAATGATAGGATTATTCAGATGTCTTTTCCCATTACCTTCTCTCAGGTTGCGAGGGCTCCTAGGATTAGGAGAGTATACCTATTATGCTTATTGGATAGTCTTCTTCCAAACCTTATGCTGGTGCCGAAGGGTAGGGAAAGAAGAAAACCAGTTAGCCTAAAGAAGGTGTACAGAAGGTAATAAGTAAAGACATAATAAAGGGATTGCAGTGAGGGCAGATATAGTATATGGTTACTGTCGTGAATCAGGAGAGTGGAAGAGGCGAAACTAGGAATACCAGTAAACCCTTTCGAAATATTTTCATGTTTCAGTTTCACTGTGCGATATTAATTGATAACTGTTTTCCCAGTTGGAATCTAACTCCAGGGTATGTATTTACCAGATCAGTTTCTCACATCTGCATGTTATTGCGGATGGTGAGTAGGAGTAAGATATTGGGAATTGGGTGATTAGATTCTCTTTATATCGGAATTCGTTGCAATTGGTGATATTTGAGGAAATCATCTGGATTTTGCCAGATGGCAAATATTTGGTTTTGAATATCCGTTGTTATCCACCAATTTCAAACTGATATATCTGTACATTTATTTTATAAAGCGAGATATAACTTTTTGATATTGTGTCTATAACATTTACCTATATCAGTTGGTGATTAGGTAAGGTGCATTCAACAGCGGTGTAATTCTTCTTAACCATAGTACAGTTTTTCAACCTACGACGCACAGGGTTTGAGTTATTGAACTCAGGGGACTTATACAAAGTATTGTATGTTGTCCAGTGTCCATTAGGACAAAGGGGTTGGTACTCGTACTATATTCTGTTTACTTATGACTTCTCCAGTTCTGGACATGTATTTCTTTGAAATGCAAGGTCCAGATATTCAGAAGTTATAGGTATAAGAATAAAGTAGAGAACCATTTGTTGGAAGTATCAGGATTCTTCAATGAAGTCGAAGATGTAGATACTTGTATTTGGTATTCCAGTGATAGTAATGGTTTTGAGAACTTGCTTCTCTTTCGGGTTACTCATATATGGATGCACTCCTAGATGAGTAATGCTGATTGTCCTCTTTCCATTTGGTTGATATGCACTGGAGATAGATGCATGTTTTTGAATCTGGTTCAAATTAGATTAGTGCTTTTGTTTCTATATTAGATTAATATAGAATCAATTTATATCTTAACGATGTTAAGGTATAGGGAGTTGTCCGGCTGATGCTTTAAACTAGAATCCGGATAAACTCAAGGCACGTTTCAGTAATGGCTGTTTGTGGGTTATCCCGGGCTTTGACGAGGGTTAACTTTCTACCATCAGGAAGATCAATATTTATATTGTTCTTGACTCGCCACAGTTTTAGTAAAATGGACTTTTTCAAAAAACACAAGTGGGAGTATGGTAGAACTGGAAGTTATTCCAGAACCACAAACGATTACTGAAAATTTAATAGATACCAAGGATTCAATTGGATTTGATGTTCCATTAGCCACTCCGCAGATTTGGTGGGTAACCTCAGGCACCCGAGAGGTACTTCGGTCTTCTCAGAGACGGTGACAGGGAGGTTCTTATTTACCTAGACTTGCCATTGCTGTTGTTCTAGACTATAAGACCCGGCAGGAGAATGAGTATAGCGTCATTCTAAACTAGCTATAGAAGTGCACATGTATATAACTCTGCCAGAGGGTTGTTGTAGTCAGTGGGAGCAGCGGAAGCATAGTAGGCAAGTAGCTTATGTCTATTTACAGACTAAAGCAGGTATAGCGGAAATAGATCATCTATTTTTGATGTGACAGTCATAGGTTTTGACTTCATCAGAATAGGAGATGGATTTGGTAAGAAGGTAGTAGAGAGTGATGTCCAGGTATTAGGATGACATGCACTTAATAGGAAGAGATATTCCTATACTACGATCGGTTATACTGTGGTTGTCACAAAGTTGTTTCTCCGCATCGGATATGGATATAATATCAGCTTTTATGGTTACTAGATCTATGGTTTTAGATCTAGATTTGGGAAGTATCCCAATCTGGGTACTTTGACATTTTTCTAAAGAGATTTTAGGATGGACGCCTCCTGGCATGGTGGTGTACCTGCAGGTGATGGAGTCACCCTCTCTAAAGGTGTCTTACAGACTAAAGGGGAGAGGGATCTGCATGATTAGCATTTCACTTGCTTAGGCAATTGAGTTAATCATGAAATGTCAAGTACCACACCAGATATTGCTTTTGCATTTATATGCAATAAGCAGATATATTATTCTAACCCTGGAGAAACATTAGGAAGCAGTTTATGAACATAAGTAAATGTTCTTGGGATATGGTAACGGCAGCCTCCTTCAGGAGACGGTTATCATTTCAGGCTTCCAAGGTGACCTGGATGACACAGTAACTGCCAGAGTTATAGTTTTCCTCTTTTGAGGGACAGTATGTTGGACAGGTGGTCCAAGCTAATACTGAGGAAAGGCTTGGCGCAGGATACTGATTAAATTCAGTGGACGATACAGTCTAAATAGTTTGCTGGATTTAAAGTTCATTTGAGAACTGGGTCCCATCAGATATCCAGACAAATTCTAAGACAGGTATTGCTCATTTCGGGAGATAGCTTTCTCCGCGAAGTTGAGATATTGAGAGATACAGAAAGAAACATTGGAGCGGATCCACTCACTGAGGCTATTTTTCGAACGCAATCACTTTCGCAAACGGGCTTTGCGAAACTGATTAGTAGAGAAGTTGGGTGTTCGGTATCACACGGGCTGTGAGTATGCGACATCGCAATAATTGGCCTTAAGTGCAAGTGGGAGATTGTTAGCTATAGTGCCCTCAAGGCAATTATCATAGTCGCAGACTTGTGATTATGATGATTGAGTGAGGACCTATACCGATAAAACAGTCTTACTCAAGATGATAGTATGCTATCTGGTTTGCCTTTATCGTCATGTACATGTTGATAGAGTCCATAGGATTCTTGCTTGACTGCCAGCATTATGATGGCGATCATATATGTGGGAGCTGGGGTCTATAAGCACATCCTTAAATGTCCCTAGTCGTAGGAGTATCGAGACCGGGCATCGATACTCCAGTGTAGACTAGTGTATACTGATCGAGACCCCGATGAGGGGCGGTGTCCAGGTCTCACAAGCCATTGGTGTTAGTATGTTCACCTAAGATAGTATGCAGGTGCTCATCAGGTTATGAGTACACTGGACGGACTCGCCGGGAACCTGCTAGTTGGTATTATACCTATTGTCAGATAGAAGTTCCCAGGTGACATGTGTACAGGTTAGTCTGTCGACCTGAGATCGTCATTTGTCTCGTGTGAGTTCCTAATGTGCTTTGATTACTACCCTACCACGGCTCAAAGGAGTCATGCAAACAGGTTTTAGTTGGGTACAGTCCCGAGCCACATGGAGGCAGTGATCGGATCGTCGGGGATTCGTCTCTCCCGGTATTGGGGGTTGATGTCGCATTGTGTACGGGTGGCCATCACCACAAATCCATGGCCATGGTAGAAGAGCATTACCGATCCAGGATCGATAGTTTCTCAGGAGGTGATGGGTTACATGCCGACACTAAATATCGCGTTATTAGGGGTCTGGCTTTATCCACCCCCTAGACTCGATATGCGATACTCTTAGACGAACAGACCGGACTGTACGGATATTGTCACTGACAGGCTCAGTAGGGGTTCAGGATGAGTTTGCTCGTCGGCCTCCCCTTCGCTCAATACCTGGGTAGCCGTTACGTACAGCTAGTGCCGCTGACGTGCTTTTGGTTAAACCCACTGCCAGCGTATTGACGAGTCTTTAGATTCCCACACAGAGGGTTTTCTCGGTTCAGGCAATATGGTGTACATGGCGTATGTTGATACATACAGGTGTCCGATTAAATATGTACACTTGCTGCGCAGACTTTAATCGGACGGTTGATAATACTAGCGGCTTAGGATTAAGCCAGGTTATTAAATCGGATTTTTGATTTAATAATTTACATATGTATTTATATATATGTATTCTAGTATTATTGTTCACTATTCGTTTTCTCTCTCGGCTATTCGTATTTTGGTACGAATACGCGTATATGTATTTCGGTACATGTACCGGGAAGTATTCCATATTTTATACGGAATAGCTTCTAGAAGATGCCACTTTTTTTTATTGATTTTCTTTTAGAAATTCAATTAAGAAATGAGGTGGAAAAGGTGAGTCAAAGCATGGCATGAACAATGTTTTAAGGTATGGTTGCATTTGTTTATTGTTTTAATTAAAAAAGGGAAATGAATTTTTGTGGAGGAGAGAGGGAGGGCGGGCGAGACACATATTTGGAGTGGGGTTTCATTTTCTTTTTGGTTACATGATTAATTTGCTAGCTCACTCTCTCACTCTCTCATTCATACAAAACACTTAGCCATTCTTTGTTCATGAAAATGCTTCACCACCTCCACTCATCTTCTATGGATGCTCTCATGGATCACATGGTTGAGAGAAAATCATAGCGATACATTACTATACCCCGATTCTTCATTGTTAGCAACTTTGGAGCGTCGGTTGCCTCATTCGTCGAGCTGGAGCTTGCGCCGTTTCCCTCAGGTGGATCCTCGGAGATGGAGGAAGACCGGCAACCAAACCACATCAAGGAGCCGCTAGGAGCTTGGAATGAAGACCGAAGGACACGGATTAACTCGGTATAATGATTCTAACTCTTAGTTAGTTTGCTAGTTTAGGGTTTAAGGTCGATCCGGTAATCGGGTAACGGTAGCGCCGGTTTTAGAAATTTTTGTTCCGCATTTTGGCCGCGTTTCGATGGATGGGCCACTGCCGGGACCCTACAATAGGCTAGTAGAGTTGTTTGCTTTTCTAGTATTGGTCTCGGATCACTCCAGATTTCCCTGCACCCTCTAATAACTCACAAACCGACACAGAATGTCTCCAAATTCCGTATTTTGGGTTAAGTTACTGGTTTGGTCCAGGTTTTACACTTTAAGAGGGTTTAGGGTCACCAATAAGGCTCATTAGCACAACCACAACTCAACATTCCCTCAAATCTCATCTAGGAATTTTCTAAGTTCATAAAACCACACAATATCGATTCTAAACAAGTATGGATGCTTAAGAAATTGAAATACTAGTCTAATGGTGCAGAAATTACCTCATTTGGCAACTCAAGAATTTTCTTGAGTTGCCCCAAGTCTTCAAAATCAAATCTTGCTTGGTCCAAAGTGTTTGCCATGAGCTTGTGCATGTTTTTAATGAAGTGGGGATACGGTTTTTATGTGTTTTTCATGGAGTTTTGAGGGTTGTAGTGTAGGAGGGAGATAGGGGCAGCAGCCATGAGAGGATGAATAAGAGAAGAATGAAGAAAATAATAAAGAGAGCAATGGTCTTGGTCAAGAGAAGACCCCTCACCTCTCTCTCTCTCTCATGCCCATACCATGGTGTTTATTCCTTTCTTTTTCTTTTGTTTTCTTTTCCTTTTCTTTTCTTATCTTAATCTTTTCTTTTCTAACACAAAACCATGCATGAAAGAAGAAGAACCATGGTAGAAAATGTAACAAGTGTGAAAAAGACTTGGTGCATAAAACAAACTTAATGCACGATTTGCGTTATTTAATCGCGATTAGCATAAAAAGTGAATATAATTAATCATATAGATTTATAATTAGCTTAAATCATATAAACACCCCCATTTTAGTAATTTCAATGATTTTCCAAATTTTTCCCGATTTATCGGTATTTAATTATACCGCACTATTAAAATATTTATAATATTTATTATTTAACTATAAAAATTCCCAAAAATAATATTTTATTTTCCTGAAATGTTACAACATCGGCCTATATGACTACTCATACTGCTACTCGATATTACTGTGTTATTACTATTATTGTATTTTACTGTATGACCTAGGAGATAGTCATACATTCGATTTCTACTCGGTGATGTCTTTTACTCACGAGTTGGTAACTCACCCCCGTTGTGCCACAGTTTGTTACATATTTAGCCGTACAGGTTCCGTAGCGGCTTCGCTGGCACACCACTTTCTTCCGAGTGATTGTTTTGGTAGGTGGGTTCACTTACATCGTGACCACCATTGTACTTTATTATTTATTCTGTTGTATCTAGTAAGCTCCATCAACCAGACTTGTATATTTTTTAGACGTAGAAACCACCGTTTGTATATTCTTTTGGACTTGAGTCGTGATTATGTATTTACTATTATTCTTGTTTTCTTTACGATGCTCGTTTTCTTTACTTTATTTCTGAGTTTTTATCCTCGCCTCCGGCATTGTATATTTATATCTTGCGTGGTTGTTTCCGCCATTGGGCGAAGAGCTAGCTCCCGCTTAGGGATGCCTTTTATTATATTACTTGTATTGTTTTCGGGTCAAAGTATACAAAGGAGGTGTTGCCGAAATTTCAAATGACAAAAAGGTTTTCAGGTTAGTTACAAATGTAATGTTTTCATATATTACTACTTATGTACATATATATAAAAATTAAATTCAATTTCAGTAAACCTTATTTCAAACTGCACCGCCATTATTTCCTTAAAAGGTTTAGATTTCTGGGCTTTTGGTTTACTTGAATTAGGTGGGGTCCTATAGACTTCACATGATTCAAGTGCCAGTCATGTGCCAATTCCGGATCGTGACAGTGTACGTGGCATGTCAATTACCGATGATGTGTGTGAGCATACGAGTATTTGTACGTGCAACATGTAAGTCATCGGTAATGGTGCGCGTGTTCTAACAAACGAAGTCAAGTAGAGGTAAAGATATAAACGTAGTATATATGTATCGTAAATGATCGAAGCGCGAGCGTATACAGAAACAAGAAATCGAAATGCGAGCGTATACAGAATAATGAAATCGTAGCAAGTATTAAAATATCTAACTACGTATGAGCCATACGATTATAATTTAAAATAGCATGAAACGTTGATTGGAAATAAGGGACTGCGATATTTTTGAAATAGATATCATTTGAAAAGTCGTAATGCACCCTTGATTTTATCATTTTAAAAGTATGTAACGAATCATTAGTTTTGAAAGTAAGTATGTCTCTAAACCTCTCATGAATTTCCCTTTTTGTGATTTTATCAAGACTCCTCGAGTCGAAATACATATCGGCCGTAATCGGCAATCAATCCTTATCAGATCACGTACGGAATATCCCTCTACGATATCATCGAATCAATATAGTATGGATCTATAGTCACGTACATCAACTTATCACATATCATATCATATTATCTCCTATTATCTCATATCATATCATATCATCCCATACCGTCTCATATCATATCATATCATATCATATCATATTATATATATATACTTATATCATAATAAGTACTCATAAATATAGATGTATGTATATATAGCTCAATGGCTATAAAATAGTACTAGGGGTATATGCATCTACTACGTATACTACTATCGTATATGGTTAGACTAGGAATATAATTCTAGAATATATAATATCCTAACTACTACGGTTGCGGGAGTACTATAAGTCATCTACCCGACTTCCTCCGTAGATATACATCTACTCACCTCATCTTCTCACCCTGGTCGAAGCCGACGAACGCCTTGCTCTTCTTCATCGTCTCAGAAGTCCACGCGATTGTACCTACAATCGAAATCATAAACAAAATCGCATAAAAACCCAAATCGAATTTGAAATCAGGAGCGAGGGGCACATAGGTTAGAACCTATGGTCAATGCGTGCTAAAACGACAAAATACCCTCCGACGTCGACGTACGAACGTCGAACGACCAAGTCACATCATGAAAATCCGAAAACCATATTTTCAAATATCACAAAATATCGCTAAAACCAAGTAAAATGCTCTTATATTTTTACTCTGGTGATCTAGGACAACTTAGCATATAAGGTATGCTTAGTTATCGAGTGAGTGAGCTACAGAACCACCCTCAAGCCGTAACTCTACGACATGGCCGCAAATTGCGGCCCCAAGCAATAAATCTGCGGTTTTGATGAGGGTTTAGGGGCTCGGGCTTCTATGGTGGTCTTTTACGGGTCTAAGCATCTCGCTGTATTCTCTAAATAATTTTCAGAGATCCCTAATTGCTTCAGATTCAAATTGAACACAAAAACTCAATGAAAAACCGACATTTGAAATTCTAAACTCATGTTTGAAACTTCAAAACTCATTAACACCAAGGATATTATCATTCACATGCCCCCGTCTATCACTAATGAGCTTGTAATTACTCATTAAACCCTTACTATACTACCACTATAAGTTCTATCCACCAAAACGCACTTTAGAATTTTCAAGTCTAGGAAACATGAACTTTTAACTCTAAACTAGTTTGTGAAGGCAAGTATTGTAAAAATTTGTTAAAATGTGGGATTTCTACCTCAAAATAGGGATCAAGGAAAATTCCATACTTCCAAAAGGCCTCAAAGTGAAGACTTGATCCCATCTTCATGTTTAGGATGAGGGTTGGAACACTTTTTATGAAGGCTTTAAGGTGTTTTGAGAAACCTTGTGGGGGTATTTGTGTTTGTAGATTGATGGTAGAGCATGTGGAGAAAAAGAAGGAGAAGAGAAAGAAGAAAAGATGATGAAAATGATATGAAGAATGGAATGGTGCAGCAACCATAACCCTTTCACTCTCTCCCCCTCTCTCATGCCCATATCTTAATATAATAATGCCACCATGCTCTCATATCTCTTTTCCTTTTCTTTTTTAAAAAATTTATATAAAACCATAAACACAAATGGAAAAGAATAATAAAAAGAAAACTAATATACCCTCATTTATTAACATGCCATACGCACTAAGCATGTTTAACAAAAATAAAACTAGGTTTAGTGGACAAAATAGGAAAACACAAATTAAATTTAACATTAAATTTGTAGGGACATAATTACATGCTTATTTAAGAAAAGTCCAATTAAATAAATGCTCACATAATTAATAATTTATTTTTAAATTCCAAAATTTTTCCAAAATAGAAGTATATAATTATACCAATTTATGAAAGCATAAATCCATACCCGGTATATATCGGAAAAACTCATTATATTATTATTTAAATTCTAAAATAATATTTTACATTTTTTGATATGTTACAGAAAGGGGTCGGTTTATTAGATAAACAATTTGTATTCCTCATTTTAGTTGAGATAGTAGCAGATGAAATTTTTTAAAATGTAAGTCATTCCCATCCTTAGTCATAAAGAAAAAAAACTCGTTTGTCATCTTTTGATCCAACAAAGTAAATTAGTTTTCTGCTCGTTAGTTTTTTCTTATCAAACAAATAGATAACAAAATGCAATTTTCATTCTTTTTTTGACGGGAAAATATGATTTTCATAGGTGTCAGGAAAATGAAATCTAATCTCACTTAATTCTATATATCCCTCTGAAAATTTTGAATTTTCAAAAGATGTTGAGCATATGTATAATCAGTATATTCGCATGCAATATTTTGTTGAACATATTCAAATTCTAAGTATCGTTTTTGCCAATAAAAATAAAATGCTAAATTTCAACTTATAAATATGAACTATAGGCACTTTTTCCATATGATACCATGAACTTTCAAAATGATGGGGTGATACAATAAACTTTCAAAAGTATCAAAAACCCCCTTGAGGAAAATTAGAAAATTACCAAAATACCTCTCTCATATAATAAAAAAGACTATATTTGCAAAAAAATGAGGGGATTTTGGTAATTTTGTAATTTTCCTCAGGATTTTTTTGATACTTTTGAAAGCTCATGATATCAATCCATCACATTGAAAGTTTATGGTATCTGATGATGCTCACAAGTAGGAATTCCTCAGATTACGACACGTGGCGGATGATGTGTTCTGGAGGCTACGGAGGTGGAATAAATAAGATGCCTCGGGGACGTTCCTCGGGACTTCGTCTCCGAGGATGCATCTGACCATTCGGAGACCTCCCTGAGTACCTTCCATATTCACCTAGCAATAGCCATCAACTCACCTTCGAGCAATGCTACAACCGAGCTTCCTTGGCCTCCCGGCTCGTCTCCGAGCCTCCTGACAGGCCGAGCTTCTTCGGCCTCCCGGCTCGACTCCGAGATTCCTGACAGGCCGAGCTTCCTCGGCTTCTCCGATAAATCGAGAGCACAGAGCCCAAGCGTCCCCGCAACGGCTGTACGTATCTTGCCAAGGCGAGATGTCCGCCGCCCCACATTCCGCGTCCCACGCTGGTGCGTTCCCCTATTAATGGGCGTATCCCACCATTAAGGCAGGGATAACGCAGGGGCGTAACTGACGACGGGAATCTCGCACCGGCTCGATCCACGCGACCACTATATATACCCCTCTTTCAGACGACTCAGGTAACTCGAATTGATTCGAATATGCCGCTACTATGCATTTATTCCTCGATACTAACTTGATCGTCGAAGGGTCCTACGGTAGTCACCCACCCTGGGACTTCCTTTGCAGATACCTTGGCGTCAACACCAACCCATTGAGATCCACACGCTCAACAACTCCTAAACCAATTTCAGCCGCACAAGATCGCGCTCGCCAGATCGACGGAGGACAACATCTGAAGGAGATCACAACCTCCATCAGTTGGCGCCGTCTGTGGAAACGTTTTCAGAAGTTTCTCCTCCCCTAAAAGTTGATCTTCCGCCCTCGACCCGATGGCGAGCGACGACCGCAACGATCCAAATACGAGCAGCCACACCCCCCATAATGGAGGCAGAAGCGGCTCGTCTCCCCCTCCTAACGTCATCAACGCCTTATCCGCTCAGATCGACATGCTCACATCGATGGTGGATGCACTCGTCCGCGTCCAAGCGGTAGGCCCTATCCACCAGACCGTAGTTCCCCCTCGTCGAGATAACGACGTCCGCAGAAGGACAGAAGGGCAAGCTCAGGCCCTCGATCTCGCTCATGCTCATCCCAGCGTCACTAAGCGCCGGCATGCCGACTCTGGCAACCATGACTCGCATGCGGTGAATGAATCCATGACCCGCTGGGCACCAGACAGCTCCATACCCCGATCTCAGGGGAGACTAGACTATCGCTCTGATGCCCGCTGCACGCTCTCACCCCCTAAAGAGATGTCAGTCAGTTCGCCTGCTTCCAGTCATGACCGATGCCCCTGTTAGGAATATGTATACCGTAGAGGCCATTATTGTATGATATAGTGGATGCTTGGATATATATATATATAGAGGACTTTCTTGCTCGACATGATAGTATGCTATCTGGTTGCCTTTATCTTAACATGTAGACTGGTATTATTATACTGTTTCTCTCTTACATGTTGATAAAGCCCTTAGGATATGTACTTGACTACCAGGACTATGATGCAAATCGTACTAGTGGGGCCAGGGTGGTCCATAAGTACATCCTTTAACAGTTCCTAGTCGAGGGGATATCGAGACAGGGCATCGATATTCTTGAGTGGACTAGTGTGTACGTTTCTTGACCCTGTATGGGGCGATGGTTGATCCCACAACCATTGGTGTGTGACATCAAAGACTGTACCCAGGTGCTCATTAGAGAATGGGTGCACCGAACAGGACTCGCCAAGAACTCCTAGTTGGTACTATACTTATCGTCAGATAACAGTTCTCTGGTGACACTGATACAGGTTAGTCTGTAGACCCGAGATCGTCATAGAGTCTTGTATGGCTCCCACTGTGCTTTGATTTTCTCCCTACCGTGCGGCTCAAAGGAGTGGTACAAACAGGTGGATTTTGGATACAGTCCCGAGTCACATGGAGGCAATGAGCGATAGGAGGGGTTTTGTCTCTCCCGATATTGGGAGTTGATGTTGCGCTATGCTTGATTGGCTATAATAGTAAGTTCCTAGCAAGGACTGTAGATGAGATTTACTGGTAAGAGTTACCGGTAGTTTCTCGAACCGTTATGAGCCATACATCGGCATGACTTATCAAGTTACATGGGTCTGACGTTACCACCCCTAGACTCGATATGCGACATATCAGACGAAGAGACCGGACTGTACGGTAAGTATTATCTATTGGTTTCATGGGAGTTTGGACAAGCTTGCTTATTGATTTTCTATTCGCTCGATACCTGGATAGCCATTACGTCCAGCTAGTACCGCTGACGGCTTGCGGGTGACTGATGTGATCATCACCTACTGCTGGCGTATTGACGAGTCTTTAGAGTCCTACATAGAAGTTTCCTGGTTCAAGCGAAATGAAGTAGGGCACATATGATGATATGTGCTGGGGCCAGATTAAATACGAGTATGAGATACCGTATTGTAATCTGGCGGCTTTTTGTTATCAGTTAGGTTATATGTGATATAACCGAATTATTGAATCAAGTGTTGATTTGAGAATGTGATATACAGATAAATGATATTAGTCGGTTATATATGATATAACCGGATTATTGAATCAAGTGTTGATTTAATAATATGATATATATTTATATTTGATATAATTATATATTGACTAATATTATTGCTCACTAATTATATACTTATCTTTATATATATATATATATATATATATATATAATATGAAGCATGGCATGGTTTTTCTATTTTTAGAAAATAGAAATTGAGATGATAAATAGGGAGACTTTGGAGGCATGGGCATAGCATAGCTTATTCTATATTATATTCATTTGCTTGCACGAATAAAGTAAGGCTACAATTTTTAAGTGTTAAAAATTGTATGCTTCAATAATGGGTGAGCCTTGGATGAGCCATTCTACACTTCATTCCATACTTAGTCATTTTCTTGATGAGAGCTCATGTGATGAGTTGCTCTCTAGCTCTCTCCATTTTCTTCACCTCCATCTCCAAACTCAATCCCTCACATGAGTTGTAAAACCTTGAGCTTGTGAGAACCCTAGTGAGCAAACAACACCCCTACTTCACCATACTACACTAGATTAGCGCTTTTGTGTAGTGTGTTTACTTCACTAAAGAGTTTAGTGAAGTGGTTGCTTGGATTAGCAGACTTCGAGTGGATCATCTTCGGCATGAAGGTCTTCAAAGCAAGTTCGTTCAACCTTCAAGTGGAGCCTAGTGGAGTCGCGTGGACTACAACCTGGAGCTTTAGAAGAGAAGGACATGGTCTTCAAAGGTTGTAGCCATCCATCTCTTAGTTTGATCCTAGGTTAATGTTCATTAGCACCATGAAATTTTAAAATTGCATGTGTGATGCCCGTTTAAACCCTACCGTGGTGCTAGCATACACTTTCATGGTATCAGAGCCAAGCTAGAACATTAGAGAAGGCCTTTACGATGTTAAAATGTTCAATCGAGTTTCGAAACCCGCAAAATAGTATGTTTCTGTCGATTTTTCAAAAGTTTAAATTTTGGTGATTAAAAATATGCAGAAAATCGTGCAGCATTTTATATGGAACCATAAGAAATTTGGAACCCTAACTCCTTCAAAGAGCCGCGGAACCGCGGCCCTAACCCTAGTTTGGCCACAGTTCCGCCGCAAGTTTGGGGAGTAATGGGTTAATTTTTCTTGTTGCTGCTCCATTCTTAAATTTGGCACTTTCTGGATGTTTTTAGTGATGCTCAAGTTGTTGAGGTCTCTGGATTTTGTGGGTGTTCGATAAATCGATCGAAATGTTTAACATCATATAGATTTGGATGATATGTGATACAATTTTTAGAATCCAAAATAATTGGTTTTGTGAAAACTGGTTAGTTTTTTGTAAATCTAGCATTGTGGTCTTTTTTGATCGATTGCCACGAAGTTTCAATTCGGATCGAAACTCTGTCACAATCGCGTATCGTACGCGAATACTTGCTGAATAACTTTACTAGGTAGCCACGCCCTATAGCCCCGACCAAATGACTGTAGGAGAACCTCGTTGCCAAAAGCATCCACTCGGGAGCTCGCGACCACGGTGTTCCGTCTAAGTGCACTTCGTCGAAGGCATCGGGGGTGCGGCCATCTACTGAAGATTCCAACGAGCATTCATTCGGGTAGTCGGGAATCTTGTTGAATTGGCTGACTATGTTATTGAAAAGTGTTTTCGATTTGAGACTAAAATGCAAGGTTTATAGGTTAGGCATGAAATTCGGAATATGAGATGTTCCAGGTTCATGATGTCTAAGGAAATACGGATTCTAATTATTGTGGTTTTTTATTTCTTTTCTGCGACCGTAAGTGTAATTTGTGGGGTATCCCAAATCTCGTTGCTATATGTCAACAAAATTTGGGATACGCATATTTACTTACGTTGATGACATATGATGTTATGCGTTGCTGTGATATATTATATTGAATCATCGTGAATGAATAGCCGGGGGTTTTATGTGAGATGAGAGTTTTTCAATTTTTATTCATGTAAAATTTGTATGTAATATTCTTTTATTGGGACACTTCCGGGTTGAGCATGATGTCACCGTTGATGTATATTATTTACTTTTCCGTATTAGGATAGACCCAAGGCGGGGAGCATAAGTAACCGGGTTCTGGAGTTTAGTGGAAGACCATCTCGAGGAGTCGAGACCAGGTCTCGTAACTTTAGAATTGGCAGGGTTGCGTGCCGCTCTCGTAGGGGTCTAGGAATGTGGGTTTGGCTATTCATCACGACTGTGGAATCCGTGTTTTTCATTACTGGCTGAATTTAAAATACGGACCTCCTAGTATATCCAATATTTCATATGTTGACTTCTGTTGCTTGGTTCTGTGATGTGATCATATAACTGCGTGAGACGAATGCTATATATATATGATATATATAGTAAACATTGCTTATGTTTTGCACCCGCGCTAGTCCATCCCCCGCTCTACCGTTAGTTAAGTAACCTAACGATGAATGACGGGGCCCCGTGGCGAATGCGGATGACATAAGCGTACATTCTATTTTTGTTTCATTTTCTGTGATGTTTAGAGAAAAATAAATGATGGGACTTCATTAATGAGATTAATGAAAAGAAAAGAAACCTAAAGATGTTGTAGAATCAAAAGTTTTTAAAAAGGCAGCTCTTGTTCTTGCATTGCATAGTGGTATTCCTTGATGAATATCCAGCACCTCATTCGATGAGGAAAGAACCGAGATCCCTTCACCGGGAGTGACCTCTTTAGCAAAACTAGCAAATGTTATAACCCACTCGGTTTATCGTCATAGCTTCTATAGTTCTTGCTTTACACAGTGGTATTCTTTGATGGATATCCAGCACCTCATTCGATGAGGAAAGAGCCGAGATCTCTTCACCGGGAGTGACCTCTTTAGCAAAAGATAGTAAAAGCTATTCGGTTTGTTTTTGAAAACTACTCGATTTTAAAAGCGGAGCTTAAACCACTCCTTTTCAAATTACTAGATTCTACAACGATATCAAGTTCATTACGTTAAAGGTTTTCTTAAATACCAGCCATAGCCCTCTGTCATTTCAGATAAGTACTATTTAGTATTCGTGCTACGTTTGTTGGCTTTCGTCAAGGCATAGTGTGTGGTAGCTGATTAGTGCTTATCTGCCGCATATGATGCAATTGGATTAGGGTAGTCGTGCGACTTTGTTGGCCTTCATTAAGGGTAGTGCGGGTGGGTTTAATTCAATTAAGAAATGAACGGGTTGATCTTGACTAGCGGCCTATGGTTTGTTGGCCTTCGTCAAGGTCATAGGAAGCTAGGGGTCAAAACAGATATTGGGAATTTCAAGTGTTGAAATTTGCAATGAGATTGCATATCTTCTATATGATAGTTGGATCCCGATACCCACTGCGAGTAAGAGTTACTCCTGAGAGAGTTTTCCACTTTACAATTAGCCGATCCATTAGGTATCTAAGAAAGGTGTTAACGGGGTGATGCCCCTACGGAAACGAGGTTATTTAATTAGTTCCATGCGAAAGCATGGGGAGACTCCCTCGGAGTATCAATACCTGCCTGGCTGACCGATTGGCGAACTTGTAAGGTGTAATTAATCCCGGCTAATATTACCTTTTATGGTTTGAAGGAAGATTTGATAAAAATAGTGGGAGCCATCCTGATTAGATAAAATAATAACCAATCTAATCTTGCAAAGAGCGCACGCAAAAGTGATTATCCTTCTCTCTTTCCTGGTAGCGACCAATGACATGCCTTAATCAAGATAATAATATGGATGTATTGACCGAACCCACTTATTATACTGGGCTAGGTTCCGCTCTATTTTATGATTGTCATATGTCTGAGCAAAGAATAGGGGAATATCCGGATTCCCATGCCACCCAAACAAAGAATAAGTATGTTGATGCATCGTCTTCGGGTGTGTTCGTTACCTAGAACTGTTTCTCAATTAACTCTACGTCCTGGGTATTGGATACCAGATCAGGATCCCACGTATGTAATTTGTTACATAGGCTAAAGAGAGGTAGAGAACTGGAAAAGGGTAATAAGTCTATAGTAGTAGGGAATGGTGCAATTGTTGCAGCCAAAGCAGTTGGCAAATATCACTTAGTGTTACCAACTGGTAATACAATGATTCTGAGTGATTGTTATTTCATACCAAAAATATTGTGAATATTTTCCTAAATCAAGTGTTGATTGGGTATGGTACGTTATATAACAGTATATACGTTCTAAATCACTACATGGTTCTAAGTATACAGAACACACAAGAGGAACAATTCAGAAATGAACGAAGCCTTCTTGTGGCATTGTAGACTAGGTCATATCAATGCGACAAGACTGGCTGAGTTGCATAAAGTTGCATATTTGAATCTGTTCGAATTTACATCTTATGAAACTTGCCAGTCATGTCTCAAAGGCAAGATGACCAAATCTCCATTTACTGGACACGGAGAAAGAGCTATTGAACTCTTGGGACAGATACATAGTGATGTATGTGGTCTTATGTCTACACATGCCAGGAACGGTTCCTCGTACTTTATTACATTCACCGATGATCTCTCAAGATTCGGACATGTGTTCCTGTTGAAACACAAATCTGAATCTTTTGAGAAATTCAACGAATATAAGTATGAAGTTGAGAACCAAACGGGCAAAAGTATTAAAATCTTTCGATCTGATAGGGGAGGAGAATACTTGAGCACGGAATTCCGTGATTATTTAAAAGAGAATGGGATTCTTTCTCAGCTTACTCCTCCGTATACACCACAGCACAACAGAGTATCGGAGCGGAGGAATCGCACCCTATTAGATATAGCGTGCTCTATGATGAGTATTGCTGAGTTGCCTATTTCCTTTTGGGGTTATGCACTTGAGATAGCTGCATACCTATTGAATAGAGTTCCAACCAAATCCGTTGCCTACCACTCCATATGAGATATGGAATAAGAATAGACCATCTCTTAAACGAGTTAAGATATGGGGTTATCCGGCCTATGTTAAAAAGCAAAATCCGGACAAGTTCAAGGTAAGGTTAGTTATGTGCAAGTTTGTAGGATATCCCAAACATTCGCGAGAGTATATCTTCTACCACACCGAGGAACAAAAAGTGTTTGTTTCTCGACATGCCACCTTTTTAGAAAAGGAATTTCTTGTGAAAGAGATTAGTGGTAATGAGGTAGAACTGGAAGAAATTCCAGCAACACAAACTATTACTGACGATTTGGTAGAACCGGAGGATTCAATAGTCCCCGACGAACCTCAGCCACTCCGCAGATCTAGTAGGGTTCCTCATCCACCTGAGAGATACTACGGTTTTCTCATAGATGGTGCGAGCGAGGATTGCATCATGGAAGATGATGACCCAACTAGTTTCGAGCAGGCCATCACAAGTGGAGACTTTGTGAAATGGCTGGATGCTATGCGATCCGAGATGGAATCCATGTATACCAACAAAGTATGGACTTTGGAAGTTGCTCCTGAAGGGGTAAAACCTATCGGGAGCAAGTGGATCTTAAGAAGATAATTGGTGTAGATGGAAAAGTTTAGACTTTCAAAGCTAGACTTGTAGCAAAGGGTTTTCATCAACGACTAGGTGTCGACTATGATAAAACTTTTTCTCCAGTGGCTTTGCTTAAGTCCATCAGGATCCTACTTGCCGTTGCTGCATACCATGACTACGAAATCCTGCAGTTGCACATCAAGACCGCTTTTCTAAATGGTGATTTAGAAGGGAGCGAGTACATCACACAGCCCGAGGGATTCGTAGACAGTGGGAGCAGCGGAAGCGTGTGCAAGCTGCTTAAATCAATCTACGGATTAAAACAGGCATCGCGGAGCTGGAACATCTGTTTTGATGAAGCTGTCAAAGAGTTTGACTTCATCAAAAATGTAGATGAACCATATATATATATATGAGGGTAGTAGAGAGTAAGGTTGTCTTCATCGTATTGTACGTGGATGACATACTCTTGATAAGAAATGATGTTCCTATGCTACACTCAGTGAAGCTCTTCTTATCACACATGTTCTCCATGAAAGATCTAAATGATGCCTCCTACATCTTAGGGATAAAGATCTATAGAGATAGATCTAAGCGGATGTTGGGATTGTCCCAATCCAGATACATTGACACCATACTAAAGAGGTTTAGTATAGAAGATTCTAAGCGTGGTAATGTACCCTCTTGTTCAGGAATCACTCTCTCCAAAGAGATGTCTCCTAAGACTGATTTGGAGAGGGCTCGCATGCAAGGGATACCCTATACTTCGGCAGTCGGGTCAATCATGTATGCGATATTATGTACCAGACCAGATGTAGCTTACTCATTAGGTGTAGTGAGTAGGTATCAAACAGATCCTGGGGAGAAATACTGGACAACTGTGAAGAATATTCTTAAGTACTTGAGAAGGACTAAAGAGATATTCTTGGTGTATGGTAACGGTGAACTCCAGGTGGAGTCCTTTACCGATTCGAGCTTCCAGAGTGATAAGGACGACAGTGAGTCGGTCTCGGGTTTTGTTTTCACCCTCAGTAGAAGGACGGTATGTTGGAAGAGTTCCAAGCTAGATACCATAGCAGACTCGACGATGAAGGCTGAATACATCGCTATCAACGATGCTGCCAAAGAGGCTGTCTGGATGAAGAAGTTCATAAGATGAACTAGGTGAGGTTCCATCCATTAAGCATCCAATACCTATGTATTGTGATAACAATGGAGCCGTGGCTTTGGACAAGGAACCCCGGTCCCATCAGTGATCCAGACATATTCTTAGGTGATATCACCGGATCAGGGAGATCGAGGTCAGGAGAGTTGAAACAGATGATAACACAGCGGATCCACTCACCCAGGCCTTCCCCCGGATGCTAATCGAGAGACTTTTTGGGATGTTGGGTATGAGATACTACAACAACTGGCCTTAGTGCAAGTGGGAGATTGTCAGGAATATGTATGCCCCAGAGGCCATTATTGTATGATATAGTGGATGCTTGGACATATATAGAGGACTTTCTTGCTCGACATGATATTATGTTATCTGGTTGCCTTTATCTTAACATGTAGAAGGGTATTATTATACTCTCTCTCTCTCTCTCTTACATGTTGATAAAGCCCTTAGGATATGTGTTAGTGTATATGCTCTAGAGGCCATTACTGTATCATACTAGTTTGTATATTACTTGATGGGAGCTTGGGATATTCACAGTTGTATAGACAATCTTGCTCAAAATGGTAGTATGCTACTTGGTTTGTTTCTACTTCAATGTGTGTACATGTGTTTCTTTTAACATATCGCCTATACACATTAGTGGAGCCCTTACGATCTTTGCTTGATTACCAGCGTTGTGATGGCAGTCACACTAGTGGGGGCTGGGTAATCTACAAGCACATCCTTATACAGGTCCCTAGTCGTAGGATTATCGAGACGGGGCATCGATACTCCGGAGTAGACTAGCGTATACGCTTCTCATCCCAGCAGGGGAGATGGTTTGTCCCACAGCCGTCAGTACGTCGTACTTGAGATAGTATGTGGGTGCTCGTTAGGTTACGAGTACACTGGACAGGACTCATCGGGAACTATTGGTTGGTACTATACCTATCGTCAGTTATCAGTTCCCAGGTGGCATGAGTACAGCTTAGTCCGCTGACTTGACACCGTCACTTCGCCTCGAGTGTGTTCCTACTGTACTTAGATTACTACCCTACCACGGCTCAAAGGAGTCGTGCAAACAGGTAGCAGTTGGGTGCAGTCCCGAAGCACTTGGAGGCAGTGACGGTTAGACATGATTCGTCTCTCCCGGTATTGGGGGTTGATATCGCGCTGTGTCTAGGAGAGCCATTACACAAGTAGTCCCTGGCCAGAGCAAGCGAGATATACTGGTAGGTTTCTAGTGTTATCTCAGGGTGTTCTGGGCTACACTCCGACACGACTTATACCGCTATTAGGGGACTGACGTTTACCACCCCCTAGGACCGCCATGCGATATTCTCAGACGAACGGACCGGACTGTACGGAGATTGTCACATACAGGCTCAGTAGGAGTTCGGATGGGTTTACATCATTGGCCTTCTTATCGACATCTACCTGGGGACCGTTACGTACAGCTAGTGCCGCTTGCGGTCTGTGGTTAAACCCACTGCCAGCGTAGTGTCGAGTGTTTAGAGTCCCACATAGAGAGTTTTCCTGCACTGAGCGAAACGTGTAGAGGCCGTATGGTTTTACGGCAGGACTACGATCACTTACGTGAACTTGTGTGCGTATGTTGTTCGGGCAGGCAATACTAGTGGGCTTTGGTTTAAGCCGGATCCTAGTATTGCATGGATGGATTAGTTTTGTCTTCTGTGTATTCGCATTCTACGGAATGCGGATGCGGGTGTGTATGCACAGTATTGAGGAGCGAAGAAGAAGGAGGTGCCTCATTAGGGTTTTGACAGTTGATTCGGTCAAAACCATTATGAGGCGGACTCATTAGGATTTTGGCAGTTGGTTCGGTCAAAACCATTATGAGCCGGGGACATTATTTACTAATCTTTTTAGTGATAATTGTGTGATGGCTAATTGCTTTGACCATTTGACCATACTTGACTTTGTTGACCGTTTGACCAAAGTTGACTTGGACCTTCATGAGAGGTCTAGAGTTTTCTTTGGTTTTCTTTTTAGTTTTGGATATGAAAATGGTCAAGTCAATTGTTGCCATCAACTTTATCATGAAAAGATTAGTCATGATGATGTTGGTGTATTATTGCAACCATGGTGCTTTTTCTTTAGTTAACAATTCATTTCTCATTTCTCATTCTCTCTCTTGTGAGAAGAAAAAGAAAAGCTCCATGGTTGTTCTCCTTCTTCTTCCTCCTCTTGAAAATTCCTTTGATCTCATGTGTTGAGAGAAAAATGATCCAAATAGACAAACACATCCATCTACCTCTTCTACACAACTTAGGACATCAAGACTAGCGATCTTGCTGCCCTAGTTGCCTCGGCTCGAGGTGGAGCTCGGAGCACAACTCTCGGGTGGATCGTCTTCGACTCAAGAAGGCCGCGGAGGTGATCAAGATCCGGATCGATCCTCGGAGCTTGGATGGACGAGCAGGACAGCGGAGAGAAGACCCGATGGACCGGTATCGTGAGGTATAATCTCTATGGCATAGTAGATAGCACCTCATGTAGTTTGCTAGTTTGTAGTTTAGCAAAGATCCTTCTTTTAGTCCATGTTGCTTTTGCGCCAAAAATTGTTTTTCGCCGTTTCCGCCTCCCCGTAAGAACCGGGGTGAGCAACGTGGACTTAAAGTAGTATCAGAGCCTAGCTAAACACAAACTAGCTTATTAGCAAAGTATTTAGAATTTTGATCGGAAAAAAATCGCGAAACACGTCCGTAAAAACTAACTTTCTGCCGATTTTTTATACTGCTCTAAAAATAATTTAACATATATGAAAAATCGGCTCAGGGTTTTCTAAAGACACAGAACAAAAACGATCCAGTGAGTCGGCCAAAGCGCCGCGGATCTGCGGCAAGAACATGCTTCTTGCCGCGGATCCGCGGCCGAGTTGACTCGGCTGTGGACCATTTTTGCTGCAGTGTACTTAGTTGGGGTTTTTGGGAATTTTAGTATATTTTGTTTCTACCCAGAATTTCCAAAAAACAAATTCATGTTTGGGGTGGTTACAAATCCGTATTTTGATCGAAATTCCGTAGACTTTGGCTAATGGATATTATCTGTGATATGATATATGTATTGAACGTCTGCTAATCGCTATACGTCGATTAGTGGGGGTTATACATATCTGTGATCTGTAATGTTGATGGTTTGTGTATTTGAACTCGTTAGATTGTCGCGGATGAATATCCGGGTGGATGTGAGATGAGGGTTTCTTTTTCTTTCATTGATGAAAAATTTGTAATTGATGTAATATTATTTTATGGCCGCACATCTAGGATGAGGTTGTAGCCGCCATTGTATAATTTCTTTTACTGTTTTTGCTCCTAGGATAGACCCAAGGTGGGGTGCATAAACTACCGGGTATCTCGAAGTGTCGAGTGGCCTACTCACGTTGTTGAGGGAGGTTGCTTCGCTTCGGGTACTTGGCGGGTAGTTTGCCGCACCCGTAGGGGTCAAGGATGGGGTATTGGCTATTCATTGCGACCGTGTAATCCGCTTTTCGTTGCAGGCTCGAACGAATCGCAGATTCCTGGTATATCCAAAGTGTTCATCTGTGATCTGGAATGGCTATCATTGCATCCGACGAATGTATATATCTATATATGATATTTATTTAGGCGTTGCTTATGTTTTGCATCCGCGCTAGTCCAGCCCCTGCTCTGTCATTAGTTAAGTAACCTAATGGGTGATGACGGGACCCCGTGGTGAATGCGGATGTCATAAGCGTACGTCATATTTTCGTTGTTTTCTGCAATGGTAGGATTAAATGATGGGACGCATTAAAATTAATGCAAGAAAATAAACCAAGTAAAGTCGTTGGAACACTTTCAAAACCACTCGGTTCTTTCAAAAACCAACTTTTAAATGCGGAGCTTGAACTACTCCTTTTAAAAGCTATCTCATTCCATCGATTATATCAAGTTCACTACGTTCACGGTTTCGCCAAAACCATTCGTAGCCCTCCGTCATTTAGTATGAATATTCAATAGTATTCAAGCTATGTTTGTTGACCTTTGTCAAGGCATAGTGATTGGTAGCTGTTGGGTGTTCATATGTAGCATAGATAGATGCGTTGGTTTGGGACAGTCGTATTACCATGTTGACCTTCGTCAAGGGTATGTACGGGTGGGTTCAAATTAACCTGGACAATGACGGGTAGAACTTGACATGTGACTTATGATTTGTTGACCTTCGTCAAGGTCATAAGAGCATGTGGCAAAAATCCACATCGGGAGTTTCTAAAGAAACTGAAACTTGCTAGTGCTGCATACCATTTGGAGTGTGATGATTCTGGTAGGATTCCTTCAGTTTTATCACACGATGATATTTGGATCCCGATCCTACTGTGAGTATATGCTACTCCTCGGGAACTTTCTCACTTAACGATCAATGCTATAAACCAAGTAGGTGTCTAGAAAGGTGTTAGAGGGGCTATGCCCATAGGGAAAAGAGGTTACTTAATTAAGGAACTTCGCGAAAGCGTTGGAAAACCTCCCTCGATGTACCGACACTGGCCTGGCTGAACGGTTAAGCAAGTATTGTACGGTGAGATTGATCCCGACTAATTCTTCCTTTATGGTTTGAGGAGGGATTCGAGAGACAGTAGGAGCCATCCTATTTAGATAAACTAAAAACCAATCTAAACTTGCAAGAGCATCATGGTGAGTGTTTTCTTCTCTCTCTCTTAATTGCAGCGACCCAGTGACCACACCTAGGTTACATCTAGATAATAAAATGACTGAATCTAACTGTTATGACTGGCAAAGGTCTGTCCAGATGTTCATTGCCCATGACAAGCTGGGACACCTCTTAACTAATCCAACCCCTGCCGTCTCAGGACCAGTTTCCCCTGTCACGGATATTGATATCCGTAAGACATCGGAAAAAGACTGTGCGAAAGCCAAGTGCCTCGTGTTAGCTTCAGTTGATGGTGGATACCAGAGGCAGCACGAGAAGATGGACTTAGTTTCTATCTTCCTCCATAACAAAGATTTATATGGAGAGCAATCTCGTATCGCAAGATTTGAGACCTCGAACGAATTGATTCCAGCGAGGTTGGCTATCGGGTCATCTGTAGGGGGCAACGTCCTTACAGAGACCAGCTATTTTGAGCTCACGGACCTGAAGACCACGTTGAAGAACGGGTCAGATGCTGACTTGATTCTACAGTCTCTACCTTCTACCCTGAAAGAAACCAGGGAAGTAGAAGGAAAGGGAATGGCAGAAGTTTCGGGATTGGATTTAGTAAAAGAGGGACGTTCCTATTGTTACGGGAATGAACATTGGCAGAAGGATTACAGGGCTAACAAAGCCAGTAGCCAGGATTCGAAGCATGTTGTGGTTTCGGCTTCGGGTGTGTTTGTAATAAAGAACTGTATGTTAGTTAACCCTACTTCCTGGGTATTGGATACCGGATCAGGATCTCACATCTGTAATTCGTTACAGGCTCTGAGAAAACGTAGGGTTATCAAGATAGATGATATGACTCTCAGGGTTGCTAACGGAATGAGCATGTACGCTGAATCCGTAGGGGAATATCATCTTGGACTGACAACTGGGCAGATATTGATTTTGCGTAACTGTTTTTATGTACCAGGTGCGACTTGTAATATCATATCTGTATCCTTACTTTCTAAGGAAGGATATGATTTTACTTTTGTAAGCGATGTGGTCCACATCCACCTAAATCAAGTTCTGATTGGGTCATGTACATTAGAAAACGGGATATACGTATTGAATCAAGCTCAGATCTTCAGTGTCCAGAACACACTTAAAAGAAAGTCTCCGGAAATAAATCAGGCTTTCTTATGGCATTGTAGACTGGGTCACATTAATGAGACACGGTTAACAAAGTTACATAAAGAGGGATACTTGAATCCGTTCGAGTATCAGTCTTATGCCACTTGTGAATATTGTCTCATGGGAAAGATGACAAAGTCTCCGTTCACTGGACACGGAGAAAGAGCAAGCGAGCTCTTGGGACTCATACACAGTGACGTGTGTGGTCTAATGTCTACATATGCGCGAAGTGGTTATTCATACTTCATTACTTTCACAGATGATTTCTCTAGGTATAAACATGTCTTCCTGATGAAGCATAAATCCGAGGCCTTTGAGAAATTTCAGGAATACAAGAATGAAGTTGAAAAACAAACAGGCAAAAGTATAAAAACACTGAGATCTGATCGAGGTGGTGAATACTTGAGTGCCAAGTTTCTGGACTACTTGAAAGAGAAAGGAATTCTCTCTCAGCATACTCCTCCATACACACCACAGCACAACGGTGTATCGGAAAGGCGGAATCGAACCCTATTGGATATGGTTCGTTCCATGATGAGTAAGGCTGAGTTGTTGCGATCTTTCTGGGGTTATGCACTAGAAACAGCTGCATATCTCTTGAACAAGGCTCCAACCAAGACTGTGCCTACCACCCCATATCAGATGTGGAGTGGGAAGAAACCCTGTCTTAAGTATCTTAAGACATGGGGATGTCCAGCTTTTGTAAAGAAGCAGCATGCGGACAAGCTCGAGGCACGCTCAGTACTGTGTAAGTTTGTGGGATACCCAAAGAACTCCAGGGGGTATCTTTTCTATTCCGCAGAGGAACAAAAGGTTTTTGTTTCTCAGCATGCCCACTTCTTAGAAACTAAATTTTTAGAAAATCAGATAAGTGGGAGCGCGATAGAACTGGAAGAAGTTCCAGAACCACAAGCTATTACTGAAAGCTTGGAAGAACCAGAAGTTTCAGGAGAACCGGACATCCCAGCGCCACTCCGCAGGAGTTGTAGGCAGTCTCATCCGCCCGAGAGATACTACGGTTTTCTCATAGACGGGGATAGAGAGGATTGCACCATTGACTATGGTGAGCCTACTAGCTTCCAGCAAGCCATTCAGAGCGGTGACTCGGTAAAATGGCTGGATGCAATGCGGACCGAGATGGAGTCCATATACACCAACAAAGTTTGGACTTTGGACTTTGCTCCAGAAGGGGTAAAACCCATAGGCTGCAAATGGATCTTCAGAAAGAAGATTGGTGTGGATGGGCAGGTTGAAACCTATAAAGCTAGACTTGTTGCAAAGGGTTTTCGTCAGAGACCTGGTTTGGACTATGACGAGACCTTTTTTCCAGTGGCTATGCTCAAATCCATTCGGATCCTTCTTGCCATAGCTGCCTTCCACGATTATGAAATCTGGCAGATGGACGTAAAGACGACTTTCCTAAATGGAAATTTAGAGGAGTGCATCTATATGGATCAGTCGGAGGGACTCATTCAGAGTGGGAGCAGCAGTAAAGTTTGCAAGTTGCTCAAGTCCATCTATGGACTGAAGCAGGAATCGCGGAGTTGGAACATCTGCTTTGATGATACTGTTAAGGAATTCGACTTTATCAAAAACCCAGATGAACCATGCATTTACAGTAAGATTGTAGGCAGAACTGTGGTATTCCTCGTCTTGTACGTGGATGACATTCTCCTAATAGGAAATGATATTTCTATGCTACAGTCAGTCAAAGAATTCTTGTCACAGAGGTTCTCCATGAAGGACCTAGGCGATACCAACTACATTCTGGGGATCCAGATCTATCGTGATAGATCTAAGAGGATGTTGGGACTTTCACAGTCCAGGTACATCGACACCATACTGAAAAGATTCAGTATGGAAGATTCCAAGCGCGGTAATTTACCGGCTTGTCACGGGATCACCCTCTCCAAAGAGATGTCTCCCAAGACTGATTTGGAAAGGGATCACATGTCTATTATACCCTACGCTTCTGCGGTAGGCTCTATAATGTATGCGATGTTATGTACCAGACCAGATGTAGCATACGCATTGAGAGTTGTAAGCCGGTATCAGTCGGACCAAGGGGAGAAACACTGGATAGCGGTAAAGAACATTCTCAAGTACCTGAGAAAGACTAAGGAGATGTTCTTGGTGTATGGCGGAAAAGACCTCTAGATCGAGGCCTTTGCTGACTCCACCTTCCAGAGTGACAAGGATGACTCCAAGTCCATGTCGGGTTATGTCTTTACCCTCAATGGAGGAGCGGTTTGCTGGAAGAGTTCCAAGCAGGAAACCGTTGCTGACTCAACTATGGAAGCGGAGTACATAGCTGCTTGCGATGCCGCACAGGAAGCTGTCTGGATGAAGAAGTTCCTCACGGAGCTTCAGGTGGTTCTTACCATTGTTGATCCAATACCGCTGCATTGCGACAACAACGGAGCTATAGCTTTAGCGAAGGAACCCAGGTCTCATCCGAAGTCCAGGCACATTTTGAGGCGGTACCACCTGATCAGGGAGATCGTAGATCGCCGAGAGATCGAGGTGAAGAGAGTAGATTCGGAGAATAACACTGCAGATCCACTCACGAAGACCCTTCCCCGGACTCAGTTCGAGCGGCTGATCGAGATGATAGGTCTCCGATACGCCAGTACATGGCCTTAGTGCAACTGGGAGATTGTTAGTGTATATGCCCTAGAGGCCATTACTGTATCATACTAGTTTGTATATTACTTGATGGAAGCTTGGGATATTCATAGTTGTATAGACAATCTTGCTCAACATGGTAGTATGCTACTTGGTTTGTTTCTACTTCAATGTGTGTACATGTTTTTCTTTTAGCATATCGTCTATACACATTAGTGGAGCCCTTAGGATCTTTGCTTGATTACCAGCGTTGTGATGGCAGTCACACTAGTGGGGGCTGGGTAATCTACAAGCACATCCTTATACAGGTCCCTAGTCATAGGATTACCGAGACGGGGCATCGATACTCCGTAGTAGACTAGCGTATACGCTTCTCATCCCAGCAGGGGAGACGGTCTGTCCCACAGCCGTCAGTACGTCGTACTTGAGATAGTATGCGGGTGCTCGTTAGGTTACGAGTACACTGGACAGGATTTGTCGGGAACTGTTGGTTGGTACTATACCTATCGTCAGTTATCAGTTCCCAGGTGGCATGAGTACAGCTTAGTCCGCCGAGTTGACACCGTCACTTCACCTCGAGTGTGTTCCTACTATACTTAGATTACTACCCTACCACGGCTCAAAGGAGTCGTGCAAACAGGTAGTAGTTGGGTGCAGTCCCGAAGCACTTGGAGGCAGTGACGGTTAGACAGATTCATCTCTCCCGGTATTGGGGGTTGATATCGCGCTGTGTCTAGGAGAGCCATTACATAAGTAGTCCCTGGCCAAGGCAAGCGAGATATACTGGTAGATTTCCAGTGTTATCTCAGGGTGTTCTGGGCTACACTCCGACACGACTTGTACCGCTATTAGGGGACTGACGTTTACCACCCTCCTAGGCCCGCCATGCGATATTCTCAGACGAGCGGACCGGACTGTACGGAGATTGTCACATACAGGCTCAGTAGGAGTTCGGATGGGTTTACCTCATCGGCCTTCTTATCGACATCTACCTGGGGACCGTTACATACAGCTAGTGTCGCTTGCGGTCTGTGATTAAACCCACTGCCAGCGTAGTGTCGAGTCTTTAGAGTCCCACACAGAGAGTTTCCCTGCACTGAGCGAAACGTGTAGAGGCCGTATGGTTTTACGGCAGGACTACGATCACTTAAGTGAACTTGTGTGCGTATGTTGTTCGGGCAGGCAATATTAGTGGGCTTTGGTTTAAGCCGGATCCTAGTATTGCACGGATGGATTAGTTTTGTCTTCTGTGTATTCGCATTCTACGGAATGCGGATGCGGGTGTGTATGCACAGTATTGAGGAGCGAAGAAGAAGGAGGAGCCTCATTAGGGTTTTGACAGTTGATTCGGTCAAAGCCATTATGAGGCGGACTCATTAAGGTTTTGGCAGTTGGTTCGGTTAAAACCATTATGAGCCGGGAACATTATTTACTAATCTTTTTAGTGATAATTTTGTGATGGCTAATTGCTTTGACCATTTAACTATACTTGACTTTGTTGACCGTTTGACCAAAGTTGACTTGGACCTTCATGAGAGGTCTAAAGTTTTCTTTGGTTTTCTTTTTATTTTTGGATATGAAAATAGTCAAGTCAAATGTTTCCATCAACTTTATCATGAAAAGATTAGTCATGATGATGTTGGTGTATTATTGCAACCATGGTGCTTTTTCTTTAGTTAACAATTCATTTCTCATTTCTCATTCTCTCTCTTGTGAGAAGAAAAAGAAAAGCTCCATGGTTGTTCTCCTTCTTCTTCCTCTTCTTGAAAATTCCTTTGATCTCATGTGTTGAGAGAAAAAGGATCCAAATAGACAAACACATCCATCTACCTCTTCTACACAACCTAGGACATCAAGACTAGCGATCTTGTTGCCCTAGTTGCCTCGGCTCGAGGTGGAGCTCGGAGCACAACTCTCGGGTGGATCGTCTTCGACTCAAGAAGGCCGCGGAGGTGATCAAGATCCGGATCGATCCTCGGAGCTTGGATGGACGAGCAGGACAGCGGAGAGAAGACCCGAAGGACCGGTATCGTGAGGTATAATCTCTATGGCATAATAGATAGCACCTCATATAGTTTGCTAGTTTGTAGTTTAGCAAAGATCTTCTTTTAGTCCATGTTGCCTTTGCGCCAAAAATTGTTTTTCGCCGTTTCCGCCTCCCCGTAAGAACCGGGGTGAGCAACGTGGACTTACAATATGTACTTGACTACCAGGACTATGATGTAGATCATACTAGTGGGGCCAGGGTGGTCCACAAGTACATCCTTTAACAGTTCCTAGTCGAGGGGATATCGAGACAGGGCATCGATATTCCAGAGTAGACTCGTGTGTACGTTTCTTGACCTTGTATGGGGCGATGGTTGATCCTACAACCATTGGTGTGTGACATAAAAGATTGTACACAGGTGCTCATTAGAGAATAGGTACACCGAACAGGACTCGCCGAGAACTCCTAGTTGGTACTATACCTATCGTCAGATAGTAGTTCTCTGGTGACACTGGTACATGTTAGTCTGTAGATCTGAGATCGTCATAGAGTCTTGTGTGGCTCCCACTGTGCTTTGATTTCCTCCCAACCACGGCTCAAAGGAGTCGTGAAAACAGGTGGATTTTGGGTACAGTTCCGAGTTACATGGAGGAAATGAGCGATAGGAAGGGTTTCATCTCGCCCGGTATTGGGAGTTGATGTTGTGCTATGCTCGATTGACTATAACAGTAAGTCCTTGGCCAGGGCTGTAGATGAGATTTAATGGTAAGAGTTACCAGTAGTTTCTCGAACCGTTATGAGCCATACATCGGCATGACTTATCAAGTTACAGGGGTCTGACGTTACCACCCCTAGACTCGATATGCGACATATCAGACGAAGAGACTGGACTGTACGGTAAGTGTTATCTATAGGATTCATGGGAGTTTGGACAAGCTTGCTTGTTGATCTTCTATTCGCTCAATACCTGGGTAGCCGTTACGTCCAGCTAGTACCGCTGACAGCTTGTGGGTGACTGATGTGATCATCACCTACTGCTGGCGTATTGACGAGTCTTTAGAGTCCCACATAGAAGTTTCTTGGCTCAAACAAAATGATGTAGGGCACATATGATGATATGTACGGGGGCCTGATTAAATACGAGTATGAGATACCGTATTGTAATCTGGTGGCTTTTTGTTATCAATTAGGTTATATGTGATATAACCGAATTATTGAATCAAGTGTTGATTTGATAATGTGACATACAGATAAATGATATTAGTCGGTTATATATGATATAACCGGATTATTGAATCAAGTGTTGATTTAATAATATGATATATATTTATATTTGATATAATTATATATTGACTAATATTATTGCTTGCTAATTATATGCTTATCTTTATATATATATATATATATATATATAATATGAAGCATCGCATGGTTTTTCTATTTTTAGAAAATAGAAATTGAGATGATAAATGGGGAGACTTTGGAGGTATGGGCATAGCATGGCTTATTCTATATTATATTCATTTGCTTGCACTATTGAAGCATGGCTACAATTTTTAAGTGTTAAAAATTGTATGCTTCAATAATGGGCGAGCCTTGGATGAGCCATTCTACACTTCTTTCCACACTTAGCCATTTTCTTGATGAGAGCTCATGTGATGAGTTGCTCTAGCTCTCTCCATCTTCTTCACCTCCACCTCCAAGCTCAATCCCTCACATGAGTTATGAAATCTTGAGCTTATGAGAACCCTGGGTGAGCAAACAACACCCCTACTTCACCATCCTACACTAGATTAGCGATTTGGTGTAGTGTGTTTATTTCACTAAAGAGTTTAGTGAAGAGATAGCTTGGATTAACGGACTTCGGGTGGATCAACTTCGGTATGAAGATCATCGAAGCAAGTTTGTTAAACCTTCAAGTGGAGCCTAGTGGAGTCGCGTGGACTACAACCCGGAGCTTTAGAAGAGAACGACATGGTTTGCAAAGGTTGTAGCTGTCACGCCCCGCTTCCCAGTATACGGATGAAGGACGCGACGAGGCCGCTACGTATTTACTCTGAAGTAAACACGCTAAGCGTATCTAACCAAGATAAAATGTAATGTACACAAGAGATCGGATGTAAATGAACATCAACTTTATTTATTAACATTCTTTTTACAATACATCTAAAAAGTAAATACATGGAATGGAAAGCAATGCCTAAACAGTGGCATAACAGAAATGGAAAATACAAAATGTAAATGTGTACAAAGAATCAAAAGCTCTGGGTCAAAAGATAGCTGGTCCAAATCCTCGCTGGTGGGCTCGATCTCCAATGAGTCCGAATCACCTGACGACATTCCAAACAAAAGAAAGAGAATATCGTCAGCGAACAAATCGCTCGGTAAGTCCCAACGAATAGACTGAGAGAGAGAGTGTAACTTTTAAAGTTGTATTATATTGTTAACGCTGTTGTTTGTAGCTTGGTACAGAAGATGCCAGTGTATACGAGAGGAGTCTCACTAGACCAGAGACTACGGTATCAAGAGTACAAGGCTCCATCGATAATACTCGGAACAACGGCAATTGAATTCAGGTTAGGTGTCTTTATGGTTGTTGTCTCGTGCTACTTCAAACATCTTCTGTACCAATCTACCCCTTATAAACCCCGCGATGACTTGTTTGTATTGTTTGTATTGTATTGTCTTGTAAATTGAATTGTATAGATGGATGACTTGCCGAAACCATGATATCAGTAAATGGATGTAACTAGAGAATCATGTAGATGGATGTATATCCATGGTTCGGTTCAGTCAATATAGATTGAATAGATTGAACAGATAGAATATGTATCGATTCATGTTATATTGTAGTTTGTACTTGAATCCTATCCAAGTCAGATTGATTATATTGAGACTCGGTCTGAGTCAAACAATTAGAAAAGAAATTGAATCCTGAATTAGGTTTTAGTGTTATCGGTAACTGCTGCACATGGACGACGGGATTTGTGTCTTTTTCAAAGAAAATTACCGTGTTAATAACACCATTTATGAAGTTGTCTACCTTAAATAGGCAAGCACCTATATCTTCGGCTCCCTGAGGCTCAAGAGACTGGTCCCGCTTAAACCTATGTTTACTAGGGTCCTTATTGTAATTTAGTATAACTTGAAGGGGTTTTATGTAAAAAAATTTGTATAATTTTCAAATACACCTCAAGTATTTTATCATCGTCTTTAGAGTTTTCATAGATGTTTTTTTTATTAATGTGACATTTCTAGTGAATAAAACCTAATTTTAAAGTATAAGGTATTTATTTGTAATATTGGAATTGTATGGTATTTTTCTTGTAAATGAGATGTTTTTCTTAAATTTTGGAAATATGGAATATTATAAATATTAAAAATAGATATTTTGATATTAATTACATATATATATATATATATTAAAAATATAAGTTTTATTTATAATAGAAATCACATTTTCTAAAGAAAATTGTATTTTAAATTTTTCGAGATCGTATGCTCCTTGCGGAGGTCTGCATCTCACTCTACTAAGCCCGAGGATGTGCGATAATCCGCACCATCCTGAACGGGTTCCCCGAAATGAGTTGTAGAGGCGCATTTGCAAACATTTGTTAAAATACACATCTTGTAGAAAAATGTTTTTTATAAGTCGGAGGTAGTTTTGAGTAAAATCGTATTTTCCCAAATCTATGTTCCCAAATTTCATCGTGATATGTTACATATGAGTGTTGTGAGGAGGTAGGTCATTACCTCGTGTGTTTTCTAAAGCCAGCATGGTTAAAAGGTATAAACATGTCGATATGAAAAATAAAGGTATTTTAATGTAAAATTGAAATAAAACTTGCTATGGTTATCATTTTAATGTCAAACTTGATCTATTGTCTTAGTTAATGAGTATTAAACAATATATCAAAAGTTGTAGGTTTGTTATTAAGAAATGTTGTATTTTTGAAAGAAAAGAGAATCGGAAGCCGGATAACTCCGCTTCCGACACGTTTTAAGGATTAAGAATTAGAGAATAGCAAAAGAGAGAGAGAAGGGGGGACTTACAGGTTGATTAGCTAGAGGAGAGAAGGAGGAAGAGGTAGGAGGTGCCGGTGCATCGTTTCGTCGTCGGAATCTCCTCGGATCACCGTCGGAAGTTCGTCGGAGCTTCGCCCTTTGCTAACTCCACTTGCACATAAAAAGTCTTGGGAATTTTATTGAGAGTTTGGGTAGGGATTTGGGAGTGAGGAGGGGTGATTTTATATGTGGTATTTATAGAAAAACTATGGTTTAGGGTAATGAAAGGGTGTATTAAAATTTTGTATTAAAAATGGATTAAATGGGGTTTTTAATTTGCTCTGTAAATGTGCAGGGAAATTAAATGGTACAGGGGTTATGGGGTAGGCCAAAGGTTGCAGAGGATAGAAGAAAATCGGGGTTTCAACTGATTCGGACTGGCGCCGCCGGCCGATTCGACAGAGTCGCCGACCCGAGTCGGGCCGCGTCTCCTCGCCACGTGTCCCCGTCGCTTGGTCTACTGCAGTGAACTCATTTGTTTTATGTATGACTCTTCAGTTTACGTGTTGTGCACGTGTAGAATTTTGGGCTTCTAAAAGGTTAAAAGAATTTAATTAAAAAAATGTGTGGTTGATGGGATTTTAACTCTGATGCTTTGGTTCAGCAGTGCAAGGTCTTACCAATGAGCTACAAACTCCTTCTTGCTGTTCAAATGCAAATCAAACTTATAACTTGTGCTCAGGCTCAAGTACCTCTTTCTGTATTTTTGAAAAAACTGTACAAAAATTTTGGGGTTGTTACATTCTACTCTCCTTAAAAAAAAATTTCGTCCTCGAAATTTGTAAAAGGAAAGTGTAACGAATTCAAGGAAAGTTTGGTGATAGAACTATTGGTAGTGTATGAAAAATATGTGAAAGAACGAAAGAATGCGAAGGTTTTGGTAAGATAGTAAAAGAGGTGAGGGAATTTTGGGTTAGGACAGATTCAAAATATATGAAATTGGAAGATTCAAGAAATATGAATTGTGAAGAATGTTTTCAGTTACTGGTTCCTGTGTTATATTGCTTAGGTTGTCCATACAGTGTTGAACTACATGGTAAGGTTCCATACAGCTCTGACCTGCATGGGCCGCCAACAAAGCCTGTCACGCCCCGCTTCCCAGTATACAGGCAGAGGACGTGACGAGGCCGCTACATATTTACTCTGAAGTAAACACGCTAAGCGTATCTAAGCAATATAAAATGTAATGTACACAAGAGACGGGATGTAAATGAACGGCAACTTTATTTATTAACATTCTTTTTACAATACATCTGAAAAGTAAATACATGGAATGGAAAGCAATGCCTAAACAGTGGCATAACAGAAATGGAAATTACAGAATGTAAATGTGTACAAAGAATCTGAAGCTCTAGGTCGAAAGCTAGTGGGTCCAAATCCTCGCTGGTGGGCTCGATCTCAGTGAGTCCGAATCACCTGACGACATTCCAAAGAAAAGAAAGGGAATGTCGTCAGCGAACAAATCGCTTGATAAGTCCTAAAGAATAGACAGAGAGAGTGTGTGTAACTTTTAAAGTTGTATTATATTGTTAACGCTGTTGTTTGTAGCTTGGTACAGAAGATGCGGGCGTATACGAGAGGAGTCTCACTAGACCAGAGACTATAATATCAAGAGTACATGGCTCCGTCGATAATACCCGGAACAATGGCAATTGAATTCAGGTTAGGTGTCTTTATGGTTGTTGTTTCGTGCCACTTCTAACACCTTCCGTACCAATCTACCCCTTATAAACCCACGATATCTTGTTTGTATTGTTTGTATTGTATTGTCTTATAAATTGAATTGTATAGATGGATGAGTTGCCGAAACCATGATATCAGTAAATGGATGTAACTGGAGAATCATGTAGATAGATGTATATCCACGGTTCGGTTTAGTCAATATAGATTGAATAGATTGAACAGATTGAATATATATGGATTCATGTTGTATTGTAGTTTGTACTTGAATCATATCCAAGTCAGATTGATTATATTGAGATTCAGTCTGAGTCAGATAATTAGGAAAGAAATTGAATCCTGAATTAGGTTTTGGTGTTATCGGTAACTACTACACATGAACGGCAGGATTTGTGTCTTTTTCAAATACAATTACCGTGTTGATAAAACCGTTTGTTAAGTTGTCTAACTTAAATAGGCAAGTACCCATATCTCCGGCTCCCTGAGGCTCAAGAGACTAGTCCCGCTTAAACCTATGTTTATTAGGGTCCTTATTGTAATTTAGTATAACTTGAGGGGGTTTTATGTAAAATAATTTTGTATAATTTTCAAAATACACCTCAAGTATTTTATTATCGTCTTTAGAATTTTCTTAGATGTTTCTTTTATCAATGTGACATTTCTAGTGAATAAAATCTAATTTTAAAGTATAAGGTATTTATTTGTAATATTGGAATTGTATGGTATTTTTCTTGTTAATGAGATGTTTTTCTTGAATTTTGGAAATATGGAATATTATAGATATTAAAAATAGATATTTTGATATTAATTACATATATATATATATATATTTATTAAAAATATAAGTTTTATTTATAATAGAAATCACATTTTTTAAAGAAACTTGTATTTTAAATTTTTCTAGATCGTATGCTCCTTGCGGAGATTTGCATCTCACTCTACTAAGCCCGAGGATGTGCGATAATCCGCACCATCCCGAACGGGTTCCCTAAAATGGGTTGTAGAGGCGCATTTCCAAATATTTTAAAATACACATCTTGTAGAAAAAGGTTTTTTATAAGTCGGAAGTAGTTTTATGTAAAATCGTATTTTCCCAAATCTATATTCCCAAATTTTATCATACTATGTTATATATGAGTGTTGTGAGAAGGTAGGTCATTACCTCATGAGTTTTCTAAAGCCAGCATGGTTAAAAGGTATAAACATGTCGATATGAAACATAAAGGTATTTTAATGTAAAATTTAATTAAACCTGGCTATGGTTATCATTTTAATGTCAAACTTAATCTATTATCTTAGTTAATGAGTATTAAACAATATATCAAAAGTTGTAGGTTTGTTATTAAGAAAATGTTGTATTTTTGAAAGAAAAGAGAATCGAAAGCCAGATAACTCCGCTTCCGACACGTTTTAAGGATTAAGAATTTGAGAATAGCAAGAGAGAGAGAGAAGGGGGACTAACAGGTTGATTAGCTAGAGGAGAGAAGGAGGAAGAGGTAGGAGGTGCCGGTGCGTCGTTTCTTCGTCGGAATCTCCTCGGATCGTCGTCGGAAGTTCGTCGGAGTTTCGCCCTTTGCTAACTCCACTTGCACACAAAAAGTCTTGGAATTTTATTGAGAGTTTGGGCAGGGATTTGGAAGTGAGGAGGGGTGATTTTAGGTGTGGTATTTATAGGAAAAATTAGGGAGTAGGGTAATGGATGGTGTGTTAAAATTTTGTATTAAAAATGGATTAAATGAGGGTTTTAATTTGCTCTGTAAATGTGCAGGGAAGTTAAATAGTACAGGGGTTATGGGGTAGGCCAATGGTTGCAGAGGATAGAAGAAAATCGGGGTTTCAACTGAGTCAGACCGGCGCCGCCGTTCGACCGAGTCGCCGGCCCGAGTCGGGCCACGTCTCCGCGCCACGTGTCCCCGTTGCTTGGTCTACTGCAGTGGACTCGTTTGTCTTATATATGACTCTTCAGTTTATGTGTTGTGCACGTGTAGACTCTTGCGCTTCTAAAAGATTAAAAGAATTTAAGTAAAAAATATGTGGTTGATGGGATTTGAACTCTGATGCTTTAGTTCAGCAGTGCAAGGTCTTACCAATGAGCTACAAGCTCCTTCTTTCTGTTCAAAAGCAAATCAAACTTATAACTTGTGCTCAGGCTCAAGTATCCCTTTCTGTATTTTTGAAAAAATTGTACAGAAAGTTTGGGGTTGTTACATTCTACCCTCCTTAAAAAAAATCGTCCTCGAAATTTGTAAAAGTAAAGTTTAACGGATTCAAGGAAAGTTTGGTGATAGAACTATTGGTAGTGTATGAAAAATATATGAAAGAATGAAAGAATGCGAAGGTTTTGGTAAGATTGTAAAAGAGGTGAGGGAATTTTAGGTTAGGACAGATTCAAAATATATGAAATTGGAAGATTCAAGGAATATGAATTGTAAAGAATATTTTCAGTTGCTGGTTCTTATGTTATATTGCTTAGGTTGTCTATACAGTGTTGAACTGTATGGTAGGGTTCCATACAACTTTGACCTGCATGGGCACCAACAAAACCTGTCACACCCTGCTTCCCAGTATACGGGCAGAGAACGCGACGAGGCCGCTATGTATTTACTCTGAAGTAAACACGCTAAGCGTATCTAAGCAATATAAAATGTAATGTACACAAGAGACAGGATGTAAATGAACAGCAACTTTATTTATTAACATTCTTTTTACAATACATCTGAAAAGTAAATACATGGAATGGAAAGCAATTCCTAAACAGTGGCATAACAGAAATGGAAAATACAGAATGTAAATGTGTACAAGGAATCTAAAGCTCTGGGTCGAAAGCTAGAGGGTCTAAATCCTCCCTGGTGGGCTCGATCTCCAGTGAGTCCGAATCACCTGATGACATTCCAAAGAAAAGAAAGAGAATGTCGTCAGCGAACAAATCGCTCGGTAAGTCCCAAAGAATAGACAGAGAAAGAGTGTAACTTTTAAAGTTGTATTATATTGTTAACGCTGTTGTTTGTAGCTTGGTACAGAAGAGGCCAGTGTATACGAGAGGAGTCTCACTAGACCAGAGACTATGGTATCAAGAGTACAAAGCTTTGTCAATAATACCTGGAACAACGGCAATTGAATTCAGGTTATGTGTTTTTATGGTTGCTGTCTCGTGCCACTTCTAAAACCTTCCTTACCAATCTACCCCTTATAAACCCTGCGATGTCTTGTTTGTATTGTATTGTCTTGTAAATTGAATTGTATAGATGGATGACTTGCTGAAACCATGATATCAGTAAATGGATGTAACTGGAGAATCATGTAGATGGATGTATATCCATGGTTCGGTTCGGTCAATATAGATTGAACAGATTGAATATATATGGATTCATGTTGTATTGTAGTTTGTACTTGAATCATATTCAAGTCAGATTGATTATATTGAGACCCAGTCCGAGTCAGACAATTAGAAAAGAAATTGAATCATGAATTAGGTTTTGGTGTTATCGGTAACTGCTGCACATGGACGACAGGATTTGTGTCTTTTTCAAAGACGCTTACCGTGTTGATAACAAGCCATTTTTTGATCATGCCATCTTCTTCTTCTTGAAAATGGGTACTCTCCACTTTTATCACAACAAGCCATTTTTTTATGATGCCACCTTCTTCTTCCTCTCAAAATAGAGCTTGAGCTCACTAGTTAATGGAAAGTGTTGCCATGGTGTAGTTATGTACTTTATACCATTCATGTTTATGCTGTATTGTTTTCTCGTGACATACGTACTACGTTTCCGACATTTATCTATATATGGCTTCGTCTGCTAGGACACATGCACCATTGCCGATGATCCGCATGTTACACATACACAGATTTGTCGGCTCACACGAAAATGCGCATGTTGTATTGTAGTTTGTACTTGAATCATATCCAAGTCAGATTGCTTATATTGAGACCCAGTCTGAGTCAGACAATTAGAAAAGAAATTGAATCCTGAATTAGGTTTTGGTGTTATCGGTAACTGCTGCACATGGACGACAGGATTTGTGTCTTTTTCAAAGACAATTACCGTGTTGATAACAAGCCATTTTTTGATCATGCCATCTTTTTCTTCCTGAAAATGGGTACTCTCCACTTTTATCACAACAAGCCATTTTTTGATCATGCCATCTTCTTCTTCCTCTCAAAATAGAGCTTGAGCTCACTAGTTAATGGCAAGTGTTGCCATGGTGTAGTTGCGTACTTTATACCATTCATGTTTATGCTGTATTATTTTCTCGTGACATACGTACTACGTTCCCGACACTTATCTTTATATGGCTTCGTCTGCTAGGACACATGCACCATTACTGATGATGCGCATGTTACACCATTACCGATGATGCTGTTACCGATAAAAGTGGAGAGTACCCATTTTTTGAACAAGAAGAAGCTGAATTAGGTTTTGGTGTTGCTGCACATGGATGCTACGGATTTTCAAATGGTGTCTTTTTCTCAAAAACACCGTAGCCCTCATTTTCAAACCTACGATTCGTATTATTTAAACTATAACCGTATGGTTCATGTGTAGTTACGTACTTTATACCATTCATGTTTATGCTGTATTATTTTGTCGTGACATACGTACTATGTTTCCGACACTTATCTTTTCGTCTGCTAGGACACATGCACCATTACCGATGATGCGCATGTTACACATACACAGATTTGCCGGCTCACACACTCATCATCGGTAATTGCCATGCCACATACACATTAGAACTGTTATATCGTCGTATTGTTCTTAAACTGTAGAATTATAATTCACTGCAGTACTTATTACAAGACATGCTTACATATAACACTTGAAATACTTTACAGTACTGTTCTGTGCTTGCATATACTGTACCTTTATGGTTACATGCATATGAGATTCTGTTTTCATGAGATCTCTGGATTTGAGAACCGCTGATATATTTTAAAAGTCTTATGATTGTTTTAAAAACGCGGTTTCTCGTGATAGGATTTGTGGTGTCCACCATGAGTTTTCTCGGTTCTGAGCTATGAGCAAGTTGGATATTAGTGCCCTTAAGGCAATTATCGTGGTTGCGGGAATGCAATTACTGAATTCAATGAGGGCATATACCAAGAACAGTCTTACTCGAGATGATAGTATGTTATCTGGTCTGTCTTTATCTGTCATATTAATGAAAGATACTAGTTATCATATCTCACAATTACATGAGATAAAGCCCATAGGATCTTTCCTTGACTACCAGGATTGTGATAAGGAACATACTAGTGGGGCCTGGTAATTTATAAGCACATTCTTAAATGTCCCTAGTCGTAGGAGTATCGAGACAGGGCATCGGTACTCCAGTTTAGACTAGTGTATACGTTTCATGACCCTGTACGAAGCGATGGTTGTTCTTATAGCCATTGGTGTTTGACACTGATGATTGTATACAGGTGCTCATTGGATGAGTCATACTGGACGGACTCGACAAGAACTCCTAGTTGGTATTATACCAATGTCAGATAGCAGTTCTCTAGTGACATGAGTACAGGGTAGTCCCTAGATCTGAAATCGCCATAGTGTCTCGTGTGTGTTCCTACTGTACTTTGATTACTACCCTACCATGGCTCTACTGAGTCGTGAAAACGGGTTTTAGTTGGGTACAGTCCCAAAGCACATGGAGGCAGTGAGAGGTCGAGGGAATTCATTACTCCCAGTATTGGGAGTCGATATCGCACTGTGCACGACACGACTATAGCCAGAAGTCCGTGGCTACGCCAGTAGAGATAAACTGGTAAGTGTTACCAGTTGTATCTCTTTGGTTATGAGTCCTCTGTCAGCACAACTTATTAGGTTATTAGGGGTCTGACAGATTCCACCCCCAGACCCGGTATGCGATACTCTTTGATGAAGAGATCGGATTGTACGGTGACTGTCACTTATAGACTTTGTTGGGTCCGGATGAGTTCACTCGTCGACCTGCCTTTATCTTGCTCATACCTGGGTAGCCGTTACATACAGCTAGTGCCACTGACGAGCTTGTGGGTTAACCCGAAAGGGGGTTGAATCTGAAAGTGTTTCAGATTCAATCGGATATGATCCTGTATAACCTACTGCCAGCGTATTGACAGGTCTTTAGAGTCCCGCAACGAAAGTGCACGTCCGGGCAAAACGTGATGTGACGTACGTATAGGGATACGTACATGAGTTCGATAAAACATGTATATTGGATATACGTGTTCAATCAGACGACTGTTATACTAGCCGGTTTCACAGCCGGAATATCAAGTCAAGTGTTGACTTGATAACCGTATTAATGATATAGTTTCTATTATGGTGTATATGATACACACACTCTCTACAGTATATGATACTGGGAAGATATTGATGGCATTTCGTGTATGTGATACATGATGTGTACGTGTATAGGATACATGTACTAATACTTATTTAATATATTTATATTTGATATATATATATATTAATTCCTACCATTATATATTAAATATAAATAAATATACTAATAATTATATATATGTAAATGTATATATATCTTTATATATATTAATGTATATATAAATTATTATTTATTTAATATATTTAATTAGGTGGTGGGCCCTACCCTCTCTCTTATGTGTTGACACATACATGAGAGAGAGTGGGGGGGATGAGGGTATATTTCATGATACATGACATGGTTGATAAATGCATATGACATAATTGTTTTTATCATAACAAGCCATTTTTTGATCATGTCATCTTCTTCTTCCTCTCAAAATAGAGCTTGAGCTCACTAGTTAATGGCAAGTGTTGCCATGGTGAGTTTTTGCAAAAAGTAGAGTGTACCCATCGCTCGCATTGTCTTCCTCTATGCCCAGCAAGTCTCTGGAGGAAGTTTCTCCGACCGGTGACGGAGTTGGAGCTCGGGTAGCCCGCTTTCAACGCGGATCATCTACGGTGAGGAAGTCGGCGTGCAGACGCATTCAGGAGCTCACGGAGTTTATACGGGGTCTTCTGGGATGAGTTGTGTAAGGTTACTAGGCACTCTAATAAGGATCTACAAGGCATCAACCATGCCGGATTAAAATTTTAGCCGTGCCGAATAACTCTAAACAAGATCTTTGCTAGAAAATTAGGGTTTCAAATGCAAGTTAAACTCATTAACTCTAAGTGAATACGAAATACAACCTTTGTAGATCGGTCCTTCACTTCTTAAGCTCCTTGTTGTAGTCCCTTCGCTGCGATCATCAAACACCCGGACTCTTGGACGGCTCCATAAGAAGAGGCAACGGTATTGCTTGAAGTCTTCGAGGCCGAAGATGATCTACGTCGAGGAAATACGAACACAAGCTTCTACTTCACTAACCAAAGAATTAGTGAAGCAAACACCCTAAACTAAAGTGCTAGTCTAGTAGAGGATGATGAAATAGGAAATGGGTACACTTTAGAATTTCATTTCTCACTTTGATTCTCTCTCTTTTTCAAACCCTAGAATGAAGATGAAGGAGGAAGAAGATGAGCTCAAAATGAGAATGAAAAATCATCAAGAGAGAGAATGAGCTAACCATGGTGAGTGAGTATCATATACTAACTCATGTAGAGACATTACCATGGGTGATCATAGTGGTTAGGTTAACTAATATCTTAAGTAAAACAAAACTAGTGGACTAAGTCAAATGCAAAGATAAGCTTCATGAAGCTTCATGCATTTGTGCTCATTATCCATTTGTTTTAGAATTACTTTAAATATAAAAACCTAACAAATATAATTAGTATGGTATAAGTCTTCTACACCCATGATAGTTGTATCAACAACCATGATACAAAAATGCACACAAATAAATATATATCACATATATATTAAGTTGTGCACAAGTGAGACAAATAAATGCTTAAGTGAACCAATGTTAGTTAATGAAATTAGTATATCACATATACAATTATACACTAAATTATTAAATCAATACTTGACTTAATAATCCGGTTATATCACATATAACCTACTAACATCCAATGTATCGACTTATCGAATCAACCCTTGATTCGATAACTAGGTTATATCGCATACAACCGATCGATACAAACATCGCGAGAATAGAATACGGTATCACATACACGCATTATTCTCGGTCCCGCACATATCATATATGCGCCCCTATTTCATTTTGCCTGAGCCAGTAAAACCTCTATGTAGGACTCTAAAGACTCGTCAATACGCCGGCAGTAGGTGATGATCATATCAAGCACCCACAAGCCGTCAGCGGTACTAGCTGGACGTAACGGCTACCCGGGTATTGAGCGATCAGAAGATCAGCAAGCAAGCCCGCTCCAACTCCTGTAAAAGCCTGACAGTGACACTACCGTACAGTCCGGTCTCCTCGTCTGATATGTCGCATATCAAATCTAGGGGTGGTAAACGTCAGACCCCAATAACCGATAAGTCATGCCGATACGAGGCTCATAACGGGTCGAGAAACTACTAGTAACACTTACCAGTATATCTCTAAACCACCCCTGGCCAGGGACTTCCCTGTTATGGCCAATCGAGCATAGCGCAACATCAACCCCCAATACAGGGAGAGACGAAACCCCTCCTATCGCTCATTGCCTCCATGTGACTCGGGACTGTACCCAAAAACCACCATTTTGCACGCCCTCTTGGACGTGGTAAGGTGGAAATCAAAGCACAGTGGGAATCACACAAGACTCTATGACAATCTCGGGTCTACAGACTAACCTGTACCAGTGTCACCAGAGAACTGCTATCTGACGTAAGGTATAATACCATCTGGGAGTTCTCGGCGAGTCCGTCCAGTGTACCCAGTCTCCACTGAGCACCCGTATATCATCTCTGATGTCAAACACCAATGGATATGGGATCATCCATCGCCCATCTGTATGGGTCGAGAAGGTATACGCTAGTCTACTTTGGTATATCGATGCCCCGTCTCGATACACCCACGACTAGGGACCTTGAAGGATGTACTTATGGACTACCATGTCCCCACTAGTATGATCCGCATCATAGTCCAGGTAGTCAAGTACACATCCTAAGGGCTTTACTAACATGTAACAGAGAGACAGATCAATATACACATTAAGGTAAAGAGTAACCAGATAGCATACTATCATGTCGAGCAAGAAATTCCTCCCTATATATGTCCAAGCATCCACTACAATATACATCTCATGTATAGTAATGGCCTCTAGGGCATACATATAACTAACAATCTCCCACTTGCACTAGGGCCATCTGATAACAGTGGTTGTAGTATCTCATACTCAACCATCCCATAATAGTCTCTCTCTGGGAAAAAGCCTTTGTGAGTGGATCCGCCGTGTTGTCCTCTAAGTCTACTCTCCTGACCTCGATCCCCTGGAGATCAACCATCTCCAAGATCAGGTGACAATGCCTTAGAATATGTCTGGATCATTGATGGGACGGGCGTTCCTTGGCATAAGCCACAACTCCATTGTCACACAATGGTAGGAACGAAGTTCATCTCATGAACTAATATACACCTAGACTTCCTCTTTGGTAGCATCTTTGGTAGTGATGTATCAAGCCTTTATCATCTAGTATGCCACGGTATCTAGCTTGGAACTCTTCCAACATACCGTCCCTTTACTGAGGGTAAAGACACTGCCTGCGACTGACATTCAGTCGTCCTTATCACCCTGGAACCCTTCCAGTGATTCTCTCCAGGATCGATTGATACCATCTCACTACAACTAGTGAGAATCCTAACATCCAATAAGATCTATCTCATAGATCTAAAACTGAGGATTTAGGAGGTATCACTTTGATCCTATATGGAGAATCATTGTGATAAGCGGAGATTGACCGAGCGTAGCATAGGAAACTCCTTCCCCATCATGAGTATGTCATCCACGTACTCTACGAGGATCGCCACCATACTCCCTACTACCTTTTTGTTTATACAAGGTTCATCTATCATTTTGATGATGTCAAACTCTTTGACTAGCACATCAAAACAGACGTTCCAACTCCGCGATGCCTGCTTTATCACATAAAACATCTTGCTCACGTTTCCGCTGCTCCCACTGTCTATGAGGCTCTCTGACTGTGTACTTATAGATTCTCTCTTCTAAAATATCATTTAGAAAAGTAGTCATGACACCCAATCGCTAGATATCGTAGTCATGGTATGTAGCCGTGGCAAGTAGGATCTGGATGGACTTTAAGCATAGCTTTGAAAGTCTCAACTTTTCTATGTACACCAAGTAATCTTCTCAAGATATACTTGCTCCTGATGGGGATTTAACCCTTCAGATAAAGCAACCAAAGTCCATACTTTGTTGGTGTATAAGGATTCCATCTCAGATCGTTAAGCATCCAGCCATTCTTACAGAGTCTTACTCCTGATGGCCAGCTCGAAACTAGTTGGGTCATCATCTCATGATGCAATCCTCGCTCCCACTATCATAGAGAAACCAAAGTATCTCTCAGGTGGGTGAGGAACCCTGCTAGATCGGCGGAGAGGCTGAGGTTCGTTGGAAACTATTGAATCCTCCGGTTCTACTAAATCGTCAGCTGTAGTTTGTATAGCTGGAACTCCTTCCAGTTCTACCTCATGTCCACTAATTTCTTCTCAAGAAATTCCCTTTCACAAAGGTGGCATGTTGAGAAACAAAACATCTTTTGTTCCTCGGTTAGGTAGAAGATATTCCCTTGCGATTGCTTAGGATATCCAACAAACTTCTACAGAACTGACTTTGCCTCGAGCTTGTCCGGATTATGCTTTTAGACATAGGCTGGACAACCCCAAATCTTAACTGACTTAAGAGATGGGCTCTTCCATTACCATATCTCATATGGAGTGGTAGGCACATGATTTGGTTGGAACGCCATTCAATAGGTATGTGTCTTCACAAGTGCATAACTCCCAAAAGGAAAAAGGAAACTCAGTAGTACTCATCATAGAGCACACCATATCATATAGGGTGCTTTTGCTCCGCCCTGATTTACCATCGTGCTATGGTGTATATGGGGGAGTAATGCTGAGAGAGAATTTCATTCTCCTTTAGAATAATCCAGGAATTCCGTGCTCAAGTATTCTCCTCCTTGATCACATCAAAGGACATAATACTTATACCCGTTTATGGTTCTCTACTTCTAACTTATATTCTGTGAATATCTCAAAAGCTTCGGACTTGTGTTTCAACAGGAACATATGTCTGAATCTTGAGAGATCATCAGAGAATGTAATGAAGTACAAAGAACCGGTCTTGGCATGTGTAGACAGGAGACCTTCATACATCAACATGTATCATCCCAAGAGTTCACTAACTCTTTCTCCGTTTCCAATAAACAGAGCTATGGTCATCTTATCTCTGTGACATGAACAGCAAGTTTCACAAGATGTAAATTCAAACTAATTTAAATATGCATCTATATGTAACTTTAGCTAGTCGGGTCACATTGATATGACCTAGTCTACAATACCTCAAGAAGGATTCGTTCATTTCTGAACTCTTCCTCTTGTGTGTGTTCTGTATACTAAGAACTGTGGTTTGATTTAGAACGTCTATGCTTTTAGATAACGTGCCTGAACCGATCAACTCTTGATATAGGAAATGTTCAAAACATTATCCAACATTACAAAATTATATCCTTCTTTACGAATAAAGAGACTGATATGATGTTGTATATCATGTTCGGTATCTAATAACATTCGTTCATAATCAATGTATTCTGGTAATACAGGGTGATAGTGACCAACAGACTTGGCTGCAACACTTGCACCGTTTTCTATCTCATGAAACTTATCACCCGTTCTCAGTTCTCTACCTGTCTGTAGCCCATGTAACATATTACATATGCGGGATCCTGGTCCGGTATCTCATACCCAGGACGTAAAGGATACTGAGAAACAGTTCTCTGTATTGAACACACCCGAAGAAGATGCATCAGCATGCACTTTCTTCGTTTGGGCGGCACGGGAATTCTGGTAATCCCCTATTTCCTGCTCTGTATCATAACATTTATAAGTTGGAGCGGGACCAACGTTCCCCAGCGCAGTATAACAAGCGGGTTCGGTCAATACATCCGTATTATTATCTTGATTAAGGCGTGATATGGTCGCTACCTGGAGAGAGAGAGAAGAAAACACTCTGCGTGCGCTCTTGCAAGATCAGATTGGTTATTATTTTATCTAATCAGGATAGCTCCCACTGTTTTTATCAAATCTTCCTTCAAACCCTAAAAGGAAAGACTAGCCGGGATTAATTACACCCTACAACTTCGCCAATCTTTCAGCCAGGCCAGTGTCGGTACTTTGAGGGAGGTTCCCCTTGCTTTCGCACGGACCTAATTAATGTAAACCTCGTTTTCCCAGAGGCGTAACCCCGTTGACACCTTTCTAGACACCTACTTGATCGGCTAATTGTAATGTGTAAAACTCTCCCAGGAGTAACAATTACTCGCAGTGGGTATCGGGATCCAACTATCTGATAGAAGGTATGCAATCTCATTGCAAATTTCTACACTTGAAATTCCCGCTAATATTTTGCCCCAAACGATCTATGACCTTGACAAGGTCAACAAACCATAGACCGTAAGTCAAGTTCAACCCGTCATTTCTTGATTGAATTAAACCCACCCGCACGACCCTTGATAAGGTTAACAATGCCGTATGACTACCCTAAAACAATCTGCATCATATGCATAAATAGATAAATACTGGTCAGCTACCGCACACTACGCCTTGACAAGGTCAACAAACGCAGCACGAATACTAAGCAGGACTTATCTGAAATGACGGAGGGCTACGATAGGTTTTTCTGAAAACCTATTGCGTGATGAACTTGATATCGTTGTAGAATCAAAAGATTTTAAAATGGAGTGTTTTTTAGACTTTTACTAGTTTCGCTAAAGAGGTCACTCCCGGTGAAGGGATCTCGGCTCTTTCCTCGTCGAATGAGGTGCAGGATATATCATATATATCACTGTGCAAAGCAAGAACTAGAAAAGCAATCAAAAGACAAAACCGAGGGGTGTAGCATCTGTCAGTCATTGCTAAAGGGGTCACTCCCGGTGAAGGGATCTCGGCCCTTTCCTTATCGAATAAGGTGCAGGATGTTCTACAAGGAACACCGCGATGCAAAGCAAGAACTGTAGCTACCTGTTTTTGAAAATTCGATTCCACAACATCTTTTAGGTTTCTTTTCTTTCATTAATCATATTAATGAAGTCCCATCATTTAAATCACCTAAACATCACAGATAAATACGACGTACACTTATGCCATCCGCATCCGCCTCGATGTCCCCTCGTGCACCGTTAGGTTAGGTAACTAACGGCAGAGTGGGGCAGGGCTAGCGCGGGTGTAAAACATAAGTAACGTCTATATAATATATCATATATACTATATACAGTATTTATCACAACATATCAAATGTTCACATTACAGATATCGCAGCAGAAGAAACATATGAAACATTTGATATACTAGGACGTCCGTGTTTTATTTTGAGCCTCTATAAAACACGGATTCCACGGTCGCGATGAATAGTCAAACCCACACCCCTAGACCCCTACGACAGCGGCAAGCAACCCTACCAATTCTAGAGTTAGGAGACCCGGACTCGACTCCTCAAGTTGGTCTCCCACTGGACTCTAGAACCCGGTTACTTGTGCTCTCCTCCTTGGGTCTATCCTAGTGCGGAAAAGTAAATAATATACAAATGGTGACATCAACCTCATCCCGAAAGTGCCCCAATAAAAGAATATTACATACATTTAATTTTACATGAATGAAAATAAAAACTCTCATCTCACATAAAAAAACCCCGGCTATTCAGAACGCGACGATCCAATATAACATATCCAGCAACACATAACATCACATGTCATCAACGTAAGTAAACATGCGCATCCCAATTGTCGTTGACATATAGCAACGAAACCGGAGATATCACATATTACACTTACGGTCGCATAACGGTCGCAAAAAAGAAAGTGTAAAACTACAACAGTTGGAATCCGCAACCTTCTTAGACATCGCATGCCTAACAATTATAAACCCCGCATTTTAGTCTCTATATCGAAAACACTTTTCGATATCTAGTCGGGCAATTCAACAAGATTCCCGATATGAGATCGAATGCTCGTCGCAAACTTTAGTAGACGGCCGCACCCCCGGATGCCGTCGACGAAGTGCACTAAGACGGAACACTGCTGCCGCAAGCACCCGAACGGATGCTTTCGGCGACGGGGTTCTCCTACAGTCACTTGGTCGGGGCTATGGGGCATGGATGTCTATTAAGTTTACCCGGCGAGTATCCGCATACGCTACGTGATTGCGACGGACTTTTGATCGCATCAAAATTCCGTGGCAACCGATCAATTGAGACTAAACTGCTATGTTTATAACATTCAAATTAGTTATCTTATAACTACTTGTGGATTCCAAATATTGTATCACATTCCAGATAAATAGACAATGTTAAACTTTCCGATCGAATGATCAAACACCCAGGTTTTCCAAATAGTTCTCAACACTTGAGGGGAGTTTAAAAACATCCATCACATGCCACAGTACCAATGGTCCAGCCGTAGAAGGGTTAAGCCAACGCCTCACATGTGGCATGCCGTACTGCCCCAAATCCTAAGGTTCAAAAGGCAGTTCAAGACGGTCACATAATCGAGTTAAGGTTTGTTGTCTTCTAGAGGGTCCATCGCGTAACTTGCACGATCTAGACGTTCTTAAACAACGGAAAAAATCCAACACTTGGAAATTTTCCGGGTCGGGAAAAAGTGAGTTATTGATATCCGTTCGAACTTTTTAACACGTTCTAAAAATTCGGAAAACAAAACGAAATTAAATATTCCGATCGAATCAACGATTACAAAATAAACCCCAGAATTCTCAACACTTGAGTCAGGTTAAAAATACTCAGAAACATCATGAAATTAAATAGGAACATCACTGTGCAAAAAGATAAGTGTGACGTCACCATATGGCCGCGGAACAGCCGCGGGATCCTGCTCGTGCCGCGGTTCCGCGGCGCTTTGGGCGCCAAACATTGTCGTTTTGCACAGTTTCCCTTATAATTGCCTGCAGATTTTTTAATCATTTTTAATTCAGAAAAATCCCGGTTTTGAAAAATTTTCCAGAGAGGGGTATAATTTGACGTTTCCGGGTTCGATCGGGGTTTTAACTTCGTTAACACATTGCCTAATGCTCTAGCTAGGCGCTGATACCACTGTAGGGTTACTAGGCACTCTAATAAGGATCTACAAGGCATCAACCATGCCGGATTAAAATTTTAGCCGTGCCGAATAACTCTAAACAAGATCTTTGCTAGAAAATTATGGTTTCAAATGCAAGTTAAACTCATTAACTCTAAGTGAATACGAAATACAATCTTTGTAGACTGGTCCTTCGCTTCTTAAGCTCCTTGTTGTAGTCCCTTCGCTGCGATCATCAAACACCCGGACTCTCGGACGGCTCCATGAGAAGAGGCAACGGTATTGCTTGAAGTCTTCGAGGCCGAAGATGATCTACGTCGAGGAAATACGAACACAAACTTCTACTTCACTAACCAAAGAATTAGTGAAGCAAACACCCTAAACTAAAGTGCTAGTCTAGTAGAGGATGATGAAATAGGAAATGGGTACACTTTAGAATTTCATTTCTCACTTTGATTCTCTCTCTTTTTCAAACCCTAGAATGAAGATGAAGGAGGAAGAAGATGAGCGCAAAATGAGAATGAAAAATCATAAAGAGAGAGAATGAGTTAACCATGGTGAGTGAGTATCATATATTAACTCATGTAGAGACATTACCATGGGTGATCATAGTGGTTAGGTTAACTAATATCTTAAGTAAAACAAAACTAGTGGACTAAGTCAAATGCAAAGATAAGCTTCATGAAGCTTCATGCATTTGTGCTCATTATCCATTTGTTTTAGAATTACTTTAAATATAAAAACCTAACAAATATAATTAGTATGGTATAAGTCTTCTACACCCATGATAGTTGTATCAACAACTATGATACAAAAATGCACACAAATAAATATATATCACATATATATTAAGTTGTGCACAAGTGAGAAAAATAAATGCTTAAGTGAACCAATGTTAGTTAATGTAAATTAGTATATCACATATACAATTATACACTAAATTATTAAATCAATACTTGACTTAATAATCCGGTTATATCACATATAACCGACTAACATCCAATATATCGACTTATCGAATCAACCCTTGATTCGATAACTAGGTTATATCGCATACAACCGATCGATACAAACATCGCAAGAATAGAATATGGTATCACATACACGCATTATTCTCGGTCCCGCACATATCACATATGCGCCCCTATTTCGTTTTTCCTAAGCCAGTAAAACCTCTATGTAGGACTCTAAAGACTCGTCAATACGCCGGCAGTAGGTGATGATCATATCAAGCACCTACAAGCCGTCAGCGGTACTAGCTGGACGTAACGGCTACCCGGGTATTGAGCGATCAGAAGATCAGCAAGCAAGCCCGCTCCAACTCTTGTAAAAGCCTGACAGTGACACTACCGTACAGTCCGGTCTCCTCGTCTGATATGTCGCATATCAAGTATAGGGGTGGTAAACGTCAGACCCCAATAACCGATAAGTCATGCCGATATGAGGCTCATAACGGGTCGAGAAACTACTGGTAACACTTATCAGTATATCTCTAAACCACCCCTGGCCAGGGACTTCCCTGTTATGGCCAATCGAGCATAGCGCAACATCAACCCCCAATACCGGGAGAGACGAAACCCCTCCTATCGCTCATTGCCTCCATGTGACTCGGGACTGTACCCAAAAACCACCGTTTTGCACGCCCTCTTGGACGTGGTAAGGTGGAAATCAAAGCACAGTGGGAATCATACAAGACTCTATCATGATCTCGGATCTACAGACTAACCTGTACCAGTGTCACCAGAGAACTGCCCTCTGACGTAAGGTATAATACCATCTGGGAGTTCTCGGCGAGTCCGTCCAGTGTACCCAGTCCCCACTGATCACCCGTATATCATCTCTGATGTCAAACACCAATGGATATGGGATCATCCATCGCCCATCTGTATGGGTCGAGAAAGTATACGATAGTCTACTCTGGTATATCGATGCCCCGTCTCGATACACCCACGACTAGGGACCTTGAAGGATGTAATTAGGACTACCATGTCCCCACTAGTATAATCCGCATCATAGTCCAGGTAGTCAAGTATACATCCTAAGGGCCTTACCAATATGTAACAGAAAGACAGATCAGTATACACGTTAAGGTAAACAGTAACCAGATAGCATACTATCATGTCGAGCAAGAAAGTCCTCCCTATATATGTCCAAGCATCCACTACAATATACATCTCATGTATAGTAATGGCCTCTAGGGCATACATATAACTAACAAGCTGGACACGCTGCAAAGGTTGTGGTACATCTAAACTCTTATTTTATGCTCTTTAGTTTAGCTAGAAACTAGTGTTTGGACGATTTTGGTGTATGGTCGATCACGCCCCCAAGGAATTTTTGTTCTCCGTTCGTTCCTGCATCCGCTGTGCCCACGCGCGGGGCATGCCCGTCCTTACAATGGTATCAGAGCCAACCAAGCACTAGGACTAGCTTAGGTGTTTTAGTTTCGATCGATAGTTTTCCGATTTCGATTTCCGAGTTTTAGCCCCTTCTCTGTCTGAATTTCAAAAGTGTTTTAAAATTTTTTAAAACAACTGCAGAATATTGATTTATATGTGAAAATGACATAGGAGAAAACTGGGGCATTTTCACCTTTTTTTTGGCCGTCCAAACCGGGTTTCCACCGGCCAAGTTTTTGCAAAATGCCCCCAATTTTCTCTAGGGGCTTACACTTGTAGAAATAGGATTTTTGGTATTGTTTGATTTTTCCAGTATTGAGATTTGATCTCGTATTATATTGGATAGTTATCGATCAAAACTATAATATCGTATGGTTTCCGTATTCATGATGTTAAAGTGTTTAACTCAGTTGATATGATGATACATACTTGTTGATATGTATTTGTGAGTCTGTGATGTTCTATATTAAGTTTGTTTGTTTTGGATTGGATCGTCGCGAAATGAATAGTCATGTGCTTATTTGGATGTTGCGATGTTATCTGTTTCATTTCATTCATGTTGTAGCCAAAATGTATATTCTTTTATTCGGGATGAGCGGTCGACTTGTAGTCGTCGTTTTCGCTTATTGTATTATTATTTATTGGGGCTCGATCAGGTTGCGATCGATGTCGCCGTTGTATTAATACAGGTATTAGCATTACCCCACGGAGAAGCGCACTGGCAACCGGATTCTAGATTGCAGTGGGTGGACATCTCAAGGAGCTGAGACCGGGCCACTCGATTCTAGGATTGGCGGGCTGTTTGCCGCGCTTGTAGGAGGTTAGGATAGATCCATGGAGGAGTGCACTTGTCATTGGACTTGAGAAAGTGCTGGGTGCCCCATCATGGTGATGATGCTCGGTTTCCTCTTTTCTCGGGTTAGCGGATGACTTTCCGCACTCGTAGGGGTCTGCTTTTAGCTACGCACAGACTATTCACGCGACCAGGGTATTTTGTGCTTCGTTTGTAGCTCAAACAAAATGCGGGATTCCTAGGTGATCCGACCATTCCAAACTTTGTGATGTTGTTTTTCCTCATGCTGTAATGTGATTATTTGCGTGTGATGATATACTTATATATGTGATATATAGTATATTTATATATTTATTAATGCTATATATGATTTGCATCCACGCTAGACCGGCCCCCGCTCTGCCGTTAGTTAAGTAACCTAACGGTGCATGACGGGGCCCCGTGGCGAATGCATATGGCGTATATGTGCATTATATTTTTCCTTTTCATGCATTTCTATAATGTTTGTGTGAGAAGGATATTGCTAGATAATGAGATTATCTAAATGATAGGATTGTATTAATTGCATTAATACAAGGTAAAATAAACATGTACGTTGTAGGAACCAATTTTTTATAAAGAGGAAATTTTAGTCGATTCTTTTGCTTTGCATTGAGGCATTCGGTTAGGAATGTCCTGCATCTCATTCGATGAGGAAAGAGCCTTGATCCCATCACTGGGAGTTAGCTCTTGGGTAAAAGTTTGTATTACTCAAATTGTTTTTGTAGCCGTATTCCTTTGCATTGCGTCGTGATATTCGGTTATGAATATCCTGCACCTCATTTGATGAAGAAAGAGTCTAGATCCTTTCACGGGGAGTTCACTCTTAAACAAAGGTCTGCGCGACTATAAACTTTCAAAAACCACTCGGTTCCTATGATGAGATCAATTTCATTACGTTGATGATTTTTTTCAAAACCAGCCGTAACCCTCTGTCATTTCAGGAAGTAGAGTACTTAGTATTCATGCTGTGTTTGTTGATCTTTGGTCAAGACGTAGTGTACAGTAGCTAAGTGATATCTTCCTGCTTGCATATGATGCAATTGGCTAAGACATTCGTACGACTTTGTTGATCTTTAGTCAAGAGTCGTGCTGGTGGGTCTAAATTAATCACGATATAATGGGCCGAACTTGACTAGGACTCTTTGATTTGTTGATCTTTAGTTAAGGTCATAGAGTCCTAAGGGCAAAAACGACATCGGGAGTTTCAAGTGTTGAAATTTGCAATGAGTTGCATACCTTTTATGGAGTGGGGTAATTTGTTGATCTTTAGTCAAGATTACCATGCCATGATAGATTGGGTCCCGATTCCTACTGTGAGTAATAATTACTCCCGGGAGATTTTCTATACAAAATCCCGACTAGTTCTCCTTTGAGGGTTTGAAGGAAAATTTGACAGAATAGTGGGAGCCATCCTGATTAGATAAATATACCAATTGAATCTAGGTTAGAGTGCATGTAGAGTGTTTATTTTCTCTCTCTGGAAGCAACCTTGGACTGACCTTTAACTAAGACTCATTAACCAAGTTGACCGACATTTCTTCCATATCGATAGCTTTTGAATGTCTGGATTGCCCTGATCCATGATATAGTCACATATGTCCTCATATATCCTACTTCCCCTTCTGCTAACTCCAGAACCCTCTGTATTCGGTATAGAGATCCATATTGTTTGGAAGGCCATCGTATAGTTAGATGCGAACTCAATGAAACCTTTTCAGTCTGAGGATGGCCACAGGTTCTGGATTAGATGAATTGTTCGTTTGTCTATCCCTCCTACCTTATCTCAAGCTCGAGAGCTCCTTATATATAAGGAGTGTATACCAGTTACGCTTATTGGATAGTTTTTTTCCAATCCCGAAGCTGGTGCTGAAGGAATGGAAAGAAGGAAAGCAACTAGCATAAATTTGGTATACAGGAAGGTAAGATGAAGAGTCATCAAAAGGGGTTGAAGTGATAAAAGGAAATTGCGACTACTGTCTTGAACTTGGGCAATGAAAAAGGTAATATTGGGAATACCCGACTAACCCAACTGAAACATTTTTTGATGCTTCAGATTTCCCGTGCGTCTGTATTTTGAGAAACTATTTCTCAATTAACTCTAACTTCTGGGTAAATAGATACCGGATTAGAATCCCACATCTGTAAAGGCGTTACAGATGCTGAGAAAGAGCGGAGAATTGAGAATGGATGATTTTATCATCAATGTCATTTTTCGGAGCAATTGTTGCTATTAAGGAAAATCACCAGGTTTTGCCTAAACATCTATTTTTTGGTTTCTTTTAACCAAAAGAATGTTTTTCAATTAACAACACATGGAAAATGAGTTAGTGAACTTTAGGGACTCATACATATTGATGTATGTTGTCCATATGGACATGGGGTTGATTCTAGGTATTCCATATTGAGAATGTGATTCTCTCTCAGATTGCTCATCTGCGGATGCACTCCATGATGAGTAATGTTGAGTTACCTTCTTCAAGTTTGGGGATACATTAGAAATGGATGCATATCAATTGATACTAGTTCTATCTAAATAAGTGCCTCTTTTCTATATGTGATATAGAATAGTGTTCATCTTAAAATTGTTAAGATATGGGGTTATCCGGTGTGTGTTTAAAACTATTATCCGGATAAACTCGAGGTATGTTTCGGAAATAACTGGCTGTGGGTTATCCCAAAATTTTGCGAGGGATAGCTTCTACCATTTTTCAAGTTCAGAAGTGTTTTGTTCTTGACTCGCCACATCCTTGGTTAAGGAATTTCTTACTAAAGAAATTAGTGGGAGCATGGTAGAACTGGAAATGGTTCCAGAACCACAAACAGTTACCGAAAGTTTAGTATAACTTGATGATCCAATTGACCCTGACAGACCATAACTACTCCGCAGATCTAGTAGGTGACCTCAACCACGCGAGAGATACTTCGGTTTTCTTATAGACGGTGACTAGGAGGCTTGCATCATACGATGATGACCCTACTAGTTATCAGCATGCCATAGAAAGTGGTGACTTCCGAATGATGGCTGGATGCCAAGTTATCCAAGTTGGACTCCATGCACTATAACAAATTATAGACTTTGTTGTGTGCTCCTGAAAGTGGTAAAACCCATAAGAAGCAAGCAGATCTTTTGAGATCAGTGCAAATAGACAGGTGTTAACCTAATAAAGCCAGACTTGTAGTTAACATATATCCATCAAATACCCAACGTGGATTGTGATGATACTGTTACTTCAAAGTCTGTGCTGAAGTCCATGCGGATAAAATTTGCCAAATGTTGTTTTCATGACTATGATATCTGGTATGAGTATGATTGTAACGTCTTTCTAAATTGGATTTATAAGTGTACGTGTATATGAATCTACCAGAGGATTGTCTTGGTCAGTGGGAGCAGCGGAAAGCGTGCAAAATTGCTTAAGTCTATTTGTAGACTAAAACAGGCATAGCGAATGTAGATTATCTGCTTTTGATACAACGGTCAAAGTGTTTGACTTCATCAAAATAAGAGATGAACCAGATATTTGTAAAAAAGCTGTAGGGAATAATGTCTGATTCTACGTGCTGATGTGGATAACATACTCTTGATAGGAAGTGATATTCCTATACTACAATTTGGTCAAACGTTGGTAGTCACTTTAGTTTCTCTTTTTGTGGATTATACATATGTCAATGATTCTGGTGACTAGGTCTATAGAGTTAGACCTGGTAAGGGTTTTGGGATTATCCCAATTCAAGTATAATGACACCATTCTAAAGTAGTTTAGAATGGAGGACTCCTAGTAAGGTAATGTACCCGCAGGTAATGGGGTCACTATCTCTAAATGAATTCTTTCGGGACTGATGAAGAGAGAGACTCGAATGAATGACATTCGACATGCTTCGGCAGTGAGGTCAATTATGCGATGTTATATACCGGACCAGATATTGCTTTTACACTTGGTATCATAAGCAGACAGTAATCCACTCCTGGAGAAATATAGGAAGAAGTGAAGAGCATATGCGATGTTCTTGGTGTATGGTAATATCAGACTCTTTCGAGAGGCAATTACCGATTCCAGCTTTTGTAGTGATAAGGGTGACAGAGTGTCTGTTATGAGTCATTAGTTTACCCTCTTATGAGGAGCAGTGTATTGGAAGAGTTCCAAGATACTAGGGTAGTCAAGACGCTAGATATGATTGTGAATCAGCAGAGAATACATCCTATGTATTTGTTTGGATAAATACATTCATTTATGAACTAGGTCCCATCAGCTATTCAAACAATATTCTAGGGCATGTATCGCTCATTTCGGGAGATAGTTGATCTCCGTGAAGTTGAGATTCAGAGAGATATAGTTAGAAACATATTAGCGGATCCACTCACTGAGGCTATTTCTCGAACACAGTTTGCAAAACTGTTAGTACAGAAGTTGGATATGCAGTAGCACATGAGATGTGTGCATGCGATACCGCAATTATTGGCCTTGAGTGCAAGTGGGAGTTTGTAGGATATTAGTGCCCTCAAGGCAATTATCGTAGTTACGGGAATGCAATTACTGAATTCAAGGAGGGCCTATACTAAGAACATCTTACTTAAGATGATAGTATGCTATCTAGTCTGTCTTTATCTGTCATGATAATGCAAGATACTAGTTATCATGTATCGCAAATACATGAGATAAAGCCCATAGGATCTTTGCTTGACTACCAGGATTGTGATAAGGATCATACTAATAGGGCCTAGTAGTTTATAAGCACGTCCTTAAATGTCCCTAGTCGTAGGAGTATCGAGACAGGGCATCAGTACTCCAGTTTAGACTAGTGGGCGATGGATGTTCTCATAGCCATTGGTGTTTGACACTGATGATTGTATACATGTACTCATTGGATGAGTCACACTGAACGGACTCGTCGAGAACTCCTAGTTGGTATTATACCTGTTAGTTATATGTATGCCCTAGAGGCCATTACTGTACATTGGATGTATATTGTAGTGGATGCTGGGACATATATAGGGAGGACTTTATTGCTCGACATGATAGTATGCTATCTGGTTGCTCTTTACCTTAACGTTTACATTGATTGTCTCTCTGATACATGTTGGTAAAGCCCTTAGGATGTGTACTTGACTACCTGGACTATGATGCGGATCATACTAGTGGGGACATGGTAGTCCATAAGTACATCCTTCAAAGTCCCTAGTCGTGGGTGTATCGAGACGGGGCATCGATATACCAGAGTAGACTAGCGTATACCTTCTCAACCCATACAGATGGGCGATGGATAATCCTATATCCATCGGTGTTTGACATCGGAGATGATATACGGGTGCTCAGTGGAGACTGGGTACACTGGACGGACTCGCCGAGAACTCCCAGATGGTATTACACCTTACGTCAGATGGCAGTTCTCTGGTGACACTGGTACAGAGTAGTCTGTTGACCCGAGATCGTCATAGAGTCTTGTGTGATTCCCACTGTGCTTTGATTTCCATCTTACCACGTCCAAGAGGGCGTGCAAAACGGTGGTTTTTGGGTACAGTCCCGAATCACATGGAGGCAATGAGCGATAGGAGGGGATTCGTCTATCCCGGTATAGGGAGTTGATGTTGCGCTGTGTTCGATTGGCTATAACCGGAAATCCCTGGCCAGGGTTGCTGAGATTTACTGGTAAGTGTTACCAGTAGTTTCTCGAACTGTTATAGACCTCATATCGACACGACTTATCGAGCTATTGGGGTCTGACGTTTACCACCCCTAGGCGAGATATGCGACATATCAGACGAACAGACCGGACTGTACGGTAAGTGTTACTGGTTGGATTCACAGGAGTGTGAGCGGGCTTGCTCGTCGATCTTCTGATCGCTCAATACCCGGATGGCTGTTACGTTTAGCAGACCGCTTGCGGCTTGTGGGTGTTTGATATGATCATCACCTGCTGTCGGCGTATTGACGAGTCTTTAGAGTCCTACACAGAGGTTTCCTGGCTCAAGCGAAACGAAATAGGAGCGCATATGAGATATGTGCGGGACCGAGAATAATGCGTGTATGTGATACCATATTCCATTCTCGCGATGAATGTATCGATTGGTTATATTCGATATAACCTAGATATTGAATCAAGGATTGATTCGATAAGCCGATACATTGGATACTAGTCGGTTATGTGCGACATGACCGGATCATTGAATCAAGTGTTGATTTAATGATTTAATGTATAATTATATATTTGATATATTACTTTGCATTAACTAGTATTGGTTCACTTTATATAGATTTTCTCACTTGGATTGCACAAGTTGTATATGTGATATACTTTTGTGCACTTGATTGTGTCGTGTTTGATGATACATGTTACCTTGGATTTGTGTAAAGATTAAACCATGGTTGTGAGAGTGGTTAGGGTTTTGTTTATTAACTTATTATCTATTTATTCATTTATTCATTCATTTTGGCAAAAGAAAAGAAATGGTGGCTTGCTTTGTTTTACATTGAAGCTTCATGAAGCTTTGAAAAAGTCCACCATTTTTGTTTCATGCCTAACCTAACCATTCACTTAACCTTGGTTCATTCTCTACACTTAACCATGGTAACTATTATGATAAGAATGAATGGGATTATCTTTTCAAGTTAATCTTTTTATTTCTATCATAATATTTCTATCTTCTTCTTCTTCTTCTTCAAGAAGAAAATCTAGACTTCATCAATGGTGATTGATGAAAAAGAGTGAGAAATCCAATTCTAAAGTCTACCCACTTCCTATTTCTTCATCCTCTACCTCTTGCCAAGTAGTAGAGTGTGTTTTCTTCACAAGTTTCATGACTTTGTGAAGTGGGAGCTTGATCTTGTGATGCCTCGACGTAGATCATCTTCGGCACGAAGCCGACGACCTTGCCCGCCCATTTCTCCGATGAAGCCGACGCTAGAGCCCGGGTTTCCATTTGGACAGCGAGGAGACTTCATTGCGGAGCTATGGAGGTGGAGAAACGGATCTACAAAGGTTGTATTTCCGTTCTTTTAGTTTAGTTGTAAACTAGTTGCTTTTGTCGCCTAAAATTCTAGTTAACGATCTAGTCTAGGGTTTCTCGGCACGGTAAATTTTGAAACGGGTATGGTTGATGCCTTGTGAGACTTCATTAGTGTGCCTAGGAACCCTACAGTGGTATCAGAGCCTAACTAGAGCCTTAGGCGATGCGTAGACGATGTTAGAAACCCGATCGAACCCGAAACCCTAAATTTTCCATGCTCTCTGTACAATTTTCAAAAACAGGGATTTTTGTGAATTAAAAATTCTCAGAAAATAGAGCAGGAAAAACTAAGAATTAATGTGAAGTTTGGGCCTCTAATTCCATAATTCGACCGCGGAACCGCGGCCAAAACAGGTGTTTGGCGGCGCTTCCGCGGCCCAAATTTGGACTTAGTCCCTCAAATTTCATATATTTATTCTTAGGTCCTTTCTTGGCAATTTTTTATGTGAATTTTTTAATTCCACTTAAGTGTTGAGTTTTCTAGGGTTTTATTGGGGATTCGTTAATTTGATCGGATAATTTAACTTCGTTTATGTTTTTCCGGATATTTTTGAAACTGTTAAAAAGTTCGACCGGATATAAATACCCACTTTTTCCCCTGCCGGGAAATTTCCAAGTGTTGGATTTTTTCCATGGTTTAAAGACGTTCTAAGTAGTGCAAGTAAAGCGATGGTCCCTCTAGAAGACAACAAACCTTAACTCGATTATGTGACCGTCTTGAACTGCCCTTTGAACCTTAGGGTTTGGGGCAGTACGGCGTGCCACATATGAGGTGTTGGCTTGACCCTTCTACGGCTGGACCGTTGGTACTGAGGCACGAAGTGAATGTTTTTAAACTTATTTCATGTGTTGATCTGTTTCGGAAAACTTGGGTGTGTGAATGTTCGATCGGAAAGTTTAACATTTTCTATTTATCTGGAATGTGATACAATAATTGGAATTCACAAGTAGTTATGAGATAACTGAATGAATGTTATAAATCAAGCACTTTAGTCTCACTTGATCGGTTGCCACGGAATTTTGATGTGATCAAAAGTCCGTCGCAATCACGTAGCGTACGCGGATACTCGCTGGGTAAACTTATTAGACAGCTACATCTCTTAACCCCGACCAAGTGACTGTAGGAGAACCCCGTTGCCGAAAGCATCCGTTCGGGTGCTTGTGGTAGCGGTGTTCCGCCTTGGTGCACTTCGTCGACGGCATCGGGGGTGCGGCCGTCTACTGAAGTTTACGACGAGCATTCGATCAGGATGTTGGGAATCTTGTTGAATTGCCCGACTTGATATTGAAAAGAGTTTTCGATTTTGAGACTAAAATGCGGGGTTTATAATTGTTAGGCATGCGATGTCTAAAGAATTCATTTGGTCAGGCATGCGATGTCTGAGGTGGTTGCGGATTCCAACTGTTGTAGTTTTACACTTTCTTTTCTGTGACCGTAAGTGTAATATGTGATATCGCCGGTTTCGTTGCTATATGTCAACGACAATTGGGATGCGCATATTTACTTACGTTGATGACATGTGATGTTATGTGTTGCTGGATATGTTATATTGGATCGTCGTGTTTGAATAGCCGGGGGTTTTTATGTGAGATGAGTGTTTTTCATTTTCATTCATGTAAAAACTTGTATGTAATATTCTTTTATTGGGGCACTTCCAGGTTGCGGAAGATGTCACCTTTTGTATATTATTTACTTTTCCGCACTAGGATAGACCCAAGGAGGGGAGCACAAGTAACCGGGTTCTGGAGTCCAGTGGGAGACCAACTCGAGGAGTCGAGCCTGGGTCTCCTAACTCTAGAATTGGTAGGGTTGCTTGCCGCTCTCGTAGGGGTCTAGGGGTGTGGGTTTGGCTATTCATCGCGACCGTGGAATCCGTGTTTTATACTGGCTCGTATTGAAAACACGGACGTCCTAGTATATCCAAACTTTCATATGATTCTTCTGCTGCGATATCTGTGATGTGATCATGTGATGTTCTGTGATAGATACTGTATATAGTATATATGATATATTATATAGGCGTTACTTATGTTTTACACCTGCGCTAGCCCTGCCCCGCTCTGCCGTTAGTTACCTAACCTAACGGTGCACGAGGGGACATCGAGGCGAATGCGGATGGCATAAGTGTACGTCGTATTTATCTGTGATGTTTAGGTATTTAAATGATGGGACTTCATTAATATGATTAATGAAATAAAAGAAACCTAAGGTGTTGTAGAATCGAATTTCAAAAATAAAAACAGGTAGCTACAGTTCTTGCTTTGCATAGCGGTATATGTGATATATCCTGCACCTTATTCGATGAGGAAAGGACCGAGATCCCTTCACCGGGAGTGACTCCTTTAGCAATAACTGGCAGATGCTACACACTCGGTTTGTCTTTTGATTGCTTTTAAGAGTTTTTGCTTTGCACAGTGATATATATGATATATCCCGCACCTCATTCGACGAGGAAAGGACCGACGATCCCTTCACCGGGAGTGGCTCCTTTAGCAAAACTAGAAAAGCCTAAAAAACACTCCATTTTAAAATCATTTGATTCTACAACGATATCAAGTTCATTACGCAATAGGTTTTCAGAAAAATCTGTCGTAGCCCTCCGTCATTTCAGATAAGTCCTACTTAGTATTCGTGCTACGTTTGTTGACCTCCGTCAAGGCGTAGTGTGCGGTAGCTAACTAGTATTTATCTGTTTATGCATATGATGCAGATTGGATTAGGGTAGTCATGCGGCCTTGTTGACCTCCGTCAAGGGTCGTGCGGGTGGGTTTAATTCGATCAAGAAATGACAGGTTGAACTTGACTAGTAGCCTATGGTTTGTTGACCTCCGTCAAGGTCATAGGACGCTAGGAGCAAAATATTATCGGGAATTTCAAGTGTTGAAATTTGCAATGAGATTGCATAACTTCTATGAGATAGTTGGATCCCGATACCCGCTGCGAGTAAGAGTTACTCCTGGGAGAGTTTTACACATTACAATTAGCCGATCAAGTAGGTGTCTAGAAAGGTGTTAACGAGGTTACGCCTCTGGGAAAACGAGGTTTACATTAATTAGGTTCATGCGAAAGCACGGGGGACCTCCCTCAAAGTACCGACACTGGCCTGGCTGAAAGATTGGCGAACTTGTAGTGTGTAATTAATCCCGGCTAGTCTTTCCTTTTAGGGTTTGAAGGAAGATTTGATAAAAAGCAGTGGGAGCCATCCTGATTAGATAAAATAATAACCAATCTATTCTTGCAAGAGCGCACGCTGAGTGTTTTCTTCTCTCTCTCTCCAGGTAGCGACCATATCACGCCTTAATCAAGATAATAATACGGATTATTGACCGAACCCGCTTGTTATACTGAGCTGGGGAACGTTGGTCCCGCTCCAACTTATAATTGTTATAAGACAGAGCAGGAAATTGGGGAATACCAGATTTCCCGTGCCGCCCAAACGAAGAGAGTGCATGCTGATGCATCATCTTCGGGTGTGTTCTTTATACAGAACTGTTTCTCTATTCTTTACGTCCTGGGTATATGATACCGGATCAGGATCCCGCATATGTAATATGTTACATGGGCTACAGATAGGTAAAGAACTGAGAACGGGTGATAAGTTTCATGAGGCAGAAAACGGGGCAAGTGTTGCAGCCAAGTCTGTTGGTCACTGTCACCCTGTATTACCAATACATTGATTCTGAACGAATGTTATTAGATACCGAACCTGATATACAAAATCATATCTCTCTCTTTATTAGTAAAGAAAGGATATAATTTTGTATTGTTGGATAATGTTTTGAACATTTCCTATATCAAAAGTTGATCGGTTCAGGCACATTATCTAAAAGCATTAATGTTCTAAATCAAACTGCAGTTCTTAGTATACGAAACACACACAAAAGGAAGAGTTCAGCAATGAACGAATCCTTCTTGAGGCATTGTAGACTAGGTCATATCAATGCGACCCGACTAGCTAAGTTGCACATAGATGCATATTTAAATCAGTTTGAATTTACATCTTATGAAACTTGCCAGTCATGTCACAGAGATAAGATGACCATAGCTCCGTTTACTGGAAACAGAGAAAGAGTTAGTGAACTCTTGGGATGATACATGTTGATGTATGTAAGGTCCCCTGTCTGCATATGCCAGGACTGGTTCTTTGTACTTCGTTACATTCTCTGATAATCTCTCAAGATTCAGACATATGTTCCTGTTGAAACACAAGTCCGAACCTTTTGAGATATTCACGGAATATAAGTTAGAAATAGAGAACTAAAATGGGTATAAGTATTATGTCCTTTGATGTGATCAAGGAGGAGAATACTTGAGCACGGAAATCCTGGATTATTCTAAAGGGGAATGAGATTCTCTCTCAGCATAACTCCTTCGTATACACTATAGCACGATGGTATATCGGGGCGGAGCGATCACACCCTATATGATAAGGTGTGCTCTATGATGAGTACTACTGAGTTACCTATTTCCTTTTTGGGAGTTATGCACTTGAGAAGCTGCATACCTATTGAATAGGGTTCAAATCAAATCAGTTGCCTACCGCTTCATATGTGATATGGAAAGGGAAGAGCCCATATCTTAAGTTGGTTAAGATTTGGGGTTGTCCGGGCTATGTCTAAAAGCATAATCCGGACAAGCTCGAGGCAAGGTCTGTTATGTAGAACTGGAAATGTTCCAGCTATACAAACTACAGCTGATGATTTGAAAGAACCAAAGGATTCAGTAGATTCTAACGAACCTCAGCCTCTCCGCCGATCTAGTAGGGTTCCTCACCCACCTGAGAGATACTTCGGTTTCTCTATGACAGTGGGAGCGAGGATTGCGTCATAAGATGATGACCCAACTAGTTTCAAGCTGGCCATCAGGAGTGGGACTCTGTAAGAATGGCTGGATGCTTAGTGATCTGAGATGGAATCCATGTACACCAACAAAGTATGGACTTTGGTTGTTATATCTGAAGGGTTAAATCCCCGTCAGGAGCAAGTAAATCTTGAGAAGATTACTTGGTGTAGATGGAAAAGTTGAGACTTTCAAAGCTAGACTTGTTAAAGCTTTTCATCATCGACCAGGCGTGGATAATGATGAAACCTTTTCAAGTGGCTATGCTTAAGTCCATCCAGATCCTACTTGCCACAGCTACATACCATGACTACGAAATCTGGCGGTTGGGTGTCATGACTGCTTTTCTAAATGATGTTTTAGAAGAGAGAGTTTATAAGTACACAGCCAGAGGGCTTCGTAGACAGTGGGAGCAGCGGAAACGTGTACAAGATGCTTTATAGGATAAAGCAGGTATCGCGGAGTTGGAACATCTGTTTTGATGAGATAGTCAAATAGTTTGACATCATCAAAATGGTAGATGAACCTTGTATATACAAAAAGGTAGTAAGGAGTATGGTGATGATCCTCGTAGAGTATGTGGATGACATACTCTTGATAGGGAAGGAGTTTCCTATGCTACGCTCGATCAATCTCCGCTTATCACAATGATTTTCCACATAGGATCAAAATGATACCTGCTAAATCCTGGGTTTTGGATCTATGAGATAGATCTAATTGGATGTTAGTATTCTCACTAGTTATAGTGAGATGGTATCAACCGATCCTGGGGAGAATCACTGGAAGGGTTCCAGGGTGATAATGATGACTGAATGTCAGTCACAGGCATTGTCTTAACCCTCAGTAAGGGACGGTATGTTGGAAGGGTTCCAAGCTAGATACCGTTACATACTAGACGATAAAGGCAGGATACATCGCTACTTAAGATGCTACCAAAGAGGCAGTCTGGGTGTATATTAGTTCATGAGATGAACTTTGTTCCTCCCATTGTGTGACAATGGAGTTGTGGCTTATACCAAGGAACGCCGGTCCCATCAGTGATCCAGACATATTCTAAGGCAGTATCACCTGATCATGGAGATAGTTGATCTCCACGGTGATCGAGGTTAGGAGAGTAGACTCAGAGGACAACACGGCGGATCCACTCACAAAGGCCTTTTCCCAGAGAGAGACTTTTAAGGGATGGTTGAGTATGAGATACTACAACCACTGCTATCAGATGGCCCTAGTGCAAGTGGGAGATTGTTAGTTATATGTATGCCCTAGAGGCCATTACTGTACATTGGATGAATATTGTAGTGGATGCTGGGACATATATAGGGAGGACTTTATTGCTCGACATGATAGTATACTATCTGGTTGCTCTTTACCTTAACGTGTACATGGATTGTCTCTCTGATACATGTTGGTAAAGCCCTTAGGATGTGTACTTGACTACGTGGACTATGATGCGGATCATACTAGTGGGGACATGGTAGTCCATAAGTACATCCTTCAAAGTCCCTAGTCGTGGGTGTATCGAGACGGGGCATCGATATACCAGAGTAGACTTGCGTATACCTTCTCGACCCATACAGATGGGCGATGGATAATCCTATATCCATCGGTGTTTGACATCGGAGATGATATACGGGTGCTCAGTGGAGACTGGGTACACTGGACGGACTCGCCGAGAACTCCCAGATGGTATTATACCTTACGTCAGATGGCAGTTCTCTGGTGACACTGGTACAGAGTAGTCTGTTGACCCGAGATCGTCATAGAGTCTTGTGTGATTCCCACTGTGCTTTGATTTCCATCTTACCACGTCCAAGAGGGCATGCAAAACGGTGGTTTTTGGGTACAGTCCCGAATCACATGGAGGCAATGAGCGATAGGAGGGGATTCGTCTCTCCCGGTATAGGGAGTTGATGTTGCGCTGTGTTCGATTGGCTATAACCGGAAATCCCTGGCCAGGGTTGCTGAGATTTACTGGTAAGTGTTAGCAGTAGTTTCTCGAACTGTTATAGACCTCATATCGACACGACTTATCGAGCTATTGGGGTCTGACGTTTACCACCCCTAGGCGAGATATGCGACATATCAGACGAACAGACCGGACTGTACGGTAAGTGTTACTGGTTGGATTCACAGGAGTGTGAGCGGGCTTGCTCGTCGATCTTCTGATCGCTCAATACCTGGGTGGCCGTTACGTTTAGCAGACCGCTTGCGGCTTGTGGGTGTTTGATATGATCATCACCTGCTGTCGGCGTATTGACGAGTCTTTAGAGTCCTACACAGAGGTTTCCTGGCTCAAGCGAAACGAAATAGGAGCGCATATGAGATATGTGCGGGACCGAGAATAATGCGTGTATGTGATACCATATTCCATTCTCGCGATGAATGTATCGATTGGTTATATTCGATATAACCTAGATATTGAATCAAGGATTGATTCGATAAGCCGATACATTGGATACTAGTCGGTTATGTGCGACATGACCGGATCATTGAATCAAGTGTTGGGAGTCGATATCGTACTGTGCAAGACACGACTATAGCCAGAAGTACATGTCCACGGTAGTAGAGATAAACTGGTAAGTGTTACCAATTGTATCTCTTTGGTTATGAGTCCTCTGTCAGCACGGCTTATCAGGTTATTATGGGTCTGACAAATTCTACTCCCCAGACCCGGTATGCGATACTCTTTGACGAAGAGACCGGACTGTACGGTGACTGTCACTTATAGACTTTGTTGGGTCCGAATGAGTTCGCTCGTCGACCTGTCTTTATCTTGCTCATACCTGGATAGCCGCTAGGTACAGCTAGTGCCACTGACGAGCTTGTGGGTTAATCCGAAAGGGGGTTGAATCTGAAATTGTTTCAGATTCAATCGGATACGATCCTGTATAACCTACTTCCAGCGTATTGACAGGTCTTTAAAGTCCCACAACGAAAGTGCCTGCCCGGGCAAAACACGATGTGACGTACGTATAGGGATACATATTTGAGTTCGATAAAACATGTATATTGGATATACGCGTTCAATCGGACGACTATTATACTAGCCGGTTTCACAGCCGGAATATCAAGTCAATTGTTGACTTGATAACCATATTAATGATACGGTTTCTAGTATAGTGTATATGATACACACACTCTCTACAGTATATGATACTGGGAAGATATTGATGGCATTTCGTGTATGTGATATATGATGTGTACGTGTATATGATACATGTACTACTTATTTAATATATATATATATATATATTAATTCCCACCATTATTTATTAAATATAAATAAATATACCAATAATTATATAAATGTAAATGTATATATATCTTTATATATATATATATTAATGTATATAAAAATTATTGTTTATTTAATATATTTAATTAGGTGGTGGGGTCCACCCTCTCTCTTATGTGTTGATACACACATGAGAGAAAGTGGGGGGGTGAGGGTATGTGTCATGATACATGACATGGTTGATAAATGCATATGACATAATTGTTTTTATCACAACAAGCCATTCTTTGATCATGTCATCTTCTTCTTCCTCTCAAAAAAGAGCTTGAGCTCACTAGTTAATAGCAAGTGTTTCCATGGTGAGTTTTTTCAAAAAATAGAGAGTTCCCATCGCTCGCATCTCCTTTCTCTACGCCCAGCAAGTCTCTGGAGGAAGTTCCTCCGACCGATGACGGAGTGGGAGTTCGGGCTGCCCGCTTTCAATGCGGATCATCTACGGCGAGGCAGTCGGCGTGCACACGCATTCAGGAGCTCACGGAGTTTAGACGGGGTCTTCCGGGATGAGCCGGACACGCTACAAAGGTTGTGGCATATCTGAACTCTTACTTTATGCTCTTTAGCTTAGCTAGAAACTAGTGTTTTGACGATTGTGGCGTATGGTTGATCGCGCCCCTACGGATTTTTTTTCTCCGTTGGTTCCTGCTTCCGCTGCGTGCACGAGTGGGTCATGCCCGTCCTTACAGAGTATACCCGATTTGAGGAGTGAGGAGGCACCGGCTGCGGGTATATGGTGGACTCGGTGCGGTATCCCGGGGCAAGAAGATCATATAGAAAGGCGTTGAGCCCAGCAGGGGAGCACTACCGACCTGTGATAGTTTGGGCTCGGAGGATATCCAGAGGATACCAACCGAAGTCGTGAGATCAGATGGATATTAGGGCCGATCCGATGAGACAGCGCCCGAGTTATGAGGATTTACTTGTCGATGCTGGGAACAGGTTTTATGATATTTTCGGGTGTCGATGCGGACACTCAGGTTTCATGATGATTTGACTTGATGGACACACATTGGATATACACATGCATACATTCATATGATTCAGATAGCTTATCACTATATACTGATACTGGCACGATATCATTATTGTACACATATGTATACATGATCACCCTAGATACCATAGTTTTACCTCTATGTTACAGTATGACCTAGGGATCGTTGTACATTCGATTTCTACCTGCTGATTTTTTCTACTCAAGAGTTGGCAAATCACTCCCGTTGTTCCATAGTTTCTTGCAGGAACGACCGCTCGGATCAGTAGCGGTTCACTGGCACACAGTTTGCTTTAGGGTGTTTTGCATTGGTAGGTGGGGTACACATTTGGATCGTGACCACCTTTGTACAAATTTATTCAGTTGTATCTAGTTAAAAGCTCTATCAACCAGACTATGTATATTTGGTAGCCCTAGACACCAGAATTATATATTCTTGAGACTTAGAGCGAGATGGGTATATTGTATTTTATTTGAGCTGGATGATGTCTTGGTCTTCTTTACTTTCTTTCTGTGACTGATCTTCACCGTGGGGCGTCGTATATATGTATTGTGCGTAGTTATGATTCCGCCAATTGGTGAAGAGCTAGCTCCCGCTTGGGGTTGCCTATATTATTGCTTGTATATGGTTTTGGATCAAAATTTACAAGGGTAGTGCTGCCCATATTTCAAGGACGAAAAGGTTTTCAAAGATAGTATACAAATCATTGCATTTTCATCATGCCGACATTTCAAAAACTGCACCTCTATTATTTTCCGAAAAACGTTTAGATTTCTGGGCTTCGGCTTACTTGAATTACGGAGGGGTTCGATAGACTTCACGTGATTTTCCTGCCAGTAACGTGCCAATTCTGGGTCGTGACAAAGTTGACCTTAAGGAACTTAGACTTGACTGAGGGGGTATTGGACCCGAATTTTCATCACATAGGTTGACCTTGGTTGATGGAGTAGATAACTTAAGTAGAGTGACGTACCGTGTGTATGTTCCGCGACATACTTATGATACGTTGCTCCATTTAAGTGACCTTAGGATGTACATTTCTTGAGATCCGTGATTCTATTCGTTCCTATGATCTATCATCATCGACATCTTCTTGAGGTTCCTGTCACCATGGCTACGACAACAGAGAGAGCTGCGGCTAGAGATGCGGTCAGAGCGAGCTCGTGAGGGACAAGGACTGACCATGATATTCTTCCGGTTGTAGTGTTCCTAGGCACTCTTGCGAAGGTTCATAAGGCATCAAACATGCCCGGATAAAATTTTAGACGTGCCGAACAACCCAAAGCCGGGATCTTTGCTAGATTATTACGGTTTAACATGCAAGATGATAACTTTTATCTAAGTGTGAGGGATTACAACCTTTGTAGTCCGCTCCTTCGCTTCACAAGCTCCGAGTAGAAGTCCCTTTGCCGCGATCCACGATCTCCCGGACTCATGAGAGGCTCCACGACTCGAACGATCCATGCTAGCTCGAAGTATTCCAAATCTCCGATGATCTACCTTGAAGTTGCAAAGACTCAAGCTTTCTCACTCTAAAGAGATGAACACACTAATCTCATGGGCTAGATGAGATGAGGATGAGAGAGTAGTATTTTTTCTTTCTTTTTAAATCATTTTCTCATATTTATTCATCACATAAAGAAAATCTAGTGAGCTTTCTTCAAGAGAGAAGAAGATGATAATGGAAATCATAAAATGAATTATATCTTTTGTGATGAATAGAAAACAAAGCTATATGATTGATATATTAACCATGGTCAAGGATGAGTGGATAAGATTATGTAGAGAATAAACCAGAGTTAGGGTTTGGTTGGGTTAAGAATGTGTCATCCAAAATATCTTAAGAATGACAAAAGAATAAAGCTTCTAGAAGGTGCATGAAGCATCCAACCCTAATCAAACCCTAACCTCAATTAATCATCCTTAAACATGTTTAACAATTAATCATATCATGTCACAATAATATATATCATATATATATTATATATTTGCAACAAAAGAAAATAATACAATTAACATATATCGCATATATATCAATGTATCATCCAGTGAGAAAATGAAATAATAAAGCGAGCCAATATTAGATAATGTAATAATATATCATATATATTATTATACATTAAATCATCGAATCAACACTTGATCCGAAGATCCGGCTATATCGAATATTACCGACTAATATATCATGTACCGATTCATCGAATCAACACTTGATCCGATGACCCGGTTCATTTCTAAATATCGCGAGAATATAATACGGTATCCCATATCGCATTATTCTCGTTCCTGCACATATCACATATGTGCCTCTACTCCGTTTCGCCTGAGCCAAGAAACTTCTGTGTAGGACTCTAAAGAATCGTCAATACGCCGGTAGCAGGTGATGATCATATCAAACACCCACAAGCTGCAAGCGGTCAGCTAAACGTAACAGCCACCCAGGTATTGAGCGATCAGAAGATCAACAAGCTAGCCTGTGCGTTCTCCTGTGAATCCAATCAGTAACACTCCCGTACAGTCCGGTCTGTTCGTCTGATATGTCGCATATCAAGTCTAGGGGTGGTATATGTCAGACCCCAGTAACCGATAAGTCGTGTCGATGTGTGGCTCATAACGGGTCGAGAAACTACTAGTAACACTTACCAGTAAATCTCTATATCAGCCCTGGCCAGGGACTTCCAGTTATAGCCAATCGAACACAGCACAACATCAACTCCCTATACCGGGAGAGACGAATCCCCTCCTATCGCTCATTGCCTCCATGTGATTCGGGACTGTACCCAAAAGCCACCGTTTTGCACGCCCTTCTTGGACGTGGTAAGGTGGAAATCAAAGCACAGTGGGAATCACACAAGACTCTATGACGATCTCGGGTCTACAGACTAGCCTGTACCAGTGTCACCGGAGAACTGCCATCTGACGTGTGGTATATCACTATCTGGGAGTTCTCGGCGAGTCCGTCCAGTGTACCCAGTCTCCACTGAGCACCCGTACACCATCTCTGATGTCTAACACCGATGGATATGGGATCATCCATCGCCCATCATATGGGTCAAGATGCGTATACGCTAGTCTACTCTGGTGTATCGATGCCCTGTCTCGATATACCCTCGACTAGGAACAGTTATAGGATGTACTCACCGACTACCGCGGCCCCACTAGTATGATCTCATCATAGTCCCAGTAGTCGAGTACAGATCCTAAGGGCTTTATCAACATGTGAGAGTAAAACAGTAAACCAATACAAGTCAACATGTTAAGATAAAGTGAAACCAAATAGCATACTATCATGACGAGCAAGAAAGTCTTCTCTATATATAACCAAGCATCCATTATAATATACATCATATGTACAACAATGGCCTCTAGGGCATATACATAACTAACACCGGTGACATAGAAACGTATCGATTTATTATTTGTGTTAGGATCTCTTGTTTGAGACGAGTGTTCAGGATCTGCACTGGATGATCGGGCCACTGATAGAGGCCGCCAGATTGCGAAGACTGTCGACATACAACCCACCCTAGAAGATCGCGATGTTGTCCACCGTGTAGACAGATGACCCAACTGTTGCTGAGATTGACGGGATGTCGCCTCCAGAGTTTATAAGCTGAAGCCGCTTGAGATTATAGGCAGGGATGTGACAAGGGATCGATAGTCATTCCTGGATAAAGTGACTAAGATAATTCGTCTATTTAGATGCCCCGAAGCAGGTTCAGTTATGTTGAAGAATTCCAGTTTAAAGGATCTTGCTCAGACCCAGGGTGAATCGATTAAGAAAGGACACTTTGTTCGTTGGATACCCCGATGCGAGATCAGTAAGTTGACTAGCTTCAGTTAGGAGGGCTTCACCCAGACGTGTTGTGAGTTGATCAAGAAAGTGTTGGATATAGTGCCCTCAAAGTCAATTATTGGATCGCGGGCACGTGATTGCAATGATTGAGGGAGGACCTATGCCGGCAGGACAGTCTTACTCAAGATGATAGTATGCTATCTGGTTTATCTGTATTATCGTGTACATGCTTTAAGTGACCTTACAGATCACTATTGCATGTTGATAGAGCCTTTAGGATTCTTACTTGACTACCGGCAGTATGATGGTGATCATATACGTGAGAGTTGGGTAGTCTATAAGCACATCCTTAAATTGGTCCTTAGTCGTGGGAGTTTCCAGACTGGGCATCGACACTCCATTAGTAGACTAGTGTATACAGTCGAGACCCCGACGAGGGGCGGTGGCCGGTCTTACAAGCCATTGGTGTCAGTTGGATCACCTAAGATGTATACAGGTGCTCATTGGGTTATGAGTACACCGGACAGGACTCGCTGGGAACATGCTAGTTGGTATTATACCTGACGTCAGATAGCAGTTCCCTGGTGACATGTGTACAGGTTAGTTCATTGACCTGAGATCGTCATTTGTCTCGTGTGAGTTCCCACTGTGCTTTGATTACTACCCTACCACGGCTCAAAAGAGTCATGCAAACAGGTTTTACTTGGGTACAGTCTCGAGCCACATGGAGGCAGTGAGCGGATCGGCAGGGGTTTCGTCTCTCCCGGTATTGGGGGTGAGATCGCGCTGTGTCTAGGAGAGCCATTACACGAAGTCCTTGGCCAAGGCACGAGATTTACTGGTAGGTATTCCAGTAGTATCTCAGGGTGTTCTTGGCTATACTCCGACACGACTTGTACCGCTTTTGGGGGTCTGACTTTTACCAACCCCTTAGGCCCGACATGCGATGCTCATAGACGAATGGAATAAACTGTACGGATATTGTCACTGATAGGCTCAGTAGGGTGTCAGGATGAGTTCGCTCATCGACCTCCTTTTTGGTCAATACCTGGTAGCCCGTTACGTACGGAAAGTACCACTGACGTGCTAGTGGTTAAATCCACAGCCAAAGTATTAACGAGTCTTTAGAGTCCCCTACAGACAGTTTCTCAAGTTTCGGGCGAAACGTTGTAGAGGCCGTATGGTATTATGGCTGGGTTCGATCATATACGTGCAGTCGTGCACGGATCATACTAGTGGGCTTTAGTTTAAGCCGGGTCCTAGTATTAGATTTGTTGGATTACTTTAGTCTCATCGCATTCGCATTCGGTCGGAATGCGGATGTAGGTATGTATATACTGGTGAGGGGTATCGTTGTGATCCGTCACGAGTTTACTTCAGATGTTGCCATATCTTTTTATTGTTGTAAACATTTGGATTAATGTTTACATATGGAAATTGTGAGTGGATTTCAGATGAGGTGCATTTAATGTGACATGAACATGTTTAGTGACCCATGGTCTCTTTATTTGTGCTAATGTCACATTAGGATTTGTTTATTGTGTTGAATTGATGGATGGAGAGAGAGAGGGCAGCCATAGGGTTGGGGTTGGCTCTTGGGTTTTCATTCTTATGCTCACAACAATAATTCAACACAATAACACAAAAGGCTCCTCTCTTTTCTTTCTTCTTCTTACTCACAAGCTCCACCATTGGCATCATCTTCTACCTCCACTCTAACCATCTCATGTGTTGAGAATCCTAGAGTGTCAAGAGACAAAATTTTCACACACATTCTCTACTTCACCTTGGATACGTCGGCTAGCAAACTTCGTGTCCGAGTTGCTTCGGATGAAGCGGGAGCCCGTAAAAAGACTCATTGATGTGGTGCCCTTCCGACGAGGAGACCGGAGATCGTAGATACCGTGAGGAGCTTGGGATGGTGGCCAAAGACCAAAGGACACGGATCGATCGGTATATCCACTCTCACTTCTTAGTAGTTAGCTAGTTTAGCGTTAATGGTTCGATCCGGGTGAAAGAATAAGATAGCGCCGGTTTCCTAAAAAGTTTTTGTTTCCGCATTTGGCCTCGGATAGACGGCCGGGGCGCTACCGTAGACTTACATGGTGTCAGAGCCACGCCATTAACCTTTACTATCTTGTTCTAACGTGTTTAAAATACCGATCGATCGAAATTTCCGAATCGTATTTTCATTTCAGTGTGCTTGCTGTCGAATTTCAAAGTTGTTCAAAAAATTATTTTAGGCATCTTAAAAATACATGCAGGCATAACTAAAGCTACAGAAATAGTTTGGATACCTAAGTCCAAAATTCCACCGCGGAACCGCCGCAAAATGTCGCATTTGGCGGCCCTTCCGCGGCCCTTTTTTGGCTACAGTGCCCAAATGTTTTTTGAGGGTTTAGTTCATGTAAATATGATTTTTGTGATATATAGTTTTGGCCCAGATTATTTTGATTGCTGGAATTGTACTTGAGGCCCACTTCGGGAAGTTTTGTCGATCAGAATTTTAAATACGTTAGTTTACAGTACTTACATTATATCTGCGACTGTGAATGTCATTCGAGCAATAAATCTTGTCTAATTGCTATAGTCCTTTTAGACGGGTTTGCGAACGTGACATTCACGTTGATGTTCTGTGTTGTGCTGTGATGTTGCGGATTTGTCGTGGTGGATAGCTTGGTGCAATGTTAGTACAGTTTGGTATTATTTGTACATTTGATATTGCGGGGCGTGCGTCCGATATGTGGACTGCCGTCACTGCCTGTTTGTATATTATTCTTTTGGGGCACGACCGGGTTGAGGTCGATACACCCGTTGTACATATTTTTCTTTTCTGTATTAGGATTACCATACGGTGGGGTGCACGGATAGCCAGGTTTTAGGGGGAAACGGGCCCACATCTCATGGCTTTGAGACGGAGGGGGCTTCACTTTAGAATTGGCGGGCTATTCGCTGCACTCGTAGGGGGTATAGGTTGACCCAAGGAGGGGTGCTCAAGTTACCGGATTCCGTGAAGTGCTGGGTGGTCCATTCATTTTACTGAAGGGGGTGCCTCGCTTCAGGTTTTGGCGGGTAACTTGCCGCACCCGTAGGGGTCTAGGTTTTCATTGCACAGGCTTTCCACACGACCAGGGAAACGCCGGGTTTCACTTGCGGCTCAAAAGAAACCTGGGGATCCCTGATTATCTGTATTGTTCTGTGATGCTTATTACTTTTCTGTGATGTTGCATTTATCACGCCTAGAGCGATTATTATATATTGCTATATATATACTAGTAGATGTTGTATATGTTTTACACCCGTGCTATTCTAGTCCCCGCTCTGTTGTTAGTTAAGTAACCTAACGGGTGATGACGGGACCCAGTGGCGAATGCGAATGGCATATACGTACATCATATTTTCGTTCTTTTATGGTGTGATTAATTGATGGGACTACGTTGATTCAGATCAATGAAAGGAAAATAAACCTATTCGATGTTGTTGGAACAATTTTCAAAAAGGCTGTTATTGCAAGGACGTTCTCTTTTGTTTTGCACAGTGGTATTCGGTTATGAATATCCAGCACCTCATTCTACGAGGCAAGGGCCGAGATCCCTTTATCGGGAGTGACCCCTTGGACAGAAGTTTGCGTCAGGGTAATAACTTCACTATAGTCGATTACTTTTTGCTTTGCATCGCGGTATTCAGTTGGAATATCCTGCACCTCATTCTACGGGGAAAGAGCCGAGATCCCTTCACCGGGAGTGACCTCTTTAGCAAAGGTTTTCGCCACTATATTTATAAAAAACTATCTGGTTCCTTCAACGATATTAAGTTCATTACGTTAAAAGTTTTTCGCCAAAAACTAGACGTAGCCCTCCATCATTTCTTACAAGTATTACTTAGTATTCGTGCTGCGTTTATTGACTGTGTCAAGGCGTAGTGTGCGGTAGTGTTTGTTTGTGGCATATTAATGCGATTGGTTATGACAGTTGTGCGGCCTTGTTGACTGTGTCAAGGGCTCCTACGGGTGGGTTTAATGCAATCCAGGACAATGACGAGTTGAACTTGACTAGGACTCTTCGATTTGTTGACTGTGTCAAGGTCACTTGGGTCCTAGGGGTAAAAACACACATCGGGAGTTTCTAAAGAAACTGAAACTTGCCAGGCATGCGCATACCTTCTGGAGTGTGATAACTTGAATGGATTCCATCAAGTTATCATGCGATGATAGTTGGATCCCGATTCCCACTGATGAGTTGGTTTACTCCTCGGGTGATCCCGACTAATTCTTCTTTCAGGTTTGGTGGAGAATTTAAGGATATAGTGGGAAGCTTCCTGATTAGATAAAGTGATAACTATTCTGATCTAGGTTAGAGTGCACGCAGTGTGTTTCTTTTCTCTCTCTTTGGCTACGACCGTGGCCCAACCCTAGACTATGACTCAGTTACTAAGTTAACCGAACCTTCTTACACCACTGGCTTTTGGATTGTCTGAGTTGCATACCTCATTGCCACTCCTACTTTTACTCTTTTCTCCAGAACACCCCGTATTACTACGAACATCCACTTCCATTGGATAAAACCATCGTATGGTTATATACGAACTCGAAGGAACTTGTTCCAGATTCGAGGATGGTTCCGGTTCTGGAGAAAATGAATAGGACTATTCAGTTGTCTTTTTCCTTTTTACCTTCTCTCAGGTTGTAAGTGCTCCTTGGATTAGGACGGTATACCTATTACGCTAATTGGATAGTCTTCATCTAAACCATAGGCAGGTGCCAAACGGTAGGGAATGAAGAAAACCAATCAGCCTAACTGAGGTGTACAGAAGGTAATAAGTAAAGACAAAATAAAGGGATTAGAAAGAGGGCAAAGTAAATTGCGACTGCTATTCATGACCAAACCAAGTATTTCATCACCACTCCTACTTCACCTTTGTATTTCTCCGGAATACCCCATATCACTACGAAGATCCACAGTTTATTGGATATTCCATCGTATGGTTATATACGAACTCGAAGGAACTTGTTCCAGTTCGGGGATGGATTCTGGTTCAGGAGAAATAGGAATGAGTTTTATTCAGTTGTCTTTTATCTTTACCTTCTCTCAGGTTGCGAGTGCTCCTGGGATTAGGACAGTACACCTATTATGCTTATTGGATAGTCTTCTTCCAAACCGTTGGCTGGTGCCGAACGGTAGGAAAGGAAGAAAGCCATTTTAGCCTAAAGGTGGTGTACAGAAGGTAATGACTAAAGACATATAAAGGGATTTGGAGAGATGGCAAAGAAATATACGGTTACAGTTGTGAATCTGATAATGGAAGAGGCATTACTAGGAATACCGGATACCCTTTCGAAACATTTTCATGTTTCAGTTTCACTATGCGTTGTTAATAGAAAACTGATTTCCCAATTAGACCCTTGCTCCAGGGTATGTATTTACCAGGTTTGGTTCTCACATCTGTATGGTTTTACAGATGATGAGTGGGAGTAAGTTATTGGGAATTAGGTGATCATCCTCATTATATCGGGATTCGTTGTAATTGGTGATATTTGAGGAAATCGCCTAGGTTTTTGCCGGACGGCAAATATTTGGTTTTGAATATCCGTTGTTATGCACCAATTTCAAACTGATATATCTGTACGTTTATTTTTATAAAGTGAGATATAACTTTTTGAAATTATGTCCATGACATTTACCTATATCAGTTGATGGTTAGGTAAGGAGCATTAAACAGCGGTGTAATTCTTCATAACCATAGTACAGTTTTCAGCCTACGACGCACAGGTTTTGAGTTATTCAACTCAGAGGACTTATACAGAGTATTGTATATTGTCTAGTGTCCATTTAGGACAGAGGGGTTGGTACTCGTACTGTATTCTGTTTACTTGTGACTTCTCTAGTTTTTAGACAAGTGTTTCGTAGAAATACAAGGTCTAAGTTTTGAGAAGTTATAGGTACAAGAATAAAGTATAGAACCATTATGTTGCAAGTATCAGGATTCTTCAAAGTGATCGAAGATAAAGATACTTGTATTTGGTATTCAGTCGATAGTAATGATTTTGAGAACTTGCTTCTTTTTTTCAGGTTACTCATAATTGGATGCACTCCTAAGTTGAGTAATGCTGATTTGCCTCTCTCCATTTAGTTGACATGCACTGGAGACAGCTGCATGATTTGAATCTGGTTAAAATTAAATCAATGCCTCTGTTTCTATATTGTCTATAGAATGGCTCATATCTTAACGATGTTAAGGTACATGGAGTTGTCCGACTTATGCTTAAAACCAGACTCTGGATAACTCAAGGCACGTTTCTGTAATGGCTGTTTGTGGGTTGACCCGGGCTATGACGAGGGTTGACTTTCTACCATCTGGAAGATCAATAGTGATATTGTTCTTGACTCGCCACAGTTTTAGTAAAATAGAATTTTTCAGAAAAACAGTAGTGGGAGTATGGTAGAACTGGAAGTGATTCCAGAACCGCAAACGAATACTGAAAATTTAATAGGACCTAAAGATTCAATCTGGATTGACATTCCATTAGCCACTCCGCAGATATGGTGGGTAACCTCAGGCACTCGAGAGGTACTTCGGTATACTAAAAAACAGTGACAGGGAGGTTCTTGTTTACCCAGACTTGACACTACTGTTGTTCCAGGCTATGAGACCCGGCAGGAGGATGAGTATAGCGTCATTCTGAACTGGCTTTAGAAGTGCACGTGTATATTATTCTGCCAGAGGGTTGTCGTAGTCAGTGGGAGCAGCGGGAGCATAGTGGACAAGTGGCTTATATCTATTTATAGACTAAAGCGGACATAGCGGGGATAGATTATCTATTTTTGATGTGACAGTCATGGGTTTGACTTCATCAAAATAGGGGATGGATCTGTTAAGAAGGTAGTAGGGTGTGATGTCCTGGTATTTGGATGACATACACAGAGTAGGAAGTGAAATTCCTATACTACGATGGGTTATACTTTGGTTGTCACATAGTGGTTTCTCCACATAGGATATGGATATTATATCAGATATCCTGGTTACTAGATCTATGGTTTTAGATCTAGATTTGGGAAGTGTCCCAATCTGGGTACTTAGACAGTATTCTAAAAGTGTTTTAGAATGGACGACTCCTGACACGGTAGTATACCTGCAGGTGATGGAGTCACCCTCTCTAAAGGTGTCTTGCAGACTAAAGAGGAGAGGGATGCGCATGATTGGCATATCACTTGCTTAGGCAATTGAGTCAATCATGAGATGTCAAGTACCACACCAGATGTTGTTTTTGCACTAGATGCAATAAGTTGATATTAATCCAATCCTGGAAAAGCGTTCGGAAGAAGTTTATGAACATAAGCGGATGTTCTAGGGATATGATAATAACAGCCTCTTTGGGAGACGGTTATCATTCCAGGCTTCCAAGGTGATCTGGATGACAGAGTGACTGTTAGAGTTATAGTTTTCCCTCTGACGAGGGGCAGTAGTTTGGATAGGTGGTCCAAGCGGATACTGAAGGAGGCATGACGCAGGATATTGATTAAGTTCAGTTAACAATACAGTCTAAGAAGTTTGGATTTGAAGTTCATTTATGAACTAGGTCCCATCAGATATCCAGACATATTCTAGGACATGTATTACTCATTTCGAAAGATGGCTTTCTCCGCGAACTTGAGATTAAGAGAGACATAGAAACAAACATCAGGGCGGATCCACTCACTGAGGCTATTCCTCAAACGCAATAGTTTTGCAAATGGGCTTTGTGAGACTGATCAGTAAAGGAGTTGGGTGTTCGGTATCACACGGGCTGTGAGTATGCGACATCGCAATAATTAGCCTTGAGTGCAAGTGGGAGATTGTTGGATATAGTGCCCTCAAAGTCAATTATTGGATCGCAAGCACGTGATTGCAATGATTGAGGGAGGACCTATGCCGGCAGGACAGTCTTACTCAAGATGATAGTATGCTATCTGGTTTATCTGTATTATCGTGTACATACTTTAGGTGACCTTACAGATCACTATTGCACGTTGATAGAGCCCATAGGATTCTTGCTTGACTACCAGCAGTATGATGGCGATCATATATGTGAGAGTTGGGTAGTCTATAAGCACATCCTTAAGGTGGTCCCTAGTCGTGGGAGTTTCGAGACTGGGCATCGACTCTCCATTAGTAGACTAGTGTATACAGTCGAGACCCCGACAAGGGGCGGTGGCCAGTCTCACAAGCCATTGGTGTCAGTTTGATCACCTAAGATGTATACAGGTGCTCATTGGGTTATGAGTACACCGGACAGGACTCGTCGGGAACATGCTAGTTGGTATTATACCTGATATCAGATAGCAGTTCCTTGGTGACATGTGTACAGGTTAGTTCATCGACCTGAGATCGTCATTTATCTCGTGTGAGTTCCCACTGTGCTTTGATTACTACCCTACCACGACTCAAAGGAGTCGTGCAAACAGATTTTAGTTAGGTACAGTCCTGAGCCACATGGAGAAAGTGAGCGAATCGGCAGGGGTTTCGTCTCTCCCGGTATTGGGGGTGAGATCGCGCTGTGTCTAGGAGAGCCATTACATGAAGTCCTTGGCCAAGGCACGAGATTTACTGGTAGGTATTCCAGTAGTATCTCAGGGTGTTCTAGGCTATACCCCGACATGACTTGTACCGCTTTTGGGGGTCTGACTTTTACCAACCCCCTAGGCCCGACATGCAATGCTCATAGACGAATGGACTGGACTGTACGGATATTGTCACTGATAGGCTCAGTAGGGTGTCAGGATGAGTTCGCTCATCGACCTCCTTTTTGGTCAACTCCTGGTAGCCCGTTACGTACGGAAAGTACCACTGACGTGCTAGTGGTTAAATCCACAGCCAAAGTATTGACGAGTCTTTAGAGTCCCCCCAGATAGTTTCTCAAGTTTCGGGCGAAACGTTGTAGAGGCCGTATAGTACTGTGGCAGGGTTCGATCATATACGTGCAGTCGTGCACGGATCATGATCGGACGGATCATACTAGTGGGCTTTAGTTTAAGCCGGATCCTAGTATTAGATTTGTTGGATTACTTTAGTCTCATCGCATTCGCATTCGCATTCGGTCGGAATGCGGATGCAGGTATGTATATACTGGTGAGGGGTATCCTTATGATCCGTCACGAGTTTATTTTAGATGTTGCCATATCTTTTTATTGTTGTAAACATTTGGATTAATGTTTACATGTGGAAATTGTGAGTGGATTTCATGATGAGGTGCATTTAATGTGACATGGACATGTTTAGTGACTCATGGTCTCTTTATTTGTGCTAATGTCACATTAGGATTTGTTTATTGTGTTGAATTGATGGATGGAGAGAGAGAGGGCAGCCATTGGCTTGGGGTTGACTCTTGGGTTTTCATTCTTATACTCACAACAATAATTCAACACAATAACACAAAAGGCTCCTCTCTTTTCTTTCTTCTTCTTGCTCACAAGCTCCACCATTGGCATAATCTTCTACCTCCACTCTAACCATCTCTGTTAGTGTATATGCCCTAGAGGCCATTACTGTATCATACTAGTATGTATATTACTTGATGGAAGCTTGGGATATTCACAGTTGTATATACAATCTTGCTCGAAATGGTAGTATGCTACTTGGTTTGTATCTGCTTGAATGTGTACATGTGTTTATTTTATTATATCACCTATACGCATTAGTGGAGACCTTAGGATCTTTGCTTGATTACCAGCGTTGTGATGGCGCTCACACTCGTGGGGGCTGGGTAATCCATAAGCACATCCTTATACAGGTCTCTAGTCGTGGGACTATCGAGACAGGGCATCGATACTCCGGAGTAGACTAGCGTATGCGCTTCTCATCCCAGCATGGGAGACGGTCTGTCCCACAGCCGTCAGTACGTCGTACTTGAGATAGTATGCGGGTGCTCGTTAGGTTACGAGTACACTGGACAGGACTCGTCGGGAACTGTTGGTTGGTATTATACCTATCGTCAGTTATCAGTTCCCAGGTGACATGAGTACAGCTTAGTCCGCTGACTTGACACTGTCACTTCGCCTCGAGTGTGTTCCCACTGTACTTTGATTACTACCCTACCACGGCTCAAAGGAGTCGTGCAAACAGGTAGTAGTTGGGTGCAGTCCCGAAGCACTTGGAGGCAGTGACGGTTAGACATGATTCGTCTCTCCTGGTATTGGAGGTTGACATCGCGCTGTGTCCAGGAGAGCCATTACACAAGTAGTCCCTGGCCAGGGCAAGCGAGATATATGTTAGTTATATGTATGCCCTAGAGGCCATTACTGTACATACGATGTATATTATAGTGGATGCTAGGACATATATAGGGAGGACTTTCTTGCTCGACATGATAGTATGCTATCTGGTTGTACTTTATCTTAACATGTACTCTGATTGTCTCTATATTACATGTTGATAAAGCCCTTAGGATATGTACTCGACTACTGGGACTATGATGAGATCATACGAGTGGGGCCACGGTAGTCGACGAGTACATCCTATAACTGTTCCTAGTCGAGGGTGTATCGAGACAGGGCATCGATGCACCAGAGTAGACTAGCGTATACGCATCTTGACCCATATGATGGGCGATGGATGATCCCATATCCATCGGTGTTTGACATCAAGGATGGTGTACGGGTGCTCAGTAGAGACTGGGTACACTGGACGGACTCGCCGAGAACTCCCAGATGGTATTATACCATACGTCAGATGGCAGTTCTCCGATAACACTGGTACAGAGTAGTCTGTCGACCCGAGATCGTCATAGAGTCTTGTGTGATTCCCACTGTGCTTTGATTTCCATCATACCACGTCCAAGAGGGCGTGCAAAAAGGTGGCATTTGGGTACAGTCCCGAATCACATGGAGGCAACGAGCGATAGGAGGGGATTCGTCTCTCCCGGTATAGGGAGTTGATGTTGTGCTGTGTTCGATTGGCTATAACCGGAAATCCCTGGCCAGGGTTGCTGAGATTTACTGGTAAGTGTTATCAGTAGTTTCTCAAACTGTTATAAACCTCATATCGACACGACTTATTGAGCTACTGGGGTCTGACGTTCACCACCCCTAGGCGAGATATGCAACATATCAGACGACGAGACCGGACTGTACGGGAGTGTTACTGTTTGGATTCGCAGGAGAATGTACAGGCTTGCTTGTTGATCTTCTGAGCGATCAATACCTGGGTAGCTGTTACGTTTAGCTGACCGCTTGCAGCTTGTGGGTGTTTGATATGATCATCACCTACTGCCGGCGTATTGACGATTCTTTAGAGTCCTACACAGAGGTTTCTTGACTGAGGCAAAACGGAGTAGGGGCACATATGTGATATGTGCGGGACCGAGGATAATGCGATATGTGATACCGTATTCTATTCTCGCGATATTTGATATCAGCCGGGTCATCGGATCAAGTGTTGATTCGATGAATCGGTACGGATAAATATTAGTCGGTTATATGCGATATAGCCGGATTGTCGGATCAAGTGTTGATTCGATAATTTAATGTATAATAATATATATGATATATTAAATTGCATTAACTAATATTTGCTCACTAAAAGATTCTTTTTCTCACTCGGATAATACATTGATATATATGCGATATATGTTAATTGTATTATTTTATTTTGTTACGATAAATATTATATATGTGATATATAATATTGTAACATGATATGATAACTAATGCAACTTGTTTAGTGGATTTTAAACATGATTAGGGTTTGGATTAGGGTTAAAACTTCTAGTTGCTTCTAGAAGGTTTTTATTTTGTCATGATGAAGATATTTGCAAGTGACTCATGCTTTAACCAAACCCAAACCCTAACCCTAGTTAATTCTCTACAATGGTTAAGTGAACCATGGTTGCATAATCTATCATATTATTCTTTTCCTATTCATCACAAAAGGATTACAACATTATTCATCATCTTCTTCCTTCTTCTTCTTTGCTTGAAATGGTTTCTTGCTTTGATTTTGTTATGGATAAATATGAGAAAAAGATAAATAAATAGAGCAAAAATCCTACTTCATCATCCTCATCTTCCGTTGCCATTTAGATGAGGGTGTTCACATCATTTCATGAGTGTTAGCTTGTGTTAAAGAAACTTCAAGGTAGATCATCTTAGTATCGAAGATCGGAAGCAAAGGTTGCGTCTTTCTCTTCGTGGAACCTCTCGAGAGTCCGGATCCCGATGATCGCAGCGAAGGGACCACAACACGGAGCATATGAAGTGAAGGACCGGATCTACAAAGGTTGTAATCCCTCTCACTTAGTGTTAAAGTTGTTAACATGTTAGTTTTCGCCTAATCTCTAGTTTAAAGTTCCGTATTCGGGTTGTTCGGCACGGCTAAATTTTTATTCGGGTATGGTTGATGCCTCGTAGACCCTTATGCGCGTGCCTAGCAACCCTACAGTGGTATCAGAGCCAAGCTAGAGCTTTAGGCGAAGTCTAGACGAAGTTTAAAGTCCGATCGAAACCCGAAACCCCGTTAAAACCCGCTCTCTGGACTTTTTCTAAAAACTGGGATTTTTCCAAATTAAAAATGCTTACAAAATTCAGCAGGGAATTCTAAGAATTACGTTACAAAATTTTTTTGATGAACAGTAAGAAGCGCGGCGGAACCGCGGCAGAAGCATGCCTTCTGCGGCGGTTCCGCGGCGCAATGATGACGTCATCAATTTTTCTTTGCACAGTAACTCCTATTTTATTATGCTGGATTTTCTGGGAATTTTTAATATTTATTCAAGAGTTGAATCATCTGGGGTTGTTTTGGGGATTCGATGATTCAATCGGAGTATCAGATTTTGTCTATGTGGTTTTCCGGATAACTTTTAGAAACTGTTAAAAAGTTCGAACGGATATCAATAACTCAATTTTTCCCCTGTCGGAAAAATTTTCAAAAGTTGGATTTTTCCTCGTGTTTAAGAATGTTCTAAGTCGTGCAAGTAACTCGATGGACCCTCTAGAAGACAACAAACCTTAACTCGATTATGTGACCGTCTTGAACTGCTCTTTGAACCTTAGGGTTTGGGACAGTACGGCGTGCCACATGTGAGGCGTTGGCTTGACCCTTCTACGGCTGGACCATTGGTACTGTGGCATGTGATGGACGTTTTTAAACTGATTTCAAGTGTTGAGATATATTGGGGAAATCTTGTGTGCTTAATGATTCGATCGGAAAGTTTAACTTTTTCTATTTATCTGGAATGTGATACAATAATTGGAATCCACAGGTAGTTATGTGATAACTAATTTGAATATTATAAACATAGCAGTTTAGTCTCAGATGATCGGTTGCCACGGAATTTTGATGTGATCAAAAGTCCGTCGCAATCACGTAGCGTACGCGGATACTCGCCGGGTAAACTTAATAGACAGCCTTACTCCATAGCCCTGACCAAGTGACTGTAGGAGAACCCCGTCGCCGAAAGCATCCGTTCGGGTGCTCCCGGTAGCGGTGTTCCGCCTTAGTGCACTTCGTCGACGGTATCAGGGGTGCAGCCGCCTACTAAAGTTTGCGACGAGCATTCGATCAACACGTCGGGAATCTTGTTGAATTGGCCGACTTGATATTGAAAAGAGTTTTCGATAATGAGACTAAAATGCGGGGTTTATAATTGTTAGGCATGTGATGTCTAAGGAATTCATTTGGTTAGGCATGCGATGTCTAAAGAGGTTGCGGATTCCAACTGTTGTAGTTTTACACTTTCTTTTCTGTGACCGTAAGCGTAGTATGTGGTGTATTGCCGGCTTCGTTGCTATACATCAACGACAATCGGGATACGCATACTTGCTTACGTTGATGATATGAGATATTATGTGTTGCTGTGATATGTTGTATTGGATCGTCGCATTTGAATAGCCGGGGGTTTTATGTGAGATGAGAGTTTTTTCTTTTTCATTCATGTAAAATTCATTTGTATGTAATATTCTTTTATTGGGGCACTTCCAGTTAGCGGAAGATGTCACCGTTGTATATTATTTACTTTTCCGCATTAGGTAGACCCAAGGCGGGGAGCACAAGTAACCGGATTCTAGGGTCCAGTGGGAGACCATCTCGAGGAGTCGAGACCGGGTCTCCTAACCCTAGAGTTGGCAGTGTTACTTGCCGCTCTCGTAGGGGTCTGGGGATGTGGGTTTGGCTATTCATCGCGACCGTGGAATCCGTGTTTTATACAGGCTCGTATTGAAAACACGGACGACCTAGTATATCCAATATTTCATATATGTTCTTCTGCTGCAATGTTCTGTGATGAGATCATATTACTGCCTGTGACGAATGTTTATATTATATATATGAGATATATGTTATATTGCAGATTTCGTTTCAAAAGAGATGCTTGTGAAGCATATTAAAATGGGACTTCATTAATGAGATTAATGAAATAAAAGAAACCTAAGATGTTGTAGAAACTTGTTTATAAAAACTGGTAGCTACAGTTCTTGCTTTGCATAGCGGTGTTCCTTGTAGAACATCCAGCACCTTATTCGATAAGGAAAGGACCGAGATCCCTTCACCGGGAGTGACTCCTTTAGCAATAACTGGCAGATGCTACAAACTCGGTATGTCTTTTGATTGCTTCTATAGTTCTTACTTTGCACAGCGGTATATATGATATATACTGCACCTTATTCGATGAGGAAAGGGCCGACGATCCCTTCACCGGGAGTGACCCCTTTAGCAAAACTAGAAAAGCCTCAAAAACACTCCATTTAAAATCACTCGATTCTACAACGATATCAAGTTCATTACGCAATAGGTTTTCTGAAAAACCTGTCGTAACCCTCCGTCATTTTAGGAAGTAGAGTACTTAGTATTCGTGCTGTGTTTGTTGACCATAGTTAAGGCACAGTGTACGGTAGCTAAGTGATGTCTTCCTATATAGCATATGATGCGATTAGTTAGGACAGTCATATGACTTTGTTGACCTTAGTTAAGGGTCATGTGGGTGGGTCTAATTAATCAAGAAATGACGGGTAGAACTTGACTAGTGCTTATGATTTGTTGACCATAGTTAAGGTCATAAGTCACTAGGGGTAAAATATTATTGGGGATTTCAAGTGTTGAAATTTGTAATGAGATTGCATACCTTCTATGAGATAGTTGGATCCCGATACCCGCTGCGAGTAAGAGTTACTCCTGGGAGAGTTTTACACATTACAATTAGCCGATCAAGTAGGTGTCTAGAAAGGTGTTAACGGGGTTACGCCTCTGGGAAAACGAGGTTTACATTAATTAGGTTCGTGCGAGAGCACGGGGGACCTCCCTCAAAGTACCGACACTGGCCTGGCTGAAAGATTGGCGAACTTGTAGCGCGTAATTAATCCCGGCTAGTCTTTCCATTTAGGGTTTGAAGGAAGATTTGACTAAAACAGTGGGAGACATCCTGATTAGATATATTAGATAACCAATCTAATCTTGCAAGAGCATACGCTGAGTGTTTTCTTCTCTCTCTCTCCAGGTAACGACCATATCACGCCTTAATCAAGATATTAAAATACGGATATATTGACCAAACCCGCTTGTTATACTGAGCTGGGGAACGTTGGTCCCGCTCCAACTTATAATTGTTATAGGACAAAGCAAGAAATTGGGGAATACCAGATTTCCCGTGCCGCCCAAACGAAGAAAGTGCATGTTGATGCATCATCTTCGGGTGTGTTCAATACACAGAACTGTTTCTCAGTGTCCTTTACGTCCTGGGTATATGATACCGGATCAGGATCCCGTATATGTAATCTGTTACATGGGCTACAGAAAGGTAAAGAACTGAGAACGGGTGATAAGTTTCATGAGACAGAAAACGGTGCAAGTGTTGCAGCCAAGTCTGTTGGTCACTGTCACCCTGTATTACCAGAATACATTGATTCTGAACAAATGTTATTAGATACCGAACCTGATATACAAAATCATATCAGTCTCTTTATTAGTAAAGAAAGGATATAATTTTGTATTGTTGGATAATGTTTTGAACATTTCCTATATCAAGAGTTGATCGGTTCAGGCACGTTATCTAAAAGCATTGACGTTCTAAATCAAACTACAGTTCTTAGTATAAGGAACACAAACAAGAGGAAGAGTTCAGACATGAACAAATCCTTCTTGAGGCATTGTAGACTAGGTCATATCAATGCGACCCGACTGGCTAAAGTTACATATAGATGCATATTTAAATTAGTTTGAATTTACATCTTGTGAAACTTGCCGGTCATGTCACAAAGATAAGATGACCACAGCTCTGTTTATTGGAAACAGAGAAAGAGTTAGTGAACTTTTGGGATTGATACATGCTGATGTATGAAGGTCCCATGTCTACACATGCCAAGACCGGTTCTTTTTACTTCATTACGTTCTCTGATAATCTCTCAAGATTCAGACATGCGTTCCTGTTGAAACACAAGTCTGAACCTTTTGAGATATTCACAGAATATAAGTTAGAAGTAGAGAACCAAAATACGGGTATAAGTATTATGTCCTTTGATGTGATCAAGGAGGAGAATACTTGAGCACGGAATTCCTGGACTATTCTAAAGGAGAATGAGATTCTCTCTCAGCATTACTCCTTCGTATACACCACAGCACGTCGGTGTATCGGGGCGGAGCAATAGCACCCTATTTGATATGGTGTGCTCTATGATGAGTACTACTGAGTTTCCTATTTCCTTTTGGGTGTTATGTGCTTGAGAAGATGCATACCTATTGAATAGGGTTCAAATCAAATCAGTTGCCTTCCACTTCATATGTGATATGGAAAGGGAAGAGCCCATATCTTAAGTTTGTTAAGATTTGGGGTTGTCCGGCCTATGTCTAAAAGCAAAATCCGGACAAGCTCGAGGCAAGGTCTGTTATGTAGAACTGGAAAGGTTCCAGCTGTACAAACTACAGCAGATGATTTGATAAAACTAAAAGATTCAATAGTTACCAACGAACCTCAGCCTCTCCGCCGATCTAGTAGGGTTCCTCACCCACCTGAGAGATACTTCGGTTTCTCTATGACAGTGGGAGCGAGGATTGCATCATGAGATGATGACCCAACTAGTTTCGAGCTAGCCATCAGGAGTGGGACTCTATAAGAATGGCTGGATGCTTATCGATCTGAGATGGAATCCTTATACACCGACAAAGTATGGACTTTGGTTGCTTTATCTGAAGGGTTAAATCCCCATCAGGAGCGAGTATATCTTGAGAAGATTACTTGGTGTACATGGAAAAGTTGAGACTTTCAAAGCTATGCTTAAGTCCATCCAGATCCTACTTGCCACGGCTACATACCATGACTACGATATCTGGTGGTTGGGTGTCATGACTGCTTTTCTAAATGATGTTTTAGAAGAGAGCGTCTATAAGTACACAGCCAGAGGGCTTCGTAGACAGTGGGAGCAGCGGAAACGTGTGCAAGATGTTTTATATGATAAAACAGGCATCGCGGAGTTGGAACATCTATTTTGATGTGGTAGTCAAAGAGTTTGACTTCATCAAAATGGTAGATGAACCTTGTATATACGAAAAGGTAGTAGAGAGTATGGTGGTGATCCTCGTAGAGTACGTGGATGACATACTCTTGATAGGGATGGAGTTTCCTATGCTACGCTCGGTTAATCTCCGCTTATCACAAGGATTCTCCATATAGGATCAAAGTGATACATCCTAAATCCGGGGTTTTGGATCTATGAGATAGATCTAATTGGATGTTAGGATACTCACTAGTTGTAGTGAGATGGTATCAATCGATCCTGGGGAGAATCACTGGAATGGTTCCAGGGTGATAAGGACGACTGAATGTCAGTCGTAGGCTTGTCTATACCCTCAGTGGAGGGACGGTATGTTGGAAGAGTTCCAAGCTAGATACCATGACATACTAGACGATTAAAGGCAAGATACATCGTTACCAATGATACTACCAAAGAGGCAGTCTGGATATTTATAAGTTCATAAGATGAACTTCATTCCTACCATTGTGTGACAATGGAGTTGTGGCTTTAGCCAAGGAACTTCCGTCCCATCAGAAATCCAGATATAATTCTTAGGCAGTATCACCTGATCATGGAGATGGTTGATCTCCAGGGAGATCGAGGTTAGGAGAGTAGACACAGAGGACAACAGCGCGGATCCACTCACGAAGGCCTTTTTCCCAGTAGAGACTATTATGGGATGGTTGAGTATGAGATACTTCAACCACAGCTAATTGTTGGGTATGCGATACCATAACAGATGGCCCTAGTGCAAGTGGGAGATTGTTAGTTATATGTATGCCCTAGAGGCCATTACTGTACATACGATGTATATTGTAGTGGATGCTAGGACATATATAGGGAGGACTTTCTTGCTCGACATGATAGTATGCTATCTGGTTGTACTTTATCTTAACATGTACTCTGATTGTCTCTATATTACATGTTGATAAAGCCCTTAGGATATGTACTCGACTACTGGGACTATGATGAGATCATACTAGTGGGGCCACGGTAGTCGACGAGTACATCCTATAACAGTTCCTAGTCGAGGGTGTATCGAGACAGGGCATCGATGCACCAGAGTAGACTAGCGTATACGCATCTTGACCCATATGATGGGCGATGGATGATCCCATATCCATCGGTGTTTGACATCAAGGATGGTGTACGGGTGCTCAGTAGAGACTGGGTACACTGGACGGACTCGCCGAGAACTCCCAGATGGTATTATACCATACGTCAGATGGCAGTTCTCCGGTAACACTGGTACAGAGTAGTCTGTCGACCCGAGATCGTCATAGAGTCTTGTGTGATTCCCACTGTGCTTTGATTTCCATCATACCACGTCCAAGAGGGCGTGCAAAAAGGTGGCTTTTGGGTACAGTCCCGAATCACATGGAGGCAATGAGCGATAGGAGGGGATTCGTCTCTCCCGGTATAGGGAGTTGATGTTGTGCTGTGTTCGATTGGCTATAACCGGAAATCCCTGGCCAGGGTTGCTGAGATTTACTGGTAAGTGTTATCAGTAGTTTCTCGAACTGTTATAGACCTCATATCGACACGACTTATTGAGCTACTGGGGTCTGACGTTCACCACCCCTAGGCGAGATATGCAACATATCAGACGACGAGACCGGACTGTACGGGAGTGTTACTGTTTGGATTCGCAGGAGAATGTACAGGCTTGCTTGTTGATCTTCTGAGCGATCAATACCTGGGTAGCTGTTACGTTTAGCTGACCGCTTGCAGCTTGTGGGTGTTTGATATGATCATCACCTACTGCCGGCGTATTGACGATTCTTTAGAGTCCTACAAAGAGGTTTCTTGACTGAAGCAAAACGGAGTAGGGGCACATATGTGATATGTGCGGGACCGAGGATAATGCGATATGTGATACCGTATTCTATTCTCGCGATATTTGATATCAGCCGGGTCATCGGATCAAGTGTTGATTCGATGAATCGGTACGGATAAATATTAGTCGGTTATATGCGATATAGCCGGATTGTCGGATCAAGTGTTGATTCGATAATTTAATGTATAATAATATATATGATATATTAAATTGCATTAACTAATATTTGCTCACTAAAAGATTCTTTTTCTCACTCGGATAATACATTGATATATATGCGATATATGTTAATTGTATTATTTTATTTTGTTACGATAAATATTATATATGTGATATATAATATTGTAACATGATATGATAACTAATGCAACTTGTTTAGTGGAGTTTAAACATGATTAGGGTTTGGATTAGGGTTAAAACTTCTAGTTGCTTCTAGAAGGTTTTTATTTTGTCATGATGAAGATATTTGCAAGTGACTCATGCTTTAACCAAACCCAAACCCTAACCCTAGTTAATTCTCTACAATGGTTAAGTGAACCATGGTTGCATAATCTATCATATTATTCTTTTCCTATTCATCACAAAAGGATTACAACATTATTCATCATCTTCTTCCTTCTTCTTCTTTGCTTGAAATGGTTTCTTGCTTTGATTTTGTTATGGATAAATATGAGAAAAAGATAAATAAATAGAGCAAAAATCCTACTTCATCATCCTCATCTTCCCTTGCCATTTAGATGAGGGTGTTCACATCATTTCATGAGTGTTAGCTTGTGTTAAAGAAACTTCAAGGTAGATCATCTTAGTATCGAAGATCGGAAGCAAAGGTTGCGTCTTTCTCTTCGTGGAACCTCTCGAGAGTCCGGATCCCGATGATCGCAGCGAAGGGACCACAACACGGAGCATATGAAGTGAAGGACCGGATCTAAAAAGGTTGTAATCCCTCTCACTTAGTGTTAAAGTTGTTAACATGTTAGTTTTCGCCTAATCTCTAGTTTAAAGTTCCGTATTCGGGTTGTTCGGCACGGCTAAATTTTTATTCGGGCATGGTTGATGCCTCGTAGACCCTTGTGCGCGTGCCTAGCAACCCTACAATATACTGGTAGGTTTCCAGTGTTATCTCAGGGTGTTTTGGGCTACACTCCGACACGACTTATACCGCTATTAGGGGACTGACGTTTACCGTCCCCTAGGCCCACCATGCGATGTATCAGACGAACAGACCGGACTGTACGGAGACTGTCACATTCAGGCTCAGTAGGAGTTCAGATGGGTTCACCTCGTCAGTCTTCTTATCGGCATCTACCTGGGGACCGTATGTACAGCTAGTGCCGCTTGCGGTCTGTGGTTAAACCCACTGCCAGTGTAGTGTCGAGTCTTTAGAGTCCCACACAGAGAGTTTTTCGCCTTCAGGCAAAATGAGTAGAGGTCGCATGGTTTTGCGACAGGGTTCGTTCACATCCGCGCACTTGTGCACGTTTGTTGTCCGGACAGCTTATACTAGCGGGCTTTGGGTTAAGCCGGATCCTAGTTTATGATCTGGGATTGGTTTTATCTTTTTGTGTTTGTATTCCTCGAAACATGAATGCGGGTGTGTATGCACAGTTGATTGAGGCGGAGGAAGAGGTTTTTCATTAGGGTTTTGGAACGGGTGTGTATGCACAGTTGATTGTCGTCTTTTTCCAAACCCTAATGATCTTGTGATTTATCAATTAATAATATTAATTAAGTGAAATTGTGTCATGGTTGGGCTTGTTGACTTGTTGACCAAGGTTGACTAGTTGACTAGGTTTGAAACATTGACCATCATCATTACCTTTTTAGATGCTCTTTTATCTTTGCAAAAATATTTATTGTGATATGATAATGGGCTCTTCAAACTAACCATCACCTTTTCATTTTTGGATTAATATTATTTTTGAAAAATCACATATATTTTGTTATGGTTGTAAAAACCATTTCATTCTATCATATAGTTTCTCTCTCTTCCTCTTCCTTTTCCTCAAGCTCTCCCCTCTCATGAGTTGAGAAACACTTGAGCTTGAGAAAAACCTCTCCAAAATAATCTCTACTCTCTTCTAAGGTTCTAGGATTAGCACTTCTAGCATCCTAGTTACTTCTAGCTTGAAGTTGAAGCCAAAGGTTTAGGCTCTCGAGTGGATCCTTCTTCGACGAGAGAAGACGACAAGGAGATCACTTCTGTTCACTCCAAGGAGCAAGGAGAGAAAGATATAAAGCCCTAGGTATAACCTCTTTTCCGAGTAGCTAACTCTCTTTGGCTTGTTAGTTAGTTTTGTTTAGAAAAGATCCCGCCTTTGTCTAGTCCATGTTGCCTAGAGTAGAAAATTTTTGATTTTTATATCGTTTCCGCCTCCCCGCAAGTACCGGGGTGGGCAACGTGGACTTACAGTGGTATCAGAGCCTAACTAAACATAAACTAGCTAGTTAGTAAAGTGTATAGAAGTTCGATCGGTAAAAATCGCAAAACTAATATCACAAAACCCTAAGTTTCTGTTGAATTTTTTTCTGCTCAAAAATTAAAAAATCATACTTCAAAAATCGTCTCAGGGTTTTGTCAAGAAGTACACCTAAAACGGTCAAGTGAACAGTTCAAAGCGCGGCGGTTCCGCGGCAAAAGCATGCCTATTGCCGAGGAACCGCGGCCGTTTTGACTCCGTTCTGGACCGAGTTTAGTGTAGTATTCCTCTGTTAAGGTTTTGGGATTTTTAAGATGGTTTATTTCTGCCCAGATTTTCCAGAAAAGAAATTTGTATTTGGGGTGCCTATAAATCCGTATTTTTGATCGAACTTCACTACACTTTGACTAATGGGTTATATCTGTGATGTTTATATGTATTGAACGTCTGCTAATCGCTATACGTCGATTAGTGGGGGTTATACATATCTGTGATCTGTGTTTGTTGATGGTATGTGTATATGAATGCGTTGGATTGTCGCGGGTGAATAGCCGGGGGGTTTTGTGATACGAGAGTTTTCTTTTCTTTCAATTCATGAAACATGTAAATTGATGTAATATTATTTGTATGGCCGCACAACCGGGTCGGGGTTGTAGCCGTCATTGTATAATTCTTTTTACTATTTTTTGCTCCTAGGATAGACCCATGGAGGGGGTGCATAAACTACCGGGTATCTCGAAGTGCCGAGTGGCCTACTCATGGTGTTGAGGGAGGTTGCTTCGCTTCGGGTACTTGGCGGGTAGTTTGCCGCACCCGTAGGGGTCTTGGGTGGGGTATTGGCTATTCACCGCGACCGTGTAATCCGCTTTTTGTTGCAGGCTCGAACGGATTGCGGATTCCTAGTATATCCAATGTATTCATCTGTGATCTGTAATGCCTATCATTGCTATATATCTATAAACGATAACTATTTAGGCGTTGCTTATATTTTACAGCCGCGCTAGCCCAGCCCCCGCTCTGTCGTTAGTTAAGTAACCTAACGGGTGATGACGGGGCCCCGTGGAGAATGCGAATGGCAAAAGCGTACATCATATTTTGGTTGTTTTCTGCAATGGTAGGATTAAATGATGGGACGCATTAAAAGAACTAATGCAAGAAAATAAACCAAGTAAAAGTCGATTGGAACACTTTGAAAACCACTCGGTTCTTTTCAAAACCAAACTTTTAAATGCGGAGCTTGAACCACTCCTTTTAAAAGCTATCTCGTTCCATCGATTATATCAAGTTCACTACGTTCACGGTTTCGCCAAAACCATTCGTAGCCCTCCGTCATTCCACATGAATGGTCAAAAAGTATTCAAGCTATATATGTTAGCCAAAGTCAAGGCATAGTGATTGGTAGCTATTGGGTATTCATGTGCAGCATAGGTAGATGCGTTGGTTTGGGACAGTCGTACTGCCATAATGGCCAAAGTCAAGGGTATGTACGGGTGGGTCCAAATTAACCAGGAGAATGACGGGTAGAACTTGACATGTGACTTATGATATTTTTGCCAAAGTCAAGGTCGTAAGAGCATGGGGCAAAAATCCACATCGGGAGTTTCATAAGTACTGAAACTTGCTTGCACTGCATACCATTTGGAGTGTGATGATTCTGGAAGGATTCCTTCGGTTTTATCACGCGATGATATTTGGACCCCGATCCTACTATGAGTATATGCTACTCCTCGGGAAATCTCTCACTTAACGATCAATGCTATAAACCTAGTTGGTGTCTAGAAAGGTGTTAGCGGGGCTACGCCCACAGGGAAAAGTGGTTACTTAATTAAGGAACTTCGCGAAAGCGTTGGAAAACCTCCCTCGAAGTACCAACACTGGCCTGGCTGAACGGTTAAGAAAGTATTGTACGGTGAGATTGATCCCGACTAATTCTTCCTTTATGGTTTGAGGAGGGATTCGAGAGACAGTGGGAGCCATCCTGTTTAGACAAACTAAAAACCACTCTAAACATGCAAGAGCATCATGCTAAAGTGTTTCTTTTCTCTCTCCTAATTGCAGCGACCATTCAAGATGACCGGACTTAAGTTATTACTAGATAAAAACATACTGACAGGGCCAAACTACAAAGATTGGCTCAGGAATGTCAAGATGGCAATCACTTACGACAAGTTGGGGTATCTCCTTACCACCAAAGCTCCCCCTGTCCCAGGTCCCAAAACCAGTGTCGTAGATAGGGAAATCTATAAGACCTGGGAAATAGATTGCGCGAAGGTCAATGCCTCGTGCTTGCCTCGATGGACAACGAACATCAGAGGAGGCACGAGAATATGGACCTAGAGTCCATATTTCTTCATACAAAAGAACTGTATGGAGACCAGTCTCGTATCGCCAGATACGAAGTGTCGAAGAAGTTGTTTTCGGCAAGGTTGGCCGTCGGATCATCGGTAGCGAAACACGTGCTTAAAATGATTGGCTACATAGAGGAGCTCGCGGACCTTGGGACCACGTTGGAGAATGAACTCTACACTGACTTGATTCTCCAGTCCCTTCCTTCCACTTACGCCCAGTTTATCCTTAACTTCAACATGCAAGGAAAGGAGGTTGAACTTTCCAAACTTCTAAACATGTTGAGGAGTGCTGAGGGCACCCTACAGAAAGGTAGGGAGACATCCACTTTGTTTGTAGGAGGATCTTCCTCTTCTAGGTCCAGGGCGAAAGCCAAGGGAAAGAAGAAGAAAGCCCCCGCCAATCCAAGGGGTGGTGTCAGTAAAGTGGATACGAAAGGAAAGGGAAAAGCAACAAAGGTAGCGGGAAAGCTTGTGGGGAAGGAAGAATGCTTTTACTGTCACAAAAGTGGACACTGGAAACAGGATTGCAAGGCTTGGAAGGCCAGAACGCAGGATCTGAAGCGAATTGCGGCTTCAGCTTCAGGTGTGTATGTTATTGAAAACTGTCTATCAATAAACTCTACTTTCTGGGAATTGGATACCGGATCAGGATCTCATATCTGTAATTCTTTGCAAGCGTTGAGAAAGCGTAGAGTTTTGAAGGCAGGTGATATGACCCTCAGAGTTGCAAACGGAGCTAGCATGGATGCTGAGGCCGTGGGGGACTATCACCTGGGATTGTCAGATGGACACTTTTTGGTTTTGCGTAGTTGTTATTTTGTACCAAATGCAACCTGTAATATCATTTCTGTATCTTTATTATCTAAAGAAGGTTATGAATTTGCATTTGTAAGTAATGTAGTGAACATTCACCTTAATCAAGTTTTGATTGGGTCAGGTACATTAAACAACGGTATATACGTATTAAACCAACCACAGATTTTCAATGTCCAGAATACACACAAAAGAAAGTCTCCAGAAATCAATAAAACTTTCTTATGGCATTGTAGACCGGGTCACATCAATGAGAGAAGGTTAACTAAGTTACATACAGAAGGATATTTGGATCCGTTCGAATATCAGTCATATGCAACTTGTCAATCCTGTCTCAAAGGAAAGATGACAAAGACTCCGTTCACTGGACACAAAGTAAGAGCGAGCGAGCTCTTGGGACTCGTACACAGCGACGTGTGCGGTCCAATGTCTACACATGCACGAAGCGGTTATTCTTACTTCATTACTTTTACGGATGACTTTTCAAGGTACGGTTATGTCTTCTTAATGAAACATAAATCCGAGGCTTTTGAAAAATTCTAGGAATATAAGAATGAAGTAGAAAAAAAATAGGCAAAAGTATCAAGGCACTGAGATCTGATCGAGGTGGTGAATACTTGAGTGCCGAATTCCTGGGTTACTTAAAAGAGAATGGAATTCTCTCTCAGCTTACTCCTCCATACACTCCGCAACATAACGGTGTATCGGAGAGACGGAACCGAACCCTATTGGACATGGTACGGTCCATGATGAGTAACGCTGAGTTGCCGCGATCGTTCTGGGGATATGCGCTAGAATCAGCTGCATACCTTTTGAACCGAGTTCCTACTAAGACTGTGCCTACTACACCATATCAGATGTGGTGTGGGAAGAGACCCTATCTTAATCACATTAAGACATGGGGATGTCCAGCTTTTGTCAAAAAGCAGCATGCAGACAAGCTCGAGGCACGCTCAGTACAGTGCAAGTTTGTGGGATATCCAAAGAACTCCAAGGGATATTTCTTCTATTGCGAAGAGGAACAAAAGGTTTTTATTTCTCGCCATGCCCACTTTCTAGAACACCAGTTCATAGAAAAAGAAATAAGTGGGAGCGCAATAGAACTGGAAGAATTTCCAGAACCACGAGCTATTACTGAAAGCTTAGTAGAACCAGAGGGTTCGAAAGATCAGGACATTCCCACGCCACTTCGCAGAAGTAGTAGGCAGTCTCATCCGCCCGAGAGATACTACGGTTTTCTCATAGACGGGGATAAAGAGGATTGCATCATAGATTGTGATGAGCCTACTAGCTTCCAGCAAGCCATTCAGAGCGTTAACTCAGTAAAATGGCTGGATGCAATGCGGACCGAAATGGAGTCCATGTACACCAAAAAAGTATGGACGTTGGACATTGCTCCAGATGGGGTAAAACCCGTAGGATGCAAGTGGATCTTCAAAAGGAAGATTGGTGTAGATGGACATGTTGAGACCTATAAGGCTAGAATGGTTGCAAAGGGTTTTCGTCAGCGACCTGGTTTGGACTATGACGAAACCTTTTCTCCAGTAGCTATGCTGAAATCCATTCGGATCCTTCTTGCCATTGCTGCCTTCTACGATTATGAGATTTGGCAGATGGACGTAAAGACCGCTTTTCTAAATGGACATTTAGAGGAGTGTGTCTATATAGACCAGCCAGAGGGTTTCATTCATAGTGGGAGCAGCGGAAAGGTGTGCAAGTTGCTCAATTCCATTTATGGACTAAAGCAGGCATCGCGGAGTTGGAACATCTGTTTTGATGAGACAGTCAAGGAATTTGGCTTTATCAAAAATCCAGATGAACTATGCATCTATTGTAGATTTGTAGCGAGAACTGTAGTATTCCTCGTTTTATACGTGGATGACATTCTCTTAATAGGAAATGACATTCCTATGCTACAATCTGTCAAGGGGTTCTTGTCACACAGGTTCTCCATGAAAGACCTAGGTGATGCCTCATACATTCTGGGGATCCGGATCTACCGTGACAGATCCAAGAGGATTTTAGGACTCTCACAGTCCAGGTACATCGACACCATACTGAAAAGATTCAATATGGAAGATTCCAAGCGCGGTAATCTACCGGCTTGTCACGGGATCACCCTCTCCAAAGAGATGTCTCTCAAGACTGATTTGGAGAGGGATCGCATGTCTATTATACCCTACGCTTCTGCGGTAGGCTCTATAATGTATGCGATGTTGTGTACCAGACCAGATGTGGCTTATGCACTGAGTGTGGTAAGCAGGTATCAGTCAAACCCTGGGGAGAAACATTGGATAGCGGTAAAGAACATTCTCAAGTACCTGAGAAGGACTAAGGAGATGTTCTTGGTGTATGGCGGAAAAGACCTCCAGATTGAGGCCTTTGCTGACTCCAGCTTCCAGAGTGACAAGGATGATTCCAAGTCCATGTCGGGTTTTTTCTTTACCCTCAATGGAGGGGCGGTGTGTTGGAAGAGCTCCAAACAGGAAACCATTGCTGACTCGACTATGGAAGCGGAATACATCGCTGGATCTGATGCCGCAAAAGAAGCTGTCTGGATGAGGAAGTTCTTGAAAGAACTTCAGGTGGTTCCGTCCATTGTTGATCCAATACCTCTGTATTGCGACAACAACGGGGCTATAGCTTTAGCGAAGGAACCCAGGTCCCATCAGAAATCCAGACACATCTTGAGGCGGTATCACCTGATCAGGGAGATCGTGGATCGCCAGGAGATCGAGGTTCAGAGGGTTGCTTCAGAAGATAACACTGCAGATCCATTCACGAAGGCCTTACCCCAGAATCAGTTCGAGCGGCTGATCGAGATGATAGGTCTTCGATACGCCGGTACATGGCCTTAGTGCAAGTGGGAGATTGTTAGTGTATATGCCCTAGAGACCATTACTGTATCATACTAGTATGTATATTACTTGATGGAAGCTTGGGATATTCACAGTTGTATATACAATCTTGCTCGAAATGGTAGTATGCTACTTGGTTTGTCTCTGCTTTAATGTGTACATGTGTTTCTTTTATTATATCACCTATACGCATTAGTGGAGCCCTTAGGATCTTTGCTTGATTACCAGCGTTGTGATGGCGCTCACACTCGTGGGGGCTGGGTAATCCATAAGCACATCCTCATACAGGTCCCTAGTCGTAGGACTATCAAGACAGGGCATCGATACTCCAGAGTAGACTAGCGTATGCGCTTCTCATCCCAACGTGGGAGACGGTCTGTCCTACAGCCGTCAGTACGTCGTACTTGAGATAGTATGCGGGTGCTCGTTAGGTTACGAGTACACTGGACAGGACTCATCGGGAACTGTTGGTTGGTATTATACCTATCGTCAGTTATCAGTTCCCAGGTGACATGAGTACAGCTTAGTTCGCTGACTTGACACTGTCACTTCGCCTCGAGTGTGTTCCCACTGTACTTTGATTACTACCCTACCACGGCTCAAAGGAGTCGTGCAAACAGGTAGTAGTTGGGTGCAGTCCCGAAGCACTTAGAGGCAGCGACGGTTAGACAGGATTCGTCTCTCCCGGTATTGGAGGTTGACATCGCGCTGTGTCCAGGAGAGCCATTACACAAGTAGTCTCTGGCTAGGGCAAGCGAGATATACTGGTAGGTTTCCAGTGTTATCTCAGGGTGTTCTGGGCTACACTCCGACACGACTTGTACCGCTATTAGGGGATTGACGTTTACCGCCCCCTAGGCCCGCCATGCGATGTATCAGACGAACAGACCGGACTGTACGAAGACTGTCACATTCAGGCTCTGTAGGAGTTCAGATGGGTTCACCTCGTCAGTCTTCTTATCGGCATCTACCTGAGGACCGTTATGTACAGCTAGTGCCGCTTGCGGTCTATGGTTAAACCCACTGCCAGCATAGTGTCGAGTCTTTAGAGTCCCACACAGAGAGTTATTCGCCTTCAGACAAAATGAGTAGAGGTCGCATGGTTTTACGACAGGGTTCGTTCACATCCGCGCACTTGTGCACGTGTGTTGTCCGGACAGCTTATACTAGCGGGCTTTGGTTTAAGCCGGATCCTAGTATATGATCTGGGATTGGTTTTATCTTTTTGTGTTCGTGTTCCTCGGAACATGAATGCGGGTGTGTATGCACAGTTGATTGAGGCGGAGGAAGAGGTTTTTCATTAGGGTTTTGGAACGGGTGTGTATGCACAGTTGACAGTCTTCTTTTTCCAAACCCTAATGATCTTGTGATTTATCAATTAATAATATTAATTAAGTGAAATTGTGTCATGGTTGGGCTTGTTGACTTGTTGACCAAGGTTGACTAGTTGACTAGGTTTGAAATATTGACCATCATCATTACCTTTTTAGATGCTCTTTGATCTTTGCAAAAACATTTATTGTGATATGATAATGGTCTCTTCAAACTAACCATCACCTTTTCATTTTTGGATTAATATTATTTTTGAAAAATCACATATATTTTGTTATGGTTGTAAAAACCATTTCATTCTATCATATAGTTTCTCTCTCTTCCTCTTCCTCTTCCTCAAGCTCTCCCCTCTCATGAGTTGAGAAACACTTGAGCTTGAGAAAAACCTCTCCAAAATAATCTCTACTCTCTTCTAAGGTTCTAGGATTAGCACTTCTAGCATCTTAGTTACTTCTAGCTTGAAGTTGAAGCTAAAGGTTGAGGCTCTCGGGTGGATCCTTCTTCGACGAGAGAAGACGACAAGGAGATCACTTCCGTTCACTCCAAGGAGCAAGGAGAGAAGGACATAATGCCCTAGTATAACCTCTTTTCCGAGTAGCTAACTCTCTTTAGCTTGTTAGTTAGTTTTGTTTAGAAAAGATCCCGCCTTTGTCTAGTCCATGTTGCCTAGAGTAGAAAAAATTCGATTTTTATACCGTTTCCGCCTCCCCGCAAGTACCGGGGTGGGCAACGTGGACTTACAATCTCATGTGTTGAGAATCCTAGAATGTCAAGAGACAAAGTTATCACACACATTCTCTACTTCACCTTGGAGACGTCGGCTAACAAACTTCGTGTCCGAGTTGCTTCGGATGAAGCGGGAGCCCGTAAAAAGACTCATTGATGTGGTACCCTTCCGACGAGGAGACCGAAGATAGGTGATGCCGCGAGGAGCTTGGGATGGTGGCCAAAGACCGAAGGACACGGATCGATTGGTGTAGCCACTCTCACTTCTTAGTAGTTAGCTAGTTTAGCGTTAATGGTTCGATCCAGGTGAAAAACTACGATAGCGCCGGTTTCCTAAAAAGTTTTTATTTCCGCATTTGGCCTCGGATAGACGGCCAGGGCGCTACCGTAGACTTACAGAAAGGACGAATGAAGTGTATTCCTCCGATAATTTGGATGAGTTTCCGAGGACGTAATCGGCTAGATAGCTTCCACAGTGTGGTGAAGATACCCGAGTTCGTAATTTTGAGTCTTGCGAGAGACTCCGGATTAACTGTAGCCGAGAATGAATTGCAGTGCGCAGCCAGCAAGATATGATTTCGAAGTAGACGATAATGAAGACAAGTGGATAAGAGATTCGTGTGAGCTCATCATGAGTTGTTCTTCTCCATTGAAGCCAGAGGATTAATACGTACATAAGAGGCGTTGGATACGGCCAAATTCCAGAGGAAGGTCGTGATAAGGACGCAGCTGTCCGGAACAGAAAAGGATTTAGTAAAGAGTTCCAACTTCCGTACAGCTCGGCAGAGGTGAGCTTGGAAGAGATTGTAGCAGGTTTTTGCCAGGATACCATAGCGATAAAGATTTGCACCAGGATCGGTCGTATCGCCGGTATTCAGATGACCAGATGCTGCCATCATCGATGTCCTACATTACGAGTGGCCATGTTAATTGGCCAGGAGATGATCAGAGGTGCGCCAGAGAGGGATTATTTCCGTCATCACTCCTAACCGGGCCGTCGAGCAGAGAGATTGTGGGATTAGTGATCCACAGAGAAAAACAAGGACCCAGGGACAGAGAACGCCAGACCGTGGTGTTGCGCCACGGCACCGCCCCGGCCGTCAATCCGAGGCCAAAATGCGGAATCAAAATTTTTCTTAACTTTAAACTGGCGCTACCGCGGACAATATACCCGGATCGTAACCATTAACCGATACTAGCTAAAAAGAGAAAGGGTGAGAGATATACCGAGTGATCCGAGTCCTCCGGTCTTCTCGTCATCGTCCCGATCTCCCGCGGAAACTCCGGTCGTCGCATCCTTGCCGGAAGGGCACCACATCGTCTGTATCTTTTACGGGCTCCCACCTCAATACCGAGGCAACTCGGGCACGAAGCTGGCAAGTCGACGTGCCCAAGATGTGCTGTAGAATGTAGTGTAGATGATGCTTGTCTCTTTGGGGTTATGTTGCCTTGATGGAGGAATAAGGTTAAGGAAAAATGGTGCTTTCATTTTTCCCAAAACTAGAAGAATGAGATGAAGAAATGTGTGCTACAACAAAATGGAAATTTTTCTCATTTCCAACCATAGTGGCCGGCCCTTTATACATGTGAGAATGGTGGAGGAAAAATCAAGCATGAAGGGAGGTGATGGTAGGAGAAGAAAAGAGGTGACCACATCCAAACATCAACCATACTTATTACTTCAAACCCATACCCTCTCTTTAATGCAAGTGATGGTGGAAAAGAAAAGATGCCATCATAATCAAAGCATTTGCAAGAAACCCCTCCACTATGTGTTATTTGCAAACTTGCAAATAACCCCCTCCATCGGAAAAGTCCGGCCGGGAAAGAACAAAGGAAAACCGGCCGGAATGGAATGCAAACTGGCAACTCCAGAAAATTGGTCCCGTAATAAATTACAGGAAAACCCCGATACTGTGCATACACACCCGCATCTGTATTCCGTCCGGATACAAATGCAAAGAGACAAAATCTACACTGTACTATACTAGAATCCGGCTTAAACCAAAGCCGTCTAGTAATATCCGTCCGATCCTGATCCGTGCAATACCGCACGTATCTGATCGAACCCTGCCATATATCTATACGGCCTCTAGTACAAACCGTCCGATCCTGACCCGTGCAATACCGCACGTATCTGATCCGACCCTGCCATATCTCCATAAGGCCTCTACAGCGTTTCGCCCGAAAGCTTGAGTAACTGAAAGTGTGGTGGACTCTAAAGACTCGTCAATACTATGGTTGTGGATTTAACCACCAGCACGTCAGAGGTATAAGCCAATACGTGACGGGCCACCGGCTATTGACCAAAAGGGACGCCGATGAGCGAACTCATCCTGACACCCTACTGAGCCTGTCAGTGACAATATCCGTACAGTCCGGTCCGTTCGTCTATGAGCATCGCATGGCGGGCCTAGGGGGTTGGTAAAAGTCAGACCCCCAAAGGCGGTACAAGTCGTGTCGGAGTGAAGCCCAGAACACCCTGAGATACTACTGGAATACCTACCAGTAAATCTCCTGCCTCGGCCGAGGGCTTTGTGTAATGGCTCTCCTAGACACAGCGCGACCTCACCCCCAATACCGGGAGAGACGAACCCCTGCAGATCCGCTCACTGCCTCCATATGGCTCGGGACTGTACCCAACTAAAACCTGTTTGCACGACTCCTTTGAGCCGTGGTAGGGTAGTAATCAAAGCACAGTGGGAACTCACACGAGACAAATGACGATCTCAGGTCGATGAACTAACCTGTACACATGTCACCTGGGAACTGCTATCTGACATCTGGTATAATCCCAACTAGCAGGTTCCCGGCGAGTCCTGTCCGGTGTACTCATAACCCAATGAGCACCTGTATACATCTTAGGTGAACCAACTGACACCAGTGGCTTGTGAGACCGGCCACCGCCCCTCGTCGGGGTCTCGACTGTATACACTAGTCTACTAATGGAGTATCGATGCCCTGTCTCGAAACTCCTACGACTAGGGACCTTTTAAGGATGTGCTTATAGACTACCAGCTCCCACGTATATGATCGCCATCATACTGCTGGTAGTCAAGCAAGAATCCTAGGGGCTCTATCAACGTGTAATAGCGACATGTCAGGTCACCTAAAGCAGTACACGATGATAAAGATAAACCAGATAGCATACTATCATCTCGAGTAAGACTGTCCTACCGGGATAGGTCCTCCCTCAATCATTGCAATCACGTGCCTGTGATCCAATAATTGACTCTGAGGGCACTATCTCCAACAATCTCCCACTTGCACTCAAGGCTAATTATTGCGATGTCGCATACTCACAGCCCGTGTGATACCGAACACCCAACTCCTCTACTAGTCAGTCTCACAAAACCCATTTGTGAAACTATTGCGTTCGAGGAATAGCCTCAGTGAGTGGATCCGCCTTGATGTTTCTTTCTATGTCTCTCTCTATCTCAAGTTCGCGGAGAAAGCCATCTCCCAAAATGAGCAATACCTGTCTTAGAGTATGTCTGGATATCTGATGGGACCTAGCTCATAAATGAACTCCAAATCCAAACTTCTTAGACTGTATCAATAACTGAACTTAATCAGTACCCAGCGCCATGCCTCCCTCAGTATTGCCTTGGACCACCTGTCCAAAATACTGCCCCTCGTCAGAAGGAGAAAATATAACTCTGACAGCCACTCTGCCATCTATGTCACCTTGGAAGCCTGGAGTGACAACCGTCTCCTAAAAGAGGCTGTCGTTATCACATCCCTAGAACATCAACTTATGTTCTAAAACTGCTTCCGACTGTTTCTCCAGGATTGGATTAATATCAGCTTATTGCAGCTAGTGCAAGAACAACATCTGGTGTGGTACTTGACATCTCATGATTGACTCAATTGCCTAAGCAAGTGATCTGTCAATCATGCGTATCCCTCTCCCCTTTAGTCTGTAAGACACCTTTAGAGAGGGTGACTCCATTACCTGCAGGTGTACTACCGTGCCAGGAGTCGTCCATTCTAAATACTCATTGAATGCTGTCAAGGTACCCACATTAGGAAACCACCCAAATCTAGATCTAAAACCATAGATCTAGTAACCAGAATGTCTGATATAATATCCAAGTCCTGTGTGGAGAAACCACTGTGTGACAACCAAAGTATAACCGATCGTATTGTAGGAGTTTCCTTTCCTACTCTGTGTATGTCATCCAAAACCAGGACATCACACCCTACTACCTTCTTAACAGATCCATCCCCTATTCTGATGACGTCAAACCTATGACTGTCACATCAGAAATAGATGATCTATCTCCGCTATATCTGCTTTAGTCTATAAATAGACATAAGCCTGATGTCCACCAATGCTTCCGCTGCTCCCACTGACTACGACAACCCTCTGGCAGAGTCATATAGACGCGCACTTCTAAAGCTAGTTTAGAACGACGCTATACTCATCCTCCTGCCGGGTCTCGCAGCCTGGAACAACAACAATGGTAAGTGTGGGTAAACAAGAACTTCCCTGTCACCGTCCTTGAGGCTACCGGAGTGCCTCTCGGGTGCCTGAAGTTACCCACCTTATCTGCGGAGTGGCCAATGGAATTTCAAATCAGATTGAATCTTTAGGTTCCTTATCAAATCTTCAGTAATCGTTTGCGGTTCTGGAATCGCTTCCAGTTCTACCATACTCCCACTACTGTTTTCTGAAAAATAACCATTTCTTTTTAAAATGTGGCGAGTTAAGAACAATATCACTATTGATCTTCCAGATGGTAGAAAGTCAACCCTCGTCATAGCCTGGGTCAACCCACAAACATCCATTACAGAAACGCGCCTTGAGTTGTCCAGTGTCTGGTTTTAATCATAAGCCGGACAACTTCCCGTACCTTAACATCGTTAAGATATGAACTGTTCTATACCCAATATAGAACCAGAGGCACTGATTTAATTGAACCAGATTCAAATCATGCAGCTGTCTCCAGTGCATGTCTACTAAATGGAAGGAGGCCGATCAGCGTTACCCAACTTAGGAATGCTTCCAATTATGAGTAACCTGAAAGAGAAGCAAGTTCTCATTACTATCAACTGAATACCATACACAAGTATCTACATCTTCGATCACCTTGAAGAATCCCGATACTTGCAATACATGGTTCTCTACTCTATTCTTATACCAATAACTCCTCAAAACTCAGACCCTGTGTTTCTACGAAACACATGTCTAAGAATTAGAGTAGTTAAAAGTAAACAGAATATAGTATGAGGACCAACCCCACTGTCCTAATGGACACTGGACAATATACAATACTCTGTATAAGTCCCTGAGTCTAACAACTCATTCACTGTGTGTCGTAGGTTGAAAACTGTACTATGGTTAAGAAGAATTACACCGCTGTTCAATGCTCCTTACCTAACCATCCACTGATATAGGTAAATGTCATAGACATAATTTCAAAAGGTATATCTCACTCTATAGACGTACAGATATATCAATTTGAAATTGGTGCATAACAACGGATATTCAAAACCAAATATTTGCCGACCGGCAAACAGCCCAGGTGATCTCCTCAAATATCACCGATTACAACGAATCCCGATATAACGAGGATGATCACCCTATTCCCAATAACTTACTCCCACTCATCATCTGTAAAACCATACAGATGTGAGAATCAAACCAGGTAAATACATACACTGGAGCAAGTGTCTAATCAGGAAATCAGTTTTCTTTTAACAGTACACAGTTGAACTGAAACATTGAAATGTTTCGATAGGGTATCCTGGTATTCCTAGTAATGCCTCTACCATTATCCAGATTCACAACTGTAACCGTATATCTCTTTGCCATCTGTCCAAATCCCTTTATATGTCTTTAGTCATTACCGTCTGCACACCCCCTTAGGCCAAATGGTTTTCTTCCTTCCCTACCGTTCGGAACCAGCCTATCGTTTGGAAGAAGACTATCCAATAAGCATAATGGGTGTACTGTCCTAATCCTAGGAGCACTCGCAATGCGAGAGAAGGTGAAGATAAAAGACAACCGAATAAACCTTATTTCTATTTCTCCTGGACCAGAATCCATCCCCGAACTGGAACAAGTTCCTTTCGAGTTCGTATATCACCATACGATGGAGTATCTAAATAAACTGTGGATCTTCGTAGTGATACGGAGTGTCCTGGAGAAATACAAAGGTGATTTAGGTTTGGCGAAGAAATACTCGGTTTGGTCGTGAATAGCAGTCGCAATTTACTTTGCCCTCTTACTAATCCCTTTCTTTGTCTTAACTTAATACCTTCTGCACACCATCGTTATGCTAATTGGTTTTCCTCATTCCCCACCGTTCGGCACCAGCCTAAGGTTTGGAAGAAGACTATCCAATTTGCATAATAGGTGTACTATCTCCTAAACCAAGGAGTACTCGCAATGAGAGAAGGTGAAAAGAAAAGACAACTGAATAATCCTATCCATTTTCTCCAGAACCGGAAACCATCCTCGAATTCCTTCGAGTTCGTATCTAACCATACGATGTTTTGTCCAATGGAAGTGGACGTTCGTAGTAATACGGGGTGTCCTGGAGAAAAGGGTAAAAGTAGGAGTGGCAATGAGGTTTGCAACTCTGACAATCCAAAAGCCAGTGTTAAGAAGGTTCGGTCAACTTGGTCACTGAGTCATAGTCTAGGGTCGGGTCAATGGTCGCTGCCAAAGAGAGAGAGAGAAAAGAAACACTCAGCGTGCACTCTAACCTAGATCAGAATGGTTATCACTTTATCTAATCAGGAAACCTCCCACTGTACCGTCAAATTCTCCTCCAAACCTGAAAGAAGAACTAGTCGGGATCACCCGAGGAGTAAACCAACTCATCAGCAGGAATCAGGATCCAACTATCATCGCATGATAACTTGACGGAATCCACTCAAGTCACCACACTCCAGAAGGTATGCGCATATCTGGCAAGTTTCAGTTCTTTTGAAACTCCCGATGTGATTTTTACCCCAAGCGGTTTATGACCTTGACTAGGTCAACAAATCATAGACCGCCATTCAAGTTCAACCCGTCATTATTCTGGATGGCATTAAACCCACCCGTACGTGCCCTTGACTAGGTCAACAAGGCCGCACGACTGTCTTAACCAATCCCACTTATGCAACAAACAAGTACCACTTAGCTACCGAACACTACGTCTTGACTAGGTCAACAAACGCAGCACGAATACCAAATAATACCTGTAGGAAATGACGGAGGGCTACGGCTGGTTTTTGGCGAAAAACCTTTAACGTAATGAACTTGATATCGTCGAAGGAACTGCATAGCCTTTTATAAAAATATAGTGACGAAAACCTTTGCTAAAGAGGTCACTCCCGGTGAAGGGATCTCGGCTCTTTCCCCGTAGAATGAGGTGCAGGATATTCCAACTGAATACCACGATGCAAAGCAAAAGTAATCGGCTATAGTGAAGTTAACGCCCTGACGCAAACTTTTGTCCAAGGGGTCACTCCCGGTGAAGGGATCTCGGCCCTTGCCTCGTCGACTGAGGAGCAGGATATTCCAAATGAATACTACGATGCAAAACAAAAGTGAACGTCCCTGCAATAACAGCTTTTTGAAAAATGTTCCAACAACATCAGAATAGGTTTGTTAATCTTGCATTGATCTGAATAAACGCAGTCCCATCAATGGATCACACCACAAAGAACGAAAATATACTGATGTACGTATATGCCATCCGCATTCGCCACTGGGTCCCGTCATTACTCGTTAGGTTAGCTAACTAACGACAGAGCGGGGACTGGACTAGCACGGATGCAAAACATATACAACATCTACTAATATATATACCAGTATATAATTTTCGCTCAAGGCGTGATAAAATGCAACATCACAGAAATGTACAGCATCACAGAACAATACTGATATCTGGAAGCCCCGGGTTTCACAGAGCCGCTGCTGAAACCCGACGTTCCTTTGGTCGTGAGGATAGCCTGTGCAATGAAATCCTAGACCCCTACGGGCGCGGCAAGTCACCCGCCAAAACCTGAAGCGAGGCAGCCCCCTTCAGCAACGTGAATGGACCACCCAGCACTTCACGGAATCTGGTAACTCGGGCACCCCTCCTGGGTCAACCTGTACCCCCTACGAGTGCGGCGAATAGCCCGCCAATCCTGGAGTGAAGCCCCCTCCGTCCCAATGCCATGAGATGCGGGCTTGTTGTCCTCCAGAACCCGGCTATCCGTGCACCCCACCGCGGGGCAATCCTAGTACAGAAAGTAAAATATACATACACCGGGTACATCGACCGCAACCAGGTCGTGCCCCAAAATAATAATACAAACAGGCAGTGACGGCAGTCCACATGTCGGACGCTCGCCCCGCAATATCAAATGTACATATAAAACAAAACAGTACTAGCATTGCATCCAGGCTATCCCCCACGACCGATCCGCAACAACACAGCATAAACACTGAACATCAACGTGAAAATCACGTTCGCAAATCTGTCTAACCGGGCTATAGCAGTTAGACAGGATTTACCGATCAAGTGATATTCACGGTCGCAGATATAATGTAAATACTGTGAAATAATGTGTTTAAAATATCCAATCGATCAAAAATTAACAAGTGGGCCCCCAAGTAATACTGTAGCACTCACAGAAATTCTGGGCCCAATATTAATATTCCAAAACCCCAAAAATTAGCCCAGAAGCCCACTGGAAAAATATGATACAGTGAAGACACCAATGCGCGGCGGAACCGCGGCCCAATGAAGACACCAATGCGCGGCGGAACCGCGGCCCAAGGGGGGTTTGGCCGCGGTTCCGCGCTTGAGTGATCGACTGACTGTGTCGGATTTTTTCAGTAGTCTTAGAATTTCCAGTACATTAGTTTTTTACAACCTGAAAAATTTTTAGAGCCCGGAAAAAATCGACAGAAAACTGATGCACACGAAATGGGGTTTTTGGGATTTTGTTCGATCGGAAATGTAAAACACACTAGAACAAGCTAGGCAAGGTTAATGGCGTGGCTCTGATACCATGTTGCGCCACGGCAGCGCCCCGGCCGTCAATCCGAGGCCAAAATGCGGAATCAAAATTTTTCTTAACTTTAAACTGGCGCTACCGCGGACAATATACCCGGATCGTAACCATTAACCGATACTAGCTAAAAAGAGAAAGGGTGAGAGATATACCGAGTGATCCGAGTCCTCCGGTCTTCTCGTCATCGTCCCGATCTCCCGCGGAAACTCCGGTCGTCGCATCCTTGCCGGAAGGGCACCACATCGTCTGTATCTTTTACGGGCTCCCACCTCAATACCGAGGCAACTCGGGCACGAAGCTGGCAAGTCGACGTGCCCAAGATGTGCTGTAGAATGTAGTGTAGATGATGCTTGTCTCTTTGGGGTTATGTTGCCTTGATGGTGGAATAAGGTTAAGGAAAAATGGTGCTTTCATTTTTCCCAAAACTAGAAGAATGAGATGAAGAAATGTGTGCTACAACAAAATGGAAATTTTTCTCATTTCCAACCATAGTGGCCGGCCCTTTATACATGTGTGAATGGTGGAGGAAAAATCAAGCATGAAGGGAGGTGATGGTAGGAGAAGAAAAGAGGTGACCACATCCAAACATCAACCATACTTATTACTTCAAACCCATACCCTCTCTTTAATGCAAGTGATGGTGGAAAAGAAAAGATGCCATCATAATCAAAGCATTTGCAAGAAACCCCTCCACTATGTGTTATTTGCAAACTTGCAAATAACCCCCTCCATCGGAAAAGTCCGGCCGGGAAAGAACAAAGGAAAACCGGCCGGAACGGAATGCAAACTGGCAACTCCAGAAAACTGGTCCCGTAATAAATTACAGGAAAACCCCGATACTGTGCATACACACCCGCATCTGTATTCCGTCCGGATACAAATGCAAAGAGACAAAATCTACACTGTACTATACTAGAATCCGGCTTAAACCAAAGCCGGCTAATAATATCCGTCCGATCCTGATCCGTGCAATACCGCACGTATCTGATCGAACCCTGCCATATATCTATACGGCCTCTAGTACAAACCGTCCGATCCTGACCCGTGCAATACCGCACGTATCTGATCCGACCCTGCCATATCTCCATACGGCCTCTACAGCGTTTCGCCCGAAAGCTTGAGTAACTGAAAGTGTGGTGGACTCTAAAGACTCGTCAATACTATGGTTGTGGATTTAACCACCAGCACGTCAGAGGTATAAGCCAATACGTGACGGGCCACCAGCTATTGACCAAAAGGGACGTCGATGAGCGAACTCATCCTGACACCCTACTGAGCCTGTCAGTGACAATATCCGTACAGTCCGGTCCGTTCGTCTATGAGCATCGCATGGCGGGCCTAGGGGGTTGGTAAAAGTCAGACCCCCAAAGGCGGTACAAGTCGTGTCGGAGTGAAGCCCAGAACACCCTGAGATACTACTGGAATACCTACCAGTAAATCTCCTGCCTCGGCCGAGGGCTTTGTGTAATGGCTCTCCTAGACACAGCGCGACCTCACCCCCAATACCGGGAGAGACGAACCCCTGCAGATCCGCTCACTGCCTCCATGTGGCTCGGGACTGTACCCAACTAAAACCTGTTTGCACGACTCCTTTGAGCCGTGGTAGGGTAGTAATCAAAGCACAGTGGTAACTCACACGAGACAAATGACGATCTCAGGTCGATGAACTAACCTGTACACATGTCACCTGGGAACTGCTATCTGACATCTGGTATAATCCCAAATAGCAGGTTCCCGGCGAGTCCTGTCCGGTGTACTCATAACCCAATGAGCACCTGTATACATCTTAGGTGAACCAACTGACACCAGTGGCTTGTGAGACCGGCCACCGCCCCTCGTCGGGGTCTCGACTGTATACACTAGTCTACTAATGGAGTATCGATGCCCTGTCTCGAAACTCCTACGACTAAGGACCTTTTAATGATGTGCTTATAGACTACCAGCTCCCACGTATATGATCGCCATCATACTGCTGGTAGTCAAGCAAGAATCCTAGGGGCTCTATCAACGTGTAATAGCGACATGTCAGGTCACCTAAAGCAGTACACGATGATAAAGATAAACCAGATAGCATACTATCATCTCGAGTAAGACTGTCCTACCGGGATAGGTCCTCCCTCAATCATTGCAATCACGTGCCTGTGATCCAATAATTGACTCTGAGGGCACTATCTCCAATACGTGGGTAGGAGGCAAGTAAACGTTCTTGCTCGGCCAGCTTTGGATGCACCGGCACTTTTCGACATTGAAGGAGGTGTACTTGAATGTCATTTATTTTAATTTGCGTTTTAGTGATCCGAGTATCATGCTTTTATCATTTTGGACTTTGAGTTTTGATGATTTAGTTTCATGATGGATGTTTTCGTGCACCATAGCTGCACCTACTGGATATTTTCCTTTGTGCACAGTTGTTGCACTTGATTTATGTCTTATACACCTATTACATTGATTTATGATTTGTGCATATCCGTTGCACTTGATATTGATTTTGTGCATTTGTCACACATATTTATGATTCTATGTATTTCGATACAGTCGATTTGATTTCGTGCATAACGTATGCACTTGACTTGACTTATGCATTCGTTATAATTCATATGTGCTTGTAGTGCATTGATATGGGTTTTGTGCACGCGGTTGCACACGTTCATGATTTTTATACACCTCGGTATACTCGATTTTGATCACATGCATGTTGTATACCACGGATTTCGATCCATACACTCGATGGTGTTTCTATGCGCTTTTGATATATTAACGAGTTTTTGGGCACCTAGTGCACCTGATATTGTTTTCATGCACTCTGTTGCACTAGATGTTTTTGTGCAGACCTGACACGCTTGATTTCGATTCTTGCGCACATTTGGTGCACTGGATGTGATTTTGTGCACACCGGATGCACTTGATCGAGATTTTTCGTGCATGATAGTTGCACTTGATTGAGATTTCCGTGTGTTTTAGATGCACTTGATGTTGTTGTCGTGCACACCCGTTGCACTTGACAGATGCTTTCGTGCACACCCGTTGCACTTAGTTTTTTTCTTCTGTGCACATTCATGGCACTTGTAATTGACTATGATTTCTGTGCACACCAGACGCACGTGATATTTGGATACACTTATTGAGATTGATTTCTTTCTGATCATTATATTTTTATATCTATACCATATGATATGGTGACCGAGCAGGACTGATCTGAGGACAGCACCTGAGTATTTTTGCATCCATCAATATTTACCAAGAGGTTTTCAAAAAGGAGCTATAGTCTTACTATTTCTTACGTGTCCATGAGTGACACGAATTTTTACAAGGAAAACCTTCGAAAATATTTTTCAAAAGGCGGGACGTATATCTTGAGCAAAAAATATATAGACATATATTTATTTCTTTACAAAATGAGCGTCTGCCACTTGTACCGTGAGTTACGCATTGCACGGCAATTTGGAAAGAATTCTGCATGTATTTTCATTCAACTTTTTAGACGGTTTTACAGGAATGCGTACTATATACGTATTACAGTCCTGAGTATGTGATACTCGAATTAAACAGTAGATTAGAACTTGCATTTTCGTCATAACTCCCATGATTGCGTGATGCTTGACAGAGTTTCGATTTTTGAGTTTTGTACTCGCTTTCATGCGCACACGATGCGCTGTGATATTTTTGTGTCTTCCATGTGTTCGAAGCCCTTTGATTTGATGGATTTATTGAAATGTTTTAATATTTGGAAGTTTAAATTTAAATTCAGGGACCAAATTTATTTAAGGAGGGAAGATTGTAACATTTCAGAAATTTAAAATATTATTTTTGGAATTTAAATACTAAAATAATAAATTTCACGAAAACTATACGTGTATGAATTTGGGTTTTCGTAGAATGGTAAAATCATATACCTATATCTTTGGAAAATATTGGAGATTAATATGAATTATTAATTATGAAGGCATTTATTGGATTTGGACATTTTATAAATAATTATACAATTATTTACATGCAAGTTATGTTAAACTTGATTAGCGCATTACTAATTATGCATTAAGCCAAATCCACTTTTATGTAACCATGACTAATGCGCCATGACACATTTCATTGTTGCATGTTTGGTTCCATTTTGTTTGTTGTATTTGGTTTTAAAATGAAAGAGAAGAGAAAAAGAAAAGAAAAGAAAATGAAAGATATTTTTGATGAGAGAAGGAGACAAGATGTGATGGGTTTTATTGGGAAGAGAGAGAGGGGGGTTCCTACAACCATGGAACACTTTTATTCCTCATCCTTCATCTGTTTTCTTCATCTCCTTCCTTCTCATCTTCCTCCACCTCCACTACCACCTTGCAACACTACTCAAACCATCTCAAAACCTCATACCACCTTCACAAAAAACGAACCCAACCTCATCCTACACAATATGGTGAGATCAAGTTAGGATTTTGAGCATCATGAACCACCAAAGAACTTTCTTGAGTTGCTTCCAAGAGGTAAAACCATCACTTTCCTTCAAATTATCAAGTTTCTTAACCTCCTATTTGTGTTTAGAGTTCGATTATGCTAGATTAGTGATCTTGGAAAATTCTAGGATGACTTTTAGTGGATGTTTTGACTTGTGGAGATATAATTGAGGTTTAGTTAGTGATCACAAACCATTTGTAATGAAATTCTGGACAAACTTTATATTTGAAGTCCCAAAACACGAACTTAGATTTTTCCTGACATCGTTTTTTGATGAATTGTGATGATTAAATAGGATTTGGTGTCACTTAAGAGCTCTGAAAAATAAGTCGACAACACAGTGAGATGTACAAATGTGCATGCCACCTAGAGACTACCCTAGAAACCCGAGCCCTCACCCCTTTGTCTAGACCGCAGATTTAATGGTTGTGGCCGCAAATTGTGGCCACATTATGGATGCAAGGTTTGGTTTTTGGTCCATGACTATATTATCTGATATATAGACCTACCCTATATGCAAAATATCCTAATTTACCTAAGCCAAAATCTGAGAGTGTTTTTCTAAGTTGCTGATTTCGGTTTAAGACTTTTGAAAACTTGAGTTTTGGTAATTGAGTTTTGACATGGTCGTTGGACATTCGTACGTCAACGTTGAGGGTTGTTTAGTTGTTCTTGCATGCGTGGGCCATAGGTTCTAACCTATGTGCACTTCGTGTGCCATATCAGTTTTCGGATTTGGTTTTGATCTCATTACGATGTGTATTGATTTGTAGGTACCCTTGTGTGGACTTTCGAGACGACGAAGGAGAGCAAGAAGATCATCGACTTCGGCTAGAGCAAGGATAGCAGGTGAGTAGATATATATCTACGGGGGAAGTCGGGTGGATAGCGTATAGCACCCCCGCAACCATAGTAATGGGAGGACCAAAATGTAGAATATATATATATATATATATATATATATATATATATATATAGAAACTTAAGCTTATGTACTTACGGATAAAATCACAGGGATAAGTACGAGATGACAAGATGAAATGAAGATATGATGAAATAAGATGATATGAGATTGATATATATTTATATATATATGAGAATATAAGATAATATAATGTACGAGACCATAGATCCGTACCTTTGATTTATGATATGTACGATGGATTATACCGGTCATGACCCGGAATTTAGCTCGTGACCGGCACTTAAATCACGCAACGTCTAAAGACGTAACGTAACTCAAGTAAGCCGAAGCCCAGAAATCTAAACCTTTTTGCGGAAAATAGTGGAGGTGACATTTTGAAATAAAGGTATAATGAAAATCAAGTTTTTCTTTAGATACATAATTAATGAAACATGAAAATACAAGTGGATTATACTATAGTTGAAAACATTTTTCGTCTATAAAAATTGAGCAGCACCTCCCTTGTATATTTTGATCCAAAAACCATATATAAGCAATATATATAGGCATCCCCAAGCGGGAGCTAGCTCTTCGCCAAACGGCGGAAACACAACCACGCAAGTAAGCAAGAGATATATACGACGCCCAACGGCGAAGATCAACACAGAAAAAATAATAAAGCAAGACATCAAAAAGAAAAACCTCAATGAAGCAAACATACACCCATCGCTCTAAGTCTCGCAACTCAAGTCTTCTAGTCTATTAATATACAAATTCTAGTTTTTGATTGATGGAGTTTATCTAGATACAACATAATATAAGTACAAGAGTGGGCACGATCTAATATGTGTCCCACCTACCAAAGCAAAACACCCTGGATGAAGCTATATGCCAGCGATACCGCTACTGATCCCAAGCGGTCAAACCTGCAAGAACTGGGGCACAACGGGGGTGAGTTGCCAACTCGTGAGTAGAAAACATCAGCAGGTAGAAATCGAATAAAACAACGATTTCCTAGGTCACACTGTATTATGAAGGTAATACTATGATATCTTAAGTGACCATGTATGCATATACGTCAACAATCGAGTCAATGCAAATGACATATATATAAATAACATCTGAATCATATACCTGCATGCATGTGGATATCATCTACGTGTGTCCATCAACGACACAATCAATATCATGGAACCTGAGTGTCCAACATCGACACTCGAATCATCATGAAAACATGTGCCTGTATGTATGAGGATATCAACCACGTGTGCCCATCAACGACACATCAAAATCATGGAACCTGAGTGTCCAACATCGACACTCGAAACATCATGAAACCCGTGTCCAGCATCGATACGTAAATCCTCATATCTCGGGCTCCGTCAGTCCGGATCGGCCTACAGGCTCCGTCAGTCCGGATCGGCCCATATCTATCTCACAACTCCGGTCGGTATCCTCTGGATAACCTCCGAGCTCAAAACTATCACCGGTAGGTATTGCTCCCCTGCCAAGCTCATCTTCTACATCTTGAGCTTCTTTCCCCGGGGTACCTTACCGGGTCCACCATATACCCGCAGACGGTGCCTCCCACTCCTCGAATCGGGTAAGCTCACAATTCAGAACCGAGAAAACTCATGGTGGACACCTCGAAATATCATATCAAGAGAAACTAGGTTTTTAAAATAATATACCATTTCCTTGAAATATAGCCACGGTTCTCAAATCCAGAGATCTCATAAAAACAGCATCTCAATGCATATAACCATAAGGTATGATATATGCAACATAGGACAGTAATATAAGCATATCATGCAAGCATGTCCTATGATAGTACTGAATAATGAATGTACTTACGGTTATGAATAATATCATGATACAACAGTCTACCGTGCAAGCGGCATGGCAATTACCGATGATGAATGTGTGTGAGCCGGTAAATCTGTGTAAGTATAACATGCGCATCAACGGTAATTGTGCAGTTGTATTAGCAGATGATATCATATGGAAATAAATACCGAAGTGTGGTATGTACATCATGAGGGGCAATATCCTACACAACATGAACAATCAACGGGTATATCTATCTACATATGAACCATACGGTCAGTTTTAAAAGATACGAATCGTAGTTTTGAAAGTGGGGGCTACGGTGTTTTAGGGAAAAGACACCATTTGAAAATCTGTAGCGTCCCTTGAGGTTTCTATTTAAAAGATGCATATGATTCGTCAGTTTGGAAATAAGTATGGTTCAGATGGTATCTTTACATCTGTGATCCTTCCTCATACCATCCGATATGGCAATATCCTTGATCATCATCCTCAAATCACGAGCGCGGATCAATCATCCGGTATAACATATCGGGTACGGTAATCCATCGTACGGTGACATCAAATAGAATAGGGATTATATCGTCCTATTCAACAATAAGGGTATGGATCTATAGTCTCGTATGGCATATTACTCTTTATTCTCATAAATAGATATATATATATATATATATGTACACCTCTGTATCGATCTCATATCATGTCATCTTACATAAACATCATATCTTATTAATCTCACCACAGCTATCTCAATCTCAAGTCGTATCGATCTCGATCTCATATCATACCACTATCAACTCATACTTATCATCTTTCAATTCTATATATCATGCTTCACATCCTCATATCATATCCTCATATATTAATCCGAATCATCATTAGCTATCATATCCGTGAGTTTATACATAGGTTTTCTCCAAACCATAGTTTATATATCACTCATCCATATCAGTGGTTGCGGGGGTGCTATACACCATCTACTCGACTTCCTCCGTAGATATAAATCTACTCACCTGCAAACTCCTTGCTTAGCCGAATTCGAAGTACTTCGTCGTCTCGGAAGTCCATGCAAAGGTACCTACAATCAATACATATCGCAACGTTATTAAAACTAAGTTTCAGAAATCGTAAAACACATAAACAACAACCTAGGAAAACCACTCCCAGATTCTACCCTAAGCCAAACTAGGGGAGTTTGCATATAGGGTTGGTTAAGATATCAGATGAGGAATCCATGGGCCAAAATCCAACACAATACACGAAAATGTGGCCGTAAATTGCGGCCACCATGATTAAATCTGCGGCCAAAACTAAGGTATATGGGCTCGGGTTTCAAATGGTGCTTCTAGGTTTCTTGCTCTTCTCTCTGTCATGGGAACTTATTTTATGGGTCTCTCGGGTCATCCCAGATTACAAAATATCATCAAAATCTGTCGAAATTCCAATGTCGGGCAAATTCTAAGTTCTGGTTTTGGGTTTCTAGTCTTATAGTTTGGTCAGGATGTAACATTTCAGAAAATATAAAATACTATTTTTGGAATTTAATATTTAAATAATATATTTCTCGAAAACTATTCGATTTGCGAATTTGGGGTTTTCGTAAAATGGTATAAATATATACCAATATTTGGGAAATAATTGGAGATTAAAATGATTTATTCATTTAAAAATATATTTATCGGATTTGTGCATATTTAGAATTAATTATATGCAAGTTTAAAATTAAATTTGATTAGCGCACTACTAATTGCGATTAGGCCAAATCCGTGTTTCTACATTTTTCCATGGTTAGTACACCATAACATGTTGTATGTTGTTTCATTAGTATTTGTTGATATTTGGTTTTAAAAAGAAAAAGAGAAAAGGTAAGAAAGAGAATTATTGGAAAGAGAGTGTGAGGCATGGGCTTGTGAGGAGGTGAGAATAAGAGAGTGAGGATAAGAGAGGGGGGGGCTGCCCTTTCATTTTCCCTTCCATTGTTTTCTTCAACCTCATCATCATCTTGCTTCCTCCACCTTCACCTCTATATATCATCTCAATTCCTTCACTAAAACCCTATACTCCCTTCATTAAAAATGATCCCCACCTCTTTACAAACCCAATGGATGCTTCAAAGTTGGATTTTGATCACTTTGAGCAACTCAAGAAAATTCTTGAGTTGCCAAATGAGGTATAATTCTAGACTTTAGTTAAGTTATTGTGTTTAATTTATCCTATTGTTATTTAGAGTTAAATCGATATTGATTAGTGATGTTTGGAAATTCCAAGAGAGGTTTGGGTGATTGTGTAAACTTGTGTTATGTAGTGGCTGTTTACAAGACCTTAGTGTTGATTTTATGGCCTAGAACACTGAATAGAAACTAAAATACGGACTTAGGAATTCCCCCGTATCGGTTTTGTGATATTTTTGGAGGTCTACAGGGAATCTGGAGCAACCCGGGACCTTTATAAAAAAATCAAAAATATACATTAACCTAGTTAGACCAGTAGGAGACCACCACGAGAATACAAGACTCAAATTCCAAGATGAGGCCGGCGGGGGCGGTTACTGTAGCAGTTAGGCCGGCCAAAATTTAGGCATTGGTGTTGGGGTTTTGCCTGTAGCTCACATACCTTATAACATAGCTACTGTATTTTTTGTTTTGTCCCAGATTACCTGAGCAAGAATCTGGGAGTGATTCCCTCAGTTGCCGTATTATGTTTTCCGGTATTTGAAACTTGGTTTTGATATTTGAATTTGGATTTGGTCGTTGGACGTTTGTACGTCAACGATGAGGGTTGTTCGGTTGTTTTTGCATGCGTAGGCTATAGGCTCTAACTTATGAGCGCACCATGTGCCGTATCGGTTTTCCGGACTTGATTTTAATAGCATTGCGACTGTGTATTTATTGTAGGTACCTTCGCATGGATTCCGAGACGACGAAGCATATCGACTATGGCTGAACAAGGAGTTCCGCAGGTGAGTAGATTTATATCTACGGGGAAAGTCGGGCGGATGGCATATAGCACCCCCGTAAATAATGATATGTGATTTATAGTTTAGTGACAAGATATGCCACGACTTAAGGTGATAGTTAATGGTTTTAGTGTGAAATGATATGATAGAAAGGATGTCTCGAATTGATATATGAAGACATGAAATATGAATGTGAATCCCGATATATATATGTAGTTGCAAGAGAATGAATACGAGATTATAGTGGCATGTTATGAGGTCGATAAATACGACATGAGAGTAATAAGATAGATTGTATATGTACGATGACATTGATGTGAGATATTGATATGATGAATATGATGAGTTGGCTTAATATGTCATTATGAATGCGAGGCGATATGAGATAATTGATACCTTGTCGGTCCCATGATATGAGATTGATACGGATGTGACCTGAGATATAGGTATATATATATATATAATTATGTGAATAATGAGTGATATGCCGTACGAGACGGTAGATCCGTACCCTCATTGTTGTATAGGTCGATAGAATCCCTATTATATTTGTTGTCGCTGCACGATAGTTTACCGGATGATTGATCCATACCCTTGACTAGAGGATGACGTACGATGAATTATACCGTACGTAATGTTGTGAGACCGGATGCTGATTGATAGATTCACTGACTCGGATATGTTATAGATGTTTAATCCCGGTTTACACCGCTTAGTTTAGCCCTTACGTAGATGTTAGATTAGATACGTATACCTTATAGCATTTCGCTTACAATGTACTTTATGCTACGCTCATGATATTCTCATTGCATTACATATATCTTGTTCCCCTCCGAACGGCGGCCAAGACAGGGACGCCTTGCCTGAGATTCGGGGCAGATGCTATTTGGTTTTATCCGTCCACCTCTCTAAAGATGCCAAGTTGATTTATGGCACCGTGTATCGGAGGTTTAGACGGATGCGGCTGATGTAGCAGACTTCGTCAGATTCCCCCTCATCTGAGGGGGTTTTGATTGTGGGGACGCTCTTCCCTGCAGGCGCAAGCCCTTGCAGTTAATTACGCTACCGCACCGCGGTAACAACTTTCTCCTTCTCCAGAATTTCACTTCATGTCATGGGTGTTTGTTTTGTTTGTGGTTGCCCGTGGATTGTATACGGAGACTAATTTATGTCGTCACCCGTAAGACATGGATTAGTCCAAATCCATATTTTCTTAGATTTGGGTTTGGGGTTTTGGTTTAATAATACGTTAGCCATATTTGAAGCTAAGATCAACTTAAACGTTTGTTAAGGATACGTTAGTCCAATTTGAGACTAAGATCAACTTAACAGGATCGTTTGGATCCGACAAAAGAGCACTTGGGGGCTCTATTTGTTCCAGTTTAGGGACATAGTGGTCCATTGCCAGTTTAGGGACATGGTGGTCCAACATTCCCATTTCGGGGACGAATGTTAGTTTAAGGACGCATTAGTCCATGAGTTTAAGGACCCCACAGTCCATACTGCCAGTTTAGGGACATGGTGGTCCAACATTCCCATTTTGGGGAAGAATGTTAGTTTAAGGACGCATTAGTCCATGAGTTTAAGGACCCCACCGTCCATACTGCCAGTTTAGGGACATGGTGGTCCAACATTCCCATTTTGGGGACGAATGTTGGTTTAAGGACGCATTAGTCTATGAGTTTAAGGACCCTACAGTCCGTATTTGTGTGGTTGTCAGGACCCGTCACCTCTCTGACGACGTTGAAGGATTACAACGACAAATATCAGAGGAGTTCAGAGATGTACCGTTGAACCGGGTGTAAATTGATTTGAGAGAGCAGTCGTGCTCAGTTCAATTTAATTTGAGGACTTACGGCCAGTATTGGGCTAAGTCCATTTGAAAATGTTCAACATTTTATTTGCATTTGGCCTGCTAGGCCTTTGTTTAGGCTCTGCCCTTTTTTTAAATGATGCACAACATCTAAATTGGTCTGTTAGACCTTTATTTGGGCTCTGCCCCTTTTTAATAATGCATTGCATTTTTATTAGGCCTGTTAGGCCTTTTAATTGGGCTCTGTCCCTTCTTTAATAATGCAAAGCATTTATTATTCTGACAGTGCGCCACGTGGCTTGTCAGGCGCTTTGCGCCAATTGAGGAGCGCAAGGCGCAAATTCACGCGGAGGTGACATGTGTCACGCACTGGTGAGCGCAAGTCTGTTAGTGCAGTGCACTGCGCCAGTGCGCTGCGCCAGTGCACTGCGACACGTGGCGCGCACTGGTGACTTGCGCCAAATCAAGAGAGCAGTTCTCTGTTTTTAGAAGCGCAGGGCGCAGTTGTTCTGGGGTTGACATGTGGCGTGTTCTGGTGACTTGCGCCAACCCAAGAGCGCAAAGGCTCAAATTAATAGTGCAGGGCACTGTTCAAAAGCGCAGAGCGCATCTTAATCTATTTTAGATCAAAGAACAGAATCTTTTTGATTCTAAAGAGGTTCTACCTCAAGTTTTTAAGAACCAATGGTTCATCAAAAGGCAATGCCTTTATATAGATCAACAGATCTGGTAAAGAAGTAAATTACTTCTTTTTTTTATTAATATTTTTTTATTAAAGATCTTGATCTTGTTCTTAGATCATTGATCTTTTTAGAAGAAATTCTTCTTTTCACCGAAGGTTTTACCTTTTTTTTATCTCTCTGAGTTTCTTCTCAAAGTTTTCTTTTTAAGAGCTCTGTATCTCTCTATCTTGATGTCAATGTGTGTATTTTAGACTTGGAGTCTAGGGGCCTTTATATAGGGCCAATTGATTTGTTATGTTGGTTACAGAGATCTTTCTCTGATTGATCTGGGGATATCTCCCCACCGTCGGATCTTTGATCCAAAGGCTCTGCTTTACAGAAGATAATCTTATTGTTTTAAAAAGATCTCTCCGGAATTTTTCTGTTTTAAATGCTGGCACAGCTGGCGCAAGCGCACCTGCGCTTGACACGTGTCGCACAGTGCAGAGCGCAGCGCAACTGTGCTGACACGTGTCGCGCAGCGCAGCGCAACTACGCTGACACGTGTCGCGCAGCACAGAGCGCAGATCATCTGAAGCGTTGCTTCCTTCATTTTTATTTTAAATAGAGCCTTACCCTGATTGGGTGCGCTGTCTTGGGCGCAGCGCTGGCGTGTCAGCTTTTGACACGTGGCGCGCTGTGCGCAGCGCAAGGAATCTGAAGCGTTGCTTCAATTTTTGAATTTTTGAAATTCAAACAGAGTTTTGCTCTGATTGGGGGAAACAAATGCTCCCCTACCGTTGCGCTCACGTGGCGCACACGTGAGTGCAGCGGTGGCAAGATCCTAACCGTTGGATCAACTCAGGAGTTGAAGGGGTGCACAAGCGCCTATAAATAGGACCCTTGGTCCTCAACAGATGATTATCATCTTCAAGATTTTTAATCTCAGAACTTCAGAGCCTTGCTCTTGCTTTTCAAGAACTTTAGAGTTAAAACTCCAGAAAAATCTTAGGTAAAATTTAACTTAACTTAATTTTAATTAATTTTAATTAATAGAGCCTTGCTCTCACAGATCATTTATCTAAAGAAAACCCCTTTGGGGTTTCACCAATAGAGCCTTGCTCTCAAGAATCCATAGATCTATAGAGATCTTGTTTCAGGGTTTTTAACCCATGAACAGAGGTTTGCTCATGGACAAAATATAGATCTTTTTGATCTAAAAATGAAGAACTCTTAAGAGTTTTCATGGATCTTCAAGATCCCAAATTTTTAATTTTAATTTTTTAGGAATTAATTTTCTTTTGATGGATTTTTCCATCATTATTACAGAGCCAGGCTCTTTAAGGAATTTTATTTTCTTGAAACCAGAGTTTGACAAGTGTCACTCTATGACAGAGCTTTGCTCTGAAAGGGGAGATTTTCTCCTTGTCTCAAGGGATTTCTCATTTAATGAGAATATTCTTTTGGGGATCTCCTCATTAATTGACAGTCCCATCCAATGATGGGGCTGTCTTGTTGACTGATGCATTGTCATCCAGATTTTGTGGGTCCACTTTTGGTCCCCTTTCCACTGCATTGCAGTGTGGTACAAATTTTAAAGTACCAAGCGTTGGGCTTTTAAAATTAAATCATGATACTGACGGCTGAATCTCATTTTTCTCTGCAGGCAATCATGTCTGCTGATCTGTCTTTCCCATTTGTTCGCTCAGAGGGAGGATTTCCTGAGGCGCCGGTAGACCGGGAGGTTCTCGCTCTCATTAAGGATCATGACCCTGAGTATAAGAACCTTCACCTGTGGGGTAGGTGGTACAGTGAAATCATCAAAGGTTGCCGAAGCTTCGGTTGCGCGACACCGTCAGAGCCCATCTCGTAGATCCCCTATGCGGATGAACCCCCGGTGAAGTATGCCGTGGAGGTCGTGAACTGGAATACGGAGGATCTTTTCCAGCCTTCGATTGCTGCCATTCCCGTGCAGCCGCCGCCGGCCGTGGATATTCTGGGGCGACGCATATGCCAGGGTGAGGCATGCCCTTGGGGACAACCTTATAATATTGGATTGACCCCTCGACAACCGGCCGGATACTTGCAGTGGGCCAGGTACATCCTATCAGCGAAGAGGACGCATCTGATGAAGATTGGTCTGTACTCTGCCATCTACGTCTCATTGTTCGAGTATCCTGTTCCTCCGACGTGGTGGGTTAAGGCATTCATAGAACAATAATACATCCCCACCCATACCTTCCTTCTATCGGACAGGGAAGTCTACATCTCCTTGGAAGTGTTCGCTGAGATCTCGAGTTTGCCGGTGAGGGGGGAGCATTATGAGGAGCTGCTTCCTCCTGATGAGTATGTCTTCGCCACCAAGCCATTGGTGATGGGCCTAACACCCGAGAATGCTATTCAGCACCAGTTCCCAAGTCTGGTGAAGGTACTGAATATATATGAAGGTCATTATTTGGAATCGGGAGTCCGGGGAGTCGGTTTTGCAGATTTCATCGCCCTCTTTCTTCGACTGGAGATTCTATCGCAGCGGGGTGAAAAGTTCGCCAAGCTCGACGACCCCTTCGGCTTCGGCTTAGATCGTCGACCGGCATTGGAAGACGATCAAAAGGATTTCTATCTCCCTGATGCCGCCATCATGCCCTTATCAGAAATCGTCGTCCCGGGCATTGATGAGGTGACCTTCTTTTTAGGGTTACTGGGATTGTGGCTATGCTGGTTCACGCTCCCCATGTACCCGCGCTATATGAGGCCGTCCGTTTTCTACCAAGCGCATCGGATGGTGGCTGGCATACAGTTGTCGATCGGAATCGCCGGGTTGGCCCACCTATACCATGGACTCAGCGTGGCGGCGGACGCAAATGAACCTGGGGTGCAACCTGCCAATTTCCCGATGCACTTCTTCACCTCATGGATGGAAATGCATGTGCTCGGGGTATTCGGCATTCATAAGACCCCCTCGTTTTTCGAGAAGTGCAGACTCCCAAGAGTCATACGGCTGATTAGCGCTTCGATCGTGAATCCGCCTCCGCGGAAGGCTAGGGGGTTGCTCCTTCGTCCACATCTGGTCGGAGCGAGGATTTCTTTCATGGATAAAGTCGTGACTATCGGCTCAGAAACCTCCAAGGCGGTGGTGGCGCTGCGTGATGGTTTTAAGGACGGGGCTTCTGTATTGAAAGCCCGGGAGATTCTTCACCTATACTCCATTCGACCGGGCTTCCTGGTGTTCATGCAAAACGACATGGCGCTCTTCATGAGGTACAACCCCCATCGGTTCGCCCAACAATCAAGCTATAACAAGGGGGTCCCGCTGGAGGCATTTTTGGAAGAGCCCGCGGCCACCAGGGAGGGGATACGGAATGCGCTGCACCATTTTATGCGGCTGAATACGGGCTCCCACTTCTTTATCAGCGAGCCGAGCTGCGTCCCCCGGGTCCTCCACGTGTACGTTGCTTGGTACGCGCACGCGATGGGTGCCGTCATCCGAGAAGAGAAGCGCATGTTGTTTGATCGTAAGGGTGCGCCTCTCGGCAGCAACCGCAAGGCTCCCTTGAAGCCAAGGACCCCGGTCGTTCCTCCGCTGAAAGATGCTGGAGCTGGGCCACCGCGCCTGCTGAGCCCTCCGTGCGGATTGCCGCCTCATGATACCGTGGACGCGCCCTAAGCACCCCGTGCTCCAGTAGAGACGGTGAACGTAGTTTCGCCCAAGTCTGGCGTGGGCTCGGACATCGGGACCCGCCGTCCCAAGGTGCCTGCGAAGCGTAAGATGATTTTGGCGGCGACCGGGGCCCGCGCGCAAAAAAGGAAGAAGAAGTCCGTTCTTTCTCTGGATGTCGTCCTCGGCTTATAGCCTCAGGCCCCTCTCACCGAAGGCTTAAGCGAATACGGGAGCAACGAGGGTTTCTTGGTAAAGCCAGAAGACACCGACCTAGCGGCCGCCATTGAGGCTTCTGAGCGATCGGCAAGGCTCGAAGCGTGGTTAGGTAAACTTGGTCAATCAGGTAATCACTAATCGTATTCTTTGTCATTTCATCATGTTTTTATCATCGTCTTTGACTAATTCTTTTCTTTTTTAAACAGGCGTCTCTACCGAAGAAGCCATCGCTGCTTCCCTGAAAACCTTCCGGGAGGAAGAGATGAAACGCACTCTATTGGGTGTTGGTATGTCTCGGCTCACTGAGTTTTTTTATTCTCCTTTTTATGGCCAATCTAATCTTTTCTTTGTCTCTTTGCAGGGTTCGTGCAAGCCGATGTGGGGACTCTTCCTGGGCCAGCTACTGAAGTCCCGGCCTCTTTGGGGCTGCCGCGAGAGACCCGACTCGAAAAGCCGATGAGAGATGCCTTGAAGTCTCTGGAGGAAACTCTGAACGCGGACGAAGACGCCTTGATAAAGGAAGCTTCGAAGAGGTCCGTCGTGACGGCCCGGGAGGAGAGGAAGCGCTTGAGGCGTGAGGTGAAGGAGCGCAGAGCTGCTTTGGCCGTGGGAGCGGGCCCAAGCACCGTTCCTCGCGCTGCTACTCCTTCGGAAGAGTCTCCAGTCGCCTTGTCTACTGCTCATAGACAGGCGGTGCGTGCAGTTCGGGAGGCTAACGATCAATCCACCTCAGGTAATGTGTCTTTCAAGACTTTGTTGCAAAAGGTGTACAACTATCGGTTCTCATACATCTTTTCCTGTAGGGCTAAGTCCAACTGAAGGAGCGGTGGAAACCGTCGAGCCTAAGGGGACAGTGGGGGAGGTACTGGCTGAACCCGAGCCGACGGTGGGCGATGTAGCCAGGGTTGCTGGACCCGAGCTAGTGGCTGACGAAACGGTCACGACTACTATGCCTGAGAAGGCCGTCGATGCCGAGACCTAGGTAGCGGCGGATGAGACGGCTGCTACAGCCGGGTCTGGGGCAGCAGCGGATGGAGCGGCTGATACCGACGACCCTATGGCAATGGTGGACGAGACGGCCTCAACCACTAAGCCCGAGGGAGTAGTGGGTGAGATAGGCATGATTCCTGAGGACGAGCTGGCCGCTCTTTCTCAAGAGTCTGGCAATGCTCCGATCATTGCTCTCCCCGCCTACGGTTCTCCGCCGTCTCCTGGCCTCGCGAGCACGACGACGGCTCCCGTAGAGTCTGGCGATGAGGCATCGGGAGGTGGTCTCATGTCAATGGAGGGAGACGCCGCCGTTTCGGCCGGATCATCATCAGGTAAATTTCGGGTTACCGTCCTTCTTTTATTCTGCAACCTTTCCTGACAGGGCTTATCTTGTTTCTGACGCAGGTGCGGCCAGTGTTGATGCCCCATTGCTCGAGGGAGCGCCGTCAGTTACTGCCTTGATGGTGGCTACCTCTCTACCTTCTCTCGCGCCATCGTAAATGTTGGAAGGTATGGATTTATAACCCATTAGTTTTATCTTTCGGCCGCATAATTTATATACTAATGTCGTACTATTGCGTCTTTGCAGGAGTACTTTTTGATCACCTTTACCAGGTGCTGCACCCACACTTCTCCTTCCTGTCGAAGCTTGCTTCCTCCAGTGGCGCCGGTGAGTATAGTTTTCAATTAATACCCTTTATTTTTTCAATAACGGAATTATTTCTGATTCTTCCTTGCCCTGATTGCAGTGTTACAAATCGAAGTAGGAGATGCAAGATCGGTCGCGCCACCGGCCCTCCCGGCTTTGCCGCCTGCTGCAGCTGGTATAGTAAACTCTCCTATTGATGACTTTCTTATATTTCTTGAACCGTCATCTGATCGTGTTTTGTTTTTCAGCTATCGTTCCAATTCCGGCCCCCTTCGAGTCTCACCTCACAATGCCGGCAGGCCCTTTCTTGAGACGTCCATCTTCAAAGGGTGCTGCAATGATTTTGGACATGCTGAGCGGATACGTCGAAGAGCTTGACACGAACGCTCCCCCATCTGCCCAGATTTCGCTGTGGAGGTTAATCCGATGCTGGCGACGCTTGTAAATTTTCATAATGAAGGCGTCGTCGAGTTTTGGGTTAATCACTGCAGGGAAATCGAGGCCCGCCTGCATCAACTGGAGTCTATGCGTCCTGCCCCCGAGATCTTGGCCGCGAGCACTCAACGGGCGGCATGGATCGAGCAGAGCGTTCCTTACTTCCGCCATCTCGAACAAGAAGTTGCTTCAAGGCGTAAGGAGCGCGGCGAGACTTCGAGCAAATCTGCCCAACTGCATGCTCAGGTGGATGCAAACGCTGCACAGCTGAAGGTTATCTTTGAAGGCCTTCTGCGATGCATCTCCGAAGGGTTAACATTGAGGCAGCAGCTTGACGTCGTTGAGCGGGATGCACCAAATCAGGAGGCAGCCCAGCAGGCAGTTGAGGAGCAACTTTTATCCTACCTGCAGCAGCGGGCCCAGGTAGAAGTAGAAGTGGCCGCGGCAGCCGCTTAGGAGGACACGTTGAAGGAAGTGCGAGAGCAGCTCGCGGATTTGTTGAAGACACTTCTTTCTCCATGAACATTTTGTATCATTTGTAATTGTAAATAAAAATGTATTTGTTTCTTTTATTCTTTAACACAATGTATCTTGTACTCAATTAAATTTATGAATAAATGATATACATTCTTTATAATGTCTTGTGTCATTGCTCCGCTTTCTTCTTTCTTTTATTACCAGCATGTTACTTTAGCAAACATGGTCGACAGATGATAGAGCGAGCATTCTGTCTTGGCTTCTTCAAGAGGTAGCGATGGCTAAGGCCGTAGGTTCAGATCTGCTGTCTAAGACTTTTCAACTTTATGAGCCGTGAGGGTCTCATAAAGACTTTTCTCCCTACGGATCGAGAGGATCTCGTAGGTGTATTTTCTCCTTAGGAATCGTGAGGATTCCTAAGTGCGTTTTCTCTTATAAGTCATAAGGATCTTATAAAAGAATTTTCCCTCTTACGAGTCGAGAGGACCCATAAGCGGTTGTTTCCCTCCTTGTCGAGATTCGACTTTGGAGAGTGTGACCCGTGAATAGTGTGCAAGAGTCCATTTTGGATTGACTTGCAGGGTCCCAGTGCTTAGGAAACAGGTTTTTTAATCCCCACTGCCAAGGCTTTATCTCACAAGTCGAGACGATTCGAGAAGTTCTCACGAAGACACTAATTTCCTCACGAGTCGAGACGAATCGAGATGTTCTCGTCAAGGACGCTAATTTTCCTGAATCGAGGTATTTACCAAGGACACTGATTTCCTAGGAGTTGAGACGAATCGAAGTATTCCTGCAAAGACACTGATTTCTCTGCAGGTCGATGAGAATCAAGATGCTCTCGTCAAGGACGCTAATTTCCCTGAGTCAAGGTATTTGCCAAGGACACTGATTTCCTCGGAGTTGAGACGAATCGAGGTATTCCCGTAAAGACACTGATTTCTCTGTGGGTCGACGCGAATCAAGCCGTTCTCATCAAGGATGCTAATTTCCCTGAATCGAGGTATTTACCAAGGACACTGATTTCCCTGGGGTTGAGACGAATCGAGGTATTCCTGCAAAGACACTGATTTCTCTGCGGGTCGACGCGAATCAAGATGCTCTCGTCAAGGACGCTGATTTCCCTAAATCGAGGTATTTGCCAAGGACACTGATTTCCCTGGGGTTGAGACGAATTGAGGTACTCCTGCAAAGACACTGATTTCTCTGCGAGTCGACGCGAATCAAGATGCTCTCGTCAAGGACGCTAATTTCCCTGAGTCAAGGTATTTGCCAAGGACACTGATTTCCTCGGAGTTGAGACGAATCGAGGTATTCCTGCAAAGACACTGATTTCTCTGCGGGTCGACGCGAATCAAGATGTTCTCGTCAAGGATGCTAATTTCCCTGAGTCAAGGTATTTGCCAAGGACACTGATTTCCTCGGAGTTGAGACAAATCGAGGTATTCCAGCAAAGACACTGATTTATCTGTGGGTCGACGCGAATCAAGATGTTCTCGTCAAGGACGCTGATTTCCCTGAATCGAGGTATTTGCCAAGGACACTGATTTCCCTGGGGTTGAGACGAATCGAGGTATTCCTGCAAAGACACCGATTTCTCTGCGGGTCGACGCGAATCAAGATGCTTTCGTCAAGGACGCTGATTTCCCTGAATCGAAGTATTTGCCAAGGACACTGATTTCCCTGGGGTTGAGACGAATCGAGGTATTCTAGCAAAGACACTGATTTCTCTGCGGGTCGACGCAAATCAAGATGCTCTCGTCAAGGACGCTGATTTCCCTGAGTCGAGGTATTTGCCAAGGACACTGATTTCCCTGGAGTTGAGATGAATCGAGGTATTCCTGCAAAGACACTGATTTCTCTGCGGGTCGACGCGAATCAAGATGCTCTCGTCAAGGACGCTAATTTCCCTGAGTCAAGGTATTTGCCAAGGACACTGATTTCCTCGGAGTTGAGACGAATAGAGGTATTCCTGCAAAGACACTGATTTCTTTGCGGGTCGACGCGGATCAAGATGCTCTCGTCAAGGACGCTAATTTCCCTGAGTCAAGGTATTTGCCAAGGACACTGATTTCCTCGGAGTTGAGACGAATCGAGGTATTCCCGCAAAGACACTGATTTCTCTGTGGGTCGACGCAAATCAAGATGTTTTCGTCAAGGATACTGATTTCCCTGAATCGAGGTATTTGCCAAGGACACTGATTTCCCTGGAGTTGAGACGAATCGAGGTTTTCCTGCAAAGACACTGATTTCTCTGCGGGTCGACGCGAATCAATATGCTCTCGTCAAGGACGCTAATTTCCCTGAGTCAAGGTATTTGCCAAGGACACTGATTTCTTCGGAGTTGAGACGAATCGAGGTATTTCCGCAAAGACACTGATTTCTTTATGGGTCGACGCGAATCAAGATGTTCTCGTCAAGGACGCTGATTTCCCTGAATCGAGGTATTTGCCAAGGACACTAATTTCCCTGGGGTTGAGACGAATCGAGGTATTCCTGCAAAGACACTGATTTCTCTGCGGGTCGACGCGAATCAAGATGCTCTCGTCAAGGACGCTGATTTCCCTGAATCGAGGTATTTGCCAAGGACACTGATTTCCCTGGGGTTGAGATGATCTCTGGTAGTCTTTCAGGTTTTATATGAGTTACCATCAAGACCCTGAAGCTAGGAATTTGTCCTTTGCTTCGCTTGCTGTGGTGTGTCCGAATCCTGTTGGAGGAGGGACGCTGTAGTGACATTTTGTCTGTTGTGCAGAGACGAATGTCGAAGTGGTGATCACTCCACGCTGGGGTGAGATGATCTCTGATTGTCTTTCGGGCTTTATATGAGTTGTCGTTAAGACATGGCTCCGTTTTCTGATGGAGCATGGGGAGGGAAGGTATGTTTCCTTCTGTGTTTGCGCCTCTGGATTGTATACAGGGATTGCTGTGATATCGCCTGTATGGCATAAATTTCATTATATATATTTTTTATTTTATTTCTTTCCGCGATGCTCTATCATTTCAGCTTTTATATCGCGAAAGTCGCGATTGCCCAATCATTTCGGCTATTTTTCGCAGTGCCCAATCATTTCGGCTATTTATTTTATTTTCACTCGCTGCTTTTTATTGCGAGTTGCCCAATCATTTCAGCTATTTATTTTATTTTTACTCCCTGCTTTTTATTACGAGCTGCCCAATCATTTCGGCTATTTTGCATGCGTACATTTTTACTTGCTGATTTTTATTGCAAATTACTCCATCTTTTCGGCTATTCCGTATGCATGTGTGGCTTGCTGCCTTTTCGCCGCAAGCTTGGGATTAGACACCGATTTCAGCATCAGCACCGCTACAAATGGGATATTGCCAGGAGCGAATCATCATTTGCCTCTGTCGATGTCGAACAAAGGTGACTTAGCGAACAGGGTTAGGGTCCTGTTGACTAAGGCTTTTGACTTCATGAGCCGTAAGGGTCTCACAAAGGTATTTCTCCCTACAAGTCGTGAGGATCTCGTAGGTGTGTTTTCTCCTTAGGAATCGTGAGGATTGCTAAGTGCATGTTCCCCTGTAAGTCGTAAGGATCTTACAGAAGTGTTTTCTCCTTATAAGTCGAGAGGACTCACAAGTGTTGTTCACCATATGGACATATCCCTAGCCACAGGTGGGACTTGGTTAGGGAAATGTTTATCCGCGCCCGTGGATTGTATACAAGGGTCAGTACTGAGCCACTTGTAGGGCAATATTGAAGATTGTGGGAGTTGCTTAAGAACAGGTTCAGGTCTCTATAACTTAAGACTTTCAAATATTATGAGCCGTGAGGGTCCCATAAGAGAATTCTTCTTACGAGTCGTGAGGATCTCGCAAGTGTAATTTCTCCTTAGGAATCGTGGGGATCCCTAAGTGTGTTGCTTCCTTGTGAGTCGTAAGGATCTCACGCGGGTGGTTTCTCCTTACAAGGTCGAGAGGACCCTGTAAGTGTCTTTTAACGAGATTGCGCCCTTTCAGGTTTTCACAAACACCCGCCGGTAGCCATGTTGTTTTTACTCACGGAGCCCTTTCGGTTTTTCGTCCGTGCCCATTTTGCTTATGAACATACCGTTTTTTTTTGTTTTTTTTTAAACGAGGTTGCGCCCTTTCAGGTTTTCACAAACACTCGCCGGTAGCCCTGCTATTTTTACTCACGGAGCCCTTTCGGGTTTTCATCCGTGCCCATTTTGCTTATGGACATACCGTTTTTATTTATTTTTTATTCCTTTTTTTTTAATCGCATCAGCCTGAGGATGCTGCGGTAGTAGTTTAAAGACGTTTCGGTCATCAGCTAGTTTTAGGACGTGGTGGTCCGTCGTTAGTTTAAAGACATTTCGGTCCGCTGCTGAAGAAGGCCGGTTACTACTTATAGAGTTTGGGCTTAGGAAGATAGCGTGCGGACATAGTCGTCGTCTATCATTGACCTAGGCTGTGACTTATTAAGCATAGTATTTTTTTAGGAAGCGACCGTTTATTGGCCTGAAAGGCCTTTCACCGTGCATATCCATGAGTAGATAGGCTCTATCCTGGTAGACTTGTCTATGATGTACGGGCCTTCATAGTTCGGCTCGAATTTTCCCCGCTTAGCGCGATTGGGGATCATAGGTCTTTTGACCACTAGCACGAGTTCGCCTTGGCGGAATGTCCTCGGCCTTATCAATCTTTCATATGAGCGCGTCATCTTTTCTTTATAAGCTTCCAGATTTTGTTGCGCTATAAGCCGGGTTTCATCAAGGGCATCAAGCTCCTCAAGCCGAAGGTGAGCATTTTCTTCGTCCGTCAGCTCGTAGTGGATTGCCACTAGTAGAGAGGGTAATTCTATTTTGAGAGGGAGTACTGCTTCTGTACCGAATACCAACGCGTACGGCATTGTGTTCGTGGCCGTCTTGAACGTAGTTCGATACGCCCAGAGAGCTTCTTGCAGTCTCTCATGCCAGTCCTTCTTATTTCGGGACACCGTCTTCTTCACGATCTTCGTCAAGGTCTTGTTGAAAGCCTCAGCTAGACCGTTAGCTCGGGGATTATAAACTGAGGAATATCTCAAGTCTATGTTGTGTTGTTGCGTGAAGCAGCTGATCTTGTGGCTTCTGTAGGCTGGCCCGTTATCGGAGATGATCCGTCGCGGAGTTCCAAACCAATAAATGACGTGCGTTTTGAAGAAATGGAGGATATTCTCCGTCTTCACTTCCCTCAACGGTATTGCTTCTGCCTATTTGGAGAAGTATTCAGTCGTCGCCAAGATGAATCGATGTCCCCAGGACGATGCTGGTTCGATGGGGCCGATTACGTCAGTCCCCCACATTTCGAACGGCCAGCTAACCACCGTTGGATGTAGTGGATTTGGATGCTGATGGATGAAGTCCCCATGAATCTGGCATGAGTGGCATTGCTTCACATATTCGAGGCAGTCCTGAATCATCGTGGGCCAGTAGTAGCCCATCCGTTTAATCTTCAACTTAATCTTCGGGCCTACTTGGTGAGAACCGCAGAGTCCGTCGTGAACTTCCTGAGCGACTCTTTTCGCTTTGTCAGGTCCCAGACATCTCAGCCACAGAGAATCAAACGACCTCTTGTACAGAGTATCATTAACGAAGGCGAAAGACAGAGCTCGTTTCATGAGATGATGTCTTGAGGACGCATCTTCAGGCGTTTGACGGGATTTGAAGTAGTCTATAAAGACTTCTCTCTAATCCTCAGCCTTTTCCTGGTCTTTTATTCGCATAGCCATTGGCTCAGTCACTCCCTTTTCTTCGGATGACTCCGGAGATATTTCTGCTGGGGCAAGCACCCGACGGCTTTGTACCACGATTCTGACATCATCGAGGTTCTCATCAACCAGTTCTTTAGCGAGCTTGGCTAACGCGTCCGCTTTGCTGTTTTCCGCACGCGGTATGTTTTCCAAATTGTAGGAAGGAATTTGGGTCAACAGTTGTTGCACCTTTTCGCCGTACTTCACCAACTCTGGTTTGCACGTTTGGTAGTCGCCATTTACTTGACTGACGACCAGTTGAGAATCTCCATATATGAGGAGGTTTTCAATTCCCATGTCAATGGCGATCTCGAGGCCTGCTATCAAAGCTTCGTATTCGACTTCAATGTTCGTCATCGGCTCTGTTAAGGAGAAAGCAAAGCACATTATCCCTCCTTGTGGAGTTACGAAGATGAGGCACACCCCTGATTTGATTATAGGGGTGCTTTGTTTGCGCTTCTTCATGGAAGATGCTCCATCAAAATAGAGTTCCTATCGAGTATCGCCACCGTCGCCTGCATCAAACGCGTGTTCGTCTGGCAATTCGCAATTTAAAGGGGAATCGGCCGGTATCGGATGCTCAGCGAGGAAGTCGGCGATGGCTTGGCCTTTCACTGCCCTGAGAGGCTGGTAGGTTATCGAAAACTCCATTAAGAGCAAGGCCCATTTAGCGAGTCTCCCTGTCAATATGGCCTTCGACATTAAATATTTATGTTTGGGCGGGATATAGAACGTCCGCAGCTCTTCTACACTGTAGGTGTCAAGCGCGTCCAGTTCTTTTTTATGTTTGGGCGGAACTATGGTGACTTGCAGACTTCGCTCTTCATCAGCGAAAGTTTGTATTGAAGGCCAAGCAGAGAATATAGCGTGGACTTCATCTTCCGAATCACTGCCAAAGATCAACAAAGGAGCGGACGGTCCTGGCTTGTTGTGTTGGGTTGGCCCAAAATAGACTATCTCTTCGTCCTCCTCGGTATCGCTCCCGAAGACCGGGATGGTGGTGTTAGCTTTGTTCTCCGGCTTGTGACACCTCTCTGTGTCCTTGAAATCCAGTAAGAAGTATTTTGCATCTTCATATTTGCGGACTTCGTTCACGGAGAAGGGGTTCAGCTCTCCTGTTACGGTATACTCAAGACCATCCTTAAAATATTTCATACACTGATGCTGTGTAGAAGGGATGATGTTGTACTCGTGTAACCAGGGTCGGCCGAGCAAAGCATTATAGCATGTCTTGGCGTCTATGACGTGGAATTTAATGTCCGTGACGAGTAGCCCAAAGCGTAACGTCAGTATCACAGACCCGAGAGTCCGTGACGATTGAGAGTCGAACCCGGAGATGGTGATCTTATCCCGAGCGAGGTGTTGGACGCTCATGCAGATTTTTTTCAACACCCGTACATTGAGGAGATTGACGGAGGACCCATTGTCAACCAAGATTTTGCATATCTTTATATCATGGCAGTATCCTGAGACATAGAGGGGCCGATTGTGTTCGCACATCCCCAGGAGGAGATCTTCATCACCGAAAGTGACATCGGCTGTGTGCACTTCTTCTAACTGATCCTTCATCCTTTCTTCGGCAAGAAAAGCTTGGAATTTCTCTGGCTCATGTAGCGCTTTGATCAATGATTCTCTTGCTTCTTTCGATAGTAAGAGGGCATCGAGAATACTGAGTTGCGAGGGTAACTTCCTCAAGTGTGCCAGAACGTTGTAGTCCACCTTATTTTTCTTTGGCGGGTCCTTGGCGGTTAGCTCTTCCACAACTTGGTCATCTAAGGCGATATCCTCAGAGACCTTTTCCTTTCCCTTATCTTTTTTATTTGAGGGTCCGAGATTCTTCTCGGGTAGCGTACGATTACGCAGCCGGATATTTTCGCAGGCCTTCAGCTCTTCCTCTTTTCCCGAGGTGGACTCTTTAAAGAGAGGGCTAAGAGCCATTTCCTCATCAGAGTCGCTCCCGAATGTGAGAATTTGCATTTCCCCGGCGTTAACCATGCGACAATTTCCGGTAGTTCCTCTAAGCTCCTCGGTCGTACTTTTCCGCTCCCGACGAGTTTTGCGCTTCTCCCGCTTAAAATATTGCCGGTGAACAACATACCCCTGCCACCATTTATTGAAAGTTTTGCACTCTTCGGTGGGGTGCGAAATCTTTCGATGATATAAGAAATAGGAAGGGTGCATTTCTTCTCTGCCGGCAATGTTTCCTTCAGAGGGTGGTAACTTCATCCCCATTGATATGGCTTTAGCAAATCTTTTCCTCGTCTTGAATTTCCTTTTATCCGCAACGGATGTATTTTGATTTGACGGGAGTGTCTCAACTCTTTCGTCTAGTCGCCGGCGCTTGGCCCTTTCAAATATGACCGTCTCGCGTTCCCGATCAGCTTTACTTTTCAAAAGAGCTTCGTTGAGGAATGCATCAATTGTTTCATCTGATGGCCCCAGAAGTTCCGATTTAGGATCTTCCTCCATCTTCTCAGTGCAAGGAGTTTTCTCATCGTTTGTAAACGAGTAGGAGATCATGTAACAACTCCCCACGTAACCTTAGATTCATCCGACGAGCTTTCTCCATCATCTTCCTCCTGAAATACGTGGCCGAGGAACTCTTGGAGCGTGATGGGAGTCCGTGCCTTTTGATTATACTCCTCCAATGCATCAATCTGTTTCTGTAAGTCCGTGTGCTTGTCTCCAGGTTTCACGGGCTTTTTGGATGTTTTCTTCTTTTTCTTTGAAGATTTCGACGACTGGGTACAAGTGCTTGGGCCATCACCACCGATCTTTGGAGTTGGGCACGGCTTCAGCATCCCTTCGATGATCTGGGGTTCGAGCGGGTTCTTCCACCTGATCACCGGGCATGTCTGGAGATCATTCAGCATCCTCTTGGTTTTGGCTGATAGCACAACCTCCCACGGAGCTTCTTCAACAAAGGAGCACATTACCCCCGGCGTATTCACCTTTTTAGGGGTATGAGGTTGCGGCGGGTTCACCTTCCATCTTTCGGATAACGCGAACTTGCCTTGCTGATATTGATCTTCAATCCAGTTTTTGAAGACGTAGCAATCCTCGATCGGATGACCCAATACTCGGTGGTAGGGGCAGTAATTGGGATCATTGACGTCGTTTGGCTGCAACGGACGTCTTGAATCCGGCAGATTGATGAGTCTGTTGCACAATGCCAGCTCGAACAGTCTTCTCGTTTTATCTTGAGGAAACGAGTAAGGACGTCCTAGCCTCTCCTCGAGGGGTACGCGTGGACGCATATTGTTTTGACGGACAACCGGCTTCAAGTTGCTCGGCTGTTGTTGAGCATTGGCGACGACAATCGCTTTTCCTTTCCCCTTCTCATTTCGAGAGTCCGGCTTTGGAGGAGACGGTCTATAGCCCATCTGGTCCATCTGGGCTAGCTTGTCAATCAAGGTCTGGAACGTGGTCGGTTTAAAGAACATCATGAACTGTGAAATAGTTGCATGAGGATCTAAGATGCCCACAAACATGCCTACCGCTGGCGCTTCTTCGATGCGCTGTTCGCACTTCGACCACAAGTTCCGCCATCGGATCACATACTGAATCCAAGTTTTGCCCGGCTTTACTCTTGCATTGATCAAAGCTGTTATTGGAGTACGCTCGCTGGCGCTAGCGAAACGCTGGGTAAACAACAACTCCATTTCAGCGAAAGTTTTAACGGAGTCGTTCGGAAGCTCGGAGTACCATTCAAACGCCGTCTCCGATAAGCTGCCGACGAATTGGCGAAGCAGGAGCTTATCATCGCCGCTGGTGTTGCCACAAAGAGCCCTGAACTGCGCAACATGTTGATGGGGATTGCCTGTCCCCTTGTAGACATGGAACTTTGAGATCGTGTAGCCCGGCGGGTACTTGATCTGATCATACCAGCTCGGATATGGTCGTCCCGTTTTAACGACTTGACCAGCTGCCTCAGTTGCCTGGTGAACTCGTATCTGCTGGGCTATATATTCATCCAGGGCAGCTTTGGAAATTGTCTCCTCCTTGGCTGTTGACAGAGCCGGTGGAGGATTCGACATTTCTCCTCTGTCATCTTCAAGGACGATCGGAGGATCTTCAGCAGGAGGATCTTGCTGGATCATCATACCCACCATGTCCTGGAACAGAAGGGCCATTCATTTTATATTGGCTGCTTGTTCTGCAGCCTCTTTTTCCTTCTTTTCCAGTATCCTGCGAAGGAATTCGGCGTCGGTTTCTTGCTCCTAGCGCTGATCCGAGGATGCTTCTGGGCTTTCTTTTGGCCCAGTGAGTGCAGTCATCGCAGTCATCATTTCTTGGAGCTTCTGCTGTTGCTCCTGAGCTTTAGTCACCGACCGCGTAAGCGGTCTATGACCTGTAGATATACGGCTGTCTTCTTTCCCGAACCCCATGTAGACGGTGTGTACCACAATGCCCCCGGACTTAGGGCGTTTGGGTTCACTGCCTTTGACGTTCGCCGCAGGCGTGGGGATTTTCTCCGGCCTTCTTCTCTTGTGGGCCGTCGAAGTTGAGGGGGCCGTCGCTTTGGGCACCCAGGTGGTCGTCGTCTTCCATTGCTTGACAGGGGGATTTTCTTCCTGCCGGACTTTCGACATCTTATGCTGATGAGAGAAATTCGGATCAATCACCGATTCTCGGACTCGTCGCCAAGTCTTGTAGATCCTGGAAGACAGTCGTTGAGGAGACTGCTCTGGCTCTTCTGGTTTTGCTTCCACGACGGTATCTACCGGTGGAGGAGATCTTTTGAGCACCGCAGTTGGAGAATTTTCTGCGTACCCTGTTCAGCAGCTCAAAGCTGTTCCCGGTAGGAACAGCAGCATTAATTTCCACCGTTGGAGCTGGTGGAGTTAGCCCAGAAGGGGAGTTGCCCCCAGTCTTCCTTATCCGGCGCCAGTGGCGACGTCGGGCGTGACGAGTTATCGGTATTGGTTCAGCGACGGCTGTGTCTTGCACCCTGTTGAGGTGAGGGGCTGTCGCGGGTGTCAGCCTCTTGAAGACTGATGTCCGTTGAGAAGCTGTGTCCAACCGGTCGAAAACAGATTTCTGAACGGGAGCGGGACTGGGAGCAGTCAGCCTTGCGAAGACCGACCCTCTTGCAGGAGAAGCCGCCTCGACGACTTTAGGAGCAGGGATGGAAATCTTCTCTGGGATGGCCACTTCAGGTATTACGTGCTTCTTAGTAGGCCCTTTGGAGCTTGAGCTCAGCCTGGTGAAGACCGAGGAGTTAGACGACCCGTTGAGAGAGGCCGTGGGAGTAGCAAGTCGATCGAAGACCGACTTCTTTGAAGCTTCGGGTACGGGCACTGGGATAGTGAAGCTTGCTGGCGGGAGCATGGTCCCGAAAAATAGTCCAGTCGTAGCCTTGGTGATTTGTTCCACCGGCATCCTGAATAGTGATGCCGCCTGAAGCCCATAGGCTAAACCTCCAGGTGAGGCGGAGCGTCGGTTGCATTTGCATTTGGAGCATTTCGAGCAGTTGGATGCCATTGCTGTTTGATTTCTACGCCAAGCAAGAGACCAAATCTTAGTAACTTGAAACCCGAGGGCAACCATTAACAAATCGCGATTCGTTCGTGAATACGACACACGAAGTGTGGAGTGGAAAGAGGAAAATATCCCACCGGGCATGCCAGAATCTGTTCCCCTCCGAACGGCGGCCAAGACACGGACGTCTTGCCTGAGATTCGGGGCAGATTCTATTTGGTTTTATCCGTCCACCTCTTCGAAGATGCCAAGTTGATTTATGGCACCGTGTATCGGAGGTTTAGACGGATGCGGCTGATGTAGCAGACTTCGTCAGATTCCCCCTTATCTGAGGGGTTTTTGATTGTGGGGACACTCTTCCCTGCAGGCGCAAGCCCCTGCAGTTAATTACGCTACCGCATCGCGGTAACAACTTTCTCCTTCTCCAGAATTTCACTTCGTGTCGTGGGTGTTTGTTTTGTTTGTGGTTGCCCGTGGATTGTATATGGAGACTAATTTATGTCGTCGCCCGTAGGACGTGGATTAGTCCAAATCCGTATTTTCTTAGATTTGGGTTTGGGATTTTGGTTTAAGGATACGTTAGCCATATTTGAGTCTAAGATCAACTTAAACGTTTGTTAAGGATACGGTAGTCCAATTTGAGACTAAGATCAACTTAACGGGATCGTTTGGATCCGACAAATGAGCACTTGGGGGCTCTATTTGTTCCAGTTTAGGGACATAGTGGTCCATTGCCAGTTTAGGGACATGGTGGTCCAACATTCCCATTTCGGGGACGAATGTTAGTTTAAGGACGCATTAGTCCATGAGTTTAAAGACCTCATAGTCCATACTGACAGTTTAGGAACATGGTGGTCCAACATTCCCATTTTGGGGAAGAATGTTGGTTTAAGGACGCATTAGTCCATGAGTTAAAGGACCCCACAGTCCATACTGCCAGTTTAGGGACATGGTGGTCCAACATTCCCATTTTGGGGATGAATGTTGGTTTACGGACGCATTAGTCCATGAGTTTAAGGACCCCACAGTCCTTATTATGTGTGGTTGTCGGGACCCGTCACCTCTCTGACGATGTTGAAGGATTACAACGACAAATATCAGAGGAGTTCAGAGATGTACCCTTGAACCGGGTGTAAATTGATTTGAGAGAGCAGTCGTGCTCAGTTCAATTTAATTTGAGGACTTACGGCCAGTATTGGGCTAAGTCCATTTGAAAATGTTCGACATTTTATTTGCATTTGGCCTGCTAGGCCTTTGTTTAGGCTCTGTCCCTTTTTTAAATGATGCACAGCATCTAAATTGGTCTGTTAGACCTTTATTTGGGCTCTGCCCCTTTTTAATAATGCATTGCATTTTTATTAGGCCTGTTAGGCCTTTTAATTGGACTCTGTCCCTTCTTTAATAATGCAAAGCATTTATTGTTCTGACAGTGCACCACGTGGCTTGTTAGGCGCTTTGCGCGCAAGGCGCAAATTCATGCGGAGGTGACACGTGTCACGCGCTGGTGAGTGCAAGTCTGTTAGCGCAGTGCGCTGCGCCAGTGCACTGCGCTAGTACGCTGCTGACACGTGGCGCGCACTGGTGACTTGCGCTAAACCAAGATAGCAGTGCTCTGTTTTTAGAAGCGCAGGGCGCAGTTGTTCTGGGGTTAACACGTGGCGTGTTCTGGTGACTTGCGCCAACTCAAGAGCGCAAAGGCTCAAATTAATAGTGCAGGGCACTGTTCAAAAGCGCAGAGCGCATCTTGATCTATTTTAGATCAAAGAACAGAATCTTTTTGATTCTAAAGAGGTTCTACCTCAAGTTTTTAAGAACCAATGGTTCATCAAAATGCAATGCCTTTATATAGATCAACAGATCTGGTAAAGAAGTAAATTACTACTTCTCTTTTTTTATTAATATTTTTTTATTAAAGATCTTGATCTTATTCTTAGATCATTGATCTTTTTAGAAGAAATTCTTCTTTTCACCAAAGGTTTTTACCTTTTTTTATCTCTCTGAGTTTCTTCTCAAAGTTTTCTTTTTAAAAGCTCTGTATCTCTCTATCTTGATGTCAATGTGTGTATTTTAGACTTGGAGTCTAGGGGCTTTTATATAGGGCCAATTGATTTGTTATGTTGGTTACAGAGATCTTTCTCTGATTGATCTGGGGATATCTCCCCACCGTCGGATCTTTGATCCAAGGGCTCTGTTTTACAGAAGATAATCTTATTGTTTTAAAAAGATCTCTCCAGAATTTTTCTGTTTTAAATGCTGGCACAGCTGGCGCAAGCGCACCTGTGCTTGACACGTGTCGCGCAGCGCAGAGCGCAGCGCAGCTGCGCTGACACGTGTCGCGCAGCGCAGAGCGCAGATCATCTGAAGCGTTGCTTCCTTCATTTTTATTTTAAATAGAGCCTTGCTCTGATTGGGTGCGCTGTCTTGGACGCAGCGCTGGTGTGTCAGCTTTTGACACATGGCGCGCTGCGCGCAGCGCAAGGAATCTGAAGCGTTGCTTCAATTTTTGAATTTTTGAAATTCAAACAGAGCTTTGCTCTGATTGGGGGAAACATACCTGTGCCAGTACACCTACATAATTATCGATGATGCATATGTTATACTTACACAGATTGCCGGCTCACACACTTTCATCATCAATAATTGCAATGCCACTTACACAGTAAAATTGCTACATCATGCTATTACTCTAAATTGTTCAATACTGTCACATGACTCGTTGGCATGATATACTTGCTATGCTCACATCACTATACTTTGTCGCATGATATACTGGATATGCTCACATTTCTGTTCTATATTTGCATACATCATGCTTTATGATTATATGCATTGAGATGTTGTTTTCATGAGATTCTAGATTTGAGAACCGTGGTTATATTTCAAAGGAAAGTATGTATTGTTTTAAAAACCCGGTTTCTCTTGATATGATATTTCGAGACGTCCACCATGTGTTTTCTCGGTTATGAGCTATGTGATACCCGATTCGAGGAGCGGTAGGCACCGTCTGTGGGTACATGGTGGACCGGGTAAGGTACCCCAGGGCAAGAAATGATTGTCGTAGGGTAGCCGATGAGCCTGGCAGAGGGAACACTACCTACCGGTGATAGTATTTGAGCTCGGCGGTTATCCGGAGGATACCGACCGGAGTCATGAGATGATATGGGCCGATCCGGACTGACGGAGCCCATGGGTCGATCCGGACTGACGGAGCCCGAGATATAAGGATTTACGTGTCGATACTGGACACGGGTTTCATGATGTTTCGAGTGTCGATGTTGGAAACTCAGGTTCCATGATTTTGATGTGTCGTTGATGGACACACGTTAGTTGATATCCTCATATTTACATGCATATGCTTCATGATGTTTCGAGCGTCGATGTTGGACACTCAGGTTCCATGATGTTGTTGTGTCATTGATGGATACGTGGATAATATCCACATACATACAGGCATTGATTATTGTTGGCATATATGCAGATACGGTCACCCTAGATATCATAGTATTACCGTTATGATATAGTTGACCCAGGAATCGTTGTTTTATTCGATTTCTACCTGCTGATGTTTTCTACTCGCGAGTTGGCAACTCACCCCCGTTGTGCCACAGTTCTTGCAGGTTGACCGCATGGATCAGTAGCGGCATCGCTGGCACACAGGTTGCTTTCGGGTGATTTGCTATGGTAGGTGGGACACCTTGGATCATGCCCACTCTTGTATTATTATTATTCCTTGTATCTAGTTAACTCCATCAATCAGAAACTAATATTTTTATAAGTAGTAAGATTTAGAAAGACTTGTGGTTGCGAGACTTAGAGCGATAGGTTATATGTTCGCTTGGTGGGTTTGATGTCTTCCTTTATTCATTATTCCTTTTGTGTTGATCTTCTCCGTTGGGCGTCGTATACATATATTTCTGACTTGCATGGTTGTGATTCCGCCGATTGGTGAAGAGCCAGCTTCTGCCTGGGGATGCCATTTATATTATCATGTATATGTGGTTTTGGATCAAAATATACAGGGGAGGTGCTGCCCAAATTTTTAAAAGACGAAACATGCTTTTCAACTAGTAAAATCCACTTGCATTTTTCATATTCCATTATCTATGCATTTAAGAAAAACATTTGATTTCATCATACTTTTATTTCAAAACTTCACCTCTTTTATTTTCTTAAAAAGGGTTTAAATTTCTGGCCTTCGGCTTACTTGAATTACGTTATGCCTTTAGACGTTGCGTGATCTAAGTGCCGGTCACGAACTAAGATTTCGGGTCGTGACACAGGAAAACATCACCTGGGTCTTGTAAACACTCATTAAACCTCAATTTACCACTTACAAGTCCAAACATCCACTAAACTTCAACCTAGAAATTTCTAAGATCACTAATCTACACTAAATCGAACTCTAAACAAAACTAGAAAGTTAGGAACTAATTACAAGATGGGAAGTGAAAATTATATCTCATGGGTGCAACTCAAGAAAAACCCAAGATGCCTAAAGTCTTCAAAATCCAAACTTGGACTTGCTATAGGGTGTAAGATGAGGTGGGGATCATTTTTTGTCAAGGTGGGATGGGGTTTTGATGAAAATTTAGGGGTGGTTGCCATGGGGTAGAGGAGGTGAAGGAGGAGGAGAAGAAGATGAAGAAAACGGTGAAGAAATGAAGAAGGAAGAAGAATAGGTGAGGAGTGGAGCCATACCTCCCCTCTCTCTCTCTCACCTAGCCTCACATGGCATGCCTCATGACATCATTATGTCCCCTCTCTCTCTCTTCTCAATCATGGCATCTCTTTTCTTTTCTTTTAAAAAAAACCAACAACACAAATGAAACAACAAACATGCAACAAAATGCAACATGACATTGTACACTAAACATGGAAAATATAAAAATACGGATTTGGCTTAATCATGATTTATAGTGCACTAATCAAGTTTAATTTAAACATGCATGTAATTATTGCATAATTATTTATAAAATGCCCAAATCCAAATAAATACCTTTTTATTAAATAAATCATTTTAATCTCCAAATATTTTCCAAATATTGGTATATACTTATACCATTTTACGAAAACCCCAATTCGTAAATTGACTTGTTTTCGCGAAATATATTATTTTATTATTTAAATTCCAAAAATAATATTTTATATTTTCAGAAATGTTACAATCTTCCTCCCTTAAATAAATTCGGTCCCTGAATTTAAATTAAACCCCCAAATACTAAAACATTTTAATAATCTGCTCAAATCAATAGGACTCTGAAATCACGGAAGACGCAGGAATACCACAGCGCATCATGTGCACATGAAAACGAGTGCGAAACTCAAAATCGAACTCCGTCAAGCGTCACGCAATCATCCGAGTTATAATGGAGATGCAGATCACGAAATCCACTACTGAAATCCAATATACTATAGTCAAAATCATAATACGTATATAGTACGTATCCCTTTAAATTCCTCTAAAAACTGGATAAAACACATGCAAAAATCTTTTCCGAATCGCCGTGCGATGCGTAGCTCATGGCACAAGTGGCGGACAATCATTTGTAAAGTAGTAAATATATACTTATATATGTTTTGCTCAAATTATACGTCCCACCTTTTTGAAATATCCCAGAAGGTTCACCTTATAAAAAAAATTTCGTGTCATTCGCTGACATGTAGGAAATAGAGAGACTATAGCTCCTTTTTGAAAACCTCTTAGTAAACTTTTATGCATGAAAAAGTACTCAGGCACTGTCCTCAGATCAGTCCTGCTCGGCTACTATATAATATAGTACCAACATCAAAATATAATGCTCAAGAGCAAAATCAGCCACAAAAGGCGTATCCAACATCACGTGCGTCGGGTGCGCACGGAAATCAAAGCCAAATACAAGTGCTACAAAGGTGCACAAAAGCTAAACTAAGTGCAATGGGTGTGCACGAAAGCATAAGTCAAGTGCGACGGGTGTGCACGACAACAATATTAAGTGCATCTAGAGTGCACGAAAACCTCAATCCAGTGCAACTATCATGCACGAATAAAATCTCAATCAAGTGTATCTGGTGTGCACAAAATCCTATACCATGCGCCCAATATGCGTGAAATCCAAATCAAGTGTGTCAAGTCCGCACAAAAGATCTATTGCAGTAATTGCACGAAAACATAAATCAGGTGTAACGAATGCACGAAAAAAAACATCAGGTGCACTAGGTGCCCGACTACTCGTCAATGTATCCAAGTGCACCAAAAACAACACCGAGCATGACCAGGTGTATAAAATCATAAACGTGTGCAACTGCGTGCACAAAACACGTGTCAATGCACTGCAAGCACATGGAAGCCATACCGAGTGCATAAATCAAGTCAAGTGCATACAACGTGCACGAAATCAAATCGACTGTAATGAGATACATAGAATCATAATTACGTGCAATCAAATGCACAATCGAAATCAAGTGCAACAACTGTGAACAAATCAAAATATCTAATGTAACGGTGTATAAAACATAAACCCAGTAGGTGCAGCCATGGTGCACGAAAACAAATATCACGAAACTCAATCATCGAAACTCAAATCCAAGCGATAAAAGTATGATACTCGGATCACAAAATGCAAATCACAATAAATGACATTGAGGTACACCTCGTTCAATGTCGATACATGTCGGTGCGCCCAAAGCTGGCCGAGCAAGAACATCCGCTTGCCTCGTGCTCACAGTCGGGCGTCCTCCGTCTCTGGGTCCTTGTTTTCTCTGTGGATCACCGATCTCACAGTTTTTCTGCTCATCGGCCTGGTCAGGTGTGATAACGGAAACAGTTCCGCTTTGGCACTCCGTTGATCCTTTCTTGGCCAATTAACGCGACCACTCGCAAAACAACACGTTACCGACGGCGGCATCTAGCCCTCTGAATACGCGTGATACAACCGATCCTAGTGCAAATCTTCATCGCCGCGGCATCATGGAAGAACCATGCGTAGGTCTCTTCCAATCTCACCTATGCTGAGCTGTACGGAGGTCAGCACTCTTTACTTAATCCTTTTTCTCATATCCGGACGGCTGTGTCCTCAGCACGGCTTTCCTCTAGAATTGGCCGTATCCAACGCCTCTGCATACATTAACTCCTCTGGCATCATCGGGGAGCAACAACAGCTCGTTAACATCTCGCACGAACCTCTTGTTCCATCCGTCTTCATTATCGTCCACTTCGACGTCATTATTGCTATCTTCATATGGCAATTCGTTCTCGGCTACAGTTAATCCGTAGTCTCTCACACGGACTCAAAATTACGAACTCAGGTATCTTCACCACTCTGTTGAAGATATCTAGCCGATAACACGTCCTTAGAAACTCCTCCAATTATCGGAGGAATATGCTTCACTCGTCCATCCTTGATCAACTCACAATGCATCGAGGTGAGGTCCTCTATCCGAAGCTAGTCAACTTACTGATCTCACATCAGGGCATCCAACGAACAATGTCCTCTCTTGATCGACTTACTCTAGATCTGAGTAAGATCTTTCAAACTGGAATTCTTCAACTTAACTATGCCTACGTCGGCACATCCAATCAGATGAATCATCTTCGTCGTTTTATTCGAGATTGACTAGCTACCTTCTGTCACATCTCTGCCTGAAATCTCCAGTGGTTTCAGCTCTAAAAACTTTGCAGGTGACATCCCGTCAACTCTCAACAATCTGCTGGGCCATCTGTCTGCACGGTAGACAACATCGCGACCTCTGAGATAAGCTGTACATCAACAGTCCTCTCAATCTTGTAGCCTCTATCAATGGCCCGATCATCATGTGCAAATCCGAACACTCGCTTCAAACGAGAGATCTCAACACAAACACTATACCTATATGTCCCTATGTCACTAGAAAACAGCATGTTCAGCCCTCGTCCGTGACGAGCTCGCTCTGACCGCATCACTAGCAGCAGCTCTCTCTCTCTCTCTCTCTCTCTCTCTCTCTGCGCTCAACACTCTGGTGACAGGAACCTCAAGCAGATATCGAAGGAATGAAAGAAATCAACAGGTCCAAAGTGGATATATGATCATAGGAAAGAATAGAACCAAGGATCTCAAGTAATGTACATCCTAAGGTCACCTAAGCGGAGCAGCGTGTCGTAAGTATGCTACGGAACATACACACGGTACGTCACTCTACTCAAGCTACCTACTCCATCAATCAAGATCAACCAATGCGACGAAAGTTCGGGTCCAATACCCCCTCAGTCAAGTCTAAGTTCCATAAGGTCAAACCTAAACTTGAACCAAGGTTATACCTAATGCTCTGATACCAATTTTGTCACGACCCGGAATTTAGCTCATGACCGGCACTTAAGTTACGCAACGTCTAAAGGCATAACGTAACTCAAGTAAGCCAAAGCCCAGAAATCTAAACTTTTTTTTGGAAAATAGTGGAGGTGCGGTTTTGAAATAAAGGTATAATGAAAATCAAGTTTTTCTTTAGATGCATAGGTAATGAAACATGAAAATGCAAGTGGATTATACTATAGCTGAAAACATTTTTCATCTTTAAAAATTAGGCAGCACCTCCCTTGTATATTTTGATCCAAAAACCACATACAAGCAATATATATAGGCATCAACAAGCGGGAGCTAGCTCTTCTCCAAATGGAGGAAACACAACCATGCAAGTAAGCAAGAGATATATACGACGCCCAACGGCGAAGATCAACACAGAAAGAATAATAAAGCAAGACATCAAAAAGAAAAATCTCAAAGAAGCGAACATACACCCATCGCTTTAAGTATCGCAACTCAATTCTTCTAGTATATTAATATACAAATTCTAGTTTCTGATTGATGGAGTTTATCCAGATACAACAGAATATAAGTACGAGAGTGGGCACGATCCAATATGTGTCCCACCTACCAAAGCAAAAAACACTATGGATGAAGCTGTATGCCAGCGATACCACTACTGATCCCAAGCTGTCAAACCTGTAAGAACTGGGGCACAACGAGAGTGAGTTGCCAACTCGTGAGTAAAAAACATCAGCAGGTAAAAATCGAATAAAACAACGATTTCCTAGGTCATACTATATCATGAAGGTAATACTATGATATCTTGGGTGACCATGTATGCATATACATAAACAATCGAGTCAATGCAAATGACATATATATAAATAACATCTGAATCATATGCCTGCATGCATGTGGATATCATCCACGTGTGTCCATCAACGACACAATCAATATCATGGAACCTGGTTGTCCAACATCGACACTCGAATCATCATGAAAACATGTGCCTGTATGTATGAGGATATCAACCACGTGTGTTCATCAACGACACATCAAAATCATGGAACCTGAGTGTCCAACATCGACACGTAAATCCTTATATCTCGGGCTCCGTCGGTCCGTATCGGCCTATATCTATCTTACAACTCTAGTTGGTATTCTCCGGATAACCGCCGAGCCCAAAACTATCACCGATGGGTAGTGCTCCCCTGCCAGGATCATCTTCTACATCTCGAGCTTCTTGCCCCGGATACCTTACCGGGTCCACCATGTACCCGCAGACGGTGCCTCCCACTCTTCAAATCAGGTAAGCTCACAACTCAGAACCTAGAAAACTCATAGTGGACACCTCGAAATATCATATCAAGAGAAACCGGGTTTTTATAACAATATACCATTTCCTTGAAATATAGCCACGGTTCTTAAATCCAGAGATCTCATAAAAACAACATCTCAATGCATATAACCATAAGGTACGATGTATGAAATATAGGACAGTAATATGAGTATATCAAGTATATCATGCAAGCATGTCCTATGATAGTACTGAATAATGAATATACTTACGGTTATGAATAATATCATGATACAACAGTTCTACCGTGCAAGTGGCATGGCAATTACCGATGATGAATGTGTGTGAGCCGGTAAATCTGTGTAAGTGTAACATGCGCATCAACGGTAATTGTGCAGGTGTACTAGCAGATGATATCATATGGCAATAAATACCAGAGTGTGGTATGTACATCATGAGGGGCAATATCCTACACAACATGAACAATCAACGGGTATATTTATTTACACATGAACCATACAGTCAGTTTTAAAAGACACGAATCGTAATTTTAAAAGTGGGGGATACGGTGTTTTAAGGAAAAGACGCCATTTGAAAATCCATAGTGTCCCTTGAGGTTTCTATTTAAAAGATGCATACGAATTGTTAGTTTGGAAATAAGTATGGTTCAGGTGGTATCTTTACATCTGTGATCCTTCCTCATACCATCCGATATGGCAATATCCTCGATCATCATCCTCAAATCACGAGCGCGGATCAATCATCCGGTATAACATATCGCGTACGGTAATCCATCGTACGATGACAACAAATAGAATAGGGATTCTATCGTCCTATTCAACAATAAGGGTATGGATCTATAGTCTCGTATGGCATATTACTCTTTATTCTCATAAATATATATATGTACACCTCTGTATCAATCTCATATCATGTCATCTTGCATAAACGTCATATCTTATTAATCTCACCACATCTATCTCGATCTCAAGTCGTATCGATCTCGATCTCATATCATACCACTATCAACTCATACTTGTCCTCTTTCAATTTTATATATCATGCTTCACATCCTCATATCATATCCTCATATATTAATCTGAATCATCCTTAGCTATCATATCCGTGAGTTTATATATAGGTTTTCTCCAAACCATAGTTTATATATCACTCATCCATATCAGTGGTTGCGGGGGTGCTATACGCCATCCACCCGACTTCCCCCGTAGATATAAATCTACTCACCTGCAAACTCTTTGCTTAGTCGAAGTCGATGTACTTCGTCGTCTCGGAAGTCCATACGATGGTACCTACAATCAACACATATCGCAACATTATTAAAACCAAGTCTGAAAACCGATACGGCACACGAAGTGCTCATAGGTTAGAACCTATAGCCTATGCATGCTAACACAATCAATTAACCCTCATCGTTGACGTACAAACATCCAACGACCAAATCCAAATCAAAATATCAAAACCAAGTTCCAAAAATCGTAAAACACGAAAACAGCAACCTAGGAAAACCACTCCCAAATTCTACCCTAGGCCAAACTAGGGGATTTTGAATATAGGGTTGGTCAAGATATCAGATGAGGAATCCATGGGCAAAAATCCAACATAATACACCAAAATGTGGTCGTAAATTGCGGCCACCATGATTAAATCTGTGGCCAAAACTAAGGTATATGGGCTCGGGTTTCAAAGGGTGCTTCTAGGTTGCCTGCTCATCTCTCTGTCATGGAAACTTATTTTATGGGTCTCTCGGGTCATCCCAGATTACAAAACATCATCAAAATCTGTCGAATTTCCAATATCGGGCAAATTCTAAGTTCTGGTTTTGGGTTTCTAGTCTTATAGTTTGGTCAGGAAAATATCACCTAGGTCTTGTAAACACTCATTAAAGCTCAATTTACCACTTACAAGTCCAAACATCCACTAAACTTCAACCTAGAAATTTCTACGACCACTAATCTACACTAAATCGAACTCTAAACTAAACTAGAAAGTTAGGAACTAATTACAAAATGGGAAGTGGAAATTATACCTCATGGGAGCAACTCAAGAAAAACCCTAGATACCCAATGTCTTCAAAATCCAAACTTGGACTTGCTATGGGGTGTAAGATGAGGTGGGGAACATTTTTTGTGAAGGTGGGATGGGGTTTTGATGAAGATTTGGGGGTGGTTGCCATGGGATAGATGACGTGAAGGAGGAGGAGAAGAAGATGAAGAAAATGGTGAAGAAATGAAGAAGGGAGAAGAATGGGTGAGGGGTGGAGCCATACCCTTTCTCTCTCTCACCTACCCTCACATGGCATGCCTTATGACATCATTATGTCCCATATCTCTCTTCTCAATCATGGCATCTCTTTTCTTTTCTTTTAAAAAAAAAAACCTACACAAATGAAACAACCAACATGCAACAAAATGCAACATGACATGGTGCACTAGCCATGGAAAATATAAAAATATAGATTTGGCTTAATCGTGATTAGTAGTGCACTAATCATTTAATTTAAACATACTAGCCATGGAAAATATAAAAATACGGATTTGGTTTAATCGTGATTAGTAGTGCACTAATCAAGTTTAATTTAAACATGCATGTAATTATTGCATAATTATTTATTAAATGCCCAAATCCAAATAAATACCTTTTTATTAAATAAATCATTTTAAACTCCAATATTTTCCAAATATTGGTATATACTTATACTATTTTACGAAAACCCTAATTCGTAAATCGACTAGTTTTCGCGAAATATTTTATTTTATTATTTAAATTCCAAAAATAATATTTTATATTTTCTGAAATGTTACAATACCGTACGCGATATTATGTATAGGACGATAGATCCTTATTCTGATTTGATAATACGTACGATGAATTTTACCGTACGTAGTATGATATACCGGATGATTGATCCGCACTCTTGACTCGAGAATGATGTATGATGATTATACCACATTTGATACTATGAGGCTGGATCGCCGACTTATAGATTGTCTTGATTAGGAGAATTATTGCTTCTAAACACCTTGGTGGATAATGGATTACATTTGAACCATACTTATTTCCAAAATTGACGAATCGTATGCACTTTTAAATGATAACCTTAAGGGGCGCTACGGATTTTCAAATGGTGTCTTTTTCTTAAAACCATCATAGCCCCCATTTTCAAAACTACGATTCGTATTATTTAAACTATAATCGTATGGTTCATGTGTAGTTACGTACTTTATACCGTTCATGTTTATGCTGAATTATCTCCTCATGACATACGTACTATGTTCCCGACACTTATCTTTATATGGCTTCGTCTGCTATGACACATGCACCATTACCGATGATGCACATGTTACACATACACAGATTTGTCGGCTCACACACTCATCATCGGTAATTGCCATGCCGCTTACATATTAGAACTGTTATATCGCCGTATTGTTCTTAAACTGTAGAATTATAATTCACTATTCAGTACTGATTACACGACATGCTTACATGATAACACTTGAAATACTTTACAGTACTGTTCTGTGCTTTCATATACTGTACCTTTATGGTTGCATGCATATGAGATTCTGTTTTCATGAGATCTCTGGATTTGAGAACCGCTGATATATTTTAAAAGTCTTATGATTGTTTTAAAAACGATGTTTCTCGTGATATGATTTATGGCGTCCACCATGAGTTTTCTCGGTTCTGAGCTATGAGTATACCCGATTCGAGGAGTGGGGAGGCACCGTCTGCGGGTACATAGTGGACCCGGTGCGGTACCCCGGGGCAAGAAGATTGTATAGAAAGGCGTTGAGATCGGCAGGAGAGCACTACCGACCGTGATAGTTTGGGCTCGGTGGATATCCGGAGGATACCGACCGGAGTCGTGAGATCAGATGGATATGAGGGTCGATCCGATGAGATGGAGCCCGAGATATGAGGATTTACTTGTCGATGCTGGACACGGGTTTTATGATATTTTCGAGTGTCGATGCTGGACACACATGTTTCATAATGATTTGATTTGTCATTGATGGACACACGTTGGATATACACATGCATACATGCATATGATTCAGATGGCTTATCACTATATACTAATACTGGCATGATATCATTATTGTACACATATATATACACGATCACCCTAGATACCATAGTTTTACCTTTATGTTACAGTATGACCTGGGGATCGTTGTACATTCGATTTCTACCTGTTGATATTTTCTACTCATGAGTTGACAACTCACCACCGTTTTGCCATAGTTTTCTTACTGGATCGACCGCTCGGATCAGTAGCGGCTCGCTGGCACACGGTTTGCTTCAGGATGTTTTGCATTGGTAGGTGGGGTACACATTTAGATCGTGACCACCCTTGTACATATTTATTCAGTTGTATCTAGTTAAAAACTCCATCAAGCAGACTATGTATATTTGGCAGCCCTAGACACCAGACTTGTATATTCTTGTGACTTAGAGCGAGATGGGTGTATTGTCTTTTATTTGAGCTGGATGATGTCTTGGTCTTCTTTACTTTCTTTCTGAGACTGATCTTCACCGTGGGGCGTCGTATATATGTATTGTGCGTGGTTATGATTCCGCCAATTGGCGAAGAGCTAGCTCCCGCTTGAGGATGCCTATATTATTTCTTGTATATAGTTTTGGATCAAAATTTACAAGGAAGGTGCTGCCCAAATTTCAAGGACGAAAAGGTTTTCAAAGATAGTATACAAATCATTGCATTTTCATTATACCGACATTTCAAAAACTGCAACTCAATTATTTTCGAAAAAGGTTTAGATTTCTGGGTTTCGGCTTACTTGAATTACGGAGGGGTCCTATAGACTTCACATGATTCTCATACCAGTCACGTGCCAATTCCGAGTCATGACAATATCGCTAGATTAGAATACGATATCACATACTCGTATTTAATCTAGCTCCTGCACATATCTCCATATTGCCCTACTTCGTTTCGCTTGAGCAATGAAACCTCTATATGGGATTCTAAAGATTTGTCAATACGCCAGCAGTAGGTAATGATCACATCAGATACCCACAAGCCGTCAGCAGTACTAGCTGGACGTAACAGCTACCCAGGTATTGAACGAATAGAAGATCAATAAGCAAACTTGTCCAAAATCCCGTAAAGTTTATAAGCAACACTTACCATACAGTCTGATCTCTTCATCTGATATGTCGCATATTGAGTCTTGGGAGTGGAATCGTCAGACCCCACTAACTCGATAAGTCATGCCGATGTGTGGCCTATAACCTTTCGAGAAACTACTGATAACACTTACCAGTAAATATCATCAGCCCTGGCCAGAGACTTGCTGTTATAGCCAATCGAGTATAGCGCGACATCAACTCCCAATACCGGGAGAGACGAAACCCCTCCTATCGCTCACTGCCTCCATATGACTCGGGACTGTACCCAAAATCCACCTGTTTGCACAACTCCTTTGAGCCATGGTAGGAAGGAAATCAAAGCACAGTGGGAACCACACAAGACACTATGACGCTCTCGGGTCTACAGACTAACCTGTACAAGTGTCACCAGAGAACTGCTATCTGACGATAGGTATGGTACCATCTAGGAGTTCTCGGTGAGTCATGTTCGGTGTACCCATTCTCTAATGAGCACCTGTGTACAATCTTTGATGTCAAACACCAATGATTATAGGATCAACCATCGCCCCATATAGGGTCAAGAAATGTATATACTAGTCTACTCTGGAATATCGATGTCTTGTCTCGATATTCCCTCGACTAAGACTGTTAAAGGATGTGCTTGCGGACTACATAAGCCCCACTAGTATGATCTGCATCATAGTCCTGGTAGTCAAGCCAACATCCTAAGGGCTTTATCAACATGTATCGATGAGATAGTAAACTAAAACAAGTGTACATGTTAAGATAAAGAGCAACCAGATAGCATACTATCATGTCGAGCAAGAAAGTCCTCTATATATATGTCCAAGCATCCACTATAATATACAATAACGGCCTTTAGCGTAATGAACTTGATATTGTTGTAGAATCTAGTGATTTGAAAAGGAGTGGTTTAAGCTCCGCTTTAAAATCGAGTATTTTTCAAAACAAACCGAGTGGATTGTAGTATATGCTAGTTTTGCTAAAGAGGTCATTCCCGGTGAAGGGATCTAGACTCTTTCCTCATCGAATGAGGTGCTGGATACTCATAATGGAATACCGCTATGCAAAGCAATAACTGGAGCTACCTTTTTGAAAAATTTGATTCTTCAACATCTTTTAGGTTTCTTTTCTTTTCATTAATCTCATTAATGACGTCCCATCATTTATGTTTCCTAAACATCACATAAGAAACGAAAATAAAACACACATACATGTCATCCGCGTTTGCCATAGGGACCCAGGTCATCACCATAAGGTTACTTAACTTACGGCAGGGCAGGGTCAGGACTAGCGCGGATGCAAAACATATATAGTGTCTACTAGTATATCATATATATAAGTAGCATTCGTCTCATGAAGTTATATGATCACATCATATCACAGAAACATCAAAAGCAGATATATGAAATATAGGATATACTAAGAGGTCCGTGTTTTAGATTAAGCCAGTAATGAAAAACACGGATTCCACGGTCATGATGAATAGCCAAGCCCACACCCCTAGACCCTTACGAGAGCGGCAAGCAGCCCTGCCAATCCTAGAGTTAGGCGACCGGTCTCGACTCCTCGAGATGGCCTCCCACTGGACTCTAGAATCCGGTTACTTATGCTCTCCATCTTGGGTCTATCCTAATATGGAAAAGTAAATAATATACATCAAATGGAGACAGAAACCTAAACCCGGAAGTGTCCTAATAAAAGAATATTACATACAAATATTTACGTGAATGAAAATTGAAAAACTCTCATCTCACGCAAAACCCCCGGCTATTCAATTACGACGATCCAATATAATATATCAATAGCAACACAATAACATCACATGTCATCAACGTAAGTAAATATGCGTATCCCTAATGTCGTTGACGTATAGCAACGAGATCGGGGATACTGTAACATATTACACTTACTGTCGCTGAAAAAAATGAAAACTACAATAATTAAAATCCGCATCATCTTTAGACATCATAAACTCGGATTATCACATATTCCGAATTTCATGTCTAACCTATAAATCTTGCATTTAAGTCTCAAATTTGAAAACTCATTTCAAAAATTAAGTCGGAGAATTCAACAAGATTCCCGATTATAAGATCGAATGCTCGTCAGGAACTTTAGTAGATGACCGCACCCCCGAGGCCGTCAAAGAAGTGCACTTGGGCGGAACACCGTCGCCGTGAGCACCCGAGTAAATGCTTTTAGCCATGGGGGTTCTCCTATAGTCACTTGGTCGGGGCTGTCTACTAGTGTCTTCCGACGAGTATTCGCGTACAATATGAGATTGCGACGGAGTTTTGAACTGAATCGAAACTCCATGGCAATCCATCATTTGAGACTAAAATGCGAGATTTACATATCGTTAACTAGTTTTCGCAAAACTAATCAATGTGGATTCCAAAAACTGTATCACATATCCAAAACTATCTAGATGATGTTAAACATTTCGATCGATATTTCAAACATCACCAATTCACAGAGACCTCAACAACTTGAGTCTTACCAAAAATACCCAAAAAGTCCAAAATGTCAAGGTAAAGCAGCACATGAAAAACAAGCTCGTAATACCACACTTTAGCAGCGGAACCGCGACCAATATAGGGTATAGGTGGCGGTTCCGTGGTCAAGTTATGGCCTTAAGTGTACGTATTTCATGAGCCTTCATATAAAAGCCTGCACGATTTTCTGAGAATTTTTAACTGTGAAAATCTCGACTTTTGAAAAATTGGACAGAAACTACAAATTTCGAGTTCTCAAACATCGATCGAACACTTTAACGTTATCTAGACTTTGCCTAAGTCTCTAGCTTGGCTCTGATACCATGAAAGTATATTTTAGCACTTCAGCTAGGTTTCAAGGAGCATCAAGTATGCAATTTTTAAAAATTCTAGAGTGCTAAGTATACCGACCTAAAATCGAACTAGAGAATTAGGGTTTTTAAGTAAAGCAAACAAGTTCTACACTAAGTGAAGAGAGTATACAACCTTTGTAGACCGGTCCTTCACTTCTAAAGCTCCTAGTAATAGTCCCTAGAACTCTTCTTTGACTCTACTTGAAGAAAGGATCGAGCTTGCTTGTTGTCTTCGATGCCGAAGATGATCCACCTTGAAGTCTCTCTCACTCAAACTCACTCTTCACTAATCAAGGTATTAGTGAAGCAAACGATCTAAACTAATGGGCTAGATTAATGTAGGTTGATGAAGTAGGAGATTTGCTCACTAGAAATAATTTTCTCTTTTCTTTTCTCAACTCAAGAAAATTCAAGTGAAGAGAAGAAGAAAGGGTGAACTTGGATGAGTTATGAGGTGGAATGAACTATGTCACCAAGAGATAAGAATGAGATAGAGATGATTAAATATCTAAGAATAAAACTAGAATTAAAGATGTGCCAATAGGGAAGGGAGATGAAAACGAATTCAGAAGACTGAGTCTCAGAGCCTTCCATACCGAGCCCTAGAGTAAGGGTCGGGTCGATGAGTCAGTCGCAGTGGAGTTGTTTGGAGTTTCCTTGGTGGACAATAGAGAGCCAAATCAGACTCGTGAGGTCGGTGGAAAGTGCAGGTCAGCGCTGTGGAGATAGAAAGGCTGATGGATGGATCCTTCCACTGTCGTTGAACCGAGACTGGGCAATTGAGTCATGGCTTCTCAATGCTTCTCCAAGCATCCAAAGCCATGACTCGCTCTTTTTCTTGTCTCATCTTCAAAATATAAATCATTTCTATTTTCTTTTTCTTATGTGTGATTCTCATGTTAGTGATATATGCCCTAGAGGCCATTATTGTATAGTACTGGTTTGTATATTACATTTCGGAAGCTTGGGATATACACAGGTTTTATGACAGTTTGCTCAATATAGTAGTATGCTGCTTGGTTTGTTTCTATCTAAATATGTGTATATGTTTGTATTGATGTATCGCTAATACATATTGATAGAGCCCTTAGGATCTTTTGCTTGACTACCAGCGTTGTGATGGCAATCGGACTAGTGGGGGCCGGGTAGTCTATAAGCACATCCTTATTCTGGTCCCTAGTCATAGGATTATCGAGACAGGGCATCGATACTCCAGAGTAGACTAGTGTATACGCTTCTCTTCCCAGCAGGGGAGATGGTCTGTCCCACAGCCATTTGTACGCCATACTGGAGATAGTATGCAGGTGCTCATTAGGTTATGAGTTACACTGGACGGACTCGTGGGGAACTATTGGTCGGTAATATACCTATAGTTAGGTAAAAGTTCCCAGGTGACATGAGTACAGCATAGTCCGTTGACTTGACACTGCTGCTTCGCCTCGAGTGTGTTCCGACTGTTCTTAGATTACTACCCTACTACGGCTCTATTGAGACGTACAAACAGGTAGTAGTTGGGTGCAGTCCTAAAGCACTTGGAGGCAGTGGCGGTTAGATAGGATTCGTCTCTCCCGGTATTGGGGGTCGATATCGCCCTTTGTTCGGAAAGCCATTACACAAGTCCTTGGCCAGGGCAAGTGAGATTTACTGGTAGGTACTCCAGTAGTTTCTTAGGGTGTTTTGGGCTCTACCCCGGCATGACTTATTATGCTATTAGGGGTCTGACGGCTACCGCCCCTTAGGCCCGATATGCGATACTCTTAGACGAACAGACCGGACTGTACGGAGATTGTCACAGATAGGCTCAGTAGGAGTTCGGATGAGTTATTCTCATCGGCTTTGTTATCGACATATACCTGGGGGCCGTTACGTGCAGCTAGTACCGCTTGAGGCTTGTGGTTAAACCTACTGCCAGCGTAGTTTTGAGTCTTTAGAATCCCACACAGAGGGTTTCCCTGCATCGGGCAAAAGATGTAGAGGTCGTATGGTTTTACGACAGGGTTCAATCATGTGCGTGTACTTATGAACGCATGATGATTCGGACGGACAATACTAGTGGACTTTGGTTTAAGCCGGATCCTAGTATTGTACTGATGGATTGTAGGAGCTGTACGATGGTACGTGCAGGGGTCTGATTAAATACATGTACGGGATACATGGATTTTGATCGGACGGTTAACAATACTAGCCGGCTTAGGATTAAGCGGATTATTAAATCAGGTTTTGATTTAATAATATATATATATATATATATATATTGATATATATATTTTAGTATTATTGTTCACTATTCATTTTCTCTCATTGGTGCTATCCGTATTTTTATATGGATACGCGTATATGTAGCGATACGTATACAGGGTGAAGTATTCCGTATTTATACGGGAATGCTTCTAGAAGAAGAACACCTCATATTTATTTTTCTATTAAAAAAAATAAATGGGAAATGAGGTGGAATGAAGCATAGCTAGATATGTAGAAGAGCATGGCTTTAACATTTAATATTGATTTGATTTGGGTTCACAATTGAACAATGGAGGAAAATGTAAAGCCATTATTTTTCTACACTTGATTTATTTTTCTTCACATGCTATGTTTGCTTCATGCTTCATGTAAGACTTAGCCATTTTCCTCTTCTCCTCCTCCTTTTTCTTGCTCTCTTTTGAGCAAGGGTTATGAGGGAAAAAGTTTAGTGGAAAAATTCCTCCATCACCCAACATCCATCCTTAGCAAGTTTAGATCGTCGGTCGGAGCATTTTCCGGTTTCTCTCGAGTGGATCTTCTTCGGTAAGGGTGGTTGACTTTCAAGTGTGATCCCGGCGGCTATGAGCTTGGAAGGGTCTTCCACAATTAGGTAGACATGCGTCGAGGTTGTAATTTCATACCCTTGTATATTTTAGTTTGCTAGTTTAGGTGTATGGATCGTATCCTGGGTTATGCGTGTTTGGTGCTCACGTAAAATTTTTGTTATCGCTTCCGCCTCGGCCGCGGCTTCCACGACGCGGGAACCGAACTCCAACATGGTATCGGATCCACTCCATAAATCTTAATTATCTTGTTAGCACTAAATTAGAGTTTCGATGGATGGAATTTTCCGATTCACATTTCCAATTTACTGTTTGTTGTTTGAATTTTAAAGTTCAACAAATTGTTTAGGTGGCATTAAAATTATGTGCAGGCAAAACTAGAGACCAGAAAGAAATTTGGCACCTAATTCCAAAATTCGACCACTAAACCGCCGCCAATTGTGCCATTTGTCCGCAGACCAATTTTGGCCACAGTGCCCCAAATTTTTTCTGGTGCTCTAATTCATAGAAATGTGATTTTTGGAATATTTGGTTTTAGTCTAGATTTGTTTGAGTACTGGTTTGTACTTGTGACATTTCAGAAAATATAAAATAATATTTTTGGAATTTAAATAATAAAATAATAAATTTTATGAATATTATGCATGTATGGAAATAAGTTTTAGCAAAATGGTATAATTATATACCTATGTTTTGGAAAATATTTGGAAATTAATATGAATTATTATTTATGAAAGCATTTATTGGTGTGGGATTTTATAAATTATTATACAAGGATTTACATACAAGTTTATGTTAAACGTGATTAGTATTTCATTAAGTGTGTATTAAACCAAGTCATTTTTGTTAAAACCATGTTGATGTGTCATGACATGTAACATTGAGATTTTTTATTTGTGGTGTTATGTTTTGTTTTTAAAAGAAAAGGAATGGAAAAAGAAAAGGAAAAAAAAATGAAATATGAAAAAGGGAGGAGACATGATATGACTAGAATTTATGAGGGGAGAGAGAGAGACATATGGTTGCTACAACCATAGTAGATTTTTCCCCACATGCTTTTCTTCATCTCCTTCCTTCACCTCCACCCCCTCACTACCACCACCAAAACCCTCCCAAAACTTCATCAAAACCTCACATTACCTTCACAAAACTTGTTCCTCATTTCATCCTACACCCCCATGGTGGGATCAAATTTGAGTTTTGAGTACTTAGGACAATCTAGGAATTTTCTTGAGTTGCTCCCTTGAGGTAAAACACTCACCTTTGTTCAAGTATTTAGTTTCTTAACCTCAAGTATTAGTTTAGAGTAAAGAAGTTTAGGTTTTGTGATCTTAGAAAATTCTAGGATGAGGATTAGTGGAAAAAACTTGAAGTTGAGGGTAGTAGAGATGTAGTGAGTGTCTATTTGCCTAGTAGTGATGGTAGCCTTGCTTGAAAGGAGCTTTGAAGTTTCAAACACGAACTTAGAATTTTCCGATATTGGTTTTTGATGAAATGTGGTGTTCAATTACAACCTAGGATGACTCGAGAACTCTGAAAATTTTACAGCAGATACAGTGAGATGTGCAGGCAATTAGGAAGCCACCCCAAAAGCCCGAGCCCCCACTTCCCTTTCTTGGCCGCCAAAATATTCATATTGGCCGCAAATTGCGGCCCAGTACTGGAGTTAGGGTTTGGTTTTGGTCGGTGGCTCAATCTTTAGATAAATAAACCTACCCTATATGCAAAATGTTCTAATTTCACCGTAGGTAGAATCTAGAAGTGTTTTACTAAGTTTCTAATTGCGTTTTATGACTTTTGAAAACTTGGGTTTTGATATTTGAGTTTTGACTCGGTCGCTTGACATTCGTACGTCAACGTCGGGGGTTGTTGTGTCGTTCTTGCATGCGTGGACCATAGGTTCTAACCTATTGTCATGACTCAATTTAGGAACGTGACCGGCACTTAAACCACGTGACGTCAACGGGCGTAACGCAATTTAAGTAAGCCTAAAAACCCAGAAATCTAAACCAAGAGAAGAAGTAAAGTAATAAAAAATTGCTAAAAACACTTGGAAATCCCAAGTAAAAATCTCAGACTTAAATCGTTTTCTTAAAGAATTTGGCAGTACCTCCTTTGTAAACTAGCCCCGAAACGGGTAAAAACACAGAATATAAGTAAAGCATCCCCAAACGGGAGCAAATCACGCCCAAAGGCGGAACACAACCACCACAAGCATATATACGACGCTGTAGCGAAGAAGTAGGCAAAAAGACTGAAAACAACATAAAAAGAGGTAAAGCAACATAAGAAAAGTCGGCTCACACAAGCACGACACCCAGAGTCACATATAAAACAATATTGATCCTCACAAACTCGTCTCTAAGTCAAATACATGAAAGTGGTAGATGGAGAGTACTAGATACAATGAGATATACAATAGATGTATTCGGATAACCGCAAACCCACCTACACCAAACGGCCTCACAGCCAACTGTAGCGGTATCCGCAGAAATAGATACAATAAGGAGCCCTGCCGCGACTACTCTGAGGGTCAAGCTTGCAAATCACTGTGGCACAACGGGGGTGAGTTGCCAACTCATGAATAGTAAATAACATCATACAGATAATCTCAAGTATGCACGAACAACGATAATCTAAAACATGCAATCTGATAGCCTAAGTATGGCAATATGGATATGGAGCAAATCATGATCAAGGTACACCATCAGGGTATTACAACTATATGAAACAATGCATATCAAATAAATCATGAGTGGGGGATAAAACATAATCATCATCAATGAATCATCATCGTGGAAAAACCGGTGTCCATCAACGACGCCCCAAATTCCAATATCTCAAGCGCCGTCACTCTGATCGGCCCTCATATCCGTCAATCTCATGGAACCTGAGTGTCCAACATCGACACTCGAAATATCATGAAAACCTGTGTCCAACATCGACACGTAAATCCATATAACTCGGGCTCCGTCAGTCCGGATCGGCCCATATCCATCTCACGACTCCGATCGGTATCCTCCGGATAACCGTCGAGTCCAAACTATCACCGGTAGGTGGTAGTCTCTCTGCCAGGCTCATCGTCTACTACACAACATACCTTTCTTGCCTCGGGGTACCATACCGGGCCCACCATGAACCCGCAAACGGATCGTCCATCTCCTCGAATCGGGTTTCGAAAACCAATCTTAGAACCGAGAAAACTCATGGTGGACGTATCAAAATATCATATCAAGAGAAACCGAGTTTTCAAAACAATACATACTTTCTTTGAAATATAACCACTGTTCTCAAATCCAGAGATCACATGAAATCAATATCCAAATGCATAAATCCATGAAATACGATGTATGCAATATAGAACAGTAATATGAGCATATCAAGGGAAAACCGTTCTTTTAAATGTATCAAGTTTTTAAGGTTGTCTTGTGGTTCCCAATTTCCCCGAAATCAAATGCAACCTCATATAAAAGTGTATATGTAGCTATAGCAAGGTATGTGTGTATGCATGTATGTATGTACGCATGATGCAATTCATGTGCGCAATAGAATGAGAATCAACGTATATGGTGTGTGTGTCATGGTAATTACCGACGGTGTGTGTGTGGCATACAATTCAGTGCTCGTGCAACATGAACCGTCAGTAATGGTGCAGTGTCCAATAGGTACTAAGTCAATGTACAACGAGTAATGGTATGCAAATGATGCTCATGCACAATTTACGTATATGCATATAAACATGTGGCTATAACACCGAATCTAGCCCTCGACGCTTAACGCCATACGGACGATTCCCCCGTAGATGTTAAATCTACTCACCGATGATCTTGAGCTAGGTTAATCCAACCACCTGTTTTCCTCTCCTCGCAGCGTCCGAAGTCCCCGCCTACAATCCTATTATCACACAATACAATAACGCATAGATTTAGCAAACTACCCAATAATATACGAATACAACGCCAATTAACGAATCGGTTCCCTCAAGCTACAAAGGGTTCGCTTAGCAGCTAAACGCGTGCAGCGGCATCTCAAAATAAATCCATAATTGCAAGCTACCAGAAACACTTAAACTAAGTCGGATTAATCATATCGCACGTTGCCAAAATACTAAAAATTAGCTAAGTGGTCCCAGATTTTCCCACACAAAGAATTAGTGAAAGTTGCAAGTTCCACGAGACTACAAACAACCCCAGAGACCCCACGACCAAGACACGTGACTCCAGTCCCCAATCTGGCCGCAATTTGCGGCCAGAACGAATATATTTGCGGCCAAAGGTGGAGGGGGTGGTCTCAGGTTTTTAGGGTAGCTGCTAGGTCTCCAAACTAGGTCTCTGTAACGGCAACTTCTCAAACAACAACCTGGCTCGATAGCAGATTCACCCGAGACACAAAAATCAACCCAAATACGACATTTGCATAAAACTATAACTTTAGTGTTTAAAACAGCAACTAATAAGCAATACAACATCTATAAAGCCTAAATGATGGTTAGAGATCACTACCTCACCAAACTTGCTTGAAAACCCTAGCTTTCCAAGCTCCAAGTCATCTCAAGAGGCTTAACTTGATTTTGTGAGGGGTTTAATGAGGTTTAGTGAAGACTAGGCTTGGTTTTGTGATGAAACAAGATAGGTTTCAGTTTGAGGAAGGGAAGGAGAAGGAGAACAACAAATGAGAGAGTATGGGTAATGAGGGAAAATGAGGGTATGAGGTTTGGAAATGAGCCATGCCCCTTTCTCTCTCCTCATTAATTGCTCCCATGCTTGCCTCATGCCTTATCATTCTTCATTTGTCAACTCTCTCCCCCCCTTAATTCACCCTTAGTCAAAAGAATAAATGAAATAGCAAAAAATGTAACATGACATATTAAGGAAATGGTCAAGTGTAACATGCTACAAAACAAGATTAACACGTATTAACCCTAGGTTAACATGCACAAGTGTGTGAAAGCTTAAAAAAATAATAATAAAATATTAATTAATTTTTTATAAAATATGTGAAAACTATTTTGGTTAACTTTTCATTAAAAATCCGCATTATCGCTTAATTAACACTAACCGCATTCTAAGGTGTTACATCTATGTATGTTTTGCTTGCCGTATCAGTTTTTAGGAGTTGATTTTGATTTCGATATGATATGCGTTGACATATAGGTACATTGGCGTGAACTTTCGGGATGACGAAGGAGAACAAGGCGTTCATCGATTTCGGCTGGAGCGAGGATAGCAGGTGAGTAGATGTTTATCTACGGGGGAAGTCAGGTGGATGGCATATAGCACCTCCGCAACCATAATACTTGGATATTAGAGATACAGTATATATATAGATATTTTAGATGTGTATACCCAGCTAATAGGGTTCTAGGATACTATAAACAATAGTGGTGTACGTGTAGGAAGGTATATTCCTAGTTCTAGTTTTTCTTTGTCCATGAGTTATATGTATATACGCTTATATATATGTATATGAAGAAGAGGATAATTACAAGATGATATAATGAGATGAGGATATGATCGGATATGATGACACGAGTCAATATGATTTGATATGAGGATACGAGGCGATATATATATGATATGATATGACATGGCATGACACGATACGACATGAGATAATATATATGATGATATGAGATGGGTGATGTACGCGACTATAGATCCGTACTATTGATTGATGATATCGTACGATAGATTATACCGTACGTGATACGATGCGGATGGATCGTCGACATATATATATATATATCGACTCGAGAAATATTGATTAAGATCATTAGGTAGATATTAGGATATATTTATAGCCATATCTATTTTCAAAACTAACGAATCGTTAGGCACTTTTAAATGATAACTTCAAGGAATGCTACGGATTTTCGAATGGTATCTTTTTCTAAAACTGTTAGTTATATGTATGCCCTAGAGGCCATTACTATACATAGGATGTATATTGTAGTGGATGCTGGGACATGTATAGGGAGGACTTTCTTGCTCGACATGATAGTATGCTATCTGGTTGATCTTTACCTTAACGTGTACACTGATTGTCTCTCTGTTACATGTTGGTAAAGCCCTTAGGATGTGTACTTGACTACCTGGACTATGATGCGGATCATACTAGTGGGGACATGGTAGTCCGTAAGTACATCCTTCAAAGTCCCTAGTCGTGGGTGTATCGAGACGGGGCATCGATATACCAGAGTAGACTAGCGTATACCTTCTCGACCCATACAGATGGGCGATGGATGATCCCATATCCATTGGTGTTTGACATCAGAGATGATATACGGGTGCTCAGTAGAGACTGGGTACACTGGACGGACTCGCCAAGAACTTCCAGATGGTATTATACCTTACGTCAGATGGCAGTTCTCTGGTGACACTGGTACAGAGTAGTCTGTTGACCCGAGATCGTCATAGAGTCTTGTGTGGTTCCCACTGTGCTTTGATTTCCATCTTACCACGTCCAAGAGGGCGTGCAAAACGGTGGTTTTTGGGTACAGTCCCGAGTCACATGGAGGCAATGAGCGATAGGAGGGGATTCGTCTCTCCCGGTATAGGGAGTTGATGTTGCGCTGTGTTCGATTGGCTATAACAGGAAATCCCTGGCCAGGGTTGCTGAGATTTACTGGTAAGTGTTACCAGTAGTTTCTCGAATAGTTATAGACCTCATATCGACACGACTTATCGAGCTATTGGGGTCTGACGTTTACCACCCCTAGGCGAGATATGCGACATATCAGACGATCAGACCGGACTGTACGGTAGTGTTACTGGTTGGATTCACTGGAGTGTGAGCGGGCTTGCTCGTCGATCTTCAGATCGCTCAATACCCGGGTGGCCGTTACGTTTAGCAGACCGCTTGCGGCTTGTGGGTGTTTGATATGATCATCACCTGCTGCCGGCGTATTGACGAGTCTTTAGAGTCCTACACAGAGGTTTCCTGGCTCAAGCAAAACGAAATAGGAGCGCATATGAGATATGTGCGGGACCGAGAATAATGCGTGTATGTGATACCGTATTTCATTCTCACGATGAATGTGTCGAATGGTTATATGCGATATAACCTAGTTATCGAATCGAGGGTTGATTCGATAAGCCGATACATTGGATACTAGTCGGTTATATGCGATATGACCGGATCGTTAAATCAAGTGTTGATTTAATGATTTAATGTATAATTATATATTTGATATATTACTTTGCGTTAACTAGTATTGGTTCACTTTAAAAGGATTTTCTCACTTGGTTTGTGCACATTGTATATGTGATATACTTTTGTACACAAGATTGTATCATGTTTGATGATGCATGCTAGTTTGGGTTTGTGTAAAGAATTAAACCATGGTTACTTAAGTGGTTAGGGTTTCATTTCCTTTTCTCATTTATTTATTTCATTTATTCATTTTGAAATAAATAAGCATAAAGAGAAAGAATGGTGGCTTTATTTGTAGTTTAGTTGAAGCTTCATGAAGCTTTGACCAAAGTGATCATTTTGTCTCATGCTTAACCCTAACCACTCTATTTAACCTTGGTTCATTCTCTACACTTAACCATGGTAACTATTATGATAAGAATGAATGCAATTATCTTTTCAAGTTAATTCTTTTATTCTATCATAATATTATCTTCTTCTTCTTCATCTTCAACCTTGAAGAAAGCTTTCTACCAACAATGGTGGAATGTGAGAATGAGTGAGAAATCCAATTCTAATGTGAACCTACTTCCTATTTCTTCATCCTCTACCTCTTGCCAAGTAGTAGAGTGTGTTTCTTTCACAAGTTTTCATGGCTTGGTGAAGGTGGAGCTTGATCTAGCGATGCTTCGACGTAGATCATCTTCGGCACGTCGTCGATGACCTAGCCCGTCCATTCTCCGATGAAGCCGACACTAGAGCCCGGGGTTCGACTTGGACAGCGAGGAGACTTCATTGCGGAGCTATGGAGGTGGAGCACCGGATCTACAAATGTTGTATTTCCGTTTCCTTATAGTTAAGTGTTAACTAGTTATCTTTTCGCCTAGAAATCTAGCCAACGATCCGTACACTAGGGTTTCTCGGCACTGTATTTTTGAAATTGGCATGGTTGATGCCTTGTGAGACCTCCTTGGGGTGCCTAGAAACCCTACAGTGGTATCAGAGCCTAGCTAGAGCCTTAGGCGAAGTCTAGACGGAGTTTGAAGTCCGAACGACCCGAAAACCCAAACCTAAACTTGCTCTCTGTACTTTTTCTAAAATCGTGGATTTTTCCAAATTAAAAATATGCAGAAAACTCAGCAGGGAAATCTAAGAATTACGGCGCAAAAAGTTTTGAATGAACAGTGTAAACGGCGGCGGAACCGCGGCATAAGCCTAGCTTATGCGGCGGTTCCGCGGCAGAATCATGACGTCAGCCCTAACTGTTTGCACAGTAATTCATTGTTTCAGGTGCTGAGTTCTCTGGGTATTTTTAAAATTTATTCAAGAGTTGAATTTTCTGGAGTTGTTTTGGGGATTCGGTGTTTTGATCGGAGTATCAAATTTTGTCTGTGTGGCTTTCCGGATAAATTTTAGAATATGTTAAAAAGTTCGACCGGATATAAATACCCAATTTTTCCCCTGTCGGGAAATTTCCAAGTGTTGGATTTTTCCGTAGTTTGACGACATTCTAAGTAGTGCAAGTAACGCGATGGACCCTCTAGAAGACAACAAACCTTAACTCGATTATGTGACCGTCTTTAACTGCCCTTTGAACCTTCGGGTTTGGGGGAGTACGGCGTGCCACATGTGAGGCGTTGGCTTGACCCTTCTACGGCTGGACCGTTGGTACTGAGGCACGAACTGAATGTTGTTAGACTCATATTTCATGTGTTGATCTGTATCGGGAAAACTTGGGTGTTCGATTGTTCGATCGGAAAGTTTGACATTTTCTATTTATCTGGAATGGGATACAATAATTGGAATTCACAAGTAGTTATGAGATAACTAAATGAATGTTATAAACATAGCAGTTTAGTCTCACTTGATCGGTTGCCACGGAATTTTGATGTGATCAAAAGTCCGTCGCAATCACGTAGCGTACGCGGATACTCGCCGGGTAAACTTAATAGACAGCCTCACTCCATAGCCCGACCAAGTGACTGTAGGAGAACCCCGTCGCCGAAAGCATCCGTCCGGGTGCTCGCGGCAGCGGTGTTCCGCCTTGGTGCACTTCGTCGACGGTATCGGGGGTGCGGCCGTCTACTAAAGTTTGCGACGAGCATTCGATCAGGATGTCGGGAATCCTGTTGAATTACCCGACTTGATATTGAAAAGTGTTTTCGATAATGAGACTAAAATGCGGGGTTTATAATTGTTAGGCATGCGATGTCTAAGTAATTCATTTGGTTAGGCATGCGATGTCTGAGGAGGTTGCGGATTCCAACTGTTGTAGTTTTACACTTTCTTTTCTGTGACCGTAAGTGTAATATGTGATATCGCCGGTTTCGTTGCTATATGTCAACGACAATTGGGATGCGCATATTTACTTACGTTGATAACATGTGATGTTATGTGTTGCTGGATATGTTATATTGGATCGTCGTGATTGAATAGCCGGGGGGTTTTATGTGAGATGAGTGTTTTTTCATTTTCATTCATGTAAAAACTTGTATGTAATATTCTTTTATCGGGGCACTTCCAGGTTGCGGAAGATGTCACCGTTTGTATATTATTTACTTTTCCGCACTAGGATAGACCCAAGGAGGAGGGCACAAGTAACCGTGGTTCTGGAGTCCAGTGGGAGACCAACTCGAGGAGTCGAGTCCGGGTCTCCTAACTCTAGAATTGGTAGGGTTGCTTGCCGCTCTCGTAGGGGTCTAGGGGTGTGGGTTTGGCTATTCATCGCGACCGTGGAATCCGTGTTTTATACTGGCTCGTATTGAAAACACGGACGTCCTAGTATATCCAATATTTCATATGATTCTTCTGCTGCGATATCTGTGATGTGATCATGTGATGTTCTGTGATAGATACAGTATATAGTATATATGATATATTATATAGGCGTTACTTATGTTTTACACCCGCGCTAGCCCTGCCCCGCTCTGCCGTTAGTTACCTAACCTAACGGTGCACGAGGGGACATCGAGGCGAATGTGGATGGCATAAGTGTACGTCGTATTTATCTGTGATGTTTATGCACTTAAATGATGGGACTTCATTAATGTGATTAATGAAATAAAAGAAACCTAAGATGTTGTAGAATCGAATTTCAAAATAAAACAGGTAGCTACAGTTCTTGCTTTGCACAGAGGTATATGAGATATATCCAGCACCTTATTCGATGAGGAAAGGACCGAGATCCCTTCACCGGGAGTGACTCCTTTAGCAATAACTGGCAGATGCTACACATTCGGTTTGTCTTTTGATTGCTTTTAAGAGTTTTTGCTTTGCACAGTGATATATATGATATATCCCGCACCTCATTCCACGAGGAAAGGACCGACGATCCCTTCACCGGGAGTGACTCCTTTAGCAAAACTAGAAAAGCCTAAAAAACACTCCATTTCAAAAATCATTTGATTCTACAACGATATCAAGTTCATTACGCAATAGGTTTTCAGAAAAACCTGTCGTAGCCCTCCGTCATTTCAGATAAGTTGTATATAGTATTCGTGCTGCATTTGTTGGCTTTCGTCAAGGTGCAGTGTGCGGTAGCTATATGCTGCTTATCTGCTAGCATACGATGCGATTGGATTAGGGTAGTCGTGCGGCTTTGTTGGCTTTCGTCAAGGGTCGTGCGGGTGGGTTTAATTCGATCAAGAAATGTACGGGTTGAACTTGACTAGCGGGCTATGGTTTGTTGGCTTTCGTCAAGGTCATAGCACGTTAGGGGCAAAATGTTATCGGGAATTTCAAGTGTTGAAATTTGCAATGAGATTGCATACCTTCTATGAGATAGTTGGATCCCGATACCCGCTGCGAGTAAGAGTTACTCCTGGGAGAGTTTTATACATTACAATTAGCCGATCAAGTAGGTGTCTAGAAAGGTGTTAACGAGGTTACGCCTTTGGGAAAACGAGGTTTACATTAATTAGGTTCGTGCGAAAGCACGGGGGACCTCCCTCAAAGTACCGACACTGGCCTGGCTGAAAGATTGGCGAACTTGTAGTGTGTAATTAATCCCGGCTACTCTTTCCTTTTAGGGTTTGAAGGAAGATTTGATAAAAAGCAGTGGGAGCCATCCTGATTAGATAAAATAATAACCAATCTATTCTTGCAAGAGCGCACGCTGAGTGTTTTCTTCTCTCTCTCTCCTGGTAGCGACCATATCACGCCTTAATCAAGATAATAATACGGATTATTGACCAAACCCGCTTGTTATACTGAGCTGGGGAACGTTGGTCCCGCTCCAACTTATAATTGTTATAAGACAGAGCAGGAAATTGGGGATTACCAGAATTCCCGTGCCGCCCAAACGAAGAGAGTGCATGTTGATGCATCATCTTCGGGTTTGTTCATTATACAGAACTGTTTCTCAGTATCCTTTACGTCCTGGTATATGATACCGGATCAGGATCCCAGATATGTAATCTGTTACATAGGGCTACAGATAGGTAGAGAACTGAGAACGGGTGATAAGTTTCATGAGACAGAAAACGGGGCAAGAGTTGCAGCCAAGTCTGTCGGTCACTGTCACCCTGTATTACCAATACATTGATTCTGAACGAATGTTATTAGATACCGAACCTGATATACCAAATCATATCACTCTCTTTGTTAGAAAAGAAAGGATATAATTTTGTATTGATGGATAATGTTTTGAACATTTCCTATATCAAAAGTTGATCGGTTCAGGCACGTTATCTAAAAGCATTGATGTTCTAAATCAAATTACAGTTCTTAGTATATGGAACACACAGAAGAGGAAGAGTTCAGAAATGAACGGATCCTTCTTCAGGCATTGTAGACTAGGTCATATCAATGCGACCCGACTGGCTGAAGTTACATTTAGATGCATATTTAAATTAGTTTGAATTTACATCTTGTGAAACTCGCCAGTCATGTCACAAAGATAAGATGACCACAGCTCTGTTTATTGGAAACAGAGAAGAGTTAGTAAACTCTTGGGATGATACATGTTGATGTATGTAGGGTCCCCTGTCTACACATGCCAGGACAGGTTCTTTGTACTTCATTACATTCTCTGATAATCTCTCAAGATTCAGACATATGTTCCTGTTGAAACATGAGTCCGAGCCTTTTGAGATATTCACAGAATATAAGTGAGAAGTAGAGAACCAAAATACGGGTATAAGTATTATGTCCTTTGATGAGATCAAGGAGGAGAATACTTGAGCACGGAATTCCAGGACTATTCTAAAGGAGAATGAGATTCTCTCTCAGCATTACTCCTCCGTATACACCATAGCACGATGGTATATCGGGGCGGAGCAATCTCATCCTATATGATAAGGTGTGCTCTATGATGAGTACTACTGAGTTTCCTATTTCCTTTTGGGAGTTATGCACTTGAGAAGCTGCATACCTATTGAATAGGGTTCAAATCAAATCAGTTGCCTACCACTTCATATGTGATATAGAAAGGGAAGAGCCCATATCTTAAGTTAGTTAAGATTTAGGGTTGTCCGGGCTATGTCTAAAAGCATAATCCGGACAAGCTCGAGGCAAGGTCTGTAATGTAGAACTGGAAAGGTTCCAGCTATACAAACTGCAGCTGATGATTTGAAAGAACCAAAGGATTCAATAGTTACCAACGAACCTCAGCCTCTCCGCCGATCTAGTAGGGTTCCTCACCCACCTGAGAGATACTTCGGTTTCTCTATGACAGTGGGAGCGAGGATTGCATCATGAGATGATAACCCAACTAGTTTCGAGCTGGCCATCAGGAGTGTGACTCTGTAAGAATGGCTGGATGCTTAGCGATCTGAGATGGAATCCTTATACACCAACAAAGTATGGACTTTGGTTGCTATATCTGAAGGGTTAAATCCCCATCAGGAGCAAGTATATCTTGAGAAGATTACTTGGTGTAGATGGAAAGGTTGAGACTTTCAAAGCTAGACTTGTTAAAGTTTTTCATCATTGACCAGGCGTGGATAATGATGAAACCTTTTTGCAGTATCTATGCTTAAGTCCATCCAGATTCTAGTTGCCACGGCTACATATCATGACTACGATATCTGGTGGTTGGGTGTCATGACTGCTTTTCTAAATGATATTTTAGAAGAGTGCGTCTATAAGTACACAGCCAGAGTGCCTCGTAGACAGTGGGAGCAGCGGAAACGTGTGCAAGATGCTTTATAGGATAAAGCAGGCATCACGGAGTTAGAACATCTGTTTTGATGGATTAGTCAAAGAAGTTGACATCATCAAAATGGTAGATGAACCTTGTATAAACAAAAAGGTAGTAGGGAGTATGGTGACGATCCTCGTAGAGTACGTGGATGACATACTCTTGATAGGGAAGGAGTTTCCTATGCTACGCTCGATCAATCTCCGCTTATCACAATGATTCTCCAAATAGGATCAAAGTGATACCTACTAAATCCTAGGTTTTGGATCTATGAGATAGATCTAAATGGATGTTAGGATTCTCACTAGTTGTAGTGAGATGGTATCAACCGATCCTGGGGAGAATCACTGGAAGGGTTCCAGGGTGATAAACATGACTGAATGTCAGTCGCAGGCATTGTCTTTACTCTCAGTAAAGGGACGATATGTTGGAAAAGTTCCAAGATAGATACCGTGACATACTAGACGATTAAGGCTGAATACATCGCTACTTAAGATGCTACCAAAGAGGCAGTCTGGATGTATATTTGTTCATAAGATGAACATAGTTCCTCCCATTGTGTGACAATGGCGTTGTGGCTTATGCCAAGGAACGTCCGTCCCATCAGTGATCCAGACATATTCTAAGGCAGTATCACCTGATCATGGAGATGGTTGATCTCCAGGGGATCAAGGACAGGAGAGTAGACTCAGAGGACAATACAGCGGATCCACTCACAAAGGCCTGTTCCCAGAGAGAGACTTTTATGGGATCGTTGAGTATGAGATACTACAACCACTGCTATCAGATGGACCTAATGCAAGTGGGAGATTGTTAGTTATATGTATGCCCTAGAGGCCATTACTATACATAGGATGTATAATTTAGTGGATGCTGGGACATGTATAGGGAGGACTTTCTTGCTCGACATGATAGTATGCTATCTGGTTGATCTTTACCTTAACGTGTACACTGATTGTCTCTCTGTTACATGTTGGTAAAGCCCTTAGGATGTGTACTTGACTACCTGGACTATGATGCGGATCATACTAGTGGGGACATGGTAGTCCGTAAGTACATCCTTCAAAGTCCCTAGTCGTGGGTGTATCGAGACGGGGCATCGATATACCAGAGTAGACTAGCGTATACCTTCTCGACCCATACAGATGGGCGATGGATGATCCCATATCCATTGGTGTTTGACATCAGAGATGATATACGGGTGCTCAGTAGAGACTGGGTACACTGGACGGACTCACCGAGAACTTCCAGATGGTATTATACCTTACGTCAGATGGCAGTTCTCTGGTGACACTGGTACAGAGTAGTCTGTTGACCCGAGATCGTCATAGAGTCTTGTATGGTTCCCACTGTGCTTTGATTTCCATCTTACCACGTCCAAGAGGGCGTGCAAAATGGTGGTTTTTGGGTACAGTCCCGAGTCACATGGAGGCAATGAGCGATAGGAGGGGATTCGTCTCTCCCGGTATAGGGAGTTAATGTTGCGCTGTGTTCGATTGGCTATAACAGGAAATCCCTGGCCAGGGTTGCTGAGATTTACTGGTAAGTGTTACCAGTAGTTTCTCGAATAGTTATAGACCTCATATCGACACGACTTATCGAATGGTTATATGCGATATAACCTAGTTATCGAATCGAGGGTTGATTCGATAAGCCGATACATTGGATACTAGTCGGTTATATGCGATATGACCGGATCGTTAAATCAAGTGTTGATTTAATGATTTAATGCATAATTATATATTTGATATATTACTTTGCGTTAACTAGTATTGGTTCACTTTAAAAGGATTTTCTCACTTGGTTTGTGCACATTGTATATGTGATATACTTTTGTACACAAGATTGTATCATGTTTGATGATGCATGCTAGTTTGGGTTTGTGTAAAGAATTAAACCATGGTTACTTAAGTGGTTAGGGTTTCATTTCCTTTTCTCATTTATTTATTTCATTTATTCATTTTGAAATAAATAAGCATAAAGAGAAAGAATGGTGGCTTTATTTTTAGTTTAGTTGAAGCTTCATGAAGCTTTGACCAAAGTGACCATTTTGTCTCATGCTTAACCCTAACCACTCTATTTAACCTTGGTTCATTCTCTACACTTAACCATGGTAACTATTATGATATGAATGAATGCAATTATCTTTTCAAGTTAATTCTTTTATTCTATCATAATATTATCTTCTTCTTCTTCATCTTCAACCTTGAAGAAAGCTTTCTACCAACAATGGTGGAATGTGAGAATGAGTGAGAAATCCAATTCTAAAGTGAACCCACTTCCTATTTCTTCATCCTCTACCTCTTGCCAAGTAGTAGAGTGTGTTTCCTTCACAAGTTTTCATGGCTTGGTGAAGGTGGAGCTTGATCTAGCGATGCTTCGACGTAGATCATCTTCGGCACGTCGTCGATGACCTAGCCCGTCCATTCTCCGATGAAGCCGACACTAGAGCCCGGGGTTCGACTTGGACAGCGAGGAGACTTCATTGCGGAGCTATGGAGGTGGAGCACTGGATCTACAAAGGTTGTATTTCCGTTTCCTTATAGTTAAGTGTTAACTAGTTATCTTTTCGCCTAGAAATTTAGCCAACGATCCGTACACTAGGGTTTCTCGGCACCGTATTTTTGAAATTGGCATGGTTGATGCCTTGTGAGACCTCCTTGGGGTGCCTAGGAACCCTACAAAAACGTCGTAGCCCTTAATTTCAAAAACAATGATTCGTACTATTTTAACTTTAACTATATGGCTTATACGTGGTTACATATTTTATACTGTTCACGCTACAATATCTTATTTCCGCAGACGCTCGTTCTATTTTCCTTTGCGACATATATATCCTACGCTCTATGTACTTACCTTATTATGACTTTGTCTGCTAAGATGCATGCACTATTACCGATGATACGCATGTTGCACGTACACCTACTCGCTGGCTCACACACATCATCGGTAATTGCCATGCAACTTACACCTTAGAAATTGCTATGTCGCCGTATTGTTTTCTAACTTGTAGAATTATAGTTATTGTTTAGTACTCATTACCGCACATGTTAGTTTAGATATTGCACTTCCTTACCTAGTTACACGACATGCTTATATGAAACACCTGCTACACCTTGCAGTACTATTCTATGCTTGTACTTACTATTCCATTGTGGTTACATGCTTATGAGATTCTGTTTTTGTGAGATTTCTGGATTTGAGAAACCGCAGATATATTTTTAAAGTCTTATGATTGTTTTAAAAACGCGTTTTCTCTTGATATGATATTTCGACTTCCACCATGAGTTTTCTCGATGCTGAGCTATGATGATTACCCGATTCGAGGAGTGAGGAGTCACCGTCTGCGGGAACATGGTGGACCCGGTACGGTACCACGGGGCAAGAAGATCGTATAGAATGGCGTTGAGCCCGGCAGGGGGACACTACTTACCGGTGACAGTACTGGACTCGGCGGATATCCAGATGATACCGACCGGAGTGATATGAGACAGATGCATATGAGGACCGATCTGATGAGACGGTGCCTGAGATATGAGGATTTATGTGTCGGTGTTAGACACGGGTTTTGTGATGATTTCAAGTGTCGATGCTGGGCACTCAGGTTTTATGATGATTTGATGTGTCGTTGATAGACACACGTTGGATTATACACCTATATACATATATATGACACAGATAACTTGGTACTATATAATGATTCAGGAACGACATTGTTATTATTACACATATGTATACACGATCACCCTAGATACCACACGGTACGATATTATTATATTACAGTATGACCTAGGAGATCGTTGTACATTCGATTTCTACCTGCTGATATATTCTACTCAAGAGTTGACAACTCACCCCCGTTGTGCCATAGTTTTCTTGCAGGGTCGACCACTCTGATTCAGTAGCGGCTTGCTAGCACATTGCTCCTTTCTGGGTGATTTGCATTGGTAGTTTGGTTACAGTACAGAGCGTAACCACCGTTGTATATTCATTATTCATTTGTATCTAGTTAAAAACTCTATCAACCAGACTATGTATATTTGGTAGACTTAGAAATCAGAGACTTGCATAATCTTTGAGACTTAGAGCGAGATGTGTGTATTATTCTTTATTTTGGGCTTGACGATGCTTTGGTTTTTCCTTACTTTCATTTCTGTGTTGATCTTCGCTTCGGGCGTCGTATATTCATATTTGCGTGGTTTTTTCCGCCTATTGGCGTAGAGCTAGCTCCCGCTTGGAGATGCCATATTGTACTTGTTATGTACTGGTTTTGGATTGAAATTTACAAAGGAGGTGCTGCCCAAATTTCAAATGACGAAATCATTTTCAAATTATAGCATATATCTCACTTGCTTTTCAAACGAACTTTACATATATTTTAAAAAAGAGAACTTGATTTCAATTATACCCCTTTTCAAAACTCCACCTCTGCTATTTTACTAAAAAGGTTTAGATTTCTGGGTTTTCGGCTTACTTGGGTTACGGTGGGGTCCTATAAACTTCACGTGACACAAGTACCGGTCACTTGCCATTTCCGGGTCGAGACAAAGTTGGTATCAGAGCGTTAGGTTTAACCTTCGTTTGAGTCTAGGTTTGACTATGCGGAGTCTAGGGCGTATATGTTGGCTAAGTGCCCTCATGGCAATTATTGTAATCGCAGGCAGGTGATTTTGATGATTGAAGGAAGACCTATACTAATAGAACAGTTTTACTCAAAATGATAGTATGCTATCTGATTTGCCTTTATCCTCCTGTACATGCATTATGTGGTATTACAGATCACTATTACATGTTGATAGAGCCTATAGGATTCTTGCTTCACTACCAGCATTATGATGGCGATCATATACGTTGGAGCTGGGCGTTCTATAAGCACATCCTTAAATGTCCCTAGTCGAGGGAGTATCGAGACTGGACATTCACACTCCGGAGTAAACTAGTGTATACTTATCGAGACCCCGACGAGGGACGGTGACAGCGTCTCACAAGCTATTGGTGTCTGTCAGTCATATATGATAGTATGCAGGTACTCATTGGGTTATGATTATACTGGACGGACTCGCCGGGAACATGCTAGATGTTATTATACCTATTGTCAGATAGCGATTCCTAAGTGACATGTGTACAGGTTAGTCTGTCGACCTGAGATCGTCATTTGTCTCGTGTGAGTTCCTACTGTGCTTTGATTACTACCCTACCACGGCTCAAAGGAGTCGTGCAAACAGGTTTTAGTTGGGTACAGTCCCGAGCTACATCGAGGCAGTGAGCGGATCGTCGGGGATTTGTCTCTCCCGGTATTGTGGGTTGATGTCGCGTAGTGCACGGGTGGCCATCACCAGAAATCCTTGGCCAAGGTGCCGAGAATTACTGATTTGGATCAGTAGTTTCTCAGTTGGTGATGGGCTTCATACCGATACGAAATATCGCGTTATTAGGGGTCTGACTTTATTCACCCCCATGGACTCGATATGAGATGCTCTTAGATGAGCAGACCGGACTATACAGAGATTGTCATGGACAGGCTCAGTAGGGGTTAGGATGAGTTTTCTCGTCGGCCTTCCTTTCGCTCGATACCTAGGTAGCCGTTACATACAGCTAGTGCCGCCGACATGCTGTCACAACCGCGAAATTTGGCACGTGACCGGCACGAGAATCACGCAACGTTTAAAGGCGTAACGTAATTCAAGTAAGCCGAAACCCAGAAATCTAAACCTTTTTGCGGAAAATAGTGGAGGTGCAGTTTTAAAATAAAGGTATAATAGAATCATGTTTTTCTTTAAATGCAAAAATAATGATATATGAAAATGCAAGTGAATTATATGCTAGTTGAAAACATTTTTCGTCTTTTAAAAATTTGGGCAGCACCTCCCTTGTATATTTTGATCCAAAACTACATACATACAAATAAAAGGCATCCCCAAGTAGGAGCTAGCTCTTCACCAATTGGCGGAATCACAACCATGCAATAAAGCAGTAAATATATGACGCACTACGGCGAAGATCAAACACAGAAAGAACAATAATTAAAGCAAGACATCAAAAACCTCAAATGGTGAACAAATGCCCAACGCTCTAAGTCTCGCAACACAAGTCTGTCTAGGTTTATCAATATACAAAAACTAGTTTCTGATTTGATAGGGTTTATCTAGATACAATAGAATATAAAAGTACAAGGGTGGTCACGATCCAATTTGTGTCCCACCTACCGAAGCAAACACCCTGAAGGAACTGTGTGCCAGCGATACTGCTACTGATCCAGGCGGTCGAACCTGCAAGAAAACTGTGGCACAACGGGGGTGAGTTGCCAACTCGTGAGTAGAAAACATCAGTAGGTAGAAATCGAATAAACAGCAATTCCTAGGTCATACTATATGATGAAGGTAATACTATGATATCTAGGGTGACCATGTATGCATATATGTCAACAATAGAGTGAATACTAATGACATGTAAAACCAAACATCTGAAATCATATGCCTGTATGCATATGGATATCATCCACGTGTGTCCATCAACGACACATCAACATCATGGAAACTGAGTGTCCAACATTGACACACGAAAACATCATGAAACCCGTGTCCTACATCGACACGTAAATCCTCATATTTCCAGATACCGCATCCTCAGATCGGCCTCATATCCATCTCACGACTCTGGCCGGTATCCTCCGGACAACCGCCGAGTCCAACCTATCATCGGTAGGTAGTGCTCCCTCCTATTAGGCTCATTGTCTACATCTCGAGCTTCTTGCCCCGGTGTAACACTTTGAAAATTTTAAATAATAAATTAATTTAATTAATTAAATAATAAAATGTTAATTTAAAAGGTTATTGAAACAAAATAGGACATTTTCATAAGTAGTGTGTAAAACTAATTAAATTGAAATATTTTAGATAATTAATTAAATTATTAAATTAAACAAATAATGTTATTTAATTTTTATTGTAGTAAAGAAGGCTTTTTAAGTTAAAGTAGAATTAGTTTAGTAAAGAGTATAGGGTTTTTATAATAACATGAGTAATGAGGGGTTTATGTGAAAAATTTAGTGTCCTTATGCTAATTAGAGTTGTATGAGGGGTTTTGTGAAAAGTTTAAGTAATTGTGAAAATTTGGAATTTGTGAGGGTTTCTGTGTAAAGGGGTAAGGTCATGTTTAAGCTTAACTTATACTCATGGCATAACATATCCTAGATGACACCTCTTGCATACACCTCCTTGCATGAAAACCCCACCATCTTTTGTGCACACACATCATGCTTAGATGAAAACCCCACATCCTTTTAGGTGACACCTCCTCCTACAACTCATAACTCACTCTCCTTATCTTCTACACTTGTTCAGTTCATATAATCAATTTAAAATCAGATAGTTAGCAAAAAGAAAGAATAAGGAAATCTTAGAACAACAAAGAAAAGAAAAGAAAAGAGAAGAGAGACTAAGTACAAAGATCACCACCATCACCCTCAAACTAGGATCCTTGAGTTTGTGCATCTTGGAGGGAGCTTTCCAGTGATCTTGCTGTAGGTATAATCTTTAAACTCTGTAGAATTTTAGTTCTGTAACTGTTTAAGTGTAGAAATCGAATATCGGAAATATCGTATTTTGATAGGATTAGGCTCTATTTTGAATCTGCTATATTTTAGATGTTAATTAGAAAAATCAAACAGTGCCTTAATCTTGTAATTGGGACCTAGAATAAACCCTTGGAAGACGAACCTATTCCATCGGATTTTGGCCGGCGACATTCAAGGGAAATCCGAACTTGTCGGATTTTTAGGGGAGTTGGCTGTTGTGGTTTTTAGGGTAGGTCTTTGTATAGGTATTAAGATGTTTGGTATTGTTTGTTTAAATTATTTTAGCAGTATATGAAATCTGGAAGCTAATATCTGTAAAGGGGTTAAAATTCTAAAACACGACACGGATGTTTCGTAACGCTTATCTGTTTTCTATTACGAACAGTGATTGGGTAAATTCCAGTTAGTATAGGTATTAGATAGTCTAAAATAATCGTACGTAGTATAGTTAATATGTAAAACTTGTATTTTCATGTTTTCGCCGTATCGGAGTTTAGCCATTTCTTATACAAATTAATGTCGATGTTAGATTTGAGTACGGGAACTTCATAGGCCGCAAGGAAAGGAATGGGATTGGTGATATCTGAGTAGACCCGACGTATTCCGATGAGTAGACTAAACATCTACCAGGGGATTTTGTATGAATGGCGTGATACGCCCGTAGTTTAAGTTTAAATTACAATTGTTCCTTCATTTATAAAGTTTGATCGTATGCGTTCATATATATATATCGTCATGTTAATAATTGTTAGAACACTACACAATTATTGACGAGTCATGCTGCACATACACATACCTACATGTTACACTACTCCTCGTCGATATTAACATGTCACCTACACACTTAGTATTTATTATGTTAAATATGATTCCTAGTATATCTTAAGCATCAATAATGTTAGTTACTTTGCATAAAAACAATATCTCATGGTGGACATGTCACATCAATCATGAAGAATTACTGAATACACTTAATAGTGCATAAAAACTCAAAACCATAAATCCTTAATAATCAAATGCATCTAATGGTTTTGAGTTTTTATGCACTATTAAGTGTATTCAATAATTCTTCATGATTGATGTGACATGTCCACCATGAGATATTGTTTTTATGATTTGGTTTTATTCCGAACCGAGTGGGGTAGCTATACGGTTGCGGATTTTTACATATATGTTGGAGATAGTGCCCTCAGAGTCAATTATTGGATCACAGGCACGTGATTGCAATGATTGAGAGAAGACCTATACCGTTATAACAGTCTTACTCAAGATGATAGTATGCTATCTGGTTTATCTTTATCATCATGTACTGCTTCAGGTGACCTTACAGGTCACTATCGCGCGTTGATAGAGTCCTTAGGATTCTTGCTTGACGGCCAGCAGTATGATGGCGATCATACACGTGGGAGCTGGGATCTATAAGCACATCCTAAAAAGGTCCCTAGTCGAGGGAGTTTCGAGACAGGGCATCAATACTCCAGAGTAGACTAGTGTATACAGTCGAGACCCAGACGAGGGGCGGTGGCCGGTCTCACAAGCCACTGGTGTCAGTTGGTTCACCTAAGATGTATACAGGTGCTCATTGGGTTATGAGTACACCGGACATGACTCGCCGGGAACATGCTAGTTGGTCTTATACCAGACGTCAGATAGCAGTTCCCTGGTGACATGTGTACAGGTTAGTTCATCGACCTGAGATCGTCATTTGTCTCGTGTGAGTTCCCACTGTACTTTGATTACTACCCTACCACGGCTCAAAGGAGTTGTGCAAACAGGTTTTAGTTGGGTACAGTCCTGAGCCACATGGAGGCAGTGAGCGGATCTGCAGGGGTTCGTCTCTCCCGATATTGGGGGTGAGGTTGCGCTGTGTCTAGGAGAGCCATTGCACAAAGCCCTCGGCCGAGGCAGGAGATTTACTGGTAGGTATTCCAGTAGTATCTCAGGGTGTTCTGGGCTACACTCCGACACGACTTGTACCGCTTTTGGGGGTCTGACTTTTACCAACCCCCTAGGCCCGCTATGCGATGCTCAAAGACGAACAGACCGGACTGTACGGATATTGTCACTGACTGGCTCAGTAGGGTGTCTCACAGACGTCCCTTTTGGTCAATACCTGGTAGCCCGTTACATAGGGCTAATACCTTTGATGTGCTAGTGGTTAAATCCACAACCAAAAATATTTACGAGTCTTTAGAGTCCCCCACAGACAGTTACTCAAGTTTCGGGGGAAACGCTGTAGAGGCCGTATGGAGATATGGCAGGGTTCGATCATATAAGTGCGGTTTTGTACGGATCATGATCGGACGGGTAATACTAGCGGGCTTTGGTTTAAGCCGGATTCTAGTATTGTACAGTGTAGATTTTGTCTCTTTGCATTTGTATTCGGTCGGAATACAAATGCGGGTATGTATATACAGTCGCGGGGTTTTCCTGTAATTTATTACGGGATCAATTTTTTTGAAGTTGCCAATTTGTATTCCGTTCCGGCCAGTTTTCCTTTGTTCCTTCACGGCCGGATTTTTGTGATGGGAGGGGCTAATTTGCAAATATGCAAATTAGAAATTGTGGAGGGTTTATTTGTAAATGAGGGATTATGATAAATTCAAAGCATCTTTGCTTTTTCTTTCATCATTTCTTTAGCATTAATTGAGATGGGATTTGATGAGAAGGGGGCCGGCCACACTTGGAGAAAAGGGAGATGAGAATTCATTTGGTGTGGGAATTTTTCTTCATCTCATATTTTCCTTGCTTGCTACAAAATTCCTAACACATCTCCAAAGTTGATTTCTTCACCTCCATCATCTTTATGGCAACTTCACAACCCCATAAGACAAACATTACTACTCTTAGCCTACAGCATCCTTGGGTATGTCGACTCGCCAACTTCGTGCTCGAGTTGCCTCGGTCCAGAGGTGGGAGCCCGTAAAAGAACCCGGGGATGTGGTGCCCTTTCCGACGAGGAGATGAAGACTGGAGATTCCGCGAGGAGATCGGGACGGAGGCCGAAGACCGAAGGACACGGATCGCTCGGTATAGCATTCTACCCTTTCTCTAGTTTGCTAGCATTAGGTTAATGGTTCGATCCAGGGTTTTAGGATGTGGTAATGCCGGTTTTCAAGTCAAGAAAATTTTTCGTTTCGTCATTTTGGCCTCGGATAGACGGCCGGGGCGCTACCGTAGTCCTACATGGTATCAGAGCCACGCCATTAACCTAGTCTAGCTTGCTCTAACGTGTTTAAAGTATTGATCGAACAAAATTTCTGAAACCGCGTTTTCATTTCATCAGTTTCTGTCGAAATTTTTCTGTGGTCAAAAAATTATTTGGTGTACTGCAGAAAATCAGGCAGGGTTTTTTAGGGGCACTGCAGAAATTTGGTGGACTGATTCCTTAGGAACGCCGCGGAACCGCGGCCTAAACCCCATTTTGGTCGCGGTTCTGCTGCCGTTCTAGCTCTTCATTGGACCAAATTTTGTACAGTGCTCTCTGACATGGAAATAGGATTTTTGGTATATTCCTTTTGGGCCCAGATTTATTTTGAGTGCTACAGTTGTGCTTGGAGCCCACTTCGGGAAATTTAGTCGATCGAAAAATTTTAAACATGTTAGTTCACAGTATTTACATTATATCTGCGACCATGAATGTCATTTGATCGGTAAATCCTGTCTAACTGCCATAGCCCTTTTAGACGGATTTGCGAACGTAACATTCACGTTGATGTTGCGGATTTGTCGTGGTAGATAGCCTGGATGCAATGGTAGTACAGTTTAGTTTATTATGTACATTTGATCTTGCGGGGCGAGCGTCCGACATGTGGACTGCCGTTACTGCCTATTTGTATATTATTCTTTTGGGGCACGACCGGGCTGAGGTCGATGTACCCGTTGTATATTTTACTTTCTGTACTAGGATTACCCAGCGGAGGGGTGCACGGATAGCCGGGTTCTAGAAGGAAACGGGCCCGCATCTCATGGCGTTGAGACGGAGGGGGTTCACTCTAGAATTGGCGGGCTATTCGCCGCACTCGTAGGGGGTACAGGTTGACCCAAGGAGGGGTGCCCAAGTTACCGGATTTCGTGAAGTGTTGGGTGGTCCATTCACGTTGCTGAAGGGGGCTGCCTCGCTTCAGGTTTTGGCGGGTGACTTGCCGCGCCCGTAGGGGTCTAGGATTTTCATTGCACAGGCTATCCATACGACCAGGGAACGTCGGGTTTCAGCAACGGCTCTATGAAATCCGGGGATCCCAGATATCTGTATTGTTCTGTGATGCTTATTACATTTCTGTGATGTTGCATTTTATCACGCCTTGAGCGATTATTATATATTGATATATATACTAGTAGATATTGTATATGTTTTGCATCCGCGCTAGTCCAGTCCCCGCTCTGTCGTTAGTTAAGTAACCTAACGGGTGATGACGGGACCCAGTGGCGAATGCGGATGGCATATACGTACATCGTATTTTCGTTCTTTATTGGTGTGATCAATTGATGGGACTGCATTGATTCAGATCAATGCAAGTTAAACAAACCTATTCTGATGTTGTTGGAACAATTTTTCAAAAAAAAGCTGTTATTGCAAGGGCGTTCTCTTTTGTTTTGCATAGTGGTATTCGGTTATGAATATCCAGCATCTCAGTCGACGAGGCAAGGGCCGAGATCCCTTCACCGGGAGTGACCCCTTGGACAGATGTTTGCGTCAGGGTAATAACTTCACTATAGCCAATTACTTTTTGCTTTGCATCGTGGTATTCATTCGGAATATCCTGCACCTCATTCTACGGGGAAAGAGCCGAGATCCCTTTACCGGGAGTGACCTCTTTAGCAAAGGTTTTCGCCACTATATTTTTTATAAAAAGCTATCCGGTTCCTTCAACGATACCAAGTTCATTACGTTAAAGGTTTTTCGCCAAAAACCAACCGTAGCCCTCCGTCATTTCAGATTAGTATTGCTTAGTATTCGTGCTACGTATGTCGTGTTCAGCCGAGGCGTAGTGTGCGGTAGCTCTGTAATGCTTTTCTGTCGTATGGATATGTGATCGATTAGGACAGTCATACGGTCATTTTGGCTCAGTCAAGGACTCATGCGGGTGGGTCTAATGCAATCAAGATAATGGCGGGTTGAACTTGGCTAGAATCCTTTGATATGGTTGCTCGGTCAAGGTCACTTGGGTCCTAGGGGTAAAAACTTGTTGGAGATAGTGCCCTCAGAGTCAATTATTGGATCACAGGTACGTGATTGTAATGATTGATGGAGGACCTATCCCGGTAGGACAGTCTTACTCGTGATGATAGTATGCTATCTGGTTTACCTTTATCATCGTGTACTGCTTTAGGTGACCTTACAGGTCGCCATTACACGTTGGTAGAGCCCCTAGGATTCTTGCTTGACCACCAGCAGTATGAGGGCGATCATATAAGTGGGAGCTGGGTTCTATAAGCATATCCTTAAATGGTCCCTAGTCGTGAGAGTTTCGGGACAGGGCATCGATACTCCAGAGTAGACTAGTGTATACAGTCGAGACCCCGACGAGGGGCGGTGGCCGGTCTCATAAGCCACTGGTGTCAGTTGGATCACCTAAGATGTATACAGGTGCTCATTGGGTTATGAGTACACCGGACAGGACTCGCCGGGAACATGCTAGTTGGTCATATACCAGACGTCAGATGGCAGTTCCCTGGTGACATGTGTACAGGTTAGTTCATCGACCTGGGGATCGTCATTTGTCTTGTGTGAGTTCCCACTGTACTTTGATTACTACCCTACCACGGCTCAAAGGAGTCATGCAAACAGGTTTTAGTTGGGTACAGTCCCGAGCCACATGGAGGCAGTGAGCGCATCTTCAGGGGTTCGTCTCTTCCGGTATTGGGGGTGAGGTCGTGCTGTGTCTAGGAGAGCCATTACACGAAGCCCTCGGCCGAGGCAAGGAGATTTACTGGTAGGTATTCCAGTAGTATCTCAGGGTGTTCTGGGCTACACTCCGACACGACTTGTACCGCTTTTGGGGGTCTGACTTTTACCAACTCCCTAGGCCCGCCATGCGATACTCATAGACGAACGGACCGGACTGTACGGATATTGTCACTGACAGGCTCAGTAGGGTGTCAGGCTGAGTTCGCTCACAGACGTCCCTTTTGGTCAATACCTGGTAGCCCGTTATGTATTGGCTTATACCTCTAACGTGCTAGTGGTTAAATCCACAACCAAGGTGTTGATGAGTCTTTAGAGTCCCCCACATTCAGTTACTCAGCTTTCGGGCGAAAAGCTGTAGAGGCCGTATGGAGATATGGCAAGGTCCGATCAGATACGTGCGGTATTGCACGGATCAGGATCGGACGATTAGTACTGGAGGTCGTATGGATATATGGCAGAGTTCGATCAGATACGTGCGGTATTGCACGGATCAGGATCGAACGGATATTACTGGCCGGCTTTGGTTTAAGCCGGATCCTAGTATAGTACAGTGTAGACTTTGTCTCATTGCATTTGTATTTCGGTCGGAATACAAATGCGGGTGTGTATGCACAGTATCGGGGTTTTCCTGTAATTTATTACGGGACCAGTTTTCTGGAGTTGCCAGTTTGCTTTCCGTTTCGGCCGATTTCCTTTGTTTCGTTCATTGGCCGAAGATTAGTGGAGGAGGGCTTATTTGCATTGTTGCAAATAGGCATTTGTGGAGGGTGTTCTTTGCATATATTTGTATCATGATGGTTTCATGATGGAGCCCATCCTTTGACTCTTTCTTTTCCATCATGGCTTGACTTTGTAAATCATCATGGTTGTTGATGATGAGGTTGGTGGTAGGTGGTTGAGTGTGGGTTTTGATTTGGTGATCATTTCCTTTTGCATGATAGCCTTCTCTCTCTCCCTTTTGTATTATTGGATGGCTCTCTCATTATCTAACACACTACACTCTTATTCTCTCCCCTCCCTCACCTCTCATGGCCGGCCCAAGCATTAGGGGGGATGTCCAAACTTTTTGGTGTGGGATTTTGCTTCATTTCATGTTGCAAAAATCCCACAAGATCAATCTCAAAAGCTCCAAGTTCAATCCCTCCACCAATGGCAACCTCTACTACCCCAAAATGAGACACAAGTTCTACACAACCTTCTACAGCAAATCTTGGGCACGTCGACTAGCCAGCTTCGTGCCCAAGTTGCCTCGGCATTGAGGTGGGAGCCCGTCAAAGAAGTAGGCGATGTGGTGCACTTCCGGCGATGAGGTGGAGACCGGAGCTTCCGCAGGAGATCGGGACGACGACGAGAAGTCCGGAGGACTTGGATCAGTCGGTATATCTCTCTTCCCTTTCTTGTAGTTAGCTAGGACTAATTAAAGGTTCGATCCGGGTATTAGTGCGCGGCGGTGTGCCAGTTCATGAAAAATTTAAAGTTTATCACCGCTTCCGCATTTGGCCGTCGGATTGACGGCCGGGGCGCCGCCGTGCACTTACAGTGGTATCAGAGCCTCGCCATTAACTTATTCTAGCTTTGTCTAATGTGTTTTGCATTTCCGATCGACCAAAATTCCAAAATCTGCATTTTTGTTCACATCAGTTTTCTGTTGAAATTTTTTGGTGTCGAAAATTTTTTCAGGTTACAGAAAAGTGATCTACTAGAAAATATAAGAGTTCTGTGAAAATTCGATGCGCTAACTCCACTGTAGGAGCGCGGAACCGCGGCCAAACACCCCTTTGGGCCGCGGTTCCGCCGCACTATTTTGGGGTCGCTGCACCAAATTTCTACAGTATCTTTCTGGGGTGAAAATTAGGGTTTTGGAATATTAATATTGGGCCCAGAATTTCTTGATCTGCTACAGTATTGCTTGGGGGCCCACTTGTTAAAATTTGATCGATCGGATATTTTAAACACATTATTTCACAGTATTTACATTATATCTGCGACCGTGAATGTCACTTGATCGGTAAATCCTGTCTAACTGCTATAGCCCGGTTAGACGGATTTGTGAACGTGACTTTCACGTTGATGTTCTGTTTTTGCTGTGATGTTGCGGATCGGTCGTGGGGGATAGCCTGGATGCAATGCTAGTACAGTTTTGTTTTATATGTACATTTGATATTGCGGGGCGAGCGTCCGACATGTGGACTGCCGTCACTGCCTGATTGTATTATTATTTTGGGGCACGACCAGGTTGCGGTCGATGTACCCGTTGTATGTATATTTTACTTTCTGTACTAGGATTACCCCGCGGAGGGGTGCACGGATAGCCGGGTTCTAGAGGGCAACAAGCCCGCATCTCATGGCATTGAGACGGAGGGGGCTTCACTCTAGGATTGGCGGGCTATTCGCCGCACTCGTAGGGGGATACAGGTTGACCCAGGAGGGGTGCCCAAGTTACCGGATTCCGTGAAGTGCCAGGTGGTCCATTCACGTTGCTGAAGGGGGCTGCCTCGCTTCAGGTTTTGGCGGGTAACTTGCCGCGCCCGTAGGGGTCTAGGATTTCATTGCACAGGCTATCCACACGACCAGGGGAACGTCGGGTTTTAGTAGTGGCTCTGTGAAACCCGGGGATCCCAGATATCTGTATTGTTTCTGTGATGCTGTACATTTTCTGTGATGTTGCATTTTATCACGCCTTGAGCGAATATAATATATTGGTATATATATTAGTAGATGTTGTATATGTTTTGCATCCGCGCTAGTCCAGTCCCCGCTCTGTCGTTAGTTAGCTAACCTAACGGGTAATGACGGGACCCAGTGGCGAATGCGGATTGCATATACGTACGTCATATTATTTTCGTTCTTTGTGGTGTGATCAATTGATGGGACTGCGTTGATTCGGATCAATGCAAGTTAAAAACAAACCTAATCTGATGTTGTTGGAACACTTTTCAAAAGGGCTGTTATTGCAAGGACGTTCACTTTTGTTTTGCATCGTGGTATTCAGTTGGAATATCCTGCTCCTCAGTCGACGAGGCAAGGGCCGAGATCCCTTCACCGGGAGTGACCCCTTGGACAGAAGTTTGCATCAGGGCAATAACTTCACTATAGCCGATTACTTTTGCTTTGCATCGTGGTATTCAGTTGGAATATCCTGCATCTCATTCTACGGGGAAAGAGCCGAGATCCCTTCATCGGGAGTGACCTCTTTAGCAATGGTTTTCGTCACTATATTTTTAAAAGCTATCCGTTCCTTCAACGATATCAAGTTCATTACGTTAAAGGTTTTCGCCAGAAACCATTCGTAGCCCTCCGTCGTTTCATATGGGTAGTCAATAGTATTCAAGCTGTGTTTGTTGGCCAAAGTCAAGGCACAGTGTTTGGTAGCTGTTGGTTATTTATATGCAGCATAGATAGATGCGTTGGTTTGGAACAGTCGTACTGCCTTGTTGGCCAAAGTCAAGGGTAGGTACGGGTGGATTCAAATCAACCTGGAGAATGACGGGTAGAACTTGACATGTGACTTATGATTTGTTGGCTAAAGTCAAGGTCATAAGAGCATGGGGTAAAAATCACATCGGGAGTTTCAAAAGAACTGAAACTTGCCAGATATGCGCATACCTTCTGGAGTGTGATGACGTGAGCGGATTCCGTCACGTTATCATGCGATGATAGTTGGATCCCGATTCCCACTGATGAGTTAGTTTACTCCTCGGGTGATCCCGACTAATTCTTCTTTCAGGTTTGGAGGAGAATTTGACGGTACAGTGGGAGGTTTCCAGATTAGATAAATTGGTAACCATTCTGATCTAGGTTAGAGTGCACGCTGAGTGTTTCTTTTCTCTCTCTCTGGCAGCGACCATTGACCTGACCCTAAGACTATGACTCAGTGACCAAGTTGACCGAACCTTCTATAACACTGGCTTTTGGATTGTCAGAGTTGCAGACCTCATTGCCACTCCTACTTTTACCCTTTTCTCCAGGACACCCCGTATTACTACGAACGTCCACTTCCATTGGACAAAACCATCGTATGGTTAGATACGAACTCGAAGGAATTTATTCGAGGATGGTTTCAGGTTCTGGAGAAAGCGTATAGGACCATTCAGTTGTCTTTTCCTTTTACCTTCTCTCAGGTTACGAGTGCTCCTTGGTTTAGGAGATAGTACACCTATTACGCAAATTGGATAGTCTTCTTCCAAACCTTAGGCTGGTGCCGACCGGTAGGGAATGAAGAAAACCAATTAGCATAACGATGGTGTGCAGAAGGTATTAAGTTAAGACAAAGCAAGGGATTAGTAAGAGGGCAAAGTAAATTGCGACTGCTATTCACGACCAAACCAAGTATTTCTTCGCCAATCCTAAAATCACCTTTGTATTTCTCCAGGACACTCTGTATCACTACGAAGATCCACAGTTTATTGGATACTCCATCGTATGGTTATATATACGAACTCGAAAGGAACTTGTTCCAGTTCGGGGATGGATTCTGGTTCAGGAGAAATAGGAATAAGGTTTATTCAGTTGTCTTTTATCCTCACCTCCTCTCGCATTGCGAGTGTTCCTAGGATTGGGACAGTACACCCATTATGTTTATTGGATAGTCTTCTTCCAAAGCATAGGCTGGTGCCGAACGGTAGGGAAGGAAGAAAACCATTTTGCCTAAAGGGGTGTGCAGAAGGTAATGACTAAAGACATATGAAGGGATTTGGAGAGGTGGCAAAGAACTATACGGTTACAGTCGTGAATCTGGAAGAGGCATTACTAGGAATACCAGGATACCCCATCGAAACATTTCAATGTTTCAATCTCACTGTGTACTGTTAAAGGAAAACTGATTTCCCGATTAGATACTTACTCCAGGGTATGTATTTACCAGGTACGATTCTCACATCTGTATGGTTTTACAGATGATGAGTGTGAGTAAGTTATTGGGAATTGGGTGATCATCCTCATTATATCGGGATTCGTTGTAATCGGTGATATTTGAGGAAATCACCTGGGCTGTTTGCCAGTCGGCAAATATTTGGTTTTGAATATCCGCTGTCATGCACCAATTTCAAATTGATATATCTGTACGTCTATTTTCATAGAGTGAGATACACCTTTTTGAGATTATGTCTATGACATTTACCTATATCAGTGGATGGTTAGGTAAGGAGCATTAAATAGCGGTGTAATTCTTCTTAACCATAAGTACAGTTTTCAACCTACGACACACAGTGAATGAGTTATCAGACTCAAGGGACTTATACAGAGTATTGTATGTTGTCCAGAATCCATCAGGACAGAGGGGTTGGTCCTCGTACTATATTCGGTTTACTTATGACTTCTCTAGTTTTTAGACAGGTGCTTCGTGGAAACACAGGGTCCGAATTTGGAGAAGTTATAGGTATTTGAATAGAGTAGAGAACCAGGTGTAGCAAGTATCGGGATTCTTCAAAGTGATCGAAGATGTAGATACTTGTGAATGGTATTCAGATGATAGTAATGTTTAAGAGATCTTGCTTCTCTTTCAGGTTACTCATAATTGGAAGCATTCCTATGTTGAGTAACGCTGATCGGCCTCCTTCCATTTAGTTGACATGCACTGGAGACAGCTGCATGATTTGAATCTGGTTCAATTAAATCAGTGCCTCTATTTCTATATTGGATATAGAACAGTTCATATCTTAACGGTGTTAAGGTACGGGGAGTTGTCCGGCCTATGATTAAAACCAGACACTGGACAACTCAAGGCACGTTTCTGTAATGGCTGTTTGTGGGTTGACCCAGGCTATGACGCGGGTTGACTTTCTACCATCTGGAAGATCAATAGCGATATTGTTCTTGACTCGCCACAGTTTTAAATTAAAAAAAAATGGATTTATTCAGAAAAACAGTAGTGGGAGTATGGTAGAACTGGAAGTGATTCCAGAACCACAAACGATTACTGAAGATTTGATAAGGAACCTAAAGATTCAATCTGGTTTGACATTCCATTAGCCACTCCGCAAATAAGGTGGGTAACTTCAGGCACCCGAGAGGTACTCCGGTAGCCTCAAGGACGGTGACAGGGAAGTTCTTGTTTACCCACACTTGCCATTGCTGTTGTTCCAGACTGCGAGACCCGGCAGGAGGATGAGTATAGCGTCATTCTGAACTGGTTTTAGAAGTGTACGTCTATATGACTCTGCCAGAGGGTTGTCGTAGTCAGTGGGAGCAGCGGAAGCATTGGTGGACAAGTAGCTTATGTCTATTTATAGACTAAAGCAGATGTAGCGGAGATAGATCATCTATTTCTGACGTGACAGTCATGGGTTTGACTTCATCAGAATAGGGGATGGATCTGTTGAGAAGGTAGTAGGGTGTGATATCCTGGTATTTGGATGACATACACAGAGTAGGAAAAGAAACTCCTATACTACAATCGGTTATACTTTGGTCGTCACACAGTAGTTTCTCCACATGGGACTTGGACATTATATCAGACATACTGGTTACTGGATCTATGGTTTTAGATCTAGATTTGGGTAGTCTCCCAATCTGGGTACTAGACAGCATTCTATGAGTATTTAGAATGGACGACTCCTGGCACGGTAGTATACCTGCAGATGATGGAGTCACCCTCTCTAAAGGTGTCTTACAGACTAAAGGGGAGAGGGATGTGCATGATTGGCAGATCACTTGCTTAGGCAATTGAGTCAATCATGAGATGTCAAGTACCACACCAGATGTTATTCTTGCACTACATGCAATAAGTTGACATTGATCCTATCCTGGAGAAACAGTCGGAAGCAGCTTTAGAGCATAAGTGGATGTTCTAGGGATATGATAACGACAGCCTCATTCGGGAGACAGTTATCATTCCAGGCTTCCAAGGTGACCTGGACGACAAGGAGGTTGTCAGAGTTATAGTTTTTCCTTCTGACGAGGGGCAGTATTTTGGACAGGTGGTCCAAGGCAATACTGAGGGAGGCATGGCGCAGGATACTGATTAAGTTCAGTTGACGATACAGTCTAAGAAGTTTGGATTTGGAGTTCATTTATGAGCTAGGTCCCATCAGACATCCAGACACATTCTAAGACAGGTATTGCTCATTTCGGGAGATGGCTTTCTCCGCAAACATGAGATATAGAGAGACATAGAAAGAAACATCAAAGCGGATCCACTCACTGAGGCTATTCCTCGAACGCAATAGTTTCGCAAACGAGCTTTGTGAGACTGACTAGTAGAGGAGTTGGGTGTTCGGTATCACACGGGCTGTGAGTATGCGACATCGCAATAATTAGCCTTGAGTGCAAGTGGGAGATTGTTGGAGATAGTGCCCTCAGAGTCAATTATTGGATCACAGGTACGTGATTGTAATGATTGATGGAGGACCTATCCCGGTAGGACAGTCTTACTCATGATGATAGTATGCTATCTGGTTTACCTTTATCATCGTGTACTGCTTTAGGTGACCTTACAGGTCGCCATTACACGTTGGTAGAGCCCCTAGGATTCTTGCTTGACCACCAGCAGTATGAGGGCGATCATATAAGTGGGAGCTGGGGTCTATAAGCATATCCTTAAATGGTCCCTAGTCGTGAGAGTTTCGAGACAGGGCATCGATACTCCAGAGTAGACTAGTGTATACAGTCGAGACCCCGACGAGGGGCGGTGGCCGGTCTCACAAGCCACTGGTGTCAGTTGGATCACCTAAGATGTATACAGGTGCTCATTGGGTTATGAGTACACCGGACAGGACTCGCCGGGAACATGCTAGTTGGTCATATACCAGACGTCAGATGGCAGTTCCCTGGTGACATGTGTACAGGTTAGTTCATCGACCTGGGGATCGTCATTTTTCTTGTGTGAGTTCCCACTGTACTTTGATTACTACCCTACCACGGCTCAAAGGAGTCATGCAAACAGGTTTTAGTTGGGTACAGTCCCGAGCCACATGGAGGCAGTGAGCGCATCTTCAGGGGTTCGTCTCTCCCGGTATTGGGGGTGAGGTCGTGCTGTGTCTAGGAGAGCCATTACACGAAGCCCTCGGCCGAGGCAAGGAGATTTACTGGTAGGTATTCCAGTAGTATCTCAGGGTGTTCTGGGCTACACTCCGACACGACTTGTACCGCTTTTGGGGGTCTGACTTTTACCAACTCCCTAGGCCCGCCATGCGATACTCATAGACGAACGGACCGGACTGTACGGATATTGTCACTGACAGGCTCAGTAGGGTGTCAGGCTGAGTTCGCTCACAGACGTCCCTTTTGGTCAATACCTGGTAGCCCGTTATGTATTGGCTTATACCTCTAACGTGCTAGTGGTTAAATCCACAACCAAGGTGTTGATGAGTCTTTAGAGTCCCCCACATTCAGTTACTCAGCTTTCGGGCGAAAAGCTGTAGAGGCCGTATGGAGATATGGCAAGGTCCGATCAGATACGTGCGGTATTGCACGGATCAGGATCGGACGATTAGTACTGAAGGTCGTATGGATATATGGCAGAGTTCGATCAGATACGTGCGGTATTGCACGGATCAGGATCGAACGGATATTACTGGCCGGCTTTGGTTTAAGCCGGATCCTAGTATAGTACAGTGTAGACTTTGTCTCATTGCATTTGTATTTCGGTCGGAATACAAATGCGGGTGTGTATGCACAGTATCGGGGTTTTCCTGTAATTTATTACGGGACCAGTTTTCTGGAGTTGCCAGTTTGCTTTCCGTTTCGGCCGATTTCCTTTGTTTCGTTCATTGGCCAAAGATTGGTGGAGGAGGGCTTATTTGCATTGTTGCAAATAGGCATTTGTGGAGGGTGTTCTTTGCATATATTTGTATCATGATGGTTTCATGATGGAGCCCATCCTTTGACTCTTTCTTTTCCATCATGGCTTGACTTTGTAAATCATCATGGTTGTTGATGATGAGGTTGGTGGTAGGTGGTTGAGTGTGGGTTTTGATTTGGTGATCATTTCCTTTTGCATGATAGCCTTCTCTCTCTCTCTCCCTTTTGTATTATTGGATGGCTCTCTCATTATCTAACACACTACACTCTTATTCTCTCCCCTCCCTCACCTCTCATGGCCGGCCCAAGCATTAGGGGGGATGTCCAAACTTTTTGGTGTGGGATTTTGCTTCATTTCATGTTGCAAAAATCCCACAAGATCAATCTCAAAAGCTCCAAGTTCAATCCCTCCACCAATGGAAACCTCCACTACCCCAAAATGAGACACAAGTTCTACACAACCTTCTACAGCAAATCTTGGGCACGTCGACTAGCCAGCTTCGTGCCCGAGTTGCCTCGGCATTGAGGTGGGAGCCCGTCATAGAAGTAGACGATGTGGTGCACTTCCGGCGATGAGGTGGAGACCGGAGCTTCCGCAGGAGATCGGGACGACGACGAGAAGATCGGAGGACTTGGATCAGTCGGTATATCTCTCTTCCCTTTCTTGTAGTTAGCTAGGACTAATTAATGGTTCGATCCGGGTATTAGTGCGCGGCGGTGTGCCAGTTCATGAAAAATTTAAAGTTTATCACCGCTTCCGCATTTGGCCGTCGGATTGACGGCCGGGGCGCCGCCGTGCACTTACAAAACTTACATCGGGAGTTTCTAAAGAAACTGAAACTTGCCAGGCATGCACATACCTTCTGGAGTGTGGTAACGTGAGTGGATTCCGTCACGTTATCATGCGATGATAGTTGGATCCCGATTCCCACTGATGAGTTGGTTTACTCCTCGGGTGATCCCGACTAATTCTTCTTTCAGGTTTGGAGGAGAATTTGATGATACAGTGGGAGGTTTCCTGATTAGATAAAATGATAACCATTCTGATCTAGGTTAGAGTGCACGTTGAGTGTTTCTTTTCTCTCTCTCTTTGGCAGCGACCATGGCCTGACCCTTGACTATGACTCAGTAACCAAGTTAACCGAACCTTCTTAAAACACTGGCTTTTGGATTGTCAGAGTTGCATACCTCATTGCCACTCCTACTTTTACCCTTTTCTCCAGGACACCCCGTATTACTACGAACGTCCACTTCCATTGGATAAAACCATCGTATGGTTATATACGAACTCGAAGGAATTTATTCGAGGATGGTTTCCGATTCTGGAGAAAACGGATAGGACTATTCAGTTGTCTTTTCCTTTTACCTTCTCTCAGGTTGCGAATGCTACTTGGATTAGGGCAGTATACCCATTACGCAAATTGGATAGTCTTCTTCCAAACCATAGGCAGGTGCCGACCGGTAGGGAATGAAGAAAACCAATTAGCCTAACGATGGTGTACAGAATGTATTATGTAAAGACAAATAAAGGAATTAATAAGAGGGCTAAGTAAACTGCGACTGCTATTCACGACCAAACCAAGTATTTCATTACCACTCCCACTTCACCTTTGTATTGTAGGGTTGCTAGGCACACGTACAAGGGTCTACGAGGCATCAACCATGCCCGATTAAAATTTTAGCCGTGCCGAACTACCCGAAGCCGGATCTTTAAACTAGGGTTTAGGCGAAAACAAGCATGTTAAACTCTTTAACACTAAATGAGAGGGATTACAACCTTTGTAGATCCGGTCCTTCACTTCTTAAGCTCCGTGTTGAGGTCCCTTCGCTGCGATCATCGTGTTCCGGACTCTCGAGAGGCTCCACGAAGAGAAAAGCACAAGCTTGCTTCCGATCTTCGATAACAAAGATGATCTGCCTTGAAGTTTCGTTAACACAAGCTATCACTCATGAAATGATGTGAACACCCTCATCTAAATGGTAAGGATAGATGAGGATGATGAAGTAGGATTTTTGCTCTAATTTGTTTTCTTATTCTCACTCATTTTTCATCACAAAATGAAATCAAGAAAGCTTTTTCATGAAAAGAAGAAGGAAGAAGAAGAAGAAGAATCCATAATCCTTTTGTGATGAATAGAGCAAAGGAGATAATGATGAATAATGCAACCATGGTTGACTAAACCATTGTAGAGACTTAACTAGGGTTAGGGTTTGGGTAGGGTTAAAGCATGAGTCATAACAAAATATCTTTCACAAAACAAAACTAAACCTTCTAGAATCTACTAGAAGTCTTAACCCTAATCCAAACCCTAATCATGTTTAATCTCTACTAAACATGTTGCATTAGTTATCATATCATGTTACAATATTATATATCACATATATAATATTTATTGTAACCAAATAAAATAATACAATTAACATATATCGCATATATATCAATGTATTGCCCGAGTGAGAAAAAAAATATTTTAGTGAGCTAATATTAGTTAATGTAATTTAATATATCATATATATTATTATACATTAAATTATCGAATCAACACTTGATCCGACAATCCGGCTATATCGCATATAACCGACTAATACGATGACCCGGTTATATCACATATACCCGGCCGATATCTCATATCGTGAGAATCCAATATGGTATCACATACCGCATTATCCTCGGTCCCGCACATATCACATATGTGTTCCTACTCCGTTTTGCCTGAGCCAAGAAACCTCTGTGTAGGACTCTAAAGAATCGTCAATACGCCGGCAGTAGGTGATGATCATATCAAACACCCACAAGCTGCGAGCGGTCAGCTAAACATAACAGCCACCCAGGTATTGAGCGCTTAGAAGATCAACAAGCAAGCCTGTACATTCTCCTATGAATCCAATCAGTAACACTTCCGTACAGTCCGGTCTCGCCGTCTGATATGTCGCATATCTCGCCTAGGGGTGGTAAACGTCAGACTCCAGTAGCTTGATAAGTCATGCCGATATGAGGTCTATAACAGTTCGAGAAACTACTGATAACACTTACCAGTAAATCTCAGCAACCCTGGCCAGGGATTTCCGGTTATAGCCAATCGAACACAACGCAACATCAACTCCCTATACCGGGAGAGATGAATCCTCTCCTATCTCTCATTGCCTCCATGTGATTCGGGACTGTACCCAAAAGCCACCTTTTTGCACGCCCTCTTGGACTTGGTATGATGGAAATCAAAGCACAGTGGGAATCACACAAGACTCTATGACGATCTCGGGTCAACAGACTACTCTGTACCAGTGTCACCAGAGAACTGCCATCTGACGTATGGTATAATACCATCTGGGAGTTCTCGGCGAGTCCGTCCAATGTACCCAGTCTCCACTGAGCACCCGTACACCATCCTTGATGTCAAACACCGATGGATATGGGATCATCTATCGCCCATCATATGGGTCAAGATGCGTATACGCTAGTCTACTCTAGTGCATCGATGCCCTGTCTCGATACACCCTCGACTAGGAACAGTTATAGGATGTACTCGTCGACTACCGTGGCCCTACTAGTATGATCTTATCATAGTCCCAGTAGTCGAGTACATATCCTAAGGGCTTTATCAACATGTAACATAGAGACAATGAGAGTACATGTTAAGATAAAGTACAACCAGATAGCATACTATCATGTCGAGCAAGAAAGTCCTCCCTATATATGTCCAAGCATCCATTACAATATACATCGTATGTACAGTAATGGCCTCTAGGGCATACATATAACTAACAATCTCCCACTTGCACTAGGGCCATCTGTTGTGATATCACATACCCAACAATTAGCTGTGGTCGAAGTATCTCATACTTAACCATCCCATAAAAGACTCTACTGGGAAAAAGGCCTTTGTGAGTGGATCCGCGCTGTCATCCTCTGTGTCTACTCCCCTAACCTCGATCTCCCTGGAGATCAACCATCTGCATGATCAGGTGATACTGCCTAAGAATTATATCTGGATTTCTGATGGGACAGTAGTTCCTTGGGTAAAACTACAACTCCATTGTCACACAATGGTAGGAACGAAGTTCATCTCATGAACTTATATATATCCAGACTGCCTCTTTGGTAGCATCTTTGGTAACGATATATCTTGCCTTTAATCGTCTAGTTTGTCACGGTATCTAGCTTGGAACTCTTCCAACATACCGTCCCTCCACTGAGGGTAAAGACAATGCCTGCGACTGACATTCAGTCGTCCTTATCACCCTGGAACCTTTCCAGTGATTCTCTCCAGGATCGATTGATACCATCTCACTACATCTAGTGAGAATCCTAACATCCAATTAGATCTATCTCATAGATCCAAAACCCAGGATTTAGGAGGTATCACTTTGATCCTATTTGGAGAATCCTTGTGATAAGCGGAGATTGACCGAGCGTAACATAGGAAACTCCTTCCCTATCAAGAGTATGTCATCCACGTACTATACGAGGATCACCACCATACTCTCTACTACCTTTTTGTATATATAAGGTTCATCTACCATTTTGATGAAGTCAAACTCTTTGACTACCACATCAAAACAGATGTTCCAACTCCGCGATGCCTGCTTTATCCTATAAAGTATCTTGCACACGTTTCCGCTGCTCCCACTGTCTATGAAGCCCTCTGGCTGTGTACTTATAGACGCTCTTTTCTAAATCATCATTTAGAAAAGTAGTCATGACACCCAACCACTAGATATCATAGTCATGGAATGTAGTCGTGGCAAGTAGGATCTGGATGGACTTAAGCATAGCTTTGAAAGTCTCAACTTTTCCATGTACACCAAGTAATCTTCTCAAGATATACTTGCTCCTGATAGGGATTTAACCCTTCAGATAAAGCAACCAAAGTCCATACTTTGTTGGTGTATAAGGATTCCATCTCAGATCGCTAAGCATCCAGCCATTCTTACAGAGTCTCACTCCTGATGGCCAGCTCGAAACTAGTTGGGTCATCATCTCATGATGCAATCCCCGCTCCCACTGTCATAGAGAAACCGAAGTATCTCTCAGGTGGGTGAGGAACCCTACTAAATCGGCGGAGAGGCTGAGCTTCGTTGGTTACTATTGAATCCTTTGGTTCTGCCAAATCATCTGATGTAGTTTGTATAGCTGGAACTTCTTCCAGTTCTACCTCATGACCACTAATTTCTTCACAAGAAATTCCCTTTCACAAAGGTGACATGCTGAGAAACAAAACATCTTTTTTTCCTCTGTTTGGTAGAAGATATTCCCTTGCGAATGCTTGGGATATCCAACAAACTTCCATAGATCTGACTTTACCTCGAGCTTGTCCAGATTTTTCTTTTTAGACATAGGCCGGACAACCCTAAATCTTAACAAACTTAAGATATGGGCTCTTCCCTTTCCATATCACATATGAAGTGGTAAGCAACTGATTTGATTAGAACCCTATTCAATAGGTATGCAGCTTCTCAAGTGCATAACTCCCAAAAGGAAATAGGAAACTCAGTAGTACTCATCATAGAGCACACCATATCACATAAGGTGCTATTGCTCCGCCTCGATACACCGACGTGCTGTGGTGTATACGGAGGAGTAATGCTGAGAGAGAATCTCATTCTCCTTTAGAATAGTCCAGGAATTCCGTGCTCAAGTATTCTCCTCCTTGATCTCATCAAAGGACATAATACTTATACCCGTATTTTGGTTCTCTACTTCTAACTTATATTCTGTTAATATCTCAAAAGCTTCGGACTTGTATTTCAACAGGAACATGAGTCTGAATCTTGAGAGATCATCAGAGAATGTAATGAAGTACAAAGAACCGGTCTTGGCATGTGTAGACAGGGGACCTTCATACATCAGCATGTATCAATCCCAAGAGTTCACTAACTCTTTCTCTGTTTTCAATAAACAGAGCTGTGGTCATTTTATCTCTATGACATGACCGGCAAGTTTCACAAGATGTAAATTCAAAATAATTTAAATATGCATCTTTATGTAACTTCAGCTAGTCGGGTCGCATTGATATGACCTTGTCTACAATGCCTCAAGAAGGATTCGTTCATTTCTGAACTTTTCCTCTTGTGTGTGCTCTGTACGTTAAGAACTGCAGTTTGATTTAGAACGTCAATGCTTTTAGATAACGTGCCTGAACCGATCAACTCTTGATATAGGAAATGTTCAAAACATTATCCAACAATACAAAATTATATCCTTTATTTACTAATAAAGAGACTGATATGATGTTGTATATCAGGTTCGATATCTAATAACATTCGTTCAGAATCAATGTATTCTGGTAATACAGGGTGATAGTGACCAACAGACTTGGCTGCAACACTTGCACCGTTTCTATCTCATGAAACTTATCATCCGTTCTCAGTTCTCTACCTTTCTGTAGCCCATGTAATAGATTACATATGCGGGATCCTGATCCGGTATCTCATACCCAGGACGTAAAGGATACTGAGAAACAGTTCTCTGTAATGAACACACCCGAAGAAGATGCATCAGCATGCACTTTCTTCGTTTGGGCGGCACGGGAAATCTGGTATTCCCTAATTTCCTGCTCTGTCTTATAACAATTATAAGTTGGAGCGGGACCAACGTTCCCCAGCTCAGTATAACAAGCGGGTTCGGTCAATTCATCCGTTTTATTATCCTGATTAAGGCGTGATATGGTCACTACCTGGAGAGAGAGAGAAGAAAACACTCAGCGTATGCTCTTGCAAGATTAGATTGGTTATCTAATATATCTAATCAGGATGTCTCCCACTGTTTTAGTCAAATCTTTCTTCAAACCCTAAAAGAAAAGACTAGCCGGGATTAATTACAAGCTACAAGTTCGCCAATCTTTCAGCCAGGCCAGTGCCGATACTTTGAGGGAGGTCCCCCGTGCTTTCGCACGAACCTAATTAAAGTAAACCTCGTTTTCCCAGGGGCGTAACCCCGTTAACACCTTTCTAGACACCTACTTGATCGGCTAATTGTAATGTGTAAAACTCTCCCATGAGTAACTCTTACTCGCAGCGGGTATCGGGATCCAACTATCTCATAGAAGGTATGCAATCTCATTGCAAATTTCAACACTTGAAATTCGCAATAATATTTTACCCCTAGCGTCCTATGACCTTGACGGAGGCCAAACTACCCATAGTCTACTAGTCAAGTTCAACCCATCATTTCCTGATTGAATTAAACCCACCCGCACGACCCTTGACGGAGGCCAAACTACGCCGTACGAATACCCTAATCCAATCGCATCGTATGCTAGCAGATAAGCATTAGTTAGCTACCGTACACTATGCCTTGACGGAGGCCAAACTACCGCAGCACGAATACTAACTAGTACTTATCTGAAATGACGGAGGGCTACGACAGGTTTTTAAGAAAACCCTTTGCGTAATGAACTTGATATCGTTGTAGAATCGACTGATTTTAAATGGAGTGTTTTTTAGACTTTTCTAGTTTTGCTAAAAGGGTCACTCCCGGTGAAGGGATCGTCGGCCCTTTCCTCATCGAATAAGGTGCAGGATATTTCACAAATATCACTATGCAAAGCAAGAACTATAGAAGCAATCAAAAGACAAACCGAGTTTTGTAACGTCTGCTAGTTTCACTAAAGAGGTCACTCCCAGTGAAGGGATCTCGGCTCTTTCCTTATCGAATAAGGTGCTGGATGTTCTACAAGGAACACCGCTATGCAAAGCAAGAACTAGAGCTACCAGTTTTTAAACAAGTTTCTACAACATCTTTAGGTTTCTTTTAATTTCATTAATCTCATTAATGAAGTCCCATTTTTAATTATGCTTCACAAGCATCACATTTGAAACAAAATCTGCAATATAACATATATCTCATATATATAATATAAACATTCGTCTCAGGCAGTAATATGATCTCATCACAGAACATTGCAGCAGAAGAACATATATGAAATATTGGATATACTAGGACGTCCGTGTTTTCAATACGAGCCTATATAAAACACGGATTCTACGGTCGTGATGAATAGCCAAACCCACATCCCTAGACCCCTACGAGAGCGGCAAGTAACACTGCCAATTCTAGGGTTAGGAGAACCGGTCTCGACTCCTCGAGATGGTCTCCCACTGGACCCGAGAACCCGGTTATTTGTGCTCCCCGCCTTGGGTCTACCTAATGCGGAAAAGTAAATAATATACAATGGTGACATCAGCCTCAGCCCGGAAGTGCCCCAATAAAAGAATGTTACATACAAATGAATTTTACATGAATGAAAAAGAAAAACTCTCATCTCACATAAAACCCCTGGCTATTCAAACACGACGATCCAATATAACATATCACAGCAACACATAATATCTCATATCATCAACGTAAACAAGTATGCGTATCCCGATTGTCGTTGATGTATAGCAACGAAGCCGGCGATACACCACATACTACGCTTACGGTCACAGAAAAGAAAGTGTAAAACTACAACAGTTGGAATCCGCAACCTCCTTAGACATCGCATGCCTAACCAAATGAATTTCTTAGACATCGCATGCCTAACAATTATAAACCCCGCATTTTAGTCTCATTATCGAAAACTCTTTTCGATATCAAGTCGGGCAATTCAACAAGATTCCCGACATCCTGATCGAATGCTCGTCGCAAACTTTAGTAGACGGCCGCACCCCCGGATGCCGTCGACGAAGTGCACTAAGGCGGAACACCGCTGCCGCGAGCACCCAAACAGATGCTTTTGGTGACGGTGCTCACCTACAGTCACTTAGTCGGGGCTATGGGGCGTGGCTGTCTATTAAGTTTACCCGGCGAGTATCCGCGTACGCTACGTGATTGCGACAGACTTTTGATCACATCAAAATCCCGTGGCAACCGTTCAATTGAGACTAAACTGCTATGTTTATAACATTCAAATTAGTTATCTCATAACTACATGTGGATTCCAAATATTGTATCACATTCCAGATAAATAGACAATGTTAAACTTTCCGATCGAATAATTAAACACCCAAGATTTCCCCAATATATCTCAACACTTGAAATCAGTTTAAAAACATCCATCACATGCCACAGTACCAATGGTCCAGCCGTAGAAGGGTCAAGCCAATGCCTCACATGTGGCACGCCGTACTGCCCCAAACCCTAAGGTTTATAGGCAGTTCAAGACGGTCACATAATCGAGTTAAGGTTTGTTGTCTTCTAGAGGGTCTACCGTGTTTCTTGCATGACTTTACGAAAGTTTCAAACACGAGAAAAAATCCAACTTTTGAAAATTTTCCGACAGGGGAAAAAGTGAGTTATTGATATCCGTTCGAACTTTTTAACAGTTTCTAAAAATTACCCGGACAAACTAAACAAAGTTAAATAATCCGATCGAATCAACGAGTCCCCAATACAACCTAGAAAACTCAACACCCGAGTGGAATTAAAAACCCTGAAACAGCCAAAATTACGTACGGATCAACTGTAGCAGAAACTAACAATCAATCCCCATTACCGGCCGCGGAACCGCCGCCAATACCCTAGTTTGGCCGCGGTTCCGCGGCGCTATGAGCGATTTACTGTATCTTTTTGCACACGTGTCCATAGAATTCCCTGCTGATTTTTTTAAGGATTTTTAATTCATAAAAAATCACAGTTTTAGAAAATTTCCAAAGAAGGGTTCGAATTAGGGTTTCGGGTTTCGATCGGACTTTAAACTTCTTCTAGACTTTGCCTAAAGCTCTAGCTTGGCTCTGATACCACTGCAGGGTTGCTAGGCACGCGTACAAGGGTCTACGAGGCATCAACCATGCCCGATTAAAATTTTAGCCGTGCCGAACAACCCGAAGCCGGATCTTTAAACTAGGGTTTAGGCGAAAACAAGCATGTTAAACTCTTTAACACTAAGTGAGAGAAATTACAACCTTTGTAAATCCGGTCCTTCACTTCTTAAGCTCCGTGTTGAGGTCCCTTCGCTGCGATCATCGTGTTCCGGACTCTCGAGAGGCTCCACGAAGAGAAAAGCACAAGCTTGCTTCCGATCTTCGATAACAAAGATGATCTACCTTGAACTTTCGTTAACACAAGCTATCACTTATGAAATGATGTGAACACCCTCATCTAAATGGCAAGGATAGATGAGGATAATGAAGTAGGATTTTTGCTCTCATTTGTTTTCTTATTCTCACTCATTTTTTATCACAAAATGAAATCAAGAAAGCTTTTTCATGAAAAGAGGAAGGAAGAAGAAGAAGAATAATCCATAATCCTTTTGTGATGAATAGAGCAAAGGAGATAATGATGAATAATGCAACCATGGTTGACTAAACCATTGTAGAGACTTAACTAGGGTTAGGGTTTGGGTTGGGTTAAAGCATTAGTCATAACAAAATATCTTTCACAAAACAAAACTAAAGCTTCTAGAATCTACTAGAAGTATTAACCCTAATTCAAACCCTAATCATGTTTAATCTCTACTAAACATGTTGCATTAGTTATCATATCATGTTACAATATTATATATCACATATATAATATTTATTGTAACCAAATAAAATAATACAATTAACATATATCGCATATATATCAATGTATTACCCGAGTGAGAAAAAGAATCTTTTAGTGAGCTAATATTAGTTAGTGTAATTTAATATATCATATATATTATTATACATTAAATAATCGAATCAACACTTGATCCGACAATCTGGCTATATCGCATATAACCGACTAATACGATGACCCGGCTATATCACATATACCCGGCCGATATCTCATATCGCGAGAATCCAATACGGTATCACATACCGCATTATCCTCGGTCCCGCACATATCACATATGTGCTCCTACTCCGTTTTGCCTGAGCCAAGAAACCTCTGTGTAGGACTCTAAAGAATCGTCAATACGCCGGCAGTAGGTGATGATCATATCAAACACCCACAAGCTGCAAGCGGTCAGCTAAACGTAACAGCCACCCAGGTATTGAGCGCTCAGAAGATCAACAAGCAAACCTGTACATTCTCCTGTGAATCCAATCAGTAACACTCCCATACAGTCCGGTCTCGTCGTCTGATATGTCGCATATCTCGCCTAGGGTTGGTAAACGTCAGACCCCAGTAACTTGATAAGTCGTGTCGATATGAGGTCTATAACAGTTCGAGAAACTACTGATAACACTTACCAGTAAATCTTAGCAACCCTGGCCAGGGATTTCCGGTTATAGCCAATCGAATACAGCGCAACATCAACTCCCTATACCGGGAGATACGCATCCCCTCCTATCACTCATTGCCTCCATGTGATTCGGGACTGTACCCAAAAGCCACCTTTTTGCATGCCCTCTTGGACGTGGTATGATGGAAATCAAAGCACAGTGGGAATCACACAAGACTCTATAACGATCTCGGGTCAACAGACTACTCTGTACCAGTGTCACCGGAGAACTGCCATCTGACGTATGGTATAATACCATCTGGGAGTTCTCGGCGAGTCCGTCCAGTGTACCCAGTCTCCACTGAGCACCCGTACACCATCCTTGATGTCAAACACCGATGGATATGGGATCATCCATCGCCCATCATATGGGTCAAGATGCGTATACGCTAGTCTACTCTGGTGCATCGATGCCCTGTCTCGATACACCCTCGACTAGGAACAGTTATAGGATGTACTCGTCGACTACCATGGCCCCACTAGTATGATCTCATCATAGTCCCAGTAGTCGAGTACATATCCTAAGGGCTTTATCAACATGTAACATAGAGACAATGAGAGTACATGTTAAGATAAAGTACAACCATATAGCATACTATCATGTCGAGCAAGAAAGTCCTCCCTATATAGGTCCAAGCATCCATTACAATATACATCGTATGTACAATAATGGCCTCTAGGGCATACATATAACTAACATGTATTTCTCCAGAACACTCCATATCACTATGAAGATCCACAGTTATTTGGATACTCCATTGTATGGTTATATACGAACTCGAAAGGAACTTGTTCCAGTTCGGGGATGGATTCTGGTTCAGGAGAAATATGAATAAGGTTTTATTCAGTTGTCTTTTATCTTTAGCTTCTCTCGCATTGTGTGTGCTCCTAGGATTAGGACAGTACACCCATTATGCTTATTGGATAGTCTTCTTCCAAACCATAGGCTGGTGCCGAACGGTAGGGAAGGAAGAAAACCATTTGGCCTAAAGGGGTGTACAGAAGGTAATGACTAAAGACATATAAAGGGATTTGAAGAGATGGCAAAGAAATATACAGTTACAGTTGTGAATCTGGATAATGGAAGTGGCATTACTAGGAATACCCGGATACCCCTACAAAACATTTCAATGTTTCAGTTTCACTGTGTATTGTTAATAGAAAACTGATTTCCCAATTAGCCCTTGCTCCAGGGTATGTATTTACCTGGTTTGATTCTCACATCTGTATGGTTTTACGGATGATGAGTGGGAGTAAGTTATTGGGAATTGGGTGATTATCCTCATTATATCGGGATGCGTTGTAATTAGTGATGTTTGAGGAAATCCCCCGAGTTGTTTGCCGGACGGCAAATATTTGGTTTTGAATATCCGCTGCTATGCACCAATTTCAAATTGATATATCTGTACGTCTATTTTTATAGAGTGAGATATACCTTTTTGAAATTATGTCTATAACATTTACCTATATCAGTGGATGGTTAGGTAAGAAGCATTAAAACAGCGGTGTAATTCTTCTTAACCATAAGTACAGTTTTCAACCTACGACACACAGGGAATGAGTCATTAGACTCAAGGGACTTATACAGAGTATTGTATGTTGTCCAGTGTCCATTAGGACAGAGGGGTTGGTATTCGTACTAGATTCTGTTTACTTGTGACTTCTCTGGGTCTTAGACATGTGTTTCGTAGAAGCACAAGGTCCAAGTTTTGAGAAGTTATAGGTATAAGAATAGAGTAGAGAACCAGATGTTGCAAGTATCGGGATTCTTCAAGGTGATCGAAGATGTAGATACTTGTTTCTCTTTCAGGTTGATAATAATGATTGAGAGAACTTGCTTCTCTTTCAGGTTACTCATAATTGGAAGCACTCCTAAGTTGAGTAATGATGATCGGCCTCTTTCCATTTAGTTGACATGCACTGGAGACAGCTGCATGATTTGAATCTGGTTCAATTAAATCAGTGCCTCTGTTTCTGTATTGGATATAGAACAGTTCATATCTTGACATTGTTAAGATACGGGGAGTTGTCCAGCTTATGCTTAAAACCAGACACTGGACAACTCAGGACACGTTTCTGTAATGGCTGTTTGTGGGTTGACCCGGGCTATGACGAGGGTTGACTTTCTACCATCTGGAAGATCAATAGTGATATTGTTCTTGACTCGCCGCAGTTTTAATAAAAATGGATTTTTTCAGAAAACAGTAGTGGGAGTATGGTAGAACTGGAAGTGATTCCAGAACGACAAATGATTACTGAAAATTTGATAAAAAACCTAAAGATTCAATCTGGTTTGACATTCCATTGGTCACTCCGCAGATATGGTGGGTAACCTCAGGCACCCGAGAGGTACTCCGGTAGACTCAAAGACGGTGGCAGGGAGGTTCTTGTTTACCCAGACTTGCCATTGTTGTTGTTCCAGACTATGAGACCCGGCAGGAGGATGAGTATAGCGTCGTTCTAAACTAGCTTTGGAAGTGTACGTGTATAGGACTCTGCCAGAGGGTTGTCGTGGTCAGTGGGACAGCGGAAGCATAATGGACAAGTGGCTTATGTCTATTTATAGACTTAAGCAGATATAGCGGGGATAGATCATCTATTTCTGATGTGACGGTCATAGGTTTGACTTCATCAGAATAGGGGATGGATCTGTTAAGAAGGTAGTAGGGTGTGATGTCCTGGTATTTGGATGACATACACAGAGTAGGAAGTGAAATTCCTATACAACGGTCGGTTATACTTTGGTTGTCACACGGTGGTTTCTCCGCATAGGATATTAATCCAGTCCTGGAGAAACGATCGGAAGCAGTTTTAGAACATAAGTGGATGTTCTAGGGATATGATAACATCAGCCTCATTCAGGAGACGGTTATCATTCCAGGCTTCCAAGGTGACCTGGACGGCAGAGTGACTGTCAGAGTTATAGTTTTCCCTCTGACGAGGGGCAGTACTATGGAAAGGTGGTCCAGGCGGATACTGAGGGAGGCATGGCGCAGGATACTGATTAAGTTCAGTTGACGATACAGTCTAAGAAGTTTGGATTTGGAGTTCATTTATGAACTAGGTCCCATCAGATATCCAGACACATTCTAAGACAGGTATTGCTCATTTCGGGAGATGGCTTTCTCCGCGAACTTGAGATAAAGAGAGACATAGAAAGAAACATTAGAGCGGATCCACTCACTGAGGCTATTCCTCGAACGCATTAGTTTCGCAAGAGGGTTTTTGTGAGACTGATTAGTAAAGGAGTTGGGTTTTCGGTATCACACGGGCTGTGAGTATGCGACATCGCAATAATTAGCCTTGAGTGCAAGTGGGAGATTGTTGGAGATAGTGCCCTCAGAGTCAATTATTGGATCACTGGCACGTAATTGCAATGATTGAGAGAGGACCTATACCGTTAGAACAGTCTTACTCAAGATGATAGTATGTTATCTGGTTTATCTTTATTATCGTGTACTGCTTCAGGTGACCTTACAGGTCACTATTGCGCGTTGATAGAGCCCTTAGGATTCTTGCTTGACGGCCAGCAGTATGATGGCGATCATACACGTGGGAGCTCGGGTCTATAAGCACATCCTAAAAAGGTCCCTAGTCGAGGGAGTTTCGAGACAGGGCATCGATACTCCAGAGTAGACTAGTGTATACAGTCGAGACCCCGACGAGGGGCGGTGGCCGGTCTCACAAGCCACTGGTGTCAGTTGGTTCACCTAAAATGTATACAGCTGCTCATTGGGTTATGAGTACACCGGACAGGACTCGCCGGGAACATGCTAGTTGGTCTTATACCAGACGTCAGATAGCAGTTCCCTGGTGACATGTGTACAGGTTAGTTCATCGACCTGAGATCGTCATTTGTCTCGTGTGAGTTCCCACTGTACTTTGATTACTACCCTACCACGGCTCAAAGGAGTCGTGCAAACAGGTTTTAGTTGGGTACAGTCCCGAGCCAGATGGAGGCAGTGAGCGGATCTGCAGGGGTTCGTCTCTCCCGGTATTGAGGGTGAGGTCGCGCTGTGTCTAGGAGAGCCATTACACAATGCCCTCGGCCGAGGCAGGAGATTTACTGGTAGGTATTCCAGTAGTATCTCAGGGTGTTCTGGGCTACACTCTGACACGACTTGTACCGCTTTTGGGGGTCTGACTTTACCAACCCCCTAGGCCCGCCATGCGATGCTCATAGACGAACGGACCGAATTGTACAGATATTGTCACTGACAGGCTCAGTAGGGTGTCAGCATGAGTTCGCTCACAGACGTCCCTTTTGGTCAATACCTGATAGCCCGTTACGTATGGTTAATACCTCTGACGTGCTAGTGGTTAAATCCACAGCCAAAAGTATTGACTAGTCTTTAGAGTCCCCCACAGACAGTTACTCAAGTTTCGGGCGAAACGCTGTAGAGGCCGTATGGAGATATGGCAGGGTTCGATCATATACGTGCGGTATTGCACGGATCATGATCGGACGGGTAATACTAGCGGACTTTGGTTTAAGCCGGATCATTGTTAGTTATATGTATGCCCTAGAGGCCATTACTGTACATTGGATGTATATTGTAGTGGATGCTGGGACATATATAGGGAGGACTTTCTTGCTCGACATGATAGTATGCTATCTGGTTGAACTTTACCTTAACGTGTATACTGATTGTCTCTCTGTTACATGTTGGTAAAGCCCTTAGGATCTGTACTTGACTACCTGGACTATGATGCGGATCATACTAGTGGGGACATGGTAGTCCACAAGTACATCCTTCAAAGTCCCTAGTCGTGGGTGTATCGAGACGGGGCATCGATATACCAGAGTAGACTAGCGTATACCTTCTCGACCCATACAGATGGGCAATGGATGATCCCATATCCATTGGTGTTTGACATCAGAGATGATATACGGGTGCTCAGTAGAGACTGGGTACACTGGACGGACTCGCCGAGAACTCCCAGATGGTATTATACCTCACGTCAGATGGCAGTTCTCTGGTGACACTGGTACAGAGTAGTCTGTTGACCCGAGATCGTCATAGAGTCTTGTGTGGTTCCCACTGTGCTTTGATTTCCATCTTACCACGTCCAAGAGGGCGTGCAAAACGGTGGGTTTTGGGTACAGTCCCGAGTCACATGGAGACAATGAGCGATAGGAGGGGATTCGTCTCTCCCGGTATAGGGAGTTGATGTTGCGCTGTGTTCGATTGGCTATAACAGGAAATCCCTGGCCAGGGTTGCTGAGATTTACTGGTAAGTGTTACCAGTAGTTTCTCGAACAGTTATAGACCTCATATCGACACGACTTATTGAGCTATTGGGGTCTGACGTTTACCACCCCTAGGCGAGATATGCGACATATCAGACGATCAGACCGGACTGTACGGTAGTGTTACTGGTCGGATTCACTGGAGTGTGAGCGGGCTTGCTCGTCGATCTTCAGATCGCTCAATACCCGGGTGGTCGTTACGTTTAGCAGACCGCTTGCGGCTTGTGGGTGTTTGATATGATCATCACCTGCTGCCGGCGTATTGATGAGTCTTTAGAGTCCTACACAGAGGTTTCCTGGCTCAAGCGAAACGAAATAGGAGCGCATATGAGATATGTGCGGGACCGAGAATAATGCGTGTATGTGATACCGTATTCTATTCTCGCGATAAATGTATCGAATGGTTGTATGCGATATAACCTAGTTATCGATTCAAGCGTTGATTCGATAAGCCGATATATTGTATACTAGTCGGTTGTGTGCGACATAACCGGATCATTGAATCAAGTGTTGATTTAATGATTTAATGCATATTTATATATTTGATATATTACTTTGCATCAACTAGTATCGGTTTACTTAAGATGGATTTTCTCACTCGGATGTGCGCATTATATATGTGATATGATTTTGTGCACTTGCTTGTATCATGTTTGATGATACATGCTTTTTGGTTAAGTGTAAAGTATTAAACCTTGGTTAATGAAATGGTTAGGGTTTATTATTTGTTATTCATTTATCTTATTTAATTATCCTTTTATTTTTGATAAATGAATAAAAGAAAAGAGAAAAGGATGGTGGCTTCTTTTGTTGTTTAGTTAAAGCTTCATGAAGCTTTGACTTAGTCCACTATTCTTATCTCATCCTTAACCCTAACCATACCACTCAACCATGATTAATTCTCTACACTAAACCATGGTTCTAAGATGATAAGAATGTATTATTCTTTTCATTTTAGAATTATCTTATCTTATCATTCTTCTTCTTCTTCTTCCTTGAACTTGAAGAAGAAAGCTTACCTCATCAATGGTGATTGATGAATTAGAGTGAGAAATCCAATTCTAAAGTTAACCCAACTCCTATTTCTTCATCCTCTACCTCTTGCCAAGTAGTAGAGTGTGTTTACTTCACAAGTTTCTTGACTTGGTGAAGTCGGAGCTTGATTTAGCGATGCCTCGACGTAGATCATCTTCGGCATGGACATCGACGACCTAGCTTGCCCATTCTCCGACGAAGCCGATCCTAGAGCCCGGATTTGACTTGGACAGCGGAGAGGACTTCGTTGCGGAGCTATGGAGGTGGAGCACCGGATCAACAAAGGTTGTATTTCCGTTTTCTCATTAGTTAAGTGTTAACTAGTTCTATGTTCGCCTAGACATCTAGCAAACGATCCGTAGTCTAGGGTTTGTAGGCACCATAATTTTTGAAATTGCCATGGTTGATGGCTTGGGAGACCTCACTAGAGTGCCTAGGAACCCTACAATCCTATTATTGTACAGTGTAGATTTTGTCTCTTTGCATTTGTATTCGGTCGGAATATAAATGCGGGCATGTATATACAGTCGCGGGGTTTTCCTGTAATTTATTACGGGATCAGTTTTTTTGAAGTTGCCAGTTTTCCTTTGTTCCTTCATGGCCGGATTTTTTTGATGGGAGGGGCTAATTTGCAAATATGCAAATTAGCAATTGTGGAGGGTTTATTTGTAAATGAGGGATTATGATAAATTCAAAGCATCTTTGCTTTTTCTTTCATCATTTCTTTAGCATTAATTGAGATGGGATTTGATGAGAAGGGGGCCGGCCACACTTGGAGAAAAGGGAGATGAGAATTCATTTGGTGTGGGAATTTTTCTTCATCTTATATTTTCCTTGCTTGCTACAAAATTCCTAACACATCTCCAAAGTTGATTTCTTCACCTCCATCATCTTTATGGCAACTTCACAACCCCATGAGACAAACATTACTACTCTTAGCCTACAGCATCCTTGGGCACGTCGACTCGTCAACTTCGTGCTCGAGTTGCCTCGGTTCAGAGGTGGGAGCTCATAAAAGAACCCGGCAATGTGGTGCCCTATCCGACGAGGAGATGAAGACCGGAGATTCCGCAAGGAGATCGGGACGGAGGCCGAAGACCGAAAGACACGGATCGCTCGGTATAGCATTCTACCCTTTCTCTATTTTACTAGCATTAGGTAAATGGTTCGATCCGGGGTTTTAGGATGCGGTAGTGCCGGTTTTCAAGTCAAGAAAATTTTTCGTTTCCGCATTTTGGCCTCGGATAGACGGCCGGGGCGCTACCGTAGTCCTACAGTATATTCAGGCTGAGTGGGGTAGCTATACAGCTGGATTTATGGTGGACCCGGTCGAGACCGAGGGACAGGATAGCCGCACTTTAGGCGGGGAGCCTGACGAGGATACTCGATACCGGAGACAGTTGTGGACATGGCGGATATCTAGGTGATACCGACCGGTGTTATTGATTGACAGGATCGTTCGAGGAACGATGCCTGATGGAAACAGAAGATTTGTGTCGATGTTGGACACGGAAAAATGAACCTTATTTGGAAATAATTGATGAGATTTCAGTTTTGATTTATACATTGACTAGTACATATTCATGCTTCCACCTTTTATGATGCATCACATTCATTATTACAGATATTAGCACTAGTTCGTCATACTTGCATTATCAGCCGATATATGTTAGTTTTATTCACTAAGTTGGCAACTCACCCCCGTTGTGCCATAATTCCTTGCAGGAGTCGCGTGGACACGTAGCAGCCGTGTGGATCCACTTATCAGCTTTTATTACTCCTTTTTGCTAGGTGGGTTATCTACGTAGTAACCTCCTATTTTGGCTTTGTATATTAGATCTAGTATTTCTCTATCAGACCCAGTATAGTTGACTTAGAACGAGATGTGGTTGTATATATCTTATTTTGACTGTTGAGATCGTTTAGTTGTGTTAAATTATATTTCTTTTAATTATGCGTGAGATTCTTCATTTGAGTGTCGTATTATTATTGTATATTGATTTCCGCTGTTTGGCATCGTTTTGCTCCCAACTAGGAATGCAAACTATTCACACATTCTATAACTACTTAATTAATAATTAAAAAGGAAGTATTGTCGAAGTTTCAAAACCGTTTGTTTAAACTTTTATTATTTAAAAAAAACCATTCGGCATGCTACTTTATTCTTTTACTTAAAAACTAAAATTTTCTAAATTCCGCAAAAAGGGTTTTGATCTTGGTTTTTGGTTTACTCGGATTGTTTCATATCTTTAGATATCATACAATCTAAGTGCCGGTCACATCCAAACTTTGGGTCGTGACAAAGTTGGTATCAAAGCTTAAGATTTACCTTACGGAACCGAGTAGTGAATTGAATATAGTAGGCTTTAATTTTGTTAGCTAGGTTGACCCTTGGTTGATGGAGTAGGTGATTTAAGATGAGTAGAGTACCGTACATATGTTCCGCGGCATATTTACGCTACGATACTCAGCCTAAGAGACCTTAGGACATATTTGTTCATACTTCCTTTCTTGATTCCATGTATCCTGTGATTCAATTGCAGTGTCCTTATCAATCATGTTTCTTACTTTAGCCACTAAGTCACCAATGACTACGAGGACTCAGGAGGCCGCTGTTAGAGATGAGATTAGAGCGGGCTCGTCTGAGACGAGGACAAACCAGGGCAATATGCCTATCTTTCATGAACAGATTGATCCACCCTCTATTGATCGTATAGCTAGGATGGAGGCGAGTGTTCAGGAGATGCGCCGAATGATCGGATCCTTGATAGAGATTAGTCGAGCATGGAGATCGGCCGTTACTCTACGTACGGTTGTTCAGAGGCCAAGGCGAATTCGTACTAATACATCAGCTCCTAGACATGTTCGTAGAGACCGTGGCGGATTCTTTATGAACCAGTTATTGTTGGGTTACTTACAACAGCAGCAAGGTTTCGAGTGGCATCATCTATGCCAAGTTAAAAATTTGCCATTAAAGATAACCCTAAACCTAGGATCTTAACTAGAGAATCAAACCAAAATATCAAAGTAAACAACTTTACTTCTAAGAGTTAGGGATTACAACCTTTGTAGTCCGTTCCTTCGCTTCATAAACTCCGAGTTGAGGTCCCTTCGCTGCGATCATAAGAACTCGGACTCTAGAGAGGCTCCATGATGTGAATGAGACATCTTGCTTGAAGTCTTCACTTTCTAAGATGATCTACCTTGAAGAAACACTAACCCAAGCTCACACTTCTCTAATGAAAGTATTAGTGAAGTGAACACCCTAATCTAAGTGGCTAGAATAGATGAGGATGATGAAGTAGGAATTTTGCTCTCTTTTGTTTTCTATTTCTCACTTTGTTTCATCACAAATCAAAAATCAAGCAAGCTCTTTTGTGAGCTTGAAGAAGATGAAGAAGTGATGAAAAATGAATTAATTGTTTTGGTTAGAAATGCAACCTAGGGTTAAGCATGTCATGCTTAACCCTTGTAGAGACTAAACCATAGGTTAGGGTTAGGGTTGGGTTAATAAATATCAAGTAAATATCAAGAAGGTTTGACAAAGTCAACAAAAGAAAATATCTCCATAATTTGGTATAAACCCAAAACAAAACATTAACCCTAATCCAAACCCTAGCATGGTTTAATCTCAAAACCCTAGTTGCATTTGTAACCCTAACATGTTACAATATTATATATCGCATATATAATATATAATGTAACAAAAGAAAATAATACAATTAACATATATCACATATATATCAATGTATTACCAAGTGAGAAAAAGAATCATTTAAGTGAGCTTATATTAGTTAATGTAATGTAATATATCACATATATAATTATAAATTAAATTATTGAATCAACACTTGATCTGATAATCCGGCTATATTACATATAACCGTCTAATATAACATGTATCATTTTATCGAATCAACCCTTGATCCGATAACCCGGCTATAAAACATATACTCGGCCGATATTACATATCGCGAGAATAGAATACAGTATCTCATATCGTATTAATCTCGGTCCAGCACATATCACATATGTGCTACTACTCCGTTTTGCCTGAGCCAGGAAACCTCTGTGTAGGACTCTAAAGAATCGTCAATACGCCGGCAGTAAGTGAAGATCATATCAAACACCCACAAGCTGCAAGCGGTCAGCTAAACGTAACAGCCACCCGGGTATTGAGCGATCAGAAGATCAACAAGCAAGCATGTACATACTCCTGTGAATCCAATCAGTAACACTCCCGTACAGTCCGGTCTCTTCGTCTGATATGTCGCATATCCAGTCTAGGGGTGGTAAACGTCAGACCCCAATAACCGATAAGTCGTGTCGATGTAAGGCTCATAACGGGTCAAGAAACTACTGATAACACTTACCAGTATATCTCCATATCAGCACTGTCTAGTTATAGCCAATCGAACACAGCGCAACATCAACTCCCAATACCAGGAGAGACGAAACCCCTCCTATCGCTCATTGCCTCCATGTGATTTGGTATTGTACCCAAAAGCCACCGTTTTACACGCTCTCGTGAACGTGGTAAGGTGGAAATCAAAGCACAGTGGGAATCACACAAGACTCTATGACGATCTCGGGTCTACAGACTAACCTGTACCAGTGTCACCAGAGAACTGCTATCTGACGATAGGTATAATACCATCTACGAGTTCTCGGCGAGTCCGTTCAGTGTACCCAGTCTCTACTGAGCACCCGTACACCATCTTTGATGTCAAACACCGATGGATATGGGATCATCCATCGCCCATCATATGGGTCAAAATGCGTATACGCTAGTCTACTCTGGAGTATCGATGCCCTGTCTCGATACTCCCTCAACTAGGAATAGTTATAGGATGTACTCTTTGTTAGTGCATATGCCCTAGGGGCCATTATTGTATCATACTAGATTGTATATTACTTAATGGAAGCTTGGGATATTCACAGTTATATATACAGTCTTGCTAAAAATGGTAGTATGCTACTTGGTTTGTGTCTACTTTAATATGTGCATATGTTTCTTGTAACGTATCACTTATACATATTAGTAGAGCTCATAGGATCTTTGCTTGATTACCAGCGTCGTGATGGCAGTCACACTAGTGGGGGCTGGGTAGTCTGTAAGCAACATCCTATACAGGTCCCTGGTCGTTGGATTATCGAGATAGGGAATCGATATTCCGGAGTAGACTAAGTGTGTACACTTCTCATCCTAGTTGGGGAGATGGTCTGTCCCACAGCCATCAGTACGTCGTACTGGAGATAGTATACAGGTGCTCGTTAGGTTACGGGTACACCGGACAGGACTCGCAGGGGAACTGATTGGTTGGTATTATACCCATCGTCAGTTAACAGTTTCCAGATGATATGAGTACAGCATAGTCCGCAGACTTGACACTGCTACTTCGCCTCGAGTGTGTCCCACGGTTCTTAGATTGCTACCCTACCACAGCTCAAAGGAGTCGTGCAAACAGGTAGCAGTTGGGTGCAGTCCCGAGCACTTGGAGGCAGTAGTGGTTAGATAGGATTCGTCTCTCCCGGTATTGGGAGATGATATCGCACTGTGTCAGAGAGCCATTACGCAAAGTCCCTGGCCAGGGCAAGCGAGATATACTGGTAGGTTCCAGTAGCTTCTCAGGGTGTAATGGGCTTCGCTCCGACACGACTTATACAGCTATTAGGGGACTGACGTTTGCTGCCCCCTAGGCTTGATATGCGATAGGTTTAGACGAACAGACCGGACTGTACGGAGATTGTCACATCAGGCTCATTCGGGGTTCGGATGGTTTTCCTCATCGGCCTTCTTATCGACATCTACCTGGGGACCGTTACGTACAGCTAGTGCCGCTTGCGGTCTGTGGTTAAACCCACTGCCAGCGTAGTGTCGAGTCTTTAGAGTCCCACACAGAGAGTTTCCCTGCTCCAGGCGAAACGATATAGAGGTCGTATGGTTTTACGACAAGGGTTCGGACGCATACGTGTGTTTACGCACGTACGACTTTTCGGACAGTTTTTACTAGTCGGCTTTGGTTTATGCCAGATTCTAGTATCGGGTTATTGGATTTATACAGTCTAAATTTTTTCCGTGTTTTCACGGATTGGAGGGGCGTTCTCGTAATTTGTCGGGAAGGTTCTAGAAGAGTGGTGACTAAGGGGTTAAGGTGGCATGAGCATTAATTGCTTAATGACTCATTTGTGTGATTCATGCTTTGTATTAAATGATTCATTAATGAGTTAGTGAGTCATATGATGAATCACACTAGATGAATGAATCTAACCATGATGATAAATCATTTATATTATTTATTTGATTAATTTTTATGGTTGATATATTCATATGAGTTCATTATTCTTTTCATTATCATTCTCACCATCTCTCTCCTCAAGCTCACTCTCTCTTGAAACCCTAACCCTAACCTCTCATGTGTTGAGATCATGGGTTAGATAGACTAAAACATCCATAACCTCACTCTATATCCTCTAGGTAGCTTAGATTAGCACTTTAAGCAACCTAGTTATCTCAAGTTTGAGATTAAGCTTGGCGTAGGAGCTTTCGGGTGGATCGTCTTTGATTCGAGGAGGCCGTTGAGGTGCCGATGTTCCAAGGAGCCTACGAGGAGTGGAGAACCGCGATGAAGACCCAAAGGACAAGTAACGTGAGGTATAACTTCGTATCCGAGTAGTTAAACCTCTAGTACTTTGTTAGCAATAGTTTAGAAACGATTTATACGCTCAAGTCCGTGTTACGAAGCTTTGATAATTGTTTTTCATATATTCCGCCTCCCCGCAAGTTCGTAGGGTGCGTGACATGGACTTACACTCTTGGACTACCCTTACCCCACTAGTATTATCTGCATCATAGTCCTAGTAGTCGAGTACATATCCTAAGGGCTTTATCAACATATGAGAGCAAGACAGTAAACCAATACAAGTCAACATGTTAAGATAAAGTGAAACCAAATAGCATACTATCATGTCGAGCAAGAAATTCCTCTCTATATATATCCAAGCATCCACTATAATATACATCATATGTACAACAATGGCCTCTAGGGTATATATATAACTAACAATCTCCCACTTGCACTAAAGCCAGCTGTTGTAGTATCTCATACCGAACATCCCGAAGAGTCTCTCAAATTGTATCTGGGGTATGGCCTTCGTAAGTGGATCCGCAGTGTTGTCCTTCGTGTCAACTCTCCTGACCTCGATCTCTCGGCGATCAACTATCTCCCGGATCAGGTGATACCGCCTCAGAATATGTCTGGATCTCTTATGGGACCTAGGTTCCTTGGCCAAAACCACAGCTCTATTGTTATCGCAATACAAAGGTATTGGATGCACAATGGACGGAACCACACCAAGTACAGTGATGAACTTCTTCATCCAGACAGCCTCTTTGGCAGCATCGTTGGCAGCGATGTATTCAGCCTCCATCGTCGAGTCTGCCACGGTTTCTTGCTTAGAACTCTTCCAACAAACCACCCCTCCATTTAGGGTAAAGACAAATCCCGAGTGCGACTTAAAGTCATCCTTATCACTTTGGAAGCTCAAATCGGTAAAGGACTCCACCTGGAGTTCTCCGTTACCATACACCAAAAACATCTCCTTAGTCCTTCTTAAGTACTTGAGAATGTTCTTCACGGCTGTCCAGTGACTCTCTCTAGGATCTGCTTGATACCTACTCACTACACTTAGTGAGTATGCTACATCGGGTCTGGTACATAGTATCGCGTACATGATAGAGCCTACTGCCGAAGCATAGGGTATCCCTTGCATGCGAGCTCTCTCCAAATCAGTCTTAGGAGGCATCTATTTGGAGAGAGTGGGTCCAGAGATCGTGCGTTGGTTCCCATGCTTGGATTCTTCCATACTAAACCTCTTTAGTATGGTGTCAATGTATCTGGATTGGGATAATCCCAATATCCGTTTAAATCTGTCTCTATTGATCTTAATTCCGAAAATGCAGGAGGCATCACCTAGATCTTTCATAGAGAATCTATATGATAAGAAGAGCTTGACCGAGTGCAGCATAGGAACATCATTTCCTATCAAGAGTATGTCATCCACGTACAATACTAGGAAAACAACCTTACTCTCTGCAACCTTCTTGTAGATACAAGGTTCATCTACGTTCTTGATGAAGTCAAACTGTTTGACTACTACATCAAAATAGATGTTCCAACTCCGCGATGCCTGCTTTAACCCGTGATAGATTTAAGCAGCTTGCACACCTTTCTGTGCTCCCACTATCTATGAAGCCTTCTGGCTGAGTTATGCACACGCACTCTTCTAAATCACCATTTAGAAAGGCGGTCTTAACATCCATCTGCCAGATTTTGTAGTCATGGTATGCAGCAATGGCAAGTAGGATCCAGATGGACTTAAGCATAGCCACTGGAGAAAAGGTTTCGTTATAATCCACACCTGGTCGTTGACTAAAACCCTTTGAAACAAGTCTAGTTTTGAAAGTCTCAACTTTTCCATCTACACCAAGTTTCTTCTTAAAGATCCATTTGCTCCCAATGGGCTTTACCCCTTCAGGAGCAACTTCCAAAGTCCATACTTTGTTGGTGTACATGGATTCCATCTCAGACCATATTGCATCCAGCCACTTCACAGAGTCTCCACTCGTGATGGCCTGCTCGAAGCTAGCCGGGTCATCATCTTCCATGATGCAATCCTCGCTCCCACAGTCTATGAGAAAACCGCAGTATCTCTCAGGTGAATGAGGAACCCTACTAGATCGGCGGAGAGGATGGGGTTCGTTGGGAACTACTGAATCCTCTGGTTCCACTAAATCTTCAGTTATAGCTTGTGTAGCCGGAGTTTCTTCCAGTTCTACCTCGTCGCCACTAATTTCTTTTGCAAGAAATTCCTTTTCTAAAAAGGTGGCATGTCGAGAAACAAACACCTTTTGTTCCTCGCCTTGGTAGAAAAGATATCCATGTGAATGTTTAGGATATCCCACAAACTTACAAAGATCTGACCGTGCCTCGAGTTTGTCCGGATTTTTCCTTTTGACATAGGCCGGACAACCCCATATCTTAACTCATTTAAGACATAGTCTCTTCCCACTCCATATCTCATATGGTATGGTAGGTACAGATTTAAATGGAACTTGATTCAATATGTATGCTGCTGTCTCAAGCGCATAACCCCAAAAGGAAATAGACAACTCAGCAGTGCTCATCATAAAACGCACCATATCTAATAGGGTGCAATTCCTCCGCTCCGATACACCGTTGTACTGTGGTGTATAAGGAGGAGTAAGCTGAGAGAGAATCCAATTCTTTATTAGATAGTCCAGGAACTCATTGCTCAAGTATTCTCCTCCTCGATCTGATTGAAGGATCTTAATGCGTTTGCCCGTTTGGTTCTCTACTTCGTTCTTATATTCTTTGAATTTCTCAAAAGCTTCAGACATGTGTTTCAACAGGAACACATGTCCGTATCTTGAGAGATCGTCGGTGAATGTAATGAAGTACGAGGAACCGTTCCTGGCATGTGTAAACATGGGACCACATACATCACTATGCATCAGCCCTAAGAGTTCAGTAACTCTTTCTCCGTGTCTACTAAACGGAGTTTTGGTCATTTTGCCTTTGAGACATGACTGGCAAGTGTCATAAGATGAAAATTCGAACGAAATCAAATATCCATCCTGTAGGGTTGCTAGGCACACGCACAAGGGTCTATGAGGCATCAACCATGCCCGATTTAAAATTTAGCCATGCCGAACAACCCAAAGCCGGATCTTTAAACTAGAGTTTATGCGAAAACAAGCATGTTAAATACTTTAACACTAAGTGAGAGGGATTACAACCTTTGTAGATCCGGTCCTTCACTTCTTAAGCTCCGTGTTGAGGTTCCTTCGCTGCGATCATCGTGTTCCGGACTCTCGAGAGGCTCCGCGAAGAGAAAGATGCAAGCTTGCTTCCGATCTTCGATAACTAAGATGATCTACCTTGAAGTTTCATTAACACAAGCTAACACTCACTAAATGAAGTGAACACTCTCATCTAAAGGGCAAGGGTAGATGAGGAAGATGAAGTAGGATTTTAGCTCTCATTTATAATCTTTTTCTCACTCATTTTCATCACTTGGCAAAAAGCTAGAAAGCTTTTTAATAGAAAAGGAAGAAGGAAGAAGATGATTATTCATTTTTGATGAATAATGAAAAGAAGATAATGATTAATAATGCAACCATGGTTAACCATGACTAGGCTAACCCTTGTAGAGACTTAACCAAGGGTAAGGGTTTGGGTTGGGTTAAGAATGAGTCACTTGAAAATATCTTTGCAAAAACAAAAAGAAACCTTCTAGAAGGTTCATGAATGAACTAACCCAAATCAAACACTAATCTTGTTTAATCTCCACTAATCATGTTGCATTAGTTATCATATCATGTTACAATATTATATATCACATATATAATATTTATTGTAACAAAATAAAATAATACAATTAACATATATCGCATATATATCAATGTGTTACCCGAGTGAGAAAAAGAATCTTTTAGTGAGCTAATATTAGTTAATATAATTTAATATATCATATATATTATTATACATTAAATTATCAAGTCAACACTTGATCCGAAAATCCGGCTATATCGCATATAACCGACTAATATCTCATTTACCGATTATCGAATCAACACTTAATCCGATTACCCGGCTGATATCAAATATCGCGAGAATAAAATACAGTATCTCATATCGCATTATCCTCGGTCCCGCACATATCACATATGTGCTCCTACTCCGTTTTGCCTGAGCCAAGAAACCTCTGTGTAGGGCTCTAAAGAATCGTCAATACGCCGGCAGTAGGTGATGATCATATCAAACACCCACAAGCTGCAAGCAGTCAGCTAAATGTAACAGCCACCCAGGTATTGAGAGCTCAGAAGATCAACAAGCAAGCCTGTAAATTCTCCTGTGAATCCAATCAGTAACACTCCCGTACAGTCCGGTCTCATCGTCTGATATGTCGCATATATCGCCTAGGGGTGGTAAACGTCAGACCCCAATATCTCGATAAGTCGTGTCGATATGAGGTCTATAACAGTTCGAGAAACTACTGATAACACTTACCAGTAAATCTCAGCAACCCTGGCCAGGGATTTCCAGTTATAGCCAATCGAACACAGCGCAACATCAACTCCCTATACCGGGAGAGACGAATCCCCTCCTATCGCTCATTGCCTCCATATGATTCGGGACTGTACCCAAAAGCCACCTTTTTGCATGCCCTCTTAGACGTGGTATGATGGAAATCAAAGCACAGTGGGAATCACACAAGACTCTATGACGATCTTAGGTCAACAGACTACTCTGTACCAGTGTCACCGGAGAACTGCCATCTGACGTGAGGTATAATACCATCTGGGAGTTCTCGGCGAGTCCGTCCAGTGTACCCAGTCTCTACTGAGCACCCGTACACCATCCTTGATGTCAAACACCGATGGATATGGGATCATCCATCGCCCATCATATGGGTCAAGATGCGTATACGCTAATCTACACTGGTGTATCGATGCCCTGTCTCGATACACCCTCGACTAGGAACAGTTATAGGATGTACTCGTCGACTACCGTGGGCCCACTAGTATGATCTCATCATAGTCCCAGTAGTCGAGTACATATCCTAAGGGCTTTATCAACATGTAACATAGAGACAATCAGAGTACATGTTAAGATAAAGTATAACCAGATAGCATACTATCATGTCGAGCAAGAAATTCCTCCCTATATATGTCCAAGCATCCATTACAATATACATCGTATGTACAGTAATGGCCTCTAGGGCATACATATAACTAACACATCCTTATGCAACTTAGCTAGTCGTGTCGCATTGATATGACCAAGTCTACAATGCAACAAGAAGTATTCATTCATTTCTGAACTCTTCCTCTTGTGTGTGTTTTGTACATTAAGAACTGTAGTTTGATTCAGAACGTATATGCCATTATTTAACGAGCCTAATGCAATCAACTTTTGATTCAGAAAGATGTTCATAACATTATCCTGTACTACAAAATTAAATCCTTCTTTACTTAATAAAGATACTGATATAAGATTGCATATCATGGTCGGAATGTAATAGCATTCTTTCAGAATCAATGTATTACCATTTGGTAATACAAGGTGATATTCGCCAACAGCTTTGGCTGCAACATTTGCACCATTCCCTACTTTTATGGAATGATCACCCTCTCCCAGTTTCCTACCTTTCCGTAGCCCATATAACATATTACATATGTAGGATCCCGATCCGGTATCTAATACCCAGGGCGTAGAGTGAACTGAGAAACAGTTCTCGATAACAAACACACCCGAAGAAGATGCATCAGCATGCTTATTCTTTGTTTGGGCGGCGTGAGAATCCGGATATTCTCATAATTCCTGCTCTGTCTTATAACAATTATAAGAAAGAACGGGACCAACGTTCCCCTGCTCAGTATAATAAGCAGGTTCGGTCAATATGTCCATATTATTATCTTGATTAAGGCCTAACATGGTCTCTACCTGGAGAGAGAGAAGAAAACACTTTAGCATATGCTCTTGCAAGATTAGATTAGTTATTATCTTATCTAATTAGGATGGTTCCCACTGTTTTCATCAAATCTTCATTCAAACCCTAAAAGGTAATACTAGCCGGGATTAATTACATTTTACAAGTTCACCAATCTTTCAGCCAGGCCAGTGTTGGTACTTTGAGGGAGGTTCCCCGTGCTTTCGCACGGACCTAATTAAAATAAACGTCGTTTTCCCATAGGCATAACCCCGTTAACACATTTCTAGACACCTACTTGATCGGCTAATTGTCCTGTGTAAAATTCTCCCAGGAGTAACTCTTACTCACAGTGGGTATCAGGATCCAACTATCTCATAGAAGGTATGCAATCTTATTGCAAATTTCAACACTTGAAATTCCCGATAATACTTTTGCCCCTAACCCCCTATGACCTTGACAAAGGCCAACAAACCATAGGAAGCTAGTCAAGTTCAACCATTCATTTCCTGATTGAATTAAACCCACCCGTATGACCCTTGATAAAGGCCAACAAGGTCGTACGACTACCCTAATCCAATTGCATCATATGCTTAAGCAGATAAGTGTAGGGTTCCTAGGCTCGCTAATGAGGTCTCACAAGGCATCAACCATGCCAATTTCAAATTTTACGGGTGCCGAGAAACCCTAATACGGATCGTTAACTAGAATTTTAGGCGAAAACTAAACTAGTTAAGAACTTATCTACGAGTATACGGAAATACAACCTTTGTAGATCCGGTCCTCCACCTCCATAGCTCCGCAATGAAGTCTCCTCGCTGTCCAAATGGAAACTCAGGCTCTAGCGTCGGCTTCATCGGAGAAATGGGCGGGCAAGGTCGTCGGCTTCGTGCCGAAGATGATCTACGTCGAGGCATCACTAGATCAAGCTCCCACTTCACCAAGTCATGAAACTTGTGAAGAAAACACCCTATACTACTTGGCAAGAGGTAGAGGATGAAGAAATAGGAGGTGGGTTCACTTTAGAATTGGATTTCTCACTCAATTGCTCAAGTTGCCATTGATGAAGCAAGCTTGTTCTTGAAGAAGAAGAAGAAGATGATGAAAAATGTTATGATAAGTATTTTTCAAAAAGAAAATAAAATGTATACTTATCATAATCCAACCATGGTCAAGTGTAGAGAATAAACTAAGGTTAGTTAAAGGGTTAGGGTTAAGCATGAAGACAAAATGGTCACTTAGTCAAAGATGCTTTGAAGCTTCAAGAAGCTTCAAGCAAAGAAAGCCACCATTTTCTCTTTTCTTTTGCCAAAAAGAAATAAATAAATAAATGAATAAATAAGTGAAAACCCTAACCAATATACAACCATGGTTTAATCTTTACACAAACCCTAGTGAGCATGTATCATCAAACATGATACAATCAAGTGCACAAAAGTATATCACATATACAACTTGTGAACTTCAAGTGAGAAAATCCATTTAAATTGAACCAATACTAGTTAATGCAAAGTAATATATCAAATATATAATTATGCATTAAATCATTAAATCAACACTTGATTTAACGATCCGGTCATATAGCATATAACCGACTAATATACAATGTATCGATTTATCGAATCAATCCTTGATTCGATAACTAGGTTATATCGCATACAACCATATCGATACATTCATCGCGAGAATGAAATACGGTATCACATACACGCATTATTCTCGGTCCCGCACATATCTCATATGTGCTCCTATTTCGTTTCGCTTGAGCCAGGAAACCTCTGTGTAGGACTCTAAAGACTCGTCAATACGCCGGCAGCAGGTGATGATCATATCAAACACCCACAAGCCGCAAGCGGTCTGCTAAACGTAACGGCCACCCGGGTATTGAGCGATCAGAAGATCGACGAGCAAGCCCGCTCACACTCCTGTGAATCCAACCAGTAACACTTACCGTACAGTCCGGTCTCGTCGTCTGATATGTCGCATATCTCGCCTAGGGGTGGTAAACGTCAGACCCCAATAGCTCGATAAGTCGTGTCGATATGAGGTCTATAACAATTCGAGAAACTACTGGTAACACTTACCAGTAAATCTCAGCAACCCTGGCCAGGGATTTCCTGTTATAGCCAATCGAACACAGCGCAACATCAACTCCCTATACCGGGAGAGACGAATCCCCTCCTATCGCTCATTGCCTCCATGTGATTCGGGACTGTACCCAAAAACCACCGTTTTGCACGCCCTCTTGGACGTGGTAAGGTAGAAATCAAAGCACAGTGGGAACCACACAAGACTCTATGACGATCTCGGGTCAACAGACTACTCTGTACCAGTGTCACCAGAGAACTGCCATCTGACGTAAGGTATAATACCATCTGGGAGTTCTCGGTGAGTCCGTCCAGTATACCCAGTCTCCACTGAGCACCCGTATATCATCTCTGATGTCAAACACCAATGGATATGGGATCATCCATCGCCCATCTGTATGGGTCGAGAAGGTATACGCTAGTCTACTCTGGTATATCGATGCCCCGTCTCGATATACCCACGACTAGGGACTTTGAAGGATGTACTTATGGACTACCATGTCCCCACTAGTATGATCCGCATCACAGTCCAGGTAGTCAAGTACTCATCCTAAGGGCTTTACCAACATGTAACAGAGAGACTATCAGTGTACACGTTAATGTAAAGATCAACCAGATAGCATACTATCATGTCGAGCAAGAAAGTCCTCCCTATATATGTCCAAGCACCCACTACAATATACATCCTATGTATAGTAATGGCCTCTAGAGCATACATATAACTAACAATCTCCCACTTGCACTAGGGCCATCTGATTGCATTGGTTGTAGTATCTCATACTCAACCATCCCATAAAAGTCTCCCTCTGGGAAAAGGCCTTCGTGAGTGGATCCGCCGTGTTGTCCTCTGAGTCTACTCTCCTAACCTCGATCACCCTGGAGATCAACCATCTCCATGATCAGGTGATACTGCCTTAGAATATGTCTGGATCACTGATGGGACGGGTGTTCCTTGGCATAAGACACAACTCCATTGTCACACAATGGGAGGAACTAAGTTCATCTCATGAACAAATATACATCCAGACTGCCTCTTTGGTAGCATCTTAAGTAGCGATGTATCGAGCCTTTATCATCTAGTATGCTACGGTATCTAGCTTGGAACTCTTCCAACATACCGTCCCTTTACAGTGGGTAAAGACAATGCCTGTGACTGACATTCAGTCGTCTTTATCACCCTGGAACACTTCCAGTGATTCTCGTCAGGATCGATTGATACCATCTCACTACAACTAGTGAGTATCCTAACATCCATTTAGATCTATCTCATAGATCCAAAATCCAGGATTTAGTAGGTATCACTTTGATCCTATATGGAGAATCCTAGTGATAAGCGGAGATTGACCGAGTGTAGCATAGGAAACTCTTTCCCTATAAAGAGTATGTCATCCACGTACTCTACGAGGATCACTACCATACTCCCTACTACCTTCTTGTATATACAAGGTTCATCTACCATTTTGATGATGTCAAACTCTTTGACTAACACATCAAAACAGATGTTCCAACTCCGCGATGCCTGCTTTATCTTATAAAGCATCTTGCACACATTTCCGCTGCTCCCACTGTCTACGAAGCCCTCTGGCTGTGTACTTATAGACGCTCTCTTCCAAAACACCATTTAGAAAAGCAGTCATGGCACCCAACCGCCAGATATCGTAGTCATGGTATGTAGCCGTGGCAAGTAGGATCTGGATGGACTTAAGCATAGCCACTTGAAAAGGTTTCATCATTATCTACGCTTGGTCGATGACGAAAAACTTTAACAAGTCTAGCTTTGAAAGTCTCAACTTTTCCATCTACACCAAGTAATCTTCTCAAGATATACTTGCTCCTGATGGGGATTTAACCCTTCAGAAATAGCAACCAAAGTCCATACTTTGTTGGTGTACATGGATTCCATCTCAGATCGCTAAGCATCCAGCCATTCTTACTGAGTCTTACTCCTGATGGCCAGCTCGAAACTAATTGGGTCATCATCTCATGATGCAATCCTCGCTCCCACTGTCATAGAGAAACCGAAGTATCTCTCAGGTGGGTGAGGAACCCTACTAGATCGGCGGAGAGGCTGAGGTTCGTTGGTAACTATTGAATCCTTTGGTTTTATCAAATCATCTGCTGTAGTTTGTATAGCTGGAACTTTTCCAGTTCTACATTACAGACCTTGCCTCGAGCTTGTCGGATTTTGCTTTTCAGACATAGGCTGGACAACCCCAAATCTTAACTAACTTAAGAGATGGGCTCTTCCCTTATCATATCAAATATGAAGTGGTAGGCAACTGATTTGATTTGAACCCTATTCAATAGGTATGCAGCTTCTCAAGTGCATAACTGCCAAAAAGGAAATAGGTAACTCAGTAGTACTCATCATAGAGCACACCTTATCACATAGGGTGTTATTGCTCCGCCCCGATATACCATCGTGCTATGGTATATACAGAGGAGTAATGCTGAGAGAGAATCTTATTCTCCTTTAGAAAAGTTCAAGAATTCCGTGTTCAACTATTCTCCTCCTTGATCTCATCAAAGGACATAATACTTATACCCGTATTGGTTCTCTACTTCTAGCTTATATTCTGTGAATATCTCAAAAGGTTCGGACTTGTGTTTCAACAGGAACATATGTCTGAATCTTGAGAGATTATCAGAGAATGTAATGAAGTACAAAGAACTGATCTTGGCATGTGTAGACAGGGGACCTTTATACATCAACATGTATCATCCCAAGAGTTCACTAACTCTTTCTCTGTTTCCAATAAACAGAGCTGGTGTCATTATATCTTTGTGACATGACTGGCAAGTTTCACAAGATGTAGATTCAAATTGATTTAAATATGCATCTACATGTAACTTCAGCTAGTCGGGTCGCATTGATATGACCTAGTCTACAATGACTCAAGAAGGATTCGTTCATTTCTGAACTCTTCCTCGTTTGTGTGTTCCGTATACTAAAGAACTGTAGTTTGATTTAGAACGTCAATGCTTTTAGATAACGTGCCTGAACCGATCAACTTTTGATATAGGAAATGTTCAAAACATAATCCAACAATACAAAATTATATCCTTTCTTTACTAATAAAGAGACTGATATGATTTTGTATATCAGGTTCGGTATCTAATAACATTCGTTCAGAATCAATGTATTTGTAATACAGGGTGACAGTGACCAACAGACTTGGCTGCAACACTTGCCCCGTTTTCTGCCTCATGAAACTTATCACCCGTTCTCAGTTCTCTACCTTTCTGTAGCCCTATGTAACAGATTACATATCTGGGATCCTGTTCTGGTATCACATACCCAGGACGTAGAGGATACAGAGAAACAGTTCTTTGTAACGAACACACCCGAAGATGATGCATCAGCATGCACTCTCTTCGTTTGGGCGGCACGGGAATTCTGGTAATCCCCAATTTCCTACTCTGTCTTATAACATTTATAAGTTGGAGCGGGACCAACGTTCCCCAGCTCAGTATAACAAGCGGGTTCGGTCAATATTCCATATTATTATCTTGATTAAGGTGTGATATGGTCGCTACCTGGAGCGAGAGAGAAGAAAACATTCAGTGTATGCTCTTGCAAGATTAGATTGGTTATTATTTTATCTAATCAGGATGGCTCCCACTGCTTTTTATCAAATCTTCCTTCAAACCTTAAAAGGAAAGACTAGCCGGGATTAATTACACACTACAAGTTCGCCAATCTTTCAGCCAGGCCAGTGTCGGTACTTTGAGGGAGGTCCCCCGTGCTTTCGCACGAACCTAATTAATGTAAACCTCGTTTTCCCAGAGGCGTAACCTCGTTAACACCTTTCTAGATACCTACTTGATCGGCTAATTGTAATGTATAAAATTCTCCCAGGAGTAACTCTTACTCGCAGCGGGTATCGGGATCCAACTATCTCATAGAAGGTATGCAATCTCATTGCAAATTTCAACACTTGAAATTCCCGATAATTTTGCCCCTAGCACCCTATGACCTTGACGGAGGTCAACAAACCATAGGCTACTAGTCAAGTTCAACCCGTCATTTCTTGATCGAATTAAACCCACCCGCATGACCCTTGACGGAGGTCAACAAGGCCGCACGACTACCCTAATCCAATCTGCATCATATGCATAAGCAGATAAATACTAGTTAGCTACCGCACACTACGCCTTGACGGAGGTCAACAAACATAGCACGAATACTAAATAGGACTTATCTGAAATGACGGAGGGCTACGACAGGTTTTTCTGAAAACCTATTGCGTAATGAACTTGATATCGTTGTAGGATCGAATGAATTTTGAAATGGAGTGTTTTTGAGGATTTTCTAGTTTTGCTAAAGGAGTCACTCCCGGTAAAGGGATCGTCGGTCCTTTCCTCGTCGAATGAGGTGCGGGATATATCATATATATCGCTGTGCAAAGCAGAACTCTTAAAAGCAATCAAAAGACAAACCGAGTGTGTAGCATCTGCCAGTTATTGCTAAAGGAGTCACTCCTGGTGAAGGGATCTCGGTCCTTTCCTTATCGAATAAGGTGCAGGATATATCATATATACCGCTGTGCAAAGCAAGAACTGTAGCTACCTGTTTTATTTTGAAATTCGATTCTACAACATCTTAGGTTTCTTTTATTTTCATTAATCACATTAATGAAGTCCCATCATATAAGTACCTAAACATCACAGATAAATACGACGTACACTTATGCCATCCGCATTCGCCTCAATGTCCCCTCGTGCACCGTTAGGTTAGGTAACTAACGGCAGAGCGGGGCAGGGCTAGCGCGGGTGTAAAACATAAGTAACGCCTATATAATATATCATATATACTATATACAGTATCTATCACAGAACATCACATGATCACATCACAGATATCGCAGCAGAAGAATCATATGAAATATTGGATATACTAAGACGTCCGTGTTTTCAATACGAGCCAGTATAAAACACGGATTCCACGGTCGCGATGAATAGCCAAACCCACACCCCTAGACCCCTACGAGAGCGGCAAGCAACCCTACCAATTCTTGAGTTAGGAGACCCGGACTCGACTCCTCGAGTTGGTCTCCCACTGGACTCCAGAACCCGGTTACTTGTGCTCCCCTCCTTGGGTCTATCCTAGTGCAGAAAAGTAAATAATATACAAAAGGTGACATCTTCCGCAACCTGGAAGTGCCCCAATAAAAGAATATTACATACAAGTTTTTACATGAATGAAAATGAAAAACACTCATCTCACATAAAAACCCCCGGCTATTCAAACACGACGATCCAATATAACATATCCAGCAACACATAACATCACATGTCATCAACGTAAGTAAATATGCGCATCCCAATTGTCGTTGACATATAGCAACGAAACCGGCGATATCACATATTACACTTACGGTCACAGAAAAGAAAGTGTAAAACTACAACAGTTGGAATCCGCAACCACCTCAGACATCACATGCCTGACCAAATGAATTTCTTAGACATCGCATGCCAAACAATTATAAACTCCGCATTTTAGTCTCAAAATCGAAAACACTTTTCAATATCAAGTCGGGCAATTCAACAAGATTCCCGACATCCTGATCGAATGCTCGTCGCAAACTTCAGTAGACGGCTGCACCCCTGATACCGTCGACGAAGTGAACCAAGGCGGAACACCGCTACCGCGAGCACCCGAACGGATGCTTTCGGCGACGGGGTTCTCCTACAGTCACTTGGTCGGGGCTATGGAGTGAGGCTGTCTATTAAGTTTACCCGGCGAGTATCCGCGTACGCTACGTGATTGCGACGGACTTTTGATCACATCAAAATTCCGTGGCAACCGATCAAGTGAGACTAAACTGCTATGTTTATAACATTCATTCAGTTATCTCATAACTTCTTGTGAATTCCAATTATTGTATCCCATTCCAGATAAATAGAAAATGTTAAACTTTTCGATCGAACAGTCAAACACCCAAGTTTTCCCGATACAGATCAACACATGAAATAAGTCTAAAAACATTCAGTTCGTGCCTCAGTACCAACGGTCCAGCCGTAGAAGGGTCAAGCCAACGCCTCACATGTGGCACGCCGTACTGCCCCAAACCCGAAGGTTCAAAGGGCAGTTCAAGACGGTCACATAATCGAGTTAAGGTTTGTTGTCTTCTAGAGGGACCATCGCGTTACTTGCACTACTTAGAACGTCTTTAAACCTCGGAAAAATCCAACACTTGGAAATTTCCCGACAGGGGAAAAATTGGGTATTTATATCCGGTCGAACTTTTTAACATATTCTAAAATTTATCCAGAAAGCGACATAGACAAAATCTGATACTCCGATCGAAACACCGAATCCCCAAAACAACCCCAGAAAATTCAACTCTTGAATAAAATTTAAAAATTCCCAGAAAATCCAGCACCAGAAAAGAGGAATTACTGTGCAAAAACGGGAAGCTGACGTCATCAATGGGCCGCGGAACCGCCGCAGAAGCTAGGCTTCTGCCGCTGTTCCGCCGCAGTTTGGACTGTTCATGAGTAAAATTTTGCACCGTGATTCTTAGATTTCCCTGCTGAATTTTTTAAGTATTTTTAATTTGGAAAAATCCCAGATTTTAGAAAAAGTCCAGAGAGCATGTTTGGTTTAGGGTTTCGGGTTCGTTCGGGTTTCAAACTTCGTCTACGCTTCGCCTAAGGCTCTAGCTAGGCTCTGATACCACTGTAGGGTTCTTAGGCATGCTAATGAGGTCTCACAAGGCATCAACCATGCCAATTTCAAATTTTACGGGTGCCGAGAAACTCTAATACGGATCGTTAACTAGAATTTTAGGCGAAAACTAAACTAGTTAACAACTTAACTACGAGTATACGGAAATACAACCTTTGTAGATCCGGTCCTCCACCTCCATAGCTCCGCAATGAAGTCTCCTCGCTGTCCAAATGGAAACTCGAGCTCTAGCGTCGGCTTCATCGGAGAAATGGGCGGGCAAGGTCGTCGGCTTCGTGCCGAAGATGATCTACGTCGAGGCATCACTAGATCAAGCTCCCACTTCACCAAGTCATGAAACTTGTGAAGAAAACACCCTCTACTACTTGGAAAGAGGTAGAGGATGATGAAATAGGAGGTGGGTTCACTTTAGAATTGGATTTCTCACTCAATTGCTCAAGTTGCCATTGATGAAGCAAGCTTCTTCTTGAAGAAGAAGATGATGATGATGAAAAATGTTATGATAAGTATTTTTCAAAAAGAAAATAAAATGTATACCTATCATAATCCAACCATGGTCAAGTGTAGAGAATAAACTAAGGTTAGTTAAAGGGTTAGGGTTAAGCATGAAGACAAAATGGTCACTTAGTCAAAGATGCTTTGAATCTTCAAGAAGCTTCAAGCAAAGAAAGCCACCATTTTCTCTTTTCTTTTGCCAAAAAGAAATAAATAAATAAATGAATAAATAAGTGAAAACCCTAACCAATATACAACCATGGTTTAATCTTTACACAAACCCTAGTGAGCATGTATCATCAAACATGATACAATCAAGTGCACAAAAGTATATCACATATACAACTTGTGAACTTCAAGTGAGAAAATCCATTTAAATTGAACCAATACTAGTTAATGCAAAGTAATATATCAAATATATAATTATGCATTAAATCATTAAATCAACACTTGATTTAACGATCCGGTCATATCGCATATAACCGACTAATATACAATGTATCGATTTATCGAATCAATCCTTGATTCGATAACTAGGTTATATCGCATACAACCATATCGATACATTCATCGCGAGAATGAAATACGGTATCACATACACGCATTATTCTCGGTCCCGCACATATCTCATATGTGCTCCTATTTCGTTTCGCTTGAGCCAGGAAACCTCTGTGTAGGACTCTAAAGACTCGTCAATACGCCGGCAGCAGGTGATGATCATATCAAACACCCACAAGCCGCAAGCGGTCTGCTAAACGTAATGGCCACCCGGGTATTGAGCGATCAGAAGATCGACGAGCAAGCCCGCTCACACTCCTGTGAATCCAACCAGTAACACTTACCGTACAGTCCGGTCTCGTCGTCTGATATGTCGCATATCTCGCCTAGGGGTGGTAAACGTCAGACCCCAATAGCTCGATAAGTCGTGTCGATATGAGGTCTATAACAATTCGAGAAACTACTGGTAACACTTACCAGTAAATCTCAGCAACCCTGGCCAGGGATTTCCTGTTATAGCCAATCGAACACAGCGCAACATCAACTCCCTATACCGGGAGAGACGAATCCCCTCCTATCGCTCATTGCCTCCATGTGATTCGGGACTGTACCCAAAAACCACCGTTTTGCACGCCCTCTTGGACGTGGTAAGGTAGAAATCAAAGCACAGTGGGAACCACACAAGACTCTATGACGATCTCGGGTCAACAGACTACTCTGTACCAGTGTCACCAGAGAACTGCCATCTGACGTAAGGTATAATACCATCTGGGAGTTCTCGGTGAGTCCGTCCAGTGTACCCAGTCTCCACTGAGCACCCGTATATCATCTCTGATGTCAAACACCAATGGATATGGGATCATCCATCGCCCATCTGTATGGGTCGAGAAGGTATACGCTAGTCTACTCTGGTATATCGATGCCCCGTCTCGATATACCCACGACTAGGGACTTTGAAAGATGTACTTATGGACTACCATGTCCCCACTAGTATGATCCGCATCACAGTCCAGGTAGTCAAGTACTCATCCTAAGGGCTTTACCAACATGTAACAGAGAGACTATCAGTGTACACGTTAAGGTAAAGATCAACCAGATAGCATACTATCATGTCGAGCAAGAAAGTCCTCCCTATATATGTCCAAGCACCCACTACAATATACATCCTATGTATAGTAATGGCCTCTAGGGCATACATATAACTAACAATAAGTACTAGTCAGCTACCGCACAGTACGCCTTGACAAAGGCCAACAAACGCAGCACGAATACTAAATAGTCTTTATCTGAAATGACGGAGGACTACGACAGGTTTTTCTGAAAACCTTTTGCGTAATGAACTTGATATCGTTGTAGAAATAAGTGATTTTGAAAAGGAGTGTTTTTTAGGCTTTTTCAAGTTTTGCTATAAAGGTCACTCCCGGTGAAGGGATCGTCGGCTCTTTCCATATCGAATAAGGTGCATGATATTTCAAAAATACCGCTGTGCAAAGCAAGAACTATAGAAGCAATCAAAAACAAAACCGAGTGAGTTGTAGCATCTACTAGTTTCGCTAAAGAGATCACTCCCGATGAAGGGATCTCGGCTCTTTCCTTATCGAATAAGGTGCTGGATATTCTACAAGGAATACCGCTATGCAAAGCAAAACTAGAGCTACCCTTTTTATAAATTTGATTCTACAACATCTTTTAGGTTTCTTTTCTTTCATTAATCTCATTAATGAATCCCATCATTTATGCCTCCTGGGCATCACAGAAGAAACGAAAATACAATGTACGCTTATGCCATCCGCATTCGCCACTGTGTCCCGTTATGCACCATTAGGTTACTTAACTAAAGGCATAGCGGGGCGGGACTAGCGCGGGTGTAAAACATAAGCAACGTCTACTATATATCTCATATATAATAATAAAGCATTCATCTCATGGCATATAAAATGATCCCATCACAGTATATCAGCAGCAGAAGAAACATATGAAATATTGGATATACTAGGAGGTCCGTGTTTTATTGCGAGCCTATATAAAACACGGATTCCACGGTCGCGATGAATAGCCAAACCCACATCCCTAGACCCCTACGAGAGCAGTAAGCAACCCTACTAATTCTAGGGTTAGGAGACCCGGTCTCGACTCCTTGAGATGGCCTCCCACTGGACCCTAGAACCCGGTTACTTGTGCTCCCCGTCTTGGGTCTATCCTAATGCGGAAAAGTAAATAATATACAATGGTGACATCATCCTCAACCCGGAAGTGCCCCAATAAAAGAATATTACATACAATGAATTTTACATGAATGAAAATAAAAAAAAAACTCATCTCACATAAAACCCCGGATATTCAAAACACGACGATCCAATATAATATATCACAGCAACACATAACATCACATGTCATCAACGTAAGTAAATATGCCTATCACAATTGTCGTTGACATATAGCAACGAAAACAGCGATATACCACATATTACACTTACGGTCGCAGAAAAGAAAGTGAAAACTACAATATTTGGAATCCACAATCACCTTAGACATCGTAAACCCGAAATATCACATATTACGGATTTCATACCTAACTATGTGAATTCCACATATTGTATCACATTCCAGAAAAACTAGACGACGTTAAACATTCCGATCGAATCAACAAACACCCAAAATTTCCCTAAATGCTCAACACTTGAACTTAGTTTAAAAGCATCCATCACACGCCACAGTACCAATGGACCAGTCGTAGAAGGGTTAAACCAATGCCTCACATGTGGCAACGCTAAACTACCACAAACCCTAGGGTTTAGAGGCGGTTCTGGCGGTCACATAATCGAGTTAAGGTTTTCGTTCTTTTAGAGGGTCCACCATGTCACTTGCACGATATTTGAATGTTCTTTAACTATGAAAAAGATCCAACTCTTGAAAAAATTTCCCGCAAGGGTTAAAGTGGGTATTTGATATCCGATCGAACTTTTTAGCACCGTCTAAAATAACCGAAACAAAACTAGAATTACGAATACGAAATACTCTGATTAGTTAATGCAGTAAATTAACATCACATATAATTTTAGCAAAAATAAACAACACCTGAAGTACCAAACCCCAGAGACCAGAACATGACCAAAGCCTGAAGCCCAAAGGCCACAACTTGGCCGGCCTGCTCAGAATTTTGCCTCTTGTGCTCGGCCAAAAACCGAGCACAGGGGTTCAAATTTTGGTTATGTTCACTATATGTCTCATACATGATTCTGCAGTTGTTTAAAAAAATTTTAGAATCCATTTTAAAATCGACAGAAACTAGGGTTTGATATCGGGTGTTTCGGAGTTGTTTCGGTTTCGTAATTCTACACTTATCCGTCTAATTCTCAAGCTAGGCTCCGATACCACTGTCGGGTTACCTATAATGGCAGCAAGGTTTCGGGCGGCATCATCTATGCCAAGTTAAAAATTTGCCATTAAAGATAACCCTAAACCTCGGATCTTAACTAAAGAATCAAACCAAAATATCAAAGTAAACAACTTTACTTCTAAGTTTTAGGTATTACAACCTTTGTAGTCCGTTCCTTCACTTCATAAGCTCCGAGTTGAGGTCCCTTCACTGCGATCATCAAGAACTCGGACTCTAGAGAGGCTCCATGAGGTGAATGAGATATCTTTCTTGAAGTCTTCACTTTCTAAGATGATCTACCTTGAAGAAACACTAACCCAAGATCACACTTCTCTGATGAAAGTATTAGTGAAGTGAACACCCTAATCTAAGTGGCTAGAATAGATGAGGATGATGAAGTAGGAATTTTGCTCTCTTTTTTTTTTTTTATTTCTCACTTTGTTTCATCACAAATCAAAAATCAAGCAAGCTCTTTTGTGAGCTTGAAAAAGATGAAGAAGAAATGAGTGATGAAAAATGAATTAATTGTTTTGGTTAGAAATGCAACCTAGGGTTAAGCATGTCATGCTTAACCCTTGTAGAGACTAAACCATAGGTTAGGGTTAGGGTTGGGTTAATAAATATCAAGTAAATATCAAGAAGGTTTGACAAAGTCAACAAAAGAAAATATCTCCACAATTTGGTATAAACCCAAAACAAAACATTAACCCTAATCCAAACCCTAGCATGGTTTAATCTTAAAACCCTAGTTGTATTTGTAACCCTAACATGTTACAATATTATATATCGCATATATAATATATAATGTAACAAAAGAAAATAATACAATTAATATATATCACATATATATCAATGTATTACCAAGTGAGAAAAAGAATCATATAAGTGAGCTTATATTAGTTAATGTAATGTAATATATCACATATATAATTATACATTAAATTATCGAATCAACACTTGATACGATAATCCTTCTATATTACATATAACCGACTAATATAACATGCATCATTTTATCGAATCAACCCTTGATCCGATAACCCGGCTATATCACATATACCCGGCCGATATTACATATCGCGAGAATAGAATACGGTATCTCATATCTTATTAATCTCGGTCCCGCACATATCACATATGTACTCCTACTCCGTTTTTCCTGAGCCAGGAAACCTCTGTGTAGGACTCTAAAGAATCGTCAATACGCCGGCAGTAGGTGGTGATCATATCAAACACCCACAAGCCGCAAGCGGTCAGCTAAACGTAACAGCCACCCGGGTATTGAGCGATCAGAAGATCAACAAGCAAGCATATACATACTCCTGTGAATTCAATCAGTAACACTCCCGTACAGTCCGGTCTCTTCGTCTGATATGTCGCATATCCAGTCTAGGGGTGGTAAACGTCAGACCCCAGTAACCGATAAGTCGTGTCGATGTAAGGCACATAACGGGTCGAGAAACTACTGATAACACTTACCAGTATATCTCCATATCAGCCCTGGTCAGGGACTTCCAGTTATAGCCAATCGAACACAGCGCAACATCAACTCCCAATACCAGGAGAGACGAAACCCCTCCTATCGCTCATTGCCTCCATGTGATTCGGGACTGTACCCAAAGCCACCATTTTGCACGCTCTCATGAACGTGGTAAGGTGGAAATCAAAGCACAGTGGGAATCACACAAGACTCTATGACGATCTCGGGTCTACACACTAACCTGTACCAGTGTCACCAGAGAACTGCTATCTAACGATATGTATAATACCATCTAAAAGTTCTCATCGAGTACTTTCAGTATACCCAGTCTCCACTGAGCACCCGTACACTATCTTTGATGTCAAACATCGATGGATATGGGATCATCTATCGCCCATCATATGGGTCAAGATGCGTATACGCTAGTCTACTCTGGAGTATCGATGCCCTGTCTCGATACTCCCTCGACTAGGAACAGTTATAGGATGTACTCTTGGACTACCCTGGCCCCACTAGTATGATCTGCATCATAGTCCTAGTAGTCGAGTACATATCCTAAAGGCTTTATCAACATGTGAAAGCAAGACAGTTAACCAATACAAGTCAATATGTTAAGATAAAGTGAAACCAAATAGCATACTATCACGTCGAGCAAGAAAGTCCTCTCTATATATATCCAAGCATCCACTATAATATAAATCATATGTACAACAATGGCCTCTAGGGCATATATATAACTAACAGTTATGTCACTTATACCCATATGATCAACAGCCCTCGCAAGGATGTTTCGGGTGTGGGTGTCCGTATCACTTTATCCGGAATTGTCCCGTGATGTGACAGGGTGAGGCATCGGTCTCACATGTGACATCACCACCTTCACCTCCTACACCTGTTGTTGTTTCACGCCAGATCAACGCCCATAGAAGCCGTGGTCAAGACGATCGTAATTCGAGAGGACGAGGAGGCAGAGGCTGGAAGAGGGCAGGCTTTAACTTTTGTGTTGACTCCTCGGGACGGACAGGCGTCGAACGTTGTTGTAACAGGTATTCTTTCAGTATGTTCCTTAGATGCACATATTTTATTTAATCCCGGTTCTACGCATTCTTATATATCTGCAAACTTTGCACTTTCTCTGGGGAGAGAGTCATCGTTGTTAGAGTTACCGCTAGTTGTGATTACTCCTGTAGGAGATTCTTTTGTAGCTCGACACATATTCAGGTCTTGTTCAGTACATATTGGTGATATGGATTCATTAGTAGATTTGATTCTCCTAGATATACTAGATTTTTATATACTTCTTGGTATGCATTGATTGGCCGCTAGTCATGCTTATGTAGATTGTTGGGGGAAGCAGTCAGATTCTGTTTTCCAGGCGAACCGATTTTATTGTGCAAGGAGACTGTAGTTTAACTCCTGCCAACATGATTTCTGCTCTTTATGCGGGACGGCTCTTGAAGAAGGGTTGTCGTGGGTTCTTAGCGTTTGTTCAATAAGTGGGAACCGCTGAAGTCTCATTGGACCAGGTTCCGATCGCACGAGAATTTCTGGATGTGGTTCCTGCTGAATTGCCAGGATTACCGCCTGATCGCGATATCAAATTTTGTATTGATTTGATTCCGGGTGCGGGGTCAAGAACAATATCACTATTGATCTTCCATATGGTAGAAAGTCAACCCTCGTCATAGCCTGGGCCAACCCACAAACTTCCATTACAGAAACGTGCTATGAGTTATCCAGAGTCTGGTTTTAAGCATAAGCCGGACAACTCCCAATACCTTAACATCGTTAAGATATGAACCATTCTATATCCAATATAGAAACTTTGGCACTTATTTAATTGGAACCAGATTCAAATCATGCAGCTGTCTCCAGTGCATATCAACTTAATGGAGAGAGGCTAATCAGCATTACTCAACTTAGGAATCCATCCAATTATGAGTAACCTGAAAGAGAAACAAGTTTCTCAAAAACCATTACTATCAACTGAATACCAATCACAAGAATCTACATCTTCGATCTCTTTGAAGAATCCCGATACTTGCGACATCTGGTTCTTTACTTTATTCCTATACCCATAACTTCTCAAAACATAGACCTTGTATTTCTACGAAACACATGTCTAAAAACTAAAGAAGTCATAAGTAAACAGAACATAGTACGAGGACCAACCCCTTTGTCCTGATGGACACTGGACAATATACAATACTCTGTATAAGTCCAGTGAGTTGAATAACTCAAAACCTGTGCATCGTAGGTTGAAAACTGTACTTATGGTTAAGAACTACTCCGTTGTTCAATGCTCCTTACCCAATCGTCAACTGATATAGGTAAATGTCAAGGACATAATTTCAAAAGTTATATCTCACTTTATAAAAATAAACGTATAGATATGCCAGTTTGAAATTGGTGCACAACAACGAATACTCAAAACCAAATACTTGCCGTCCGGCAAAAACCTAGGCGATTTCCTCAATTATCACCAATTACAACGAATTCCGATATAATGAGGATGATCACCATATTCCCAATAACTTACTCCTACTCAGCATCTGTAAAACCATACAGATGTGAGAATCATACCTGGTAAATACATACCCTGGAGTAAGTATCTAATCGGGAAAACAGTTTTCCTTTAACAATGCATAGTGAAACTGAAACATGAAAATGTTTCGAAGGGGTATCCTGGTATTCCTAGTAATGCCTCTTCCATAATCCAATTCATGACTGTAACCGTATATTTGTTTGCCATCTCTCCAAATCTCTTTATTTGTTTTTATTCATTACCTTCTGTACACCCCTTTAGGCTAAGTGGTTTTCTTCCTTCCCTACCGTTCGGCACCAGCCTATGGTTTGGAAGAAGACTATCCAGTAAGCATAATAGGTGTACTCTCCTAAACTAAGGAGCCCTCGCAACCTGAGAGAATGTGATGATAAAAGACAACTGAATAAAACCTTATTCTATTTCTCCTGAACTGGGGAAAAAAGCAAAGGTGAAGTAAGAGTGGCGATGAAGTACGCGGTTTGGTCGTGAATGATAGCAGTCGAAATTTACTTTGCCCTCTTTCTAATCCCTTTATTTTGTCTTTACTTATTACCTTCTGTACACCCTACTTAGGCTAATTGGTTTTCTTCATTCCCTACCTTTCGGCACCTGCCTATGGTTTGGAAGAAGACTATCCAATAAGCGTAATAGGTGTACTCTCCTAAACCAAGGACCCTCGCAACCTGAGAGAAGGTGATGATAAAAGACAACTGAATAAACCAATTCAATTTCTCCTGAATCTTGATCCATCCTCGAAGAAGTCCCTTCGAGTTCATATATAACCACACGATGGATCTATCCAATGGAAGTGGGTGTTCGTAGTGATACGAGGTGTTCTGAGAAATTCAAAGGGTAAAAGAAGGAGCGGCAATAACTTATGCAACTGAGACAATCCAAAACCCAGTATTTTAAGAAGGTTCAGTCCACTTGGTCACTGAGTCATAGTCTAGGGTCGGTCAATGGTCGCTGCCAAAGAGAGAGAGAAAAGAAACACTGTGCGTGCACTCTAACCTAGATCAGAACGGTTATCACTTTATCTAATCAGGAAACCTCCCACTGTACTGTCAATTCTCCTCCAAACCTGAAAGAAGAATCAATCGGGATCACCCGAAGAGTAAACTAACTCATCAGTGGGAATCGGGATCCAACTATCATCGTATGATACCGTGAAGGAATCCACTCACATTATCACACTCCAGAAGGTATACGCATACTTAGCAAGTTTCAGTTTCTTTAGAAACTCCCGATATGATTTTTGCCCCATGCTCTTATGACCTTGACGTTGGCCAAAATGCCATAAGTCACATGCCAAGTTCTACCCATCATTATCTTGTTAATTTGAACCCATCCGCACATGCCCTTGACGTTGGCCAAATGGTAGAACGACTGCCCCAAACTAACTCATATATCTATGCAATAGAAGAATACCCAGCAGCTACCAAACACTATGCCTTGGTGTTGGTCAAAATACATAGCTTGAATACTACTGAATACCCAACTGAAATGACGGAGGGCTACGGCTGGTTTTTGGCGAAAAACCTTTAACGTAACGAACTTGATATTGCTGAAGGAACCTGATAGCTTTTTAGAAAATATAGTGGCGAAAACCTTTGCTAAAGAGGTCACTCCCGGAGAAGGGATCTCGGCTCATTCCTCGTGGAATGAGGTGCAGGATATTCCAACTGAATACCGCGATGCAAAGCAACAAGTAATCGACTATAGTGAAGTTATTACCCTGACGCAAACTTCTGCCTAAGGGGTCACTCCCGGTGAAGGGATCTCGGCCCTTGCCTCATCGAATGAGGTGCAGGATATTCAAACTGAATACCACTATGCAAAACAAAAGAAAACGTCTTTATAATAACACTTTTTAAAATTGCTCCAACAACGTCCAAATAGGTTTGTTTTCCTTTGCATTGATCAAAATCAACGCAGTCCCATCAATTAATCACACCAGAAAAGAACGAAAATAAAATGTACGTATATGCCATCCGCATTCGCCACTGGATCCCGTCATTTCCCGTTAGGTTACTTAACTAACGACAGAGCAGGGACTGGACTAGCACGGGTGTAAAACATATACAACATCTACTAGTATATATACCAATATACAATAATCGCTCCAGGCGTGATAATATGTAACATTACAGAAAAGTAATAAGCATCACAGAACAATACAGATAATTTGGGATCCCCGGGTTTCACAGAGCCGCTGCTGAAACTCGACGTTCCCCTGGTCGTGTGGATAGCCTGTGCAATGAAACCTAGACCCCTACGGGTGCGGCAAGTTACCCGCCAAAACTTGAAGCCAGGCAGCCCCTACAGCATAGTGAATGGACCACCCTGCACTTCACGAAATCCGGTAACTTGGGCACCCCTTCTTGGGTCAACCTGTACCCCCTACGAGTGCAGCGAATAGTCTGCCAATTCTAGAGTGAGGCCCCTTTGCCTCTCAAATCCATGAGATACGGACCCGTTGCCCTCCAGAACCCGGCTATCCGTGCACTCCGTCACGGAGTAAAACCTAGTACAGAAATGAAAAATATGTACAACGGGTACATCGACCTCAGCCCGGTCGTGCCCCAAAAGAATATTATACAAACAGGCAGTGACGGCAGTCCACATGTTGGACGCTCACCCCGCAATATCAAATGTACAAATAAATCCAAACTGCACTACCATTGCACACTGCTATCCACCACGACAAATCCGCAACATCACAGCACAACACTGAACATCAACGCAAATGTCACGTTCGCAAACCCGTCTAAAAGGACTATAGCAATTAGACGCAATTTACCGCTCGAATGACATTCATGGTCGGAGATATAATGTAAGTACTGTAAACTAACAAGTTTAAAATTTCGATCGACAAAACTTCCCGAAATGGGCCCCACGTACATCTGCAGTACACAAACAAAATATGGGCCCAAAAGAAATATTCCAGAAACCATAATTTTCTATGAAGACCCTACTGTAGAATTTTGGTGCACTGTAGCCACTAAATGGCCCGGAACCGTGGACAAACCCTGGTTTGCGCGGCGGTTCCGCGGCCGTACTGTAGCTTCAGTCGACCAAATTTCACCAGAATTCTTAAAAAAGCCTGATCGATTTTCTGAGATGCTCAAAATGATTTTTAGACCTATTTTTAAAATCGACAGAAACTTTACACTGAAAATTGCGGTTTTCGAAATTTCGTTCGATCCATATTTTAAACGCGTTAGAATAAGTTAGTAAAGCTTAATGGCGTGGCTCTAATACCATGTAAGTCTAAGGTAGCGCCCCAGCCGTCAATCTGACGCCAAACACGGAACAAAAACTTTTATAACTGGCTCTATCGCATACTATAACCCGGATCTTGCCATTAACGCTAAACTAACAAACTACAAAGTGGGTAGAAACGCTATACCGGACGATCCGAGTCCTTCGGTCTTCATCCATCATCCCACGCTCCTTTGCAGCATCTGCGATCTCGCTCGATCTCCGGTCTCCTCGTCCAGGTGGCACCACGTCAATGGATGTTTATACGGGCTCCCGCCTCTGAACCGAGGCAACTCGAACATGAAGTTTGCTAGCCGACATGTCCAAGATTGATGTAGAGAATGAGTAGAATATTTTGTCTCGTTTCATCCAAAACCATGGATGAACAGTTAATGAAGTTGCCTTTTTGTGGAGAGAAATGAGCTATCAAATTTCCATGAATCAAATTCCATTATCATTCAACAAAGGGGCCGGCCAATATAAATGAGAGGAGAGGGTGAGTGTAGGAGCAAAAGGGTGACCATAAAGAGAAGATCAAGAAGAAATATCCAAGTCCAAACCAAAACACATTAATGCAATCAATGAGTCGTCTGGAACTGACCGGTTGGTATTATACCTATCGTCAGTTATCAGTTCCCAGGTAACATGAGTACAGCTTAGTCCGCTGACTTGACACTGTCACTTCGCCTCGAGTGTGTTCCCACTGTACTTAGATTACTACCCTACCACGGCTCAAAGGAGTCGTGCAAACAGGTAGTAGTTGGGTGCAGTCCCGAAGCACTTGGAGGCAGTGATGGTTAGACAGGATTCGTCTCTCCCGGTATTGGGGGTTGACATCGCGCTGTGTGTAGGAGAGCCATTACACGAGTAGTCCCTGGCCAGGGCAAGCGAGATATACTGGTAGGCTTCCAGTGTTATCTCAGGGTGTTTTGGGCTTCACTCCGGCACGACTTGTACCGCTATTAGGGGACTGACGTTTACCGCCCCCTAGGCCCGCCATGCGATGTATCAGACGAACAGACCGGACTGTACGGAAACTGTCACATTCAGGCTCAGTAGGAGTTCAGATGGGTTTCACCTCGTCAGTCTTCTTGTCGGCATCTACCTGGGGACCGTTACGCATAGCTAGTGCCGCTTGCGGTCTGTGGTTAAACCCACTGCCAGCGTAGTGTCGAGTCTTTAGAGTCCCACACAGAAAGCTATTCGCCTTTAGGCAAAAGAGTAGAGGTCGCATGGTTTTGCTACAGGTCGCATGGTTTTGCGACGGGGTTCGGTCAAATCCGTGCACTTATGCACGTACGGTGTCCGGACAGTTAACACTAGCGGGCTTTGGTTTAAGCCAGATCCTAGTGTACGTTTTGGGATTGGTTTTATCTCGTTTATATTCGTGTTCCTCGGAACGCGGATGCGGGTGTGTATGCACAGTTGACAGAGAGACAGAGGCAGAGTATTCTCATTGGGGTTGTTGACTGTTGACAGTTGACTGTTGACCATTGACTTTTGTTTAACCCTAATGAGAATAAGATATATGATTAACATTAATATTAATTAAGTATTATAGTGACATGGTTGTTGAGGGGTTGACTTTGTTGACTTGTTGACTTTGTTGACCGGTTGACTAGGTTGGACTAGTTGACCATCATCATGACAATGGCTATCATTCCATGGCAAAGACTTTTGCTTGCTTGTTTATTTATGCAAAATAAGTGCATGAAATGATATAGCCATTTTGACTTAAACCATTTACACAATACTTGATTACTATTTTTGTTATGATGGCTTTTGGATTATGAGAGGTGAGAATGAGAAGAGTATGGTTCATTCTATCATTTTGCTTTCTCTCTCTTGAGCTCTCTCATTCTCTCTCTCTTGAGCTCTCTCATTCTCAAGCTCTCCCTCTTCCTCTTGCTCTCTCTACCTCAAGGCAAACCATTCTCATGTGTTGAGACTCATTGCCTTAAAGATAAAAAGACACCAAAACATTCCTCTACTCATTCTAGTTCACAAGGCCTAGCAAGCCAAGTGATCTAGTTTCTTCAAAGTTCGAAGAAGAAGCCAAAGGTAGAAGCTTTCGGGTGGATCCATCTTCGGCGCAAGGAGACGACGAGGTGAGGCCGATCCGTACACTGGGAGGAGTCGAAGACGAAGGAGTTCAAGAAAGGTATAGCCCCCTAACCGAGTAGGTAAACTGTTGTTAGGTTGTTAGTTAGTAGTTTAACAAAGATCCGGTTTTGAGTCCATGTTACCGCCTCTAAAAAATTGTTTTTCATCAAATTCCGCATGCCCGAAAGTACCGGGAGAGGTAGTATGGACTTACAGTGGTATCAGAGCCTAGTTAAACTATATCTAACATGTTAGCATAGTAGCTAGAAATTCGATCGGAAAAAAAGTCCCGAAATGAACCCGGAATTCATGTTTGCTGTCGATTTTTAAAGTTCTGTAAAAATTATAAATCATGCTTCAAAAATCGACTCAGGGTTTTTATAGTCTACTGTAGAAAAACGATCCAGAGATCCCACCAAACCACCGCGGAAACGCGGCAATAGCTTGCTATTGCCGCGGTTCCGCGGCCGATTAAGCTCCTCTCTGGATCGTCTTCACTGCAGTTTGTTCTATGGGGTATTTTGGGATTTTTGGTATATGTTTTTTCAGCCCAGATTTTCCAGAAAGAAAAATTTATTTTAGGGGCTTTAAAAACCGTATTTTGATCGAGTTTCTAAAGACTTAAGCTGACGGGTATTTCTGTGATGTGATATTTGTATTGAACGTCTGCTAATCGCTATATGTCGATTAGTGGGGGTTATGCAAATCTGTGATCTGTAATGTTGCTGGAATGTGTATATGAATTCATTGGATTGTCGCGGGTGAATAGCCGGGGGTTGTGAGACGAGAGTTTTCTTTTCTTTCAATTCATGTAAATTTGTAAATTGATGTAATAATTATTTGTATGGCCGCACAACCGGGTTGGGGTTGTAGCCGTCATTGTATAATTTCCTTTTACTATTTTTGCTCCTAGGATAGACCCATGGTGGGGTGCACAAACTACCGGGTATCTCGAAGTGCCGAGTGGCCTACTCACGTCGTTGAGGGAGGTTGCTCCGCTTCGGATATTTGGCGGGTAGTTTGCCGCACCCGTAGGGGTCTTGGGTGGGGTATTGGCTATTCACCGCGACCGTGTAATCTGTTTTTCGTTACAGGCTCGTACGAATTGTGGATTCCTAGTATATCCAATGTATTCATCTGTGATCTGAAATGGCTATCATTGCAATATATCTATATATGATATTATTTAGGCGTTGCTTATGTTTTACAGCCGCGCTAGCCCAGCCCCCGCTCTGTCGTTAGTTAAGTAACCTAACGGGTAATGACGGGGCCCCGTGGCGAATGCGAATGGCATAAGCGTATGTCATATTTTGGTTGTTTTCTGCAATGGTAGGATTAAATGATGGGACGCATTAAAAGAACTAATGCAAGAATATCACGCATTAAAAGAACTAATGCAAGAAAATAAACCAAGTAAAAGTCGTTGGAACACTTTCGAAAAACCACTCAGTTCTTTTCAAAACCAACTTTTAAATGCGGAGCTTGAGCCACTCCTTTTAAAAGCTATCTCGTTCCATCGATTATATCAAGTTCACTACGTTCACGGTTTAGCCAAAACAATTCGTAGCCCTCCATCATTTCAGTTAAATATTCGGTAGTATTCAAGCTATGTATTTTGACCTCACGCCAAGGCATAGTGATTGGTAGCTGCCGGATATTTATCTGTTGCATAGATAGAATGCGTTGGTTTGGGAAAGCCGCACTGCCATTTTGGCCTACGTTAAGGGTAGGTACGGGTAGGTTCAAATTAACCTGGATAATGATGGGAAGAACTTGACATGTGACTTATGACATTTTGACCTCACGCCAAGGTCATAAGAGCATGGGGCAAAAATCCGCATCGGGAGTTTCATAAGTACTGAAACTTGCTAGAGTTGCATACCATTTGGAGTGTGATGATTCTGGTAGGATTCCTTCAGTTTCGTCGCGCAATGATATTTGGATCCCGATCCTACTGTGAGTATATGCTACTCCTCGGGAAATTTCTCACTTAACGATCAATGCTATGAACCAAGTAGGTGTCTAGAAAGGTGTTAGCGGGGCTACGCCCACAGGGAAAAGAGGTTATTTAATTAAGGAACTTCGCGAAAGCGTTGGAAAACCTCCCTCAAAGTACCGACACCAGCCTGGCCGAACGGTTAAGCAAGAATTGTACGGTGAGATTGATCCTGACTAATTCTTCCTTTTGGTTTGAGGAGGGATTCGAGAGACAGTGGGAGCCATCCTGTTTAGATAAACTAAAAACCACTCTAAACTTGCAAGAGCATTATGCCGAGTGTTTCTTCTCTCTCTCCTAATTGCAGCGACCAATCGACATGACTGGACTTAAGTTACTTCTAGATAAAAACATACTGACAGGGCCAAACTACAAAGATTGGCTCAGGAATGTCAAGATGGCAATCACTTATGACAAGCTGGGGTATCTTCTTACCACCAAAGCTCCCCCTGTCCCAGGTCCCAAAACCAGCGTCGCGGATAAGGAAATCCGTAAGACCTGGGAACTAGACTGCGCGAAGGCCAAGTGCCTCGTGCTTGCCTCTATGGACAACGAACATCAGAGGAGGCACGAGAATATGGACCTCGAATCCATATTTCTTCATACAAAATAACTGTATGGAGAGCAATCTCGTATCGCAAGATACGAAGTATCGAAGAAGTTATTTTCGGCAAGATTGGCCGTCGGATCATCGGTAGCGGAACGCGTGCTTAAGATGATTGGCTACATTGAGGAGCTCGCGGACCTTGGGACCACGTTGGAGAATGAGCTCTATACGGACTTGATTCTCCAGTCCCTTCCTTCCACTTACGCCCAGTTTATACTGAACTTCAACTTACAAGAAAAGGAAGTTGAACTTTCAGAACTCCTCAACATGCTGAGGAGCGCAGAGGGCACCCTACAGAAAGGTAGGGAAACACCCACTTTGTTTGTAGGAGGATCTTCTTCTTCTAGGTCCAAGGCGAAAGCCAAGGGAAAGAAGAAGAAAGCCCCCGCCAAACCAAGGGGCGGTGTTAGTAAAGTGGATACGAAGGGAAAGGCAAAAACAACTAAGAAAGTGGGGAAGCTTGTGGATAAGGAAGAATGCTTCTATTGTCATAAGAGTGGACACTGGAAGAAAGATTGCAGGGCTTGGAAGGCCAAAACACAGGATCTGAAGTAGGTTGCGGCTTCAGCTTCAGGTGTGTATGTTATTGAAAACTGTCTTTCAATAAACTCTACTTCCTGGGTATTGGATACCGGATCAGGATCTCATATCTGTAATTCTTTGCAGGCGTTGAGAAATCGTAGGGTTTTGAAGGCAGGTGACATGACCCTAAAAGTTGCAAACGGAGCTAGCATGGATGCTAAGGCCGTGGGGGACTATCACCTGGGAATGTCAGATGGACATATTTTGGTTTTGCGTAATTGCTATTTTGTACCCAACGCAACTTGTAATATCATTTCTGTATCTTTGGATTCTAAAGAAGGTTATGAATTTGCGTTTGTAAGCAATGTTGTAAACATTCACCTTAATCAAGTTCTGATTGGGTCAGGTACATTGAGCAATGGTATATACGTATTAAACTAACCACAGATTTTCAATGTCCAGAATACACACAAAAGAAAGTCTCCAGAAATCAATCAGACTTTCTTATGGCATTGTAGACTGGGTCACATCAATGAGAGAAGGTTGACGAAGTTACATACAGAAGGATATTTGAATCCGTTCGAATATCAATCGTATGCCACTTGTCAATCCTGTCTTAAAGGAAAGATGACAAAGACTCCGTTCACTGGACACGGAGTAAGAGCGAGCGAGCTCTTGGGACTCGTACACAGCGTCGTGTGCGGTGCAATGTCTACACATGCGCGAAGCGGTTTTTCTTACTTCATTACTTTTACGGATGATTTTTCAAGATTCGGACATGTCTTCTTAATGAAACATAAGTCCGAAGCCTTTGGAAAATTTCAGGAATATAAGAATGAGGTAGAAAAACAAACCAGCAAAAGTATCAAGATTCTAAGATCGAATCGAGGTGGTGAATACTTGAGTGCCGAGTTCCTGGACTATTTAAAAGAGAATGGAATTCTCTCTCAGCTTACTCCTCCATACACTCCGCAACATAACGGTGTATCGGAGAGACGGAACCGAACCCTATTGGATATGGTATGGTCCATGATGAGTAACGCTGACTTACCGCTATCATTCTGGGGATATGCGCTAGAATCAGCCGCATACCTTTTGAACCGAGTTCCCACTAAGACTGTGCCTACCACACCATATGAGTCATGGAGTGGGAAGAAACCCTATCTTCAATATCTGAAGATCTGGGGATGTCCAGCTTTTGTCAAAAAGCAGCATGCGGACAAACTCGAGGCACGCTCAGTACTGTGCAAGTTTGTGGGATACCCAAAGAACACCAGGAGGTATCTTTTCTACCACGCAGAGGAACAAAAAGTCATTGTTTCTCGTAATGCCCACTTTCTAGAACATCAGTTCTTGGAAAAGGAAATTAGTGGGAGCGCAGTAGAACTGGAAGAAATTCCAGAACCACAGACTATTACTGAAATCTTAGTAGAACCAGAGGGTTCAAAAGAACGGGACATTCCGACGCCGTTCCGCAGGAGTAGTAGGCAGTCTCATCCGCCCGAGAGATACTACGGTTTTCTCATAGACGGGGATAGAGAGGATTGCATCATAGATTATGATGAGCCTACTAGCTTCCAGCAGGCCGTTCAGAGCGTTGACTCGGTAAAATGGCTGGATGCAATGCGGACCGAAATAAAATTCATGTACACCAACAAAGTATGGACGTTGGACATTGCTCCAGACGGGGTAAAACCCGTAGGATGCAAGTGGATCTTCAAAAGGAAGATTGGTGTAGATGGACAGGTTGAGACCTATAAAGCTAGACTTGTTGCAAAGGGTTTTCGTCAAAGACCTGGTTTGGACTATGACGAAACATTTTCTCTAGTGGCTATGCTGAAATCCATTCGGATCCTTCTTGCCATTGCTGCCTTCCACGATTATGAGATTTGGTAGATGGACGTAAAGACCGCTTTTCTAAATGGAAATTTAGAGGAGTGTTTCTATATGGACCAGCCAGAGGGTTTCATTCAGAGTGGGAGCAGCGGAAAGGTGTGCAAGTTGCTTAAGTCCATCTATGGACTAAAGCAGGCATCGCGGAGTTGGAACATCTGCTTTGATGAGACGGCCAAAGAATTTGGCTTTATCAAAAATCCAGATGAACCATGCATCTATAGTAGATTTGTAGTGAGAACTGTAGTATTCCTCGTTTTATACATGGATGACATTCTCTTAATAGGAAATGACATTCCTATGCTACAATCTGTCAAGGGGTTCTTGTCACACAGGTTCTCCATGAAAGACCTGGGTGATGCCTCATACATCGTGGGGATCTGGATCCATCGTGATAGATCCAAGAGGATATTAGGACTTTTGCAGTCCAGGTACATCGACACCATACTGAAAAGATTCAGTATGGAAGATTCCAAGCGCGGTAATCTACCGGCTTGTCACGGGATCACCCTCTCTAAAGAGATGTCTCCTAAGACTGATTTGGAGATGGATCGCATGTCTATTATACCCTACGCTTCTGCGGTAGGCTCTATAATGTATGCGATGTTGTGTACCAGACCGGATGTAGCTTATGCACTTAGTGTAGTAAGCCGGTATCAGTCAAACCCCGGGGAGAAACACTGGATAGCGGTAAAGAACATTCTCAAGTACCTGAGAAGGACTAAGGAGATGTTCTTGGTGTATGGCGGAAAAGACCTCCAGATCGAGGCCTTTGCTGACTCCAGCTTCCAGAGTGACAAGGATGATTCCAAGTCCATGTCGGGATTTGTGTTTACCCTCAATGGAGGGGCGGTGTGTTGGAAGAGTTCCAAACAGGAAACCGTTGCTGACTCGACTATGGAAGCGGAATACATCGCTGCATCTGATGCCGCAAAAGAAGCTGTCTGGATGAGGAAGTTCTTGAAAGAACTTCAGGTGGTTCTGTCCATTATTGATCCAATACCTCTGTATTGCGAAAACAACAAGGCTATAGCTTTAGCGAAGGAACCCAAGTCCCATCAGAGATCCAGACACATCTTGAGATGGTATCACCTGATCAGGGAGATCGTGGATCGCCAGGAGATCGAGGTTCGGAGGGTTACTTCAGAAGATAACGCTGCAGATCCATTCACCAAGGCCTTGCCCCAGACTCAGTTCGAGCGGCTGATCGAGATGATAGGTCTTCGATATGCCCGTACATGGCCTTAGTGCAAGTGGGAGATTGTTAGTGTATATGCCCTAGAGGTCATTACTGTATCATACTAGTTTGTATATTATTTAATGGAAGCTTGGGATATTCACCTTGTATATACAATCTTGCTCAAAATAGTAGTATGCTACTTGGTTTGTTTCTACTTCAATGTGTACATGTGTTTATTTTATTATATCACCTATACGCATTAGTGGAGCCCTTAGAATCTTTGCTTGATTACCAGCGTTGTGATGGCAATCACACTAGTGGGGGCTGGGGAATCTATAAGCACATCCTTATGCAGGTCCCTAGTCGCAGGACTATCGAGACAGGGCATCGATACTCCGGAGTAGACTAGCACATGCGCTTCTCATCCCAGAGTGGGAGATGGTCTGTCCCACAGCCATCAGTACGTCGTACTGGAGATAGTATGCGTGTGCTCGTTAGGTTACGAGTACACTGGACATGACTCGTCGGGAACTGACCGGTTGGTATTATACCTATCGTCAGTTATCAGTTCCCAGGTAACATGAGCACAGCTTAGTCCGCTGACTTGACACTGTTACTTTGCCTCGAGTGTGTTCCCACTGTAGTTAGATTACTACGCTACCACGGCTCAAAGGAGTCGTGCAAACAGGTAGTAGTTGGGTGCAGTCCCGAAGCACTTGGAGGCAGTGACGGTTAGACAGGATTCGTCTCTCCCGGTATTGGGGGTTGACATCGCGCTGTGTCTTGGAGAGCCATTACATGAGTAGTCCCTGGCCAAGGCAAGCGAGATATACTGGTAGGCTTCCAGTATTATCTCAGGGTGTTTTGGGCTTCACTCCGGCACGACTTGTACCGCTATTAGGGGACTGACGTTTACCGCCCCCTAGGCCCGCCATGCGATGTATCAGACGAACAGACCGGACTGTACGGAGACTGTCACATTCATGCTCAGTAGGAGTTCAGATGGGTTTCACCTCGTCAGTCTTCTTGTCGGCATCTACCTGGGGACCGTTACGCACAGCTAGTGCCGCTTGCAGTCTGTGGTTAAACCCACTGCCAGCGTAGTGTCGAGTCTTTAGAGTCCCACACAGAAAGCTATTCGCCTTTAGGCAAAAGAGTAGAGGTCGCATGGTTTTGCGACAGGTCGCATGGTTTTGCGACAGGGTTCGGTCACATCCGTGCACTTGTGCACGTACAGTGTCCGGACAGTTAACACTAGCGGGCTTTGGTTTAAGCCAGATCCTAGTGTACATTTTGGGATTGGTTTTATCTCGTTTATATTCGTGTTCCTCGGAACGCGGATGCGGGTGTGTATGCACAGTTGACAGAGAGACAGAGGCAGAGTATTCTCATTGGGGTTGTTGACTGTTGACTGTTGACTGTTGACCATTGACTTTTGCTTAACCCTAATGAGAATAAGATATATGATTAACATTAATATTAATTAAGTATTATAGTGACATGGTTGTTGAGGGGTTGACTTTGTTGACTTGTTGACTTTGTTGACCGGTTGACTAGGTTGGACTAGTTGACCATCATCATGATAATGGCTATCATTCCATGGCAAAGACTTTTGCTTGCTTGTTTATTTATGCAAAATGAGTGCATGAAATGATATAGCCATTTTGACTTAAACCATTTACACAATACTTGATTACTATTTTTGTTATGATGGCTTTTAGATTATGAGAGGTGAGAATGAGAAGAGTATGGTTCATTCTATGATTTTGCTTTCTCTCTCTTGAGCTCTCTCATTCTCAAGCTCTCCCTCTTCCTCTTGCTCTCTCTACCTCAAGGCAAACCATTCTCATGTGTTGAGACTCATTGCCTTAGAGATAAAAAGACACCAAAACATTCCTCTACTCATTCTAGTTCACAAGGCCTAGCAAGCCAAGTGATCTAGTTTCTTCAAAGTTCGAAGAAGAAGCCAAAGGTAGAAGCTTTCGGGTGGATCCATCTTCGGCGCAAGGAGACGACGAGGTGGGGCCGATCCGTACACCGGGAGGAGTCGAAGACGAAGGAGTTCAAGAAAGGTATAGCCCCCTAACCGAGTAGGTAAACTGTTGTTAGGTTGTTAGTTAGTAGTTTAACAAAGATCCGGTTTTGAGTCCATGTTACCGCCTCTAGAAAATTGTTTTTCATCAAATTCTGCATGCCCGAAAGTACCGGGAGAGGTAGCATGGACTTACATACACATGTCACCAGGGAACTGCTATCTGACGATAGGTATAATACCAACTAGCAGGTTCCCGGCAAGTCCTGTCCGGTGTACTCATAACCCAATAAGCACCTGTATACATCTTAGGTGATCCAACTGACACCAGTGGCTTGTGAGACCGGCCGCCGCCCCTCGTCGGGGTCTCGACTGTATACAATAGTCTACTCCGGAGTATCGATACCCTATCTCAAAACTCCCATGACTAGGGACCTCTATTAAGGATGTGCTTATAGACTACCTAACTCTCACGTATATGATCGCCATCATACTATTGGTAGTCAAGCAAGATCCTAAGTGCTCTATCAATGTGTAATAGCGATCAGTCACCTGAACCTGTACACGACTGATAAAGGAAAACCAGATAGCATACTATCATCTCGAGTAAGACTGTGCTACCGGTATAGGTCCTCCTCAATCATTGCAATCGCGTACCTGCGATCCAATAATTGACTTTGAGGGCACTATATCCAACAGATGAGATTGTGCGATTGCATGGAATTCCGACGTGTATAGTGTCCGATAGGGGTACACAATTTACCAGCCGACTATGGTAGAAACTTCAAGAGGCTCTAGGTACCCAACTGAGTTTTAGCACAGCTTTCACCCGCAGACAGATAGTCAGTCAGAGCGGACCATACAGACTCTAGAGGATATGCTTCGAGCTTGCAGTCTTGATTTCGGTGGCAGTTGGAATCATCACTTGCCTTTGATAGAATTCTCTTACAACAACAGTTTTCAAGAGACGAGCCAGATGGCACCCTACGAAGCTTTATATGGGAGAAAATGTCGATCACCCGTTTGCCGGACAGAACTCAGCGAGAGTAGCATTTTGGGACCGCAGATAGTACAGGAAACTACAATTGAAAATAATACAATTAATATATATCACATATACAATATATTTTGTAACAAAAGAAAATAATACAATTAACATATATCGCATATACATCAATGTATTATCCAGTGAGAAAATGAATCAATAAAGCGAGCTTATATTAGTTAACGTAATGTAATATATCACATATATAATTATACATTAAATTATCGAATCAACTCTTGATCCGACAATCCGTCTATATTGCATATAACCGACTAATATAACATGTACCAATTCATCGAATCAACACTTGATCCGATGACCCGGCTATATCACATATACCCGGCCGATATCTCATATCGTGAGAATATAATACGGTATCTCATACCGTATTATTCTCGGTCCCGCACATATCACATATGTGCTCCTACTCCGTTTTGCCTGAGCCAGGAAACCACTGTGTAGGACTCTAAAGAATCGTCAATACGCCGGCAGTATGTGATGATCATATCAAACACCCACAAGCTGCAAGCGGTCAGCTAAACGTAACAGCCACCCAGGTATTGAGCGATCAGAAGATCAACAAGCAAGCCTGTATATTCTCCCGTGAATCCAATCAGTAAACACTACCATACAGTCCGGTCTCTTCGTCTGATATGTCGCATATCTAGTCTAGGGGTGGTAAACGTCAGACCCCAGTAACCGATAAGTCGTGTCGATGTAAGGCTTATAACGGGTCGAGAAACTACTGATAACTCTTACCAGTAAATCTCCATATCAGCCCTGGTCAGGGACTTCCAGTTATAACCAATCCAACACGGCACAACATCAACTCCCGATACCGGGAGAGACGAAACCCCTCTTATCGCTCATTGCCTCCATGTGATTCGGGACTGTACCCAAAAGCCACCATTTAGCACGCTCTTTTAGACGTGGTAAGGTGGAAATCAAAGCACAGTGGGAATCACACAAGACTCTATGACGATCCCGGGTCTACAGACTAACTTGTACCAGTGTCACTGGAGAACTGCTATCTGACGATAGGTATAATACCAACTAGGAGTTCTCGGAGAGTTCGTTCAGTATACCCAGTCTTCACTGAGCACCCGTACACCATCTTTGATGTCCAACACCAATGGATATAAGAACATCCATCGCCCATCATATGGGTCAAGATGCATATCCGCTAGTCTACTCTGAAGTATCGATGCCCTGTCTCGATACACCCTCGACTAGGAACAGTTATAGGATGTACTCGTAGACTACCCTGGCCCCACTAGTATGATCTGTATCATAGTCCTAGTAGTCGAGTACATATCCTAAGGGATTTATCAACACGTGATCACAAAACAGTATTTGTTAACATGTTAAGATAAAGTGAAACCAGATAGCATACTATCATATCGAGCAAGAAAGTCCTCTCTATATATATCCAAACATCCACTATATTATACATCATATGTACAACAATGGCCTCTAGGGCATATATATAACTAACAATCTCCTACTTGCACTAAGGCCAGTTGTTGTAGTATCTCATACCCAACATCCCGAAGAGTCTCTCAAATTGTATCTGAGGAATGGCCTTTGTGAGTGGATCCGCAGTGTTGTCCTTCGTATCAACTCTCCTGACCTCGATCTCGCGACGATCAATTATCTCCCGGATCGGTGATAACACCTCAGAATATGTCTGGACTTCTGATGGGACCTGGGTTCCTTGGCCAAAACCACAGCTCCATTGTTATCACAATACAGAAGTATTGGATGCTCAATGGACGGAACCACACCAAGTTCAGTGATGAACTTCTTTATCCAGACAGCCTCTTTGGCAGCATCGTTGGCAGCGATGTATTCAGCCCCCATCGTCGAGTCTGCCACGGTTTCCTATTTGGAACTCTTCCAACAAACCGCCCCTCCATTTAGGGTAAAGATAAATCCCGAGTGTGACTTAGAGTCGTCCTTATCACTCTGGAAGCACGAATCGGTAAGGACTCCACCTGGAGTTCTCCGTTAGCATACACCAAGAACATCTCCTTAGTCCTTCTCAAGTACTTGAGAATGTGCTTCACAGCTGTCCAGTGACTCTCTCCAGAATCTGCTTGATACCTACTCACTACACTTAGTGAGTATGCTAAATCGGGTCTGGTACATAGCATCGCGTACATGATAGAGCCTACTGCCGAAGCATAGGGTATCCCTTGCATGCGAGCTCTCTCCAAATCAGTCTTAGGAGACATCTCTTTGGAAAGAGTGAGTCCAGAGATCGTGGGTTGGTTCCCACGATTGGATTCTTCCATACTAAACCTCTTTAGTATGGTGTCAATGTACCTGGATTGGGACAATCCCAGTATCCGTTTAGATCTATCTCTATAGATCTTAATTCCCAAAATGCAGGATGCATCTCCTAGATCTTTCATTGAGAATCTTTGTGATAAGAAGAGCTTGACCAAGTGCAGCATAAGAACAACATTTCCTATCAAGAGTATGCCATCCACGTACAATACGAGAAAGACAACCTTACTCTCTTCCACCTTCTTGTATATACAAGGTTCATCTATGTTTTTTATGAAGTCAAACTCTTTGACTACCACATCAAAACAGATGTTCCAACTCCGCGATGCCTGCTTTAACCCATGATGGATTTAAGCAGCTCGCACACTTTCCCACTGCTCCCACTGTCTACGAAGCCCTCTGGCTGAGTCATGTACACGCACTCCTCTAAATCACCATTTGGAAAAGCGGTCTTAACATCCATTTGCCAGATTTCGTAGTCATGGTATGCAGTAATGGCAAGTAAGATCCGGATGGACTTAAGCATAGCCACTGGAGAAAAGGTTTCGTCATAATCCACACCTGGTCGTTGATGAAACCCTTTGCAACAAGTCTAGCTTTGAAAGTCTCAACTTTTCCATCTACACTAAGTTTCTTCTTATTGATCCATTTGCTCCCAATAGGTTTTACCCCTTCAGGAGCAATTTCCAAAGTCCATACTTTGTTGGTGTACATGGATTCTATCTCAGATCGCATTGCATTCATCCATTTCACCGAGTCCCCACTCGTGATGGCCTGCTCGAAGCTAGTTGGGTCATCATCTTCCATGATGCAATCCTCACTCCCACTATCGACGAGAAAACCGTAGTATCTCTCAGGTGGATGAGGAACCCTACTAGATCGGCGGAGAGGCTGGGGTTCATCGTGAACTACTGAATTCTCTGGTTCCATTAAATCTTCAGTTGCAGTTTGTGCTGCTGGAACTTCTTCCAGTTCTACCTCTTCGCCACTAATTTCTTTTGGAAGAAATTCCTTTTCCAAAAAGGTGGTATATTGAGAAACAAACACCTTTTGTTCCTCGGTGTTGTAGAAAATATATCCTTATGAATTCTTAGAATATCCCACAAACTTGCAAAGAACTGATCGTGCCTTGAGTTTGTCCGGATTTTGCCTTTTGACATAGGCAGGACAACCCCATATCTTAACTCGTTTAAAATATGGTCTCTTCCCACTCCATATCTCATGTGGTGTGGTAGGTATAGATTTAGATGGAACTTGATTCAATAGGTATGCTGCTGTCTCCAGTGTATAACCCCAAAAGGAAATAGGCAACTCAGCGGAGCTCATCATAGAGCGCACCATATCTAATAGGGTGCGATTCCTCCGCTCCGATACACCGTTGTGCTATGGTGTATAAGGAGGAGTAAGCTGAGAGAGAATCCCATTCTTTTTTAAATAGTCCAGAAACTTATTGCTCAAGTATTCTCCTCCTCGATCAGATTGAAGGATTTTAATACTTTTACCCATTTGGTTCTCGACTTCGTGTTTATATTCCCTGAATTTCTCAAAAACTTCAGACTTGTGTTTCAACAGGAACACACGTCCGTATCTTGAGAAATCGTCAGCGAATATAATGAAGTAGGAAGAACCGTTCCTGCCATGTGTAGACATGGGACCACATACATCACTATGTATCAGTCCTAAGAGTTCCGTAACTCTTTCTCCGTGTCCACTAAACGGAGTTTTGGTCATCTTGCCTTTGAGACATAACTGGCATGTGTCATAAGATGAAAATTCGAACGGATTCAAATATCCATCCTTATATAACTTAGCTAGCCGTGTCGCATTGATATGACCTAGTCTACAATGCCACAAGAAGGATTCGTTCATTTCTGAACTCTTCCTCTTGTGTGTGTTCTGTATATTAAGAACTGTGTTTTGATTTAGAACGTATATGCCATTATATAACGAGCCTGATCCAATCAACTTTTGATTTAGGAAGATGTTCATAACATTATCCTGTATTACAAAATTATATCCTTCTTTACTTAATAAAGAAACTGATATAATGTTGCATATCATGTTCGGTATATAATAGCATTCATTCAGAATCAATGTATTACCACTTGGTAATACAAGGTGATATTCGCCAACTGTTTGGCTGCAACATTTGCACCATTCCCTACTCTTACAGAATGATCACCCATTCCCAATTCTCTACCTTTCTTTAGCCCATGCAATATATTGCATATATGGGATCCTGATCCGGTATCTAATGCCTAGGACGTAGAGTGAACTGAGAAACAGTTCTCGGTAACTAACACATCCGAAGAAGATGCATCAACATGTTTATTCTTCGTTTAGGCGGCGTGTGAATTCTGGTATTCCCCTATTTCCTGTTCAGTCTTATAACAATTATAAGAAAGAATGGAACCAACGTTCTCCTGCTTAGTATAACAAGCCGGTTCGGTCAATACATCAATGTTATTATCTTGATTAAGGCCTGACATAGTCGCTACCTGGAGAGAGAGAGAGAAGAAAACACTTTAGCGTGCGCTCTTTTCAAGATTAGATTGGTTATTATCTTATCTAATCAGGATGGCTCCCACTGTTTTAATCAAATCTTCCTTCAAACCCTAAAAGGTAAGATTAGCCGGGATTAATTACACCCTACAATTTCGTCAATCTTTTAGCCAGATCAGTGTTTGTACTTTAAGGGAGGTTCCCCGTGCTTTCGCACGGATCTAATTAGTATAAACCTCATTTTTCCCAGAGGCATAACCCCGTTAACACCTTTCTAGACATCTATTTGATCGGCTAATTGTCCTGTGTAAAATTCTCCCAGGAGTAACTCTTACTCGCAGTGGGTATCGGGATCCATCTATCTCATAGAAGGTATGCAATCTCATTGCAAATTTCAACATTTGAAATTCCCAATAATGCTTTTGCCCCTAGCAACTTATGACCTTAACATAGTCAACAAATCATAATTGCTAGCCAAGTTCAACCCGTCATTTCCCGATTGAATTAAACCCACCTGCACGACCCTTAACATAGTCAACAAAGTCGTACAACTACCCTAATCCAATCACATCTTATGTTTTAGCAGATAAGCACTAATTAGCTACCGTACACTACGCCTTAACATAGTCAACAAACGTAGCACGAATACTAAGTAGTACTTATCTGAAATGACGGAGGGCTACGCAGGTTTTTCAGAAAACCATAAGCATAATGAAATTGATATCGTTGCAGAAACAAGTGGTTTTGAAAAAGGAATGTTTTTTAGGATTTTCTAGTTTCGCTAAAGAGGTCACTCCCGGTGAAGGGATCTCGGCTCTTTCCTCATCGAATAAGGTGCAGGATATTTTATAAATACCGCTGTGCAAAGCAAGAACTATAGAAGCAATCAAAAACTAAACCGTGAGTTTGTAGCATCTGTCAGTTTTGCTAAAGAGGTCACTCCCGGTGAAGGGATCTCGGCTCTTTCCTTATCGAATAAGGTGCTGGATATTCTACAAGGAATACCGCTATGCAAAGCAAAAACTGTAGCTACCCTTTTTGAAAATTTGATTCTACAACATCTTTTAGGTTTCTTTTCTTTTATTAATCTCATTAATAAAACCCATCATTTAAGCTTCCTAAGCATCACAGAAGAAACGAAAGCATTAATATTTATATATCAACACATACATATAGTATAAGCATTCGTCTCAGGCAGTAATTTGATCTCATCACAGAACATTACAGCAGAAGTCAACATATGAAATATTGGATATAGTAGGACGTCCGTGTTTTATTTTGAGCCTATTTAAAACACAGATTCCACAGTCGCGATGAATAGCCAAACCCACATCCCTCGACCCCTACGAGAGTGGAAAGTAACCCTACCAATTCTAGGGTTAGGAGACCCGGTCTCGACTCCTCGAGATGGCCTCCCACTGGACCCTAGAACCCGGTTACTTGTGCTCTCCGTCTTGGGTCTATCCTAATGCGGAGAAGTAAATAATATACAATGGTGACATCATCCTCAACCCGGAAGTGCCCCAATAAAAGAATATTACATACAAATGAATTTTACATGAATGAAAAAGAAAACTCTCATCTCACATAAAACCCCGGCTATTCAATACACAACGATCCAATATAACATATCACAGCAATACATAAACATCACAGATAACTAGGCAAAGTTAGATAATTTGATAGATACAAAGAATTCCCAAAATACCGCAGTGAGCTCAACACTTGAGCAGAAATAAAAATTCCCAGTAGCATGCCCCAGCACCTATGGACCGTCGCTGAAGGGCCCGTCCCAAGCCTCCACAGTGGCGCCGCAGAACCGCCGCCAAAACCAGGTTTTGGCCGCGGTTACACGGTCACTGTAGCGAGTTAGGGACTCGTTCTTCAGGTGGGTCCATAAAATTATCTGCATGATTTTCTGAGTATTTTTATTATGAAAAATTTCAACCTTTTGAAAAATTTCCAGAAAAAGGGTCATTTCGGGGTTTTGGGGTTCGATCGGACTTCTAACTTCGTCTAGACAACTCTTAATGCTCTAGCTTGGCTCTGATACCACTGTTGGGTTAGCATAGCACCTTGTGAAGGTTTTGGAAAGCATCAATCATGCTACTTTAAAATTTTTGGGGTGCTATCTTAACTAGAGAATTAGTGTTAACCTGCATGTAAACAACTTTACATCTAAGAGAAAATGATTACAACCTTTGTAGTCCATTCCTTCGCTTCATAAGCTCCGAGTAGTAGTACCTTTGTCGCGATCCATGAACTCCCGGACTCTAGAGAAGCTACACAAGTCGAATGATCCATACTTGCTTGAAGTCTTCATTTTCGAAGATGATCTACCTTGAAGAATCTCAAACTCAAGCTCTCATTTCTCTAATCAAGTATTAGTGAAGTGAAGACCCTAATCTAAGTGGCTAGAATAGATGAGGATGATGAAGTAGGAATTTTGCTCTCTTTTGTATTCAATTTCTCACTTTAAATCATCACAACACAAAAAGCTAGAAAGCTTTTTCAAGGAGGAAGAAGAAGAAGAAAGATTTTGTGATGAATAATGAATTATGGTTGTGGTTACAATTACAACCATGAGTTAATAAAATGAAGGTTTTAACTCATGTAGAGAATAAACTAGAGTTAAGGGTTTAGGTTGGATTAACAAATATCTACACAAAATATCAAAGCAAAATGACAAAAGGAAAGCTTCATGAAGCTTCATGAAAAAGCTAACCCAAATCCAAAACCTAACTTTGTTTAAACTTAACAACCATGTTGCATTTGTAACCCTAACTTGTTACAATATTATATATCGCATATACAATATATTTTGTAACAAAAGAAAATAATACAATTAACATATATCGCATATACATCAATGTATTATCCAGTGAGAAAATGAATCAATAAAGCGAGCTTATATTAGTTAACGTAATGTAATATATCACATATATAATTATACATTAAATTATCGAATCAACTCTTGATCCGACAATCCGGCTATATTGCATATAACCGACTACTATAACATGTACCAATTCATCGAATCAACACTTGATCCGATGACCCGGCTATATCACATATACCCGGCCGATATCTCATATCGCGAGAATATAATACAGTATCTCATACCGTATTATTCTCGGTCCCGCACATATCACATATGTTCTCCTACTCCGTTTTGCCTGAACCAGGAAACCTCTGTGTAGGACTCTAAAGAATCGTCAATACGCCGGCAGTAGGTGATGATCATATCAAACACCCACAAGCTGCAAGCGGTCAGCTTAACGTAACAGCCGCCCAGGTATTGAGCGATCAGAAGATCAACAAGCAAGCCTGTACATTCTCCTGTGAATCCAATCAGTAAACACTACCATACAGTCCGGTCTCTTCATCTGATATGTCGCATATCTAGTCTAGGGGTGGTAAACGTCAGACCCCAGTAACCGATAAATCGTGTCGATGTAAGGCTTATAACTGGTCGAGAAACTACTGATAACTCTTACCAGTAAATCTCCATATCAGCCCTGGCCAGAGACTTCCAGTTATAACCAATCGAACACAGCACAACATCAACTCCCAATACCGGGAGAGACGAAACCCCTCCTATCGCTCATTGCCTCCATGTGATTCGGTACTGTACCCAAAAGCCACCGTTTTGCACGCTCTTTTGGACGTGGTAAGGTGAAAATCAAAGTACAGTGGGAATCACACAAGACTCTATGACGATCTCGGGTCTACAGACTAACCTGTACCAGAGTCACCGGAGAACAGCTATCTGACTATAGGTATAATACCAACTAGGAGTTCTCAGCGAGTCCGTTCAGTGTACCAGTCTTCACTGAGCACCCGTACACCATCTTTGATGTCCAACACCAATGTATATGGGATCTGTAAGTCCATGTCACGCACCCCATGAGCTTGCGGGGAGGCGGAATATATGAAAAACAATTATCAAAGCTTCGTAACACGGACTTGAGCACACGGATCGTGTCTAAACTATTACTAGCAAACTACGAAAGGTTTAACTACTCTGATTCGAAATTATACCTCACGTTACTTGTCCTTCGGGTCTTCATCGCTGTCCTCCACTCTTCGTAGGCTCTTTGGAACGTCAGCACCTCAACGGCCTCCTCGAGTCAAAGACAATCCACCCGAGAGCTCCTACTCCAAGCTTGACCTCTAACTTGAGGTAACTAGGTTGCTCAAAGTGCTAATCTAAGCAACTTAGGTGATATAGAGTTAGATTATGGATGTATTCGTCTAGCTAACCCTTGATCTCAACACATGAGAAGTTAGGGTTAGGGTTTGAAGAGAGAGAGCTTGAGGAGAGAGAAGGTGAGAATGAGAATCCTTTTGGATGAATGATATCATTTGAATATATGAAGCATATGATTTTATTAAAATGAATAACAAATAAATATGTGTCATCATGCTTCATTAATTCATAGAGTGATTCATCTCATGAGTCATCTAAAACATTAATGCAACATTAACTCCATGGATGATTCACTCTCATGACTCATTAATCCAATAAATGCAAATGCCACCTTACCCTCCAAGTCATCATCCTTCTAGAAACTTCCCGACAAATTACGAGAACGCCCCTCCTATCCGTGAAAACACGGAAAAACTTTAGACTGTACAAATCCAATAATCCGATACTAGAATCTGGCTTAAACCAAAGCCGACTAGTAAAAACTGTCCGAACATCGTACGTGCGTAAAAACACGTATGCGTCCGAACCCTGTCGTAAAACCATACGACCTCTATATCGTTTCGCCCGAAGTAGGGAAACTCTCTGTGTGGGACTCTAAAGACTCAACACTATGCTGGCAGTGGGTTTAACCACAGACCGCAAGCGGCACTAGCTGTACGTAACGGTCCCCAGGTAGATGTCGATAAGAAGGCCAATGAGAAAACCCATCTGAACTCCTACTGAGCCTAATGTGACAATCTCCGTACAGTCCGGTCTGTTCGTCTAAGACTATCGCATATCGGGCCTAGGGGCGGCAAGCGTCAGTCCCCTAATAGCGGTATAAGTCGTGTCGAAGCGTAGCCCATTACACCTTGAGAAACTACTGGAACCTACCAGTAAATCTCGCTTCCCTGGACAGGGACTTTGCGTAATGGCTCTCTGACACAGCGCGATATCAACTCCCAATACCGGGAGAGACGAATCCTGTCTAACCGCCACTGCCTCCAAGCGCTCAGGACTGCACCCAACTGCTACCTGTTTGCACGACTCCTTTGAGCCGTGGTAGGATAGCAATCTAAGAACAGTGGGACACACTCGAGGTGAAGTAGCAGTGTCAAGTCTGCGGACTATGCTGTACTCTTGTCACCTGGGAACTGTTAACTGACGACGGGTATAATACCAACCAACAGTTCCCTGCGAGTCCTGTTCAGTGTACCCGTAACCCAACGAGCACCTGTATACTATCTCCGGTATGACGTACTGATGGCTGTGGGATAGACCATCTCCCCAACTGGGATGAGAAGCGTACACACTAGTCTACTCCGGAGTATCGATGCCCTGTCTCGATAATCCTACGACTAGGGACCTGTATAGGATATTGCTTATAGACTACCCAGCCCCCACTAATGTGACTGCCATCACAACGCTGGTAATCAAGCAAAGATCCTAAGGGTTCTACTAATATGTATAAGCGATACGTTACAAGAAACATATGCACATATTAAAGTAGACACAAACCAAGTAGCATACTACCATTTTTAGCAAGACTGTCAATACAACTGTGAATATCCCAAACTTCCATTAAGTAATACACAAACTAGTATGATACAGTAATGGCCACTAGGGCATAAACACTAACAATCTCCTACTTGCACTAGGGCCATGTACTGGCATATCGCAGACCTATCATCTCGAATAGCCTCTCGAACTGCGTCTGGGGAATGGCCTTTGTGAATGGATCAGCAGTGTTATTCTCTGTATCTACTCTCTTTACCTCGATCTCCCGGCGATCTACGATCTCCCTGATCAGGTGATACCGCCTTAAGATGTGTCTGGACTTCTGATGGGACCTGGGTTCCTTCGCTAAGGCTATAGCGCCGTTGTTGTCGCAATACAGAGGTATTGGACCAACACTGGTAGGAACCACCTGAAGTTCTGTAAGGAACTTCTTCATCCAGACAGCTTCTTTTGCGGCATCGCAAGCAGCTATGTACTCCGCTTCCATCGTTGAGTCAGCAACGGTCTCCTGCTTGGAACTCTTCCAACAGACCGCCCCTCCATTGAGGGTAAAGACATAACCCGACATGGAGTTGGAGTCATCCTTGTCACTCTGGAAGCTGGAGTCGGCAAAGGCCTCGATCTGGAGGTCTTTTCCGCCATACACCAAGAACATCTCCTTAGTCCTTCTCAGGTACTTGAGAATGTTCTTTACTGCTATCCAGTGCTTCTCCCCTGGGTTTGCCTGATAGCGGCTTACAACGCTCAATGCGTATGCTATATCTGGTCTGGTACATAACATCGCATACATTATAGAGCCTACCGCAGAAGCATAGGGTATAATCGACATGCGATCCCTTTCCAAATCAGTCTTGGGAGACATCTCTTTGGAGAGGGTGATTCCGTGACAAGCCGGTAAGTTACCGCGCTTAGAATCTTCTATACTGAATCTTTTCAATATGGTGTCTATGTACCTGGACTGCGAAAGTCCCAACATTCTCTTTGATCTATCACGATAGATCTGGATCCCCAGAATGTAAGTGGCATCACCCAGGCCCTTCATGGAGAACTTCTGTGAAAAGAATCTTTTGACTGACTGTAGCATAGAAATATCATTTCCTATTAGGAGAATGTCATCCACGTACAAGACGAGGAATACAACAACTCTCCCTACAATCTTACTGTATATGCATGGTTCATCTGGATTTTTAATAAAATCGAATTCTTTGACAGTATCATCAAAATAGATGTTCCAACTCCGCAATGCCTGCTTTAGTCCATAAATGGACTTAAGCAACTTGCACACTTTACCGCTGCTCCCACTCTGATTGAATCCCTCTGGCTGATCCATATAGACGCACTCTTCCAAATTACCATTTAGAAAGGCCGTCTTTACGTCCATCTGCCAGATCTCATAATCGTGGAAGGCAGCAATGGCAAGAAGGATCCGAATGGATTTGAGCATAGCCACTGGAGAAAAGGTTTCGTCATAGTCCAAACCAGGTCTTTGACGGAAACCCTTTGCAACAAGTCTAGTCTTATAGGTTTCAACCTGTCCATCTACACCAATCTTCTTTCTGAAGATCCATTTGCATCCTACGGGTTTTACCCTATCTGGAGCAATGTCCAAAGTCCATACTTTGTTAGTGTACATGGACTCCATTTCGGTCCGCATTGCATCCAGCCATTTTACCGAGTCGCCGCTCTGAATGGCTTGCTGGAAGCTAGTAGGGTCATCATTATCAATGATGCAATCTTCTCGATCCCCGTCTATGAGAAAACCGTAGTATCTCTCGGGCGGATGAGATTGCCTACTACTTCTGCGGATAGGCGCTGGTATGTCCCTTTCTTCTGAAACCTCTGGTTCTACCATACTTTCAGTAACAGCTTATGGTTCTAGAATTTCTTCCAGTTCTACTGCGCTCCCACTCTTCTGATTTTCTAAAAATTCAGCTTCTAAGAAGTGGGCATGACGAGAAACAAAAACCTTTTGTTCCTCTACGTAATAGAAACAATATCCCATGGAGTTCTTTGGATATCCCACAAACTTACACTGTACTGAGCGTGCCTCGAGCTTATCCGGATGCTGCTTTTTTACAAAAGCTGGACATCCCCATGTCTTCAGGTACTGAAGATAGGGTTTCTTCCCACTCCACATCTGATATGGTGTGGTAGGCACAGTCTTGGTTGGAACCTTGTTCAAAAGATATGCAGCCGATTCTAGTGCATAACCCCAGAAAGATCGCGGTAACTCAGCCTTACTCATCATGGAACGAACCATATCCAATAGGGTTCGATTCCTCCTTTCCGATACACCATTGTGTTATGGTGTGTGTGGAGGAGTAAGCTGAGAGAGAATTCCATTCTCTTTTAAGTAACCCAGGAACTCGGCACTTAAGTATTCACCACCTCGATCAGATCTCAGTGTCTTGATACTTTTGCCTGTTTGGTTTTCCACTTAATTCTTGTATTCCTGGAATTTCTCAAAGGCCTCGGATTTATGCTTCATCAAGAAGATATGTCCATACCTAGAGAAATCATATGTAAAAGTAATGAAGTAGGAATAACCACCTCGCGCATGTGTAGACATTGGATCGCACACGTCACTGTGTACGATCCCCAAGAGCTCGCTCGCTCTTACTCCGTGTCCAGTAAACGGAGTCTTTGTCATCTTTCCCATGAGACAAGATTCACAAGTAGCATAAGATTGATATTCGAACGGATTCAAATATCCTTCTCTATGTAACTTAGTTAATCGTGTTTCATTGATGTGACCTAGTCTACAATGCCATAAAAAAGCCTTTCTGGAGACTTTCTTTTAAGTGTGTTCTGGACATTGAAAACCTGAGCTTGACTCAATACGTATATACCGTCATCTAATGTACCGGACCCAATCAGAACTTGATTTAGGTGGATGTGAACTACATCGCTTACGAATGTAAAATCATATCCCTCTCTCGAAAGTGAGGACACTGATATGATATTACAAGTCAAACTAGGTACATACAAACAGTTACGTAGAATCAATATCTGCCCACTTGTCAAACCTAGGCGATATTCTCCCATGGATTCCGCGTCCACGCTCATTCCGTTTGCAACTCTGAGAGACAAATCACCTACCCTGATAACTCTACGGTTTCTCAAAGCATGTAATGAATTACAGATATGAGATCCTGCTCCGGTATCTAGTACCCAGGAAGTAGAGTTAATTGACAAACAGTTCTCAATTACAAACACACTTGAGGCCAAAGCCACAACATGCTTCGTATCCTAGCTACTGGCTTCCAAAGCCCTGCAATCCTTCTGCCAATGTCCGTTCCCATAACAATAGGAACATCCCTCCTTACCTACACCAAGTCCCGAAACTTTTGCTCTTCCCTTTCCTCCTACTTTATCGACACCGTATATCGGCGTTGTAGAGGTCTTCTTCTTTTCACCTTTTGCTTTCGCCCTGGATGTAGAAGAAGAAGGTCCCCCATTAAGCAGAGCTTGTGTCTCCCTGGTTTCTTTCAAGGTGTAAGTAGAAGGTAGGGACTGTGGAAATAAGTCAGCGTATGACCTGTTTCTCAACATGGTCTCCAGGTCCTTGAGCTCATCAATATAACTAGTCATCGTAAGGACATCGTCCCCTACAGACGACCCGACAGCCAACCTCGCTTGAATTAATTCGTTCGAGGTCTCATATCTTGCGATATGAGATTGCTCTCCATATAAATCTTTGTTATGGAGAAAGATGGAAAATGAGTCCATCTTCTCATGCTGCTTCTGGTATACACCATCAACTGAAGCCAACACGAGGCACTTGGCTTTCGCTTTATCCTTTTCCCTTGTCTGACGGATATCCATATCCGCGACGGTGGAAACTGGACCTGGGACGGCGGGATCTTGAGTAGTAATAGGGTGGTCCAGCTTGTCATAGGAAATGGACATCTGGACAGACCTTTGCCAGTCATATAAGTCAGATTCAGTCAACTTGTTATCTAGATGAAACCTAGTCATGGTCACAAGGTCGCTGCAATGAGAGAGAGAGAAGAAAACACTTTAGCATGATGCTCTTGCAAGTTTAGATTGGTTTTTAGTTTACCTAAACTGGATGGCTCCCACTGTTTCTCGAATCCTTCCTCAAACCATAAAAGAAGAATTAGCCAGGACTATTCTCACTGTACAATACTTGCTTAACCGTTCAGCCAGGCCAGTGTCGGTACTTCGAGGGAGGTTTTCCAACGCTTTCGCGAAGTTCCTTAATTAAATAACCTCTTTTCTCTGGGGGCGTAGCCCCGCTGACACCTTTCTCGACACCTACTTGGTTTATAGCATTGATCGTTAAGTGACGAATCTCCTGATAAGTAACATATACTCACAGTAGGATCGGGATCCAAATATCATCGTGTGATAATGTTGAAGGAATCCTACCAACATTCATCAAACTCCAAATAGTATGCAACACTAGCAAGTTTCAGTTTCTTTAGAAACTCCCGATGTGGATTTTTGCCCCATGTTCTTATGACCTTAACGAAAGCCAACAAATCATAAGTCACATGTCAAGTTGTGCTCATCATTATCTTGTTAATTTGAACCCACCCGTACATACCCTTGACGAAAGCCAACAAGGTAATACGACTGTCCCAAACCAACTCATCTATCTATGCAACAAATGAATACCCCAGCAGCTACCAAACACTATGCCTTGACGAAAGCCAACAAACATAGCTTGAATACTACTGACCATCCATAAGAAATGACGGAGGGCTACGACTGGTTTTAGCGAAACCGTGAACGTAGTGAACTTGATATAATCGAAGGAACCTGATAGCTTTTTTTAAAAGGAGTGGTTAAAGCTCCGCAATTAAAAAATTTTGCTCTTTTAAAATAACCGAGTGGTTTCTTTTAAATTTGTTCCAACGATTCAACTTTGGTTTATTTTCTTTGCATTAAAATAATGCGTCCCATCATTTAACCTATCATTGCAGAAAACAACGAAAATACAACGTCCTCTTATGCCATCTGCATTCGCCACTGGGTCCCGTCATCACCCGTTAGGTTACTTAACTAACGACAGAGCGGGGGCTGGGCTAGCACGGGTGTAAAACATAAGTGACGTCTAAATAGCTATCATATATAGATATTGTACATTCGTCAGACGCAATAATAGACATTCCAGATCTCAGATGAACATTATTGGATATACAAGCAATCCGCTTTTCCTTTGAGCCTGCAACAAAAAACGGATTACACAGTTGTGATGAATAGCCATTACCCCACCCTAGACCCCTACGGGTACGGCAAACTACCCGCTAAGTACCCGAAGTGAAGCGGTCTCCCTCAACAACGTGAGTAGGCCACTAAACACTTCAACGTACCTGGTAGTTTGTGTACCCCACCTTAGGTCTATCCTAGGAGCAAAAGACAGTAAATGAAATAATACAATGGTGGCTACAACCACAACCTGGATGTGCCCCGCAAAAGAATATTACATCATATTACCATTTACATCGAATTAATGAATATAAAACCCATCTCAAACCCCGGCTAATCATCACAACGATCCAATCAAGTTCATATACACAAACAGTAAACATTACAGAAATGTGCAACCCCCTGCCAACCGACATACTAGCAGTTAGGGGAGGTTTACGAACACATTAAACATTACAGATAAAAACCCGATTAGCAAATAACTTAGAATATCGATCGACAACCTTTTTCCGTGTCTACCCGAAATGCAAGCCAGCACAGAAGTAACCTGAGCAGAAACAGAATATACAGGAAAACAAAACACCATAAAATATGAATTTCTGTGAAACTCCGAATCAACTTGGGGTTGACTCGGCGGCGGATCCGCAGCCAAAAGCACCATTTGGCCGCGGTTCCGCGGCCGTCTTACCGAGTTGTGTCCTCATATTTTCCCAGAATTGTTATAATACCCTGCTGTGAATTTTAAGGCATATCAAAAAAAAAATTCGACACTTTTAAAATTAACAGAAACTGATAGGGTTTCGGGGTGTTGTTTTCGCGTTTTTTCGACGATCGAAGTTCTAATTAGTTGCTAACAAGCTAGTAACGGTTTAGTTGGCTCTGATACCACTGTAAATCCATGTCACGCACCCCACGAGCTTGCGGGAAGGTGGAATATATGAAAAACAATTATCAAAGCTTCATAACACGGACTTGAGCACACGGATCGTGTCTAAACCATTATTAGCAAACTACGAAAGGTTTTACTACTCTGATTCGAAGTTATACCTCACGTTACTTGTCCTTCGTGTCTTCATCGCTGTCCTCCACTCCTCGTAGGCTCTTTGGAACGTCGGCACCTCAACGACCTCCTCGAGTCAAAGACGATCCACCCGAGAGCTCCTACTCCAAGCTTGACCTCTAGCTTGAGGTAACTAGGTTACTCAAAGTGCTAATCTAAGCAACCTAGGTGATATAGAGTTGGATTATGGATGTATTAGTCTAGCTAACCCTTGATCTCAACACATGAGAGGTTAGGGTTAGGGTTTGAAGAGAGAGAGCTTGAGGAGAGAGAAGGTGAGACTGAGAATCCTTTTGGATGAATGATATCATTTGAATATATGAAGCATATGATTTTATTAAAATGAATAACAAATAAATATGTGTCATCATGCTTCATTAATTCATAGAGTGATTCATCTCATGAGTCATCTAAAACATTAATGCAACATTAACTCCATGGATGATTCACTCTTATGACTCATTAATCCAATAAATGCAAATGCCACCTTACCCTCCAAGTCATCATCCTTCTAGAAACTTCCCGACAAATTACGAGAACGCCCCTCCTATCCGTGAAAACACGGAAAAACTTTAGACAGTACAAATCCAATAATCCGATACTAGAATCTGGCTTAAACCAAAGCCGACTAGTAAAAACTGTCTGAACATCGTACGTGCGTAAAAACACGTATGCGTCCGAACCCTGTCGTAAAACCATACGACCTCTATATCGTTTCGCCCGAAGCAGGGAAACTCTCTGTGTGGGACTCTAAAGACTTGATACTACGCTGGCAGTGGGTTTAACCACAGACCGCAAGCGGCACTAGCTGTACGTAACGGTCCCCAGGTAGATGTCGATAAGAAGGCCGATGAGGAAACCCATCCGAACTCCTACTGAGCCTGATGTGACAATCTCCATACAGTCCGGTCTGTTCGTCTAAGACTATCGCATATCGGGCCTAGAGGGAGGCAAGCGTCAGTCCCTTAATAGCGGTATAAGTCATGTCGAAGCGTAGCCCATTACACCTTGAGAAACTACTGGAACCTACCAGTAAATCTCGCTTGCCCTGGCCAGGGACTTTGCGTAATGGCTCTCTGACACAGCGCGATATCAACTCCCAATACCGGGAGAGACGAATCCTGTCTAACCGCCACTGCCTCCAAATGCTCGGGACTGCACCCAACTGCTACCTGTTTGCACGACTCCTTTGAGCCGTGGTAGTGTAGCAATCTAAGAACTGTGGGATACACTCGAGGCGAAGTAGCAGTGTCAAGTCTGCGGACTATGCTGTACTCATGTCACCTGGGAACTGTTAACCGACGACGGGTATAATACCAACCAACAGTTCCCTGCGAGTCCTGTCCGGTGTACCCGTAACCCAACGAGCACCTGTATACTATCTCCAGTACGACGTACTGATGGCTGTGGGACAAACCATCTCCCCAACTGGGATGAGAAGCATACACTAGTCTACTCCAGAGTATCGATGCCCTGTCTCGATACACCCTCGACTAGGAACAGTTATAGGATGTACTCGTAGACTACCCTGGCCCCACTAGTATGATCTGTATCATAGTCCTAGTAGTCGAGTACATATCCTAAGGACTTTATCAACACGTGATCACAAAACAGTATTTGTTAACATGTTGAGATAAAGTGAAACCAGATAGCATACTATCATATCGAGCAAGAAAGTCCTCTCTATATATATCCAAGCATCCACTATAATATACATCATATGTACAACAATGGCCTCTGGGGCATATATATAACTAACAGGGGAAGCTCAACCCCAGATATATCAGACCGTATGAAATTCTGGGGAAGGTGGGTGCTGTAGCTTATCGTTTAACACTTCCACCAAGTTTTCCCGATGTGCATCTAGTGTTTCATATATCTATGCTTCGTAAGTATCTTCACGATCCCTCTCACGTGAACCCAGCATCAGACCTTACAGCTTGAGCAGGATTTATCCTACACGGTGCAGCCAGTAGCTATCCTAGACCGACAAGCAAAGAAAACTAAGATCGAGGGTACCTCCTTCGGTAAAGGTTCTTTGGCGAGGACCAATTTGCGAGAAGGTCACTTGGGAGGCTGAGAATGCGATGCGGAAGAATTTTCCACATCTTTCGAGGGTACGTGTAGTTAAGTTTTAAATTCGGGGACCGAATTTTCTTAGGGGGGGAATATTGTAACACTTTGAAAATTTTAAATAATAAATTAATTTAATTAATTAAATAATAAAATGTTAATTTAAAAGGTTATTGAAACAAAATAGGACATTTTCATAAGTAGTGTATAAAACTAATTAAATTGAAACATTTTAGATAATTAATTAAATTATTAAATTAAACAAATAATGTTATTTAATTTTTATTGTAGTAAAGAAGGTTTTTAAGTTAAAGTAGAATTAGTTTAGTAAAGAGAATAGTGTTTTTATAATAACATGAGTAATGAGGGGTTATGTGAGAAAGTTAGTGTCCTTATGCTAATTAGAGTTGTATGAGGAGTTTTGTGAAAAGTTTAAGTAATTGTGAAAATTTAGAATTTGTGAGGGTTTATGTGTAAAAGGGTAAGGTCATGTTTAAGCTTAAGTTACACTCATAGCATAACATATCCTAGATAACACCTCTTGCATACACCTCCTCCTTGCATGAAAACCCCACCATCTTTTGTGCATGCACATCATGCTTGCATGAAAACCCCACATCCTTTTAGGTGACACCTCATCCTACAACTCATAACTCACTCTCCTTATCTTCTACACTTGTTCAGTTCATATGATCAATTTAAAATCAGATAGTTAGCAAAAATAAAGAATAAGGAAATCTTAGAACAACAAAGAAGAGAAAAGAAAAGAGAAGAGAGACTAAGTACAAAGATCACCACCATCACCCTCAAACTAGGATCCTTGAGTTTGTGCATCTTGGAGGGAGATTTCCAATGATCTTGCTGTAGGTATAATCTTTAAACTCTGTAGAATTTTAGTTCTGTAACTGTTTAAGTGGAGAAATCAGATATCGGAAATATCGTATTTTGATAGGATTAGGCTCTATTTTGAATCTGCTATATTTTAGATGTTAATTAGAAAAATCAAAAGTGCCTTAATCTTGTAATTAGGACCTAGAATATACCCTTGGAAGACGAACCCATTCCATCAGATTTTGGCCGGCGACATTCAAGGGAAATCCGAGCTCGCTGGATTTTTAGGGGAGTTGGCTGTTGTGGTTTTTAGGGTAGGTCTTTGTATAGGTATTAAGATATTTGGTATTGTTTGTTTAAGTTATTTTAGAAGTATATGAAATCTGGAAGCCAATATCTGTAAAGGGGTTAAAATTCTAAAACACGACACGGATGTTTCGTAACGCGTATCTATTTTCTGTTACAAACAGCGATTGGGTAAATTCTAGTTAGTATAGGTATTAGATAGTCTACAATAGTCATACGTAGTATAGTTAATACGTAAAACTTGTATTTTCAAGTTTTCGCCGTATCGGAGTTTAGCCGTTTCTTATACAAATTAATATCGATGTTAGATTTGAGTACAGGAACTTCAGAGGCCGCAAGGAAAGGAAAGAGATTGGTGATATCTGAGTAGACTCGACGTATTCCGGTGAGTAGACTAAACATCTACCGGGAGATTTTGTATGGATGGCGTGATACGCCCGTAGTTTAAGTTTAAATTACAATTGTTCCTTCGTTTATAAAATTTGATCGTATGCGTTCATATATATACATCGTCATGTTAATAATTGTTAGAACACTGCACAATTATCGACGAGTCATGCTGCACATGCACATACCTACATGTTACACTATACCTCGTCGATATTAACATGTCACCTACACACTTAGTATTTATTATGTTAAATATGATTCCTAGTATATCTTAAGCATCAATAATGTTAGTTACTTTGCATAAATGATTATCATGTTTTATATTCAAGTGTTGGTAGTTTGATATTAGATGCATTTGATTATTGAGGATTTATGGTTTTGAGTTTTTATGCACTATTAAGTGTATTCAGTAATTCTTCATGATTGATGTAACATGTCCACCATGAGATGTTGTTTTTATGATTTGGTTTTATTCCGAACCGAGTGGGGTAGCAATCGGTTGCGGATTTTTACGTATTTCCAGGCTGAGTGGGGTAGCTATACAGCTGGATTCATGGTGGACCCGGTCGAGACCGAGAGGCAGGATAGCCGCACTTTAGGCGGGGAGCCTAACGAGGATACTCGATACCGGAGACAGTTGTGGACATGGCGGATATCTAGGTGATACCGACCGGTGTTATTGATTGAAAGGATCATTCGAGGAACAATGCCTGATGGAAACAGAAGATTTGTGTCGATGTTGGACATGGAAAAATGAACCTTATTTGGAAATAATTGATGAGATTTCAGTTTTGAGTAGTAAATATTCATGTTTCCACCTGTTATCATGCATCACATTCATTATTGTTGATATTAGCACTAGTTCATCATACTTGCATTACAGCCGATATATGTTAGTTTTATTCGCTGAGTTGGCAACTCACCCCCGTTGTGCCATAGTTCCTTGCAGGAGTCGTGTGGACACGTAGCAGTCGTGCGGATCCACTTATCAGCTTTTATCGCTCCGTTTTGCTAGGTGAGTTATCTACGTAGTAACCTCCTATTTTGGCTTTGTATATTGGATCTAGTATTTCTCCATCAGCCCCTATATAGTTGACTTAGAACGAGATGTGGTTGTATATATCTTATTTTGACTGTTGAGATCGTTTAGTTGTGTTAAATTATATTTCTTTTAATTATGCGTGAGATTCTTCATTTGAGTGTCGTATTATTATTACGTATTGATTTCCGCTGTTTGGCATCGTTTTGCTCCCAACTAGGTATGCAAACTATTCACACATTTTATAAGTACTTAATTAATAATTAAAAAGGAAGTATTGTCGAAGTTTCAAAATCGTTTGTTTAAACTTCTATTATTTAAAAAAATAAAACCATTCGGCTTGCTACTTCATTCTTTTACTTAAAAACTAAAATTTTCTAAATTCCGCAAAAAGGGTTTTGATCTTGGTTTTTTGCTTACTCGGATTGTGTCAATAACTTTAGATACCATACAATCTAAGTGCCGGTCATATCCAAACTTTGGGTCGTGACACCCGGGGTACCTTACCGGGTCCACCATGTACCCACAGACGGTTCGTCCACCTCCTCGAATCGGGTACTCGAAAAAGCTCAGAACCGAGAAAACTCATGGTGGACACAATTTTCATATCAAGGGAAAATCGCGTTTTTAAAACAATACACAATTTCCTTTGAAATATAACCACAATTCCCAAATTCAGGGATCTTATGAAAACAGTATCTCAATGCATATAACCATAAAGTATGATGTATGAAAACATAAAACAGTAATATGAGCATGTCAGGTATATCATGCAAGCATGTCCTATGATAGTGCTGAGCAATGAATGTACTTTACAGTTAAGAATAATATCATGATATAGCAGCTCTACTGTGCAAGTGGCATGGCAACTACCGATGATGAATGTGTGTGAGCCGGCAAATCGGTGTAAGTGTAACATGTGCATCATCGGTAATTGTGCAGGTGTACTATCAGATGATATCATAAAGCGATAAATACCGGAAACATAACACGTATACGGACGAAGGATAAGCCAACAATAACATGAACTATAATAAGGTATACAACTACACATGAACCATACAGCCAGTTTAAATGATACGAATCGTAGTTTTGAAAGTGGGGGCTACGGTGTTTTTGAGGAAAAGACACCATTTGAAAATCCGTAGTTTCCCTTGAGGTTTCCAATTAAAAGTGCATACGATTTGTCAGTTTTGGAAATAAGTATGGTTCAGGTGATATTTTTACGTCGGCGATCCAGCCTCATAGTATCCGATATGGCAATATTCTCGATCATCATCGTCAAATCACGAGCGCGGATCAATCATCCGGTATAACTCATCACGTACAATAATCTATCGTACGGCAGCCTCAATCTAGATTAAGGATCTATCGTCCTATTCATCGATAAGGGTACGGATCTATGGTCTCGTACGGAAAATCATCTTTTATTCTTATATATACCTACGTATATATATCTCATGTCATATCCTTATCGATCTCATATCCTCTCATTAATAATCTCATTTCATATCTAGGCATATGTATATAAATATCTACATCGCCTTATATCCTCATATCAAGCATATCCGCTCATATCCTCTTATATCATCATATTGACATCTCAATTCACGTCATCTTGCATTAGTCATAACATCTCATACTATATCTTTATATATTATCCGTAAGTTCATAGCATAGGTTTCTCCAAATCACATTCTATATATCGATTTTCCATTATAAGATTGTGGGGGTGCTATACGCTATCCACCCGACTTCCCCCGTAGATATAAATCTACTCACCTACAATGCCTCCTTCTAGTCGATCTCGACGGATGTGTTGCCCTCCTTCGTCGTCCCGAAAATCCACGCACTTGTACCTACAAATCAAAACACATCGTATTGCATCAAAATCATATTCGAAAACCGACACGACACGCGAAGCGCACATAGGTTAGAACATATGGTCAACGCGCGCTAAAACAACAAAATACTCTCTGACTTCAACGTAGAAACGTCGAACGACTAAGTCACATCAAGAAATCCAAAAATCCAAGATTTCAAATATCGGAAAACATTGTCAAAACCAACTCAAAATGCTCCCAGATTTTTGCACAGGTAGTTTGGGACAAAAAAAACAATACAGTGGCTAAGTTATAAGGAGTGTGAGCTACAGGCCAAACTCCAACATCAAATTCCAAAATTTGGCCGGCGGGAAGTGCTACAGTAACCGGTGTCGGCGGGTCGATTTTGGAGTTTGGATCTCGTTCTTCTGTGGTGGTCTCCTTATGGTCTAACTAGGTCAATGTAGTTGTTTGTTTTTCTTATAAGGACCCCAAGTTTCTCCAGATTCCATTTGAGCATCAACAATCAATGAAAACGGATATCGGGAAAATTCTAAGTTTGTGTATTGGGTTCTAGTCTCTGGTCTTGGCCAGAATTATCATCACAAAGGTCTTGTAAACACTCACTACACCGCAAATACAACTCTACAAGTCCATTCTTCCACTAAATATCAACCTAGAAATTTCTAAGATCACTAAACATACTTTAACGAACACTAAACTTAACTAGTAGGCAAAGAAACAATTTAACAAGATGAGAATGGAATTATACCTCTTGGAGCAACTGAAGAAAATTCCAAGATGGTGAAAGTTGCTCAAAATCCAAACTTGAGCTCACTAGGTGGTGTAAGATGAGGTTATGGTCAACTTTTGTGAAGGTGGCATGAGGTTTTGGTAAGGTTTTTGAGGTGATCTCAAGGGGGTAGAGGAGGGTGAAGGAGCAGGAGAAGAAGGGGTGAAGGAAATGAAGTGAAGAATGAAGGGTCAAGGAGCCATCCCCCTCTTTATCACTCTCTCTCATGGCATGCCTCCATGTCATAGTTTGTCCCCCACTCACTCTCTCTCTCTCTTGTCCCCTCTTCTCATTTTCTTTTCTTTCTCTTTTCTCACTCATATAAAATCACAATATCAACAAGCACAAATGAAAACAATATACAATCAAAATGTAATATGTCATGGTGCACTAATCATGACTAATTAAAAAGAGGGATTTGGCCTAATCATGATTAGTAGTGCACTAATTAAGTTTAATTTAAACTGGCATATAATTAATTGCATAATTATTTATAAAATATCCAAATCCAATAAATACCCCTTTTAATAAATAATACATATTAATCTCCAATTATTTTCCAAATATTGGTATATAATTATACCATTTTACGAAAACCCCAATTCGCAAATCGAATAGTTTTTGTGAAATATATTATTTTATTATTTAAATTCCAAAAAAATAATATTTTATATTTCTGAAATGTTACACATGCTTGTGGTTAAACCCACTGCCGGCGTATTGACGAGTTTTTAGAGTCCCACATAGAGGGTTTCCCTATTTCGGGCGAAACGATATAGAGGCCGTATGGTTTTACGGTAGGGTTCGATCATATACCTACACTTGTGCATGTATCATGATTCGGACGGATAATACTAGTGGGCTTTGGTTTAAGCCGGATCCTAGTATTATATTATTGGATTATTTTCGTCTCTTTATATTCGTATTTTTTCGGAATACGGATACGGATATGTATATATGGTGAGGGGTATTCTTGTAATTTATTACAAGATTGCTTCTAGAAGATGACGCCTCATTTTAGTTTATAACCATTTTTATTTAAATGGTTAAATGGGGTGGAGGATAAGGTATTGTTTACATTTATTGGAGCATGGCTACTTGGTGACTCATGGGATGACTCATGGTGTGACTCATGGGTTACTATTGAAGCATGCTTGATATTTTTGTGTGGTGAATTATTGAAGGGGATGCTTCATTCTTTAGTTCACAAGACTTAGCCAATTTTGATGATTGCTTCACACAACACTCTCATCCTCTCCAGCTTCCTTCTTTTACCTCCATCCTAAAAGTCTCATGTGTTGAGAAACCTAGGGTGTTATGAGACATATTAATCCATCATTAGACTCTACATCCTCTAGGCTATCTAATTTAGCGAACTAGGTACCCTAGTTACCTCGGTATTGAGATTGGAGCTTGAACTATAAATCCTCAGGTGGATCATCTTCGATAGAGGGAGACTGGAGGCCAAACTCGATTCATGACGCCTCAAAGAACTTATGAAGATGGTAGAAGACCGAAGGACACAGATCATTCGGTATAACACTTCTATCATAGTAGCTAGTGTTAGTTATATATATGCCCTAGAGACCATTACTGTACATACGATGTATATTGTAATGGATGCTTGGACATATATAGGGAGGACTTTCTTGCTCGACATGATAGTATGCTATCTGGTTGTACTTTATCTTAACATGTACTCTGATTGTCTCTATGTTACATGTTGATAAAGCCCTTAGGATATGTACTCGACTACTGGGACTATGATGAGATCATACTAATGGGGCCACGGTAGTCGACGAGTACATCCTATAACTGTTCCTAGTCGAGGGTGTATCGAGACAGGGCATCGATACACCAGAGTAGACTAGCGTATACGCATCTTGACCCATATGATGGGCAATGGATGATCCCATATCCATCGGTGTTTGACATCAAGGATGGTGTACGGGTGCTCAGTGGAGACTGGGTACACTAAACGGACTCGCCGAGAAATCCCAGATGGTATTATACCTCACGTCAGATGGCAGTTCTCCGGTGACACTGGTACAGAGTAGTCTGTTGACCCGAGATCGTCATAGAGTCTTATGTGATTCCCACTGTGCTTTGATTTCCATCATACCACGTCCAAGAGGGCGTCCAAAAAGGTGGCTTTTGGGTACAGTCCTGAATCACATGGAGGCAATGAGCGATAGGAGGGGATTCGTCTCTCCAGGTATAGGGAGTTGATGTTGCGCTGTGTTCGATTGGCTATAACTGGAAATCCCTGGCTAGGGTTGCTGAGATTTACTGGTAAGTTTTATCAGTAGTTTCTCGAACTGTTATAGACCTCATATCGACACGACTTATCAAGCTACTGGGGTCTGACGTTTACCACCCCTAGACGAGATATGCGACATATCAGACGACGAGACCGGACTGTACGGGAGTGTTACTGATTGGATTCACAGGAGAATGTACAGGCTTGCTTGTTGATCTTCTGAGCGCTCAATACCTGGGTGGCTGTTACGTTTAGCTGACCGCTTGCAACTTGTGGGTGTTTGATATGATCATCACCTACTGCCAGCGTATTGACGATTCTTTAGAGTCCTATACAGAGGTTTCTTGACTCAGGCAAAACGGAGTAGGGGCACATATGTGATATGTGCAGGACCGAGGATAATGCGATATGAGATACCGTATTCTATTCTCGTGATATTTGATATCAGGCGGATCATCGGATCAAGTGTTGATTCGATGAATCGGTAAATGATATATTAGTCGGTTATATGCGATATAGCCGGATTGTCGGATCAAGTGTTGATTCGATAATTTAATGTATAATAATATATATGATATATTAAATTACATTAACTAATATTAGCTCACTAATAGATTCTTTTTCTCACTCGGGTAATACATTGATATATATGCGATATATGCTAATTATATTATTTTATTTTGTTACAATAAATATTATATATGTGATATATAATATTGTAACATGATATGATTATTAATGCAACATGATTAGTGGAGATTAAACAAGGTTAGGGTTTGAATTGGGTTAGTTGTTTCATGAACATTCTAGAAGGTTTTTCTTTTGTCATGAAAAAGATATTTTCAAGTGACTCATGCTTTAACCCAACCCAGACCCTAGCCCTAGTTAAATCTCTACAAAGGTTTAGTTAACCATGGTTATATTATTCATCATTATTATCTTTTCATTATTCATCACAAAAGGTTCAAAAAAAATCATTATTCATCTTCTTCTTGCTTGAGTTCTTCATGAAAAGCTTTCTTGCTTTGATTTTGTGATGAAAAATGAGTGAGAATAAGAAAACAAATGAGAGCAAAAATCCTACTTCATCATCCTTATCTACCCTTACCCTTTAAATGAGAGTGTTCACTTCATTTAGTGAGTGAGAACTTGTGTTAATGAAACTTCAAGGTAGATCATCTTTGTTATCGAAGATCGGAAGCAAGCTTGCATCTTTCTCTTCGTGGAGCCTCTCGAGAGTCCGAGACACGATGATCGCAGCGAAGGGACCTCAACACGGAGCTTTAGAAGTGAAGGACCGGATCTACAAAGGTTTTAATCCCTCTCACTTAGTGTTAAAGTGTTTGACATGCTTGTTTTCGCCTAATCTCTAGTTTAAAGATCCGGTTTTGGGTTGTTCGGCACGGCTAAATTTTAAATCGGGCATGGTTGATGCCTCGTAGACCCTTGTGCATGTGCCTAGCAACCCTACAGTGGTATCAGAGCCAATCTAGAGCTTTAAGCGAAGTTTAAAGTCCGATCGAACCCCGAAACCCTGACATGGACCCTTCTTTGGAAATTTTGTAAAACTGTTGATTTTTTCATATTAAAAATACTCAAAAAAATCAGCAGGGTATTTTAGGAATTACTGTGAAATACGACATCTTAATTCCACTAAAGGGCCGTGGAACCGCGGCAATAACTTGCTTGCGCGGCGGTTCCGCGGCGGAATAGTAGAATTAGGGTTAGGATTTTGTACAGTAACTTCAGTACCAACTTCCTGATTCTTCTGGGAATTTTTAATTATACTCAAGTGTTGAGTTTTCTGGGTTGTATTGGGGACTCATTGATTCGATCGGATAATTTAACTTCGTTTAATTTTTCCGGATAATTTTTAGAAACTATTAAAAAGTTCGAACGAATATAATAACTCACTTTTTCCCCTGTCGGAAAATTTTCAAAAGTTGGATTTTTTCTCGAGTTTGAAACTTTCGGAAAATCGTGCAAGTAACGCGGTAGACCCTCTAGAAGACAACAAACCTTAACTCGATTATGTGACCATCTTGAACTGCCTCTAAATCTTAGGGTTTGGGGCAGTACGGCGTGCCACATGTGGGCGTTGGCTTGACCCTTCTACGGCTGGACTATCGGTACTGTGGCATGTGATGGATATTTTTTTGAACTCCGCTCAAGTGTTGAGCTATTTGGGAAATCTTGGGTGTTTGATTATTCGATCGGAAAGTTTAACACTGTCTTTTTATCTGGAATGTGATACAATATTTGGAATCTACAGGACTAATTTGAATGTTATAAATCTAGCAGTTCAGTCTCAAATGATCGTTGCCACGGGATTTTGATGCGATCAAAAGTCCGTCGCAATCGTGTAGCGTACGCGGATACTCGCCGGGTAAACTTAATAGATAGCCACGCCCCATAGCCCCGACCAAGTGACTGTAGGAGAACCCCGTCGCCAAAAGCATCCGTTCGGGTGCTCACGGCAGCGGTGTTCCGCCTTAGTACACTTCGTCGACGGCATCGGGGGTGCGGCCGTCTACTAAAGTTTGCGACGAGCATTCGTGCAGAATGCCCGACTTGATATTGAAAAGAGTTTTCGATAATGAGACTAAAATACGGGGTTTATAATTGTTAGGCATGCGATGTCTAAAGAATTCATTTGGTTAGGCATGCAATGTCTAAAGAGGTTGCGGATTCCAACTGTTGTAGTTTTACACTTTCTTTTCTGTGACCGTAAGCGTAGTATGTGGTGTATCGCCGGCTTCGTTGCTATACATCAACGATAATCGGGATACGCATACTTGCTTACGTTGATGATATGAGATATTATGTGTTGCTATGATCTGTTATATTGCATCGTCGTGTTCTGAATAGCCGGGGGGTTTATGTGAGATGAGGGTTTTTATTTTCATTCATGTAAAATTCAATTGTATGTAATATTCTTTTATTGGGGCACTTCCGGGCTGAGGATGATGTCACCATTGTATATTATTTACTTTTCCGCATTAGGTAGACCCAAGGCGGGGAGCACAAGTAACCGGGTTCTGGGATCCAGTGGGAGACCATCTCGAGGCGTCGAGACCGGGTCTCCTAACCCTAGAATTGGCAGTGTTACTTGCCGATCTCGTAGGGGTCTAGGGATGTGGGTTTGGCTATTCATCGCGACCGTGGAATCCGTGTTTTATACAGACTCGTATTGAAAACACGAACGTCCTAGTATATCCAATATTTCATATATGTTCTTCTGCTGCAATGTTCTGTGATGAGACATATTACTGCCTGAGACGAATGTTTATATTATATATATGAGATATATGTTATATTGCAGATTTCGTTTCAAATGTGATGCTTGTGAAGCATAATAAAAAATGGGACTTCATTAATGAGATTAATGAAACTAAAAGAAACCTAAGATGTTGTAGAAACTTGTTTAAAAACTGATAACTCTAGTTCTTGCTTTGCATAGCGGTGTTCTTTGTAGAACATCCAGCACCTTATTCGATAAGGAAAGAGCCGAGATCCCTTCACCGGGAGTGACCTCTTTAGTGAAACTAGCAGATGCTGCATACTCGGTTTGTCTTTTGATTGCTTCTATAGTTTTTGCTTTGCATAGTGATATTTGTGAAATATCCTGCACCTTATTCGATGAAGAAAGAGCCGACTATCCCTTCACCGGGAGTGACCTCTTTAGCAAAACTAGAAAAGCCTCAAAAACATTCCATTTAAAATCACTCGATTCTACAACGATATCAAGTTCATTACGCAAAGGGTTTTCTTAAAAACCTGTCGTAGCCCTCCGTCGTTTCAGATAAGTAATAGTTAGTATTCGTACTACGTTTGTTGACCTCTGTCAAGGCGTAGTGTGCGGTAGCTGATTAGTGCTTATCTGTATAAACATATGATGAGATTGATTTAGGGTAGTCGTGCGACCTTGTTGACCTCTGTCAAGGGTCGTGCGGGTGGGTTTACTTCAATCAGGAAATGACGGGTTGAACTTGACTAGCAGCCTATGGTTTGTTGACCTCTATCAAGGTCATAGGACGCTTGGGGTAAAATATTATTGGGAATTTCAAGTGTTGAAATTTGCAATGAGACTGCATACCTTCTATGAGATAGTTGGATCCCGATACCCGCTGCGAGTAAGAGTTACTCCTGGGAGAGTTTTACACATTACAATTAGCCGATCAAGTAGGTGTCTAGAAAGGTGTTAACGGGGTTACGCCCCTGGAAAAACGAGGTTTATTTTAATTAGGTCCGTGCGAAAGCACGGGGGACCTCCCTCAAAGTACCGGCACTGGCCTGGCTGAAAGATTGGCGAACTTGTAAAGTGTAATTAATCCTGGCTAGTCTTTCCTTTTAGGGTTTGAAGGAAGATTTGACTAAAACAGTGAGAGACATCCTGATTAGATAAATTGATAACCAATCTAATCTTGTAAAAGCGCACGCTGAGTGTTTTCTTCTCTCTCTCTCCAGATAGCGACCATATCACGCCTTAATCAAGATAATAATACGGATGTATTGACCGAACCCGCTTGTTATACTGAGCTGGGGAACGTTGGTCCCGCTCCAACTTATAATTGTTATAAGACAGAGCAGGAAATAGGGGATTACCAGAATTCCCGTGCCGCCCAAACGAAGAAAGTGCATGTTGATGCATCTTTTTCGGGTGTGTTCATTACAGAGAACTGTTTCTCAATGTCCTTTACGTCCTGGGTATTTGATACCGGATCAGGATCCCACATATGTAATTTGTTACATGGGCTACAGATAGGTAGAGAACTGAGAACGGGTGATAAGTTTCATGAGATAGAAACGGTGCAAGTATTGCAGCCAAGTCTGTTGGTCACTATCACCCTGTATTACCAGAATACATTGATTCTGAACGAATGTTATTAGATACCGAACCTGATATACAACATCATATCAGTCTCTTTATTAGTAAAGAAATGATATAATTTTGTATTGTTGGATAATGTTTTGAACATTTCCTATATCAAGAGTTGATCGGTTCAGGCACGTTATCTAAAAGCATTGACATTCTAAATCAAACTACAGTTCTTAGTATACAGAACACACACAAGAGGAAGAGTTCAGAAATGAACGAATCCTTCTTGAGGCATTGTAGACTAGGTCATATCAATGAGACCCGACTAGCTGAAGTTACATAAAGATGCATATTTAAATTAGTTTGATTTTATATCTTGTGAAACTTGCCGGTCATGTCACAGAGATAAGATGACCACAGCTCTATTTATTGGAAACAGAGAAAGAGTTAGTGAACTCTTGGGATTGATACATGCTGATGTATGAAGGTCCCCTGTCTACACATGCCAAGACCGGTTCTTTGTACTTCATTATATTCACTGATGATCTCTCTAGATTCATATATATGTTCCTGTTGAAACACAAGTCCGAAACTTTTGAGATAATCACAGAATATAAGTTAGAAGTAGAGAACCAAAAACGGGTATAAGTATTATGTCCTTTGATGAGATCAAGGAGGAGAATACTTGAGTACGGAATTCCTGGACTATTCTAAAGGAGAATGAGATTCTCTCTCAGCATTACTCCTCCGTATACACCATAGCACGATGGTATATCGGGGCGGAGCAATAGCACCCTATGTGATATGGTGTGCTCTATGATGAGTACTACTGAGTTTCCTATTTCCTTTTGGGAGTTATGCACTTGAGAAGTTGCATACCTATTGAATAGGGTTCAAATCAAATCAGTTGCCTACCACTTCATATGTGATATGGAAAGGGAAGAGCCCATATCTTAAGTTTATTAAGATTTAGGGTTGTCCGGCCTATGCCTAAAAAGCAAAATCTGGACAAGCTCGAGGCAAAGTCAGTTCTGTGGAAGTTTGTTGGATATCCCAACCATTTGCAAGGAAATATCTTCTACCAAACCGAGGAACAAAAGATGTTTTGTTTCTCAGCATGCCACCTTCGTGAAAGGGAATTTCTTGTGAAGAAATTATTGGTCATAAGGTAGAACTGGAAGGAGTTCCAGCTATACAAACTACAGCAAATGATTTGATAGAACCAAATGATTCAATAGTTTCCAACGAACCTCAGCCTCTCCGCCGATCTAGTAGGGTTCCTCACCCACCTGAGAGATACTTCGGTTTCTCTATGACAGTGGGAGCGAGGATTGCATCATGAGATGATGACCCAACTATTTTCGAGCAGGCCATCAGGAGTGGGACTCTGTAAGAATGGATGGATGCTTAGCGATCTGAGATGGAATCCTTATACACCAACAAAGTATGGACTTTGGTTGCTTTATCTGAAGGGTTAAATCCCCATCAGGAGCAAGTATATCTTGAGAAGATTACTTTGTGTACATGGAAAGGTTGAGACTTTCAAAGCTATGCTTAAGTCCATCCAGATCCTACTTGCCACGGCTACATACCATGACTACGATATCTGGTGGTTGGGTGTCATGACTTCTTTTCTAAATGATGTTTTAGAATAGAGCGTCTATAAGTACACAGCCAGAAGGCTTCATAGACAGTGGGAGCAGAGGAAACGTGTGCAAGATGTTTTATGTGATAAAGCAGGCATCGCGGAGTTGGAACGTCTATTTTGATGTGATAGTCAAAGAGTTTGACTTCATCAAAATGGTAGATGAACCTTGTATATACAAAAAGGTTGTAGGGAGTATGGTGGTGATCCTCGTAGAGTACGTGGATGACATACTCTTGATAGGGAAGCAGTTTCCTATGCTACGCTCGGTTAATCTCCGCTTATCACAAGGATTCTCCATATAGGATCAAAGTGATACCTACTAAATCCTGGGTTTTGGATCTATGAGATAGATCTAATTGGATGTTAGGACTCTCACTAGTTGTAGTGAGATGGTATCAATCAATCCTGGGGAGAATCACTGGAAAGGTTCCAGGGTGATAAGGACGACTGAAAGTCAGTCGCAGGCATTGTCTTTACCCTCAGTGGAGGGACGGTATGTTGGAAGAGTTCCAAGCTAGATACCATGACTTACTAGACGATTAAAGGCAAGATACATCGTTGCCAAGGATGCTACCAAAGAGGCAGTCTGGATAGATATAAGTTCATGAGATGAACTTCGTTCCTTCCATTGTGTGACAATGGAGTTGTGGCTTATGCCAAGGAACGCCCGTCCCATCAGAAATCCAGATATAATTCTTAGGCAGTATCACCTGATCATGGAGATGGTTGATCTCCAGGGAGATTGAGGTTAGGAGAGTAGACACAGAGGACAACAGCACGGATCCACTCACAAAGGCCCTTTTCCCAGCAGAGACTTTTATGGGATGGTTGAGTATGAGATACTTCAACCACAGCTAATTGTTGGGTATGCGATACCATAACAGATGGCCCTAGTGCAAGTGGGAGATTGTTAGTTATATGTATGCCCTAGAGGCCATTACTTACATACGATGTATATTGTAATGGATGCTTAGACATATATAGGGAGGACTTTCTTGCTCGACATGATAGTATGCTATCTGGTTGTACTTTATCTTAACATGTACTCTGATTGTCTCTATGTTACATGTTGATAAAGCCCTTAGGATATGTACTCGACTACTGGGACTATGATGAGATCATACTAGTGGGGCCACGGTAGTCGACGAGTACATCCTATAACTGTTCCTAATCGAGGGTGTATCGAGACAGGGCATCGATACACCAGAGTAGACTAGCGTATACGCATCTTGACCCATATGATGGGCGATGGATGATCCCATATCCATCGGTGTTTGACATCAAAGATGGTGTACGGGTGCTCAGTGGAGACCGGGTACACTGGACGGACTCACCGAGAACTCCCAGATGGTATTATACCTCACGTCAGATGGCAGTTCTCCGGTGACACTGGTACAAAGTAGTCTGTTGACCCGAGATCGTCATAGAGTCTTGTGTGATTCCTACTGTGCTTTGATTTCCATCATACCACGTCCAAGAGGGCGTGCAAAAAGGTGGCTTTTGGGTACAGTCCCGAATCACATGGAGGCAATGAGCGATAGGAGGGGATTCGTCTCTCCCGGTATAGGGAGTTGATGTTGCGCTGTGTTCGATTGGCTATAACTGGAAATCCATAGCCAGGGTTGCTGAGATTTACTGGTAACTGTTATCAATAGTTTCTCGAACTGTTATAGACCTCATATCGACACGACTTATCAAGCTACTGGGTTCTGACATTTACCACCCCTAGGCGAGATATGCGACATATTAGACGACGAGACCGGACTGTATGGGAGTGTTACTGATTGGATTCACAGGAGAGTGTACAGGCTTGCTTGTTGATCTTCTAAGCGCTCAATACCTGGGTGGCTGTTACGTTTAGCTGACCGCTTGCAGCTTGTGGGTGTTTGATATGATCATCACCTACTGCCGGCGTATTGACGATTCTTTAGAGTCCTACACAGAGGTTTCTTGACTCAGGCAAAACGGATTAGGGGCACATATGTGATATGTGCAGGACCGAGGATAATGCGATATGAGATACCGTATTCTATTCTCGCGATATTTGATATCATCCGGATCATCGGATCAAGTGTTGATTCGATGAATCGGTAAATGATATATTAGTCGGTTATATGCGATATAGCCGGATTGTCGGATCAAGTGTTGATTCGATAATTTAATATATAATAATATATACGATATATTAAATTACATTAACTAATATTAGCTCACTAATAGATTCTTTTTCTCACTCGGGTAATACATTGATATATATGCGATATATGTTAATTGTATTATTTTATTTTGAAGGAAAACCAATTTAAAACAAGTAGTTTTAATAGCATAAGCCGAATTATGCGGTTTTAAAAAAACATCAAATATTTCCCGAAAATTTCGGCAGAGTCTCCTTTGTAAATAATCGGGATACAACATGAATAGTATACGAAATCAATAAAAAGGCATCCCCAAGCGGGAGCTAGCTCTTCGTCAATCGACGGTCACAACCACACAAGCAATATAATATACAACGCCAAGGGCGAGGATCAAAACTCAAAAGGAAACTTAAAACCACAAGAAATAAAAGACGCGACTCTAAGGTCGAAAAAATAACATCACTGGTCTCTATCTCAAAAATAATACATGTTTGGTTGATGGAACTTCTAGATACAACAGAATAATGATATACAAGATATATAATGGGGGTACGATACAAGTAAACCCACGTACTAGCAAATCACCCGAAGGAAACTATGCCCGCAAAGCCGTAATGAAACCTGTACGGCAAACCTGCAAGAAACTGGGGCACAACGGGGGTGAGTTGCCAACTCATGAATAGAAAAACATCTATGAAAAGAAATCGCATAAATAACGCAATCCTAGGTCAATGATCATAATATAACCTCAAATATATAACCAGCAACCCATAACAATGGTAGGGCAAATATCTAACCCAAATGTAATTCCATATGCCCGTGTTAGTGCCTCAGGTAGCAATGTATCATATGGATGATGTATGAATGCATGAAACAGAATGCATGTACTGAAGAAAACTGCTTTCATAAATCAGTGAGATTTCTGTATTTTAAAAGTGAGGTACCATAAATGAAATCAGCATAAAACAGTGCCCAGCATCGACAAAAAACAAGTATCCAAATATCTCGATATCTCTGTATCACAATCTCTGTACCTCAATATCTCAATCACAATATCTAGGGCGCCGTCAATCCAGACCGGCCCCTACCATCTATCTCAAGACCACGACGGTATCCTCCGGATATCCGACGCGTCGGGTAAAATCACCGGTCGGTAGTGCTCCCCTGCCAGGCTCAACGTCAACAACACGACCTTCTTGCCCCGGGGTACCGCACCGGGCCCACCATGTACCCGAAACGGTCCATCCATCTCCTCGAATCGGGTCTCGAAATCCATCAGCAAACTCATGGTGGACGACTCATACATCATGGGAAAACCGCATTTTTTTATTTAAAAAGAGAGAAAGCAGTTTATATATGTTTTGCGGTTTTCCTCCAAATCCAGAAAATATCATGGAAATCCGAATCATCAAAAGCATGTAAAACCATGAATATAAGCATGAGCATCCATGAATACGGCATATAATGAATAACAGTATGCACGAAGTGACAAGTAACAACTACAATGTTTAAACTAGCATATAATGCAAGCAACTAATCATCATGTCAAAACTACTAGTTAACAAGCTACATTAGGCGATAATATTTTCTAAGGTGTGCGTGACATGTCAATTACCGATGAAGATGTGTGTGAGCCGGCATGCAAGTGTACGTGGTACATACGCATCATCGGTAATGGTGTCGGTGTCCTAACAGTATGATATCAACAATGCAATAAGAAATTATAATATAAGTATGCGATGCGGAGCGAACAGTAATAATGAGCGGGAGCTAAATACTAAACACAACGATAACTAATCTGTATTACCCTAATATAAATCCTACAAATGGTGCCTTTTGAAATAACACGAATCATGGGGTTTTGAAAATAGGGGCTACGGTGTTTTTATGAAAAGATACGTCTTTTGAAATATCCGTAGGATCCCTTGGGCTGTCTTTTAAAATACCCACGATTCGTTAGTTTTTGAAATAGGTAAGAATCGAATCTAATCTAACAACTAAACTAAACTAAAGGACTAAGTTAACAAGCTGGACTGCAGGTAAGGAAACCGCCTAACATCTGAGTCGATACATATACATACCTGTATATATATATTAGTCGGTGATCCCGCCTCAATAATATCATATCCGATACCATATCTATAACCAGACATCTCAAGTCAAGAGTGCGGATCAATCATCAAAATATAGCTCGTACGTAAATCCGTCGTACGGCATCCCCAAATCTGGGTACGGGTTAATATCATATTCATCACACTATTCATCTGGTATCCTCTTTATCCAAGATCATAGTCCAGGGTACTGACCTATGTCTAGTACAATACTAATATCATCAATATAGTCATGATTTGACTACTGATCGACAGTCTCGTACAAACCGATATCATCAGCACATATCATCATCAATGGGTATACATCGCCCAATACGGCCTAGTATCAATATCCTAGCATATCATATCTCATATCACGATCACATGTCGACCATTTTATTTATAGCACTATTCACCCGTATCGTCGTTCAAAGACCCGCTATAACATCAGGACGTATCTCAAATATGAATTCTGCCATATCACCGATATCACAACCTCAACACAAATCCCATCGACTTATCTCAAACCCAAGTATCATCCTCAAATCCGTATGTGAACACATAGTCCCATACCCATGTGAACACATAACTATATATTCCCGAATAAGCACAAATGAAAGAAGAAAGTATGCAAGTATGGGTGGTTGTGTGCATGTGTGGTGCGACCCCTACTCTAGGGTTTCGCGACACTAAATCATTCAAGAACACCAAATATCCATATTATCATCAATATACTCAAACAAAATATAATCAATATATATGTGTGTATACGTATTCGTTTACATCACCACGAACTGCGGGGGTGCTATACGCCATCCACCCGACTTCTCCCCGTAGATATAAATCTACTCATCTGGTCCTCGCTCGCCGGTGCCGACGTCGCTACGCGCTTGCTTGTCGTCTCGAAGTCCACATGGGGTACCTACATATCATAACGCACCGTATCGCATTAAAACCAAATTCAAAATCGAAACGGCATATGAAAATCAATCGGCACGCGTATCACGCATAGATCAATACCTATCGCCTACGCAGGTAAGAATAGCCAAACCAACTCTCGATGTCGATGTACAAACGTCAAACCATCGAGAAAAACCCAAACACTCTCATTTGCGCATTCACGAACACTAATTATAATATAAAATAGGTTAAAATTCACAAAAACCCCAAATTCACCTTAAAAGCCATTTTTCCGAAAATCTAGCAAGCAAAAATTACCCGTTTTAGTACAAAACTCGACATTTAAACAAATCTAGCGGCCATAATACTTATTAAATATCTTAAATAAGTCATAAAAACAATTTCCATAATTTAATCTCATTAAATTCAATTAACCCCAAAATTCTAGTTTACAAAATACCCAATTTTTAACAATTTATAGCAAAAATGCACAAACAACAATTTAGCTTGGATTTTCATGAACTAAAAGTATTAAACCACTCAATATAATATTAATGATATGATGAAACCCTTACTATATTTTAAATTCTAAATTTTCAATTAATTACCAAAACCTAGTTTGTTAAAACTCTAATTTTAACAATTTTAAGTGACAATATACAAATCAACTACTAGACTAGATTTGCATATCATAAGATGCTAAAATACATATCACAACATCATCAAATTATCACAACCCTAACATGATCCAAATCCTTCTCTTGAATTTCTAGACTTGAAATTGGAACCATAATTAACATCTAATTTAGTCAAATTAAAGTAATAGCAAACAATTTAGAAAAAAGTCAAGATTTTTATACCACACAACCCATTGATCAAACTTGAAATCTAGCCTTCAAAACTTGCTTCCAAGCTCCAAAATCCAGGCTTGAATGGCCAAGGAAAAATGGGTACGGATTAGATTTTGGAGTTGTGGGAGTTTTGATGGATTTTTTAGGCAATTTTTGATGGATTTTAGAAGAGAATGAGGTAAGGATTTTGGGAGGGCTGCTGTTTGCAGCAGGGAATGGGAGGCTCGGCCTATGTGGGGAAGGGGAGAGAGAGTGGTTGTGAGTGGGTTCAAGTCAACAAAAGTCCACCTTAATTATTTATCTCCATACATCTTACTTTATTCACTCTCTTTTTCTTTTCATGAGATGAGTATGTGAAGTGGGGACTTGGGGAATTGGTGGGCAGCCAAGGTCGGCCAACACAAGAAAAAAGAGGGTGTGATGTGTGGGAGTGAGGGTTGTAACAATTTAACATGCAACCATACCCCATTTCTATTTAATTAATCTCATTATCTAAGCATTTTTCTATCATATTTTCTAAACCGTTTTGACAAACCATTTCATTTCAAAAACCACATGATAAAATTTTGTTTAATATGTTATGATGTACAAAATTTGTTTCAACTCATTCCATTTTGTAATTTTCCTTAATTAAATGTATTAGGGACGCCTTAAAATAATATTAAAATAATTAATTTCGGAAAAAATTCCAGAAAATTTGAAATTTCACTAGTGGCTCAATAAAGACAAAATATTAGCAATTTCATAGCTAGAATATGTATATTTAATTTTATAATAAACATATTTGTATTTTGACTTTTTACAGAAAGCCCCCTTATTTTACCGATTTTCCGAAATTTCACCGAAACGATTTTCAAAACGTTACAATCTTCTCCCCTTAAATAAATTCGGTCCCCGAATTTAAATTAAAACTCCCCCCAAATACTAAAACATCTAAGCAAAACCATCAAGTCGTCGGGGCTCCGAAATCGTAAATACATAAAACAAATCGTAGCGCAGCGCATGCGCATGAAAAATGAGCAAATAACTTAAAATCAAAACTCCGTCAAGCATCCCGCAATTATCGGAGTCATGGTAAAGACACAAATGTCAAATCCAATACAAAACCAATATGATATAACTCGAAACTATACATGTAAATATCAAATCTATATATGTAAATATCTGAAGGAAATGCATGCCAAATCTTTTAAAGTCGCTGTGCAATGCGCATAACACTGCACAGTGGCGTACGTCTATCATAAGAAAATAATCATATACATATATACCTTTTGTTTGAACTGTACGTTCCGCCATTTTGGGAAACAATTTGGAAGGGTTTTGTTGTTTTAAACGTTTCGTGTCATATCAGACACGTAGGTAAATACTGAGACTATAGCTCGCTTTTTGGAATTCCCTTCGATAGCTATCAATGCATGCAAAATACATTCAGGTACTGTCCTCTGACTAGTCCTGCTTAGTACGAAAACACATAGCAAATATCATAAAACGTACTGCTCTATAAAAATCAATCCCAAAATATGCATACGAATACTACGTGCGTCTGGTGCGCACGGAAATCAAAATCCATATATGTGCTAACATGTCCACAGAAACAAGATCTAAGTGCATCGGGTGTGCACGAAACATCTGTCATAGGCAATGTGGGTGCCTGACAGCAAAATCAGGTGCATCTGACATGCACGAAGAATCTCGATTTAGTGCATCTGGTGTGCACCAAAATCGCACCTCAAAACATGCGCCCAACATGCGCGAAAATCCAAATCAAGTGCATCCATCGTGCACGAAATCATGAAATCCGATATCAGGAGCCGAACATGCGCAAAATCCAATCAGGTGCACAAGGTGCACAAAACAAATATCGAACATCACAATCGAAATCGAAGTCCAGTGCATCTAAATGCACAGCATACGTAACACTGCACTGTAAGCATATATGAACTATACCGAGTGCAAAAAGCCAAATCGTGTGCGTACATACGCACAAAATCAACTCAACTGTATGAAACCCATAAAATCATAAACGTGAGAAACCAAGGCACGAAAATGATATCAAGTGCAACAACTGTGCAAAATCATAAATAATCAGTGGGTGCACCCATGGTACATGAAAACACATATCATGAAACTCAATCATCAAAATCAGTCATGCGAATAGATCGTCCAAAATACTAAAATCAAATATGGCGGAATAGTCCCGCTCAAGCACATCCTCCAAGAATCTCTGGCCAACTGTCGTGGTCACTCATAGCATGTCTCGTCGACGATCCTGAACTCTGGCCTGCTGGTGTGCATAACATGACCACTCCTGGGTCTAAGTCTTCTCATAATTCATTCCAGAAAGGTCCTGTCGAAATCTCTCCCAAATCTCGTCTCTGCCGAACTGTCCAGAAGTCATCGTCCCTTACTAGATATGTTCTCGTTCCGGAACGGCTGCATACTCATCACGACTCCTTCTGGAAGGTATATCCAAGTACAATGCCTTGGCACGCATATCGTATCTCTGATGTCGGCGGAGTGGAACGTCGTCTCATCAAGATCTCGTACGAACCTCTTACTCCACTTTCTTTAATGTCGACTGCTTCGGACTCGTCTCGTCGTAGCTGCATGGACTGAGCTCCTACGGCTATCCTCGTATCTGGAGTCTCCCAAGAAATGCATCTCACCGCCTGGCATCCGAATGAAGTCGAACCATCCGATCGATTTGTCAAAACCTCATAATCCCCCAAAAGCTCAACATCTTGGGTACAGTTTAACAGTATCGAGTACGTACCACAGCATCGATGGTCCAGCCGTAGAAGGGCAAACCCAAGCCTCACTAATGGCGCCGTGGAACTGCCGCAAACCCGAAGGTTCAAAGGCTTTCACACGGTCATTATGTCGAGTTAGGGTTTCATTCTTCTAGAGGGTCCATAGAATTGCCTGCATGTCTTTCCGAATACTTTAAACTTGGAATAATAGGTTTCCGACATTCGATCGTCTCTATCGACTCTCTACATCTCCGCTTGAAGTCGTCTCTAACTGGAATCAATCTATCTGATGACCTCGCATCGGGGTAGGCGAACGAACCACCTGTCCTAGTCATTCATCCTCGGGTGACTAGCGACCTTCTATCATCTCTTAGTACAACTCGTCCTGCAATAGCTCCAACATCTGGGGAGATATCTCGTCGTTCGCAACAATAACTGGCTCACTCGTCTGCACGCTGAACAGTGCCTGGATCATCATGAATAAACCATACACCAACGGTCATCAAGATCTGGCTAGCCCCTATCAGTGGCTCAATCCTCTGGTGCTGATCTGCACGTCCGAGTAATCTCATACAGCGATCCATCAAACGCTCGTGGCGCAAAACACAATAAAAAGACACATCTCTGCAATCGTGTGTAGCCGGAATTTCACCCTGGTCAGTCCTCGTTCGTGACGAGCTCATGCTGACCGCAACTCTAGCTGTAGCTCTCCTTGCCCGTAATCGTGGCAGCAAACCCATAACTGGTACTGATGAGGCTAGATCGGAATGAATATAATACTGAGCAAAGAAATGTACATCCTAAGGCTTCTTAAGTGGAGTAGCGTATCGTAAGTATGCCGCGAAACATACCCATCGTACGTCACTCTACTTTAGACACCTATTCCATCAACCAAGGGTCATCCTACGCTCCGAAGGTAAAACCTAACGCTCTGATACCAACTTTGTCACGCCCCGAAAGTACGGAACATGACCGGCACTTAAACTACAAACGTCTCGAGGCGTACGTAATCTAAGTGAGCCGAAAACCCAGAAATCCAAACCAAGAAAAGTAGTAGAGTGAAGGAAAACCAATTTAAAACAAGTAGTTTTAATAGCATAAGCCGAATTATGCGGTTTTAAAAAAACATCAAATATTTCCCGAAAATTTCGGTAGAGTCTCCTTTGTAAATACTGGCCCCCAAACGGGATACAACATGAATAGTATACGAAATCAATAAAAAGGCATCCCCAAGCGGGAGCTAGCTCTTCGTCAATCGACGGTCACAACCACACAAGCAATATAATATACAACGCCAAGGGCGAGGATCAAAACTCAAAAGGAAACTCAAAACCACAAGAAATAAAAGACGCGACTCTAAGGTCGAAAAAATAACATCACTGGTCTCTATCTCAAAAATAATACATGTTTGGTTGATGGAACTTCTAGATACAACAGAATAATGATATACAAGATATATAATGGGGGTACGATACAAGTAAACCCACCTACTAGCAAATCACCCGAAGGAAACCATGCCTGCAAAGCCGTAATGAAACATGTACGGCAAACCTGCAAGAAACTGGGGCACAACGGGGGTGAGTTGCCAACTCGTGAATAGAAAAACATCTATGAAAAGAAATCGCATAAATAACGTAATCCTAGGTCAATGATCATAATATAACCTCAAATATATAACCAGCAACCCATAACAATGGTTAGGGCAAATATCTAACCCAAGTGTAATTCCATATGCCCGTGTCAGTGCCTCAGGTAGCAATGTATCATATGGATGATGTATGAATGCATGAAACAGAATGCATGTACTGAAGAAAACTGCATTCCTAAATCAGTGAGATTTCTGTATTTTAAAAGTGAGGTACCATAAATGAAATCAGCATAAAACAGTGCCCAGCATCGACACAAAACAAGTGTCCAAATATCTTGATATCTCTGTATCACAATCTCTGTACCTCAATATCTCAAAACCTCAATATCTCAATCACAATATCTAGGGCGCCGTCAATCCAGACCGGCCCCTACCATCTATCTCAAGACCACGACGGTATCCTCCGGATATCCGACGCGTCGGGTAAAATCACCGGTCGGTAGTGCTCCCCTGCCAGGCTCAACGTCAACAACACGACCTTCTCGCCCCGGGGTACCGCACTGGGCCCACCATATACCCAAAACGGTTCATCCATCTCCTCGAATCGGGTCTCGAAATCTATCAACAAACTCATGGTGGACGACTCATACATTATGGGAAAACCGCATTTTTTTATTTAAAAAGAGAGAAAGCAGTTTATATATGTTTTGCGGTTTTCCTCCAAATCCAGAAAATATCATGGACATCTGAATCATCAAAAGCATGCAAAACCATGAATATAAGCATGAGCATCCATGAATACGGCATATAATGAATAACAGTATGCACGAAGTGACAAGTAACAACTACAATGTTTAAACTAGCATATAATGCAAGCAACTAATCATCATGTCAAAACTACTAGTTAACAAGCTACATTAGGCGATAATATTTTCTAAGGTGTGCGTGACATGTCAATTACCGATGAAGATGTGTGTGAGCCGGCATGCAAGTGTACGTAGTACATACGCATCATCGGTAATGGTGCCGGTGTCCTAACAGTATGATATCAACAATGCAATAAGAAATTATAATATAAGTATGCGATGCGGAGCGAACAGTAATAATGAGCGGGAGCTAAATACTAAACACAACGATAACTAATCTGCATTACCCTAATATAAATCCTACAAATGGTGCTTTTTGAAATAACACGAATCATGGGGTTTTGAAAATAGGGGCTACGGTGTTTTTATGAAAAGATAAGTCTTTTGAAATATCCGTAGGATCCCTTGGGCTGTCTTTTAAAATACCCACGATTCGTTAGTTTTTGAAATAGGTAAGAATCGAATCTAATCTAACAACTAAACTAAACTAAAGGACTAAGTTAACAAGCTGGACTGCAGGTAAGGAAACCGCCTAACATCTGAGTCGATACATATACATACCTGTATATATATATTAGTCGGTGATCCCGCCTCAATAATATCATATCCGATACCATATCTATAACCAGACACCCCAAGTTAAGAGTGCGGATCAATCATCAAAATATAGCTCGTACGTAAATCCGTCGTACGGCATCCCCAAATCTGGGTACGGGTTAATATCATATTCATCACACTATTCATCTGGTATCCTCTTTATCCAAGATCATAGTCCAGGGTACTGACCTATGTCTAGTACAATACTAATATCATCAATATAGTCATGATCTGACTACTGATCGACAGTCTCGTACAAACCGATATCATCAGCACATATCATCATCAAGGGGTATACATCGCCCAATACGGCCTAGTATCAATATCCTAGCATATCATATCTCATATCACGATCACATGTCGACCATTTTATTTATAGCACTATTCACCCGTATCGTCGTTCAAAGACCCGCTATAACATCAGGACGTATCTCAAATATGAATTCTGCCATATCACCGATATCACAACCTCAACACAAATCCCATCGACTTATCTCAAACCCAAGTATCATCCTCAAATCCGTATGTGAACACATAGTCCCATACCCATGTGAACACATAACTATATATTCCCGAATAAGCACAAATGAAAGAAGAAAGTATGCAAGTTTGGGTGGTTGTGTGCATGTGTGGTGCGACCCCTACTCTAGGGTTTCGCGACACTAAATCATCCAAGAACACCAAATATCCATATTATCATCAATATACTCAAACAAAATATAATCAATATATATATGTGTGTATACGTATTCGTATACATCACTACGAACTGCGGGGGTGCTATACGCCATCCACCCGACTTCTCCCCGTAGATATAAATCTACTCACCTGGTCCTCGCTCGCCGGTGCCGACGTCGCCACGCGCTTGCTTGTCGTCTCGAAGTCCACATGGGGTACCTACATATCATAACGCACCGTATCGCATTAAAACCAAATTCGAAATCGAAACGGCATATGAAAATCAATCGGCACGCGTATCACGCATAGGTCAATACCTATCGCCTACGCAGGTAAGAATAGCCAAACCAACCCTCGATGTCGATGTACAAACGTCAAACCATCGAGAAAAACCCAAACACTCTCATTTGCACATTCACGAACACTAATTATAATATAAAATAGGTTAAAATTCACAAAAACCCCAAATTCACCTTAAAAGCCATTTTTCCGAAAATCTAGCAAGCAAAAATTACCCGTTTTAGTACAAAACTCGACGTTTAAACAAATCTAGCGGCCATAATACTTATTAAATATCTTAAATAAGTCATAAAAATAATTTCCATAATTTAATCTCATTAAATTCCATTAACCCCAAAATTCTAGTTTACAAAATACCCAATTTTTAACAATTTATAGCAAAAATGCACAAACAACAATTTAGCTTGGATTTTCATGAACTAAAAGTATTAAACCACTCAATATAATATTAATGATATGATGAAACCCTTACTATATTTTAAATTCTAAATTTTCAATTAATTACCAAAACCTAGTTTGTTAAAACTCTAATTTTAACAATTTTAAGTGACAATATACAAATCAACTACTAGACTAGATTTGCATATCATAAGATGCTAAAATACATATCACAACATCATCAAATTATCACAACCCTAACATGATCCAAATCATTCTCTTGAATTTCTAGACTTGAAATTGGAACCATAATTAACATCTAATTTAGTCAAATTAAAGTAATAGCAAACAATTTAGAAAAAAGTCAAGATTTTTATACCACACAACCCATTGATCAAACTTGAAATCTAGCCTTCAAAACTTTCTTCCAAGCTCCAAAATCCATGCTTGAATGGCCAAGGAAAAATGGGTAGGGATTAGATTTTGGAGTTGTGGGAGTTTTGATGGATTTTTTAGGCAATTTTTGATGGATTTTAGAAGAGAATGAGGTGAGGATTTTGGGAGGGCTGCTGTTTGCAGCAGGGAATGGGAGGCTCGGCCTATGTGGGGAAGGGGAGAGAGAGTGGTTGTGAGTGGGTTCAAGTCAACAAAAGTCCACCTCAATTATTTATCTCCATACATCTTACTTTATTCACTCTCTTTTTCTTTTCATGAGATGAGTATGTGAAGTGGGGACTTGGGGAATTGGTGGGCAGCCAAGGTCGGCCAACACAAGAAAAAAGAGGGTGTGAAGTGTGGGAGTGAGGGTTGTAACAATTTAACATGCAACCATACCCCATTTCTATTTAATTAATCTCATTATCTAAGCCTTTTTCTATCATATTTTCTAAACCGTTTTGACAAACCATTTCATTTCAAAAACCACATGATAAAATTTTGTTTAATATGTTATGATGCAAAAAATTTGTTTCAACTCATTCCAATTTGTAATTTTCCTTAATTAAATGTATTAGGGACGCCTTAAAATAATATTAAAATAATTAATTTCGGAAAAAATTTCAGAAAATTTGAAATTTCACCAGTGGCTCAATAAAGACAAAATATTAGCAATTTCATAGCTAGAATATGTATATTTAATTTTATAATAAATATATTTGTATTTTGACTTTTTACAGAAAACCCCCTTATTTTACCGATTTTCCGAAATTTCACCGAAACGATTTTCAAAACGTTACAATAAGAAAACAAATGAGAGCAAAAATCCTAGTTCATCATCCTCATCTACCCTTATCCTTTAGATGAGAGTGTTCACTTCATTTAGTGAGTGAGAGCTTGTGTTAATGAAACTTCAAGGTAGATCATCTTTGTTATCGAAGATCGGAAGCAAGCTTGCATCTTTCTCTTCGTGGAGCCTCTCAAGAGTCCGGGACACGATGATCGCAGCGAAGGGACCTTAACACGGAGCTTTAGAAGTGAAGGACCGGATCTACAAAGGTTGTAATCCCTCTCACTTAGTGTTAAAGTGTTTAACATGCTTGTTTTCGCCTAATCTCTAGTTTAAAGATCCGGTTTTGGGTTGTTCGGCACGGCTAAATTTTAAATCGGGCATGGTTGATGCCTCGTAGACCCTTGTGCGTGTGCCTAGCAACCCTACAGCTAGCGCATCTTGTAGTTAGCTAGCATAGGTTTATGGTTCGCATCTAGAAGGGCTTCGTTAGCGCCAAGTTTTTAAACACCGGTTTTTGTTCCGCATCGGCCGCTTTTGATGGCCAGGGTGCTGACGTAACCCAACAGTATATATATTTCGGAATCTAGACTTGATCTTACGGAACTTAAACTTGACTAAGGGGGTATTATACCCGAACTTTCGTTATGTAGGTTGACCTTGGTTGATGGAGTATGTAACTTAAGTAAAGTGACATACCGTGTGTATGTTCCGTGGCATACTTACGATACGTTGCTTCGCTTAAGTAACCTTAGGATGTACGTTATTTCGAGACACATATTTCTATTCGTTCTTATGATCTATCATCATCGATGTTTGTTTACGGTTCCTGTTGTTGGATATGTATGCTCTAGAGGCTATTATTGTATATGTAAACATGTGGATGCTAGGGATATGTATGTACAAGACAATCTTGCTCAGTTATATAGTATATTATTTGAGTTGTCTTTATCATGATATGTGTATTTCTTTTTATTGATGTTTTATCCTGCTTGCACATATTGATAAAGACTCGATTCAGTAGTATACTATTATGGTTTGACTTTATCTTAACATGTGAATATGTTATATATGTCGGTTACATGTTGATAAAGCCCGTAGGATCTTTCTTGACTACCAGCGTTATGATGGCGATCATATTTGTGGGAGCTGGGTAGTCCACAATCGCATCCTTAAAAGGTCCCTAGTCATGTATGTATCGAGACTGGGCATCGATATTCCATAGTAGACTGGTGTATACGTTTTTAGACCCCGACGAGGGGGATGGTTGGTCCCGCAGCCATTGGTCTGATGCGCCTAAGATCGTATACAGGTGCTTACTGGGTGTGAGTACACTGGACGGACTCGCCGAGAACTTCTACATGGTACTATACCTATCGTCAAATGGAAGTTCTCAGGTGACATATGTACAGGTTAGTCTTCGGACATGAGATCGTCATTTGTCTTGTGTGAGTTCCCACTGTACGTTGATCACTACCCTACTACGGCTCTACTGAGTCGTGCAAACAGGTTTTGGTTGGGTACAGTCATGAGCCATATGGAGGCAGTGAGTGATTGTTGGGGATTCGTCTCTCCCGGTATTGGGAGTTGATATCGCACTGTGTTCGATTGGTCAGGACCATAAGACCTTGGCTAAGGCAGTTGGGATTTACTGATAGGTTGATAAGTAGTTTCCCGGATTGGTCTTGAGCCGCATTAGCATGAATTATCGGGTTATTAGGGTCTGACGTTTACCACCCTCCAGACCCGGTATGCAATACTCTTAGACAAAGAGACTGGACTATACAGAGATTGTCACGGATAGGCTCAGTAGGAGTTCGGACGAGTTTGCTCGTCGGCCTTCCTTTTCGATAGGTACCCGGGTAGCCGTTACGTACAGCTAGTGCCGCTGACGTGCTTGTGGTTATGGATTTATCTAGTAACTCACTGTCGGTGTACCGTCGAGTCTTTAGAGTCCCACATAGAGGGTTTCTCTGCTTCGGGCAAAACGATGTAGAGGCCGTATGGTTTTACGGCAGGACTTCGATCACATACGTGTACTGGCTACATGGATGATGATCGGGCGGATTATACTAGTAGGATTTGGGTTAAGCCGGATCCTAGTATTAGATTATTGGATTATTTTCGTCTCTTTGTATTCGTATTTTTTCGGAATAGGATACGAATATGTATATACGGTGAGGGGTATTCTTGTAATTTGTGCAATGATGCTTCTAGAAGAAGACACCTCATTTGTGTTATAACCATTTTTATTAAATGGTTAATGAGGTGGAGGATGAGGTGTTGATTGGTAATAAATGAAGCATAGCTACTTGGTGACTCACTTAGTGACTCATGGATGACTATTGAGGTAAGGTGGCATTGAGATATTTTGTGGGATTTTTATTGCTTCATAGTTATAAAACTTAGCCATTATCAACATCAACACTCTTTCTCCTCAAGACTTTTCTTCTTCTTCCTCAAACTCTAATTGTCTCATGAGTTGAGAAACCTAAGGTTCTTGAGACTAATCAATCCATAATCATTCTCTACATTTTCTAGGCTACTTAGATTAGCATACTAGGTACCCTACTTACCTCGGTTTAGAGGTAGAAACTCAAAGTACATACTCTCGGGTGGATCATCTTCAACGGAGGGAGACAGACGATCAAGCTCGATCATGGAGGCTACTAGGAGCAAGGAAAGAAGACCGAAGGACACGGATTTTTTAGTGAGACTCTTCTTTCATAGTAGTTAGCTCCCCTCCTAGTTAGCTAGTTTAGGGTTTATGGTAGATCCTGTCAACGGGTTATTCTAGCGCCAGTTTTAATCATAGAAAAATTTTTGTTTCGCAGACAGCCATGGATGATGGCCAGGGCGTTAGTGTAACCCAACATGGTATCAGATGTTGGAGATAGTGCCCTCAAAGTCAATTATTGGATCGCAGGTACGTGATTGCAATGATTGAGGCAGGACCTATACCGATATGACAATCTTGCTCGAGATGATAGTATGCTATCTGATCCGTCTTTATCATCGTTTACATGCTTTAGTTCGCTATTGCATATTGATAGAGCCCATAGGATTCTTGCTTGACTACCAGCAGTATGATGGCGATCATATATGTGGGAGCTGGAGTCTGTAAGCACATCCTTAAACGTGTCCCTAGTCGTGGGAGTTTCGAGACAGGGCATCAATACTCCAGAGTAGACTAGTGTATACAGTCGAGACCCCGACGAGGGGCGATGGCCAGTCTCACAAGCCATTGGTGTCAGTTGGATCACCTAAGATGTATACAGGTGCTCATTGGGTTATGAGTACACCGGACAGGACTCGCCGGGAACATGCTAATTGGTATTATACATATCGTCAGATAGCAGTTCCCTGGTGACATGTGTACAGGTTAGTTTGTCGACCTGAGATCGTCATTTGTCTCGTGTGAGTTCCTACTGTGCTTTGATTCCTACCCTACCACGCTCAAAGGAGTTGTGCAAACAGGTATTTTTTGGGTACAGTCCCGAGCCACATGGAGGCAGTGAGCGGATCGTCGGGGATTCGTCTCTCCCGGTATTGGGGGTTGATGTCGCGCAGTGCACGGGTGGCCATCGCTAAAAATCCTTGGCCAAGGTAGTGGAGAATTACTGATTTGGATCAGTAGTTTCTCAGGTGGTGATGGGCTTCATACCGACACGAATTATCGCGTTATTAGGGGTCTGACTTTATCCACCCCCCTAGACTCGATATGCGATACTCTTTAGACGAATGGACCGGACTGTATGTATATTGTCACTGTTAGGCTCAGTAGGGTTTATAGATGAGTTCGCTCGTCAGCTTCCCTTCTAATCAATACATAGGCAACCGTTACATACAGCTCGTACCTCTGACGTGCTAGAGGTTATACCCAGTGCCAGTGTGTTAATGAGTCATTAGAGTCCCCCACAGACACTTTCCCAAGTTCGGGCGAAACGTTGTAGAGGCCGTATGGTTTTATGGCAGGGTTCGGAAAATGCACGTGCGTTTTCGCACGTGTCATTTGTTCACACCATAATATTGCATTATTATATTCCCCATTCTTATTCTTTTTATAAATAAACAGGTGCTTTTGACGCATGTCTGCTACATGTTACAGGTTACAGGTTCTTGAAGCGAAAACAGTGAAAAAGACAAAAGACGACACGAAAAAGTGGACTTTGACCAACAAACAGAAGACTCTTGATCAAGCCTATATCGAAAGACAGTTCACAATTAACAAGGCAACTCAAGGTCCAAAAATACAAAGCGGACGGTTAAAAATCCATTGCAAATTGTTCACTGAAGATCTGGAACCAACCTAGAAGCCCAAATGAAAAAGGACATATGGAAACAGGAATAAAAAGCCAACAGGAAGAACTGCAGAAATTTTCAGAGCACAAAGCATGCCTTTGGCCATGGAACCGCGGCCTGATAGAGCCCATGTATGAACGAAGTTTTTTGGTTCTGCGCATATTGTTGGCTAGGTCTTTCCTAAGGGCTAATTTTGTAATTTCAGACATGTGAAACAAAATGTAACCTAGGGTTTCTATTTCCTATAAATAGAACTCTAATCATTGTAACTCTTTATGCCTCCTTTTAATAAAAATTCAGAAATTCTTTTTGGAGAGTATCGGTGTTTCCTTTCCATTCAGAAATTCAGATCTGACAACCCTGCATGGATGATTGGAGGGATGCATCTGTAAGTAGATTTAATTTCTCGCCCTAATGTAGATTTTAATTCTTTGCCCTAGGTAGATTTAATTCCTTGCCCTAGGAACTTGTTTAGGGTTTAGCTTTGGGGAAGGCTTTTGAGAGATGAGATCTCTTATCCCTTTCTTACCCATAATACATTTACAATAGGACTCTATGCATACGCGCACACACCGCGCCCTACGGCATCCTACCCCTCGAGGTAGCGATGACACCGTAGTGTAAAGGCCCGGTTGCGCGCGTTTTCCATGGAGGTTAGGGTAAGGATCTCTAAAGGAAGGACAAGAACCTAGAGGAAGGAACATCTTCCCGAATGGATCTAATCCCCTTTATTGATAATTACCATAACTCCTCACAGATCTTCATTCGGGTATAGAAAGCGTTGAGATTTAATTGCATTTCCAAACCATCCCTAAACCTAACCCTAGCAAGAATAGATCTAGATAATTGCCCTAGGTTAATTAGATTTTTAGATTTAATAATCAATCCGAACACCTTTCGGAATTAACTCATAAGAACGAATCGGAGATTCACAAAATCCCTGTGGACCGACCCGTACTCACCGGCTAGCTTCATGCGACGCCGTTCTTGATTGTGATTACAAATATTTTTGATCTATCTTTTAGAAAGCGCAAGCACGCTAGATCAAACAAATCAAATGGCGCCGTTGCCGGGGATGGCGTAGAATTTTCTTTTCGCGATTTCGGGTTAATCATAAAATTAAAAAATCATAAAAATCTGAAAAATCCCAAAAATTATAAAAATATATCAATTGTTATTTTTTGGAAAGGATACTTTGTTGTTTAAATTTTTGCAGGATATACAAAATCGGATCTGGAAAATTCCAGAAGGTGAAACAGAAAACGAAATATCGAAACAGAAGGGAAATTAAAAATCAGAATAGTGAAAATTTTTTTGGAGACCCAATTCCCCCATCCCGCCGCGATTCCGCGGCCAAAACCCACTTTAGGCCGCGGAACCGTAGCCGTCTAGTCGAATCAGAGCACCAAATTTTTTTTGGGGATCCGCGCCCGCTTCTCCACCGCGGAACCGCGGTGGGAACATTACATTGGCCGCGGAAGGGCGGTCATCTAGAGGTATCATCTTGGGAAAAATTTTCTGTAAGCTCCGCTCTTTCTCTTATGCAAATATTGATATATCCTCTGTAGATTTGCCTACAGGATTTTTGTGGTTTAAAAAATATATTCCCTTCCAAATAACAATTTTGTGCAGGATTTTTGCGGCCCGCTTAAATTAGAAATAAATTGCATGTAATATTTTGCTGTTGCATATCTTGTGTTGAAAATCTTTTTGCAACAAATTTTTCTTAATAAAGAATATAAAAAAAAGAATAAGGAAAATTTTGATAGAAACTTGCAAAGTTTTTAGCCGCAAATATATCCTTGCACCACAATAAACTTTCCTTCTTTCCCTTTTCTTCCAACATGGGTACCCCACATAATAAATCATTAGCCGAACTTTGGTATCCCTAACCTAATTTTGCATCGTACGTTAATTTGTTCGGTCAATTTAAAGACGATCCTTCCTTGCCAAAAAAATCTTTGAAAGATCAAATAGAGCCGTCTAGGAGAAACAGTTTGACTTTTCAACCCACTTTGTGTCGACCAAGTCCATCTTTACCACCTACATATGTTGACACCACTTTTCCAAGTCCTGCTGTAACTTCTAAACCGATGTCCATTGCTGAGCATATTGCTCAATCTCGCAGCCGATCTTTCACCCCTCTCCACTCATCTAGTTCTAGGGATCAACACGACTATTCACCTTTTTATCCATATGTTGACCCTACCCCTATCCAATCACCCACTTCCTACCAGTCATACCCGACTTTCCCACCTTCACTAGACACTGTTTCTACACAGCCATTAGGGAGTTTCACATATCCAACCAATTTTGAATCTTTTACCGAAACTCCCTCACCACCTAAGTCTAGTTTGGAAGAGTCGTTGGAGGCGTACATTGCAGCAACAAATAAAATGACTAGGAATGTGGAAGCGTCGGTAGCCGCCCTTATGCAACCTAGTGAACCGGTAGCTAGTTTCCCACTAGCTTCAAATTTTTTAATGTATAAGGAGGCGGTTGGACAGAGTGAGAATGAGAGAGGATTTCCAAATCAAACCTACCCTTACCCAATTGAAGCCCACAACTCCGGTTTTCCATCGATTGTCCCAAATGATTCACCAGTTGAAAATAAAAATGAGTTGTGTGATTTTGTAGTGCTTGATTTGCCAAATTGTGAAGAACCCCTTTCGAGTAAAACCGCAGCTAATCCGTTTGACCTTTACACCTCCACTCTAGAACCTACATTGATAAACATCCATGCTTTTGAGGAGGTGTCTAAAGAAATTGATTTTCACTTGATTGAGGATATAGACGCCGGGAATATTTCGGATGATGAACCTGTCGATTTAATTGAAATTTTATGTTCAAATCATCATCCTGGGTTATTAAATGCTTCTCCCGAATCTCATATGCGTCTAGATTTTGATGATAATGGCATGGATGAGTTAAATATTGAGGATAGTATTGAGGAGAGTCTTGAGGATAATATTGAGGTTGAATCATTTTTATTTGATGTGTCTGATTTTCCAATTCATCCTCCTAAACCTTTGACTGCTATATCACCCTCCCTCCTTCCCATCGTTCCGACCCCGCTTGAAGACTGTGAGCTTTAAACCTTTTCCTTTGAATCTGACACAATTCTCATAAACGATAACACCTACGAGTGTTTCACTTTTTCGGACGATGTTGATGACTCGCCGCCCGAATTTGAGTCCTTTACATTTTCATATGAGCCATCAGACTCGGTTGATTATAGTAGTTTTGAACCATTAATGGAATCTTTCAAGTTCGAAACAGTTTACTACGGTGAGAAAGATATTATCCCTAATTCACTCCCTTTCGTCTTTCCCCTTGTTCCGACCGAACAAATGACCGTTACGCTTTCATCTCCTATACCAAGTTCGGCATACCCATGTTTTCTTGCGAATCTTGAGGGATTTGACCCCATTTCCCGACGGGTGGATAGGTTAGCGCAATCGCTTATAACACATCGGCCATCACATATTGCGCTAATTTATTCACTCGATTTACACCCTCAAGTTCGCGCGATCCTTCTTTCTCCTTTCCGCCCTTCTTCTCCCCCACCGAGACCATATTCTACCATTCTTCTTTCCACACGGTCTCGCGTGTTTCTCATTTCTTTCATCTCCATCACATTCTTGCACCGACTATAGCTTTACCATGATAAGATTTTTGAATGGTTGGTGCTAACCTTTGGCTTGTGTAAGGCCAAGCTTATGTTTGGGGAGGAACCTTGTTGTATATATATATATATATTTTTATTTTCTTTTTTTTCTAAAATAAAAAAAATTCAAAACATTAAAAAAATATATATATAAATAAATAAACAGGGGAGTACCGGCATTTTTGACCCTCTTGGTTTAACATGACAGTGAGGACACTGTCAAGTTCAAGTTTGGGGGTATGCTCGGTACGTCTTCTTCCTTCGCATTCATTTGTACATATTTTTGCATTTGCATACTTATTTGAAAACCCATAAAAATTGAAAAATTTCAAAAATTATAAAAATTTATGTATTCAATTTTGGTTAATTGACTTGAGTTTGACAAATAGATTAACTGCCTAGGAACAACTAGATCTTAGACTTAGTAAATTAAAAACCCTAAAAATAGCATTCCTTAAAGTTTAACGGTAGAAAGTATATGCCTTTGTAGTTTATTTAGAAATAGACAAATTTTGGGTTCACTTCTTGGGCTAAGTCGAAACGAAGGAAAAGTATTGATGTTCTTATTAGAGTATAAGTTTGAAAAATAGTTCCTAGCTTAAGTCTAGATTCTGAAAATGTATACCCTACAAATTGCACAATCACGCATCTTGAAACTTGGAATAGTAGAAGAGACCTTGAAATGCTCTTGTCTAAAGTCCTTAGTACAATGAAAATAAAAGAAAAAAAAATGAACACTGGTTTTTGTGATTACTTAAGGCTGCAAAAATAGAAAAACATTTAGCGAGGGTGCTTCATCACCTAGTGCCTTAGACCAACTGGTTTGGGAGTCACTGCTAAAAGCCGTGGGTGTTGCAAGACTAGGAATTACGCTTAAATGTGCAAACACATCTTGTAATCGGTTGTTGGTACCTCAAGAAGTATTAACGGTCGCATGAAGGATGTGTAAGCAAAATTCAATTAAAAATTCACCTACTAATAAGTACTTTGGACAACGGACGAGAGTATGATTGCTTGATTTGAATTTCCAAGTGTAGGGGTGACTTTTACACACACGTAGGGGTATGTGATTGGAGTTTAGATGAGAGAAAGGAGTGAAGAATAGAACTTGTATCTTTAGTAGAGTTGATAGAAATTCCTAAGTGGAGATGGAACTTTAGAAGGAAAACTTAAGAGATGCCGAAAGCTAAGTAGGTCTACATAACATATATAATCTTAAGTTAAATAATGAGGAAGTGTGAAGAATATGGATGGATAATTTGCGGGTCGATGATACTAGAATTCTTAGTTAGAAAACCTAATTGGAGAACAAAAGTCAATGGGCCGAATTGATAGGATTTTGTGGGTGTAATCCGCTGAAAACCCTCAGGAAACAACACTCCTCCTACTAGGGACACCTAGAGGTTTAACGGCTTGTTGCACGTGCTCAGTGCAATCGCGTTTCCCTGCGAAAGTGCGGTTAGGTTTTTTGTAGTGAATAAAAAAAATAAGTTTGCTCGAGGACGAGTAAAAGATAAGTTTGGGGGTATTTGTTCACACCATAATATTGCATTATTATATTCCCCATTCTTATTCTTTTTATAAATAAACAGGTGCTTTTGACGCATGTCTGCTACATGTTACAGGTTACAGGTTCTTGAAGCGAAAACAGTGAAAAAGACAAAAGACGACACGAAAAAGTGGACTTTGACCAACAAACAGAAGACTCTTGATCAAGCCTACATCGAAAGACAGTTCACAATTAACAAGGCAACTCAAGGTCCAAAAATACAAAGCGGACGGTTAAAAATCCATTGCAAATTGTTCACTGAAGATCTGGAACCAACCTAGAAGCCCAAATGAAAAAGGACATATGGAAACAGGAATAAAAAGCCAACAGGAAGAACTGCAGAAATTTTCAGAGCACAAAGCATGCCTTTGGCCGCGGAACCGCGGCCTGATAGAGCCTGTGTCTGAGCGAAGTTTTTTGGTTCTGCGCATATTGTTGGCTAGGTCTTTCCTAAGGGCTAATTTTGTAATTTCAGACATGCGAAACAAAATGTAACCTAGGGTTTCTATTTCCTATAAATAGAACTCTAATCATTGTAACTCTTTATGCCTCCTTTTAATAAAAATTCAGAAATTCTTTTTGGAGAGCATCGGTGTTTCCTTTCCATTCAGAAATTCAGATCTGACAACCCTGCAAGGATGATTGGAGGGATGCAACTGTAAGTAGATTTAATTTCTCGCCCTAGTGTAGATTTTAATTCTTTGCCCTAGGTAGATTTAATTGCTTGCCCGAGGAACTTGTTTAGGGTTTAGCTTTGGGGAAGGCTTTTGAGAGATGAGATCTCTCATCCCTTTCTTACCCATAATATATTTACAATAGGACTCCATGCATACGCGCACACACCGCGCCCTACGGCATCCTACCCCTCGAGGTAGCGATGACACCGTAGTGTAAAGGCCCGGTTGCGCGCGTTTTCCATGGAGGTTGGGGTAAGGATCTCTAAAGGAAGGACAAGAACCTAGAGGAAGGAACACCTTCCCGAATGGATCTAATCCCCTTTATTGATAATTATCATAACTCCTCACAGATCTTCATTCGGGTATAGAAAGCGTTGAGATTTAATTGCATTTCCAAACCATCCCTAAACCTAACCCTAGCAAGAATAGATCTAGATAATTGCCCTAGGTTAATTAGATTTTTAGATTTAATAATCAATCCGAACACCTTTCGGAATTAACTCGTAAGAACGAATCGGAGATTCATAAAATCCCTGTGGACCGACCCGTACTCACCGGCTAGCTTCATGCGACGCCGTTCTTGATTGCGGTTACAAATATTTTTGATCTATCTTTTAGGAAGCGCAAGCACGCTAAATCACACAAATCATCATTTTTCGGGCAGATAATACTGGACGGCTTTGGTTTAAACCGGATCCGAGTATTATACTGTGTAGATATAATATCTTTGTCTCGGTTGCATTTGTATTCGGTCGTAATACAAATGCGGGTATGTTTATACTGATACGGGGTTATCCTGAAATTCGTTTCAGGATCGCTTTTGGAAGTTGCCAGTTTCCGGTTTTCTATCAGCCGTATTTAACATTCGGTTAAATGCGGATTTATCTTTTCTTGATATGTGTGTCGAAGCTTCTAGATGATGACTAGGATGGTGAGGTGTTAAGTGACTCATTAGTGCATTTAATGATTCATTTAATGCAAGGGTGACTAGGTTAATGACTAGGTTTATGTTCATTGGTTTGCTTTTAATGTGTTCATACAAGGTGTTATATGACTCACTCTCTTCATTGTTATAGTCACCTCCCTCTCTCTCCTACACTCACCTCCCTCTTCCTATAAGTGGCCGGCCACTTCATTTGGGGGGGTAAGGTTGCTTGGAAAAAGATTATGATAGCTTTGGGATTCATGGAAATTAGATAGAAACATTTCTCATTTCATTCCAATCCAAAAGGGCAACTTCATTAACCGTTCGTCCGTGACTTTGGACGTAACGAGACAATGTGTTCTACTCATTCTCTACATCATCTTGGTCATCTCTTTTGGCAAACTTGACGACCGAGTTGCCTCGGTTCAGAGGCGGGAGCCCGTTTAAAGATCCGTCGACGTGGTACCACCTGGACGAGAAGACTGGAGGTTCAGGAGATCGGAACAACCGCAACAAAGCGTGGGATGATGGTTGAAGACCGAAGGACTCGGATCGTTCGGTATAACATTTCTACCCACTTTGTGATTTGTTAGTTTAGCTTTAATGGCAGATCCGGGTTAAAGTACGCGATAGCGGCAGTTGTAAAAAGTTTTTGTTCCGCATTTGGCGTCTGTTAGACGGCCGGGGCGCTACTGTGGACTTACAGTGGTATCAGAGCCTCACCATTAAGCTATACTAACTTGTACTAACGCGTTTAAAATATCGATCGAACCGAATTTCGAAAATCACAATTTTCAAGTGCTTAAGTTTCTGTCGATTTTTAAAAGGGTCTAAAAATAATTTTACATATCACAGAAAACTAAGCAGGGTTTTCTAAGAATACTGGTAAATTTTGAGCACGTGATCCCACGTGACCGCCGCGGATCCGCGGTCAAACCTAGGGTTTGACCGCGGAACCGCGGCCGTACTGTGGGAACAGTGCGTCAAAATTCTTCAGTAGGCTTTGCTGTAGAATTTGTGGTTTTTGGTATAGTTCTTTTGGGCCCAGATTTTGTTACTGTACAGCAGATGTACGTGGGGCCCACTTCGAGAAATTTAGTCGATCGAAATTTTAAACTTGTTAGTTTACAGTATTTACATTATATCTCCGACTGGGAATGTCATTTGAGCGGTAAACCGCGTCTAATTGCTATAATTCTTTTAGACGGGTTTGCGAACGTGACATTCGCGTTGATGTTCTGTGTTGTGTTGTGATGTTGCGGTTTTGTCGTGGTGAATAGCACGGTGCAATGATAGTGCTGTTTGGATTTATTTGTACATTTGATATAACGGGGCGAGCGTCCAACATGTGGACTGCCGTCACTGCCTGTTTGTATAATATTCTTTTTGGGGCACGACCGGGTAGAGGTCGATGTACCCGTTGTACATATTTTTATTTCTGTACTAGGTTTATCCCGTGAAGGAGTGCACGGATAGCCGGGTTCTGGAGGGCAACGGGTCCGTATCTCATGGCTTTGAGAGGCAAAAGGACCTCACTCTAGAATTGGCAGACTATTCGCCGCACTCGTAGGGGGTACAGGTTGACCCAAGAAGGGGTGCTCAATTTATCGGATTCCGTGAAATGCCGGGTGTTCCATTCACTATGTTGTGGGGGACTACCTCGCTCCAGGTTTTGGCGGGTAACTTGCCGCACCCGTAGGGATCTAGGTTTCATTGCACAGGCTATCCACACGACCAGGGGAACGTCGGGTTTCAGCAGCGGCTCTGTGAAACTCGGGGATCCCAGATTATCTGTATTGTTCTGTGATGCTTATTACTTTTCTGTAATGTTGCATATTATCACGCCTGGAGCGATTATTGTATATTGGTATATATACTATTAGATGTTGTATATGTTTTACACCCGCGCTAGTCCAGCCCCCGCTCTGTCGTTAGTTAAGTAACCTAACGGGTGATGACGGGACCCAGTGGCGAATGCGGATGGCATATACGTACATTTTATTTTCGTTCTTTTCTGGTGTGATTGATTGATGGGACTGCATTGATTCTTATCAATGCAAGGATAAAACAAACCTATATTTGATGTTGTTGGAACCAATTTAAAAAGTGTTATTACAAGGACGTTTCCTTTTGTTATGCATAGTGATATTCAGTTTGGAATATCCTGCACCTCATTCGACGAGGCAAGGGCTGATATCCCTTCACCGGGAGAGACCCCTTGGGCAAAAGTTTGCGTCAGGGTAATAACTTCAATATAGTCGATTACAAGTTGCTTTGCATCGCGGTATTCAGTTGGAATATCCTGCACCTCATTCCACGAGGAAAGAGCCGAGATCCCTTCACCGGGAGTGACCTCTTTAGCAAAACGTTTTCGCCACTATATTTTTATAAAAAGCTATCAGGTTCCTTCAACGAGATCAAGTTCATTACGTTAAAGGTTTTTTGCCAAAAACCAGTCGTAGCCCTCCGTCATTTCTTATGGATTGTCAGTAGTATTCAAGCTATGTTTGTTGGACAAAATCAAGGCATAGTGTTTGGTAGCTGCTGAACATTCATCTGTTGCATAGATAGATGCGTTGGTTTGGGACAGTCGTTCTGCCTTGTTGGCCAAAGTCAAGGGCATGTGCGGATGGGTTCAAATTAACTTGGATAATGACGGGTAGAACTTGACATGTGACTTATGATTTGTTGGCCAAAGTCAAGGTCATAAGAGCATGAGGCAAAAATCACATCGGGAGTTTCAAATATAAACTGAAACTTGCCAGGCATGCGCATACCTTCTGGAGTGTGATAACTTGAGTGGCTTCCATCAAGTTATCATGCGATGATAGTGTAGGGTGTTTTTTTCGTCACCCCATTGAGATGGGAATACGCGCACGCTTGTCAGGCGTACTACAGATTCCCCCTGCCTAGGGTAGGCCGGGGTTTAATGATTGTGGGGATCCGAATCTCCGGCAGCCGCGGACTAAGCTGCCGTTAATTACCCCTCGCCTTTGGGGCGAGGGAACCTCCGATTAACGGGTTAAACTGGTCATGCGAACTCAATGTGCAGTGTACGTGTGTTCTGTTCTGAAAGGGGGTTTTTGGATATATCGGGAGCCACGCAGAGTTTTTACGGGGGTCCCGCTACCCGGATAGCGGGCTAGGGGTCAAGGGGGCTAGCAGCCCCCTTGCGGGGTTCGGGGCAGCGCCCCGGCCCGAAAATTTTTTGGAGGGGGAGAATGTTGCGGAGTATGTGTATGTGTACATTTGTATACAAATGTATATATATGTGTATATACATAAAAAGAGGGGGAAAAGGCATCCAAGGGATGCGTGGGGCAGCACCTTGGGTGCAGGTGCGCAAGCGCGCGCGCCACGTGTCGGCACGCGGGCGCCTTGCGCACTTGCGCAGGTGCGCAAGCGCGCGCGCCACGTGTCGGCACGCGGGCGACTTGCGACCTTGCGCAGTTGCGCAAGCGCGCGCGCCACGTGTCGGCACGCGGGCGACTTGCGCACTTGCGCAGTTGCGCGAGCGCGCGCCACGTGTCGGCACGCGGGCGCCTTGCGCACTTGCGCAAGCGCGCAGGTGAGGCACAACAGGCTTTTAGCCTAAAAAAAAAATTTCTCAGAAGAGAAATCAGAGAGGAGTTGGACTCCTGAATGTGTTTTTCTTCTTTTTTTTGGGGGTTTAGTGAAAGATGTTCTTCTTCCTCCTGTTGCTTGCTGGATCTTGAAGATCAAGAGATGTGAAATCTCAAAATCTCTTCTTTTTCAGGTCTAATGATAGATCCAAGTTCCCCTTTGTGGGTTTTGTGGTGAAAAACTAATTTGTTTTGAAAAAGGAAGAGTAAAACTCTTGATTTAATTCAAGAGAAAGAAGAAGGTTTTGGAACCTTGAAGATGGAAGAAAGAGCTCAGCTCTGAGACTTTTTTTTGGAGAGAGAAAAAGTTGTTGAGATATTTCATTATTTTTGCCTTTATAGGCTATACACTTTACACATAGCCCCTTGGGCTTCACAAAATGGCATTTTGCCTATCCCATGGCTCATGTGCCATTTCTTTTTGCACATAAGCCATGGGCTTTACAAAAATTTGGCTTTATGCCTATTTTTCTTACATTTATCCATAAAATAAAATAAAAGAAATACAACAAAATTATTTATTACAAAATTTTTATCTTGGCATGGGGGGAGGCCGGCCGCTTCATGTTCGGGCTCGACCCGGGCATGGGCCTACTGGATCTGGGCTTGGGCCCACTTGGCTTGGGGTTGACTTTGATTTTGACTTGGTCAACCGGGGTGTAAATTTTTACCCCAACAAATTGCCCCCCATCAATAAATGCACACCACATATGTAGGTCGTGTGCATGAAATTGATGGATCTTCTTTCACGTGGAGGCGGCTTGATTTGGTTCCCACCTTTTGGGAAGCTGGCACTGCCCTTTTTACGACATGGACGGTCGTTGCTTGACATGTCTCTGAGACGGAGTGTCCGTGATAGACGTTTCCCTGGCCCGGAGTGATCTGGTTCCCGCTTTGTAGGAATCCTGTGCTGCCCTTTTTACGACGTGGACGGTCGTTGCTGCCCTTTTAGCGACGTGGACGGTCGATGCTGCCATTTTTGCGACTTGGACGGTCGATTCTGCCCTTTTTGCGACTTGGACGGTCGGTGCTGCCATTTTAGCGACGTGGACGGTCGGTGCTGCCCTTTTAGCGACTTGGACGGTCGGTGCTGCCCTTTTTGCGACTTGGACGGTCGGTTCTGCCCTTTTTGCGACTTGGACGGTCGGTGCTGCCCTTTTAGCGACGTGGACGGTCGGTTCTGCCCTTTTTGCGACTTGGACGGTCGGTTCTGCCCTTTTTGCGACTTGGACGGTCGGTGCTTCCATTTTAGCGACGTGGACGGTCGTTGCTGCCATTTTAGCGACTTGGACGGTCGGTTATGCCCTTTTTGCGACTTGGACGGTCGTTGCTGCCATTTTAGCGACTTGGACGGTCGGTGCTGCCCTTTTTGCGACGTGGACGGTCGTTGCTGCCCTTTTAGCGACTTGGACGGTCGATGCTTGATTTGACTTGCTCTGCTTCTTGCAGTATCAGGGGTAGACTTGACTTGCTCCGCTTCTTGCGGTGTCGGGTGGAAGTTGACTTGTTGATTTTGATTGGGTTGACATCAGCATCGCTATACTGGAATATGGTACCAGGAGCGAACCATCATCTGTCATGGAGAGGATTTTGGGATTTTGGTTTTTGTTTGGCATCTGCATTGCTGCACTGGAATAATGCCAGGAGCAACTCATCATTTGCCCCGAGAGAATTTGAGAATTGATGGCTTAGGAGGCAGGTTTAGATCCCTATCACCTAAGACTTTTCAATTTTATGGGCCGTGAGGGTCCCATAAAAGCATTTTCTCCCTACGAGTCGAAAGGATCTCGTAGGCGTATTTTCTCCATAGGAGTCGTGGGGACTCCTAAGTGTGTTGCTCCTTTGTGAGTCGTAAGGATCTCACGCGGGAATTTCCTCCTCTCAAAGTCGAGAGGACTTTGAGAGTGCATTTCATCTTCTTTTCACGAGTTTGCGCCCTTTCAGGTTTTCACAAACTCGTCGGCAGTCCTGCTGTTTTTACTCACGGAGCCCTTCGGGTTTTCCTCCGTGCCCATTTTGCTTGTGGACATACCCTTTTTTTTATTATTTTTTTTTTAGTGGGACTTTGAATGTGGTCTCACCGGTAGGACTTAGGAGAGATTGGGATTGTTTTACGCCCGTGGATTGTATACGGTTTTGCAGGATGTATGATCCAGACCGTAGGGCCAGAAAGATTTCAGGGATTTGTTGGCGTCTGCATCGCTGCACTGGAATGTGGTACTAGGAGCGACTCATCATTCGCCGTTGGGGTATGGGATTTGGAATTTGGTTGGCGTCTGCATCGCTGCACTGGAATATGGTACCAGGAGCGACTCATCATTCGCCATTTGGGGACTTGGAATTTGGATCTTGTTTGGCATCAGCATTGCTGCACTGGAATAATGCCAGGAGCAACTCATCATTTGCCTTGGGAGGACTTGGGATTTGGGTTTTTGGTCGGCATCAGCACCGCTAACACTGAAGCGAAATGCCAGGAGCGACTCATCATTTGTCGTTGCCCGTTGGGAAACGATGGCTTAGGAGATAGGTTTGGGTCCCTACCACCCAAGGCTTTTCAATTTTATGGGCCGTGAGGGTCCCATAAAAGCATTTTCTCCCTACGAGTCGTAAGGATCCCGCAGGTGTATTTTCTCCTTAGGAATCGTGAGGATTCCTAAGTGTGTTGCTCCTTTGTGAGTCGTAAGGATCTCACGCAGGGGTTTTCTCCTCGCAAGGTCGAGAGGGCTTTGCGAGTGTATTTCATCTCTTTTCACGAGTTTGCGCCCTTTCGGGTTTTCACAGACTCGCCGGTAGTCCTGCTGTTTTTACTCACGGAGCCCTTTCGGGTTTTCATCCGTGCCCGTTTTGCTTGTGGACATACCGTTTTTTTTTTTTTTTTTTTTTTTTTTTTTGCCGCTGGTGGGACTTTAAAAGTAGTCTCACCGGCAGGATTTGGGAGAAATAGGGGTCATTAACGCCCGTGGATTGTATACGGTTTTGCAGGATGTCTGATCCAGACCGTAGGGCCGATGTGCTCAATTCGCTTGCGACTTGGAGCATTCATGTGTAGTATTTCTTGAGATATCGGCCATTGATGGGTGGCATGGGCCTTTCTCCCTCGGCACTTATTAGTTGGTAGGATCCTCCGTCGAACACTTTCTCGATGACGTATGGTCCTTCCCAGTTCGGCTCGAATTTTCCCTTGGCATGTCGATTGGGGATGATCGGTCTTTTGAGGACCAACACCAATTCACCTTTCTTGAAAGCGCGGAGACGGGTTATCTTGTCATAGGCCCGTGACATTTGGGCTCGGTATAGCTCCAGATTTTGCTGCACCGCGAGCCTCTTTTCTTCGAGGGCATCGAGTTCTTCAAGTCGAAGGAGAACGTTTTCTTCCTCCGTCAACTCATGTTGGACGGCCATTCTTAAGCTTGGAACTTCAACTTCGAGGGGGAGGACCGCCTCCACTCCGAAGAGCAATGAGTATGGAGTGGACTGAGTTGGAGTACGGTGTGTGGTACGATATGCCCACAACGCCTCGTGAAGTTTGAGATTCCAGTCTCTCTTGTTGGCTGAAGCATTTTTCCTCAGGAGCTTGCATAGAGTCTTATTGAAGGCTTCGGCTAGCCCGTTGGCTCTTGGATTATAGATGGAGGAATATCTCCAGTCTATCTTGTGCTGAGTAGCGAACCTTGAGACATTGAAGCTCTTGAAAGAAGGCCCGTTGTCAGAAATGATTCTTCTTGGTGTACCGAAGCGGTATAGAATATTATGCTGGAAGAATGTCAGAATATCCTTTGTCTTAACTTCTTTTAGCGGGACAGCTTCAGCCCATCTGGAGAAGTAGTCTGTCGCGGCCAGTATAAACCGATGGCCTTTGGATGACGGAGGATCAATTGGGCCAACAATGTCGGTGCCCCAGACTTCGAAGGGCCACGACGCCACTGTAGGATGCAATGGATTGGGATGCTTGTGAATAAAATCACCGTGAATTTGGCAGATATAACATTTCTTTGCATGCTCTCCGCAATCCCGTATCATGGTGGGCCAGTAATACCCAAGCCGTTTGATTTGAAGTCGCATCTTGGGGCCAGATTGGTGAGCACCGCAAACGCCCGAGTGGACATCTTTCATGACCTTTTGGGCTTCGGCCAATGACAGACACCTGAGCCATAGTTGGTCGTATGACCTGCGGTATAACGTGTCATTTACAAACACGTATCGGAGAGCTCTTTTCTTCAGCTGAATCCTCGCAGATTTTTCTTCGGGCAGCTTGTCGTATCGGAGGTACTCTATGAAGGGTTCTCTCCAATCGGGCTCGTCTTGGATGATCGAAGCTTCTTCCGCAGGACTGCTCTTCTGTTCCGCGCTTTCCTCTTCTCGTAGAGAGACTGGGGGGTAGAATTTGCCGGCTCCTGACTGTGATCAGAATTTCGTCCATGTCAGGATCAGCCAGCTCCTTGGCCAAGCGAGCGAGTACATCAGCCTTTCCGTTCAACGCTCTAGGGACTCTCGTTAGTTCGATATGAGTGAACCGTTTCATGAGTTCCACCACCCTACCTCTGTACCGAGCTAACTCGGGTTTGTATATCTTATAGTCGCCGCTTACTTGGTTGACGACAAGCTGGGAGTCACCGTAAACTCGTAGCCGAAGGATTTCCATTTCTATGGCGAGTTCCAAACCAGCTATCAGAGCTTCATACTCAGCTTCATTGTTCGTTCGAGACTCGGTGAGAGCAAAAGAACGTCGTAGGGTTCCCATTGATGGTGTGATGAACACCAATCCTATCCCTGCTTTTATCTCCGGGACGCTTGATTTACTGGAGGTCCTTATTGACGAGGCTCCATCGAAGTAGAGCTCCCAACATGGCTCATCTTCCTCGAGGTGCAGCACTTGTTCATCGGGTAACTCACAATTTAGCGGCGACCCTTCTGGTATGGGATGAGCGGCGAGAAAGTCTGCAATAGCTTGCCCTTTTACTGCTTTCTGAGGGGTATAAACTATGTCAAACTCAAGTAGCATGACAGTCCATCTTGCCATCCTGCCGGCTAGGCTTGCTTTGGTCATCAAGTGTTTGAGCGGGTCGACCTTCGAGATCAGCATAACCCGATGAGCCAGCAGATAGTGCCTCAGCTTCTTCACAGCAAATATCAGAGCCAGGCATTGCTTTTCGATTGGGGAATAGTTGTGTTCCGCCCCGACTAGAGTTCGACTGAGGTAGTAGAGGGCATTTTCCTTTCCCTCCTCGTTATTCTGGGCGAGGAGCGCACCGAGTGACTCATCTAGCGCGGCAGTGTAGAGAATCAACGGTTTATTTGGAATGGGAGCAGCCAGCACTGGAGGGTGCAACAAGTATTGTTTGATGCTTTCGAACGCTGCTTGACATTCGGCATCCCAGATAAAAGGAGCTCCTTTCTTCATGAGCTTTGAGAAGGGCCTACATCTCCCCGATAAATTTGAGATAAACCTCCGTATATAAGCAAGCTTGCCTTGAAAAGATCTTAGCTGCGTCAGACTCTTCGGAGGGGGCATCTCCATGATGGCCTTTATCTTTGATGGGTCAACTTCGATCCCTCGATGTCGGACTATGAAGCCCAGGAATTTTCCCGATGACACGCCAAAAGCGCACTTCAGAGGGTTCATCTTCAGATCGTATTCCCTCAGTCTGGTGAGAACGGTCCTGAGATCTTGGATATGATCGGCCTTGGCTTTAGTCTTGACGACCAGATCATCAACATAACATTCGACGACTTTATGGATTAGGTCATCAAAGATATTAGTCATCGCCCTTTGATATGTAGCACCTGCGTTCTTCAGTCCGAATGGCATTACCTTGTAGCAATATATTCCGATCGGGGTACGAAATGCTGTGTGCTTCTCATCCTCAGGCGACATCTTGATCTGATTATATCCAGACGAGCCGTCCATAAAGGTGAACAGTTCGTAATTTGAGGTGTCATCGACCATCATTTCCATGACCGGTAGCGGGAAGTCATCTTTAGGACATGCCTTATTGAGGTCCCTGAAATCGACACAGACTCGGATCTGCCCATTTTTCTTCTTGACTGGGACTATGCATGCGATCCAGTCCGCATATTTCTCTTCTCTGATGAAGCCGGCATCGATGAGTTTCTTGGTTTCCTCGATGACCTTTTCTTCCAACTCCCTTCTCATTCTTCGAGGAGCTTGTTTGACTGGCTTAGCATCAGGAGATATAGCCAGCTTATGCACGGCTACCTCAGGGGAAAGGCCAGGCATTTCTTTGTATGTCCACGCGAAGCAGTCAACGAACTCACGCAACAGGGCAATTATCTGCTCTTTCATTTCCTCTGACAAGAGCGAGCTGATGTAGGTCGGCCTTGGATTATCGGGCGTTCCTAAGTCAATCTCGGTTAGCTCGTCAAAGGTTGCTTGTCCTCCATCTTCGAGCTCTTGAGGAGCTTCTTCTGGCTCGGCTATCTCGTCGTCATCATTTGATCTTTCGCCAGCTTCACCAACATGGATCATGTAGCACGCTGTGGAATCAGGTTGAATGTAACCTATTCCCCGTCTGTCTGGAATTCGTCCATCGATGAGTGCTCGGACCTGGGGAGGATGCCATAGCCCTTCGTAAAACTTTGCTTCGGACTCCGTTTGATATAACCGGCATCCGCACTTCTTAAAGTATTCCCGCATCTCGGGCGCATAGTATCTGGGATTGAGGACGGCTCTTATGCCTCTCTCATATGGAAGGCACGCGACAGACAAATCGTCCGGGTGCGCAACAGGGTTTGACCCATAAAACAAGATGCCCTTCTGTCCACTTTTCCTCCCGGGAACGTAGAAAGTTTTCAGCTGGTCCACGGTGGAGATTGATAATGCATCGAGCTCTTTGCACATTTGCTCTGGTACCCTTGTAACGGCTAGGGATCCTTCTGCAACTTCGAAGGTCTCTCGCAGTTTCGCTTGTTGCGTGGGGGTCCAATCTGCACCGCTATTGCACGACAGGTCCTCCTCCTCTGACTCTTCAGTGTCGCTGCCAAGATGAGGGCGGACTTTACTGCTAGATGGGGCTTCAGTGACGGATTCATCCGTATCGCTGCCGAAACAAGGGCGAGTTTTATGGAAGGACGGGCTTCCAGCGTCGGACTCATCAGTGTCGCTACCGAAATGCGGGCGCACTTGGGCATTTTTGCTTTTGAAAGTGACAGCCGGCGCAGATTTGCTTTTGAGCCTTGGGGCTGGTCTATCCTCAGTCAGTTGTGGCTTAGCATTTTGGTGGTTCATAAAGTACCAAGAATCTTCATATCGGACTTCATGCACACCGAACGGTTGGATGTCTCCGTCAATGCGTCTTTCTTCACCATTTTTAGTTTACTTCATGCATTGATGGAGAGTTGACGGAATGATGCCGTAATCGTGGAGCCACGGCCGCCCCAGGAGAATCTTATAAGACGTGTCGGCGTCGATCACGTATATCTTAGCTTCAGTTTGCAGATCCCCGAATTTGATTGGCAAAGCTATAGACCCCAGAACTTGCTGGCAATTTTGGTTGAAGCCTTGAATGACAATCCTTTCCCTTGACAGGTGTCGGACGTCCATTGACAAACTCTTCAGAGTTCGCAAGTTCATGATGTTCACTGAGGACCCCGGATCAATCAATATACGATTAATTCGATCTCCGTCGCTGTACCCGGTCACGTAAAGCGGCCGATTATGCTCAGCCGTTCCCAGTAGCAAGTCTTCATCCTTAAATGTGACCGCGGCGGCATACAAAGCGTGTTGGGCTTCTTTCATATTAATTTCCGCAATGTGAGCCTGGTACCGCTCGGGGTTTTGTAGAGCGTGAATGAGAACATCTCTAAGCTCCTTAGATAGGACCAAGGCATCGTAGATGCTCAGGAGAGACGGAAGCTTCCGGAGATGCGCCAAGACATTATAATCTACCAAAGAAGGACTTATGTTTTCATCAGCCGGTTCTCTGCCATCTTCTTCATTAGCGACTTGTTTTTCCTTCCCTTTTGGGGCGTTGCCCTGATTTGGCGGTAGAGCCCTGCCGCTTCTAAGCTGGATTTGATTGGCCGTTGTGGCGAGCTCCTCATCCTCTTCGGGAAAACAGAGCTCCTCCTCGGAGTCGCTGCCAAGATGGATGGCGTAGCAAGTCACTACTGAGATCTCTTCATTGATGTCTTCTTCTAACTCCTCCAGAATTTCAGCCGCTTGTATAGGGAAGAACTCCTTCAATTGAATCGATGTTCTTTCCTTTTGTTCATATTCTTCGAGGGAATCGATATATTTTTGAATGGTTGATCTCCCTGCAGACTCTTTTTCGCGCCGAGCTGCACTTTTCTTCTTCTTGAGCTTCTTGGATTTTGAGCCTGAAGGAGCCGCATTGGCAGCTGGACTGGTAGGCTTCTTCTGTCCTTCCCATTCCATCCTGGGCTCTTTCTGAATCAGCTTTAGCATCTTCTTTGTCTTATTAGATATGTGCGTACTCCACGGAGGCTGCGATGAGTCGGTTTCATTTGTCGGGGCAGCGGGTTCAGCTGTCTGCTCCCAGAAGGCTTCAACTTCTGTCTGTATAAAGTTGGCGGTCGCAACTTGATTGTTCACCAACACGCTTTTGGACAGCTCGATCTCTCCAGCCTTATACTGCTTCTCGACCCAGTCTTTGAAGATATAGCAATCCTCGATCGCATGGCTCACTACTCGGTGGTACGGGCAATACAGAGGATTGTCGGTCATTTTTGCTTCTTGGGGTCTTTTCGACTCCGGCAATTGGAGGCCGTTGTTCAAGGCATCTTTAAATATCTTGCGGACTTTGTCCCTCCTGAAAGAGTAAACCTTGTTCTTTTTCTCCTCTAGGGAAGGCCCATCTCCTCCCAGCAATGGCTTTCGAGACCGGTTAGTTTTGGATTCGGCCGCCTTTCGCTTTTCTTCATTGTCGGACGCATTGAAGACATTGGTACTGCTGGAACTCCCGCTTCTACGGTTGTCGTCCCGCTTGCTTTTCCAAGTTTTCTCTCTCTGAGAGTCCGGCGGGGACTCTTGCTTTGAGCGTTCCAGCATTTGGACTTTCTTGGTTAGCTCCTGAAATGTCTTGAGGCCCGCTGTACACAAGAATGGGACCATCCAATTGCTGAGGTTCCCAATGAGAAGGCTGACGGACTGGTCCTGCTCCAGCGGCGGTTCGCACTTGACCGTGAGATTACGCCATCGGGCGATAAAGTCAGTGTTGCTTTCATTCCTCCCCGGCTTGGTCCTCACAAGGTCGGCAATGGAGATTTTATCACTGACGCTCATGAACCTTTGCCGGAACAGAGACTCCATTTGGGCAAAGGTAATGATGGACCCGTCTGGTATGCTCGCGTACCAGTCGAAAGCGACACCGGTCAGGCTGTTGACAAACTGACGAAGAAGGAGCGCGTCATTGCCCCCTGTATTTCCGCACGATGCTTTGAAGTGGGCGACGTGCTGATTTGCATTCCCCGTTCCATCAAATCTTCCGAACTTAGGAATGACGTAGCCGCTTGGGAACTCAATCAGATCGTACTGCGCGGGGTATGGCCGCCCACTACTGCCGATTTCTTTCTGAGCTTCAGCTTCGGCCACCAATGTTTTAACCTTGCTGGTGACCAAATCCATTATCCGATCCTGTGTTAGCGGGATAGTGCTATCTGGGGCCAAGGCGTCCCCAGAAGCGGAGTGTGGCCGGCTTTCATGTGGCTCGACCAGTCTTGGACCCGAAGGAACAGGCATTGGCTGCCTCGGATTGTCCTCACCCGGCGGATTAGTAGCGGCTTGCGCTTGATTAGGAGGCGCTCGAGCAATTTGAGCCGTAAGCTGCATCACCACATTCGTTAAGTCGTCAATCTTCGAATAGAGCTTGGCCATCTCTTTATCTTTGCTCCTGAGCTGTTTTCGAAGCTCTTGAAGCAGCTCTTGCTCCGCAGTCCTGGGGCGGAAAGTCGGCTCTCCCTCGCTGTCCGAGCTTGACTCTGCATGGACCGAGGGGTCTTTCTGCCTATCATCCTCATCGAGAGGGTTTTCTTCATCCAGCGGGGGCGGCTGTTCTTGGGCGGCAGCAACCACATTCAGGCTAGATTGGGCTTGGGATGTGGTGGCCCCGTCCTTGCTTTTGCTGCGAAGGTTGTCGCTAGGGTGCCCGCCCGCCATATAGACCGTATGGATGGTATATCCGGACGTCTTTCTATCATTGGCAGCTGATTTCATGGGTCGCTGTCTTGACCCCCTTGTTTCGGTAGCTGGTAGTCGATTGAAGGCGGCTGGCCTAACCAGGTTCTTAAATGGTGCTGGCGCATCTTTTCTGGGTTTGCCCCGCTGCTTTCGTGCGGCACAGAGCGCTTGATAGACTCTTGAAGAGATAGTGTCGTACTTTTTCTGTTGGGGCGGGGACATGTCTCTTTGTGGCACTTTTCGGACCGCTGTCTTCTTGATTCTGGCGGTCATGGCGTTTTTCTGAACCCACTTCAGAGGCTCGAAGGAATTGCTGATTCTTACGTCCGACTCAGCCGTCATCGCGGGGAAACCCTGCACTTGGAACTTCACATGATTCCATTTGGCCGAAGCCTTGGCCCTTTTGTTGGCTCGATACCTGAGCCGCTTCTGCCTTAACTTTTCTGTTCTAAGCACCTGGCAGACTTCAGCTCTTTGGGAAGACGCCGCAGACCGGGCGACGGAGGGCTTTGGAGATACGCTCGATTGTGCGTTTGTTGGAGTCATCGCTTGAGCTCGTCCGCGACATTTGTTGTTGCCCTTCGCACCGGAAGTCTTGCCCCCAGCTAGAGCGTCAGGGAATCCTTCAGACACCATCTTAAGTTTCGGTTGTGGTGCCTTAGCAATCACAACATTCGGCCTCTTGCCCCTTGGAACCGGCTTGACCACCTGTTCCGCCGGGATTTCCGCAAGATGAGCGCTTCCAGCAGGGTAGATGATGACGGAGCCAAACTGGCGGGGCGGTTCCTCCCACTGTCGACTGAGGCTTGCAGGGAGAACCACACGAGCGTTGATCTTGACCACGTATGGAATCGGGGTCACGTTGGAAGCTGAATTCATCTGGAGAGACATTGTCGTCGAAGGTTGATTGCTGCATAGAAAAGAAAATATCATTTCAGTATAGACAATAGATATGTATATTAATTGAGTTCGCATGAACGTTTAACCCGAAATATGGGAGGAGAGATTGGTCCCACCGGGCGTGCCAGAATCTGTAGGGTGTTTTTTTCGTCACCCCATTGAGATGGGATTACGCGCACGCTTGTCAGGCGTACTACAGATTCCCCCTGCCTAGGGTAGGCCGGGGTTTAATGATTGTGGGGATCCGAATCTCCGGCAGCCGCGGACTAAGCTGCCGTTAATTACCCCTCGCCTTTGGGGCGAGGGAACCTCCGATTAACGGGTTAAACTGGTCATGCGAACTCAATGTGCAGTGTACGTGTGTTCTGTTCTGAAAGGGGGTTTTTGGATATATCGGGAGCCACGCAGAGTTTTTACGGGGGTCCCGCTACCCGGATAGCGGGCTAGGGGTCAAGGGGGCTAGCAGCCCCCTTGCGGGGTTCGGGGCAGCGCCCCGGCCCGAAAATTTTTTGGAGGGGGAGAATGTTGCGGAGTATGTGTATGTGTACATTTGTATACAAATGTATATATATGTGTATATACATAAAAAGAGGGGGAAAAGGCATCCAAGGGATGCGTGGGGCAGCACCTTGGGTGCAGGTGCGCAAGCGCGCGCGCCACGTGTCGGCACGCGGGCGCCTTGCGCACTTGCGCAGGTGCGCAAGCGCGCGCGCCACGTGTCAGCACGCGGGCGACTTGCGACCTTGCGCAGTTGCGCAAGCGCGCGCGCCACGTGTCGGCACGCGGGCGCCTTGCGCACTTGCGCAGGTGCGCAAGAGCGCGCGCCACGTGTCGGCACGCGGGCGACTTGCGCACTTGCGCAGTTGCGCGAGCGCGCGCCACGTGTCGGCACGCGGGCGCCTTGCGCACTTGCGCAAGCGCGCAGGTGAGGCACAACAGGCTTTTAGCCTAAAAAAAAAATTTCTCAGAAGAGAAATCAGAGAGGAGTTGGACTCCTGAATGTGTTTTTCTTCTTTTTTTGGGGGGTTTAGTGAAAGATGTTCTTCTTCCTCCTGTTGCTTGCTGGATCTTGAAGATCAAGAGATGTGAAATCTCAAAATCTCTTCTTTTTCAGATCTAATGATAGATCCAAGTTCCCCTTTGTGGGTTTTGTGGTGAAAAACTAATTTGTTTTGAAAAAGGAAGAGTAAAACTCTTGATTTAATTCAAGAGAAAGAAGAAGGTTTTGGAACCTTGAAGATGGAAGAAAGAGCTCAGCTCTGAGACTTTTTTTTGGAGAGAGAAAAAGTTGTTGAGATATTTCATTATTTTTGCCTTTATAGGCTATACACTTTACACATAGCCCCTTGGGCTTCACAAAATGGCATTTTGCCTATCCCATGGCTCATGTGCCATTTCTTTTTGCACATAAGCCATGGGCTTTACAAAAATTTGGCTTTATGCCTATTTTTCTTACATTTATCCATAAAATAAAATAAAAGAAATACAACAAAATTATTTATTACAAAATTTTTATCTTAGCATGGGGGGAGGCCGGCCGCTTCATGTTCGGGCTCGACCCGGGCATGGGCCTACTGGATCTGGGCTTGGGCCCACTTGGCTTGGGGTTGACTTTGATTTTGACTTGGTCAACCGGGGTGTCTTTATGCCTATTTTTCTTACATTTATCCATAAAATAAAATAAAAGAAATACAACAAAATTATTTATTACAAAATTTTTATCTTGGCATGGGGGGAGGCCGGCCGCTTCATGTTCGGGCTCGACCCGGGCATGGGCCTACTGGATCTGGGCTTGGGCCCACTTGGCTTGGGGTTGACTTTGATTTTGACTTGGTCAACCGGGGTGTAAATTTTTACCCCAACAGATAGTTGGATCCCGATTCCCACTGATGAGTTAGTTTACTCTTCGGGTGATCCCGACTAATTCTTCTTTCAGGTTTGGAGGAGAATTTGAGATTACAGTGGGAGGTTTCCTGATTAGATAAAGTGATAACCATTCTGATCTAAGTTAGAGTGCACGCAGAGTGTTTCTTTTCTCTCTCTCTCTTTGGCAGCGACCTTTGACCGACCCTAGACTATGACTCAGTGACCAAGTTGACCGAACCTTCTTAAAATACTGGTTTTTGGTTTGTCCAAGTTGCATAAGTCATTACCGCTCCTTCTTTTTCCCTTTGTATTTCTCAGAACACCCCGTATTACTACGGACATCCACTTCCATTGGATAGATCCATCGTATGGTTATATACGAACTCGAAGGTACTACTTTGAGAATGGATCCAGGTTCAGGAGAAATAGAATTGGTTTATTCAGTTGTCTTTTATTATCACCTTCTCTCAGGTTGTGAGGGCTCCTTAGTTTAGGAGAGTACACCTATTACGCTTATTGGATAGTCTTATTCCAAACCATAGACAGGTGCCGAAAGGTAGGGAATGAAGAAAACCAATTAGCCTAAGTAGAGTGTGCAGAAGGTAATATGTAAAGACAAGATAAAAGGATTAGAAAGAGGGCAAAGTAAATTGCGACCGTTATCATTCAAGACTAAACCGCGTACTTCATCGCCACTCCTATTTTCACCTTTGCTTTTTTCCCCAGTTTGGGAGAAATAGAATAAGTTATTAATCAGTTGTCTTTTATCATCACCTTCTCTCAAGTTGCGAGTACTCCTTGGTTTAGGAGGGTACACCTATTATTCTTACTGGATAGTCTTCTTCCAAACCATAGGCTGGTGCCGAACGGTAGGGAAGGAAGAAAACCATTTAGCCTAACGATGGTGTACAGAAGGTAGCGACTAAAGACAAATAAAGGAATTTGGAAGATGGCAAGGAGATATACGGTTAAAGTCATGAATTGGATTATGGAAGAGGCATTACTAGGAATACCAGGATACCCCTACGAAACATTTTCATGTTTCAGTGCATTGTTAAAAGAAAACTGATTTCCCGATTAGATACTTAACTCCATGGTATGTATTTACCAGGTAAGATTCTCACATCTGTATGTTTTTACAGATGATGAGTGGGAGTAAGTTATTGGGAATTAGGTGATCATCCTTATTATATCGGAATTCGTAGTAATTGGTGATATTTGAGGAAATCGCCTGGGTACAGTTTTCAACCTACGACGCACAGGTTATGAGTTATTCAACTCAGCGGACTTATACAGAGTATTGTATGTTGTCCAGTGTCCGTAAGGACAGAGGGGTAAGTCCTCGTACTATGTTCTGTTTACTTGTGACTTCTCTAGTTTTTAGACAAATGTTTCGTAGAAATACAATGTCTAAGTTTTGAGAAGTTGTGGGTATAAGAATAAAGTAGAGAACCAAGTATCACAAATATCGGGATTCTTCAAAGAAATCGAAGATGTAGATTCTTGTGATTGGTATTCAAGTAATGATTTTGAGAAACCTGTTTCTCTTTCGGGTTACTCATAATTGGATGGATCCCTAAGTTGAGTAATGCTGAGTAGCCACTTTCCATTAAGTTGATATGCACTGGAGACAGCTGCATGATTTGAATCTGGTTCTAATTAAATTAGTGCCTCTATTTCTATATTGGATATAGAATGGTTCATATCTTAACGATGCTAAGGTACGGGGAGTTGTCCAGCATATGCTTAAAACCAGACACTGGATAACTCAAGGCACGTTCCTGTAATGGCAGTTTGTGGGTTGACCCTGGCTTTGACGAGGGTTGACATTTCTACCATCTGGAAGATCAATAGTGATATTGTTCTTGACTCGCCACAGTTTTATTAAAATGGATTTTTTCAGAAAACAGTAGTGGGAGTATGGTAGAACTGGAAGTGATTCCAGAACCACAAACGATGACGGAAAATTTAATAGGACCTATGTTGGAGATGGTGCCCTCAGAGTCAATTATTGGATCACAGGCACGTGATTGCAATGATTGAGGGAGGACCTATCCCGGTAGGACAGTCTTACTCAAGATGATAGTATGCTATCTGGTTTACCTTTATCATCGTGTACTGCTTTAGGTGACCTGACATGTCGCTATTACAAGTTGATAGAGCCCCTAGGATTCTTGCTTGACCACCAGCAGTATGAGGGCGATCATATAAGTGGGAGCTGGTAGTCTATAAGCACATCCTTAAAAGGTCCCTAGTCGTGGGAGTTTCGAGACAGGGCATCGATACTCCAGAGTAGACTAGTGTATACACTCGAGACCCCGACGAGGAGCGGTGACCGGTCTCACAAGCCACTGGTGTCAGTTGGTTCACCTAAGATGTATACAGGTGCTCATTGGGTTATGAGTACACCAGACAGGACTCGCCGGGAACATGCTAGTTGGTCTTATACCTGACGTCAGACAGCAGTTCCCTGGTGACATGTGTACAGGTTAGTTCATCGACCTGAGGATCGTCATTTGTCTCGTGTGAGTTCCCACTGTACTTTGATTACTACCCTACCACGCTCAAAGGAGACGTGCAAACAGGTTTTAGTTGGGTACAGTCCCGAGCCACATGGAGGCAGTGAGCGAATCTTCAGGGATTCGTCTCTCCCGGTATTGGGGGTGAGGTCGCGCTGTGTCTAGGAGAGCCGTTACACAAAGCCCTCGGCCGAGGCAGGAGATTTACTGGTAGGTATTCCAGTAGTATCTCAGGGCGTTCTGGGCTGCACTCCGACACGACTTGTACCGCTTTTGGGGGTCTGACTTTTACCAACCCCCTAGGCCCGCCATGCGATGCTTATAGACGAACGGACCGGACTGTACGGATATTGTCACTGACAGGCTCAGTAGGGTGTCAGGATGAGTTCGCTCATCGACGTCCCTTTTGGTCAATAGCTGGTGGCCCATCACGTATGGCTAATAGCTCTGACGTGCTAGTGGTTAAATCCACAGCCATAGTATTGACGAGTCTTTAGATTCCACCACACATTCAGTTACTCAAGCTTTCGAGCGAAACGCTGTAGAGGCCATATGGAGATATGGCAGGGTTCAATCAGATACGTGCGGTATTGCACGGATCAGGATCGGACGGATAATACTAGCCGGCTTTGGTTTAAGCCGGATCCTAGTATAGTACAGTGTAGATTTTGTCTCATTGCATTTGTATTTCGGTCGGAATACAAATGCGGGTGTGTATACACAGTATCGGGGTTTTCCTGTAATTTATTACTGGACCAGTTTTCTGGAGTTGCCAGTTTGCTTTCCGTTTCGGCCATATTTCTTTGTATCTTTCATTGGCCGAAGATTGGTGGAGGAGGGCTTATTTGCATTTGTGCAAATAAGCATTTGTGGAGGGTGTTCTTTGCATTTTGTTGGATCATGATGGTTGCACCATCCCTTGACCATTTGACTTCTTCTTTCATGATGGCTTGACTTTGTGATGAGATGATGAGGTTGGTGGAATGTGGTTTTGTGTTTGTGATCATTTCCCTTCATGATATCTTTTGATTCTCTTCTTGCATTATTGATCCATACACTCCCTCATTCACCCTCTCTCTCCATTCATGCATGGGCCGACCACTAACTAGGGGAGGGGGACTTTCTCTTTTAGTTGTGAGAAAAATGTTAATCTCATTCTTTGCATGCTACATTTTTCTTACCTCTCTCCAAGTTCATTTTCCTCCACCACAAAGGCAACATCCACTACCCTAAAATGAGACATGGTTCTACACACATTCTACAGCAAACCTTGGGCACGTCGGCTCGCCAACTTCGTGCCCGAGTTGCCTCGGTATAGAGGTGGGAGCCCGTAAAAGAAGCAGGCGATGTGGTGCCCTTCCGGCGAGGAGGTAGAGACCGGACATTCTGTGGGAGATCAGGACGACGACGAGAAGACCGGAGGACACGGATCGCTCGGTATATCTCTCTTCCCCATCTTGTAGTTAGCTGGAACTAGTTAATGGCACGATCCGGGTTTTTAGTGCGCGGTGGTGGCGGTCAGAAAGTTAAAGTTAACCATCGCTTCCGCATTTGGCCTCGGGATGGAGGCCGGGGCGCCGCCGTGCACTTACAGTGGTATCAGAGCCTCGCCATTAACATAGTCTAGTTTTGTCTAATGTGTTTTACATTTCCAATCGAACAATTTTCCAAAAACCGTATTTTTCTTTGCAACAGTTTTCTGTCGAAATTTTTTTGTCTCGAAAAATTTTTCAGGTAGTCCCAGAATACTGTGCAGGGAAGTATAAACCTACTGTAAAAATTTGGTCTCGAGATCTCATCATTCGACCGCGGAACCGTGGCCAAACCCATGCTTGGGCCGCGGTTACGCCGCAGTTTTGACAGATCAGTAAACCAATTTTTTACAGAGGCCTCCAGACTTGAAAATGTAGTTTCTGGAATGTTATTTTTGGGCCCAGAATTTCTTGATGTGCTACAGTAGTACTTGGGGGCCCACTTAGTAAAATTTAATCGATCGGATATTTTAAACACATTAGTTCACAGTATTTACATTATATCTGCGACCGTGAATGTCACTTGATCGGTAAATCGTGTCTAACTGCTATAGCCCGGTTAGACGGATTTGCGAACGTGACTTTCACGTTGATGTTCTGTGATTTTGCTGTGATGTTGCGGATCGGTCGTGGGGGATAGCCTGGTTGCAGTGGTAGTACAGTTTTTGTTGTATTATGTACATTTGATATTGCGGGGCGAGCGTCCGACATGTGGACTGCCGTCACTGCCTGTTTGTATTATCATTTTGGGGCACGACCAGGTTGCGGTCGATGTACCCGTTGTATGTATATTTTACTTTCTGTACTAGGATTGGCTCGCGGATGGGTGCACGGGTAGCCGGGTTCTAGAGGGCAACGAGCCCGCATCTCATGGCTTTGAGACGGAGGGGGCCTCGCTCTAGAATTGGCGGGCTATTCGCCGCACTCGTAGGGGGTACAGGTTGACCCAGGAGGGGTGCCCAAGTTACCGGATTCCGTGAAGTGCTGGGTGGTCCATTCACGTTGCTGAAGGGGGCTGCCTCGCTTCAGGTTTTGGCGGGTAACTTGCCGCGCCCGTAGAGGTCTAGGATTTCATTGCACAGGCTATCCACACAACCAGGGGAACGTCGGGTTTCAGTAGTGGCTCTATGAAACCCGGGGATCCCAGATATCTGTATTGTTCTGTGATGCTGTACATTTCTGTGATGTTGCATTTTATCACGCCTTGAGCGAAATATAATATATTGGTATATATATTAGTAGATGTTGTATATGTTTTGCATCCGCGCTAGTCCAGTCCCCGCTCTATCGTTAGTTAGCTAACCTAACGGGTAATGACGGGACCAAGTGGCGAATGCGGATGGCATATACGTACATCAGTATATTTTCGTTCTTTGTGGTGTGATCAATTGATGGGACTGCGTTGATTCGGATCAATGCAAGTTAAAACAAACCTAATCTGATGTTGTTGGAACACTTTTCAAAAAGCTGTTATTGCAAGGACGTCCTCTTTTGTTTTGCATCGTTGTATTCAGTAAGAATATCCTGCTCCTCAGTCGACGAGGCAAGGGCCGAGATCCCTTCACCGGGAGTGACCCCTTGGACAAAAAGTTTGCGTCAGGGCAATAACTTCACTATAGCCGATTACTTTTGCTTTGCACCGTGGTATTCAGTTGGAAAATCCTGCACCTCATTCTACGGGGAAAGAGCCGAGATCCCTTCACCGGGAGTGACCTCTTTAGCAAAGGTTTTCGTCACTATATTTTTATAAAAGCTATCCGTTCCTTCAACGATATCAAGTTCTTTACGTTAAAGGTTTTCGCCAGAAACCATTCGTAGCCCTCCGTCGTTTCAGACGGGTAGCACGTAGTATTCATGCTATGTTTGTTGGCCTTCGTCAAGGCATAGTGTATGGTAGCTGCTTGTTACCTTTCTGCTGCTTAGATAGATGCGTTGGTTTGGGACAGTCGTATAGCCTTGTTGGCCTTCGTCAAGGGCTTGTACGGGTGGGTTCAAATTAACCTGGACAATGATGGGTAGAACTTGACATGTGACTTATGATTTGTTGGCCTTCGTCAAGGTCATAAGAGCATGGGGCAAAAATCACATCGGGAGTTTCTAAAGAAACTGAAACTTGCCAGATATGCGCATACCTTCTGGAGTGTGATGATGTGAGCGGATTCCGTCACATTATCATGCGATGATAGTTGGATCCCGATTCCCACTGATGAGTTGGTTTACTCCTCGGGTGACCCCGACTAATTCTTCTTTCAGGTTTGGAGGAGAATTTGAGGTGACAGTGGGAGGTTTCTAGATTAGATAAATTGGTAACCATTCTGATCTAAGTTAGAGTGCACGCTGAGTGTTTCTTTTCTCTCTCTCTTTGGCAGCGACCATTGACCCGACCCTAAGACTATGACTCAGTGACCAAAATTAACCGAACCTTCTTTAACACTGGCTTTTGGATTGTCAGAGTTGCAAACCTCATTGCCACTCCTGTTTTTACCCTTTTCTCCAGGACACCCCGTATTACTACGAACGTCCACTTCCATTGGACAAAACCATCGTATGGTTAGATACGAACTCGAAGGAATTTATTCGAGGATGGTTTCCGGTTCTGGAGAAAACGAATAGGACTATTCAGTTGTCTTTTCCTTTTACCATCTCTCAAGTTGCGAGTACTCCTTGGTTTAGGAGATAGTACACATATTACGCAAGTTGGATAGTCTTCTTCCAAACCTTAGGCTGGTGCCGAACGGTGGGGAATGAAGAAAACCAATTAGCATAGCGATGGTGTGCAGAAGGTATTAAGTTAAGACAAAGCAAGGGATTAGTAAGAGGGCAAAGTAAACTGCGACTGCTATTCACGACCAAACCAAGTATTTTTTCGCCAATCCTAAATCACCTTTGTATTTCTCCAGAACACTCCGTATCACTACGAAGATCTACAGTTTATTGGATACTCCATCGTATGGTTATATACGAACTCGAAAGGAACTTGTTCCAGTTCGGGGATGGATTCTGGTTCAGGAGAAATAGGAATAAGGTTTATTCGGTTGTCTTTTATCTTCACCTTCTCTCGCTTTGTGAGTGTTCCTAGGCTTAGGACAGTACACCCATTATGCTTATTGGATAGTCTTCTTCCAAACCATAGGCTGGTGCCGAACGGTAGGGAAGGAAGAAAACCATTTGGCCTAAAGGGGTGTGCAGAAGGTAATGACTAAAGACATATAAAGGGATTTGGAGAGGTGGCAAAGAATTACACGGTAACAGTTGTGAATCTGGATAATGGAAGAGGCATTACTAGGAATACCGGGATACCCCATCGAAACATTTCAATGTTTCAGTTTCACTGTGTACTGTTAAAGGAAAACTGATTTCTCAATTAGACACTTACTCCAGGGTATGTATTTACCAGGTATGATTCTCACATCTGTATGGTTTTACAGATGATGAGTGGGAGTAGGTTAGTGGGAATTAGGTGATCATCCTCATAATATCGGGATACGCTGTAATCGGTGATATTTGAGGAAATCACCTAGGCTGTTTGCCGGTCGGCAAATATTTGGTTTTGAATATCCGCTGTTATGCACCAATTTCAAATCGATATATCTGTACGTCTATTTTCATAGAGTGAGATATACCTTTTTGAAATTATGTCTATGACATTTACCTATATCAGTGGATGGTTAGGTAAGGAGCATTGAACAGCGGTGTAATTCTTCATAACCAAAGGTACAGTTTTCAACCTACGACACACAGGGATTGAGTTATCAGACTCAAAGGACTTATACAGAGTATTGTATGTTGTCCAGGGTCCATCAGGACAGAGGGGTTGGTCCTCGTACTATATTCGGTTTACTTATGACTTCTCTAGTTTTTAGACAGGTGTTTCGTAGAAACACAGGGTCCGAATTTTGAGAAGTTATAGGTATTTGAATAAAGTAGAGAACCAGGTATTGCAAGTATTGGGATTCTTCAAAGTGATCGAAGATGTAGATACTTGTGTATGGTATTCAGTTGATAGTAGTGACTAAGAGAACTTGCTTCTCTTTCAGGTTACTCATAATTGGAAGCATTCCTAAATTGAGTAACGCTGATCGGCCTCTTTCCATTTTAATTGACATGCACTGGGGACAGCTGCATGATTTGAATCTGGTTCAATTAAATCAGTGCCTCTGGTCCTATATTGGATATAGAACAGTTCGTGTCTTAACGATGTTAAGGTACGGGGAGTTGTCCGGCTTATGATTAAAACCAGACACTGGACAACTCAAGGCACGTTTCTGTAATGGCTGTTTGTGGGTTGACCCAGGCTATGACGAGGGTTGACTTTCTACCATATGGAAGATCAATAGCGATATTGTTCTAGACTCGCCATAGTTTTATTAAAAATGTTTTTTTTTCAGAAAACAGTAGTGAGAGTATGGTAGAACTGGAAGTGATTCCAGAACCACAAACGATTACTGAAGATTTGATAAGGAACCTAAAGATTCAATCTGGATTGACATTCCATTGGCCACTCCGCAGATAAGGTGGGTAACTTCAGGCACCCGAGGGGTACTCCGGTAGCCTCAAGGACGGTGACAGGGAAGTTCTTGTTTACCCAGATTTGCTATTGCTGTTGTTCCAGACTGTGAGACCCGGCAGGAGGATGAGTATAGCGTCGTTCTAAACTAGTTTTAGAAGTGTATGTGTATATGACTCTGCCAGAGGGTTGTCGTGGTCAGTGGCAGCAGCGGAAGCATTGGTGGACAGGTGGCTTATGTCTATTTATAGACTAAAGCAGATATAGCGGAGATAGATCATCTATTTCTGACGTGACAGTCATAGGCTTGACTTCATCAGAATAGGGGATGGATCTGTTGAGAAGGTAGTAGGGTGTGATGTCATGGTATTTGGATGACATACACAGAGTAGGAAGTGATATTCCTATACTACGATCGATTATACTTTGGTCGTCACACAGTGGTTTCTCCACATGGGACTTGGACATTATATCAGACATACTGGTACTAGATCTATGGTTTTAGATCTAGATTTGGGTGGTTTCCCAATCAGGGTACTTAGACATCATTCTAAGAGTATTTAGAATGGACGACTCCTGGCACGGTAATGTACCTGCAGGTGATGGAGTCACCCTCTCTAAAGGTGTCTTACAGACTAAAGGGGAGAGGGATGTGCATGATTGGCAGATCACTTGCTCAGGCAATTGAGTCAATCATGAGATGTCAAGTACTACACCAGATGTTGTTCTTGTACAAGATGCAATAAGTTGACATTGATCCAATCCTGGAGAAGCAGTCGGAAGCAGTTTTAGAACATAAGTGGATGTTCTAGGGATATGATAACGACAGCCTCATTCGGGAGACAGTTATCATTCCAGGCTTCCAAGGTGACCTGGACGACAAGGAGGTTGTCAGAGTTATAGTTTTCCTTCTGACGAGGGGCAGTATTTTGGACAGGTGGTCTAAGGAAATACTGAGGGAGGCATGGCGCAGGATACTGATTAAGTTCAGTTGACAATACAGTCTAAGAAGTTTGGATTTGGAGTTCATTTATGAGCTAGGTCCCATCAGACATCCAAACACATTCTAAGACAGGTATTGCTCATTTCGGGAGATGGCTTTTTCCGCGAACTTGAGATATAGAGAGACATAGAAAGAAACATCAAGGCGGATCCACTCACTGAGGCTATTCCTCGAACGCAATAGTTTCGCAAACGAGATTTGTGAGACTGACTAGTAGAGGAGTTGGGTGTTCGGTATCACACGGGCTGTGAGTATGCGACATCACAATAATTAGCCTTGAGTGCAAGTGGGAGATTGTTGGAGATGGTGCCCTCAGAGTCAATTATTGGATCACAGGCACGTGATTGTAATGATTGAGGGAGGACCTATCCCGGTAGGACGGTCTTACTCAAGATGATAGTATGCTATCTGGTTTACCTTTATCATCGTGTACTGCTTTAGGTGACCTGACATGTCGCTATTACACGTTGATAGAGCCCCTAAAATTCTTGCTTGACCACCAGCAGTATGAGGGCGATCATATAAGTGGGAGCTGGTAGTCTATAAGCACATCCTTAAAAGGTCCCTAGTCGTGGGAGTTTCGAGACAGGGCATCGATACTCCAGAGTAGACTAGTGTATACACTCGAGACCCAGACGAAGGGCGGTGGCCGGTCTCACAAGCCACTGGTGTCAGTTGGTTCACCTATGATGTATACAGGTGCTCATTGGGTTATGAGTACACCGGACAGGACTCGCCGGGAACATGCTAGTTGGTCTTATACCTGACGTCAGATAGAAGTTCCCTGGTGACATGTGTACAGGTTAGTTCATCGACCTGAGGATCGTCATTTGTCTCGTGTGAGTTCCCACGTACTTTGATTACTACCCTACCTGTAGGGTTCCTAAGCACTCTCTAGAGGTCTCACAAGGCATCAACCATGCCAATTTCAAAAATTACGGTGCCGAGAAACCCTAGTGTACGGATCATTGGCTAGATTTCTAGGCGAAAAGCAAACTAGTTAACACTTAACTATAAGAATCGGAAATACAACCTTTGTAGACACGGTCCTCCACCTCCACGGCTCCGCGGTGATGTCTTCTCTCTGTCCAAAACGGATCCCGGGCTCTAGAGTCGGCTTCATCCGAGAATGGACGGGCTAGGTCATCGACGACGATGCCGAAGATGATCTACGTCGAGGCATCACTAGATCAAGCTCTCACTTCACCAAGTCAAGAAACTTGTGAAGAAAACACACTCTACCAGTTGGCAAGAGGTAGAGGATGAAGAAATAGGAAGTGGGTAGAATTTAGAATTGGATTTCTCACTTGTTTTCATCAATCACCATTGATGAAGCAAGCTTCTTCAAGGAAGAAGAAGATGAAGAAGATGAATATTGTTATGATAAGTTATTTGAAAAATAAAAAAAAAAGGAATGCTTATCATAATCTAACCATGGTGAAGTGTAGAGAATCAACTAGGGTTGAGTGGAGTGGTTAGGGTTAAGCATGAGACAAAATGATGACTAAGTCAAAGCTTCATGAAGCTTCAACATGCAAGTCCAAAATTAGCCACCATTTCATTTCTTTATGCTTAATATTTTTCCAAAATAAATAAATGAATAAATAATGGATAAAACAAAACCCTAATTTCCAACTTAACCATGGTTTAATTCTTTACACTTAACCAAAAAGCATGCATCATCAAACATGATACAATCATGTGTACAAAAGTATATCACATATACAATGTGTACAAACCAAGTGAGAAAATCCGTTTAAAGTGAACCAATACTAGTTAGTGCAAAGTAATATATCAAATATATAATTATGCATTAAATCATTAAATCAACACTTGATTCAATGATCCGGTCATGTCGCACACAACCGACTAGTATTCAATGTATCGGCTTATCGAATCAATACTTGATTCGATAACTAGGTTATATCGCATATAACCAATCGATACATTTATCGCGAGAATAGAATACGGTATCACATACACGCATTATTCTCGGTCCCGCACATATCTCATATGCGCTCCTATTTCGTTTCGCTTGAGCCAGGAAACCTCTGTGTAGGACTCTAAAGACTCGTCAATACGCCGGCAGCAGGTGATGATCATATCAAACACCCACAAGCCGCAAGCGGTCTGCTAAACGTAACGGCCACCCGGTTATTGAGCGATCTGAAGATCGACGAGCAAGCCCGCTCATACTCCAGTGAATCCAACCAGTAACACTACCGTACAGTCCGGTCTGATCATCTGATATGTCGCATATCTCGCTTAGGGGTGGTAAACGTCAGACCCCAATAGCTCGATAAGTCGTGTCAATATGAGGTCTATAACAATTCGAGAAACTACTGGTAACACTTACCAGTAAATCTCAGCAACCCTGGCCAGGGATTTCCTGTTATAGCCAATCGAGCACAGCGCAACATCAACTCCCTATACCGGGAGAGACGAATCCCCTCCTATCGCTCATTGTCTCCATGTGACTCGGGACTGTACCCAAAAACCACCGTTTTGCACGCCCTCTTGGACGTGATAAGATGGAAATCAAAGCACGGTGGGAACCACACAAGACTCTATGACGATCTCGGGTCAACAGACTACTCTGTACCAGTGTCACCAGAGAACTGCCATCTGACGTGAGGTATAATACCATCTGGGAGTTCTCGGCGAGTCCGTCCAGTGTACCCAGTCTCCACTGAGCACCCGTATATCATCTCTGATGTCAAACACCAATGGATATGGGATCATCCATCGCCCATCTGTATGGGTCGAGAAGGTATGCGCTAGTCTACACTGGTATATCGATGCCCCGTCTCGATACACCCACGACTAGGGACTTTGAAGGATGTACTTATGGACTACCATGTCCCCACTAGTATGATCCGCATCATAGTCCAGGTAGTCAAGTACACATCCTAAGGGCTTTACCAACATGTAACAGAGAGACAATCAGTATACACGTTAAGGTAAAGATCAACCAGATAGCATACTATCATGTCGAGCAAGAAAGTCCTCCCTATATATGTCCCAGCATCCACTACAATATACATCCTATGTACAGTAATGGCCTCTAGGGCATACATATAACTAACAATCTCCCACTTGCACTAGGGCCATCTGATAGCAGTGGTTGCAGTATCTCATACTCAACCATCCCATAAAAGTCTCTCTCTGGGAACATGCCTTTGTGAGTGGATCCGCTGTGTTGTCCTCTGAGTCTACTCTCCTATCCTCGATCTCCCTGGAGATCAACCATCTCCATGATCAGGTGACACTGCCTTAGAATATGTCTGGATCACTGATGGGACGGACGTTCCTTGGCATAAGCCACAACTCCATTGTCTCACAATGGTTGGAACGTAGTTCATCTCATGAACCAATATACACCCAAACAGCCTCTTTGGTAGCATCTTAAGTAGCGAAGTATCCTGCCTTTATCGTCAAGTATGCCACGGTATCTAGCTTGGAACTCTTCCAACATACCGTCCCTTTACTGAGGGTAAAGACAATGCCTGTGACTGACACTCAGTCGTCATTATCACCCTGGAACACTTCCAGTGATTCTTCCCAGGATCGATTGATACCATCTCACTACAGCTAGTGAGTATTCTAACATCCAGTTAGATCTATCTTATAGATCCAAAACCCAGGATTTAGGAGGTATCACTTTGATCCTATATGGAGAATCAGTGTGATAAGCGGAGATTGATCGAGCGTAGCATAGGAAACTCCTTCCCTATCAAGAGTATGTCATCCACGTACTCTATGAGGATCGTCACCATACTCCCTACTACCTTTTTGTTTATACAAGGTTCATCTACTATTTTGATGATGTCAACTTCTTTGACTAATCCATCAAAATAGATGTTCCAACTCCGCTATGCCTGCTTTATCCTATAAAACATCTTGCACACGTTTCCGCTGCTCCCACTGTCTACGAAGCCCTCTGGCTGTGTACTTATAGACGCTATCTTCCAAAACATCATTTTAGAAAAGCAGTCATGGCACCCAACCGCCAGATATCGTAGTCATGGTATGTAGCCGTGGCAAGTAGGATCTGGATGGACTTAAGCATAGCTACTTGAAAAGGTTTCATCATTATCCATGCCTGGTCGATGACGAAAAGCTTTAACAAGTCTAGCTTTGAAAGTCTCAACTTTTCCATCTACACCAAGTAATCTTCCCAAGATATACTTGCTCCTGATGGGGATTTAACCCTTCAGATATTGCAACCAAAGTCCATACTTTGTTGGTGTACATGGATTCCATCTCAGATCGCTAAACAACCAGCCATTCTTACAGAGTCTTACTCTCGATGGCCAGCTCGAAGCTAGTTGGGTCATCATCTCATGATGCAATCCTCGCTCCCACTGTCATAGAGAAACAGAAGTATCTCTCAGGTGGGTGAGGAACCCTACTAGATCGGCGGAGAGGCTGAGGTTCGTTGGTATCTACTAAATCCTCTGGTTGTACCAAATCATCTGCTGTAGTTTGTATAGCTGGAACGTTTCCAGTTCTACATAACAGACCTTGCCTCGAGCTTGTCCGGATTTTGCTTTTAGACATAGGCCGGACAACCCCAAATCTTAACTAACTTAAGATATGGGCTCTTCCCCTTCCATATCACATATGATGTGGTAGGCAATTGATTTGATTGGAACCCTATTCAATAGGTATGCAGCTTCTCAAGCGCATAACTCCCAAAAGGAAAAAGGTAACTCAGTAGTACTCATCATAGAGCACACCTTATCATATAGGGTGTGATTGCTCCGCCCCGATACACCAACGTGCTATGGTGTATTCGGAGAAGTAATGCTGAGAGAGAATCTCATTCTCCTTTAGAACAGTCCAGGAATTCCGTGCACAAGTATTCTCCTCCTTGATCGCATCAAAGGACATAATACTTTTACCCATATTTTGGTTCTCTACTTCTAACTTATATTCTGTGAATATCTCAAAAGGTTCGGACTTGTGTTTCAACAGGAACATATGTCTGAATCTAAAGAGATTATCAGAGAATGTAATGAAGTATAAAGAACCTGTCCTGGCATGTGTAGACAGGGGACCTTACATACATCAACATGTATCATCCCAAGAGTTTACTAACTCTTTCTCTATTTCCAATAAACAGAGCTGTGGTCATCTTATCTTTGTGACATGACTGGCGAGTTTCACAAGATGTAAATTCAAACTAATTTAAATATGCATCTAAATGTAACTTCAGCCAGTCGGGTCGAATTGATATGACCTAGTCTACAATGCCTCAAGAAGGATTCGTTCATTTCTGAACTCTTCCTCTTGTGTGTGTTCCGTATACTAAGAACTGTGGTTTGATTTAGAACATTAATGCTTTTAGATAACGTGCCTGAACCGATCAACTTTTGATATAGGAAATGTTCAAAACATTATCCAACAATACAAAATTTTATCATTTCTTTACTAATAAAGAGACTGATATGATTTTGTATATCAGGTTCGGTATCTAATAACATTCGTTCAGAATCAATGTATTGTAATACAGGGTGACAGTGACCAACAGACTTGGCTGCAACACTTGCCCCGTTTTCTGCCTCATGAAACTTATCACCCGATCTCAGTTCTCTACCTATCTGTAGCCCTATGTAACAGATTACATATCTGGGATCCTGATCTGGTATCACATACCCAGGACGTAGAGGATACAGAGAAACAGTTCTTTGTAATGAACACACCCGAAGATGATGCATCAACATGCACTCTCTTCGTTTGGGCGGCACGGGAATTCTGGTAATCGCCAATTTCCTGCTCTGTCTTATAACAATTATAAGTTGGAGCGGGACCAACGTTCCCCAGCTCAGTATAACAAGCGGGTTCGGTCAAATATCCGTATTATTATCTTGATTAAGGCGTGATATGGTCGCTACCTGGAGAGAGAGAGAAGAAAACACTCAGCGTGCGCTCTTGCAAGAATAGATTGGTTTTTATTTTATCTAATCAGGATGGCTCCCACTGCTTTTTATCAAATCTTCCTTCAAACCCTAAAAGGAAAGACTAGCCGGGATTAATTACACACTACAAGTTCGCCAATCTTTCAGCCAGGCCAGTGTCGGTACTTTGAGGGAGGTCCCCCGTGCTTTCGCACGAACCTAATTAATGTAAACCTCGTTTTCCCAGAGGCGTAACCCCGTTGACACCTTTCTAGACACCTACTTGATCGGCTAATTGTAATGTGTAAAACTCTCCCAGAAGTAACTCTTACTCGCAGCGGGTATCGGGATCCAACTATCTCATAGAAGGTATGCAATCTCATTGCAAATTTCAACACTTGAAATTCCCGATAATATTTTGCCCCTAGCAGCTATATGACCTTAACATAGTCAACAAATCATAAGTGCTAGTCAAGTTCAACCCGTCATTTCCCGATTGAATTAAACCCACCCGCACGACCCTTAACATAGTCAACAAAGTCGCACGACTACCCTAATCCAATCGCATCATATGCTTATGCAGATAAGCACTAATTAGCTACCGCACACTACGCCTTAACATAGTCAACAAACGTAGCACGAATACTAACTAGTACTTATCTGAAATGACGGAGGGCTACGACAGGTTTTTCTGAAAACCTATTGCGTAATGAACTTGATATCGTTGTAGAATCAAATGATTTTGAAATGGAGTGCTTTTGAGGCTTTTCTAGTTTTGCTAAAGGAGTCACTCCCGGTGAAGGGATCGTCGGTCCTTTCCTCGTCGAATGAGGTGCGGGATATATCATATATATCACTGTGCAAAGCAAAAACACTTAAAAGCAATCAAAAGACAAACCGAGTGTGTAGCATCTGCCAGTTATTGCTAAAGGAGTCACTCCCGGTGAAGGGATCTCGGTCCTTTCCTTATCGAATAAGGTGCAGGATATATCACATATACCTCTGTGCAAAGCAAGAACTGTAGCTACCTGTTTTAATTTTGAAATTCGATTCTACAACATCTTAGGTTCCTTTTTATTTCATTAATCTCATTAATGAAGTCCCATCATTTAAGTACCTAAACATCACAGATAAATACGACGTACACTTATGCCATCCGCATTCGCCTCGATGTCCCCTCGTGCACCGTTAGGTTAGGTAACTAACGGCAGAGCGGGGCAGGGCTAGCGCGGGTGTAAAACATAAGTAACGTCTATATAATATATCATATATACTATATACTGTATCTATCACAGAACATCACATGATCACATCACAGATATCGCAGCAGAAGAATCATATGAAATATTGGATATACTAGGACGTCCGTGTTTTCAATACGAGCCAGTATAAAACACGGATTCCACGGTCGCGATGAATAGCCAAACCCACACCCCTAGACCCCTACGAGAGCGGCAAGCAACCCTACCAATTCTGGAGTTAGGAGACCCGGACCCGACTCCTCGAGTTGGTCTCCCACTGGACTCCAGAACCCGGTTACTTGTGCTCCCCTCCTTGGGTCTATCCTAGTGCGGAAAAGTAAATAATATACAAAGGGTGGCATCTTCCGCAACCTGGAAGTGCCCCAATAAAAGAATATTACATACAAGTTTTTTACATGAATGAAAATGAAAAACACTCATCTCACATAAAAAAACCCCGGCTATTCAAACACGACGATCCAATATAACATATCCAGCAACACATAACATCATATGTCATCAACGTAAGTAAATATGCGCATCCCAATTGTCGTTGACATATAGCAACGAAACCGGCGATATCACATATTACACTTGCGGTCACAGAAAAGAAAGTGTAAAACTACAACAGTTGGAATCCGCAACCACCTCAGACATCGCATGCCTGACCAAATGAATTACTTAGACATCGCATGCCTAACAATTATAAACCCCGCATTTTAATCTCAAAATCGAAAACTCTTTACAATATCAAGTCGGGCAATTCAACAGGATTCCCGACATCCTGATCGAATGCTCGTCGCAAACTTCAGTAGGCGGCCGCACCCCTGATACCGTCGACGAAGTGCACCAAGGCGGAACACCGCTACCGCGAGCACCCGGACGGATGCTTTCGGCGACGGGGTTCTCCTACAGTCACTTGGTCGGGGCTATGGGATGTAGCTGTCTATTAAGTTTGTCCGGTGAGTATCCGCGTACGCTACGTGATTGCGACGGACTTTTGATCATATCAAAATTCCGTGGCAACCGATCAAGTGAGACTAAACTGCTATATTTATAACATTCATTCAGTTATCTCATAACTTCTTGTGAATTCCAATTATTGTATCCCATTCCGGATAAACAGAAAATGTTAAACTTTTCGATCGAACAGTCAAACACCCAAGTTTTCCCGATACAGCTCAACACATGAAATAAGTCTAAAGACATTCAGTTCATGCCTCAGTACCAACGGTCCAGCCGTAGAAGGGTCAAGCCAACACCTCACATGTGGCATGCCGTACTGCCCCAAACCCGAAGGTTCAAAGGGCAGTTCAAGACGGTCACATAATCGAGTTAAGGTTTGTTGTCTTCTAGAGGGACCATCGCGTTACTTGCACTACTTAGAACGTCGTTAAACTACGGAAAAATCCAACACTTGGAAATTTCCCGACAGGGGAAAAGGTGGGTATTTATATCCGGTCGAACTTTTTAACATATTCTAAAAATTATCCGGAAAGCCACATAGACAAAATCTGATAATCCGATCGAACATTCGAATCCCCAAAACAACCCAGAAAATTCAACTCTTGAATTAGTATTAAAAATTCCCAGAAAATCCAGCATAATTAATTAGGAGTTACTGTGTAAGATTCACTGAACAATGAGGCCGTACGGCTGCGGAACCGCCGCACGAGCCATGCTCGTGCCGCGGAACCGCGGCAAGTTGATGGAGTTAGACACTCGAACTTCACAGTAACTCTTAAAATCGCCTGCTGATTTTTCTGCATATTTTTAATGTTGAAAAATCCCAGATTTTAGAAAAAGGACAGAGAGCATGTTTTGAGTTGGGTTTCGTGTTCGTTCTGGTTTCAAATTCCGTCTAGACTTCGCCTAAGGCTCTAGCTAGGCTTTGATACCACTGTAGGGTTCCTAGGCACTCTCTAGAGGTCTCACAAGGCATCAAACATGCCAATTTCAAAAATTACGGTGCCGAGAAACCCTAGTGTACGGATCATTGGCTAGATTTCTAGGCGAAAAGCAAACTAATTAACACTTAACTATAAGAATCGGAAATACAACCTTTGTAGATCCGGTCCTCCACCTCCACGGCTCCGCGGTGATGTCTCCTCTCTGTCCAAAACGGATCCCGGGCTCTAGAGTCGGCTTCATCGGAGAATGGACGGGCTAGGTCATCGACGACGATGCCGAAGATGATCTACGTCGAGGCATCACTAGATCAAGCTCTCACTTCACCAAGTCAAGAAACTTGTGAAGAAAACACACTCTACTACTTGGCAAGAGGTAGAGGATGAAGAAATAGGAAGTGGGTAGAATTTAGAATTGGATTTCTCACTTGTTTTCATCAATCACCATTGATGAAGCAAGCTTCTTCAAGGAAGAAGAAGATGAAGAAGATGAATATTGTTATGATAAGTTATTTCAAAAATAAAAAATAAAAGGAATGCTTATCATAATCTAACCATGGTGAAGTATAGAGAATCAACTAGGGTTGAGTGGAGTGGTTAGGGTTAAGCATGAGACAAAATGATGACTAAGTCAAAGCTTCATGAAGCTTCAACATGCAAGTCCAAAATTAGCCACCATTTCATTTCTTTATGCTTAATATTTTTCCAAAATAAATAAATGAATAAATAATGGATAGAACAAAACCCTAATTTCCAACTTAACCATGGTTTAATTCTTTACACTTAACCAAAAAGCATGCATCATCAAACATGATACAATCATGTGTACAAAAGTATATCACATATACAATGTGCACAAACCAAGTGAGAAAATCCGTTTAAAGTGAACCAATACTAGTTAGTGCAAAGTAATATATCAAATATATAATTATGCATTAAATCATTAAATCAACACTTGATTCAATGATCCGGTCATGTCGCACACAACCGACTAGTATTCAATGTATCGGCTTATCGAATCAATACTTGATTCGATAACTAGGTTATATCGCATATAAAAAATCGATACATTTATCGCGAGAATAGAATATGGTATCACATACACGCATTATTCTCGGTCCCGCACATATCTCATATGCGCTCCTATTTCGTTTCGCTTGAGCCAGGAAACCTCTGTGTAGGACTCTAAAGACTCGTCAATACGCCGGCAGCAGGTGATGATCATATCAAACACCCACAAGCCGCAAGCGGTCTGCTAAACGTAACGGCCACCCGGGTATTGAGCGATCTGAAGATCGACGAGCAAGCCCGCTCATACTCCAGTGAATCCAACCAGTAACACTACCGTACAGTCCGGTCTGATCGTCTGATATGTCGCATATCTCGCCTAGGGGTGGTAAACGTCAGACCCCAATAGCTCGATAAGTCGTGTCGATATGAGGTCTATAACAATTCGAGAAACTACTGGTAACACTTACCAGTAAATCTCAGCAACCCTGGCCAGGGATTTCCTGTTATAGCCAATCAAGCACAGCGCAACATCAACTCCCTATACCGGGAGAGACGAATCCCCTCCTATCGCTCATTGTCTCCATGTGACTCGGGACTGTACCCAAAAACCACCGTTTTGCACGCCCTCTTGGACGTGGTAAGATGGAAATCAAAGCACAGTGGGAACCACACAAGACTCTATGACGATCTCGGGTCAACAGACTACTCTGTACCAGTGTCACCAGAGAACTGCCATCTGACGTGAGGTATAATACCATCTGGGAGTTCTCGGCGAGTCCGTCCAGTGTACCCAGTCTCCACTAAGCACCCGTATATCATCTCTGATGTCAAACACCAATGGATATGGGATCATCCATCGCCCATCTGTATGGGTCGAGAAGGTATGCGCTAGTCTACACTGGTATATCGATGCCCCGTCTCGATACACCCACGACTAGGGATTTTGAAGGATGTACTTATGGACTACCATGTCCCCACTAGTATGATCCGCATCATAGTCCAGGTAATCAAGTACACATCCTAAGGGCTTTACCAACATGTAACAGAGAGACAATCAGTATACACGTTAAGGTAAAGATCAACCAGATAGCATACTATCATGTCGAGCAAGAAAGTCCTCCCTATATATGTCCCAGCATCCACTACAATATACATCCTATGTACAGTAATGGCCTCTAGGGTATACATATAACTAACACTACCACGCTCGAAGGAGACGTGCAAACAGGTTTTAGTTGGGTACAGTCCCATGCCACATGGAGGCAGTGAGCGAATCTTCAGGGGTTCGTCTCTCCCGGTATTGGGGGTGAGGTCGCGCTGTGTCTAGGAGAGCCATTACACAAAGCCCTCGGCCGAGGCTGGAGATTTACTGGTAGGTATTCCAGTAGTATCTCAGGGCGTTCTGGGCTACACTCCGACACGACTTGTACAGCTTTTGGGGGTCTGACTTTTACCAACCCCCTAGGCCCGCCATGCGATGCTCATAGACGAACGGACCGGACTGTACGGATATTGTCACTGACAGGCTCAGTAGGGTGTCAGGATGAATTCGCTCATCGACGTACCTTTTGGTCAATAGCTGGTGGCCCGTCACGTATGGCTAATACCTCTGACGTGCTAGTGGTTAAATCCACAGCCATAGTATTGATGAGTCTTTAGAGTCCACCACACATTCAGTTACTCAAGCTTTCGGGCGAAACGTTGTAGAGGCCGTATGGAGATATGGCAGGGTTCGATCAGATACGTACGGTATTGCACGGATCAGGATCGGACGGATAATACTAGCCGGCTTTGGCTTAAGCCGGATCCTAGTATAGTACAGTGTAGATTTTGTCTCATTGCATTTGTATTTCGGTCGGAATACAAATGCGGGTGTGTATACACAGTATCGGGGTTTTCCTGTAATTTATTACGGGACCAGTTTTCTGGAGTTGCCAGTTTGCTTTCCGTTTCGGCCATATTTCTTTGTATCTTTCATTGGCCGAAGATTGGTGGAGGAGGGCTTATTTGCATTTGTGCAAATAAGCATTTGTGGAGGGTGTTCTTTGCATTTTGTTGGATCATGATGGTTGCACCATCCCTTGACCATTTGACTTCTTCTTTCATGATGGCTTGACTTTGTGATGAGATGATGAGGTTGGTGGAGTGTGGTTTTGTGTTTGTGATCATTTCCCTTCATGATATCTTTTGATTCTCTTCTTGCATTATTGATCCATACACTCCCTCATTCACTCTCTCTCTCCATTCATGCATGGGCCGGCCACTAACTAGGGGAGGGGGACTTTCTCTTTTGGTTGTGAGAAAAATGTTAATCTCATTCTTTGCATGCTACAGTTTTCTTACCTCTCTCCAAGTTCATTTTCCTCCACCACAAAGGCAACATCCACTACCCTAAAATGAGACATGGTTCTACACACATTCTACAGCAAACCTTAGGCACGTCGGCTCGCCAACTTCGTGCCCGAGTTGCCTCGGTATAGAGGTGGGAGCCCGTAAAAGAAGCAGGCGACGTGGTGCCCTTCCGGCGAGGAGGTGGAGACCGGACATTCCGCGGGAGATCGGGACAACGATGAGAAGACCGGAGGACACGGATCGCTCGGTATATCTCTCTTCCCCATCTTGTAGTTAGCTAGAACTAGTTAATGGCACGATCCGGGTTTTTAGTGCGCGGTGGTGCCGGTCAGAAAGTTAAAGTTAACCATCGCTTCCGCATTTGGCCTCGGGATAGAGGCCGGGGCGCCGCCGTGCACTTACAACCTATATATTCAATCAGGTTTGACATTCCATTAGCCACTCCGCAGAAATGGTGGGTAACCTCAGACACCCGAGAGGTACTCCGGTAGCCTCAAGGACGGTGACAGGGAGGTTCTTGTTTACCCAGACTTGACACTACTGTTGTTCCAAACTATGAGACCCGGCAGGAGGATATGTATAGTGTCGTTCTGAACATGCTTTAGAAGTGTACGTATATATTATTCTGCCAGAGGGTTGTCGTAGTCAGTGGGAACAGCGGAAGTATAGTGGGCAAGTAGCTTATGTCTATTTATAGACTCGAGCAGTTATAGCGGAGATAGATCATCTATTTTTGATGTGACAGTCATGGGTTTGACTTCATCAGAATAGGGGATGGATCTGTTAAGAAGGTAGTAAGGTGTGATGTCCTGGAATTTGGATGACATACATAGAGTAGGAAGTAAAATTCCTATAACTACAATCGGTTGTACTTTGGTCGTCACACAGTTGTTTCTCCGCAAAGGATATGGATATAATATCAGACATTCTGGTTACTAGATCTATAGTTTTAGATCTAGATTTGGGTAGTTTCCCAATGTGGGTACTTTGACAATATTCTAATGGTTTTTAGAATAGATGACTCCTGGTATGGTGGTGTACCTGTAGATGATGGAGTCACCCTGTCTAAAGGTGTCTTACAGATTAAAGGAGAGAGGGATGTGCATGATTGGCAGATCACTTGCTTAGGCAATTGAGTCAATCATGAAATGTCAAGTACCACACCAGATGTTGTTTTTGCACTTGATGCGATAAGTTTATATTAATCCAATCGTGGAGAAACATAAGGAAGCAGTTTTAGAACATGAGTGAATGTTCTACGGATTTGATGACGGCAGCCTCCTTCGGGAGACGGTTATCATTCCAGGCTTCAGAGGTGACATGGATGACAGAGTGATTGTCAGAGTTATAGTTTTCCCTATGATGAGGGACAGTATTATGGACAGGTGGTCCAAGAGGATACTGTGGGAGGCATGGTGCGCGATACTGATTAGGTTCAGTTATCAATAAAGTCTAAGAAGTTTGGATTTGGAGTTCATTTATGAACTAGGTCCCATCAGATATTCAAACATATTCTAAGACAGGTATTACTCGATTCGGGAGATGGTTATCTCCGCAAACTTGAGATTAAGAGAGACATAGAAAGAAACATCAGGGCGGATCCACTCACTGAGGCTATTTCTCGAACACAAGAGTTTTACAAACTAGTTTTGTGAAACTGATTAGTAGAGGAATTGGGTGTTCGGTATCACACGGGCTGTGAGTATGCGACATCGCAATAATTAGCCTTAAGTGCAAGTGGGAGATTGTTGGAGATAGTGCCCTCAAAGTCAATTATTGGATCGCAGGTACGTGATTGCAATGATTGAGGCAGGACCTATACCGATATGACAGTCTTGCTCGAGATGATAGTATGCTATCTGGTTTCTCTTTATCATCGTTTACATGCTTTAGTTCACTATTGCATATTGATAGAGCCCATAGGATTCTTGCTTGACTACCAGCAGTATGATGGCGATCATATACGTGAGAGCTGGGGTCTGTAAGCACATCCTTAAACGTGTCCCTAGTCGTGGGAGTTTCGAGACAGGGCATCAATACTCCAAAGTAGACTAGTGTATACAGTCGAGACCCCGACGAGGGGCGATAGCCGGTCTCACAAGCCATTGGTGTCAGTTGGATCACCTAAGATGTATACAGGTGCTCATTGGGTTATGAGTACACCGGACAGGACTCGCCGGGAACATGCTAGTTGGTATTATACATATCGTCAGATAGCAGTTCCCTGGTGACATGTGTACAGGTTAGTTTGTCGACCTGAGATCGTCATTTGTCTCGTGTGAGTTCCTACTGTGCTTTGATTCCTACCCTACCACGCTCAAAGGAGTTGTGCAAACAGGTATTTTTTGGGTACAGTCCCGAGCCACATGGAGGCAGTGAGCGGATCGTCGGGGATTCATCTCTCCCGGTATTGGGGGTTGATGTCGTGCAGTGCACGGGTGGCCATCATTAGAAATCCTTGGCCAAGGTAGTGGAGAATTACTGATTTGGATCAGTAGTTTCTCAGGTGGTGATGGGCTTCATACCGACACGAATTATCGCGTTATTAGGGGTCTGACTTTATCCACCCCCCTAGACTCGATATGCGATACTCTTTAGATGAACGGACTGGACTGTATGTATATTAACACTGTTAGGCTCAGTAGGGTTTATAGATGAGTTCGCTCGTCAGCTTCCCTTCCAATCAATACATAGGCAACCGTTACGTACAGCTTGTACCTCTGACGTGCTAGAGGTTATACCCAGTGCCAGTATGTTGATGAGTCATTAGAGTCCCCCACAGACACTTTCCCAAGTTCGGGCGAAACGTTGTAGAGGCCGTATGGTTTTATGGCAGGGTTCGGAAAATGCACGTGTGTTTTCGCACGTGTAATTTTTCGGGCAGATAATACTGGTCGGCTTTGGTTTAAACCGGATCCGAGTATTATACTGTGTAGATATAATATCTTTGTCTCAGTTGCATTTGTATTCGGTCGTAATACAAATGCGGGTATGTTTATACTGATACGGGGTTATCCTGAAATTCGTTTCAGGATCGCTTTTGGAAGTTACCAGTTTCCGGTTTTCTATCAGCCGTATTTAACATTCGGTTAAATGCGGATTTATCTTTTCTTGAGATGTGTGTCGAAGCTTCTAGATGATGACTAGGATGGTGAGGTGTTAAGTGACTCATTAGTGCATTTAATGATTCATTTAATGCAAGGGTGACTAGGTTAATGACTAGGTTTATGTTCATTGGTTTGCTTTTAATGTGTTCATACAAGGTGTTATATGACTCACTCTCTTCATTGTTATAGTCACCTCCCTCTCTCTCCTACACTCACCTCCCTCTTCCTATAAGTGGCCGGCCACTTCATTTGGGGGGGTAAGGTTGCTTGGAAAAAGATTATGATAGCTTTGGGATTCATGGAAATTAGATAGAAACATTTCTCATTTCATTCCAATCCAAAAGGGCAACTTCATTAACCGTTCGTCCGTGACTTTGGACGTAACGAGACAAAGTGTTCTACTCATTCTCTACATCATCTTGGTCATCTCTTTTGGCAAACTTGACGACCGAGTTGCCTCGGTTCAGAGGCGGGAGCCCGTTTAAAGATCCGTCGACGTGGTGCCACCTGGATGAGAAGACTGGAGGTTCAGGAGATCGGAGCAGCCACAACAAAGCGTGAGATGATGGTTGAAGACTGAAGGACTCGGATCGTTCGGTATAACATTTCTACCCACTTTGTAATTTGTTAGTTTAGCTTTAATGGCAGATCCGGGTTAAAGTACGCGATAGCGGCAGTTGAAAAAAGTTTTTGTTCCGCATTTGGCGTCTGTTAGACGGCCGGGGCGCTACCGTGGACTTACATCATAGCCACCCCATAAAACCTTAACTAGCTAGTTTAGAAGTGCGTAAAACATCGATCGAAAAAAATTTCCGAAATCACATTTTCAATGATATACTTTCTGTTGATTTTTAAATGTGTTCAAAAAATTATTTGCAGTGCCTTAAAAATACATGCAGGGCATTTTAGAGAGGTAGAAGAAATTTGAGCACGCAAGTTCTTCACTCCGCCATGAAACCGTCGCGAAACATGCTTGTTTACGGCAGTTCCACGGCAGGAATGGAGCCTTTGTGCACAAAAATTCTTCTGCTACTCTACTGTATGGAAATATGATTTTTGAGATGTATATTTTCTGGCCCAGATTTGTTTGAGTATAGTTAGCACTTGGGGCCTATACAGAAAAGTTTAGTCGATCGAATTTTTAAATACGCGTGTTTCAGTGCATACATTACTGTCTGCGACCGTGAATGTCATTGGGCGGTATAACCCGTCTAACTGCTATATGTTCTATTAAACGGGTTTGCAAACATGACATTCACGTTGATGTTCTCCGATTGTACTGATATTGTAGTTGGATTGTCGTGTGGGATAGCCGATGTTGCAATGATAGTAGTACAGTTCAGATTCATTTATATATTCATATTGTAGGGCGAGCATCCGACATGTGGACTGTCGTCTTTGCCGGATTGTATATTATTTGATTGGGGCACGACCGGGTTGAGGTCGATGTCACCATTGTACATATATTTTTCCTTTTCTGTACTAGGATTACCCCGCGGTGGAGTGCTCGAATAGCCGGGTTCTAGAGGGCAACGGGCCCGTATCTCATGGCGTTGAGACGGAGTGGGCTATACTCTAGAATTGGCGGGCTATTCGCCGCACTCGTAGAGAGTATAGGATGACCCACGGAGGGACGCTCAAGTTACCGGATCCCGTGAAGTGCTGGGTGGCCCATTCACTTTGTTGATTGGGGTTGACTCACTTCTGGGATTGGCGAGTAACTTGCCGCCCTCATAGGGGTCCAGGTTTTCATTACACGAGCTATCCACACGACCAGGAACATCGTGTTTTATTTGCGGCTCAAGTGAAATCCGAGGCTCCAAGATTCTCCACCATTCTGTGTTGCTTGCTGAGATTCTGTGATGTTGCTTATATCATGCCTGGGTCGAATGTTATATATATTTATAAATATACTAGTAGATGTTGTATATGTTTTGCACCCGCGCTAATCCAGCCCCCGCTCTGCCGTTAGTTAAGTAACCTAACGGTGCATGACGGGGCCCCGTGGCGAATGCGAATGGCATATACGTACATTATGAAAGGTTACGCTAACTCTCTGGCCATCATCCGTGACCGATTGCGGAACAAAATTTTTTCTATCGATGTAAACTTGGCGCTAGAATAACCCTAAAGCGGATCTACCATAAACCTAACTAGCAACTAAAGAAGCTATCTACTATGAAAAGAGTTTATACCAAGAGGCTCAAGTCCTTCGGGTCTTCACTCTGTTAGTTATATGTATGCCCTAGAGGCCATTATTGTACATATGATGTATATTATAGTAGATGCTTGGATATATATAGAGAGGACTTTCTTGCTCGACATGATAGTATGCTATCTGGTTGCTCTTTGTCTTAACATGTAGACTTGTATTGTGATATTGTCTATCTTTCACATGTTGATAAAGCCCTTAGGATGTGTACTTGACTACTAGGACTATGATGGAGATCATACTAGTGGGGCCAGGATAGTCCACAAGTACATCTTATAATTGTTCCTAGTCGAGAGTGTATCGAGACAGGGTATCGATATTCCAGAGTAGACTAGCGTATACGCTTCTTGACCCATATGATGGACGATGGATAATCCCACATCCATTAGTGTTTGACATCAAATGGTATACAGGTGCTCAGTGGAGACTGGGTACACTGAATGGACTCGCCGAGAACTCCTAGTTGATATTATACCTATCGTCAGATAGCGGTTCTCTGGTGACACTGGTACAGATTAGTCTGTAGACCCGAGATCATCATAGAGTCTTGTATGATTCCCACTGTGCTTTGATTTCCACCTTACCACATTCAAGAGAACGTGCAAAATGGTGGGTTTTGGGTACAATCCCGAATCACATGGAGGCAATGAGCGATAGGAAGGGATTCGTCTCTCCCAGTATTGAGGGTTGATGTTGCCCTGTGCTCGATTGGATATAACAGGAAGTTCCTGGCCAGGGCTGATACGTAGATCTACTGGTAAGTGTTATCAGTAGCTTCTCGACCCGTTATGAACCTCACATCGGCACGATTTATCGGTTAGTGGGGTCTGACGTTTACCACCCCCAGACTATATATGCGACATATCAGACGAAAAGACCGGACTGTACGGTAGTGTTACTAACAGGCTTTACAGGAGTTAGAGAGGGCTTGCTTGTTGATCTTCTAATCGCTCAATACCCGGGTAGCCATTACGTCCAGCTAGTATCGCTGACGGCTTGTGGGTGCGTGATATGATCACCACCTACTGCCGGCGTATTGACGAGTCTTTAGAGTCCTACACAGAGGTTTACTGGCTCAGGCAAAACGAAGTAGGAGCACGTATGTGATATGTGCGGGACCGAGATTAATACGAGTATGTGATACCATATTCTATTCTCATGATTTATGATATCGGTCGGTTATATGAGATATAGCCGGGTTATCGAATCAAGTGTTGATTCGATAAGTTGATACAAATAATATTAGCCGGTCATATGAGATATAGCGGATTATTAAATCAACACTTGATTTAATGATTTAATGTATAATTATATATTTGATATATTAATTTATATTAACTAATATTAGCTCACTTAAGTTTTTCTTTTTCTCACTTATGCATTTAATATATATGTGATATATACTAATTGTATTTCATTTTGTGTCATGCTTGATGATACATGCTACATGGGTGTATGAGACTTACACCATGCTAATGATAATGTAGGGTTTATTTATTTAGAGTAAATAAAATATTAGTTTGAAATCAGTCACATGGGTGAGCTTGGTGGAAGGTTGTAGAACTATTGACTTAGTCCACTAGTTTTATCTTACACTAGATATTTATTAACCCAATCATTATCTAAACCCATGGGTAAGTCTCTACATGAGTTATATGAGATATTTCTTACCCATGGTTTCCATTCACTCTCTCATCTATTTTTTGCTTCATCTTCCTCATTGAGCTCTCTAGCTTTCTCAAGGTGAAAAATAATAGCGAGAAAATTAATTCTAAAATAAGCAAAAATCCTACTTCATCATTCTCTACTAGATTAGCCATTTAGTTTAGGGTGTTAGCTTCAATAATCCCTAATTAGTGAAGAGGTAGCTTGGGTTGGTGTTTTCTCGACGTAGATCATCTTCGGCCTCAAAGACTTCGTGCAAGCTCGTTCCTTTCATCTTGTGGAGCCATTCAAGAGTCCGGAAGATCACTACTTGGCGAAGGGACTAATACACGGAGCTATTAAAGTGAAGGACCGGTCTACAAAGGTTGTATTCCATATTCACTTAGATGTAAAGTTGTTTACACTTTGTATTGTCTAAATCTCTAGTTAAGATTCTAGGGTTAGGATTGTTTAGCATGGCAAATTTTTTAAAATGGCATGGACGATACCTTCCGAAACCTTGCCGCCGTGCTAGGCATTCCTACGGTGGTATCAGAGCCAGGCTAGAGATTTAGACGATGTTAGTAGAATTACGAAACCGAAACAACTCCGAAACACTCGAAGCTAAAACCCAGTTTCTGTCAAAAATTTTAAGTCGTCGAAAAAAAATTTTAAGCAACTGCAGAATGTTATATGAGATGTAACATGAACAATGGAAAAAAACGAACATAATTGGCCGGATCTGACCCGGTGCCATGGCCATATATTCCGAGCTGGCCGGCCCTGTAGAAGCTTCTGGGGTTCGTTTTTGTTCTGTGTTCTGGTCTCTGGGTTTTGGTGTTTCAAGTGTTTCTTGTTTTTTCTAAAATTGCATGAGATGTTAATTTTCTATAAAGGCAATTCGGAGTGTTTCGTAGTCGTAATTCTAACATTATTTCGGGTTATTTAGACGGCGTTAAAGAGTTCAATCGGATATCAATAACCCATTTTCTCCCTCGCTGGAAATTTTCCAAGAGTTGGATTTTTTCCAAGTTAAAGAACATTCAAAAATCATGCAAGTAATGCGATGGACCCTCTAGAAGAACGAAACCCAAACTTGATTCTATGACCGTAAGAACCGCCGCCAAACCCTAGGGTTTGCGGTAGTTCCGCGGCGCTATATGTGAGGCAAGGATTGACCCTTCTACAGTTGGTCCAAAGGTATTGTGGCATGTTCTGAGTATTTTTAAACTGCGCTCAAGTATTGAGCTTTTTGGGAAATTTTGGGTGTTTGTTGATTCGATCGGAATGTTTAACATCGTCTAGCTATTTATGGAATGTGATACAATATTTGGAATTCATATTGTTAGGCATGAAATCCGAAGTATGTGATATTTTGGGTTTATGATGTCTAAGGTGATTATGGATTCCAAATGTTGTAGTTTGACATTTTCTTTTCTGCGATCGTAAGTGTAATATGTGGTGTATCGCCGTTTTCGTTGCTATATGTCAACGACAATTGTGATACGCATATTTACTTACGTTGATGACATGTGATGTTATGTGTTGCTGGGATATGTTATATTGGATCGTCGTGTTTTGAATAGCCGGGGTTTTTTATGTGAGATGAGAGTTTTTCATTTTCATTCATATAAAAACTTGTATATAATGTTCTTTTATTGGGGCACTTCCGGGTTGAGGATGATATCACCATTGTTGTATATTATTTACTTTTCCGCATTAGGATAGACCCAAGGAGGGGACCACAGGTAACCAGGTTCTAGGGTCCAGTGGGAGACCATCTCGAGGAGTCGAGACCGGGTCTCCTAACTCTAGAATTGGTAGGATTGATTGCCGCTCTCGTAGGGGTCTAGGGATGTAGGTTTGGCTATTCGTCGCGACCGTGGAATCCATGTTTTATACTGGCTTAATTTAAAACACGGAATTCCTAGTATATCCAATATTTCATATGTTATCTTCTGCTGCTGATATTCTGTAATGTGATCACTTTATATGCTTGAGAAGAATGCTTTATTATTGTATATATGATATATAATAAACGTTGCTTATGTTTTGCACCCGTGCTAGTCCCGCCCCGCTATACCGTTAGTTAAGTAACCTAACGGTGCATAACGGGACACTGTGGCGAATGCGGATGGCATAAGCGTACGTTGTATTTTCATTTCTTCTGTGATGCTTAGGAAGTATAAATGATGGGACTTCATTAATGAGATTAATGAAAGAAAAGAAACCTAAAAGATGTTGTTCAGCTTACTTGAATTACGTTACGCTTTTAGACGTTGCGTGATTTAAGTGCCAGCCACGGGCCAAATTCTGGGTCGTGACACGTGCCCTATATCGTTTCGCCTATGCTGGGAAACCTCTGTGTGGGACTCTAAAGACTCGTCAATACGCTGGCAGTAAGATATGATCATATCAAAATCCCATAAGCACGTCAGCGGTACTAGTTACACATAACGGATACCCAGGTATTGAGCGAATAGGAAAATCGACAAGCAAGTTCGTCCGAAATCCAACAAAGCCTTATAATGACAGCCTCCGTACAGTTCGGTCTCTTCGTATGAGAATGTTGCATATCAAGTCTGGAGGATGGTTTCCGTCAGACCTCCAATAACTGATAAGTCGTGCCAATAGACCTGTAACTAAAATAGATACAAATGATAACTCTTATCAGTTTATCTCATCCACCCTGGACAAGGACTTATGGTTACAGTTGATCAGGCACAACACGACATCAACTCCCAATATCGGGAGGGACAAAACCCATTCGATTGCTTATTGTCTCCATGTGTTTCTGTCACGACCCGGAAAAGGCACATGATTGGCACTTGAATCATGTGAAGTCTATAGGACTCCACCTAATTCAAGTAAGCCAAAAGCTCAGAAATCTAAACCTTTTAGGGAAAAATAGTGGAGGCGAAGTTTTGAAATAAAGGTTTGATGAAATCAGGTTCTTTCTTTAAACACATAAGTCATAGTATATAAAAACATGATGTTTGTAACTATCTTGAAAACATGTTTCGTCGTTTGAAATTTAGGCAGCACCTCCTTTGTATATTTTAGCTCGAAAACAATACAAGTAATAATAATAAAAGGCATCCCCAGGCGGGAGCTAGCTCTTCGCCAATTGGCGGAAACAACCCCGCAGGAATAAATATACATCGCCGAAGGCGAGGATCAAAACCACGAATAAAGCAAAGAAAACAAAGTATCATCAAGAACCAAAAATATAAATAATACATGAGCGTGACTCTAAGACCGAAAGAATATACAACAACGTTTTCTAAATATACAAATATACAAGTCTAGTTGATGGAGCTTTTAACTAGATACAACTGAAATGAAATATACAAGTATATAATGGTGGTCACGATGCAATGTGTCCTACCTATCAATGCAATCACCCTGAAGGAAGTGGTATGCCAGCAAGCTGCAACGGAACCTGTGTGGTCAACCTACAAGAAACTGTGGCACAATGGGGGTGAGTTGCCAACTCGTGAGTAGAAAACATCACCGAGAAGAAATCGCATGTATGACGATATCCTAGGTCATACAATACAATAATAAAAATAAAAAGATCGAGTGATGACAAGAGTAACAATATAACATAGTGTGATATCAAGTACTCATGTCCGTGTCATAAGGTAGTAACAAGTCATATATATAATGTATGAATGCATCTTCCAACGTGTGTCCAGCAACGACACACAAAATCATGATAAAACCTGAGTGCCCAACATCGACACTCGAAAACATCATGAAATCCGTGTCCAACAGCGACACATAATACTCATATCTCAAGCTCCGTCGGTCCGGATTGGCCCATATCATCTAATCTCACGACTACGGTCGGTATCTTCCGGATATCCGCCGCGCCAAACTATCACCAGTCGGTAATGCTCCCCTGCCGGGCTCAACGTCTTAATCTCTATACGGCCATCTTACCCCGGGGTACCACGCCGGCTCCACTATGTACCCGCAGACGGTGTCGCCCTCGCTCCTCCTGGTGGGTAATCATATATCATATATGCTTCATAACCGAGAAATCTCATGGTGGACATCACACATCATATCAACGAAAACCGCATTTTTCATTTTAAAAGGAGCATAAGTTTTCAAATTCACATGTGGTTTCCCAAATTCAAAAATCTCATGAAATCGGAATCTCATAATCATGAGCTAGAAATGAATCATGAATATCAGCATAGAGCCCATCTTACAATGCATAAAACAGAATGTATGTATGAAAATGCATGCCACATCTAAGTAAGGAATGCAATATCTAAACTAGCATGTGAGAGCAAGAATACTAACAATATGAATAAACTACCAGCTAGCAGGTTACACAAGTGAAGTAACGTTTTTCTAATGTGTATGTGACATGGCGATTACCAATGATGGTGTGTGTGAGCCGGCAAGCAAGTGTACGTGCTGCATAAGCATCATCGGTAATGGTGCATGTGTCCTAGTAGACGAGGTCATAACAGCAATGGAATCACATGAACATAGCAGAAAGTAACAGTAAACACAACATTAATAAATATATATCTATATACGAGTCATACAGTCATAGTATTTGAAATAACATGAATCGTTGTTTTAGAAAAGTAGGGGCTACGGTGTTTTTGAGAAAAGATATATCCTTTGAAAATCCGTAGCATCCCTCGGATTGTCTTTTGGAAATACCCATGATTCGTTAGTTTTTGAAAATAGGTATGACTAGAGCCTAAACTAACATCTATCTAAGCAACTAAAAGACTAAACTAAGAACCGAGTCGAAGGTGATAAGAAAGTCTATAGCATAACCGAGTCGATATATCTAATAGTCGGTGATCCCGCCTCATAGCGTCACGTACGGTAAAATCTATCGTATGGCATCCTCGAGTCAAGAGTGCGGATCAATCATCATATATGTATCTCGTACGGTATAGTCCGTCGTACGGCATCCTCAAAATCGAGGGTACGGGTCAAATATCATATATCGTCATTCGTACGGTATCATTCTAATATATCATCAAATCACATGTTATCGCATATTTCGTGTATCGCCCAACGATCCTTTAATATATCATATCATATACGAGGTCTCACTCGATCATATATTATAACCTCACGACATCATGTCCGATCATATCGACTCATATCCATAAAACGTATCATATCATATTCTCATCTCACGTGTATATGTATGTATGTATGTATATATATGAACATACGCACCCACATATATATATACACATACACACACATCTATAAAAACCAAGTGTATGTGTATGCGTGTGTGTGCGCGCGCGCGCATGTGTTAACAACATATAACCTAAGGTCTCCTAGAAACTCTATTTGCTAATTGTCCAACTCGCATCTTTATATGAATATAATATATACATAATCTATTCTACGGTTGCGGGGGTGCTATACGCCATCCACCCGACTTTCCCTGTAGATATACATCTACTCACCTCGATCCTCGCTTGCCGAAGTCGATGACACCACGCTCTCCCTTGTCGTCCGAAGTCCACGCAAAGGTACCTACAGTTTTAAGCATATCGTATTGTAAACAAGAATCGCATATGAAAACCGATACGGCACGAGGAGTGCACATAGGTTAGAACCTACGGTCTACGCATGCAAAACAATCAAATAGCCCTCGTCGTTGACGTACAAACGTCCAACGACCAATTCCAAATTCAAATACCAAAACCCAAGTTTTAGAAATCGGAAAAACATTGCCAAAATCAACATTAAAAAGCTCCCAGATTTTTGCTCAGGTAAATTGAAACCAAATTAACAATACAGGGGCTAGGTTATAAGGTAAGTGAGCTACAGGCCAAACCCTAACACCCTTGCCAAACAACTGACCGACGAGATATGAAAGAGGACCCGAAGTTGCCGGCCCCAACATAGAGTTGGTATCTCGTTCTTCTGTGGTGGTCTTCTAGTTATCTGTCTAGGTCAATGAAGTTGTTTGATTTTCCTATAAACACTCCAAGTTGCTCCAGATTCCCTGTAGTCCTCAAAAATCAAAGAAACCGGCATCGTAAAATTCCATTTTTGAGAATTGGTTTTTTTTCCACGCTCAGTTTTGGTCCGGGATTAACACTAACAGGGTTGTGGTCATTAATTACACTCAATTACACCATCACAACTCATAATCTCCCATAGCCTCATCTTGGAAATTTCCAAGATCACTAAACCTCACTTGTTGCTTAAAACTATACTAGGATATAAGAAATACCAAAACTTAACTAGAAGGGTAGGGATTATACCTCATTTGTCAACTCAAGAATTTTCTTGAGTTGCCCAAAGTGCTCAAACTCTTGACTTGTTCCTACCATAGGGTTTGTAGTGAGCTTGTGCACATTTTTTGTGAAGGGAGTATAGGTTTTAGTGGTGGTTTGAGGGATGTTGTAAGGAGATAGAGGAGGTGAAGGAAGGTGTGGAATGAGATGAAGAATGAGGGCGATGAGGAAAAAAAAGAGAAGAAGATGGCTAAGAATTGTGTAGAACTCTCACCCTCTCTCTCTCCTCCCCCCCTCTCACATGAGCCCATGCCCCTAGGTCCCCCTTGTCTCCTCTCTCATCTAAATATCTATTCTTTTTTCCCTTTTTATTTTAAAAAAAAAAGAAAACAAAACTATTTAGAACAAACAAAACCATGGTCATCAAGTATGGACAGGTATTGCAACATGTAATGTTGCATGTAATATACAAAACAAGATTTGTAACACCTTAGATGCGATTAGTGTTAATTAAACGATAATGCGGGTTTTTAGTAAAAAGTTAACCAAAATAGTTTTCACATATTTTATAAAAATTAATTAATATTTTATTATTATTTGTTTTGGCTTGCGCATACATGTGCATGTTAACTTGGGGATTATGGAGGTGTTAACCATGCTTAAGTAGCCATGGCACCCTAAACCAATTTTTAGCCATCTTAACCCACATCACTTATTATTTGAATAAGGGTTGACTTGAGAGAGAGATGGGAGAGAGAGTTGACAATGGAGAATGATGAGGTATGGGGCAAGCATGGGAGCATTTAATGAGGAGAGAGAAGGACATGGCTCATCTTCTAACCTCACACCCTCATTTTCCTTCACCACTCTTACACTCTCAATTTCCCTCAACACTCATACACTCTCATTTCTTATTCTCCTCCTCATTCTCTTCCCCAAACTGAACCCTTAACCATTCCATCACTAAACCAAGCCAATCCTCACTAAACTTCATTAAAACCCTCACAAAGTCAAGTTAAACCACTAGAGATGACTTGGAGTATGGAAAACTAGGGTTTTTGAGCAAGTGTGGTAACGTAGTGACCTCTAACTGTTAATCAGGCCTTTAAGATGTTATGTTGCTTAATAGTTGCTGTTTAGAACACTAAAGTTATAGTTTTTGTGCAATATCGTATTTTTAGTGATATATTGGAGTCTCTATGATCTGCTATCACAACGATAGGTTACTGTAAAATCTAGCAATGTAGTAATGTTGTGTTAGAAGCCATGAGTGTTCACCTGAAACTCGGAACCTACCCAACCTAGTTGAACCGGCGAGATAGGGTTAAATTTCGGCGTCGCCGGATTTTTGGGGGCTTGGGGAGTTGGGGTTTTGAGGGTAGCTGTCTGTATGTTATCCTGGGTGTTTGGTACTGCTTGATTTTTATAAATTGACTGTAGGCAAAATCTGGGACTACTTTGCTAATTTCTAGTGTTTCGGCAACGCGCATTACGGTATCCGACACGGTTCGCGTTCTTTGTGTAGCTTGCTGCACTTAGGTTTGATTTAGGATGTCTCTACACACGTTAGCCACTAAGCTAACACTAAAGAGTTGTAGGAGTCGATGCGTTGATCTAAACGTTGTTTGTATGTATTATTGGTCGGTTTCTAAGTTGCACTTGTTATGTTTTGTGTGATATTAGGATCGATTGCGGGGACTTCGGATGCTGCAAGGAAAGGAAAGGAAAGGAAAGCAGGTGGTTGGATTTACGTAGCTCGAAATCATCGGTGAGTAGATTTAACATCTATGGGGGAATCGCCCGTATGGCGTTAAGCGTCGAGGGCAAGATATGAAGTTATAGCCGCATGTTTATATGCATATATGCGTTGATTGTGCATGGGCATCATTTGCATACCATTACTTGTTATACATTGACTTAGTACCTATTGGACACTGCACCATTACTGATGGTTTATGTAGCACGAGCACTGAATTGTATGCCACACACACACCGTTGGTAATTACCATGACACGCACAACATATACATATATGTGGTACTGCGTTCATTATTGACATTGAGGCTGTTGTTCTTGTACCACCTTACTAAGGGAATATGTATTGTTCCGCCTTCACTATTATCAATAGTTAAACGTTGATTCTTGCTCGATTGCGCATATGAATTGCATCATGCATACATACATACATACATACATACATACATGCATACACATATACCTTGCTATATCTACATATACACCTTTATATGATGTTGAAATTGACTTCGGGATATTTGGGAACCGCATAATATCTGTAAAAACTTGATTCATTTAAAAGAGCGGTTTTCCTTTGATATGCTCATATTACCGTTCTATATTGCATACATCATATTTCATGGATTTACGCATTGAGATACTGATTTCATGTGATTTATGGATTTGAGAACCATGGTTATATTTCAAGAAACTATGCATTGTTTTGAAAACCCGGTTTCTCTTGATATGATATTTCGATGCGTCCACCATGAGTTTTCTCGGTTCTGAGATTGGTTTTAGAAACCCGATTCGAGGAGATGGATGATCTGTTTACGAGTTCATGGTGGACCCGGTATGGTACCCCGGGGCAAGAAAGGTATGTTGTGCAGCAGACGATGAGCCTAGCAGAGGGACTACTACCTACCGGTGATAGTTTGAACCCGGCGGTTATCCAGAGGATACTGACCGGAGTCGTGAGATGGATATGGGCCGACCCGGACTGACGGAGCCCGTGGGACGATCCGGACTGACGGAGCTCGTGTTATATGGATTTATGTGTCGATGCTGGACACGGGTTTTCATGATGTTTCGAATGTTGATGTTGGGCACTCAAGTTCCATGAGATTTACGGATATGAGGGCCGATCAGAGTGACGGCGCCTGTGGTATTGGGGTTTGGGGTGTCGTTGATGGACACCGGTTTTTCCACGATGATGATTCATTGATGATGATTATGTTTTATTCCCCACTCAGGATTATTTGATATGCATTATTTCATGTAGTTGTAGTACCCTGATGGTGTACCTTGATCATAATTGTTGCATATCCATATTACCATACTTATGCTATCAGATTGCATGTGATAGATTATCGTTGTTCGTGCATACTTGCGATTACCTGTATGATGTTACTTACTATTCACAAGTTGGCAACTCACACCCGTTGTGCCACAGTGTTTTGCAGGTTTGACCCTCAGAGTAGTCGCAGCAGGGCTCCTTATTGTACCTATTTCTGCGGATACCGCTATGGTTGGCTGTGAGGCCTTTTTGGTGTAGGTGGGTTTGCGGTTATCCGTCATATCTATTGTATAACTCATTGTATCTAGTACTCTCCATCTACCACTTTCATGTATTGACTTAGAGACGAATTTGTGAGGATCGATTTTGTATATTATGTGACTCTGGGTGTCGTGCTCGTGTGAGCCGGCCTTTCTTACATTACTTTCATTTTTATTGTCTATTTCTTCGCTACGGCGTCGTATATATACTTGTGGTGGTTGTTTTCCGCCTTTGGGCGTGATTTGCTCCCGTTTTGGGATGCTTTATTTATATCCTGTGTTTGTATCCGTTTCGGGGCTAGTTTTACAAAGGAGGTGCTGCCAAAATTCTTAAGAAAATAAACTTAAGTTTTAAGATTTTTACTTGAGATTTCCAAATGTTTTAAAAAGGAAATTTTTTATCACTTACTTCTTTCTTTATGGTTTAGATTTCTGGGTTTTCGGCTTACTTAAATTGCGTTACGCCTGTTGACGTCGCGTGGTTTAAGTGCCGGTCACGTTCCTAAATTTGGGTCGTGACAAAGTTAGTATCAAAGCGCTAGGTTTTACCTTTCGAAGTGTAGAATGACCTTGATATGATGGAGTAGGTAGCTTAAGCAGAGTGACGTAGCGTGTGTATGTTCTGTGGCATTCTTATGACACGATACTCCGCCTAACTGACCTTAAGACATATTTCTTGTAATTCCTTTCTTGATTTCCATGTATCACTATAATTCGATTTCTATGTTCTTATAGAGTCCTGTTGTCATTTCCAGCCATTATGCCGCCGAAAACTACGAAGGCGCAGAGAGCGGTCGCGAGAGCCGAGGTCAGGGTAGGCTCATCAGAGACGAGGACTGACCAGGGCGGTACGCCTATTCCACAGGAGCGGATTGATCCACCTTCGCTAGATCGTATTACTAGGCTAGAGGTTGGTATGTAGGATTTGCGCCAGATGATAGGGTTGTTGGTTGAGGCCAGTCGAGCGCAGAGACAGAAGGTTGTCCCACCTGTTATGGGGGCCGAGATGGTGCCTACGGTTCAGGCAGTCGTACCTACAGCTACGGAAGTTATCACCGTATGATTATCTGAGTTCATGAGGCTGAAACCTCCGGTTTTCACCGGCACCGATACAGCTGAGGATCCCTAGTCGTTTATCGATCGGATGGCCAGGATCTGTCGTTCGCTGATATGCTCCGACGCGAGATGGGTAGAGTTCATGAGTTTTCGTCTGGAGGGTCTTGCCCAGACCTGGTGCGAGTCTTTAGAGAGGGACAGAGCCACAGGTCTTTCTCCTATGACCCGGGCTGAGTTCGTGACGGTTTTTCTTGCCCGTTTTTTTCCGCAGAGCGTCAAAGATGCTCGAGCTCGCAGTTTTGAGTCGTTACGCCAGACTCTGAGTATGACGGTGGCAGAGTACGATGTTCAGTTTACCCAGCTATCTGTGTATACTCCATATTTGGTGGACACTAAGGAAATGTGAATCAAGAGATTTGTACGAGGCCTGATTACCCAGTTGTTCCTCGCTATCATCGCCCAGCATTTTAACACATATGCAGCCGCAGTGGACGCAGCCCTACTGGTTGAGGAGCGTCTTTCTGAAACTTCGGTCGTTTCGTAACCGAAGAACTGGTTGAGGAGCGTCTTTCTGAGACTTCGGTCGTTCCGGAACCGAAGAGGGTTCGTACTGGTGTATCGGCCCGAAGACAGATGTATAGACGCCGCAACAGATTTCGTTCAGGTCGTGGGAGTAGCAGAGGCTTGGGACGAGGCCAGTTATTTAGCTCTTATCCCCAGGAGGGTCAGCAGTCATCGTCTGGATGTTTCCGGTGCGGGAGTTTATATCATCGCGTCAGAGATTGTAATGAGGCACGTGAGGACGAAGCAGCCGTACCACATATTACCTTACCACCTTCTCCACCTCAAAGAGCGTTGCCTCTTACGCCTGTTGTTGCTCCGTGTCGGACTTATGCTCAGAGGGGTCGTGATCGTGGAGGTTTTATTCAGAGAGGACGGGGTGGCAGAGGCGGAGGGCAGCCAGTCGCCGGTAGAGGGCAGGGTCGAGTGTTTGCTTTGACTCATCAGGACGCGCAGGCATCCAATGCAGTGGTTTCAGGTACTCTTTCAGTATGTTCTTTTGATGCACACGTATTGTTTGATCCAGGATCTACGCACTTGTATGTTTCTACTCACTTCGTGCCGAGGTTGGGCCGAGAGTCATGTTTGCTAGATCAGCCGCTTGTTCTGACTACTCCTGTTGGCGAGTCTTTTATTGCACGACATATGTTTCGGTCGTGTGCCGTTCGTATTGGAGATAGAGATTCGTCCATCGACTTGATCCTTCTTAAGATATTGGACTTCGATGTTCTCCTGGGCATAGATTGGTTAGCTACTTGCTACGCGTCTGTGGACTACCGTGAGAAGACAGTCAGATTTTATTTTCCGGGTGAGTCGGTTCTTGTTGTGCAGGGGGACCATGGTGCCGCCCCTCACAATTTGATATCTGCCCTTTGCGCTAGTCGGCTCTTGAGGAGAAGATGTCGGGGATTCTTAGCTTTCATTTGTGATACCAGAGCCACGGTAGATTTGTTGGACCGGGTTCCTATTGTGAGAGAGTTTCCCGACGTGTTTCCCGATGAGTTACCTGGATTGCCTCCAGAGCGTAAGATTGAGTTTTGTATTGATTTGATCCCCGGCACGGGGCCTATTTCTATACTGTCTTACCGGATGGCCCCGGCAGAGCGTAAGGAGCTTAAGGATCAGCTGCAAGAGTTGCTTGATAGGAGACTTGTGCGTCCGAGTGTTTCGTCTTGGGGAGCTCCTGTTCTGTTCGTCAAGAAGAAGGACGGCAGTTTGAGGTTGTGCATTGATTATCGTCAATTGAACCGAGTTACGGTGCGGAATAGATATCCTTTACCTCGCATTGACGATTTATTTGATCAGCTCCAGGGTGCGGGACATTTTTCCAAGATTGATTTGAAATCGGGTTATCATCAGTTGCGGGTTCGGAATGATGATATTCCGAAGACTGCTTTTCGTACGCGCTACGGGCATTATGAGTTTTTGGTGATGTCGTTCGGACCCACCAATGCCCCAGCAGCGTTCATGGATTTGATGAATCGGATTTTCAGGCCGTTCCTCGACCAGTTTATTATTGTGTTTATTGATGACATTCTAATTTATTCCAGGAGTCGAGAGGAGCATGAGCTGCACTTGAAGATTGCTTTACAGACATTGAGAGAGCACCAGCTGTTTGCTAAATTCTCGAAGTGTGCATTCTAGCTTGATAGTGTTGACTTCCTGGTTCATGTAGTTACGGGAGACGGTATTCGTGTGGACCCGAGGAAGATCGAGGCCGTACAGCTTTGGCCCAGACCTGTATCAGTGACAGAGGTCCGCAGCTTTTTGGGCTTAGCCGGTTATTACCGCCGTTTCGTGCAGGACTTCTCGAGTATCGCTGCACCGCTGACCGGACTGACCAGGAAAGGAGTTCCTTTTCTTTGGACTGAGGCATGCGAGCAGAGTTTTCAGCAGTTGAAGACTCAGTTGACGACTGCACTAGTTTTATCTTTGCCTTCTGGATCGGGCGGCTTTGTCGTTTACTGTGATGCTTCTCGAGTGGGGCTCGGTTGTGTATTGATGCAGCATGATAGAGTTATTGTCACGACCCGAAATTTAGTTCATGACCTGCACTTAAATCACGCAACGTCTAAAGGCGTAACGTAAATTAAGTAAGCCAAAGCCCAGAAATCTAAACCTTTTAAAGAAAATAAAAGAGGTGAAGTTTTGAAATAAAGGTATGATGAAATCAAACTTTTTCTTAAATGCATAGATAATGGAACATGAAAATGCAAGTGGATTATACTAGTTGAAAAACATGTTTTGTCTTTTTAAAAATTTAGGCAGCACCTCCCTTGTATATTTTGATCCGAAACTACATATACAGGATAACAATAAAGGCATCCACAAACGGGAGCTTGCTCTTCACCAATCGGGGGAATCACAACCATGCAAGTCAGAAATATATGTATACGATGCCCAATGGCGAAAATCAACACAAAAAGATAATGTAAAGGAGCAAGACATCAAATCCCTCAATAGCGAACATATAATCCGTCGCTCTAAGTCTCGCAAGCACCAGTCTTTCTGAGTCTTACTAATTATACAAATACTAGTTTCTGATTGATAGAGTTTATCTATATACAATAGGAAATAATAAATACAATAGTGGGCACGATCCAACGTGTCCCACCTACCATAGCAAACACACGAAGGCAAGCTGTGTGCCAGCGATACCGCTACTGATCCCAGGTGGTCAAACCTGCAAGAACTGTGGCACAACGGGATGAGTTGCCAACTCATGAGTAGAAAATATCAGCAGGTAGAAATCGAATAAAACAACGATTTCCAAGATCACTATATCAAGAAGGTAATACTATGATATCTAGGGTGACCATGTATGCATATATGTCAACAATATACTCAATGCAAATGACATATACAAATAAACATCTGAATCATATGCCTATATGCAGGTGGATATCATCCACGTGTCCATCAATGACACAATCAACATCATGGAACCTGAGTGTCAACATCGAAACTCGAAACATCATGAAAGCATAAGCATGTATATATGAGGATAACAACCAACGTGTGTCCATCAACGACACATCAAAATCATGGAACCTGAGTGCCCAACACCGACACTCGAAACCTCATGAAACCCGTGTCCATCATCGACACGTAAATCCTCATGTCTCGGGCTCCGTCAGTCCGGATCGACCCATATCCATCTCACGACTCCAGTCGATATCCTCCCGATAACCACCGGGTCCAAACTATCACCGGTAGGTAGTGCTCCCCTGCCAGGCTCACCGTCTAACTATACGAGTCTTCTTGCCCCGGGATACCTCACCGGGTCCACCATATACCTGCAGACGGTGCCTACCGCTCCGCGAATCGGGTATACTCATAGCTCAGAACTGAGAAAACTCAGGGTGGACGCCTCGAAGTATCATATCAAGATAAACTACGCTTTTTAAAACAATACATAATTTCCTTTGAAATATAACCACGGTTCTCAAATCCAGAATCTCATGAAAACATCATCTCAATGCGTATAATCGTAAAGTATGCTGTATGCAAACATAGAACAGAAATGTGAGCATATCAGTATATCATACAACATAGAATAGTGATGTGAGCATATCAGTATATCATGCAAACGAGTCATGTGATACTACTAAACAATTAAGAGACTGTGTAAGTGACATGGCAATTACCGATGATGATTTTGTGTGAGCCGGCAATCTGTGTTAGTGTAACATACGCATCATCGATAATTATGCAGGTGTACTAGCACAGGTATATGTAATGCAGTGAGAATATCATAAACGTAGCAGAAAGCAAATCGTAAGCGCAACGTTATAAAGTATACGTATCTAATCTAACATCTACATAAAAGCTAAACTAAGCAGTGTAGACAAGGATTATCAATATCTATAACATATCCGAGTCAATGAATCTATCAATCGGCAATCCAGCCTCATAACATCATGTACGGTATAATCCATCGTACGACATCCTCTAGTTAAGGGTATAGATCAATCATCAAGTAAAACTCATCGCGTACGGTAATCCATCATACGGCGGCATTAAACAAATAGGGATTCTATCAACCTATACAACAATGAGGGTACGGATCTAACGTCTGGTACGGTATATCACTCATTATTCTCATAAATATATATTTATCTTATTTTACCGATCTCATAACACATCTATCTCAATCTTATCATACCCATCGATCTCATGTCATATCCTTATAGATCTCGTCTCATATCTTGGTATATGTATTCAAGCATTCATAACATCTCCAACTAGCATTTTGATCATATTTCAGTTGTATGTATGTATAGTCTCACACTTATTCTCTTGCAACTACAATATATATACTGTGATTCACATTCACATTTCATATTCTCATATATCAATCCGAGACATCCTATCTCTTATATCATTTCACACTAAAACCATTAACCATAATCTTAAGTTGTGGCATATCTTATCTTCAAATTGTAAATCACATATCGATTTCCATATCAATGGTTGCGGGGGTACTATACGCCATCCACCCGACTTCCCCCGTAGATATAAATCTACTCACCTGCAATCTCCTCGCTTAGCCGAAGTCGATGTGCTTCGTTGTCTCGGAAGTCCACTCGAAGGTACCTACAAGAAATACACAGTCGCAATGCTATTAAAATCAAGTCTGGAAAACCGATACGACACGTGAAGTGCTCATAGGTTAGAACCTATAGCATGCGCATGCAATAACAACCAACAACCCTCGTTGTTGACGTACAAACGTCCAACAACCAAATACAATATCAAATACCAAAACCGCGAATTCAAATATCGGGAAAACATAGCCAAAACACTCTTAACCAGCCCTCAGATTTTATCTCAGGTTAATTGGGACTAAATAAACAAGTACAAGGGATATGTTATAGGGTAAGTGAGCTACAGCTAAAATCTCAACACCAGTACCCTACAAAAATCCAGCGACATTGCCATAAAATCCGATCTCGCCTGCCTAGGTAGGGTGAAATTGGCTCAAACTTTGGTGGTGGTCTTCTGGTCGTTTATCTAGGTCACTGGACTTGTTTGATTTTCTTGAAAATACCCCAGATAGCTCCAGATACCCTGTAGGCTAAAAACCACCACAAAACCGACACGAAACAATTCTAAGTTCGTATTTTGGTTCTAATCTCGGGTCTTGGCCAGTAAAACACCACTGAGGGTTAAATAAACACCCACTACAGATCACAACTCCACACAATCACCCAAACCTTCTCTTAGAATTTCCAACATCACTAGTCTAACTCAATTTAACTCTAAACTACTATAGGGTGCTAGGAAACTCAAAAACTAAACTAGAAGTGTAGGAATTACCTCATTAGGCAACTCAAGAATTTTCTTGAGTTGCTCAAAGTCTTCAAAATCCAACTTTGAAGCATCCATGGAGTTTGTAGAGAGGTTGTGATCATTTTTAGTGAAGGAGGGTAGGGTTTTGGTGAAGAAATTGAGATGATACATGGAGGTGGAGGTGGAGGGAGTATGAGGATGAGGGAGTTGAAGAAAAACAATGGGGGAGGAAATGAAGGCAGCCCATCTCTCTCTCCTATCCTCACTCTCTCTTATTCTCACCATCTCACAATCCCATACCTCATCATTTGGTCCCCTCTCCCTCCAATAATTCTCTTTCTTTTCTTTTCTTTTAAAGCCAAATATCAACAAGTACAAATGAAACAACATGCAACATGTCATGATGCACTAACCATGGAAAAATGTAAAAACACGGATTTGGCCTAATCATGATTAGTAGTGCACTAATCAAGTTTAATTTTTAAACTTGCATATAATTAATTATAAAAATGCCCAAATCCGATAAATATATTTTTAAATGAATAAATCATTTTAATTTCCAATTATTTCACAAATATTGGTATATATTTATACCATTTTACGAAAACCCCAAATTCGTAAATCGAATAGTTTTCGCAAAATATATTATTTTAATATTAAATTCCAGAAATAATATTTTATATTTTTATGAAATGTTACAGTTATCGCTTACGCCTCCCGGCAGTTGAAGAAGCATGAGCAGAATTATCCTACTCATGATCTTGAGATGACCGCGGTGGTCTTTGCGCTTAAAATTTGGAGACACTACTTGTACGGGGAGTCGTGTCAGATTTTCACAGACCACCAGAGCTTAAAGTACATCTTCCAGCAGCGGGATCTGAATATGAAACAGCGCCATTGGATGGAGCTCGTGAAGGATTATGATTGTGAGATCGGTTATCACCCGAGCAAGGCGAATATGGTAGCTGATGCTTTGAGTCGTAGGCTCAGGGGTAGCTTGTCCCAGTTGAGCGCAGTTCAGAGACAGTATTCTGCGGATTGGTGGATCTTATGTGATAGTAGGGTACAGTTTGAGTGCACTTCCACTGGGGGACAGCTTGCTCACGTCCGCACCCGTCCACTTCTACTTTATCGTATTCGTGAGGCACAGCCCGACGATACCCATTTGTCTGAGATTTTTGAGCGTGTTCAGCAGGGTAGAGATTCGGAGTTTGGGATTGATGACCAGAGTGTGCTACGTTTTGGGACTCGTTTGTGTGTACCTGATACCGGTGGGTTGAGACACGAGATCCTAGAGCAGGCACATCAGTCAGCTTATAGTGTTCACCCAGGTTCCACCAAGATGTATCGTGATTTGAGAGATATCTACTGGTGGGCATGGATGAAGAGTGATGTTTCGGATTTCATTTCGAGGTGCCTGACTTGTCAGCAAGTCAAGGCTGAGCATCTGAGACTGGCAGGAGAGTTGCAGCCTTTACCCATTCCGGAGTGGAAATGGGAACAGATCTCTATGAATTTCGTTGTGGGTCTACCCAGGTCCAGTAGAGGGTATGACTCCATTTGGATGATTGTTGGCCGGTTGACGAAAGCAGCTCACTTTCTTCCAGTGAAGACCACTTTCGGTTATGCTCAGTATGCTCAGTTGTACATTGATGAGATTGTATGTTTGCACGGCGTTCCCATGTACATTGCATCCGACAGGAGCACTCAATTTACCAGCCGTCTTTGGCAAAAGCTTCGGGAAGTTTTGGGTACCCGATTGAGTTTTAGCACCGCTTTCCATCCGCATGTTAGTTATATGTATGCCCTAGAGGCCATTACTGTACATAGAATGTATATTGTAGTGGATGCTGGGACATATATAGGGAGGACTTTCTTGCTCGACATGATAGTATGCTATCTGGTTGATCTTTACCTTAACGTGTATACTGTTTGTCTCTCTGTTACATGTTAGTAAAGCCCTTAGGATGTGTACTTGACTACCTAGACTATGATGCAGATCATACTAGTGGGGACAGATAGTCTATAAGTACATCCTTCAAAGTCCCTAGTCGTGGGTGTATCGAGACGGGGCATCGATATACCAGAGTAGACTAGCGTATATCTTCTCGACCCATGTGATGGGCGATGGATGATTCCATATCCATTGGTGTTTGACATCAGAGATGATATACGGGTGCTCAGTAGAGACTGGGTACACTGGACGGACTCGCCGAGAACTCCCAGATGGTATTATACCTCACGTCAGATGGCAGTTCTCTGGTGACACTGGTACAGAGTAGTCTGTTGACCCGAGATCGTCATAGAGTCTTGTGTGGCTCCCACTGTGCTTTGATTTCCATCTTACCACGTCCAAGAGGGCGTGCAAAACGGTGGTTTTTGGGTACAGTCCCGAGTCACATGGAGGCAATGAGCGATAGGAGGGGATTCGTCTCTCCCGGTATAGGGAGTTGATGTTGCGCTGTGTTCGATTGGCTATAACAGGAAATCCCTGGCCAGGGTTGCTGAGATTTACTGGTAAGTGTTACCAGTAGTTTCTCGAATTGTTATAGACCTCATATCGACACGACTTATCGAGCTATTGGGGTCTGACGTTTACCACCCCTAGGCGAGATATGCGACATATCAGACGAACAGACCGGACTGTACGGTAGTGTTACTGGTCGGATTCACTGGAGTGTGAGCGGGCTTGCTCGTCGATCTTCAGATCGCTCAATACCCGGGTGGCCGTTACGTTTAGCAGACCGCTTGCGGCTTGTGGGTGCTTGATATGATCATCATCTGCTGCCGGCGTATTGACGAGTCTTTAGAGTCCTACACAGAGGTTTCCTGGCTCAAACAAAACGAAATAGGAGCGCGTATGAGATATGTGCGGGACCGAGAATAATACCAGTATGTGATACTGTATTCGATTCTCGCGATGTGACATTGATCGGTTATATCCGATATAGCCGGGTTATCGGATCAAGTGTTGATTCGATAAGTTGTTACTAATGATACTAGTCGGTTATATGCGATATGACCGGATCGTTAAATCAAGTGTTGATTTAATGATTTAATGCATAATTATATATTTGATATATTACTTTGCATTAACTAGTATCGGTTCACTTTAAATGGATTTTCTCGCTCGGGTGTGCGCATTGCATATGCGATATGATTTTGTGCACTTGCTTGTATCATGTTTGATGATACATGCCTTTTGGTTAAGTGTAAAGAATTAAACCTTGGTTAATGAAATGGTTAGGGTTTACTATTTCCTTATTCATTTATTTATCTATTTATTCTTTTTGGAAAATGATTTGCATAAAGATTAAATGGTGGCTTTCTTTGTTGTTTTCATGAAGCTTCATGAACACTTTGACTTTGTCACCATTTTTGTCTCATGCTTAACCTAACCATTCCACTAAACCATGATTGATTCTCTACACCTAACTATGGTTCAATTATGATAAGAATGAATTTCTTTTCTCATTTTTAATAATTCTTATCATAATAACATGCTTCTTCTTCTTCTTCTTCAAGAAGAGAAACTAAGCTCCATCAATGGTGATTGTTGGAAATGAGTGAGAAATCCAATTCTAAAGTCTACCCACTTCCTATTTCTTCATCCTCTACCTCTTGCCAAGTAGTAGAGTGTGTTTCCTTCACAAGTTTTCAAGGCTTGGTGAAGGTGGAGCTTGATCTAGCGATGCCTCGACGTAGATCATCTTCGGCATGGACATCGACGACCTAGCTCGCTTTTTCTCCGACGAAGTCGACTCTAGAGCCCGGATTCCTTTTGGACAGCGGAGACGACTTCGTTGCGGAGCTATGGAGGTGGAGCACCGGATCTACAAAGGTTGTATTTCCGATATCCCATTAGTTAAGTGTTAACTAGATTTCTTTTTCGCCTAGTTTTCTAGCCAACGATCCGTAGTCGGGCTTCTCGGCACCTAGAGAATTTGAAATTGGCATGGTTGATGCCTTGTTAGACCTCACTAGAGTGCCTAGGAACCCTACAGTGGTATCAGAGCCTAGCTAGAGCCTTAGGCGAAGTCTAGACGGAATTTGAAACCCGATCGAACCGAAACCCGACCCAAAAAATTGCTCTCTGGACTTTTTATAAAAACGTGGATTTTTCAACATTAAAAATATGCAGAGAAATAAGCAGGAAAATATAAGGATTACTGTAAAATTCGTGTTGCTAATTCCTTCATTGAGCCGCGGTTCCGCGGCACGAGCAAGGCTCGTGCGGCGGATCCACGGCCATTTTGTCTTATGTGGCATCCTATTTTACGCAGTAATTCATTGTTTTCAGTACTGACTTCTCTGGGTATTTTTAAAATTTATTCAAGAGTTGAATTTTCTGGGATTATTTGGGGATTCGGTGTTTCGATCGGAGTATCAAATTTTGTCTGTGTGGCTTTCCGGATAATTTTTAGAATATGTTAAAAAGTTCGACCGGATATAAATACCCAATTTTTCCCCTGTCGGGAAATTTCCAAGTGTTGGATTTTTCCGTAGTTTAACGACGTTCTAAGTAGTGCAAGTAACGCGATGGTCCCTCTAGAAGACAACAAACCTTAACTCGATTATGTGACCGTCTTGAACTGCCCTTTGAACCTTCGGGTTTGGGGCAGTACGGCGTGCCACATGTGAGGCGTTGGCTTGACCCTTCTAAGGCTGGACCGTTGGTACTGAGGCACGAACTGAATGACTGAATGTTGTTAGACTTATTTCATGTGTTGACCTGTATCGGGAAAATTTGGGTGTTCGTTTGTTCGATCGGAAAGTTTAACATTTTCTATTTATCCGGAATGTGATACAATAATTGGAATTCACAAATTGTTATGAGATAACGGAATGAATATTATAAACGTAGCAGTTTAGTCTCACTTGATCGGTTGCCACGGAATTTTGATGTGATCAAAAGTCCGTCGCAATCACGTAGCGTACGCGGATACTCGCCGGGTAAACTTAATAGACAGCCTCACTCCATAGCCCCGACCAAGTGACTGTAGGAGAACCCCGTCACCGAAAGCATCCGTTCGGGTGCTCGCGGCAGCGGTGTTCCGCCTTGGTGCACTTCGTCGACGGTATCGGGGATGCGGCCGTCTACTGAAGTTTGCGACGAGCATTCGATCAGACTGTCGGGAATCTTGTTGAATTGCCCGACTCGATATTGAAAAGTGTTTTCGATAATGAAACTAAAATGCGGGGTTTATAATTGTTAGGCATGTGATGTCTAAGTAATTCATTTGGTCAGGCATGCGATGTCTGAGGTGGTTGCGAATTCCAACTGTTGTAGTTTTACACTTTCTTTTCTGTGACCGTAAGTGTAATATGTGATATCGCCGGTTTCGTTGCTATATGTCAACGACAATTGGGATGCACATATTCACTTACGTTGATGACATGTGATGTTATGTGTTGCTGGATATGTTATATTGGATCGTCGTGTTTGAATAGCCGGGGGTTTTTATGTGAGATGAGTGTTTTTCATTTTCATTCATGTAAAAACTTGTATGTAATATTATTTTATTGGGGCGCTTCCAGGTTGCGGAAGTTGTCACCGTTAATGTATATTATTTACTTTTCCGCACTAGGATAGACCCAAGGAGGGGAGCACAAGTAACCGGGTTCTGGAGTCCAGTGGGAGACCAACTCGAGGGGTCGAGTCCGGGTCTCCTAACTCTAGAATTGGTAGGGTTGCTTGCCGCTCTCGTAGGGGTCTAGGGGTGTGGGTTTGGCTATTCATCGCGACCGTGGAATCCGTGTTTTATACTGGCTCGTATTGAAAACACGGACGTCCTAGTATATCCAATATTTCATATGTTACTTCTGCTGCATATCTGTGATGTGATTCTGTGATGGATACAGTATATAGTATATATGATATATTATATAGCCGTTACTTATGTTTTACACCCGCGCTAGCCCTGCCCCGCTCTGCCGTTAGTTACCTAACCTAACGGTGCACGAGGGGACATCGAGGCGAATGCGGATGGCATAAGTGTACGTCGTATTTATCTGTGATGTTTAGGTACTTAAATGATGGGACTTCATTAATGTGATTAAAGAAAATAAAAGAAACCTAAGATGTTGTAGAATCGAATTTCAAAATAAAACAGGTAGCTACAGTTCTTGCTTTGCATAGCGGTATATGTGATATATCCTGCACCTTATTCGATGAGGAAAGGACCGAGATCCCTTCACCGGGAGTGACTCATTTAGCAATAACTGGCAGATGCTACACACTCGGTTTGTCTTTTGATTGCTTTTAAGAGTTTTTGCTTTGCACAGTGATATATATGATATATCCCGCACCTCATTCGGCGAGGAAAGGACCGACGATCCCTTCACCGGGAGTGACTCCTTTAGCAAAACTAGAAAAGCCTCAAAAACACTCCATTTCAAAATTCATTTGATCCTACAACGATATCAAGTTCTTTACGCAATAGGTTTTCAGAAAAACCTATCGTAGCCCTCCGTCATTTCAGATACGTACTAGTTAGTATTCGTGCTGCGGTTGTTTGGCCTCCGTCAAGGCGTAGTGTACGGTAGCTAACTAGTGCTTATCTGCTAGCATATGATGCGATTGGATTAGGGTATTCGTACGGCGTTGTTTGGCCTCCGTCAAGGGTCGTGCGGGTGGGTTTAATTCAATCAGGAAATGACGGGTTGAACTTGACTAGCGGACTATGGGTTGTTTGGCCTCCGTCAAGGTCATAGCGAGCTAGGGGCAAAATTTTATCGGGAATTTCAAGTGTTGAAATTTGCAATGAGATTGCATACCTTCTATGAGATAGTTGGATCCCGATACCCGCTGCGAGTAAGAGTTACTCCTGGGAGAGTTTTATACATTACAATTAGCCGATCAAGTAGGTGTCTAGAAAGGTGTCAACGGGGTTATGCCTCTGGGAAAACGAGGTTTACATTAATTAGGTTCGTGCGAAAGCACGGGGGACCTCCCTCAAAGTACCGACACTGGCCTGGCTGAAAGATTGGCGAACTTGTAGTGTGTAATTAATCCCGGCTAGTCTTTCCTTTTAGGGTTTGAAAGAAGATTTGATAAAAAGCAGTGGGAGCCATCCTGATTAGATAAAATAATAACCAATCTATTCTTGCAAGAGCGCACGCTGAGTGTTTTCTTCTCTCTCTCTCCTGGTAGCGACCATATCACGCCTTAATCAAGATAATAATACGGATTATTGACCGAACCCGCTTGTTATACTGAGCTGGGGAACGTTGGTCCCGCTCCAACTTATAATTGTTATAAGACAGAGCAGGAAATTGGGGAATACCAGATTTCCCGTGCCGCCCAAACGAAGAGAGTGCATGCTGATGCATCATCTTCGGGTGTGTTCGTTACAAAGAACTGTTTCTCAGTATCCTTTACGTCCTGGGTATGTGATACCAGATCAGGATCCCAGATATGTAATCTGTTACATAGGGCTACAGATAGGTAGAGAACTAAGAACGGGTGATAAGTTTCATGAGGCAGAAAACGGGGCAAGAGTTGCAGCCAAGTCTGTTGGTCACTGTCACCCTGTATTACAATACATTGATTCTGAACGAATGTTATTAGATACCGAACCTGATATACAAAATCATATCAGTCTCTTTATTAGTAAAGAAATGATAAAATTTTGTATTGTTGGATAATGTTTTGAACATTTCCTATATCAAAAGTTGATCGGTTCAGGCACGTTATCTAAAAGCATTGATGTTCTAAATGAAACTACAGTTCTTAGTATAAGGATCACACACAAGAGGAAGAGTTCAGAAATGAACGAGTTCTTCTTGAGGTATTGTAGACTAGGTCAGATCAATGTGACCCGACTAGCTAGAGTTACATATAGATGCATATTTAAATCAGTTTGAATTTACATCTTGTGAAACTCGCCAGTCATGTCACAAAGATAAGATGACCATAGCTCCGTTTACTGGAAACAGAGAAAGAGTTAGTAAACTCTTGGGATGATACATGTTGATGTATGTAGTTCCCCAGTCTACACATGCCAAGACCGGTTCTTTATACTTCATTACGTCCTCTGATAATCTCTCAAGATTCAGACATATGTTCCTGTTGAAACACAAGTCTGAACCTTTTGAGATATTCACAGAATATAAGTTAGAAGTAGAGAACCAATAAGGGTACAAGTATTATATCCTTTGATGTGATCAGGGAGGAGAATACTTGAGCACGGAATTCCTGGACTATTCTAAAGGAGAATGAGATTCTCTCTCAGCATTACTCCTCCGAATACACCATAGCACGATGGTATATCGGGGTGGAGCAATTACACCCTATATGATAAGGTGTGCTCTATGATGAGTACTACTGAGTTACCTATTTCCTTTTTGGGAGTTATGCACTTGAGAAGCTGCATACCTATTGAATAGGGTTCCAATCAAATCAGTTGCCTACCGCTTCATATGTGATATGGAATGGGAAGAACCCATGTCTTAAGTTAGTTAAGATTTGGGATTGTCCGGCCTATGTCTAAAAACAAAATCCGGACAAGCTCGAGGCAAGGTCTGTTATGTAGAACTGGAAATGTTCCAGCTATACAAACTGCAGCTGATGATTTGAAAGAACCAAAGGATTCAATAGTTACCAACGAACCTCAGCCTCTCCGCCGATCTAGTAGGGTTCCTCACCCACCTGAGAGATACTTCTGTTTCTCTAAGACAGTGGGAGCGAGGATTGCATCATGAGATGATGACCCAACTAGTTTCGAGCTGGCCATCTGGAGTGGGACTCTGTAAGAATGGCTGGATGCTTAGCGATCTGAGATGGAATCCATGTACACCAACAAAGTATGGACTTTGGTTGCTATATCTGAAGGGTTAAATCCCCATCAGGAGCAAGTATATCTTAAGAAGATTACTTGGTGTAGATGGAAAAGTTGAGACTTTCAAAGCTAGACTTGTTAAAAGGTTGCCTCATTGACCAGGTGTGGATAATGATGAAACCTTTTCAAGTAGCTATACTTAAGTCCATCCAGATCCTACTTACCACGGCTGCATACCATGACTACGATATCTGGTGGTTGGGTGTCATGACAGCTTTTCTAAATGATGTTTAGAAGAGAGTGTCTATAAGTACACAGCCAGAGGGCTTCGTAGACAGTGGGAGCAGCGGAAACGTGTGCAAGATACTTTATAGGATAAAGCAGGCATCGCGAAGTTGGAACATCTGTTTTGATGAAATAGTCAAAGAAGTTGACATCATCAAAATGGTAGATGAACCTTGTATAAACAAGAAGGTAGTAGGGAGTATGGTAACGATCCTCGTAGAGTACGTGGATGACATACTCTTGATAAGGAAGGAGTTTCCTATGCTACGCTCGATCAATCTCCGCTTATCACTAGGATTCTCCATATAGGATCAAAGTGATACCTACTAAATCCTGGATTTTGGATCTATGAGATAGATTTAGATGGATGTTAGGATTCTCACTAGTTGTAGTGAGATGGTATCAATCGATCCTGGGGAGAATCACTGGAAGGGTTCCAGGGTGATAAAGACGACTGAGTGTCAGTCACAGGCATTGTCTTAACCCTCAGTAAAGGGATGGTATGTTGGAAGAGTTCCAAGCTAGATACCGTGACATACTAGACGATAAAGGCAGGATACATCGCTACTTAAGATACTACTAAAGAGGATGTTTGGGTGTATATTGGTTCATGAGATGAACTATGTTCCTCCCATTGTGTGACAATGGAGTTGTGGCTTATGCCAAGGAACGCAGGTCCCATCAGTGATCCAGACATACTCTAAGGCAGTACCACTTGATTATGGAGATGGTTGATCTCTAAGGGATCGAGGTTAGGAGAGTAGACTCAGAGGACAACACAGCGGATCCACTCACAAAGGCCTGTTCCCAGAGAGAGACTTTTATGGGATGGTTGAGTATGAGATACTACTGAAGGGTTCCTAGGCACACTAGTTAAGTTTCACAAGTGGTCAAACTGTTGGAGATAGTGCCCTCAGAGTCAATTATTAGGTCACAGGTACGTGATTGTAATGATTGAGGGAGGACCTATCCCGGTAGGACAGTCTTACTCGAGATGATAGTATGCTATCTGGTTTACCTTTATCATCGTGTACTGCTTTAGGTGACATGACACGTCGCTATTACACGTTGATAGAGCCCCTAGGATTCTTGCTTGACCACCAGCAGTATGAGGGCGATCATATAAGTGGGAGCTGGGGTCTACAAGCTTATCCTTAAAAGGTCCCTAGTCGTGGGAGTTTCGAGACTGGGCATCGATACTCCATTAGTAGACTAGTGTATACAGTCGAGACCCCGACGAGGGGCGGTGGCCGGTCTCACAAGCCACTGGTGTCAGTTGGATCACCTAAGATGTATACAGGTGCTCATTGGGTTATGAGTACACCGGACAGGACTCGCCGGGAACATGCTAGTTGGTCATATACCAGACGTCAGATGGCAGTTCCCTGGTGACATGTGTGCAGGTTAGTTCATCGACCTGGGGATCGTCATTTGTCTCGTGTGAGTTCCCACTGTACTTTGATTACTACCCTACCACGGCTCAAAGGAGTCGTGCAAACAGGTTTTAGTTGGATACAGTCCCGAGCCACATGGAGGCAGTGAGCGTATCTTCAGGGGTTCGTCTCTCCCGGTATTGGGGGTGAGGTCGTGCTGTGTCTAGGAGAGCCATTACACAAAGTCCTTGGCCAAGGCAAGGAGATTTACTGGTAGGTATTCCAGTAGTATCTCAGGGTGTTCTGGGCTACACTCCGACACGACTTGTACCGCTTTTGGGGGTCTGACTTTTACCAACCCCCTAGGCCCGCCATGCGATACTCATAGACGAACGGACCGGACTGCACGGATATTGTCACTGACAGGCTCAGTAGGGTGTCAGGATGAGTTCGCTCATCGACGTCCCTTTTGGTCAATAGCTGGTGGCCCGTCACGTATTGGCTTATACCTCTGACGTGCTAGTGGTTAAATCCACAGCCATAGTATTGACGAGTCTTTAGAGTCCACCACACTTTCAGTTACTCAAGTTTCGGGCGAAACGCTGTAGAGGCCGTATGGAGATATGGCAGGGTCCGATCAGATACGTGCGGTATTGCATGGATCAGGATCGGACGGTTTGTACTAGTAGCCGTATAGGTATATGGCAGGGTTCGATCAGATACGTGCGGTATTGCACGGATCAGGATCGAACGGATAATACTAGCCGGCTTTGGTTTAAGCCGGTCCTAGTTTAGTACAGTGTAGATTTTGTCTCTTTGCATTTGTATCCGGACGGAATACAGATGCGGGTGTGTATGCACAGTATCGGGGTTTTCCTGTAATTTATTACGGGACCAGTTTTCTGGAGTTGCCAGTTTGCATTCCGTTCCGGCCGGTTTTCCTTTGCTTTTTCCCGGCCGGACTTTTCCGATGGAGGGGGTTATTTGCAATTGTGCAAATAATCTTTGTGGAGGGGGTTTCTTGCAAAACTATTGATTATGATAGCTATCATTATCTTTTCACCATGCTTTTGCATTTATTGTGTTATAGTGAGGGTATGGTTTCAATTGTGTGCAAGCATGGTTGATGTTGATGTTGTGGTCACCTCTTGACTTCTCCTACCCTCACCTCCCTTCATGATGAATTTAGTTCCCTCCACCATTTCCTTTTTGATATGGCCGGCCACTAATTGAGGAGATGAAAAAGATGAGAGATTCATTGTGTGCTTGATTTTGTTCATCTCATTTCCTTGCAAAAATGATAGCATCTTTTGCCTTCAAAGTTTCATTCTTCCCTCCATCTAAAGGCAACTCCGAAACCCCAAAAGAGACATAGACGTTCTACACCACATTCTACAGCAAATCTTGGACGCGTCGATTCGCCAGCTTCGCGCCCGAGTTGCCTCGGTATTGAGGTGGGAGCCCGTAAAAGCTACAGGCGATGTGGTGCCCTTTCCGACGAGGAGGAGACGGACGGAGATCCCGCGAGGAAATCGGAATGGAGATGAAGACCGGAGGACTTGGATCGTCGGTATATATCTCTAACCCATTCTCTTGTTAGCGTAGACTTGTTAATGGTTACGATCCGGAGTTTAGTGCGCGGTGGTGCCGGTTTGCAAAGTCCGCAAAATTTAAGTTTATCACCGTTTCCGCTTTCCGGCGTCGGATTGACGGCCGGGGCGCCGCCGTGCACTTACAGTGGTATCAGAGCCTCCCCATTAACTTAGTCTAGCTTTGTGTAATGTGTTTTTTAGTTCCGATCGATCGAAATGTCCAAAAACCCGTATTTGCCCACATCAGTTTTCTGTTGGAAATTTTTGGTGTCTAAAAATTTTTCAGGTTGTAAAATATTGATGTACTTGAAAATATAAGAACTCTGTAAAATTTCGATGATGTGACCCCACAGTAAGACCGCGGAAGCGCCGCACAATCCCACTTTTCGCCGCCCTTCCGCCGCATACTGTAGACATCACTGCATCAATTTTTTCCAGAGACTTTCTGGGTTAATTTTATGGGTTTTGGGATATTAAAATTGGGCCCAGGTTTTCTGTGAGTGCTACAGTTTTGATTGGGGGCCCACTTGTTAATTTTTGATCGATCGGATATTTTTAAACACATTTTTCACAGTATTTACATTATATCTGCGACCGTGAATGTCACTCGATCGGTAAATCCGGTCTAACTGCTATAGCCCGGTTAGACGGATTTGCGAACGTGACTTTCACGTTGATGTTCTGTTTTTGCTGTGATGTTGCGGATCGGTCGTGGGGGATAGCCTGGATGCAATGCTAGTACAGTGTTGTTGTATTATGTACATTTGATATTGCGGGGCGAGCGTCCGACATGTGGACTGCCGTCACTGCCTGTTTGTATTATTCTTTTGGGGCACGACCTGGTTGCGGTCGATGTACCCGGTGTATGTATATTTTACTTTCTGTACTAGGATACCCCGCGGAGGGGTGCACGGATAGCCGGGTTCTAGAGGGCAACGGGCCCGCATCTCATGGCATTGAGACGGAGGGGGCTACACTCTAGGATTGGCAGGCTATTCGCCGCACTCGTAGGGGGTATAGGATTGACCCAGGAGGGGTGCCCAAGTTACCGGATTCCGTGAAGTGCTGGGTGGTCCATTCACGGTGCTGAAGGGGGATGCCTCGCTTCAGGTTTTGGCGGGTGACTTGCCGCGCCCGTAGGGGTCTAGGATTTCATTGCACAGGCTATCCACACAACCAGGGGAACGTCGGGTTTCAGTAGTGGCTCTGTGAAACCCGGGGATCCCAGATATCTGTATTGTTCTGTGATGCTGTACATTTCTGTGATGTTGCATTTTATTCACGCCTTGAGCGAAATACTATATATTGGTATATATATTAGTAGATGTTGTATATGTTTTTCATCCGCGCTAGTCCAGTCCCCGCTCTGCCGTTAGTAAGCTAACCTAACGGGTGATGACGGGACCCAGTGGCGAATGCGGATGGCATATACGTACGTCAGTATATTTTCGTTCTTTGTGGTGTGATCAATTGATGGGACTGCGTTGATTCGGATCAATGCAAGTTAAACAAACCTATTCTGATGTTGTTGGAACACTTTTCAAAAAGCTGTTATTGCAAGGACGTTCACTTTTGTTTTGCATCGTGGTATTCATTTGGAATATCCTGCTCCTCAGTCGACGAGGCAAGGGCCGAGATCCCTTCACCGGGAGTGACCCCTTGGACAGAAGTTTGCGTCAGGGCACTAACTTCACTATAGCCGATTACTTTTGCTTTGCACCGTGGTATTCAGTTGGAATATCCTGCACCTCATTCTACGGGGAAAGAGCCGAGATCCCTTCACCGGGAGTGACCTCTTTAGCAACGGTTTTCGTCACTATATTTTCAAAAAGCTATCCGTTCCTTCGACGATATCAAGTTCATTACGTTAAAGGTTTTCGCCAGAAACCATTCGTAGCCCTCCGTCATTTCAGTTAAATATTTGGTAGTATTCAAGCTATGTATTTTGACCTCACGCCAAGGCATAGTGATTGGTAGCTGCCGGGTATTTATCTGTTGCATAGATAGATGCGTTGGTTTGGGACAGTCGTACTACTATTTTGGCCTACGTCAAGGGTATGTACGGGTGGGTTCAGATTAACCTGGATAATGACGGGCAGAACTTGACATGTGACTTATGATATTTTGACCTCACGCCAAGGTCATAAGAGCATGGGGCAGAAATCACATCGGGAGTTTCAAAAGTACTGAAACTTGCCAGATATGCGCATACCTTCTGGAGTGTGATACCGTGAGCGGATTCCGTCACGTTATCATGCGATGAGAGTTGGATCCCGATTCCCACTGATGAGTTGGTTTACTCCTCGGGTGACCCCGACTAATTCTTCTTTCAGGTTTGGAGGAGAATTTGAGGTACAGTGGGAGGTTTCCAGATTAGATAAATTGGTAACCATTCTGATCTAGGGTAGAGTGCACGCTGAGTGTTTCTTTTCTCTCTCTCTTTGGCAGCGACCATTGACCCGACCCTAAGACTATGACTCAGTGACCAAGTTGACCGAACCTTCTTAACACAGGCTTTTGGATTGTCAGAGTTGCAGACCTCATTGCCACTCCTACTTTTACCCTTTTCTCCAGGACACCCCGTATTACTACGAACGTCCACTTCCATTGGACAAAACCATCGTATGGTTATATACGAACTCGAAGGAATTTATTCGAGGATGGTTTCCGGTTCTGGAGAAAACGGATAGGATTATTCAGTTGTCTTTTCCCTTTTACCTTCTCTCAAGTTGTGAGTACTCCTTGATTTAGGAGATAGTACACCTATTATGCAAATTGGATAGTCTTCTTCCAAACCTTAGGCTGGTGCCGACCGGTAGGGAATGAAGAAAACCAATTAGCCTAACGATGGTGTACAGAAGGTATTAAGATTAAGACAAAGCAAGGGATTAGTAAAAGGGCAAAGTAAATTGCGACTGATATTCACGACCAAACCAAATATTTCGTTACCACTCCCACATCACCTTTGTATTTCTCCAGGACACTCCGTATCACTACGAAGATCCACAGTTTATTTGGATACTCCATCGTATGGTTATATACGAACTCGAATGGAACTTGTTCCAGTTCGGGGATGGATTCTGGTTCAGGAGAAATAGGAATAAAGTACATTCAGGTGTCTTTTATCTTCACCTTCTCTCGCGTTGCGAGTGCTCCTAGGATTAAGACAGTACACCCTTTATGCTTATTGGATAGTCTTCTTCCAAACCATAGGCTGGTGCCGAACGGTAGGGAAGGAAGAAAACCAATTGGCCTAAAGGGGTGTGCAGAAGGTAATGACTAAAGACATATGAAGGGATTTGGAGAGGTGGCAAAGAACTATACGGTTATAGTCGTGAATCTGGAAGAGGCATTACTAGGAATACCAAAATACCCCATTGGAACATTTCAATGTTTCAGTTTCACTGTGTAATGTTAAAGGAAAACTGATTTCCCGATTAGATACTTACTCCAGGGTATGTATTTACCAGGTATGATTCTCACATCTGTATGGTTTTACAGATGATGAGTGGGAGTAAGTTATTGGGAATTGGGTGATCATCCTCATTATATCGGGATTCGTTGTAATCGGTGATATTTGAGGAAATCACCTGGGATGTTTGCCGGTCGGCAGACATTTGGTTTTGAATATCCGCTGTTATGCACCAATTTCAAATCGATATATCTGTACGTCTATTTTCATAGAGTGAGATATATCTTTATGATATTATGTCGACGACATTTACCTATATCAGTGGATGGTTAGGTAAGGAGCATTAAACAGCGGTGTAATTCTTCTTAACCATAAGTACAGTTTTCAACCTACGACACACAGTGAATGAGTTATCAGACTCAAGGGACTTATACAAAGGATTGTATGTTGTCCAGGGTCCATCAGGACAGAGGGGTTGGTCCTCGTACTATATTCGGTTTACTTATGACTTCTCTAGTTTTTAGACAGGTGTTTCGCGGAAACACAGGGTCCAAATTTTGAGAAGTTATAGGTATTTGAATAGAGTAGAGAACCAGGTATAGCAAGTATCGGGATTCTTCAAAGAGATCGAAGATGTGGATACTTGTGTATGGTATTCAGTTGATAGTAATGATGAAGAGATCTTGCTTCTCTTTCAGGTTACTCATAATTGGAAGTATTCCTAAGTTGAGTAACGCTGATCGGCCTCCTTCCATTTAGTTGACATGCGCTGGGGACAGCTGCATGATTTGAATCTGGTTCAATTAAATCAGTGCCTCTGTTTCTATATTGGATATAGAACAGTTCATATCTTAACGATGTTAAGGTACGGGAAGTTGTCCGGTTTATGATTAAAACCAGACACTGGACAACTCAAGGCACGTTTCTGTAATGGCTGTTTGTGGGTTGACCCAGGCTATGACGAGGGTTGACTTTCTACCATCTGGATGAACAATAGCGATATTGTTCTAGACTCGCCACAGTTTTATTAAAAATGGATTTTTTCAGAAAACAGTAGTGGGAGTATGGTAGAACTGGAAGTGATTCCAGAACCACAAACGATTACTGAAGATTTGATAAGGAACCTAAAGATTCAATCTGGATTGACATTCCATTGGCCACTCCGCAGATAAGGTGGGTAACTTCAGCCACCCGAGAGGTACTACGGTAGCCTCAAGGACGGTGACAGGGAAGTTCTTGTTTACCCACAATTACCATTGCTGTTGTTCCAGGCTGCGAGACCAGGCGGGAGGATGAGTATAGCGTCGTTCTAAACTAGTTTTAGAAGTGTACGTCTATATGACTCTGCCAGAGGGTTGTCGTAGTCAGTGGGAGCAGCGGAAGCATTGGTGGACAGGTAGCTTATGTCTATTTATAGACTAGAGCAGATGTAGCGGAGATAGATCATCTATTTCTGACGTGATAGTCATAGGTTTGACTTCATCAGAATAGGAGATGGATCTATTGAGAAGGTAATAGGGTGTGATATCCTGGTATTTGGATGACATACACAGAGTAGGAAAGGAAACTCCTACACTACGATCGGTTATACTTTGGTCGTCACACAGTGTTTTCTCCACACAGGACTTGGATATTATATCAGACATTCTGGATACTAGATCTATGGTTTTAGATCTAGATTTGGGTGGTTTCCCAATCTGGGTACTTAGACAGCATTCTATGAGTATTTAGGATGGACGACTCCATGCACGGTAGTGTACCTGCAGCAGATGGAGTCACCCTCTCTAAAGATGTCTTACAGACTAAAGGGGAGAGGGACGGGCATGATTGGCATATCACTTGCTCTGGCAATTGAGTCAATCGTGAGATGTCAAGTACCACACCAGATGTTGTTCTTGCACTAGATGCAATAAGTTGACATTAATCCAATCCTGGAGAAACAGTCGGAAGCAGTTTTAGAACATAAGTGAATGTTCTAGGGATATGATAACGACAGCCTCATTCAGGAAACAGTTATCATTCCAGGCTTCCAAGGTGACATGGACGACAAGGAGGTTGTCAGAGTTATAGTTTTCCTTCTGATGAGGGGCAGTATTTTGGACAGGTGGTCCAAGGCAATACTGAGGGAGGCATGGCGCGCAGGATACTGATTAAGTTCAGTTGACGATACAGTCTAAGAAGTTTGGATTTGGAGTTCATTTATGAGCTAGGTCCCATCAGACATCCAAACATATTCTGAGACAGGTATTGCTCTTTTCGGGAGATGGTTTTCTCCGCGAACTTGAGATATAGAGAGACATAGAAAGAAACAACTAAGCGGATCCACTCACTGAGGCTATTCCTCGAACGCAATAGTTCCGCAAACGAGCTTTGTGAGACTGACTAGTAGAGGAGTTGGATGTTCGGTATCACACGGGCTGTGAGTATGCGACATCGCAATAATTAGCCTTGAGTGCAAGTGGGAGATTGTTGGAGATAGTGCCCTCAGAGTCAATTATTAGGTCACAGGTACGTGATTGTAATGATTGAGGGAGGACCTATCCCGGTAGGACAGTCTTACTCGAGATGATAGTATGCTATCTGGTTTACCTTTATCATCGTGTACTGCTTTAGGTGACATGACACGTCGCTATTACACGTTGATAGAGCCCCTAGGATTCTTGCTTGACCACCAGCAGTATGAGGGCGATCATATAAGTGGGAGCTGGGGTCTACAAGCTTATCCTTAAAAGGTCCCTAGTCGTGGGAGTTTCGAGACTGGGCATCGATACTCCATTAGTAGACTAGTGTATACAGTCGAGACCCCGACGAGGGGCGGTGGCCGGTCTCACAAGCCACTGGTGTCAGTTGGATCACCTAAGATGTATACAGGTGCTCATTGGGTTATGAGTACACCGGACAGGACTCGCCGGGAACATGCTAGTTGGTCATATACCAGACGTCAGATGGCAGTTCCCTGGTGACATGTGTGCAGGTTAGTTCATCGACCTGGGGATCGTCATTTGTCTCGTGTGAGTTCCCACTGTACTTTGATTACTACCCTACCACGGCTCAAAGGAGTCGTGCAAACAGGTTTTAGTTGGGTACAGTCCCGAGCCACATGGAGGCAGTGAGCGTATCTTCAGGGGTTCGTCTCTCCCGGTATTGGGGGTGAGGTCGTGCTGTGTCTAGGAGAGCCATTACACAAAGTCCTTGGCCAAGGCAAGGAGATTTACTGGTAGGTATTCCAGTAGTATCTCAGGGTGTTCTGGGCTACACTCCGACACGACTTGTACCGCTTTTGGGGGTCTGACTTTTACCAACCCCCTAGGCCCGCCATGCGATACTCATAGACGAACGGACCGGACTGCACGGATATTGTCACTGACAGGCTCAGTAGGGTGTCAGGATGAGTTCGCTCATCGACGTCCCTTTTGGTCAATAGCTGGTGGCCCGTCACGTATTGGCTTATACCTCTGACGTGCTAGTGGTTAAATCCACAGCCATAGTATTGACGAGTCTTTAGAGTCCACCACACTTTCAGTTACTCAAGTTTCGGGCGAAACGCTGTAGAGGCCGTATGGAGATATGGCAGGGTCCGATCAGATACGTGCGGTATTGCATGGATCAGGATCGGACGGTTTGTACTAGTAGCCGTATAGGTATATGGCAGGGTTCGATCAGATACGTGCGGTATTGCACGGATCAGGATCGAACGGATAATACTAGCCGGCTTTGGTTTAAGCCGGTCCTAGTTTAGTACAGTGTAGATTTTGTCTCTTTGCATTTGTATCCGGACGGAATACAGATGCGGGTGTGTATGCACAGTATCGGGGTTTTCCTGTAATTTATTACGGGACCAGTTTTCTGGAGTTGCCAGTTTGCATTCCGTTCCGGCCGGTTTTCCTTTGCTTTTTCCCGGCCGGACTTTTCCGATGGAGGGGGTTATTTGCAATTATGCAAATAATCTTTGTGGAGGGGGTTTCTTGCAAAACTATTGATTATGATAGCTATCATTATCTTTTCACCATGCTTTTGCATTTATTGTGTTATAGTGAGGGTATGGTTTCAATTGTGTGCAAGCATGGTTGATGTTGATGTTGTGGTCACCTCTTGACTTCTCCTACCCTCACCTCCCTTCATGATGAATTTAGTTCCCTCCACCATTTCCTTTTTGATATGGCCGGCCACTAATTGAGGAGATGAAAAAGATGAGAGATTCATTGTGTGCTTGATTTTGTTCATCTCATTTCCTTGCAAAAATGATAGCATCTTTTGCCTTCAAAGTTTCATTCTTCCCTCCATCTAAAGGCAACTCCGAAACCCCAAAAGAGACATAGACGTTCTACACCACATTCTACAGCAAATCTTGGACGCGTCGATTCGCCAGCTTCGCGCCCGAGTTGCCTCGGTATTGAGGTGGGAGCCCGTAAAAGCTACAGGCGATGTGGTGCCCTTTCCGACGAGGAGGAGACGGACGGAGATCCCGCGAGGAAATCGGAATGGAGATGAAGACCGGAGGACTTGGATCGTCGGTATATATCTCTAACCCATTCTCTTGTTAGCGTAGACTTGTTAATGGTTACGATCCGGAGTTTAGTGCGCGGTGGTGCCGGTTTGCAAAGTCCGCAAAATTTAAGTTTATCACCGTTTCCGCTTTCCGGCGTCGGATTGACGGCCGGGGCGCCGCCGTGCACTTACACAAACATGCACAAATAAAATTTTACGGGTGCCTACAAACCCGACTACGGATCGTTTACTAGATATTTAGGCGAAACATAAACTAGTTAACAATTTAACTAAGGGAACGGAGATACAACCTTTGTAGATCCGGTCCACCACCTCCACGGCTCCGCAACGAAGTCCCCTCGGCTGTCCAAAATGAATCCGGAACTCAAGTATCGGTATCATCGAAGAATGGGCGAGCTTGATTGTCGGATCAATGCCGAAGATGATCTACGTCGAGATATCGCAAGAACAAGCTCCAACTTCATCAAGCTTGGAAAACTTGTGAAGGAAACACCCTATACTACTTGGCAATAGATAGAGGATGAAGAAATAGGAAGTGGGTAAACTTTTGTTTTGGATTTCTCACACTTTTTCAACACTTTCCATTGGAGTAGCAAGCTACATCCATGGAAGAAGAAGATGATATGATAACTTAAACTAAAATAGAAAATAAAATACAATACTTATCATATCATTGACCATGGTTTAGTGTAGAGACTTAACTTAGGTTAGATAGTGGTTAGGGTTAGATAAAAGACAAGAATGGTGGACTAAGGTCAAAGCTTCAAGAAGCTTTCAAATAAAAACAAATCTAGCAACCATTCTTATCTCTTTATCTTTCCTTTTTCCAAAATAAATAAAAGGAATAAATAAATGATTAAGTAAATGAAAAAGAAACCCTAATCACCAATTAACCATGGTTTAACACTTTACACAAAACCAAGCAAGAATGTATCATCAAACATGATACAATCATGTGCACAAAACTATATCGAATATACAATGTGCACATCCGCGTGAGAAAATCCATTTAAAGTGAACCGATACTAGTTAATGCAAAGCAATATATCAAATATATAATTATGTATTAAATCATTAAATCAACACTTGATTTAACGATCCGGTCATATCGCATATAACCGGCTAGTATCCAATGTGTCGGCTTATCGAATCAATCCTTGATTCGATAACTAGGTTATATCGCATATAACCATTCGATACATTGATCGCGAGAATCAAACACGGTATCACATACACGCATTATTCTCGGTCCCGCACATATCTCATATGCACTCCTATTTCGTTTCGCTTGAACCAGGAAACCTCTGTGTAGGACTCTAAAGACTCGTCAATACGCCGGTAGCAGATGATGATCATATCATGCACCCACAAGCCGCAAGCGGTCTGCCAAACGTAACGGCCACCCGGGTATTGAGCGATCAGAAGATCGACGAGCAAGCCCGCTCACACTCCTGCGAATCCGACCAGTAACACTACCGTATAGTCCGGTCTGTTCGTCTGATATGTCGCATATCTCGCCTAGGGGTGGTAAACGTCAGACCCCAATAGCTCGATAAGTCATGCCGACGTAGGGTCCATAACATTCGTGAAACTACTGATAACACTTACCAGTATATCACTGCAACCCTGGCCAGGGATTTCCTGTTATGGCCAGTCGAGCATTGCACAACATCAACCCCCAATACCGGGAGAGACGAATCCCCTCCTATCGCTCATTGCCTCCATGTGAATCGGGACTGTACCCAAAAACCACCTGTTTGCACAACTCAGTAGAGCCGTGGTAGGGTGGAAATCAAAGCACAGTGGGAGACACACAAGACTCTATGACGATCTCGGGTCAACAGACTAAGCTGTACCAGTGTCACCATAGAACCGCCATCTGACGTGAGGTATAATACCATCTGGGAGTTCTCGGCGAGTCCGTTCAGTGTACCCAGTCTCCACTGAGCACCCGCATACCATCTTCGATGTCAAACACCAATGGATATGGGATCATCCATCGCCCATCACATGGGTCAAGAAGATATGCGCTAGTCTACTCTGGAATATCGATGCCCCGTCTCGATATTCCCTCGACTAGGAACAATTCAAGGATGTACTCATGGACTACCCAGGCCCCACTAGTATGATCTACATCATAGTCCTGGAAGTCGAGTACATATCCTAAGGGCTTTATCAACATGTAATCAGAGAGACAGAAAGTATACATGTTAAGACAAAGTGCAACCAGATAGCGTACTATCATGTCGAGCAAGAAAGTCCTACCTATATATGTCCCAGCATCCACTACAATATACATCCAATGTACAGTAATGGCCTCTAGGGCATATATATAACTAACAACTACAACCACTACTACAGATGGCCCTAGTGCAAGTGGGAGATTGTTAGTTATATGTATGCCCTAGAGGCCATTACTTTACATAGGATGTATATTGTAGTGGATGCTGGGACATATATAGGGAGGACTTTCTTGCTCGACATGATAGTATGCTATCTGGTTGATCTTTACCTTAACGTGTATACTGTTTGTCTCTCTGTTACATGTTGGTAAAGCCCTTAGGATGTGTACTTGACTACCTGGACTATGATGCAGATCATACTAGTGGGGACAGATAGTCTATAAGTACATCCTTCAAAGTCCCTAGTCGTGGGTATATCGAGACGGGGCATCGATATACCAGAGTAGACTAGCGTATATCTTCTCGACCCATGTGATGGGCGATGGATGATCCCATATCCATTGGTGTTTGACATCAGAGATGATATACGGGTGCTCAGTAGAGACTGGGTACACTGGACGGACTCGCCGAGAACTCCCAGATGGTATTATACCTCACGTCAGATGGCAGTTCTCTGGTGACACTGGTACAGAGTAGTCTGTTGACCCGAGATCGTCATAGAGTCTTGTGTGGTTCCCACTGTGCTTTGATTTCCATCTTACCACGTCCAAGAGGGCGTGCAAAACGGTGGTTTTTGGGTACAGTCCCGAGTCACATGGAGGCAATGAGCGATAGGAGGGGATTCGTATCTCCCGGTATAGGGAGTTGATGTTGCGCTGTGTTCGATTGGCTATAACAGGAAATCCCTGGCCAGGGTTGCTGAGATTTACTGGTAAGTGTTACCAGTAGTTTCTCGAATTGTTATAGACCTCATATCGACACGACTTATCGAGCTATTGGGGTCTGACGTTTACCACCCCTAGGCGAGATATGCGACATATCAGACGAACAGACCGGACTGTACGGTAGTGTTACTGGTCGGATTCACTGGAGTGTGAGCGGGCTTGCTCGTCGATCTTCAGATCGCTCAATACCCGGGTGGCCGTTACGTTTAGCAGACCGCTTGCGGCTTGTGGGTGCTTGATATGATCATCATCTGCTGCCGGCGTATTGACGAGTCTTTAGAGTCCTACACAGAGGTTTCCTGGCTCAAGCAAAACGAAATAGGAGCGCGTATGAGATATGTGCGGGACCGAGAATAATACCAGTATGTGATACTGTATTCGATTCTCGCGATGTGACATTGATCGGTTATATCCGATATAGCCGGGTTATCGGATCAAGTGTTGATTCGATAAGTTGTTACTAATGATACTAGTCGGTTATATGCGATATGACCGGATCGTTAAATCAAGTGTTGATTTAATGATTCAATGCATAATTATATATTTGATATATTACTTTGCATTAACTAGTATCGGTTCACTTTAAATGGATTTTCTCGCTCGGGTGTGCGCATTGCATATGCGATATGATTTTGTGCACTTGCTTGTATCATGTTTGATGATACATGCCTTTTGGTTAAGTGTAAAGAATTAAACCTTGGTTAATGAAATGGTTAGGGTTTACTATTTCCTTATTCATTTATTTATCTATTTATTCTTTTTGGAAAATGATTTGCATAAAGATTAAATGGTGGCTTTCTTTGTTGTTTTCATGAAGCTTCATGAACACTTTGACTTTGTCACCATTTTTGTCTCATGCTTAACCTAACCATTCCACTAAACCATGATTGATTCTCTACACCTAACTATGGTTCAATTATGATAAGAATGAATTTCTTTTCTCATTTTTAATAATTCTTATCATAATAACATGCTTCTTCTTCTTCTTCTTCATGAAGAGAAACTAAGCTCCATCAATGGTGATTGTTGGAAATGAGTGAGAAATCCAATTCTAAAGTCTACCCACTTCCTATTTCTTCATCCTCTACCTCTTGCCAAGTAGTAGAGTGTGTTTCCTTCACAAGTTTTCAAGGCTTGGTGAAGGTGGAGCTTGATCTAGCGATGCCTCGACGTAGATCATCTTCGGCATGGACATCGACGACCTAGCTCGCTTTTTCTCCGACGAAGCCGACTCTAGAGCCCGGATTCCTTTTGGACAGCGGAGACGACTTCGTTGCGGAGCTATGGAGGTGGAGCACCGGATCTACAAAGGTTGTATTTCCGATATCCCATTAGTTAAGTGTTAACTAGATTTCTTTTTCGCCTAGTTTTCTAGCCAACGATCCGTAGTCGGGCTTCTCGGCACCTAGAGAATTTGAAATTGGCATGGTTGATGCCTTGTGAGACCTCACTAGAGTGCCTAGGAACCCTACACCGCAGACCGATAGTCAGTCGGAGCAGACTATACAGGCTCTGGAGGATATGCTTCGTGCGTACGTGCTTGATTTTGGTGGCAGTTGGGATCGTCACTTGCCGTTGATAGAGTTCTCCTACAATAACAGTTATCAGGAGACGATTCAGATGGCACCTTTTGAGGCTTTGTTTGGTAGAAAGTGTCGATCGCCAGTCTGTTGGACCGAACTCGTCGAGAGCAGGATATTAGGACCCCAGCTAGTTCAAGAGACTACGGAGAAGATCCAGTTGATTCAGGATAGGATGAGAGCAGCCCAGTGCAGACAGAAGTTTTATGTCGACCGTCATCGTCGCAGGCTTGAATTCGCAGTGGGGGATCATGCATTCCTACGGATTTCTCCGATGAAGGGCGTGATGATATTGGGAAGAAAGGGAAGTTTAGTCTCAGATTTATGGGTCCTTTTGAGATCCTTGAGCGAGTTGGTACCGTTGCCTATCGTTTGGCACTTCCGCCCAGTTTTCCGGATGTTCACCCCGTATTCCATGTATCGATACTTCGCAAGTACCTTCATGACCCTTCTGACATGATTCAGCACCAGACCGTTCGGCTAGAGTGCGATCTTTCGTTCACCGAGCAGCCGGTAGTTATATTGGATCGGCAGGTGAAGAAACGTCGGTCAAAGGTCTTGCCATCTGTGAAGGTTCTTTGGCGTAGCCCGAATAGCGAAGAGGTCACATAAGAAGCCGAGAGCGAGATGCGGAAGAAATTCCCCCATCTCTTTGAAGGTACGCATAGTAAGATTTTTTTAATTCGGGGACTGAATTTCTTTAAGGGGGAAGATTGTAACACCTTAGAATGCGATTAGTGTTAATTAAGCGATAATGCGGGTTTTTAATAAAAAGTTAACCAAAATAGTTTTCACATATTTTATAAAAATTAATTAATATTTTATTATTATTTGTTTTGGCTTGCACACACATGTGCATGTTAACTTGGGGATTATGGAGGTGTTAACTATACTTAAGTAGCCATGGCACCCTAAACCAATTTTTAGCCATCTTAACCCACCTCACTTATTATTTGAATAAGGGTTGACTTGAGAGAGAGAGAGAAGGAAAGAGAGAGTTGACAATGGAGAATGATGAGGCATGGGGCAAGCATGGGAGCATTTAATGAGGAAAGAGAAGGGGCATGGCTCATCTTCTAAGCTCACACCCTCATTTTCCTTCATCACTTGATTGATCATTCTTTGGCATGCGTTTTAAAATCAAATAATAGAATATACCGCAATCAAGACGGTGTCGCTTGGTAGCTAACCGGTTGAGTACGGGTCGGTCCACAGGGAAAACGTGTTCTTTTCTTATTGTTCTAACGAGTCAATTCCTATTTGTGGTACGTTTTGATTTTTATAAAAACTAAGATTGAGTTTGATTTGGATTAAAACCTTACTAGGGTTAGGATTAGGTTAGTTTGGAAAGTTAATTCTACTCACCGCTTTCTTTGCCCTAATTAAGAACATAGGTGTTAGGGTAATAATTAACAAAGGGGATTAGCACGACAAGGAAGAAACTTTGTTTCTTCCTTTTGGTCCTTGTCCGTCCTTTCTTAATTCTTAGACCTAACCTCTATCTAAATCAACCACAACCGGTCTAACTAGGGAATCACCGCTATCTCGTAGGATAGGGTGCCGTAGTGAGCGGTGGGTGTTTGATTTAGATAGAGTCCTAATTTAAAATATTAAACGGGCAAGAAAGGAGTGAGAGATTTCCATCTCTCAAACCTACCCAATCCTAACCCTAATAAGTGAGGAACTACTCACTCATTAGGGTATTAACAATGGAATTCATTTTTTTAATTCTCTTTTTAATTACCTAATTAACGTGCAGATAATAAAAGAAAGATACGAAAATTGCGGAAATTAAATTGCAGATAAGAAAAATTCAAGATAAAAAAAAACTTACTTTTTATTGACACCTCTTGACAATTACAATTAAAGAAAAATTTAATCTAGAATTAAAAAGAGGCATACCCCAAAAGAGGCTGTAGGTTTTCCTATTTATAGATAGGAGAAACCCTAGGGTTTACATCTGATCCATAATTAAAATTACAAGACCGCCCTAAGAAAGCCGGGTCAAAGCACCGACACCACCGACACTTTGCACCGACACGTGCACAGCACGGCCGCGGATCCGCGACAGAATGCCTTGTTTGGCCGTGGATCCGCGGCCATATGTTGGGCTCTTGGGCTCAATTCTTCTGTGATGCTTCAAGTTGCTTTTTCCTTCTTTTTTCTTCACTTGGTTCCTCAGAATCTTTTCTACTTTCTTCCAGATTTCCAACAGTGCAGAATTTGTGGACTTTTACCGTTAGCTTAGCGTTGAAGTCTTGAATCTTTGTGCTGCCCTCGTACTTTGTGCAATCGAACTGTTTATTGATCTTCATTTGTTCCTTAAACTGTAGGCGGCATCATACAGATTCATCTATTTATTGGTCGTAGTCTCACATTTGTAGCGTCTTTTCCTGAATTTCACTGTATTGTTCTGAGAATCTGTAACCTGCAACTATTTAGCAGACATGGATCAAAAGCACCTATTTATTTGCAATATGATTAAGAATGAGGAATATAATAATGCAAAATTCTGATATGAACAAATACCCCCAAACTTATCTTTTGCTCGTCCCGAGCAAAGCCATTTTATTCTCGAAAAAATCTAGCCTCACTTTCGCAGGGAATCGTGATTGCACTGAGCTCGTGCAACATGCCGTTAAACCTCTAGGTGTCCCTAGTAGGAGGAGTGTTGTCTCCTGAGAGTTTTCAGCGGATACTACCCACAAAATCCGATCAATTTGGCCTATTAACTTTCATTCTTCAATTCGGTGTTCTGGCAAGAAATTCTATTATCTTTAACTTAGAAATCATCAACCCGTATTTTTCACACTCACTTATCATTTAACTTAAGATCGTATATGTTTTGCAAATTTATTTAGCTTTCAGCATCTTTTTAATTTTCCTTCTAAGGTTCCATCTCAACTTAGGAATTTTTATCATCTCTACTGAATATATAAATCCTATTTTTCATTCCAATCTCTCATCCAAACCCAATCATATACCCCTACGTGTGTGTATGTATCACCCCTACACTTGGAAATTCAATTCAAGCTATCATACTCTTGTCCATTGTCCAAAATACTTTTAGTTGGTGAATTTTAGATGAAATTGTTCACACATACTTCATGCGACCGTTAATACTTCTTAAGGTACTAACGACCGATTACAAAATGTGTTTGCGCATTAAAGCGTAATTCCTCGTCTTATAATACCTAAGGCTTTAGCAGTGACTCCCAAACCAGTTGGTCTAAGGCACTAGGTGATAAAGCACCCTCGCTATGTATTTTTATTTTACGCAGCCTTAAATAATTACAAAACCAGTGTTCATTTTTTTTTATATCTCTTTATTCACACTTATACTTTTATTCAATTTTTTTTATACTAAAAATTTTAGACAAGAGCACTGCAAGGTATCCTTTACTATCCCAAGTTTCAAGGTGCGTGTATGTACGAGTTGTAGAGTATATACTTTCAGAATTTAGACTTAAGGTTCGAAATTATTTTTCAGACTTACACTTCAATAAAAATTTCAATACTCTTCTCTTATTTTGACTTAGCCCAAGAACTGAACTCAAAATTTGCCTATCTCTAAATAAACTACTAGAACATATATTTTCTACCGTTAAACTTTAAAAAAGGTTATTTTTAGGGTTTTTAATTTACTAAGTTTAGGATCTAGTTTTTCCTAGCTAGTTAATCGTCTTGTCAAACTTAAGTCAAATATGGCCAAAATTGAATTTTTCAATTTTTATAATTTTTAAAAATTTTCAATTTTTTTTATTTGATTTTATTTTTATAATTTTTTTTTCATTTTTTTAAATTTTTTTAAAGATGCAATGCAGAAATAAACATGTAAAAGAAAAAAGAAAAATATATACAAAAATTAAAATATGCAATATAATGATAACTAATTTACAAACCACCTCCTCCCTCAAACTTACCAAAAGCAGTGCCCTCACTGCTCAGGCCCTCGCCGTCCCCTTGAACGTGAACGGGAATGGGAACGCTCCTCTCGCGCTAGCAGCGTAGATACGCCATGTTCAATCTCAGTCACCCGGTGATCCGGGTTGGTCACCATCCCCACCAAATTATCAATCCCCCTAATGGCTCTTCTAAGAAGACGTGCATGTTCTATGGGGGTGAGCTCTTTCTCGCTCGCGGTCGAGCTGGGGCTGGGTGTTCTGGCGGGTACATGTTCGGCCGGTTCTCTTTGCGACCATACATCAGTTAGGCGGGTATAGGACGTGGATACGCCCTCAATGAGAGGCCTAATGGGTATACCTCCATTCATGTAAAACTTAAATTCCTCCACAAGGAGGAAATAGCGACACACTTGTGTCACTAACATAGGGCATGGGTAATTTGCAGCCCTTTTGCCAGCACCAATTGAATTAAGTAAAACCGTGCACATGTCGAATCTAGGGTTCCTAGTCATTAAGGTGTGCACGATATGAAGAGAAGGGGTGAAAAATGTGGTATTATGTGAACTGCCAAAAATGTTGTTTTGTGCCCACCGACACACGGTTAAAACATTGGTGAAGAGGGTTCTAGCCTGTATTCCCTTCCTAGGTTCCCTCGAACAGTCATTACCCATTAAGGGCATGTAGCCTTCAAATTGAAGGGGTTGGTCGTGAACATGTAATCTAGAAATTAAAGTGACTTCATGGATGAAGTCCCTGTCAATGATTATTTCCCTATCGCCCCAAAGTAATTTAATAAAACCGTATTGTGCAAGGCAGCCCTCCTCCATGCACTCGTAAAAACGAGTGACTGGATCTGGAAGGGCGTAGGCATTGGGATGATTGTAAATTAAAAAATTCCACCCTCGCCGTGTGATTTCATCAGCAAAATAACTTCCGTAAATTGTCTGTGAAAAGATTTATGAAAAATCTCGTTCTAACTGCATTGTTGGTGCCATTCAGAAAGTTCACATATCTAAAAAAAATTTAACAGAGAGGATCAAAGAAAGCAAACCTCCTCTGAAGATTTCAGAGGGAGCAGACACCAATGCGCGGTGGTTGCGCGGCCGAAGGCAGGGTATGGCGGCGGAAACGCGGCGGCTAGGGCAGATCTCCTTCTTCTAGCTGCTGCGACGGCTAGGGTTTGTAGAGAGGTAAATTTTAGGGTTATGAAAATAGAGAGGGGTCGGGTTCTATTTATAGGGGGAGTGTGTTGGTTATTTGCAAAAATCCCCTCTTAAAAAAAGGAAATTATTTGTAAATACGAATTTTTATTTTTTTATTATTTTTTAATTATTATTATTTTTTTTACTGAAAATTTACAAAAATACCAAAAAAATTTATTTATTTTTATTTTGTTTTTATATAATTACAAATGATACATACCCCCAAACTTGTTTGAAATGGTGTTTTGGCTAGATAATCGAAATTTAGGGGTAGATGGAGGAAGATCGGTCAATATAGATCGGCTCCTGCAAAAACAGGAGCGTCTCCGAAGGGTCCGCAGTGAGAAACGGTTTAAGACGATGTCCGTTCACTTTAAACAGTGAACCGTCCTCCAGGTTTTCTAGATCGACCGCACCGTGCGGATATACGGTGCGTACCAAAAATGGCCCTTTCCATCGAGATTTGAGCTTGCCGGGATGGAAATGTAACCAAGTGTCGTAAAGTAAAACCTGTTGACCAGGTTTAAAAGTTTTTCGCATAAAGTGTTTATCGTGGAACACCTTCGTTCGGTTTTTAACAACTACTGCGTTCTCATAGGTTTCATCCCGAAACTCGTTCAATTCGTTCAACTGCAGCTTTCTATTGCTGCCCGCATCTCCCAAAAATAGATTCAACTCTTTTATTGCCCAAAATGCCTTATGCTCTATTTCAACTGGAAGGTGGCAAGCCTTTCCATAAACAAGCCTATATGGAGACATGCCAAGATCGGTCTTATAGGCAATACGGAATGCCCAAAGGGCATCAATAAGTTTTGATGACCAATCTTTACAGTTTTTGGAAACCGTTTTCTCCAATATTTGTTTAATCTGCCGATTCGAAATTTCAGCTTGCCCACAAGTTTGGGGATGATAGGGCGTTGACAGCCTGTGAGTAATGGAGTATTTCCGCATTAAGGACTCGAAAGTCCTATTACAAAAGCGAGATCCATTATCACTGATAATCGCACGAGGATGCCCAAACCGAGAAAAAAATGTTTTCATTAAGAAATCTAACAACAACCTTGTTGTCATTAGTTCGGCTGGGCACAGCCTCGATCCATTTTGAAACATAGTCAACAGCGAGTAGAATATACATGTTCCCAAAAGAGTTGGGAAATGGTCCCATAAAGTCTATCCCCCAAACATCAAAAATTTCAACAACCAAAATTGGTTGGAGCGGCATTTCATTTCTTCGAGATATCCGGCCAAAGTGTTGGCACCGGGAGCATGTCTTGCAGTACTCATATGCGTCTTTAAAAAGTTGTGGCCGGTAGAAGCCACACTGCAAGATTTTTTCTGCTGTCTTTTTAGGGCCAAAATGCCCGCCACACGCTTGATCGTGGCAGAATGACAGCACGCTCTTAAACTCGTTGTCGGGGACACACCGACGAATGATTTGATCGGAACAGTATTTGAAGAGATACGGTTCATCCCAGTAAAAATGTTTTACCTGAGATAGAAATCTGAGTCTGTCCTGATTCGACCATTCGTTTGGTATCAGTCCGGTGGTCAAATAATTTACAATATCTGCGAACCAAGGTTCGCATGACACAGTTAAGAGCTGCTCATATGGAAAAATGTCTTTTATAGGAATTTGAAGTGTAGGCGAAGAAGGGAGGCGTGAAAGATGGTCGGCGACTACGTTTTCGCATCCTCTCTTGTCTTTGATGACAAGGTCAAACTCTTATAGTAAGAGGATCCAACGTATCAGCCGAGATTTAGCATCCTTCTTCGCGAAAAGATGGCGAAGAGCTGAGTGGTCAGTGTAAACGATGACTGAAGAGCCGATTAAATAGGGCCTGAACTTTTCTAGTGCAAACACAACAGCTAAGAATTCTTTTTCAGTTGTTGTGTAATTTAATTGGGCCTCGTTTAAGGTTCAGCTAGCGTAATAAATTACACGCGGCATCTTATTTATGTGCTGTCCAAGGACAGCACCAATGGCGAAATCAGATGCATCGCACATAATTTCAAATGGATGCGTCCGGTCGGGAGATGAAAGAATGGGAGTAGAAATAAGTGAGTTTTTCAACGACTCGAATGCTTTCATACAGCTTGAGTCGAAATCAAAAGTGGTGTCCTTGGCCAACAAAAGAGTCAAGGGTCTAGCTATCTTGCTAAAATCTTTGATGAACCGTCTATAGAAACCGACATGGCCAAGAAAGGCTCGGATGTCTTTGACGCACTTGGGAGGAGGAAGATTGTAAATGACTTCAATCTTAGCTTTATCTACCTCAATACCATTTTGCGAGATGATATGTCCTAAGACAATACCTTCTCATACCATAAAATGGCATTTCTCCCAATTTAAAGTGAGGTTCTTATCCCTACACCGGGTAAGAACTGCGTCTAAATATAGCAAACACTCATCAAAGGAGTCGCCAATAATGGAGAAATCGTCCATAAAAATCTCCAAGAATTTTTCCACCATGTCTGAAAAAATGCCCATCATACACCGCTGGAAAGTAGTGGGTGCATTGCATAACCCAAAGGGCATGCGACGGTAAACAAATGTACCGAAAGGACAAGTGAATGTGGTCTTGTCTTGGTCCTTTTCAGCGACGGGAACTTGATTATAGCCGGAGTAGCCATCCAAAAAGCAGTAAAATTCATGCCCAGCCAATCGTTCTAGCATTTGGTCAATGAAAGGTAATGGAAAGTGGTCTTTCCGTGTCGCGGCGTTGAGTTTTCTATAATCGATGCATACTCGCCACCCAGTTTGGGTGCGAGTTGGTATTAACTCATTTGCCTCATTTGTTATGACCGTTATGCCCGATTTCTTTGGGACAACATGAATGGGGCTAACCTACTGGTTATCAGAGATTGGGTAAATGATACCACTATCAAGACATTTTACAATCTCCTTTTTAACAGCCTCCTTCATTACAGGGTTGAGGCGTCTCTGTGGATCCTTTACTAGCTTGGCATCATCCATCATATGAATATGATGTTCAACTATGAGGGGACTAATCCCCTTGATGTCCGCCATAGTCCAGCCAAAAGCTTGTCGATTGTTTTGTAAGACCGTTAAAAGGGCTTTCTCTTGCTCGGGGGCTAGAGAGGCCGAGATGTTAACAGGAAGGGTCTCATTCTCACCTAAGTAAGCGTATTTAAGGTGATATGGCAATAGCTTGAGTTCGAGTTTTGGAAGCGAAACAATTGAAGGTAAAATTGGTGAAACTGTCTCAAACTCGAAGGATTCCAATAGAGGTTCGAAGCGAGTGTAAGCAACCGAGTCGAATGGTTCAGTTAACTCATCCGAAAATTCAAAGGACTCAAACTCAGGTGGTGAATCTTTAAAATCGTTCGAAAAGGTGAAACACTCGTAATCGTTATTGGGTGTGAAAACTGTGTCAGATTCAAGGAGGTACACACTAGTGGCATCAAAACTGCTGTGATCGAACAGAAATTTTTTGAGCTCACAGTCCTCCTGAGTGATCTCTTGGATCGAGCAAACATCAACTATATTAGCATTAGGCTCGGAGGGCTGATTCCCCAATTTAAAAATTTTGAGCTCAATTGTCATGTTTCCTAAAGATAGGTTCATCGAACCATTTCAACAATTGATCACTGCATTAGAAGTTGCAAGGAATGGTCGACCGAGTATCACCGGAATTTGACTCCGGGGGTTAGCTACAGGCTGTGTATCCATAACAATGAAATTAACGGGGAAAATGAAGTCCCCTACTTTAATCAACACATCTTCTAACTCACCCCTAGGATGGGTGATAGATCGGTCGGCCATTTGGAGAGTACAATGTGTGGGTTTCAGCTCTCCAACGCCTAATTGTTCATATACTGAATAGGGAAGCAAATTAACACTGGCACTAGGATCTAAAAGTGCGCGGTTGATGTTCTTATCCCCAATAGTTATTGAAATTGTAGGACAGCCAGGGTCCTTGCGTTTTTGGGGTAAAGGTTAGGTAAGAGCATCACTTACTGCACTAGCCAAGAAAACTTTCTTGGGTACCTGTGATTTCATCTTTTTAGCGCATAAGTCCTTCAAGATTTTAGCATAAGAAGGGACTTGCTGGAGTGCATCCAAGAGAGGTATGTTAATGCTCACCTGTTTGAATAACTCCACAATCTTCTCCATTTGTGGAGTTGGTTTATTGGATCTCAACCTGTTTGGAAATGGAATATTTTGAAAATTTGTTGAGTCCAATGTTTGTGGAGTAGATTGCGGAGTTGGAACGAATCCCAGTGTTGATGTTTTTATGGAGTGAGATGTGGGACCATCCGAATTAGTAGAAGAAGTAGAGCCTTGTGAAGAATGAAGAACAGGCTCTGAAGAAGATGAAGAAGATGAAGAAGAAGAAGCGGCGGCCGGGGTGTCATTATTGTTGCCAACGTTGTTGTGCAATACCTTTCCAGATCTCAATATAGTCGCGGCACTCACATTATGATTATGTTGTTCATGAGCAACATGTGCGTTGTGTGTGTGACCGGGATTTGGTAATGGTTGATATGGAAGCTTTCTCTTTTCTCGCTCGCTTAACGCAGCATTCAGTTGTGCAATTTGGGCTTCAATTGTTTTGATGCTCTGATCATGTGAAGCAGTGTGTTGCACCAAAGACTGAATGGAAGATTGGATGCTGGCTGAGGATTGTGTAGATTGTTTTAAAAACGCATCCAGACTTCGTTTTAACGAGAAAACCTTATCGTTATTTGGTTGAACAAAATTATTTTGAGAAAACGAGTTGTTTGGTGCAAAATTGTTCATTTGATTTTGGTACGGTTGGGATTGGAAAGGTTGCTGATATCGAGTTTGTTGAGGGGTTTGTTGTTGTGGAGGAGGTCTCTGAAAATTGTTATTGCCTTGGAATTGTTGTTGATTTTGATTCCAGGCGAAATTTGGGTGGCTCCTCCAACCAGGATTATAAGTTGAAGAGTATGGATCATTTCTTTGTCTTTGCTGAAAGGAAGTATTGACTTGATCTTGTCCTTGAACAGGCGGGCTGTAAGGACACTCTTCGGTTAAATGGGACGGATCCAAACAACAAGCACAAATAGTGTGTAGAGGTAAAGCAGGGGTAGGAGAAGGTGATGAGAATTTGCTCTCAATTGCCTCTAGTTTTTTCGTGAGTGCAGCCATTTCGGTCTTCATTGCAATCGACATATCAAGTTGATGTATGCTTACCCTAGACTGACCTGATGAAGTAGATGAAGTAGTCTGTCTAGTGCTTTCCCACTGAAGTGTTTGTTCAGCAAGATCGTCGAGAAATTGCCAAGCTTCCTCGCTCGATTTTGTAAGAAAGCGACCTTGACAAATGGTTTCGAACAACTGCTTAGTTGCTGGGTTCAGTCCTTCGTATAAAGTTTTGCAAAGTTGCCATCTCTCGATACCGTGGTGAGGGCACTGAATAAGAAAGTCCTTAAATCTTTCGAAACACTTCCAAAAAGGTTCGGAAGGAAGCTGGGAAGATTGATTAATTTCATTGCGAATTCTCGCGGTCTTGTGATGTGGGTAAAACTTTTTAAGAAAAGACTTAACAAACTCTTGCCAATTTTTTATGGAATGCGATGTTATACTATAGCCACTTTTCAGCTAGGTCACATAAAATGAAAGGAATGACACGTAGCCTTATAGCATCATCGGAAAGTTGGGTGGTCTTCATCATTGCGCAAACATTCTGGAATTTGTTAATGAAGATGTAGGTATCTTCGGATTCCAGCCCGTGAAATTTGGGTAACATATTGATGAAGTGGGGTTTAATTTCGAAGTTATCCCCAATAGCCGGTGGAAGTGAAAGACAAGTAGGAAGTGCGGTGCGGGTTGGATAGAAAAGATCCTGGAGCGCGATTCGTTGGGGCGCTTCAACAAGAGGGTGTTGTGGGTTATTCGCATCCAGTTGAGGTGGAATCAGTCCCGAAATAGGTAAGGGGTTGTCAGGATTGAATCCTGACATCTCCTCAGAAGATGATGAATTTGAAGATGAAGGTAAAGAAGTGAAGGGAATTTCGACTTCGGAGTCGAACGCGTCGTCAGTAGGCACTAACGAGACACGGACTAAACGGGCGTTAGTGTCCCTAGTCCAACCGGACATACACTAAATAAGGTGTAGTGTAGTCAAAAAGTAGAAGGTGGGGGTAAGAAAACGTCAATGAGAGAATGCGGGTGCAAGTTTGGTGCAATGGATTTCTAGCGACAAAATGGCAAGTTTTTGTAAAAATTTTGTTTTGTGGTTTTTTTTTATAAGGTGTTTTGCCAAATATTTTTATAAGGAACTACGACACACTTTTAAGCAATCACAATATGCACAATCAAGCCTAGAGTTAGGATCTCCTAAGACAACTAGACTGCTCCTAACTGTTCCAAAGGGAAAGTTGTGAGATATCCCTCGAATCGCCTCTTCACCGCCAATTGTGGCCAGGTAAGCACAAGTAAAGAAAGGAGGGATCCGCTCACGAATCACTATGAAATGGTCCTTTTAAAATTACATTTCCCACCTGTCTAGCCTAGGCACCACAAACTCAGGTTTAGATAAACGACCGATTGCCTACAACCTTCCTTTGTCCTAATGAGCGCGACAGTCCTTATTGGCTGAGTCTAAATATTTTTTAATTAACTCGAGAGTTGATGCAAATGCTTTTTGAGATTTTTGGGGTCCTAGGAAGGGTAATGAAATCCCCACCCAATCTGGATTGGTGTTATAGCCCCTTAAAAGTCCGTTTTCAAAAATGCAAAGCAGCAAACACACAAAAATCCAAAACACTTGCCAAACTTTTTTTTCTTTTATTTGCGGCGCAAAGAATCCTGCACAAGATTGATTTATTGGAGAGGGGAAGAATTTTGCGCAAAGAACCCTGCAGGAAAATTTTTCAGAGAAGCTCAGAGGGTTACAGAGAAGGTAAGGAACACTTACAGAGAATTCGGATTGCTGACATCAGCAAACCGCCGCGGTTCTGCCGCCAATTGTATGTTGGTGTCGCGGTTCCGCGGTGGAAGAATAGGTTCAGATCTCCAAAATCTTTCTGTTTTCCATTGTGGTTCTCCTGTATCTGTTCAGATTTTCTGTTTCTGGATTTGTTCACCGAGCTTGCTCTAGATCTGAATCTGTTCGTCTTTCCGTTCCTACACAATTCACACAAAAACCTTTCAAAAAATAACAAGATGATAATTTTTTTGTTTTTTATATTTTCAGTTTTTATGATTTTTTTAATTTTAGTTAACCCGAAATTACAATAATAAAATAACTACCGTTATCCTCGGCAACGGCGCCATTTGATTGATCGTTCTTTTGCGTGCGTTTTAAAATCAAAGAATAGAATATATCGCAATCAAGACGGTGTCGCTTGGTAGCTAGCCGGTTGAGTACGGGTGGTCCACAGGGAAAACGTGTTCTTTTCTTATTGTTCTAACGAGTCAATTCCTATTTGTGGTACGTTTTGATTTTTATAAAAACTAAGATTGAGTTTAATTTGGATTAAAACCTTACTAGGGTTAGGATTAGCTTAGTTTGGAAAGTTAATTCTACTCACCGCTTTCTTTGCCCTAATTAAGAACACAGGTGTTGGGGTAATAATTAACAAAGGGGATTGGCACGACAAGGAAGAAACTTTGTTTCTTCCTTTTGGTCCTTGTCCGTCCTTTCTTAATTCTTAGACCTAACCTCTATCTAAATCAACCACAACCGGTCTAACTAGGGAATCACCGCTATCTCGTAGGATAGGGTGCCGTAGAGAACGGTGGGTGTTTGAATTAGATAGAGTCCTAATTTAAAATATTAAACGGGCAAGAAAGGAGTGAGAGATTTCCAACTCTCAAACCTACCCAATCCTAACCCTAAAAAGTGAGGAACTACTCACTCATTAGGGTATTAACAATGGAATTCATTTTTTTTAATTCTCTTTTTAATTACCTAATTAACATGCAGATAATAAAAGACAGATACGAAAATTGCGGAAATTAAATTGCAGATAAGAAAAATTCAAGATAAAAAACTTACTTTTTATTGACACCTCTTGACGATTACAATTAAAGAAAAATTTAATCTAGAATTAAAAAGAGGCATGCCCCAAAAGAAGCTGTAGGCTTTCCTATTTATAGATAGGAGAAACCCTGGGGTTTACATCTGATCCATATTTAAAATTACAAGACTACCCTAAGAAAGCCGGGTCAAAGCACCGACACCACCGACACTTTGCACCGACACGTGCACAGCACGGCCGTGGATCCGCGGAGGAATGCCTTGTTTGGCCATGGATCCGCGGCCATATGTTGGGCTCTTGAGCTCAATTCTTCCGTGATACTTCAAGTTGCTTTTTCCTTCTTTTTCTTCACTTGGTTCCTCAGAATCTTTTCTAGTTTCTTCCAGATTTCCAACAGTGTAGAATTTGTGGACTTTTACCGTTAGCTTAACGTTGAAGTCTTGAATCTTTGTGCTGCCCTCGTACTTTATGCAATCGAACTGTTCATTGATCTCCATTTGTTCCTTAAACTGTAGGCGGCATCATACAGATTCATCTATTTATTGGTCGCAGTCTCACATTTGTAGCGTCTTTTCCTGAATTTCACTGTATTGTTCTGAGAATCTGTAATCTGCAACTATTTAGCAGACATGGATCAAAAGCACCTATTTATTTGCAATATGATTAAGAATAGGGAATATAATAATGCAAAATTCTGAAATTAACACCACTCTTACACTTTCATTTTCTCTCAACACTCATACACTCTCATTTTTTATTCTCCTCCTCCTCATTCTCTTCCCTAAACCAAGCCAAATCCTCACTAAACTTCATTAAAACCCTCACAAAGTCAAGTTAAGCCACTAGAGATAACTTGAAGCATGGAAAGCTAGGGGTTTTGAGCAAGTGTGGTAAGGTAGTGATCTCTGACTGTTAATTAGGCCTTTAAGATGTTGTGTTGCTTAATAGTTGCTGTTTAGAACACTAAAGTTATAGTTTTTGTGCAATATCGTATTTTTAGTGATATATTGGAGTCTCTGTGATCTGCTATCACTATGATAGGTTACTGTAAAATCTAGCAATGTAGCAGTATTGTGTTAGAAGTCCTAAGTGTTCACCTGAAAACCGGACCCCACCCAACCTAGTTGAACTGGTGAGATAGGGTTAAATTCCGGTGTCGCCGGATTTTTGGGGGCTTTGGGAGTTGGGGTTTTGAGGGTAGCTGTCTGTATGTTATCCTGGGTGTTTGGTACTGCTTGATTTTTATATATTGACTGTAAGAAAAATCTGGGACCACTTTGCTAATTTCTAGTATTTCGGCAGCGCGTGTTACGGTATCCGACACGGTTCACGTTCTTTGTGTAACTTGCTGCACTTAGGTTTGATTTAGGATGTCGCTACACACGTTAGCCACTTAAGTTGTAGGAGTCGACGCGTTGATCTAAACATCGTTTGTATGTATTATTCGTCGATTTCTAAGTTGTACTTGTTATGTTTTATGTGATATTAGGATCGATTGCGGGGACTTTGGACGCTGCAAGGAAAGGAAAGCAGGTGGTTGGATTTACCTAGCTCGAAATCTTCGATGAGTAGATTTAACATCTACGGGGGAATCGTCCGTATGGCGTTAAGCGTCGAGGGCTAGATATGATGTTATAGCCGCATGTTTATATGCATATGCGTTGATTGTGCATGAGCAACATTTACATACCATTACTTGTTGTACATTGACTTAGTGCCTATTGGACACTGCACCATTACTGGCGGTTTATGTAGCACGAGCACTGAATTGTATGCCACACACCATTGATAATTGCCATGACACGCACAACATATACATATATGTGGTACTGCATTCGTTATTGATATTGAGGCTGTTGTTCTTGTACCACCTTACTAAGGGAATATGTATGTTCCGCCTTCACTATTATCAATAGTTAGACGTTGATTCTTGTTCGATTGCGCATATGAATTGCATCATGCATGCATGCATGCATACATACATACATACATACATACATGCATACACACATACCTTGCTATAGCTACATATACACCTTTATGTGATGTTGAAATTGACTTTGGGATATTTGGGAACCGCAAGATATCTTTAAAAACTTGATTCATTTAAAAGAGCGGTTTTTCTTGGATGTGCTCATATTACTGTTCTATGTTGCATACATCATATTTCATGGATTTACGCATTGAGATACCAATTTCATGTGATTTACGGATTTGAGAACCGTGGTTATATTTCAAGAAAGTATGCATTGTTTTGAAAACCCGGTTTCTCTTGATATGATATTTCGATACGTCCACCATGAGTTTTCTCGGTTCTGAGATTGGTTTTAGAAACCCGATTCGAGGAGATGGATGATCCGTTTGCTGGTTCATGATGGGCCCGGTATGGTACCCCGGGGCAAGAAAGGTATGTTGTGCAGTAGACGATGAGCCTGGCAGAGGGACTACTACTTACCGGTGATAGTTTGGACCCGGCGGTTATCCGGAGGATACCGACTGGAGTCGTGAGATGAATATGGGCTGATCCGGACTGACGGAGCCCGAGTTATGTGGATTTACGTGTCGATGCTGGACACGGGTTTTCATGATGTTTTCGAGTGTCGATGTTGGGCACTCGGATTCCATGAGATTTACGGATATGAGGGTCGATCAGAGTGACGGTGCCTAAGGTATTGGGGTTTGGGGTGTCGTTGATGGACACCGGTTTTTCCACGATGATGATTCATTAATGATGATTATGTTTTATTCCCCACTCAGGATTATTTGATATGCATTGTTTCATGTAGTTGTAGTACCCTGATGGTGTACCTTGATCATGATTGTTGCATATCCATATTGCCATACTTATGCTATCAGATTGCATGTGATAGATTATCGTTGTTCGTGCATACTTGCGATTACCTGTATGATGTTACTTACTATTCATGAGTTGGCAACTCACCCTCATTGTGCCACAGTGTTTTGCGGGCTTGACCCTTAGAGTAGTCGCAACAGGGCTCCTTATTGTATCTATTTATGCGGATACCGCTACGGTTGGCTGTGAGGCCTTTTTGGTGTAGGTGGGTTTGCGGTTATCCGGACATATCTATTGTATAACTCATTGTATCTAGTACTCTCCATCTACCACTTTTATGTATTGACTTAGAGTCGAGTTTGTGAGGATCGATTTTCTAGCGAGGAAACCTTATCGTTATTTGGTTGAACAAAATTATTTTGAGGAAACGAGTTGTTTGGTGCAAAATTGTTCATTTAATTTTGGTACGTTTGGGGTTTGAAAGGTTGCTGATATCGAGTTTGTTGAGGGGCTTGTTGTTGTGGAGTAGGCCTCTGAAAATTGTTATTGCCTTGGAATTGTTGTTAATTTTGATTCCAGACGAAATTTGGGTGGCTCCTCCAACCAGGATTATAAGTTGAAGAGTATGGATCATTTCTTTGTCTTTGCTGAAAGGCAGTATTGACTTGATCTTGTCCTTGAACAGGCGGGTTGTAAGGACACTCTTCGGTTAAATGGGACGGATCTGAACAACAAGCGCAAATAGTGCGTGGGGGTAAAGCAGGGGCAGGAGAATGCGATGAGAATTTGCTCTCAATTGCCTCTATTTTTTTCGTGAGTGCAGCCATTTCGGTCTTCATTGTAATCGACATATCAAATTGATGTATGCCTGCCCTAGACTGACCTGATGAAGTAGATGAAGTGGTCTGTCTAGTACTTTCCCACTGAAGTGTTTGTTCAGCAAGATCGTCGAGAAATTGCCAAGCTTCCTCGCTCGATTTTGTAAGAAAGTGACCTTGACAAATGGTTTCCAACAACTGCTTAGTTGCTGGGTTCAGTCCTTCGTATAAAGTTTTGCAAAGTTGCCATCTCTCGATACCATGGTGAGGGCACTGAACAAGAAAGTCCTTAAATCTTTCGAAACACTTCCAAAAAGGTTCGGAAGGAAGCTGGGAAAATTGATTAATTTCATTGCGAATTCTCGCGGTCTTGTGATGTGGGTAAAACTTTTTAAGAAAAGCCTTAATAAACTCTTCCCAATTTTTTATGAAATACGATGTTGTACTATATAGCCACTTTTCAGTTAGGTCACATAAAGTGAAAGGAATGACACCTAGCCTTATAGCATCATCGGAAAGTTGGGTGGTCTTCATCATTGCGCAAACATTCTGGAATTTGTTAATGAAGATGTAGGCATCTTCGGATTCCAGCCCGTGAAATTTGGGCAACATATTGATGAAGTAGGGTTTAATTTCGAAGTTATCCCTATTAGCCGGTGGAAGTGAAAGACAAGTAGGAAGTGCGGTGCGGGTTGGATAGAAAAGATCCTGGAGCGCGATTCGTTGGGGCGCTTCAACAGGAGGGGGTTATAGGTTATTCGCATCCAGTTGAGATGGAATCAGTCCCGAAGTGGGTAAGGGGTTGTCAGGATTGAATCTTGACATCTCCTCAGAAAATGATGAATTTGAAGATGAAGGTAAAGAAGTGGAGGGAATTTCGACTGTTGCGCCACGGCAGCGCCCCGGCCGTCTATCCGAGGCCATAATGCGGAATCAAAATTTTCTTAACTTTTAAACTGGCGCTACCGCGGACAATTAACCCGGATCGTAACCATTAACCGATACTAGCAAACAAGAGAAAGGGTGAGAGATATACCGAGTGATCCGAGTCCTCCGGTCTTCTCGTCGTCGTCCCGATCTCCCGCGGAAACTCTGGTCGTCACATTCTTGCCGGAAGGGCACCACATCGTCTGCATCTTTTACGGGCTCCCACCTCAATACCGAGGCAACTCGGGCACGAAGCTGGCTAGTCGACGTGCCCAAGGTATGCTGTAGAATGTAGTGTAGCATGCGCTTTGTCTCAATGGGGTTTGTAGTTGCCTTGATGGAGGAATCAACAAGATATGAACTTGGGGATTTTTGGTAGCAATGGAAAAATGAGATGGATGATTAATTTCCCACACCAAATGAAATGAACCTCTCTCATTTTTCTTCTCTCCTCCAAATTGTGGCCGGCCATGCAATGGTGGAAAATGGTGGAGTGCAAAAACCAAATACAAGAGGGAGGTAAGTGTAGGAAAAGAAAGAGGTGACCACATCCAAAGCAAAACCTCACATCAACACCTTAATCAACCCATACCCATTCAAATCACAATTAATGCACCATCATGGATGAAAGATGCTAAACATATCATAATGAATATATTTGCAAGAAACCCCCTTCACAAATGTTATTTGCACAATTGCAAATAACCCCCTCCATCGGAAAAGTCCGGCCGGGAAAGAACAAAGGAAAACCGGCCGGAACGGAATGCAAACTGGCAACTCCAGAAAACTGGTCCCGTAATAAATTACAGGAAAACCCCGATACTGTGCATACACACCCGCATCTGTATTCCGTCCGGATACAAATGCAAAGAGACAAAATCTACACTGTACTAAACTAGGATCCGGCTTAAAACAAAGCCGGGTAGTAATATCCGTTCGATCCTGATCCGTGCAATACCGCACGTATCTGATCGAACCCTGCCATATATCCATACGGCCACTAGTACAAACCGTCCGATCCTGACCCGTGCAATACCGCACGTATCTGATCGGACCCTGCCATATCTCCATACGGCCTCTACAGCGTTTCGCCCGAAAGCCTGAGTAACTGAAAGTGTGGTGGACTCTAAAGACTCGTCAATACTATGGCTGTGGATTTAACCACTAGCACGTCAGAGGTATAAGCCAATACGTGACGGGCCACCAGCTATTGACCAAAAGGGACGTCGATGAGCGAACTCATCCTGACACCCTACTGAGCCTGTCAGTGACAATATCCGTACAGTCCGGTCCGTTCGTCTATGAGCATCGCATGTCGGGCCTAAGGGGTTGGTAAAAATCAGACCCCCAAAAGCGGTACAAGTCGTGTCGGAGTGTAGCCCAGAACGCCCTGAAATACTACTGGAATACCTACCAGTAAATCTCCTGCCTCGGCCGAGGGCTTTGCGTAATGGCTCTCCTAGACACAGCGCGACCTCACCCCCAATACCGGGAGAGACGAACCCCTGAAGATCCGCTCACTGCCTCCATGTGGCTCGGGACTGCACCCAACTAAAACCTGTTTGCACGACTCCTTTGAGCCGTGGTAGGGTAGTAATCAAAGTACAGTGGGAACTCACACGAGACAAATGACGATCTCAGGTCGATGAACTAACCTGTACACATGTCACCAGGGAACTGCTATCTGACGTCAGGTATAAGACCAACTAGCAGGTTCCCGGCGAGTCCTGTCCGGTGTACTCATAACCCAATGAGCACCTGTATACATCTTAGGTGAACCAACTGACACCAGTGGCTTATGAGACCGGCCACCGCCCCTCGTCGGGGTCTCGACTGTATACACTAGTCTACTCTGGAGAATCGATGCCCTGTCTCGAAACTCCCACGACCAGGGACCTTTTAAGGATGTGCTTATAGACCACCAGCTCTCACGTATATGATCGCCATCATACTGCTGGCAGTCAAGCAAGAATCCTAGGGGCTCTATCAGCGTGTAATAGCGACCTGTAAGGTCACCTGAAGCAGTACACGATAATAAAGGTAAACCAGATAGCATACTATCATCTCGAGTAAGACTGTTCTACCGGGATAGGTCCTCCCTCAATCATTGCAATCACGTGCCTGTGATCCAATAATTGACTCTGAGGGCACTATCTCCAACAATCTCCCACTTGCACTCAAGGCTAATTATTGCGATGTCGCATACTCACAGCCCGTGTGATACCGAACACCCAACTCCTCTACTAGTCAGTCTCACAAAGCTCGTTTGCGAAACTATTGCGTTCGAGGAATAGTCTCAGTGAGTGGATCCACTGTGATGTTTCTTTCTATGTCTCTCTATATCTCAAGTTCGCAGAGAAAACCATCTCCCGAAATGAGCAATACCTGTCTTAGAGTATGTCTGGATATCTGATGGGACCTAGCTCATAAATGAACTCCAAATCCAAACTTCTTAGACTGTATCGATAACTGAACTTAATCAGTACCCAGCGCCATGCCTCCCTCAGTATTGCCTTGGACCACCTGTCCAAAATACTGCCCCTCGTCAGAAGGAGAAAATATAACTCTGACAGCCACTCTGCCATCTATGTCACCTTGGAAGCCTGGAGTGACAACCGTCTCCTAAAAGAGGCTGTCGTTATCACATCCCTAGAACATCAACTTATGTTCTAAAACTGCTTCCGACTGTTTCTCCAGGATTGGATTAATATCAGCTTATTGCAGCTACTGCAAGAACAACATCTTGTGTGGTACTTGACATCTCATGATTGACTCAATTGCCTAAGCAAGTGATCTGTCAATCATGCGTATCCCTCTCCCCTTTAGTCTGTAAGACACCTTTAGAGAGGGTGACTCCATTACCTGCAGGTGTACTGCCGTGCCAGGAGTCGTCCATTCTAAATACTCATAGAATGCTGTCAAGGTACCCAGATTAGGAAACCACCCAAATCTAGATCTAAAACCATAGATCTAGTAACCAGAATGTCTGATATAATATCCAAGTCCTGTGTGGAGAAACCACTGTGTGACAACCAAAGTATAACCGATCGTATTATAGGAGTTTCCTTTCCTACTCCGTGTATGTCATCCAAAACCAGGACATCACACCCTACTACCTTCTTAACAGATCCATCCCCTATTCTGATGACGTCAAACCTATGACTGTCACATCAGAAATAGATGATCTATCTCCGCTATATCTGCTTTAGTCTATAAATAGACATAAGCCTGATGTCCACCAATGCTTCCGCTGCTCCCACTGACTACGACAACCCTCTGGCAGAGTCATATAGACGCGCACTTCTAAAGCTAGTTTAGAACGACGCTATACTCATCCTCCTGCCGGGTCTCGCAGCCTGGAACAACAACAATGGCAAGTGTGGGTAAACAAGAACTTCCCTGTCACCGTCCTTGAGGCTACCGGAGTGCCTCTCGGGTGCCTGAAGTTACCCACCTTATCTGCGGAGTGGCCAATGGAATGTCAAATCAGATTGAATCTTTAGGTTCCTTATCAAATCTTCAGTAATCGTTTGCGGTTCTGGAATCGCTTCCAGTTCTACCATACTCCCACTACTGTTTTCTGAAAAATAACCATTTCCTTTTAAAATGTGGCGAGTTAAGAACAATATCACTATTGATCTTCCAGATGGTAGAAAGTCAACCCTCGTCATAGCCTGGGTCAACCCACAAACAGCCATTACAGAAACGCGCCTTGAGTTGTCCAGTGTCTGGTTTTAATCATAAGCCGGACAACTCCCCGTACCTTAACATCGTTAAGATATGAACTGTTCTATACCCAATATAGAACCAGAGGCACTGATTTAATTGAACCAGATTCAAATCATGCAGCTGTCTCCAGTGCATGTCAACTAAATGGAAGGAGGCCGATCAGCGTTACCCAACTTAGGAATGCTTCCAATTATGAGTAACCTGAAAGAGAAGCAAGTTCTCATTACTATCAACTGAATACCATACACAAGTATCTACATCTTCGATCACCTTGAAGAATCCTGATACTTGCAATACCTGGTTCTCTACTCTATTCTTATACCAATAACTCCTCAAAACTCAGACCCTGTGTTTCTACGAAACACATATCTAAGAATTAGAGTAGTTAAAAGTAAACAGAATATAGTATGAGGACCAACCTCACTGTCCTAATGGACACTGGACAATATACAATACTCTGTATAAGTCCCTGAGTCTAACAACTCATTCACTGTGTGTCGTAGGTTGAAAACTGTACTATGGTTAAGAAGAATTACACCGCTGTTCAATACTCCTTACCTAACCATCCACTGATATAGGTAAATGTCATAGACATAATTTCAAAAGGTATATCTCACTCTATAAAAATAGACGTACAGATATATCAATTTGAAATTGGTGCATAACAACGGATATTCAAAACCAAATATTTGCCGACCGGCAAACAGCCCAGGTGATCTCCTCAAATATCACCGATTACAACGAATCCCGATATAATGAGGATGATCACCCTATTCCCAATAACTTACTCCCACTCATCATCTGTAAAACCATACAGATGTGAGAATCAAACCTGGTAAATACATACACTGGAGCAAGTGTCTAATCAGGAAATCAGTTTTCTTTTAACAGTACACAGTTGAACTGAAACATTGAAATGTTTCGATAGGGTATCCTGGTATTCCTAGTAATGCCTCTACCATTATCCAGATTCACAACTGTAACCGTATATCTCTTTGCCATTTCTCCAAATCCCTTTATATGTCTTTAGTCATTACCGTCTGCACACCCCCTTAGGCCAAATGGTTTTCTTCCTTCCCTACCGTTCGGCACCAGCCTATGGTTTGGAAGAAGACTATCCAATAAAAATAATGGGTGTACTGTCCTAATCCTAGGAGCACTCGCAATGCGAGAGAAGGTGAAGATAAAAGACAACCGAATAAACCTTATTCCTATTTCTCCTGGACCAGAATCCATCCCCGAACTGGAACAAGTTCCTTTCGAGTTCGTATATAACCATACGATGGAGTATCCAAATAAACTGTGGATCTTCATAGTGATACGGAGTGTCCTGGAGAAATACAAAGGTGATTTAGGTTTGGCGAAGATATACTCGGTTTGGTCGTGAATAGCAGTCGCAATTTACTTTGCCCTCTTACTAATCCCTTTATTTTGTCTTAACTTAATACCTTCTGTACACCATCGTTATGCTAATTGGTTTTCTTCATTCCCCGCCGTTCGGCACCAGCCTAAGGTTTGGAAGAAGACTATCCAATTTGCATAATAGGTGTACTATCTCCTAAACCAAGGAGTACTCGCAACCTGAGAGAAGGTAAAAGGAAAAGACAACTGAATAGTCCTATTCGTTTTCTCCAGAACCGGAAACCATCCTCGAATAAATTCCTTCGAGTTCGTATCTAACCATACGATGGTTTTGTCCAATGGAAGTGGACGTTCGTAGTAATACGGGGTGTCCTGGAGAAAAGGGTAAAAGTAGGAGTGACAACGAGGTCTGCAACTCTGACAATCCAAAAGCCAGTGTTAAGAAGGTTCGGTCAACTTGGTCACTGAGTCATAGTCCAGGGTCGGGTCAATGGTTGCTGCCAAAGAGAGAGAGAAAAGAAACACTCAGCGTGCACTCTAACCTAGATCAGAATGGTTATCACTTTATCTAATCAGGAAACCTCCCACTGTACCGTCAAATTCTCCTCCAAACCTGAAAGAAGAACTAGTCGGGATCACCCGAGGAGTAAACCAACTCATCAGCAGGAATCGGGATCCAACTATCATCGCATGATAACTTGACGGAATCCACTCAAGTCACCACACTCCAGAAGGTATACGCATATCTGGCAAGTTTCAGTTCTTTTGAAACTCCCGATGTGTGTTTTTACCCCTAGGACCCAAGTGACCTTGACACAGTCAACAAATCAAAGAGTCCTAGTCAAGTTCAACCCGTCATTATCCTGGATTGCATTAAACCCACCCGTACGAACCCTTGACACAGTCAACAAGGCCACACGACTGTCCTAACCAATCCCATTAATATGCTACAAACAAACACTACTTAGCTACCGCACACTACGCCTTGACACAGTCAACAAACGCAGCACGAATACTAAGTAATATTTGTAAGAAATGACGGAGGGCTACGTCTAGTTTTTGGCGAAAAACCTTTAACGTAATGAACTTGATATCGTTGAAGGAACTGCATAGCCTTTTTAGAAAATATAGTGACGAAAACCTTTACTAAAGAGGTCACTCCCGGTGAAGGGATCTCGGCTCTTTCCCCGTAGAATGAGGTGCAGGATATTCCAACTGAATACCACGATGCAAAGCAAAAGTAATAGGCTATAGTGAAGTTAATGCCCTGACGCAAACTTCTGTCCAAGGGGTCATTCCCGGTGAAGGGATCTCGGCCCTTGCCTCGTCGACTGAGGAGCAGGATATTCCAAATGAATACCACGATGCAAAACAAAAGCGAACGTCCTTGCAATAACAGCTTTTTGAAAAGTGTTCCAACAACATCAGAATAGGTTTGTTTAGCTTGCATTGATCTGAATCAACGCAGTCCCATCAATTGATCACACCACAAAGAATGAAAATATACTGATGTACGTATATGCCATCCGCATTCGCCACTGGGTCCCGTCATTACCCGTTAGGTTAGTGTCACGACCCGAAAGAGCACGTGACTGGCCCTTGAACCATATGAAGTCTATAGGACCCCATCTGATCCAAGTAAGCCAAAAGCCCAGCAATCTAAAACCATTTAAAGAGTAAATAAGGAAAAACTGTTTTTGAAAAGTAAGGAAATCATGTTTGGAAATCAAAGTTTTTAAATAACTAAGCCGAATATGCATTTTTTTAAAATGTGTAACCTTTCCTGAAAATTTCGGCAGAGTTTCCTTTGTAAAAACTGGCCCCGAACGGGGTACAACAAGAATAATATATATGAAATGATAAAAGGCATCCCCAAGCGGGAGCTAGCTCTTCGTCCATCGACGGTCACAACCACGCAAGCAATAATAATATACAACGCCAAAGGGCGAGGATCAAAACCCAAAAAAAAAAGAAACTCAAAACAGCCAGAAAACCGTAATACTACTAGCGCGACTCTAAGGTCGAAATAAAACAACACTGTTTTCTAAGTCTGAAACAATACAAGTTTTGGTTGATGGACAATTCTAGATACAATAAAAATACATGAACAATGGTGGTTCTGATACAAAGAACCCACCTAACCAAGCAAGTCACCCATAGGAAGCAGTGTGCCAGAAATGCCGCTATGGAATCTGTACGGCAAAAACCTGCAAGAACTGGGGCACAACGGGGGTGAGTTGCCAACTCGTGAATAGAAAATATCTACAAGCAGAGATCGAATGCATGACCTATCCTAGGTCAATACGATCAGATAATAAATAAACCTCAATATGAATAAAGCTGAAGCATGCTAAACTGGCAATGTAATCTCTATACATGAGTGTAGTGCCAAGTGCTCGTGCTAGTGCCTCAGGTAATAGCATGTCATGAATATGAGGTATAACCAATGTAATCAAATCTGCACACTCGTGGATCCCGTCCACTCGTCACCCACTGACAATAACCACCATGCATGTAAATATCATGAATCATGTGCATGGGAAATAATATGAGGATATAACCACCCGTGTCCCTCGCGACACATCAAAATCATGGAACCAGGGTGCCCAGCATCGACACCCGAAAACATCATGAAAACTGTGCCCAGCATCGGCACGTAAATCCTCATATATCGGGCTCCGTCAGTCCGGATCGGCCCGCGGGCTCTGTCTGCGGTATCGGCCCTCGGCCCCGGCAGTATGCCCAAAACATCTATCGACTCTGGTCGGTATCCTCCGGATAACCGCCAGGTCCAACCAATCACCGGTAGGTACTCGCCCGCCTCCAGGCTCAATCGGCAAAGCTCATCGATCATCTTGCCGAGGGGAACCATACCGGGTCCACCATGTACCCGCAATCGGCTCATCCACGCCTCGATTCGGGTTACACATATCGCTCTCAGCACCGAGAAAACACATGGTGGACGCACTGAAATATCATATCAAGGGTAACCGGGTTTTTAAAGAAATGACATATTCTCTTTTGAAATACCCTCGGTTCCCAAATCCAGAAATATCATAGAAACAACATATCTCAATGCGTACAGTCAAAGCATGATGTATGCGGCATGTAACAGTAATGCAAGCATATCAGTAAGTCATGCAACATGGAATAATAATGTGCACATGTCGAGGGAGACCGCTCTTTTAAAAGGAATCTGTTTTTAAAGAGTATCTTGCGGTTCCCAAATCCCCAATCAAGCTAGAATCATCTATATATGTGTACAGGTATAAGTGTACAATATGCCATGCCAGAATCATATCATGAATGCAATAGTACTATAGTGTAGTGACATGGCAATTATCGATGATGAGTTGTGAGCCGGCAACAAGTGTACGTGGAACATATACATCATCGATAATGGTGCTGGTGTCCTAGCAGCATGACTGAATGTCACAACAATACAAGCGATGCAATGCAAATAGCAGGAATATGCGGAAACGAATGATCAACGCAAAAGTACAGAACCTGCCCCAATAGATATGTCATGCAACCTTGCCTTTTGAAATAAGACGAATCAGGGCTTTTGGTAAAGTAAGGGCTACGGTGTTTTAAGAAAAGATGCATCATTTGAAAATATCCGTATAACCCTTCTGCTTATCTTTAAAATATCCCCGATTCGTTAGTTTTGAAATAGGTATGACTCGGTCTAGTCTAATGTCTACTAAATAATCTAGACAGGAGGGGTATGAAACCACCTAATCTGAGTCAATATATAAATATAGATATGATAGTCGGTGATCTCGCCTCAATAACATATCGTATGATATCCTCGAGTCATGAGTGCGGATCTATCATCAATATCGGCTCGTACAGTAAATCGTCGTACGGCATCCCAATAGCTGGGTAGGGGTCAATATCACACTATCTCATCACATATCAGGTATCACTTATCATCAGATCACACAATCTGGGGTACTACTGTAAGTCTAGTACAAATCGACACCATCTATAAAATATGAATGCGGGTAAAGCACATGTCCAAAGGCCCGCTAAAACTATCATATCGCACCTCAAAGGCAAACTATGTCACATCGCCGATCTCACGGCCTCACATCAAGTATCATCTCAACCCACGTATCATCCTCAAATCCCGTATATAAACACATAGTCCCATACCCATGTGTAGATATACGCACCATCATATGCACTCTAATAAATGAAAGAATGAATGCAAGTATGTGTGTAAATGTATGTGTGAGTGCAACCACTACTCTAGGGTTCGCACTATACTAAACCAATATATTCTTATCATCAAAATATCATTATTACCATCAATAACCCTAAACAACACAATATAAATATTCGTGTGTATACGTATTCGTATACATCACCACGGACTGCGGGGGTGCTATACGCCATCCACCCGACTTCTCCCCGTAGATATAAATCTACTCACCTTGCTTCTCGTGTGCCAAAGCCGATGTCGCTATCTTCACCTCCTTTGCCTCAACATCACGCGGGGTACCTACAAGTATATCACAATGCTAAAGCACATGAAAATCACATCGGAAACCAAAATAGCACACGCTACCCGCATAGGTAAAAACCTATCGACTCGCATGTAAACACAATCAAAATCCACTTGTCGTTGACGTCCAAACGCCACCCGACAGGAATGAATCACAAAATACCAAAATCCATGCTAAAACAAGTCCCAAATTATACACCAACATAGGAAAATCAACCCAGATTTCACCCTAGATGGAATCAGTCAAAACTAGACATACTCAGGGTCAAAACTAGAGGAAATGGGGGCATGCACAGAAAACGAGGCAATTCCTTAAAATACCTTATTTTAGAATTTTCCATAATTTTTCCCCATTTATCTGTATTTAATTATACCAGAATATTAAAATATTCATTAAAATAATATTAAATTATAAAATTTCCCAAAAATCATATTTTATTATTTTGAAGACGTTACAGTTAGCTAACTAACGACAGAACGGGGACTGGACTAGCGCGGATGTGAAACATATACAACATCTACTAATATATATACCAATATATTATATTTCGCTCAAGGCGTGATAAAATGCAACATCACAGAAAAATGCAGCATCACAGAACAATACAGATATCTGGAAGCCACGGGTTTCACAGAGCCGCTGCTGAAACCCGACGTTCCCCTGGTCGTGTGGATAGCCTGTGCAATGAAAACCTAGACCCCTACGGGCGCGGCAAGTCACCCGCCAAAACCTGAAGCGAGGCAGCCCCCTTCAGCAACGTGAATGGACCACCCAGCACTTCACAGAATCCGGTAACTCGGGCATGCCTCCTGGGTCAACCTGTACCCCCTACGAGTGCGGCGAATAGCCCGCCAATCCTGGAGTGAAGCCCCCTCCGTCCCAATGCCATGAGATGCGGGCTTGTTGCCCTCCAGAACCCGGCTATCCGTGCACCCCACCGCGGGGCAATCCTAGTACAGAAAGTAAAATATACATACACCGGGTACATCGACCGCAACCAGGTCGTGCCCCAAAAGAATAATACAAACAGGCAGTGACGGCAGTCCACATGTCGGATGCTCGCCCTGCAATATCAAATGTACATATAAAACAAAACAGTACTAGCATTGCATCCAGGCTATCCCCCACGACCGATCCGCAACAACACAGCATAAACACAGAACATCAACGTGAAAATCACGTTCGCAAATCCGTCTAACCGGGTTATAGCAGTTAGACAGGATTTACCGATCAAGTGATATTCACGGTCGCAGATATAATGTAAATACTGTGAAATAATGTGTTTAAAATATCCAATCGATCAAAAATTAACAAGTGGGCCCCCAAGTAATACTGTAGCACTCACAGAAATTCTGGGCCCAATTTTAATATTCCAAAACCCCTATCTTAAGCCCAAAAGCCCACTGCAAAAAATTGGTGGAATGATACACTATTCCTGCGGCGGAACCGCGGCCTAATAGGGGTTACGGCCGCGGTTCCGCGGTCCTATGGAGGGATCATTCTACCAAATTTTCACAGTGTCCTTATAATTCCATTTACATCACTTTTCTACAACCTGAAAAATTTTTCGAGCCCGGAAAAAATCGACAGAAAACTGATGCATGCAAAACGCGGATTTTGGAATTTTGGTCGATCGGATAAGTAAAACGCATTAGAACAAGCTAGGCAGGGTTAATGGCGTGGCTCTGATACCATGTTGCGCCACGGCAGCGCCCCGGCCGTCTATCCGAGGCCATAATGCGGAATCAAAATTTTCTTAACTTTTAAACTGGCGCTACCGCCGACAATTAACCCGGATCGTAACCATTAACCGATACTAGCAAACAAGAGAAAGGGTGAGAGATATACCGAGTGATCCGAGTCCTCCGGTCTTCTCGTCGTCGTCCCGATCTCCCGCGGAAACTCTGGTCGTCACATTCTTGCCGGAAGGGCACCACATCGTCTGCATCTTTTACGGGCTCCCACCTCAATACCGAGGCAACTCGGGCACGAAGCTGGCTAGTCGACGTGCCCAAGGTATGCTGTAGAATGTAGTGTAGCATGCGCTTTGTCTCAATGGGGTTTGTAGTTGCCTTGATAGAGGAATCAACAAGATATGAACTTGGGGATTTTTGGTAGCAATGGAAAAATGAGATGGATGATTAATTTCCCACACCAAATGAAATGAACCTCTCTCATTTTTCTTCTCTCCTCCAAATTGTGGCCGGCCATGCAATGGTGGAAAATGGTGGAGTGCAAAAACCAAATACAAGAGGGAGGTAAGTGTAGGAAAAGAAAGAGGTGACCACATCCAAAGCAAAACCTCACATCAACACCTTAATCAACCCATACCCATTCAAATCACAATTAATGCACCATCATGGATGAAAGATGCTAAACATATCATAATGAATATATTTGCAAGAAACCCCCTTCACAAATGTTATTTGCACAATTGCAAATAACCCCCTCCATCGGAAAAGTCCGGCCGGGAAAGAACAAAGGAAAACCGACCGGAACGGAATGCAAACTGGCAACTCCAGAAAACTGGTCCCGTAATAAATTACAGGAAAACCCCGATACTGTGCATACACACCCGCATCTGTATTCCGTCCGGATACAAATGCAAAGAGACAAAATCTACACTGTACTAAACTAGGATCCGGCTTAAAACAAAGCCGGCTAGTAATATCCGTTCGATCCTGATCCGTGCAATACCGCACGTATCTGATCGAACCCTGCCATATATCCATACGGCCACTAGTACAAACCGTCCGATCCTGACCCGTGCAATACCGCACGTATCTGATCGGACCCTGCCATATCTCCATACGGCCTCTACAGCGTTTCGCCCGAAAGCCTGAGTAACTGAAAGTGTGGTGGACTCTAAAGACTCGTCAATACTATGGCTGTGGATTTAACCACTAGCACGTCAGAGGTATAAGCCAATACGTGTCGGGCCACCAGCTATTGACCAAAAGGGACGTCGATGAGCGAACTCATCCTGACACCCTACTGAGCCTGTCAGTGACAATATCCGTACAGTCCGGTCCGTTCGTCTATGAGCATCGCATGTCGGGCCTAGGGGGTTGGTAAAAATCAGACCCCCAAAAGCGGTACAAGTCGTGTCGGAGTGTAGCCCAGAACGCCCTGAGATACTACTGGAATACCTACCAGTAAATCTCCTGCCTCGGCCGAGGGCTTTGCGTAATAGCTCTCCTAGACACAGCGCAACCTCACCCCCAATACCGGGAGAGACGAACCCCTGAAGATCCGCTCACTGCCTCCATGTGGCTCGGGACTGCACCCAACTAAAACCTGTTTGCACGACTCCTTTGAGCCGTGGTAGGGTAGTAATCAAAGTACAGTGGGAACTCACACGAGACAAATGACGATCTCAGGTCGATGAACTAACCTGTACACATGTCACCAGGGAACTGCTATCTGACGTCAGGTATAAGACCAACTAGCAGGTTCCCGGCAAGTCCTGTCCGGTGTACTTATAACCCAATGAGCACCTGTATACATCTTAGGTGAACCAACTGACACCAGTGGCTTATGAGACCGGCCACCGCCCCTCGTCGGGGTCTCGACTGTATACACTAGTCTACTCTGGAGAATCGATGCCCTGTCTCAAAACTCCCACGACTAGGGACCTTTTAAGGATGTGCTTATAGACCACCAGCTCTCACGTATATGATCGCCATCATACTGCTGGCAGTCAAGCAAGAATCCTAGGGGCTCTATCAGCGTGTAATAGCGACCTGTAAGGTCACCTGAAGCAGTACACGATGATAAAGGTAAACCAGATAGTATACTATCATCTCGAGTAAGACTGTTCTACCGGGATAGGTCCTCCCTCAATCATTGCAATCGCGTGCCTGTGATCCAATAATTGACTCTGAGGGCACTATCTCCAACATCGACTTCGGAGTCGAACGCGTCGTCAGTAGGCACTAACGAGACACGGACTAAACGGGCGTTAGTGTCCCTAGTCCAACCGGACATACACTAAATAAGGTGTAGTGTAATCAAAAAGTAGAAGGTGGGGGTAAGAAAACGTCAATGAGAGAATGTAGGTGCAAGTTTGGTGCAATGGATTTCTAGCGACAAAATGGCAAGTTTTTATAAAAATTTTGTTTTGTGGTTTTTTTTATAAGGTGTTTTGCAAAAGATTTTTATAAGGAACCACGACACACTTTTAAACAATCATAATATGCACAATCAAGCCTAGAGTTAGGGTCTCCTAAGTCAACTAGACTGCTCCTAACTGTTCCAAAGGGCAAGTTGTGAGATATCTCTCGAATCGCCTCTTCACTGCCAATTGTGGCCGGATAAGCACAAGTAAAGAAAGGAGGGATCCGCTCACGAATCACCGTGAGACGGGCCTTTTAAAATTACCTTTCCCACCGTTCTAGCCTAGGCACCACAAACTCAGGTTTAGATAAACGACCGATTGCCCACAACCTTTCTTTGTCCTAATGAGCGCGACAATCCTTATTGGCTGAGTCTAGATATTTTTTAATTAACTCGAGGGTTGATGCAAATGCTTTTTGTGATTTTTGGGGTCCTAGGAAGGGTAATGAAATCCCCACCCAATCTGGATTGGTGTTATAGCCCCTTACAAGTCCGTTTTCAAAAATGCAAAGCAGCAAACACACAAAAATCCAAAACACTTGCCAAATTTTTTTTCTTTTATTTGCGGCGCAAAGAATCCTGCACAAGATTAATTTATTGGAGAGGAGGAAGAATTTTGCGCAAAGAACCCTGCAGGAAAATTTTTCAGAGAAGCTCAGAGGGTTACAGAGAAGGTAAGGAACACTTATAGAGAATTCGGATTGCTGACATCAGCAAACCGCCGCGGTTCCGCCGCCAATTGTATGTTGGTGTCGCGGTTCCGCGGTGGAAGAATAGGTTCAGATCTCCAAAATCTTTCTGTTTTCTGTTGTGGTTCTCCTTTATCTGTTCAGATCTTCTGTTTCTGGATTTGTTCACCGAGCTTGCTCCAGATCTGAATCTGTTCGTCTTTCCGTTCCTACACAATTCGCACAAAAACCCTTCAAAAAATAACAAGATGATAATTTTTTGTTTTTTATATTTTTCAGTTTTTATGATATTTTTAATTTTAATTAACCCGAAATTACAATAAGAAAATAACTACCGTTATCCCCGGCAACGGCGCCATTTGATTGATCGTTCTTTTGCGCGCGTTTTAAAATCAAAGAATAGAATATACCGCAATCAAGACGGTGTCGCTTGGTAGCTAGCCGGTTGAGTATGAGTCGGTCCACAGGGAAAACGTGTTCTTTTCTTATTGTTCTAACGAGTCAATTCCTATTTGTGGTAGGTTTTGATTTTTATAAAAATTAAGATTGAGTTTGATTTGGATTAAAACCTTACTAGGGTTAGGATTAGGTTAGTTTGGAAAGTTAATTCTACTCACCGCTTTGTTTGCCCTAATTAAGAAATAGATGTTAGGGTAATAATTAACAAAGGGGATTAGCAGGACAAGGAAGAAACTTTGTTTCTTCCTTTTGGTCCTTGTCCGTCCTTTCTTAATTCTTAGACCTAACATCTATCTAAATCAAGCACAACCGGTCTAACTAAGGAATCACCGCTATCTCGTAGGATATGGTGCCGTAGAGAACGGTGGGTGTTTGAATTAGATAGAGTCCTAATTTAAAATATTAAACGGGCAAGAAAGGAGTGAGAGATTTCCAACTCTCAAACCTACCCAATCCTAACCCTAAAAAGTGAGGAACTACTCACTCATTAGGGTATTAACAATGGAATTCATTTTTTTTAATTCTCTTTTTAATTACCTAATTAACATGCAGATAATAAAAGACAGATACGAAAATTGCGGAAATTAAATTGCAGATAAGAAAAATTCAAGATAAAAAAACTTACTTTTTATTGACACCTCTTGACGATTACAATTAAAGAAAAATTTAATCTAGAATTAAAAAGAGGCATGCTCCAAAAGAGACTGTAGACTTTCCTATTTATAGATAGGAGAAACCCTAGGGTTTACATCTGATCCATATTTAAAATTACAAGACTACCCTGAGAAAGCCGGGTCAAAGCACCGACACCACCGACACTTTGCACCGACACGTGCACAGCACGGCCGTGGATCCGCGGCGGAATGCCTTGTTTAGCCGCGGATTCGCGACCATATGTTGGGCTCTTGGGCTCAATTCTTCTGTGATGCTTCAACTTGTTTTTTCCTTCTTTTTTCTTCACTTAGTTCCTCGGAATCTTTTCTACTTTCTTCCAGATTTCCAACAGTGCAGAATTTGTGGACTTTTACCGTTAGCTTAATGTTGAAGTCTTGAATCTTTGTGCCGCCCTCGTACTTTGTGAAATCGAACTGTTCATTGATCTTCATTTGTTCCTTAAACTGTAGGCGGCATCATACAGATTCATCTATTTATTGGTCGTAGTCTCACATTTGTAGCGTCTTTTCCTGAATTTCACTGTATTGTTCTGAGAACCTGTAACTTGCAACTATTTAGTAGACATGGATCAAAAGCACCTATTTATTTGCAATATAATTAAGAATGGGGAATATAACAATGCAAAATTCTGATATGAACACCACTTTTACACTTTCATTTTCTCTCAACACTCATACACTCTCATTTTTTATTCTCCTCCTCCTTATTCTCTTCCCTAAACTGAACCCTTAACCATTCCATCACTAAACCAAGCCAAATCCTCACTAAACTTCTTTAAAATCTTCACAAAGTCAAGTTAAGCCACTAGTGATGACTTGGAGTATGGAAAGCTAGGGGTTTTGAGCAAGTGTGGTAAGGTAGTGATCTCTGACTGTTAATTTGGCCTTTAAGATGTTGTGTTGCTTAATAGTTGCTGTTTAGAATACTAAAGTTATAGTTTTTGTACAATATCGTATTTTTAGTGATATATTGGAGTCTCTGTGATCTGCTATCACTATGATAGGTTACTGTAAAATCTAGCAATGTAGCAGTATTGTGTTAGAAGTCCTAAGTGTTCACCTGAAAACCGGACCCCACCCAACCTAGTTGAACTGGCGAGATAGGGTTAAATTCCGGTGTCGCCGGATTTTTGGGGGCTTTGGGAGTTGGGGTTTTGAGGGTAGCTGTCTGTATGTTATCCTGGGTGTTTGGTACTGCTTGATTTTTATATATTGACTGTAAGAAAAATCTGGGACCACTTTGCTAATTTCTAGTGTTTCGGCAACGCGTGTTACGATATCCGACACGGTTCGCGTTCTTTGTGTAGCTTACTGCACTTAGGTTTGATTTAGGATGTCGCTACACACGTTAGCCACTTAAGTTGTAGGAGTCGACGCGTTGATCTAAACGTTGTTTGTATGTATTATTGGTCGGTTTCTAAGTTGTACTTGTTATGTTTTGTGTGATATTAGGATCGATTGCGGGGACTTTGGACGCTGTAAGGAAAGGAAAGCAGGTGGTTGGATTTACCTAGCTCGAAATCTTCGATGAGTAGATTTAACATCTACGGGGGAATCGCCCGTATGGCGTTAAGCGTCGAGGGCTAGATATGATGTTATAGCCGCATGTTTATATGCATATGCGTTGATTGTGCATGAGCATCATTTACATACCATTACTTGTTGTACATTGACTTAGTACCTATTGGACACTGCACTATTACTGGCGGTTTATGTAGCACGAGCACTGAATTGTATGCCACACACACACCGTTGATAATTGCCATGATACGCACAACATATACATATATGTGGTACTGCATTCGTTATTGATATTGAGGCTGTTGTTCTTGTACCACCTTAGTAAGGGAATATGTATTGTTCCGCCTTCATTATTATCAATAGTTAGACCTTGATTCTTGTTCGATTGCGCATATGAATTGCATCATACATACATACATACATGCATACACACATACCTTGCTATAGCTACATATACACCTTTATGTGATGTTGAAATTGACTTTGGGATATTTGGGAACTGCATGATATCTTTAAAAACTTGATTCATTTAAAAGAGCGGTTTTCCTTTGATGTGCTCATATTACTGTTCTGTGTTGCATACATCATATTTCATGGATTTACGCATTGAGATACCGATTTCATGTGATTTATGGATTTGAGAACCGTGGTTATATTTCAAGAAAATATGCATTGTTTTGAAAACCCGGTTTCTCTTGATATGATATTTCGATACGTCCACCATGAGTTTTTTCGGTTCTGAGATTGGTTTTAGATACCCGATTCGAGAAGATGGATAATCCCTTTGCTGGTTCATGGTGGACCCGGTATGCTACCCCGGGACAAGAAAAGTATGTTGTGCTGCAGACGATAAGCCTGGCAGAGGGACTACTACCTACCGGTGATAGTTTGGACCCGGCGGTTATCCGGAGGATACCGACTGGAGTCGTGAGATGAATATGGGCTGATCCGGACTGACGGAGCCCGAGTTATGTGGATTTACGTGTCGATACTAGACACGAGTTTTCATGATGTTTTCGAGTGTCGATGTTGGGCACTCAGATTCGATGAGATTTACGGATATGAAGGTTGATCAGAGTGACGGCGCCTGAGGTATTGGGGTTTGGGGTGTTGTTGATGGACACCGGTTTTTCCACAATGATGATTCATTAATGATGATTATGTTTTATTCCCCACTCAGGATTATTTGATATGCATTGTTTCATATAGTTGTAGTATCCTGATGGTACCTTGATCATGATTGTTGCATATCCATATTGCCATATTTATGCTATCAGATTGCATGTGATAGATAATCGTTGTTCGTGCATACTTGCGATTACCTGTATGATGTTACTTACTATTCATGAGTTGGCAACCCACCTCCGTTGTGCCACAGTGTTTTGCGGGCTTAACCCTCAGAGTAGTCGCGACAGGGCTCCTTATTGTATCTATTTATGCGGATACCGCTACGGTTGGCTGTGAGGTCTTTTTGGTGTAGGTGGGTTTGCGGTTATCCAGATATATCTATTGTATAACTCATTATATCTAGTACTCTCCAGCTACCACTTTCATGTATTGACTTAGTGACGAGTTTGTGAGGATCGATTTTGTATGTTATGTGACTCTGGGTGTCGTGCTCGTGTGAGCCGGGCTTTCTTATGTTGCTTTATCTTTTTTATGTTGTTTTCATTTTTATTGTCTATTTCTTCGCTACGACATCGTATATATGCTTGTGGTAGTTGTTTTTCGCCTTTGGGCGTGATTTGCTTCCGTTTGGAGATACTTTATTTATATCCTGTGTTTGTACCCGTTTCGATGCTAGTTTTACAAAGGAGATGCTACCGAAATTCTTAACAAAATAAATTTAAGTTTTAAGATTTTTACTTGAGATTTCCAAATGTTTTAAAAAAGAAAATGTTTTATCGCTTACTTCTTTCTTTATGGTTTAGATTTCTGGGTTTTCGGTTTACTTAAATTGCGTTACGCCTGTTGACGTCACGTGGTTTAAGTTCCTAAATTTGGGTCATGATAAAATTAATGCATGATTAATGAAATATTAATCGAGTTTAGTAATGATTCGTATACAATTAATTGTAAAAATATTTATGAAATATCCAAATCACATAATTTCTTTCAAAAAAAATAATTCATATAAATTTTCCAATTATTTTCCGAACTATCGGTATATAGTTATACCATATCATTAAAACAAATTCTTATACTTTCATAATATTCATAATATTTATTATTTTATTATTTAAACTCCGAAATTAATATTTTATTTTTCTGAAATGTTACAGTTTCGGGACTGTACCTAATTAAAACCTGTTTGCACGGCTATTTAAAACCGTGGTAAGGTGACAATCATAGCACAGTGGGAAACACTAAGACTCTATGACGATTTCCGGTCTACAGACTGCTCTGTACTCATGTCATCTGAGAGCTGCTACCTGACGGTAGATATAACACCATACAGGAATTCTCGGCGAGCCCGTTCGGCGTACCCATTCTCTAACGAGCACTTGTATACAATCTTTGGTGTCTAACACCAATGTCTGTGGAAACCGGTATCGTCCTAATCTGCGTCAAGAAATGTATACACTAGTCTACTCTGAAGTATCGATACCCTGTCTCGATACTCCCACGACTAGAAACATTTAAGAATGGGCTTATAGAGTACCCAGATCCCACTAGTATGATCTCTATCATAATTCTGGTAGTCAAGCAAAAATTCTACGAGATTTATCAATATGCATCAATAATACGTAACAGCAAGTAAAACACACACACATGTTAAGATAAAGATAAACCAGATAATATACTATCATATCGAGCAAGATTGTTCTGTATATACATATGCCTAAGCATCCACTATAATATACAATAATGGCTTTTAGGGCATACATATCTAACAGAAACCCAATTAGGAAAAAACCTATTTTTCCTCGGATGAGACACCGAATCATCAGAAGTTTGCTGGAAATCGTTCCCACTCGATGCTGCCTTCACCAACCAGATTGTTTAATTGTTGAAGGAGTTTGTATCGGGGTCGTTCAGAAATTTGAAGCCTGGATCATTTTAATAAGAGTAATACTTTTTCTACCGGTACGGTGGAATCCATACATGCTGCATGCATGCAGGAAAGTATTACTCTTTTAGCACATGTGACCACTCGTCACCACACTCTACCCAACACCCGGAACATGGAACAGCTCTTAACTTGCAGAAATCTTCCTACGTGTCCGTTTGGCATGTGGGGCCCAACGCGAGGAGATCCTCTCCTTCTCGTTTACCGATTAGAATCTTTGAACGGGAAAGAAGGTCAGCTCGCTCAAGCCTCTCACCCGTCGAAACCGTAAACCCAGCCCCAATTTCCTCTCAAATTTCCCGAGCTGGTGCTCACAAAAATGAACAATCTCAGATCAGTTTGCCGCCCTCACCCATTAATTACCTCTTTCATCTCTTGCTGCCGATCACAGGCTCGCTTAGGCTTCGCCTCCTCTTTCCGAAGCCCTAGGGTTCGAGTCTCTCCGATCTTTTCCTCTTCTTTCTTGGTCGACGATCTCCCAACAATGGCGACCCCTTCGTCGCGATTCAGTTCGAGGAGGACGCTCACTAGGGTCTCCAATTGGAGCTCCGAAAGATCCCCTTATGAAACCCTAGGTAAATCCCGCCAACGTTTTGAAAATTCTAATTAGCTTGAGAAATTTAGAAGCACTCTGTTGTTAATTGAATCTATCTTTCGTTAACTGGCATTGATTTTTAGAGTTGGAAAGAGATGCTGATGAGGAGAGGATAAAGTCTGCGTACAGGAGATTAGCCAAGTTCTATCACCCAGATGGTTTGCCTCTTTATCTCACCCCCTATAACAATGGCCTTTAAATTTTAATGAATCTCATGTCTTCGGTTGAAAAGGTGCAACATTTCTTGCCTCTTACCTCTGGTCCTTATTAGAGTTGCAACCAGCATTCCGTGTAGCAGGTTGTAGCCAAGAATTTGCAGTGGGGTTGCTGTCAAAATTGCTTTCACACCCGTTACTACCTTCTGTGAAGCAAGTTATAACTAAGATGTACATAACTATCGTCTTTACACTCACCTGTCACCGCATCTGAAAGATTTTGTTATAACTAAGATGTACACAACTACCTGCGAATCATTTAAAACGAACCAAATATTGGATCTTTGACTGCTACAACTTTAGTTACAAGTAAAACCAAACAACCATCTTGCAACACCACTTTTGGTAGGCGGCTGATCCTGAAAAATTTTCTTACTCATTGGAGAATGACATGACCCCTTGGGATTCTATAATTTTTATATTGTTCATGAACTTTATTTTGGTAAAGAAACTTTGGAAACCTTCTATAGCAACTTCCTACCATGGATCTGGATCTTCCTAACTAGTTGCTCATAGATGCTCCCTTCACTTATATTCCATTTCAAGTCAAACTATTTTTTGGCACATTTTACCTTGGTGTTTTGTAACATTTGACAAATCATGAAATGAAGAAAATCTAATTATATTGCCATTTCAAGTAATATTGGTGCTTGCTTTTGAGTTTAGATGGTATCGAGTAAAGGTTGATATGAATTTTATTAGACTATGATCCAAGTTGGTTAAGTGCAACTCATTGCATCCATCCATACATACATACATACATACTTACTGCTAGACGCCAATGTGCCCAAGTAACAGTTCTTTTGCATGTATGTTTTGTTTGTTTCCTTCTCGTTAAGAGCAAATGCTTTTTAAGTCCATCACAACCTTTTCCTGACAAGTTTTATCTCTTAATATTGTTTTCCTTTTATTTTCAGACATTGAGAATCTCTTGTTAGATGTTCTGCCTATGTTTTTCTCTTCCTAGCCCTCTGGTGTCTTCTCTACTATGTTTTTACAATATTCTTGAAAGTTTATACCGATAATTATTTCTTGCAAAGTGTATGATGGTAGAGGGACGCTTGAGGAAGGTGAAACAGCTGAAGCTCGATTCATCAAAATTCAAGCTGCTTATGAGCTGCTCATGGATGATGAAAAACGGCAAAACTATGATAGAGACAATCGTGTAAATCCAATGAAGGTATGGCCCACCATTTACACACGTGCTTTAACCTAGGCCTAGTTTGGCAATAAGGTTTTGGAAACCACGATTTCATTTACGTTAAACGAAACTGCGGTTTGCAAGCATGTAGTTTCGTAAAAATGGGGTTTCACAAAGTTTAGGGTAATTTGGCAATGTAGTTTTGAAGCCAAAGGTTCATAGAACTGTTTAAAAAAAAAGAAACTAGCATCATTTTAACAGTCTTAATTTTATTATGAAAGAATCATAGTAAATGAATAACAAATTTATATGTTGCTTTCATTCATATCTCATCTTGATTAAATTGGGACAACAAATGAGGAGGTCATGAATAAATATTATTTTCTCAATTTGAATGAAATAAATTTGCATATGCTAAAGCATTGACTCTTTCTCAATTTGAACATTCTGCACAATCCACAAAGTTTTTTTTATATAAAAAATTAGATTTAGTTAGTACGTTTAAATATGAGGCTACTTAAAGCTTAAAGGTGCAGGGACGTAATTTTTTCAATACAGATACTAACATCAATTATATGTCTCTGACAGGCTTCTCAAGCATGGATGGAATGGTTGTTGAAAAAGCGAAAGGCTTTTGACCAGAGGGGTGATGTGGCTATTGCGGCCTGGGCTGAACAACAACAACGCGAGATGAATATACGTGCTCGCCGACTCTCTCGATCAAAGGTGTGGAATTATACTTTTTTACTTTTGTTTTCTTCTTACACATTTCTTCTCTTGCATTAATATTAAATTGCCATGTTTTGATTTATAAACCATGTAATAATGTAGATCCTGTGGTGGATAAGATAAAACGAAACATTTTGTCCACAGCCATATAACTAAAACCCAATATTTTGTCCACAACCATATAAACTAAAACCCACATTACCGCCATGTTCCAACGGATTAAATCTTTAGCCTTGTAATTGTGATCTTTTTAAACTTATTCTATAGCTGGATTCTTTTTTGTTGAATACGTGATGTATATATGATGTCATCTCATCTTTCGTTTTTCTTCACAAGATTTGAACAAGGACTTCCTATAGCCAACCCTGATCCCTACCACTATTGGCACATGTCTCCCTGGTGGTTTCATATCATTCTCAACCTCATAAATAATTTAGCTTATTTTTACTGGGATATGCCTCAAATCTACTCAGAAAGAAATTATGAGGATTTTAGGGATATATTGTCCTCCTTTTCATGTAGTTAACTAACGAAGCAGAGCTACCACCTATAGTTTATGCCCGCGTCATTATAATTGAAATTAGATGATGGATGTGTTTTCATTTTGTGGTTTGACCAATAACATGACTCAAAAAAGTAAAAATTCCAACCCTCGAAAATCAATGTTCGCCATACTAGACCTCCGGTTCATGCCCATCTTCCACTTTTAGATTGCCTACTGTTGAAGCGAAAAAACGTACAGACATAACAGGAAATTAAAAGTTTCATTTATTCATTCATCAAATTCAAACTACATTTTCAGGAAGACTAGGGTTTACAAATTTGTCTTCAAGCTCGACCCGCCACACGTCAGCCTGAGCTGCCATTTCAAAAGGACATTCCTCCTTAGGCAACTGGTCCCACCGACTGGCACTGCATCTCTCGGCAAAAGCCGACATGATAGCTCTCTGAGCGTAGATGCGGCTCAGAAGCCTAAGTGAGCGATGTTGCACCCGTCGGCTGATCAAGCCAGCCGCATAAACGGACACGACCTTGTCTTCAGCATCATCCAGAGCCTGGAGGGTCATGGTGGCAGGTTGCGCAGGAATGGCGTCGAGAATCGCAAGGAAGATGACATGGAGGGGAGAGCGCATTTGAAGAACAGTTTCGACATGCCTCTCTATCCGAGTCACGACGGCTTCACGGCGAGTGTCGCTGAAGTCGACGTTCAAGAGGCGGATTGTGGCAGGGGGATGATCCCTCTAAGTGGGATTATTCGGGGTTATTGGCCACTTTCTTGTTAAAAAGGAGTGTAGAAAGAAGAAGAAACCCCTTAAACTATAAATGAACAGAGAATTCAATGAAAACCCCGGAATCATACATGCAATTTAATGAGATTTATTGTGCACATATTTTTTTCGAAGCATTGACCAGAGGAAGCTCTAGGAGGAGGAGGCCGACCTTATTAGAAGAAGCAGACCCCGGGGGGTGTTCATACCAGACAGACACCCCCGAGGGTGTCCTGAGCGGACAGACACCCCCAAGGGTGTGCCCCCTCCCGAAATATAAAGTTTGTGAGGAAGCATCCATCTAGGGCTTCTAGGCTTTGACCTAGAAGAATAAGGGGAAGTTATCCTTCATGTCCAATATTCTAAATTTCGGATGTCGGTGTCGTGTCGACCTGAAAATTTTGATGCCGGATAGCGTATATCGTGAAATGCCGGGTGGTTTTTATCAAATATCGGGTTTTACATTTTTGTAATGTAAATGTCATTTATATGACTTATTTTTTTCAAAAAATATTAATTTATTTAGATTTTTAGTTTTATTAAATTTATATTTTTCTCAATAGGCTTAGTGGTAGAGCGGCCGTCTATTAAATGAACAGTCGTAGGCAATGACGATATGTTTTGTTCTTTATTTTTGCAATGGACCGGGTTAATTACTTAATGTACAAATCCCAAAGTCCGAAACCTGAAATAAAATTACGTAATTTTTCCCCCACATAACAGTAAATGTCGGGTAAAGCGCCGACATTACATGTCGGCCGATATCACGAAATATCGGCTGGCATTTACTAAATATCGGTAACCGAAATAATTTTGCATATATGTGTCATTTTCTTACCCAAAAAGACATATCGCCGACATTTCAGCGATATCGTCCGACATTTAGAACACTGCCTATATCTTTAAACAACTCCCACCATGCTTAGGAATAGTTATTTAACCATTCCCCTCTTCCTATATATTCACACCCAAGGCAAGGAAAAAAGACATAACAGTAAGAAGATAACATAACCAAAAAACAAAAATAGAAAGAAGAGAAGGATTTCATAACTCTTCAAGCCCTTCCCATATTTACCTCCCAGTACAAGTTTGCTTCCCCAAAAAGGAACAAGGTGAGGTCCTTGAAGAAATAGCCTTCTATCTTCTTCATCACCATCTTTATGGCCATTCCGAGGACTTTTCCTTAAAGTTTGAACAATGAGTGTGCCTAAAATAGAGACACAAATAAAATATCACGTCTCTTCAATAAGTAGGAAATTCCTACTTCTCTTGTTATGAAAATAGTTAACACCCTATTTTCCAAATTGAACAAAATCTTGAGAATAGAGGAAACTCTGTTCTCCGTATATAAAGATTGGAAATGGAATTCAAAACCATGTTTCATAATCAAGATGGAGGAAAACTTGCAAGAAAACCAGCTTTGGGAGTCGTCGGATGCCCAAAAGGGGTGTCAGACTCTGGCCCATAAAAATTCAATATCGGATACCCCCAATAGGGGGTGTCCGGCCATTTAGGGTATCCTGAACCTATCTTAGGGTAGATACCCTTCTGTCGGCATCCATATTGGATATCCACCCATCATTTGTACTTGATGGATGGACTCCAGTTGAAAGTGCCTATCCACACTTCTAAAAGCCAGAATTGTAATTGAGAACTTTCATGACTGTAATTTGTAATAAAATAAGAATTACAATAAAAGAAATGAAATGATATTCTGTTTCAATACCCTTTTTGTAAGTGCATCTCTCTCTATCTCATATACACGATGTGATTCAGACCAACTCAATTAGGTATCCATGTCTAGGCTCAGCCCGAGACAATTAATGACAGGTGCTTGCGCTTGTCAAAAGTTCCGAACCCAGGACCTTCTGGTCAAATTTTCAAGAAAACTCAGAATAAAACTTTGTTTTATTTTCCTCCTACATGTTTTAAATGCTCATCCGTTGCAATGCACGAAGGACTAATAAATGAAGAAAACGTGATTCTAAGGCTATAAGAACTCGAAACCATATATGACACGCGACTCGAACTCAACAAAATTGAGAGCTATATCGAGCACGAATGTCACACGGTTACAACAAGTTGGTCAGACCTAGGGCTTTCTTCAAGGGAGAGTTAGTCCTGGTGCCGCGCCGCCATAAAATCGCAAATCATAAGGCCAAAGGAAAGTTTGAGCCGAACTGGGAAGGTCCCTTTAGCATCGAAACCATCTACGAAGGAGCATCTTACCAACTCATAGACACATAAGGTGAAAGACTCATGCTAACCACCAACCATCAACGGTAGACACCTGAAGAAGTATTATGCATGAATGGAAGCGGGAGCAGAAATCTTATCTCAACTGCTCGAGCCAAACCTCATGACAAAAGTCTAGACGAACAATGCCGGAATCTTGGATCTCAAAGTCTAGCTCACAAAGAAACTACGGCTGCACTAGTAACCCCGAAATCGGAGTACTCAATGTTTTGTCCCATTTTTATACCTAAGCGGGTAGGCCAATCGAATGAGAATGTCCCCGCAAAGAAGACGTTCTGTATTCGGCCCCGCTCTTCTTACGCAAATAGGTCAATCACGGCATGCAAGATATCTTTGGATTAGGCCCTACTCTCTCAAACGTGGATGGGCTCGATATTAAATAAACAATGATCTCCGGCCCTACATCTCGGATTCTGGATCTGACTCGAGATAGATCTGGCACGTCAATCAAGATGACCCATTATGATCTACCCCTAGTCGTCGCGGCCACCGGAGTGCATCGAGCTCATCCAACAAGGCGCTCATTCAAAGTTCTTCACCCAAGTCCCACGGTAACATATCCATATTGTGGCTACACCTTTAAAGGTAGTACCGGGATGGACCGAGCGCATCCAATAGGGCACTCGTCCAAAGTTATCCCATAGATCCCACAATGATATCCACCAATATGCAGATAAGCCATCCATAAACGCATCCTGGAGATGCCCGCATTAGGCCCTACTCTATCTATATGGATAGGCCAATCTTTATGAGTATTGTCACAAATGCTCCGTAGTTAGCCCCCTCTTCACTTGAAAGTAGGCCACGCTTGATCGCTCTATAAACAAGTCTAGCCCTTCCTCAAACAAAATTTACACGATATAAGTCAACTCATAAGGGAACCTTTAGTTCGATTTACTCCTCCTTGGTGCCGTGATACATCACGATAAGATGAGAACACCTCGGAGAAGGATACCCACGTCTTTAGCTCTTCTAAGCATCGCCTGCTTACGCTGGGGCATAATCATGAAACTCTATCCCCAGACTCTCTAACAGCTCGGGAAAACCCTTGTAAACATCCAAGATAAACTAAATCTCGGCCTCATTGGGGGTTGAGTATTGTTTAGTCGTAAGTAACGGATGACAGCTAATGTCCGCTCCCCGTTCTTCGTTTCTACCCTTTACCTAACTACCAACAAAAGATCTGGTTCACGTCTGTGACAACTTTAAAACCTACCGCTAAGTGAATTTTAAACTTACACATCTTTATATGTGAAACTATCTCTTGGTATTTATGGAATCAAGAATAAAACACAAAACCAATCCTAATATCATTGAAGATCGTCTACTACCTATTCATGTTTTTTATCTGTAAAAGTTCGTTTCACAATAGAGACTCTTTTTGTTAGATATGTATGCCCTAGAGGCCATTATTGTATATTATAGTGGATGCTTGGACATATGTATGTACAGAACAGTCTTGCTCGATATGATAGTATGTAATCTGGTTTGGCTTTATCTTAACATGTATAAATATATGTTTTACTTGCTATTACATATTATTGATGCATGTTGATAAAGCCCGTAGGATTTTTGCTTGACTATCAGGATTATGATAGAGATCATATTAGTGGGACTTGGGTAGTTTATAAGCATATCCTTAAATGTTCTTAGTCGTGCAAGTATCGAGATTGGGCATCGATACTCTAGAGTAGACTAGTGTATACGTTTCTTGACCTGGATTGAGGCGATGCCTGTTCCCACAGACATTGGTGTTAGACACTAAAGATTGTATACAGTTGCTCATTAGAGAATGAGCACCAAACGGACTCGCCGAGAACTTCTATATGGTATTATATTTACCGACAGATAGCAGTTCTCAGGTGACATGAGTACAAGATAGTCTGTAGACCTGTGATCGTCATAGAGTCTTGTGTGTTTCCCACTATGCTTTGATTGTTATCCTACCACGGTTTTAAAGAGCCGTGCAAACATGTTTTAGTTGGGTACAGTCCCGAAACACATGGAGACAATAAGCGATCAGAAGGGTTTCATCTTTCCTGATATTGGGAGTTGATGTGCTGTGTTTAATCGACTGCAACCATAAGTCTCTGGCCAGGGCGACGGCGGATGAGATAAACTGATAAGAGTTATCAGTGGTATCCATTATGATTACAGGTCTATTGGCACGACTTGTCAGTTATTGGAGGTCTGACGGATACCGCCCTCCAGACTTGATATGCGACACTCTCTGACGAAAAGACCGGACTGTATGGAGATTGTTATTATAAGGCTTTATTGGATTTCGGACGAGCTAGCTTGTCGATCTTCCTATTCGCTCAATACCTGGGTAGCCGTTACGTGCAGTTAGTACCACTGACGTGCTTGTGGGATTTTGATATGATCATATTCTATTGCCAGCTAGTATCGCTGACATGCTCCATGCTCCCGGCCAAATAGGGACGCTGAGGAATCTCAGCTATAGGATAACTCGGAGATGAGCAAGGAAGCTGAGGAAGCGCGGCTTCATGATTGCTCGGAGACGAGCTATTGGCTGATGGTTAGGTGAAGAGGGAACGTACTCAGGAGAGGCCCTCAAAGGTCGGATATTATCTCAGAGACGAGACGCCGAGGAATTACTTAGTTGGTGCACGCGAGAGACTTGCTATCTGCCACGTGCCTTGATTTGGGGAATCCCTACTTGTGAGCATCATCATTAGCCCCCACACTCGTTCCGACCTATTTATGGGTCGGGTCGAGAGTGGATTGCTTGGCCTTCTATCTTCGACCTTTTGCCGAGGGATCTACGTGGTGGATCGTCTTGAAATTTCGTGGCACATGGCGATCCTCGAGCGCTTTAATCTTCGAGCGTATCTTCGTATGACATCAGCGGATCACTGATGAGACGGTGTCATTAAGGCGACGTCGTTTCGCCTGCCCGGATCATCATGGCGCCAAGCTGGCCGTCGATTTTGTGCTACGCAGTCGCATCCGGACGGCGGAGGTAAGACGTCGTTTCAGCTGATCAGATCCGCGCGAGGGGAAGGTGCACAATGGTTGGCTGCCGCATGGCACCACATGGATCGTTGGGCACGACTCTTCGTTTTGGTGGGAGAGGATCTGGGCCGCAGGATGGCCTTCGCTGAGGGTATAAATAGGGACGGTATGGCCCCAGGAAACACCTTTGCTCACTTGCTCTTCTGCTGTCTTTGGATTGATCAGTGCTCCCGCTTTTAAGTCGGCTTTGCAGTTCAAAGACCTTCAGCCTTCTTTTGAATCAGGTTAGATGTTTTCCTTTGATCTTCTAATTGATGTAGTTAGGGTAGAGTTCGGCGATGAGGCCTCGTCTTCTGAAGCCGGGTCTAGTGGGTCATCTTCGTCTTCCTCGGCTTCTGATAGCCGGGAAAGCTTTTCTTCTGCTGTGTCGGGTTCGCCCTTAAGGGATGGCGATCTCTGTTCCCCGACGCCGATGTTAGTTATATGTATGCCTTAGAGGCCATTACTGTACATTCGATGTATATTGTAGTAGATGCTTGGACATATATTGGGAGGACTTTCTTGCTCGACATGATAGTACGCTATCTGGTTGTTTTTTATCTTAACATGTACTCTGATTGTCTCTATGTTACATGTTGATAAAGCCCTTAGGATATGTACTCAACTACTGGGACTATGATGAGATCATACTAGTGGGGCCGCGGTAGTCGACGGGTACATCCTATAACTGTTCCTAGTCGAGGGTGTATTGAGACAGGGCATCGATACACCAGAGTAGACTAGCGTATACGCATCTTGACCCATATGATGGGCGATGGATGATCTCATATCCATCGGTGTTTGACATCAAGGATGGTGTACGGGTGCTCAGTAGAGACCGGGTATACTGGACGGACTCGCCGAGAACTCCCAGATAGTATTATACCTCATGTCAGATGGCATTTCTCTGGTGACACTGGTACAGATTAACCTGTAGACCCGAGATCGTTATAGAGTCTAGCAGTTCTTTTTTTAGGTTTTGAAGAAAAATTCGAGGAAACAGTGGGAGCCATCCTGTTTTGATGAACTAATAACCAATCTAAACTTGCAAAAGCATACGCTGAGTGTTTCTTCTCTCTCCGGCAGCTACCATGACAGGACTCAAACTACTGCTTGAAAAAATACACCGATAGGGCCAAAGTATAAAGATTGGCTGAGGAACGTCAACATTGCACTTATGATAAAGTGGCATATGTTATCACCGGTACTGCTCCCTCTGTCCCAGGACCAAATTCATCAGTTGTGGACAAAGAGATCCGCAGAACTTGGGATTTATTTTGCAAGAAAGCTAAGTGCTGGGGTTCGTGAATAATGAACTCCATGTTGGATATGTATGCCCTAAAGGCCATTATTGTATATGTATACATGTGGATGTTAGGGATATGTATGTACATGACTTTCTTGCTCAGTTATATAGTATATTGTTTCTGTTGTCTTTATCAGGATATGTGTATTTGTTTTTATTGTTTCTTTATCCAGCTTACACATTGATAAAGACGTGATTCAGCGGTATACTATTATGGTTTGACTTTATCTTAACATGGCATATGTTATACACATTATTACATATTGCGGTTACATGTTGATAAAGCCCGTAGGATCTTACTTGACTGCCTGCGATGTGATGGCGATTATACTTGTGGGAGCATGATAGTCCATAAACACATCCTTAAATGGTCCCTGGTCGCGTGAGTATCGAGACTGTGCATTGATATTCCAGAGTAGACTAGTGTATACGTTTCTAGCCCTGACAAGGGGCAATGGTTGGTCCCGCAGCCATTGGTCAGATGCACCTAAGGTCGTATACAGGTGCTCACTGGGTGTGAGTACACTGGACGGACTCGCGGAGAACTTCCAGATGGTACTATCCCTATCGTCAGATGGAAGTTCTCAGGTGACATGAGTACAGGTTAGTATTCGGACATGAGATCATCATTTGTCTCGTTTGAGTTCCCACTGTGCTTTGATCGCTACCCTACCACGGCTCTACCGAGTCGTGCAAACGGGTTTTGGTTGGGTACAGTCCCGAGCCATAGGGAGGCAGTGAGCGATTGTTGGGGATTCGTCTCTCCCGGTATTGAGAGTCGATGTCGCACTGTGTTCGATTGGTCATGACTATAAGACCTTGGCCAAGGCAGTTGGGATTTACTGATAGGTTGATCAGTAGTTTCCCGGATTGGTCCTGAGCCAAATCAACACGAATTAGCAAATTATTAGGGTCTGACGTTTACCATCTCCTAGACCCGATATGCGATACTTTTAGACGAAAAGACCGGACTGTACGGAGATTGTCACAGATAGGCTCAATAGGAGTTCGGATGAGTTTGCTCATCGATCTTCTTATCGACATATACATGGGCAGCCGTTACGTACAGCTAGTACCTCTGACGGCTTGTGGTTAAATCCACTGCCAGCATAGTGTCGAGTCTTTAGAGTCCCACACAGAGGGTTTCCCTGCATCGAGCAAAAGATGTAGAGGTCGTATGGTTTTACGACAGGGTTCGATCACGTACGTATACTTGTGCACGGATGATGATTCGGACAGATAATACTAGTGGGTTTTGGTTTAAGCCGGATTCTAGTATTATACTGATGGATTGTTTTCGTCTCTTTTGTATTCGTATTTTTCGGAATACGGATACGAGTATGTATATACGGATGAGGGGCATTTTTGTAAATTGTTCAAAGATACTTCTAGAAGAGACTTCTCATAATTTGTATTTATCATTTTAGGTTAAATGATTATTCATTTATGAGGTGGAGGAAACGAGGTGTATTTTGCATAAATTTGAGTATAGCTCTTGGTGACCCTTGTGGGGTTTTCCACCCATGACTCATCAAATTAAAGATGAATCATATTTCATTTTGTAATATGTATTATTCATGTGTGAGAAGGGTATGGTTCAGATTTGAGAACAGAGAGCTCATTCGCTTAGTTATGCAAAAACTTCACTAGTTTTTCTTGAGTTCTTCTACCTCAAGCCATTCATGTCTTATGAGTGGAGAAACCTATGGCTATGAGAGACAAATCATTCCATTTATATTCTCTACATCGTCTACGACATCTAGTGTAGCGAACTAGGTGCCTTAGTTGCTTCAGTTTTGAGGTGGAAGCTCGATCTACAGACTCTCGGGTGGATCGTCTTTGATATGAGAGGACCGACGAGGAGACCCGATCCAAACGTTCCTTGGAGCGTGTGACGAGGTGGATGACAGCCACAAGAAGACCCGAAGGACATGTATTCATGAGGTATAAACTTCTTTCCGAGTAGTTAACCTCTTGCATATTTGCTAGTTAGGGTTTAGTATTGATCCGACATAGGGTTATTCTAGCGCCAGTTTTAAATTGTTTAAAATTTTTTTGTTCCGCAATCGGCCACGGGTGATGGCCAGGGTGTTAGCATAACTTTACACTCCAGAAGCAGCACGAGGATATGGATATTTAATCCTTTTTTCTCCATTGCAAGGATTTGTATGGAGAGCACTTTCGTATCGCAAGGTACATGACCTCAAGGAAATTATTCCAGATGTGCTTAGCTCCAGGATCACCTGTAGGAGAGCAGGTCGTAAAGATGATCTGTCTCATTGAGGAACTCGCAAACCTAGGATGCGTGCTAGAAAACGAGTTATACATTGATTTGATTCTGCAGTCCCTTCCCCACACCTTTTTTCAGTTCGTGCTGAACTTCAACATGCACGATATGGAAGCTGATCTTCCAAAGCTTCTCAACAAGTTGAAGGTAGCGGAGAGCTCCTTGAAAAAGGAGAAAACACATGTTTTTTATGTTGGTCAATCATCCTCTTCTAAATTCTAAGCGAAAACTAAGGGAAAGAAGAAGATGAACACCACCAAACTGAAAGGAGGTGTTAAAATGGTGCAGAGAATGAACACATTGGGGGGAGTAAAAGCAGATAAGAATGCGTGCTACTACTATCACAAGAAGGGGCACTGGATGAAGGATTGCAAGGCTTTTAAAGCCAAGGACATGAAGCAAGGTGATGCTTCTGCTTCAGGTGTGTTTGTAATCGAAAACCGTTTTTCAGCGAACTCTACATCATGGGTACTAGATACCGGTTCCGGTTCTCACATCTGTAATTCTTTGCAGGCTCTGAGAAACCGTAGAGCACTGAAGGCAGATGATATGACCCTCCGGGTTGGCAACGGAGCAAATGTTGATGCTGTTGCGGTAGGCGATTATCATCTGGGGTTGACTAGTGGACACATTTTGGTGTTGTATAGCTGTTTTTGTATACCCAGTATGCTATGTAATATTATATTAGTGTCTTTATTATCTAATGAATGATATAATTTTGCACTTGAAAGAAATGTCATGAACATTCACCTAAATTAAGAACTGATTGGGCCTGGCACACTGGAAAACGGCATATAGTACTCAATCAACATCAAGTTTTCAATATCCAAAACACACTCAAAAGAAAGGCTCCAGATTCAAACCAACCTTTCTTATGGCCTTGTAGACTTGGTCAGATTAATGAAACAAGGTTGACTAAGTTGTATAAAGATGAATATTTAGATCCGTTTGAATATACATCATATGCAACTTATCAATCATGTATCAAAGGAAAGATGACCAAATCTCCGTTCACAGGACACGGAGAAAGAGCCACTGAGCTCTTAGGACTTGTACACAGCGAAGTATGTGGTCCGATATCTACACACGCCCAAAGCGGTCACTCCTACTTCAACACTTTTACTGATGATTTCTCAAGGTATGGACATGTGTTCTTAATGAAGTATAAATCCGAGGCCTTTGAGAAATTCAAGGAGTATAAAAATGAAGTGGAGAAACAAACTGGTAAGTGTATCAAGACACTTCGATCTGATCGAGGTGGAGAATACTTAAGTACCAGTTTTCTTGAATGCTTAAAAGAGAATGGAATTCTCTCAGCTTACTCCTCCATATACACCTCAACATGATGGTGTATCAGAGAGAAGGAATCGCATGCTACTCGATTTGGTGCGTTCAATGATGAGTAGCGCTGAGTTGCCGCTTTTCTTCTGGGGTTTTGCGTGAAATCAGCAGCGTACCTATTGAATAGAGTTCCAACTAAGTCTGTGCCTACCACTCTATATGAAATGTTGAGTGGGAAGAGACCATATCTCAAGTATCTCAAGATATGGGGGTGTCCAGTTTTTGTCAAAAAGCAGAATCCAGACAAGCTCGAGGCACGATCGGTTTTGTGCAACTTTGTGGGATACCCCAAAAATTCAAGTGAATATCTTGTCTACCACACTGAAGAACAAAAGGTGTATGTTGTTCGCCACATTGTCTTTTTAGACAGTGAATTTCTTGCAAAAAAAATTAGTGGGAGCGCGGTAGAACTGGAAGAAATTTCAGAACCCCAAACTACTGCCGATGACTTAGTAGAACCTCAGGTTTCAATAGAGCCTGACGAACCGACGCCACTTCGTAAATCTAGTAGGCTTTGTCGTCCGCCTGAGAGATACTATGGGTTTCTCGTAGATGGGGATCGAGAGGATTGCATTATCGATAATAATGAGCCTACAAATTTTCAGCAGGCTATCTTGAGTAATGACTCGGTGAAGTTACTGGATGCTATGAGATCCGAAATGGAATCCATGTACACCAATAAAGTATGGACTTTAGAAGTTGCTCCTCCGGGGGTTAAACCAGTTGGACGCAAATGGATCTTCAAAAAGAAGATTGGTGTAGATGGACAAGTGGAAACCTACAAAGTTAGACTTGTTGCAAAAGGTTTTCGTCAAAGACCAGGATTGGACTATGATGAATCATTTTCTTCAGTGGCTAACTTAAATCCATTCGGATCCTGCTTGCCATTGCTGCCTTCCATGACTATGAAATATGGCAGATGAGCGTGAAAATAGCTTTTCTAAATGGATATTTAGAAGAAAATATTTACATGGATCAGCCAGAGGGTTTCTTAGACAGTGGGAGCAGTGGGAAGGTGTGCAAGTTGCTTAAATCCATTTATGGATTAAAGCATGTATCGCGGAGTTGGAACATCTGCTTTGATGAGACGGTCAAAGAATTTGACTTTATCAAAAATATAGATGAACCATGTATTTATAGAAAGATTATAAAAGGAGCAGTGGTCTTCCTCGTACTGTACGTTGACGACATACTCCTAATAGGGAATGATATCCCTATGTTACAATCAGTCAAGCTCTTCTTGTCACAGAAGTTCTCCATAAAAGACTTGAGCGATGCCTCCTACATTCTGTGGATTAAGATCTATCGTGATAGTTCTAAAAGAATGTTGGGACTTTCACAGTTCATGTACATTAACACCATACTAAAGAGATTTAGTATGGAAGATTCCAAGCGTGGTAATTTACCCGCTTGTCACGGGATCACCCTCTCCAAAGAGATGTCTCCATACACTGATGAAGAGGGCTTGCATGAGCATTATACCCTACGCATTGGCTGTAGGATCTATAATGTATGAGCATGTTATGTATCAGACAAGACGCAGCTTACGCACTTAGTGTGGTAAACATGTATCAGTCAAACCCGGGTGAGAAATATTGGATATCAGTAAAGAACATTCTCAAATACCTGAGAAGGATTAAGGAGATGTTCTTGGTATACGGTAATGGGGACCTCCAGATCGAGGCTTTTACCGATTCCAGCTTCCAGAGTCACAAGGATGACTCTAAATGCGTCTTGGGTTATGTGTTTACCCTCAATAGAGGGGTGATTTGTTGGAAGAGTTCCAAACAAGACACCGTCACAGACTCAATGATGGAGGTTGAGTGTATAGCTGCTAACGATGCCACAAAAGAGGCAGTCTGGATTAAGAAGTTTATTTCTGAACTTCAGGTGGTTCCGTCCATTGCCAATCCAATACACTTGTATTGCGATAACAATGGGGCTGTAGCATTAGCGAAGGAATCAAGGTCCCATCAGAAATCCAGACATATCTTGAGGCGGTATCACCTGATCAGGAAGATCCTGGATCGCCACGAGATCGAGGTGCGGAGAGTGGACACAAAAGACAACACGGCGGATCCATTCACCAAGGCCATCCTTCAAGTCCAGTTCGAGAGACTGTTTGAGATGTTGGGCATGAGGTACGTCAGCAACTGGATCTGGTGCTGACAGTGGGTACTTATTGCGCTAATTATAGGCCTTAGTGCAAGTGGGAGATTGTTGGATATGTATGTCTTAGAGGCCTTCATTGTATATGATGCTAGGGATATGTATGTACATGGCAATCTTGCTCAATATGATAGTACGCTATTTGGTTTGTCTTTACCTTAACATGTGATGTGTTTTACTTTGTATTTCATAGCTTGTATACATGTTGATAAAGCCCGTAGGATCTTGCCTGACTACCAGCGTTGTGAGAGCAATCATACTTGTAGGAGCAAGGGTAGTCGATAGGCACATCCTTAAAGTGTCCATAGTCGTAAAAGTATCGAGACCGAGCATTGATACTCCAGAGTAGACTAGTGTATACATATCTAGACCCTGACGAGGGGCGATGGATTGGTCCCGCAACCATTGGTGAGATGCACCTAATATTGTATACAGGTGCTCATTAGGTGTGAGTACACCGGACAGGACTCGCCGATGACTGTCTAGATGGTATTATTCCTAGCGTCGGATAGCAGTTCTCAGGTGACATATGTGCAGATAGTCTGTCGATCTGAGATCGTCATTTGTCTTGTGTGAGTTCCCACTGTGCTTTGATTACTACCCTACCACGACTCTATTGAGTCGGGCAAACAAGTTTTAGTTGGGTACAGTCCCGAACCACATGGAGGAAGTGAGCGACTGTTAGAGATTCGTCACTCTCGGTATAGGGAGTCGATGTCGCGCTGTGATCGGTTGGTCAACACCATAAGTTTCTGGCCAAGACGGATTGAGAATTACTGGTGGTTGGACCAGTAGATTCTCGGATGGTCTTGAGCCACACTGGCATGACTTGCTTGGTTATTAGGGGTCTGACGTTTTCTACCCCCTAGACCTTACATGCGATACTCTCAGATGAACAGACCGGACTGCACGGAGATTGTCACGGACAGGCTCAGTAGGAGTTCGGATGAGTTTGCTCGTCGGCCTTCTTTTCAACATGTACCTGGGTAGCTGTTACGTGCAGCTAGTACCGCTGACGTGCTTGTGATTAAACCCACTGCCAGCGTACTGTCGATTCTTTAGAGTCCCACACAGAGGGTTTTCCTGTTTCGGGTTAAACGATGTAGAGGTCATATGGTTGTACGACAGGTTTCGATCATATACGTGTACTTGTGCACGGATCATAATTCGGGCGGATAATACTAGTAGGCTTTGGTTTAAACCGGATCCTAGTATTAGATTATCGGATTATTTTGTTTCTTTGTATTCGTATTGTTCGAAATACGGATACGGGTGTGTATATACGGATGAGGGGTATTCTTGTAATTCTTTCAAGAGTGCTTCTAGAAGAAGACACCTCATTTGTTATTTAATCTTTTTGATTAAATGTTAATGAGGTGGAGGTATGAGGTGTTAAGTTGCAATGAATGAAGCATGGCTACTTGGTGACTCGCTTAGTGAGTCATGGATTACTATTGATGCAAGGTGGCATGAAGATATTTTTTGATGAATCTAGATATTTTGATGATTATTGTTATGTTTCATATTATCACAAGTGAGCCATATTCATTTCATAATATCTTTTACACTCTCTCTCCCCTCCAAGCTCTCTTCTTCTTCCTCTAATCCTAATTTGTCTCATGAGTTGAGAAACCTAGGGTTCAAGAGACAAAACAATCCCTAATCACTCTCTACATCTTCTAGGATACTTAGACTAGCAAACTAGGTACTCTAGTTACCTCAATTTAGAGGTAGGAGCTCCAAGTAGACACTCTCGGGTGGATCATTTTTGACCCAAGGAGGCTAACGATCAAGCGATCCATACACTCTTCTAAGAGCTTATGAAGAGGAGGAGGACAACGAGAGACGAAGGACTTGGTTTACGGAGGTATAAACTTCTTTCATAGTAGTTAGAACCTCATAGTTTATTTGTTAGTTAAGGATTCCATATTGATCCTGGAGTTCAAGTCGTCATTGCGAAATTCTAAAATCGTTTTTTTCAAAATTCCGCCTCCCCGCGAACACGTGGGGTGCGCGACATCGACTTACAGTTAGTTAGGGTCTAACGTTAACTACCCCTAGATCCGATATGCGATACTCTTAAACGAACGGATCAGACTGTATATATATTGTTATGGTTAGGCTCAGTAGGGGTTCGGATGAGTTTGCTCGTCGGCCTGCTTTTCGACAGGTACGTGAGTAGCCGTTAGTGCCACTGATGTGCTTGTGGTAAACCCACTGCCAGCGTATTGTTGAGTCTTTAGAGTCCCAAACAGAGGGTTTCTCTGGTTTAGGCGAAACGATGTGAAGGCCGTATGTTTATACTTGCAGGGTTCCGATTGATTACGTGTACTAGTTGCGCAGAATTTGATCGGATGGATTTTAATACTAGCGGGTTTAGGAGTAAGCCGGTTTGTTCAATCAGATATTGATTTAATTCTAGTGTTATATTAGTAGTATCATTCTATCTCTCGGGTACTCGTATTTTGATACGAATACGGGTATGTATATACGGTAGAATGTATTTTGTATTTATACAAAATATCTTCTAGAGGATGACATCTCATCATGCATTTTTTTTCTATTTACTGAAAATAGAAAATGAGGTGGAAAGATAAGATGGTTTCAAGCATGGCATGAAGCATGTCTTTGGTGTTTCTTTACTTATTTGTGCTATTGAAGTATGACTTGTAATTTTAATGAGAAAAAGAACACTTCATATCTCTTTCCTTTAGCCATTTTCAACTCATGCTTGCATTGCCATTCTCTCTCCTCTCAAAAGTTCATTCTCTTCCTCATCTCTTATCATTCTCATGTGTTGAGAGTCAAAGAAATTTGAGATAGAAAATTACTACTAAATCTCTCCATATCATCTAAGCAAACTAGATTAGCAAACTAGTTTGTTTAGTTTGTTTCTTATTGGAGTAGGAGCTTAAATCGAGAACCTTCAGGTGGAGCATCTATATCGAGAAGGCCGACGACCAAGCTTGATCTAGGACTGGAAAGGAGCTTAAGAAGAGGAGAAAGAAGACCCGAAAGACACGAATCTCATCGGTATAAATTCTATCATAGTAGAATAAACATCTATGTGGTTTTACAATTAGGGTTTATGGTAGTTCTTGGGTTGTAGTCTGTAGTATGCTTCAAAATTGATTTTTGAAAATTCCGCCTCTACAAACCCCGTAGAGTGTGCAACTTAGACTTACATGATCGTCTTTGACGCGAGGAGACCGGCGACCAAGCTCGATCCAGAACCGCGAGGAGCTAAGGAAGAGAACTAAGAAGACCCGAAGGACTCGATCACATAGGTATAATCGCTTTCCGAGTAGATTAGTATCTATGAAGTTTTTGCTAGTTAGGATTTATGGTAGTTTTTGGAATAGTTAGCGAAGTTGCATGCTTTAAAATCGTTTTTTGAAAATTGCGCCTCTACAAACCTCGTAGAGTGTGGAACATAGACTTACAGATGGTTAGGTGAAAGAGGGAATATACTTAGGAGAGTCCCCCAAAGGTTGGATGCTATCTCGAAGGCGTGGCGTCGAGGAATTAGCTAGTTGGTGCACGCGGGAGACTTGCCATCTGCCACGCGCCTTGATCTGGGGAATCCCCACATGTGAGCACCATCACTAACTATTTCTCGTGTTTTTTTACGTCTTTCTCTTCTTCGCATGCATTGCATGGGTTTAAAATCTAGTTATTATAATACCAACTCTTTGACATGAGAATAAGGTTCACAAAAATTCTTTATTCGATGGATATCCCTTTTTAATCATGTCCTGTGGTGTGAGTGGAATTATAATAGGACATGCACATTCCATTTTATAAGCCACCATTTATCATTTGTTATCTAAATCTGAAGTTATTTTCTTCAAATATTATTTAGACTATCTTTCTTCAATGGATCTAATTGTGGGGGTGGGTGGGGGGGGGGGGGTGGGGGGGTGGGTTGTGTGTAGAGCATAATCTAGAAAAGTGATCCTAGGAGGCTTTTTCATTAGGCGGCGTCAAAAAACTACACCCTCCACCATTTTATTCGACGATCGCCATCCATCATCATCATCATCTTTATCCTGTAAACCAGATTTCACATGATTTCACAACTTTTTCACCGTTGAATTAGCAATGTAAAAAGTTCTATTGTTGGTCAACCGTTAATTTTGCACCCACTAAATCAACGGCGAAAAAGTGATGGAACCACATGAAATTTGGTGGAACCGCATCGTACATGATAAAGATGATGGGTGCCGAATGTCGAAAAAAATCGTGGAGTGTGTAGTTTTCGACGCCATAGGAGGAAATTCCCTCTTATGGCACCTTTCCTCCATTATCTTGGTATATATATCATGAATTATTGGACATGCTAAAAGATCTAGCGATTATTTGAATATAAAGCTCGCTTTTGTTGCAGGTTGACCCAGAGGAAGAGAGAAGGATACTGGCCAAGGAGAAAAAAGCATCCATGGAGTTGTTCTCCACTACCCTAAAGAGACACACACTTGTTCTCAAGAAGAGGGACTTGATGCGTAAAAAGGCAGAGGAAGAGAAGAAGAGGGTCATTTCTCAGCTCTTAGCCGCTGAAGGACTAGAGCTCGACACTGATGAAGAAGAAGAAGATGAGCCAGTTTGAGTAAGGTCCACGTGACATGTAGTTTATGTTTGTACAGTCATTTAAAATGGTTTTTTTATTTTGCATTCTGGCCATTACAACCGCTAGGTAAAAGCTCAAAAGCCTATACGCTGTTGTATACATAGTTGCTTTGTCCCTTATAAATATATAAGAAAATTGTAACCAAGAAAAGATATGCTCGCTCATTTTATATTTGTGAATGATTTAAGTAAATTCAGTCTAAAGACAGTATATAAAGTGGTTAATTCTTGATATATAGAGTGATTAGGTTGTTATCATCTCTCGTTGAATGTTTAGAGAAACTATATAAGTTTCTTGTATGCGCTACAAAGCTGTCCAAAATCAAGCAGAGAGCCATGCCACCAATGAACCACCGAGTTTTCTCAGGGGTGCTTGTTATGGCAAGATTTTCAGTTAGCATAGGGGTGCTTGTTATGCCAAGATTTTTAGTTAAATTAGGGGTGCTTGTTATGCCCAGATTTTCAGGAAGCTATCGATTTTTACAAATGTGATTTCTAGACATCTTGCATTACCATGCTCCAAGAATATTAACAAGCGCAGCTGCAAGGTAATGAAGACATCATTAGTGGTGGCAAGGATGGCGGCGACGGTGGCTGCGAGACTGGCAATGACAATGATGGTGGTCAACCTGTAGGTTATGACCGCGACAATAGTGGTGATGATAGTGGCTGCAGTGGTTGCGGCAATCATGGAGTGTTGGTTTCGAGGTGGTGGAAGTTGTGGCGGCGGCGGCGGTTTTGGAGGCGGTGGTGGTGACAACCATCTTATTGGTGGTGTCAACGACTTGTCGCTTCTAGGGGGACGATGGTGTTGGATACTACAGCGACGTGGATACAAATGCTTTAAGATTCTAATGTGACGGGAATATTAAATACCCATATATTTTGATGGGACCGTAATGCCGTCTTTATAGGACATGTGATGATATCTTAGCAAATCAAATATGCCAATAATTCCTATTTCTCCTGTCTGAAGCTAAATATGAACTTAAGATATATACCGGTCTTGGGGTATAGATTGTTGAGAAAGGAGGGTACTAGATAAATTAATATAATTAACTAAAGATAAATTAGCAATACGGTAGCTTGAAAAGTTCTCTACCACAATTCCAATGAACAAAATAACATATTTATTGGACTCTAGAAGAAGTTATTGATTATTCTATATAGTACACCCCAGTAACAGGATTCTTTATAAAGTTTGGCATGCGCTGCGAGTCATGTAGTAAAACCGTTTTTAAGAAGTGACTTATAAGTCCAGAAACATATCAATTAACCTTTTATCATTCACTTCGGCCCAACGTAATTCACTATTGTGAATCGACTAATATATATGAATAAAATGGAAAACACTCGCAAGAAACCTGTGAATTTGCGGCTGCGTTTGGACACTAATTGGAGGATAGAACACTATAATTTTAAGATCAGTGTTATAATCCACTGAGATGTCAATGTTCAAAGATGAGAGTATCTATTAGTCAGCAAATTTGCTTTTGACTGAACCGAGCTGGGGATACCCAATTTTAAGTTCTTGTTTGCAATTCCGAGACAAATGGCTCATTTTTAGAGGCAGCATATCATATCCTTGATGCCTTTGAAATAACAAAGAATATTTGGATGGTTAGGAAAATAATTATATAAATTTAATTTGGGATAAAAATATCTCGGATTACACTTGTATTCCTTTTAGGCTAAAAATAACTAGGATTTTTATTTCAGAACTTGTTTAGATGGTATGAGAAAAGTCTACTTCATCTACTCCATCTAATTAACCCAAAATTCAGGCATCGCAGAGCTTCCGAAGGGGTGCCTATTGGCCGAGAGAACCTGTCAAACTTTTAGACAATCTTGATCTAGAATCCACTTGTTTACCCACCTCTGAGTGCGAGGTAATGGAAAACCCCGGTCTTTCTAAAGTTTGTTTTGCTTCGATCTTCAATTAAATTCCGCATTTGAAGTTCCATCAGACTTTTCTCACTGACTCCCGTGATATGCTTACTAGAAAGAAGGAATGAATTCACGTAAATAGAGTTGTCTTCGGATAGGTGAGTCGCTAGCGCCTTTGCTCTTCTTTCGAGTACGAGTGAATAGTCGATCCATAGCAAGGATCCGGTTTGTACCTTTTTTGCGAATGTCTCAGTTCGCGTGTCACTCAGCCCCCGGTTAAGCGGGACAGAGCAAGGTTGCCGCAATATCCTACTCGAAACGAAAACCAGTTACGCTTCCTGACGGAACAGGCACTTTCCCTAAAAAAGTACTGATCAAATCACCGCCCCTCTTAAGACATTGATTACCTACCACCACCTAAAAGTGCTTAACACGGATGGAGGCACCCTGTAGGCTTTTATCCTATCAGGACCCCCCGGGGTCTCCGTGCTCGGTCTTGCAAGTAAAATCGCTTAATGTCCCAACGAGAAATTGGTCAACAACTTTTAGGTCATCGGCAGTAAGCTAAATCGACTTTCGATGATTATTATATGATACATTTGTCAGAATCGAGCTTCGTGTAAACGGCGCGAACATCCTCGAGCTTGATGGTTAGTGTTAGCCATTGGGCCCAATCCGGTCCAATATCCGCCCATATGAGTGGGTACCCTATATATTCATATATATGAGGCTAGGGTTTCATATATGAGACATATGAGAGAGAGATGATGCAACATAGAGAGTTTTTCCAGAGAGAGAAACAAGAGAGAGTCGTCGTCTCCTTTCCTTATCCTCTTCTATTTTGGGTTGGCTTGCAGAGTGATCAAAAGAGGGATTCTCGCTTTCTACCAAAATGTGGTTTTCCTCCGGCCGTTATTTGGAGGCGATAATGATCAGATTTTCTACGTGACGTGGATGAGAAACGATCCAACCAATCGGATCAGGTATATCATAAACCTTTAGGGTAGATACATGTATTTCCTGTTGGATATAGGTGCCGCCAAGGCAATTATCGTAGTTGTAGGAATGCAATTACTGAATTCGAGGATGGCCTATACTAAAAACAGTCTTGCTCGAGATGATAGTACGCTATCTGGTTTGTATTTGTCATTCATAAATATACGTTTTACTTATTATAACGTATCACTACTAAATGATGATAAAGCCCTAGGATCTTGCTTGACTACCAGGATTATGATAGGGATCCTACTAGTGGGGTCTGGGTAGTCTATAAGTACATTGTTAAAAGTCTTTAGTCGTAGGAGTATCGGGACCAGGCATCAGTACTCCAGTTTAGACCAGTGTATACGTTTCATAACCCTGTACGGGGCGATGGTTGATCCCATAGCCATTAGTGTTTGACACCGATGATTGTATACAGGTGCTCATTGGATGAGTCACACTAGACGGACTCACCGAGAACTCCTAGATAGTACTATACCAATCATCGGATAGCAGTTCTCTGGTGACATGAGTATAGAGTAGTCCCTAGACCTAAGATCGCCATAGTGACTTGTGTGTGTTCCTACTGTACTTAGATTACTACCCTACCGCGTCTTTAAAGAGTCGTGCAAATAGTTTTTAGTTGGGTACAGTCCCGAAACATATGGAGGCAGTGAGCGGTCGAAGGAATTTGTCTCTCCCGGTATAGGAAGTTGATGTCGCACTGTGCACACTGGCTATGACCATAAGTCCTTGGCCAAGGCAGACGAAATTTACTGATAAGTGTTATCAGTAGTTTCTCGGATGGACATGAGCTTGACGTCGCAACAATTATTGGGTTATTGGGAGTCTGACGGTTTCCACCTCCCAGACACGCTATACGACGATCTTAGACGAAAAGACTATTGTCCGGTGAATGTCACTGATAGGCTAGAGGGTACGGATGATCTATCTTGTCGACCGACTTTTCCTTCAATGCCTGGGTAGCCGTTATGTACAGCTAGTATCGCTAACGTGCTTGTAGGTTAACCTTGTGAGGGATTGATCTGAAAGTGTTTCAGATCAATCGGATATGATCCTGACCTACTTCCAGCGTATTGTCGAGTCTTTAGTGTCCCACACAGAGGGTTTTCCCGTTCTAGTGAAATGATGTAGTGCACGTACAGCGATACGTGTGGGGTCCAATTAAACATGTGTATGTGATACTGCATGTTTTTAATCGGACAGTTAATACTAGCCGGTTTTTGATTGAACCGGGTCATTCAATCAAGTGTTGATTTAATGATATCATTTATATATGATGATGGATATATAAACTAGTATTAATGTGTTGTTCTCACACTCTCTTTTTTGCTACATGTTATGTTACACATCATGTATATGATACATATGGTCATGAGTAAATATATGTATAATGTTATTATATATATATATATATATATTTGTTTTCTTTTGTTATTATTTCTCTTTGCACATGGCTAAGGGTGAGGTGTATGCTATGTGGCATACACTCTCATCCTTTATGCCATGTGTTGTGATAAGAAGGAATAAGGTTGTAACCACTCTGAAATCTCTGTACAAAATTTACTGGTTTAATGTATAGAAAGGATATTTCAGCCTGATTAGGAGTTATAAGTTATTTTTGTTCAATAAAACCAAGAAACAAGTTGTGCCTCACTGGTAAAACCTCTACACTGCCGTGACATAGCCTGTGTGTTTGAATCCTATCAGTCTCATTTATTTTTTAATATTTTTCTTTTTAACTTTTCGGAAGCCTAAGAGTTGCACGTACAATACACGGAGAATCAAAAATTTCAAAAAATCAAATGGGATAAATAAGGAGTAAACACAGAGTTAAACATGTGGCATGAATCTCAAAGCAAGGTGCCAAGATTCGACCGCCTGTTTCACCCTTTTTCCCGCCGTCGACGGTTGGATCGTCCCCAATCGCCTCCGTGCTTTGCACATGCGTCTCTTTAGCTCTCCTCCACTCCCCTGCACTGTTTGATTTTCCTGCAATCAAACAGAAACTCTTCAAATCCCTAATTAGCACCATTTTAATTCTTTTTATTCAAAATTTTAATTCCCATACCCTAAATTCCTCACAATAAATACCACCACATTCCCTAACTCTCCCCCATTCTAAAATTTCTATCAAAATTCTCTAAGTGTAAAGTGGAGTTAAGCAACCAAGTGGAGTTAAGCAACCAAGTAGAGTAGCAAACCAAATCTCGACGACCGGAGCATTTCCCGATGAAACCGCAACGCCACGAAGACCTTTTTTCTCTCCTTACTCTTTTCTCAACGATCTAGAACCCGTAAGTCCCTTTTCTCTCATTCTTTTCATTTCAAAAACCAATCTATAAAACAATATTGGCAAGTGGAGTTATCTCGTTTAATTTTATTCTAAACAACTTTTGTCACCTTCACCAAGGCTAATTATTCATTTTAACCTCTAAATATCATCTTAACATGTTGTTCACATCTTTTCCATTTTATGAAATTAGAAATTCAAGTGAAATACGCCTATAACGAACTTTTTCAGGAAAATATCATGAACTTTAATATAACCTTTATTTTAATAACTAGAATATATAACTTTAGGAAAATTCATGGGGTAACGACTTATCCCACACGCATACTTTTGGTTCATAGCATGAGATTTAGATGTAATGCTAATTTAAGAGAATAAGTTTTTCATTAAAATACCGCAGTTTTGAAAAAGGCTTTCTTTTATCGATGTTTTTACCTCATTTTGCAATTATGCCTCTATAACCCTTGTTAGGTGACCCGCTAATGGATGGTGTGGATTATCACACATCCTTAGGATCATAGAGCGAGATGCAGAACTCCTCACGGAGTATTCGGTCTCGAAAGAAATTAAAAATACGGTTTTTAAGAAATACGAATTTTCTAAACAAAACTAAACTTTGAAAAATTATATAAGACTATGTGTCCGTATTTTCAATAAAAACAAATTATGAAACTATATTTTTAAAATGAAGATTAAAATTTTAATAAAATACCACTAAGTTTTCAAAAAGTAGTAGTTTTCATAAAAATACTATAAACTTTTAAAAGCTAGGTTTCATTGCTAAAATACCACAAAAATTAAAATACATATTCATAAAAACTCTAAATATTATAAATCACTCTCGAGATTTATTTTTAAACAATATTAAAGTATTTTTCACAAAATCCTCTTGAGAAATGCAAATAATATAAATACAATATAAATAACAATAATAAATATTAAGGACTCTAGATTAATATATGTTTAAGCGGTATCATTTCTCTTGAGCCCCAGGGAGTCGGAGAAAGTGAGTGCTTGTCTATTCAGTTAGACAACAAATTAACGGAGTTATCAAATGTCAATTGTCTTGGAAAAAGACACAAATTCTGCCGTCCATGTGCAGCAGTTGTCCGATTTCTCTCGAATTTAAGATTTTAACAGTTATACCCATTCACAAGAAATATTTATAACTCGAATCCAAACTTGAATCTAAACTTGAACTCGAACTCGAACCCAAACTCGAACTCTAACCCAACTCGAACCTAAACTGGAACGTGAACTCGAATTCAATCTACTCGACAACTTGACTCGACCCAAGATTGCAATTGACATGACTCGTACCTTACTCGATTCGCTCGACTTCATTATTCACCTTTTGCAATCTATGGTATCGATCAAATCATGTTATAATCAACCAATCAAATCAACTAAGGTTATCTTACAATTATAATATATATTATATACTCGGGGTGTTTGAGATAGTTTCTTGTGTGAATCCAACGGAGCTTCAGGAGTCCCGTATTAACCTATTTTTTCTTTTACTCGAATCTCAGTCTGGTCGACTCCTCCACATCTTGGAGTCCCGATACTAACACATGAAATGGGCCCGTGTTTCCTTGCTCCTGAGGCCTCACTCTTGAGCTCGTGAATACTTCTATGGCTGCATTGATATTCACACTTGGAACTTAAAGTTAACATAATGACCATATAGAGACTTATAGATATATATACTAATATTTAGATCTACACACTTTTTACTGGTTATTTACATTATTTCTTTTATTATATACTTGTCATTTTTCACTCTTATTCTACCTTTGGGACTTACCGAGCGCTAGTTTTCTGATGGGCATTCCACCCATCTTTGTTTTCTTGGAATGTTCGTCAGATAAGATCGAGACGGAGGAAATGGAGGCTACCAAGGAGGATTACGACCAGATCGCTACTCAGGATTAGCTTAACTTTCGTTTTCTTTCAGCTTATGTATGCCACATGTTTAGGCATTGTTGGATATAGTGCCCTCTAAGTCAATTATTGGATCGCAAGTACGTGATTGCAATGATTGAGGGAGGACCTATACCGATAAAACAGTCTTACTCAAGATGATAGTATGCTATCTGGTTTGTCTTTATCATCATGATAAAGCCCATAGGATTCTTGCTTGACTACCAGCAGTATGATGGCGATCATATATGTGGGAGCTGGGGTCTATAAGCACATCCTTAAAGTGTCCCTAGTCATGGGAGTTTCGGACAGGGCATCGATACTCCAGAGTAGACTAGTGTATACAGTCAAGACCCCGACGAGGGGCGGTGGCCGGTCTCACAAGCCACTGGTGTCAGTTGGATCACCTAAGATGTATACAGGTGCTCATTGGTTTATGAGTACACCGGACAGGACTCGCCGGGAACATGCTAGTTGGTATTATACATATCGTCAGATAGCAGTTCCCTGGTGACATGTGTACAGGTTAGTTCATTGACCTGAGGTCGTCATTTGTCTCGTGTGAGTTCCCACTGTGCTTAGATTACTACCCTACCACGCTCAAAGGAGTTGTGCAAACAGGTTTTAGTTGGGTACAGTCCCGAGCCACATTGGAGGCAAGTGAGCGGATCTTCGGGGATTCGTCTCTCCCGGTATTGGGGGTGAGATCGCGCTGTGTTTAGGAGAGCCATTACACGAAATCCCTGGCCAGGGTAATCGAGATATACTGGTAGGCATACCGGTAGTATATCAGAGTGTTCTGGGCTGCTCTCTGACACGACTTATACAGCTATTGGGGGTCTGACGTTTACCGACCCCCTAGGCCTAATATGCGATACTCATAGACGAATGTTCCGGACTGTACGGATATTGTCACTGTCAGGCTCAGTAGGGTTTATAGATGAGTTCGCTCGTCAGCTTCCCTTCCAATCAATACATAGGCAAAACGTTACGTACAGCCAGTACCTCTGACGTGCTAGTGGTTATACCCAGTGCCAGTGTATTGATGAGTCATTAGAGTCCCCCACCGACACTTTCCCAAGTTCGGGCGAAACGTTGTAGAGGCCGTATGGGTTTATGGCAAGGTTCGGAAAATGCACGTGCGTTTTCGCACGTGTCAGTTTTCGGGCAGATAATACTGGTAGGCTTTGGTTTAAGCCGGAACCCAGTATTATACTGTATAGATATAATATCTTTGTCTCAGTTGCACTTGTATTCGGTCGTAATACAAATACGGGTATGTTTATACCAATACGGGGTTATCCTGAAATTTGTTTCGGGATGATTTTTGGAAGTTGCCAGTTTCTAGTTTTCTATCAGCCGTATTTTGACATTCGGTTAAATGCGGATTTATCTTTTCTTGGGATTTGTGTGGAAACTTCTAGAAGAGGTGACTAGGATGGTGACTAGGATAGTGAGGTGACTTTATCATTAATGGTTCATTAATGATAAAGCATGACTAGGTTAATTGTGATAGGTTAGCATTTATTGTCTTTTGATGATTCATTCTTTGTGATAAGCATGAAGGGATATGGTCACCCTCCTCCTTGCTCCTACACTCACTCTCCCTCTTCTTTATATTGTGGCCGGCCCTCTTTGTGAGGGGTGGTGGTTCATTTGATTTCATTTTGTGAGAAAAGATTATGATAACTAGTGTATGGAAATTTCCTAGTTCAATTTCCATTCACCCGATTCCAAATGGCAACTTCTTTTAACCGTTCGTCCATAGTCTTGGACGTAACGAGACAAAGTATTCTACTCATTTTCTACTTCATCTTGGTCGTCTCTTTTAGCAAACTTGACGATCGAGTTGCCTCGGTTCAGAGGCGGGAGCCCGTTTAAAGATCCGTCGACGTGGTGCCACCTGGACGATGAGAACGGAGATCAAGCAAGTTCGGATCAATTGCAATATAGCGTGGGATGATGGTTGAAGACCGAAGGACTCGGATCATTCGGTATAACAATTCTACCCTCTTTACAATTTGTTAGTTTAGCTTTAATGGACGATCCGGGATAAAGTACGCGATAGCGCCAGTCGTAAAAGTTTTGTTCCGCATATCGGCATCTGTTAGATGGCCGGGGCGCTGCCGTGGACTTACAGTGGTATCAGAGCCTCACCATTAAGCTATACTAACTTGTGCTAACGCGTTTAAAAGATCGATCGAACGGAATTTCCGAAATCACAATTTTCTGTACATGATGTTTCTGTCGATTTTTAAACTGTTCTAAAATTCATTTTGAGCATTTCAGAAAATCATGCAGGGTTTTTTAAGAATACTGGTGAAATTTGGGCACGTGATCCCACAAAACGACCGCGGATCCGCGGCCCAAACCATGGTTTGGCCGCTGATCCGCCGCGCTTTTGTGGGAACAGTGCGCCAAATTTTTTCAGTGGGTTTCTCATGGGAAATGGTGATTTTTGGTATATGTATTTTGGGCCAAAATTTTGTTACTGTACACCAGATGTATGTGGGGCCCACTTCGGGAAATTTAGTCGATCGAAATTTTAAACTTGTTAGTTTTTCAGTACTTTCATTATATCTCCGACCGGGAATGTCATTTGATCGGTAAACCGCGTCTGATTGCTATAGTTCTTTTAGACGGGTTTGCGAACGTGACATTCGCGTTGATGTTCTGTGTTGTGCTGTAATGTTGCGGATTTGTCGTGGTGGATAGCAGGGTGCAATGATAGTGTTATTTAAATTTATTTGTACATTTGATATTGCGGGGCGAATGTCCGACTTGTGGACTGCCGTCACTGCCTGCTTGTATAATATTCTTTTGGGGCACGACCAGGTTGCGGTCGATGTACCTATTGTACTATTTTTATTTCTGTACTAAGTTTACCCCGCGGTGGGGTGCACGAATAACCGGGTTCTGGAGGGCAACGGGTTCGTATCTCATGGTATTGAGAGGCAAAGGGACCTCACTCTAGAATTGGCAGACTATTCGCCGCACTCGTAGGGGGTACAGGTTGACCCAAGGTGGGGTGCTCAATTTACCGGATTACGTGAAGTGCCAGGTGTTCCATTCACTATGTTGTGGGGACCACCTCGCTTCAGGTTTTGGCGGGTAACTTGCCGCACCCGTAGGGGTCTAGGTTTCATTGCACAGGCTATCCACACGACCAGGGGAACATCGGGTTTCAGTAGCGGCTCTATGAAACCCGGGGATCCCAGTTTATCTGTATTATTCTGTGATGCTTATTACTTTTCTGTAATGTTGCATATTATCATGCCTGGAGCGATTATTGTATATTAGTATATATACTATTAGATGTTGTATATGTTTTACACCCGCGCTAGTCCAGTCCCCGCTCTGTCGTTAGTTAAGTAACCTAACGGGTGATGACGTGACCCAGTGACGAATGCGGATGGCATATACGTACATTTTATTTTCGTTCTTTTCTGGTGTGATTGATTGATGGGACTGTATTGATTCTTATCAATGCGAGATAAAACAAACCTATATTTGATGTTGTTGGAACAAATTTTAAAATTATTACAAAGACGTTTCCTTTTGTTTTGCATAGCGGTATTCAGTTGGAATATCCTGCACCTCATTCCACGAGGAAAGAGCCGAGATCCCTTCACCGGGAGTGACTTCTTTAACAAAAGGTTTTCTCTACTATATATTTTTATAAAGCTATCAGGTTCCTTCAACGAGATCAAGTTCATTACGTTAAAGGTTTTTCGCTAAAAACCAGCCGTAATCCTCCGTCGTTTCTTATGGATGGTCAGTAGTATTCAACCTATGTTTGTTGGCCTACGTCAAGACATAGTGTTTGGTAGCTGCTGGGTATTCATTTGTTGCATAGATAGATGCATTAGTTTAAGTCAGACGTACACCTTGTTGGCCTACGTCAAGGGCTTGTACGATGACTTAAGTTGATCAGGACAACGACGGGTAGAACTTGACATGTTGCTTATGACTTGTTGGCCTACGTCAAGGTCATAAGAGCATGGGATAAAAATTACATCGGGAGTTTCAAACAAACAAGAAACTTGCCAGACTTGCGCATACCTTCTGGAGTGTGTTAACTTGAGTGGCTTCCATCAAGTTATCATACGATGATAGTTGGATCCCGATTCTTACTGATGAGTTGGTTTACTCTTCGGGTGACCCCGACTAATTCTTCTTTCAGGTTTGGAGGAGAATTTGAGAAAACAGTGGGAGGTTTCCTAATTAGATAAAATGATAACCATTCTGATTTAGGCAAGAGTGCACGCAGAGTGTTTCTTTTCTCTCTCTCTTTGGCAGCGACCTTTGACCGACCCCAGACTATAACTCAGTGACCAAAGTTGGCCGAACCTTCTTAAACATACTGGCTTTTGGATTGTCTATAGTTGCATAAGTCATTGCTGCTCTTTCTTTTACCCTTTGTATTTCTCAGAACACCCCGTATTACTACGGACATCCACTTCCATTGGATAGATCCATCGTATGGTTATATACGAACTCAAAGGGACATCTTTGAGGATGGATCCAGGTTCAGGAGAAATAGAATTGGTTTATTCTGTTGTCTTTTATTATCACCTTCTCTCAGGTTGCGAGGGCTCCTTGGTTTAGGAAAGTACACCTATTACGCTTATTGGATAGTCTTCTTCCAAACCATAGGCTTGTGCCGAACGGTAGGGAGTGAAGAAAACCAATTAGCTTAAGTAGGGTGTGCAAAAGGTAATATGTAAAGACAAGATAAAGGAATTAGAAAGAGGGCAAAGTAAATTGCGACTATTTACATTCATGACCAAATCACGTATTTCATCGCCACTCCTACTTCACCTTTGATTTCTCCAGAACAACCCGTATCACTACGAACATCCAATTCCATTGGATAAATCCATCATATGGTTATATACGAACTCGAAGGACATTTTTTCGAGGATGGATTCCGGTTCAGGAGAAATAAGAATAAGGTATTATTCAGTTGTTTTTATCATCACCTTCTCTCAAGTTGCGAGTACTCCTAGGATTAGGAGGGTACACCTATTATGCTTACTGGATATTCTTCTTCCAAACCATAGGCTGGTGCCGAACGGTAGGGAAGGAAGAAAACAACTTAGCCTAATGATGGTGTACAGAAGGTAACGAGTAAAGACAAATAAAGGGAAATGGAAAGATGGTAGGGAAATATACGGTTAAAGTCATGATTTGGATTATGGAAGAGGCATTACTAGGAATACCAGGAAACCCCTACAAAACATATTTATATTTAGTATTCACTGTGCATTGTTAATAGAAAACTGATTTCCCGATTGGATACTTACTCCAGGGTATGTATTTACCAGGAACGATTCTCACATCTGCATGGTTTTACAGATGTTGAGTGGGAGCGAGTTATTGGGAATTAGGTGATCATCCTCATTATATCGGAATTCGTTGTAATTGATGATATTTGAGGAAATCTTCTGGGAACAGTTTTCAACCTACAACGTACAGATTTTGAGTTATTCAACTCAGCGGATTTATACAGAGTAATGTATGTTGTCCAGTGTCCATCAGGATAAAGGGGTTGGTCCTCATACTATATTCTGTTTACTTGTAACTTCTCTAGTTTTTAGACAAGTGTTTCGTAGAAATACAATGTCTAAGTTCTGAGAAGTTGTGGGTATAGGAATAAAGTAGAGAACCACGTATCGCAAGTATCGGAATTCTTCAAAGAAATCGAAGATGTAGATTCTTGTGATTAGTATTCAATTGATAGTAATGGTTTTGAGAAACTTGTTTCTCTTTCAGGTTACTCATAATTGGATAGATTCCTAAGTTGAGTAATACTGATCAGCCTCTCTCTATTAAGTTATTATGCACTGGAGACAGCTGCATAATTTGAATCCGGTTCCAATTAAATAAGTGCCAAAGTTTCTATAGTGGATATAGAATGATTCATATCTTAACGATGTTAAGATAAGGAGAGTTGTCCAGCTTATGCTTTAAAACAGACACTGGAAAACTCAAGGCACGTTTCTGTAATGACAGTTTGTGGGTTGACCTTAGCTTTGACGAGGGTTGATTTTCTACCATCTGGAAGATCAATAGTGATATTGTTCTTGACTCGCCACAGTTTTATTAAAATGGATTTTTTCAGAAAAACAGTAGTGGGAGCATGGTAGAACTGGAAGTGATTCCAGAACCGCAAACGATTACGGAAAGTTTTAATAGGACCTATATATTCAATCAAGTTTGACATTCCAATAGCCACTCCGCAGATATGGTGGGTAACCTCAGACACCCGAGAGGTACTCTGGTAGCCTCAAGGACGGTGACAGGGAGGTTCTTGCTTACCCATACTTGACACTACTGTTGTTCCAGACTATGAGACCGGGCAGGAGGAAATGTATAGCGTCGTTCTAAACTAGTTTTAGAAGTATACGTATATATTATTCTGCCAGAGGGTTGTCGTAGTCAGTGGGAGCAGCGGAAGCATAGTGGGCAAGATACTTATGTCTATTTATAGACTTGAGCAAATATAGCGGAGATAGATCATCTGATTTTTGATATGACAGTCATGGGTTTGACTTCATCAGAATAGCGGATGGATCTGTTAAGAAGGTAGTAGGGTGTAATGTCCTGGTATTTTGATGACATACACAGAATAGGAAGTAAAATTCCTATACTACGATCGGTTGTACTGAGGTCGTCACACAGTTGTTTATCCACAAAGGATATGGATATAATATAAGACATTCTGGATACAAGATCTATGGTTTTAGATCTAGATTTGGATGGTTTCCCAATGTGGGTACTTGGATAGTATTCTAATAGTATTTTAGAATAGTTGACTCCTAGCATGGTGGTGTACCTGCAAGTGATGGAGTCACCCTCTCTAAAGGTGTCTTACAGACTAAAGGGGAGAGGGATGTGCATAATTGACAGATCACTTGCTTAGGCAATTGAGTCAATCGTGAGATGTCAAGTACCACACCAGATGTTGTTATTGCACTAGATGCAATAAGTTTATATTAATCCAATCCTGGAGAAACATTAGGAAGCAGTTTTAGAACATAAGTGAATGTTCTATGGATAAGATGACGGCGGCCTCCTTCGGGAGACGGTTATCATTCCAGGCTTCAAAGGTGACATAAATGACAGAGTGATTGTCAAGGTTATAGTTTTCCCTCTGACAAGGGACAGTATTATGGACAGGCGGTCCAAGAGGATACTGTGGGAGGCATGGTGCTGGACACTGATTAGTTTCAGTGATCGATACAGTCTAAGAAGTTTGGATTTTGAGTTCATTTATGAACTAGGTCCCATCAGATATCCAGACATATTCTAAGACACGTATTACTCAATTCGGGAGATGGTTTTCTCCGCGAACTTGAGATTAAGAGAGACATAGAAAGAAACACCGAAGCGGATCCACTCACTGAGGTTATTTCTCGAACACAAGAGTTTTACAAACGAGCTTTATGAAACTGATTAGTAGAGGAGTTGGATGCTCGGTATCACACGAGCTGTGAGTACACGACATCGCAATAATTAGCCTTAAGTGCAAGTGGGAGATTGTTAGATATAGTGCCCTCTAAGTCAATTATTGGATCGCAAGTACGTGATTGCAATGATTGAGGGAGGACCTATACCGATAAAACAGTCTTACTCAAGATGATAGTATGCTATCTGGTTTGTCTTTATCATCATGATAAAGCCCATAGGATTCTTGCTTGACTACCAGCAGTATGATGGCGATCATATATGTGGGAGCTGGGGTCTATAAGCACATCCTTAAAGTGTCCCTAGTCATGGGAGTTTCGGACAGGGCATCGATACTCCAGAGTAGACTAGTGTATACAGTTAAGACCCCGACGAGGGGCGGTGGCCGGTCTCACAAGCCACTGGTGTCAGTTGGATCACCTAAGATGTATACAGGTGCTCATTGGTTTATGAGTACACCGGACAGGACTCGCCGGGAACATGCTAGTTGGTATTATACATATCGTCAGATAGCAGTTCCCTGGTGACATGTGTACAGGTTAGTTCATTGACCTGAGGTCGTCATTTGTCTCGTGTGAGTTCCCACTGTGCTTAGATTACTACCCTACCATGCTCAAAGGAGTTGTGCAAACAGGTTTTAGTTGGGTACAGTCCCGAGCCACATTGGAGGCAAGTGAGCGGATCTTCGGGGATTCGTCTCTCCCGGTATTGGGGGTGAGATCGCGCTGTGTTTAGGAGAGCCATTACACGAAATCCCTGGCCAGGGTAATCGAGATATACTGGTAGGCATACCAGTAGTATATCAGAGTGTTCTGGGCTGCTCTCTGACACGACTTATACAGCTATTGGGGGTCTGACGTTTACCGACCCCCTAGGCCTAATATGCGATACTCATAGACGAATGTTCCGGACTGTATGGATATTGTCACTGTCAGGCTCAGTAGGGTTTATAGATGAGTTCGCTCGTCAGCTTCCCTTCCAATCAATACATAGGCAAAACGTTACGTACAGCCAGTACCTCTGACGTGCTAGTGGTTATACCCAGTGCCAGTGTATTGATGAGTCATTAGAGTCCCCCACCGACACTTTCCCAAGTTCGGGCGAAACGTTGTAGAGGCCGTATGGGTTTATGGCAAGGTTCGGAAAATGCACGTGCGTTTTCGCACGTGTCAGTTTTCGGACAGATAATACTGGTAGGCTTTGGTTTAAGCCGGAACCCAGTATTATACTGTATAGATATAACATCTTTGTCTCAGTTGCACTTGTATTCGGTCGTAATACAAATGCGGGTATGTTTATACCAATACGGGGTTATCCTGAAATTTGTTTCGGGATGATTTTTGGAAGTTGCCAGTTTCTAGTTTTCTATCAGCCGTATTTTGACATTCGGTTAAATGCGGATTTATCTTTTCTTGGGATTTGTGTGGAAACTTCTAGAAGAGGTGACTAGGATGGTGACTAGGATAGTGAGGTGACTTTATCATTAATGGTTCATTAATGATAAAGCATGACTAGGTTAATTGTGATAGGTTAGCATTTATTGTCTTTTGATGATTCATTCTTTGTGATAAGCATGAAGGGATATGGTCACCCTCCTCCTTGCTCCTACACTCACTCTCCCTCTTCTTTATATTGTGGCCGGCCCTCTTTGTGAGGGGTGGTGGTTCATTTGATTTCATTTTGTGAGAAAAGATTATGATAACTAGTGTATGGAAATTTCCTAGTTCAATTTCCATTCACCCGATTCCAAATGGCAACTTCTTTTAACCGTTCTTCCATAGTCTTGGACGTAACGAGACAAAGTATTCTACTCATTTTCTACTTCATCTTGGTCGTCTCTTTTAGCAAACTTGACGATCGAGTTGCCTCGGTTCAGAGGCGGGAGCCCGTTTAAAGATCCGTCGACGTGGTGCCACCTGGACGATGAGAACGGAGATCAAGCAAGTTCGGATCAATTGCAACATAGCGTGGGATGATGGTTGAAGACCGAAGGACTCGGATCATTCGGTATAACAATTCTACCCTCTTTACAATTTGTTAGTTTAGCTTTAATGGACGATCCGGGATAAAGTACGCGATAGCGCCAGTCGTAAAAGTTTTGTTCCGCATATCGGCATCTGTTAGATGGCCGGGGCGCTGCCGTGGACTTACAGGCATTTCCTTTATTTTCTTTACTTTACAGTTGAAACTCATTGTACTTGTAAATATTTCAAGTTGAATGTAAATAAAGATATTTGTTAAAAAATTTACCGTCTCCATTTATTCTTGCATTTGTGTATTATTGTTTCAATATGCTTAGTATATTTATTTAGGGAATAACCTTCTCTGAATAAATATGCCGCGGGCTTGCCACACTATCGTTTTCGTCTACTGAGAAGCGGGGCATGACTGGTTTTGTTGGTGTCCCATGCAGGTTAGTTCTGCATGAAGTCATAAACAATATACCACAAGAATTAATGAGTTCAACAAATATTTACATTCCTTGCATTTCAAATTTCTTGAATCTATCATAACATATCTTTTATATCAAGGTGATGGACTCTCCGAACAATACTAGCACAAACGTCAACGACAATACTCCACCCTCTACACTACCACCACCACCGACCGTTGTAGCTCCTATCAATAAGCAAACGGTACTTCTTGAAGTTATCAAGAGCCTATTGGAGGGTCAGCAACAACAAACTGCTATCTTTATGAACCGCCCCGAAGCTGAAGCACCTGGAGTAAAACAATTCCGGGCCTTACACCCAAAGAACTTCTCGGGTAAGGAGAGCCCACTTGAAGCAGAAGAATGGGCTCAGGCGATAGAGGATGATCTGGAAGCGGCTCAAGTGCCAGATATAACTTGGGTAAGAGTTGCTAAGTTGCAACTGACCGATAATGCTAGAGTATGGTGGAAAGCTGAGAAGAGCTGTCTCGCGCAACCGATAGAATGGAGAACATTCCGAGACTTCTTCGATACCAAGTATTTTCCAGAGACTGCTGATTGTTGTCAAAAATATAAGTTTACCGCAATCAGAAACGGCGTCGTTTCGCAGCTAGCCGGTGAGTACGGGTCGATCCACAGAGACGGGTAAATTTCTTTTATGTGTTTTAACGAGTTGATTCAAAATGTCGTTTTGGTTGGTTTATAAAAATCTATAAAAACTGGATCTAATTAATCTAATTAAGAGTCTTGCTAGGGTTAGGCTTAGGGGAAGTTTTGGAGATTAACGTTTTTCCTCACCGCTTTCATTGCCTTCTTTTTTTAGAACTATTAGATGTTAAGGTAATTATTAATAAAGTGGATCCAAATCTTTTGGGAAGATGTTTCTTCCTCTAGAGTTGTATCCTTCCTTTGTTGATAATTGCCCTAACCCCCACGGAAAACGCGCGCAACCGGCCCTTTATACTACGGTTCATCGTTACCTCGAAGGGTAGGATGCCGCAGGGAGCGGTTGTGCTCGTATGCGTGGAGTTCTAATTCATTAGGTGAAAGTGGCATTGAAAGGGGTGAGAGATCTCATCTCTCAACCCTTTCCCTAAGGCTAACCCTAACAAGCGAGGAGATTACTCGCTCATTAGGGGATGAGAAAACATTTTAATTAAAAGAAACAGAAATAAAATACCTTCCTAAGTTGACGGCTCCCTCCAAACAAGAAGAACAGATCTGAATTTATCTCTCAGAAAGTCTGAATTTTATTGATTGAAAAGAGGCATAGGGTTTTACAATTTTAGATTACAATTTATAAGTAAACAGAAGAATTAGGGTTTCAGAGTCTCGCAGATGTGAAATTACGGATTTGCCCTCGAAAAATCCCAACACCCGCACCGACGCACCGACACGCCAAAAATCCACCGACACGGGCTTTGAATGGCCGCGGATCCGCGGCAAATGTTGGCTTGGGCCGCGGATCCGCGGCCTTTTGGTTGGCTTGGGTCACCAACTTTCTGCACATGGGTTGTATTTTCTTGAGCTTCCTATTTTCATATGTATTTTCTCTGTTGGGCTTCTGGGCCTTCTCCAGATCTTCAGTGAAAACTTGTTCGTATCTTTTGACCGTTCACTTGTCATTTTGGACCTTGCACTGTTCTTCGTCTAGGCTTGAATAGGATCCGTCTAAGTGTTGGTCAAAAGTCCCTTTTTTCTGTTGTTTTGTGTCTTTTTCACTGTATTTGCTCCAGAAACCTGTATCCTGTAATATGCAACAAACGTGCGTCAAGAGTACCTGTTTATTTATAAAAAGGATAAGAATAGGGGAATGGAAAATGCAATATTATGGTCTGAACAAATACCCCCAAACTTACCTTTTGCTCGTCCTCGAGCAAACTTATTATTTTATTTACTAAAATCCTAACCGCACTTTCGCAGGGAAACGCGATTGCACTGAGCACGTGCAACAAGCCGTTAAACCTCTAGGTGTCCCTAGTAGGAGGAGTGTTGTCTCCTGAGGGTTTTCAGTGGATTACACCCACAAAATCCTATCAACTCGGCCCATTTACTATTGTTCTCCAATTAGGTTTTCTAACAAGGAATTCTATTATCGTCGACCCGTAAATTATCCACCCACATTCTTCACACTTCCTCATTATTTAACTTAAGATTATATATGTTATGTAGACCTACTTAGCTTTCGGCATCTCTTAAGTTTTCCTTCTAGGGTTCCATCTCCACTTAGGAATTTCTATCACTCTATTAAAGATACAAGTTCTATCTTTCATTCCTCTCTCTTATCTAAATTCCAATCACATACCCCTACGTGTGTGTATAGATCACCCCTACACTTGGAGATTCAAATCAAGCAATCATGCCCTTGTCCGTTGTCCAAAGCACTTATTAATTAGTGAACTTTTAATTGAATTTCGCTTACACATCCTTCATGCGACTGTTAATACTTCTTGAGGTACCAACAACCGTTTACAAGATGCGTTGGCACTTTAAAGCGTACTTCCTAGTTTTGCAACACCCAAGGCTTTAGCAGTGACTCCCAAACCAGTTGGTCTAAGGCACTAGGTGATGAAGCACCCTCGCTAAATATTTTTCTATTTTTGCAGCCTTTAGTAATCACAAAAACCAGTGTCCATTTTTTTATTCTTTATTCACACTTATATATTTTTTATTTTCATCATACTAAGGACTTTAGACAAGAGCATTTCAAGGTCTCTTCTAATATTCCAAGTTTCAAGGTGCGTGATTGTGCAAATTGTAGGGTATACGTTTTCAGAATCTAGATTTAAGCTAGGAACTATTTTTCAAACTTATACTCTAATAAGAACATCAATACTCTTCACTTGTTTCGACTTAGCCCAAGAAGTGAGCCCAAAATTTGCCTATTTCTAAATAAACTACAAAGGCATATACTTTCTACCGTTAAACTTTAAGGAAGGTTATCTTTAGGGTTTTTAATTTACTACGTCAAAGATCTAGTTGTTCCTAACCAGTTAACCTATCTGTCAAACTCTAGTCAATTAGCCAAAATTGAATACAATAATTTTTATAATTTTTGAAATTTTTGAATTTTTATGGGTTTTCAAATAGGTATGCAAATGCAAAAATATGTACAAATGAATGCGGAGGAAGAAGACGTACCGAGCATAAATACCCCCAAACTTGAACTTGACAGTGTCCTCACTGTCATACTAAACCAAGAGGGTCAAAATACCGGCACTTCCCTGTTTATTTATTTATAATTTTTTTTTATTGAGAAAAACAAAAATATATACAGAAAGGCCCTCCCCCAAACTTCATTTAAACTATGTTAAACATTACTGCCAAACTTTGCATAGACCAACACTAACCAGTTGAAAATTTTATCAGTAAAGAGTATGGGTTGGTAGAAGAATACGTTGTAACGATCCACAAAGAATTGAGGAAGATAGAAGTAGTGGTATGGGAGGTGTGGAGGTAAATATACAGGTGATGGTGATGCATCGAAACGAGAATGTAAATGATCAGCAATCAGTGGAGTGTTGGCATTCTCGTAGCTTATTAAAAGAAATGGGGGTATTTCAACTTCTAAAGGAGGAGGTTGACTCACCACAATACCCCCAAGATGTTCCTGTGGGTCCTCTAGTGACTCGGCATCATCCATCAATTGTATATGATACTTAATTATGAGGGAACTTATCTCCTCGATGTCCGCCATAGTCCAACCGAAAACTTGCCGCCTATCTTGTAAGACCATTACGAGGGCGTTCTCTTGCTCGAGGGCTAGAGAGGCCGATATGATAATGGGAAAGGTCTCATTCTCACCTATGTAAGCATATCTAAGGTGAGACGGTAAAGGCGTGAGTTCGAGTTTCGGAAGCAGAAGAATCATTTCGGAATCTACCTCGAACTCAAAGGATTCTAACACAGGTTCGAAATCACTGCAAACAACCGATTCGGATGGCTCGACTAACTCATCCAAAAATTCAAACGACTCATATTCGGGCTGTGAGTCGTCATCATCCAAAAAAGTGAAACATTCATAATCAACATCGGTTGTGTCAACGGTGGTAGGCTCAAGGAGGGACGCACTAGTGGCGTCAAAACTGTTTTCATTAAACAAGAATCTTTCAAGCTCGCAGTCCTCCTGCGTGATTTCGTGAATAGAGCAAACTTCTCGTGTACTAGTTTTTGGTATAGGGGGCAGACTTCCCATCTTATAGATATTGAACTCACTAGACATCTTCTAAAAGGATAGAGTCATGGAGCCATTGCGACAGTTTATTACAGCATTGGAAGTGGCCAAAAATGGTCGACCAAGGATCACCGGAATTTGGTTCCGTGGGTTAGCAACAGGTTGTGTATCCATAACAATAAAATCAACGGGGAATATGAACTCCCCGACTTTGATCAACACATCCTCTAGTTGACCCCTTGGATGGGTGATTGATCGATCAGCCATTTGGAGAGTGCAACGAGTGGGTTTCAACTCTCCAACCCCTAATTGTTCGTACACGGAGTAGGGAATCAGGTTAACACTAGACCCAAGATCTAACAGTGCTCGATTAATTTTCTTATCCCCAATTGTGATTGAAATCGTAGGACAGCCGGGGTCCTTTCGTTTTTGGGGTAAGGTTTGATGGTGGTTAATAGCATTGCTCACTGCACTAACCACTAGCACTTTCTTGGGTACTTGAGATGCCTTTCTCTTCGAGGTGCATAAGCCCTTTAAGATTTTCGCGTATGAAGGGACTTGTTGGATAGCATCCAAGAGAGGTATATTTATGCTAACCTGCTTAAATATCTCCACAATCTTCTCCACTTGTGCATTTGGTTTATTATGACTCAACCTGTTTGGGAATGGAGCATTCTGAAAATTTGTTGAGTCAAAAGTCTGTGGAGTAGAATGTGGAGTAGGAACGGATCCCAGTGTGGATGTGTTCGTGTTGTGAGAAATGGGTCCGTTCGAGTCAGAAGAAGTAGAGCCGTGTGAAGGGTGGAGAATAGGCTCTAAAGAAAAAGGTGAAGAAGGAAGTGAAGAAAATGAAGAAGGAGAAGAAGACGATGGAGAAAACGAAGAAAAAGAAGAAGAAGGACCACCGGCGGGGATGTCATCATGAGTTCCCACATTATTTTGCAACTCTCTTCCGGATCTCAACGTGGTCACCGCATTTACATTGTGATTGTGATATGTGTTTTGTGTGTGACCGGGATTTGGCAATGGTTGAGATGGAAGCTTTCCCTTTTCTCTCTCGCTCAACGCAGCAGTTAATTGTGCAATTTGTGCCTCAATAGATTTGATACTTTGATCGTGTGAGGCATTGTTATTCATTAAAGATTGAACATAACTTTCAAATCTTGCTGCGGATTCAGTAGATTGCTTGAGAAATGCATCTAGATTTTTTTCTAGCGAGATAACCTTATCATCGTTTGGTTGACCAAAATTGTTCGTTTGATTTGCATAAGGTTGTTGTTGGAAAGGTTGCTGGTTTTGAGTTTGTAAAGGTGCTTGTTGTTGTTGTGGAGGAGGAGGTCTTTGATTATTATTTCCTTGGACTTGTTGATTTTGGTTCCAAGCGAAATTTGGGTGACTCCTCCACCCCTGATTGTATGTCGAAGAGTACAGATCGTTTCTTTGTCGTTGCTGAAATGCAGCATTGACTTGATCCTGTCCTTGAATAGGTGCATTATAAGGACACTCTTCGGTTAAATGCGATGGATTAGAACAACAAGCACAAACAGTTCGTGTGGGTAGAGTAGGGGCAGGAGAAGACGATGAGATTTTGGTCTCAATGGCTTCTAGCTTTTTCATAAGTGAGGCCATCTCGGCCTTCATAGCAATCGACATATCTATTTGATGTATGCCTGCCCTAGATTGACCAACAGAAGAAGATGATGTGGTCTTGGTACTCTCCCACTGAATTGTTTGCTCACTAAGATCCTCAAGAAACTGCCAAGCTTCGTCGCTAGACTTGGAAAGGAAATGACCTTGACATATTGTTTCTAGCAACTGCTTCGTTGCTGCGTTCAATCCCTCCTATAATGTTTGGCAAAGTTGCCAACTTTCGATCCCATGATGAGGGCATTGAACAAGTAGGTCTTTAAATCTCTCGAAGCACTTCCAAAATGGTTCGGAAGGAAGCTGTGAAAATTGTATAATCTCGTTACGGATTCTAGCAGTTTTGTGATGAGGATAGAACTTTTTCAGAAAAGCTCTCACAAACTCGTCCCAATTTCTAATGGAATGTGATGTGGTGCTATATAGCCACTTCTCGGCTAGGTCACATAAGGTGAAAGGAATGACCCTTAGCCTTATAGCGTCATCACTTAATTGGGTCGTTTTCATCATAGCGCACACATTTTGGAATTTATTAATAAAAATATACGCATCTTCAGATTCCAAACCATGAAATTTTGGCAGCATATTGATGAAATGTGGTTTTATTTCAAAATTGTCCCCATTTGCCGGTGGGGGTGAAAGACATGTAGGTAAAGAAGTGCGGACGGGGTAGAAGAGATCCTGGAGCGCAACTCGTGCGGGCGCTACAACAGGCGGAAGATTCGGGTTATTCGCACCTAACGGAGGTGGAATCATTCCCGTCGGTAAGGTATCGTTGGGGTTGAATCCCGACATACCTTCGAAAGAAGAACTTGAAGGTGGAGGTAAGGAAATGGACGGAATGTCGACGAAGGGTTCGTCGGTCGGTACCAACGAAACACGGACTAATCGGGCGTTAGTATCCCTAGTCCAAAGTGACATACACTAAAGGAGTAGTGTAGTCAGAAAAAAATAGAAAAACAGAATGTGGGGGTAAGATAACGTCAATGAAGGAGAAATGGTGGAAGTGAGGTGCAAGTTTTCTTAGCGGCAAGTTGCAAGTTTTGAAAAGATTTTTCTTTATTTTTTTTTATTTAAGAGTTTTGCAAGAAGGTTTTAGAAAATGGGACTCGTGACACAAATGTATCTACCACACATGCACAATCAGGCCTAGATCTAGGGTTGCCTAGGTCTGCTAGACAGCTCCTAACTAGGGCTAGAAATAGGACCTCAAACCGCCTCTTCACGGACAAATACGGCCAGGTAAGTGGGAAGGAACCACCACTACAGTGGGCCTAATTAATAACCACTAGCCTAGACACCGCAAAGTCGGTTAGGATAAACGGCCGATGCCTATAATAGTCCTTTTCCTATTGAGCTCGATGTCCTTAGGTCTGAGTCTAGTCTTTTTTAATTAATTGCGGTCGATGCAAAATGCTTTAGGTGTTTTCTGGGGTCCTGGGAAGGGTGATGAAATCCCCACCCAATCTGAGTTTGGTCAATTAGCCCCTTAGAGTCCGGTTAAATTATGCAAAACAATAAAATTTCACTTGCAATCAATTTTTAGCGCGGCGCAAAGAAACCTGCAGCAAATCTGTTATTTAGAAGGGGGTAGAAGATTTTTTAGCGAAAAGAAACCTGCAGAAATTTTTTACAGTGGAGATATGGAGGTTGCAGAGGGGAAGAAAAGAGAGCAAACCGTGCAAAAATGATGCGCTGACGTGGCAGGCAAAGCGCGGATCCGCGGCGGGAGGCCTCTTTTGCGGCGGAAGCGCGGTCGTCTGGTGGGTGTTGCGCCACGGTAGCGCCCCGGCCGTCTATCCGAGGCCAAAATGCGGAATCAAAATTTTCTTAACTTTTAAACTGGCGCTACCGTGGACAATATACCCGGATCGTAACCATTAACCGATACTAGCTAACAAGAGAAAGGGTGAGAGATATACCGAGTGATCCGAGTCCTCCGGTCTTCTTGTCGTCGTCCTGATCTCCCGCGGAAACTCCGGTCGTCGCATCCTTGCCGGAAGGGCACCACATCGTCTGTATCTTTTACGGGCTCCCACCTCAATACCGAGGCAACTCGGGCGCGAAGTTGGCTAGCCGACGCGCCCAAGATTTGCTGTAGAATGTGCAGTGCTTTGTCTCTTTGGGGTTATGTTGCCTTGATGGAGGAATCAATATGAAGTTTGGAGAGGAGAAGGATTTCTTTTGTGGCAAGCATGCAAAAATGAGATATAGATAATTCCCTCATCAAAATGAACTCCTCACTTTTCACTCCAAGATGTGGCCGGCCTTAACAAGGAGGAAAAGAACAAAGGGGTGAGTGTAGTAAAAGCATATGGTGACCATATCATAAAGAAAAGCTCACATCAACACCTTAATCAACCCATACCCACTCAAATCTCATTTAAAGCACCATCATGAATAATGCAAGTGATGTAAAGAGAATGATGATGGTCATATCATAATCCCACATATGCAAGAAACCCCCTCCATAAAAGTTATTTGCACAATTGCAAATAACCCCCTCCATCGGAAAAGTCCGGCCGGGAAAGAACAAAGGAAAACCGGCCGGAACGGAAAACAAACTGGCAACTCCAGAAAACTGGTCCCGTAATAAATTACAGGAAAACCCCGATACTGTGCATACACACCCGCATCTGTATTCCGTCCGGATACAAATGCAATGAGACAAAATCTACACTGTACTAAACTAGGATCCGGCTTAAACCAAAGCCGGCTAGTAAAATCCGTTCGATCCTGATCCGTGCAATATCGCACGTATCTGATCGAACCGTGCCATATAACTATACGGCCTCAAGTACTAACCGTCCGATCCTGATTCGTGCAATACCGCACGTATCTGATCGGACCCTGCCATATCTCCATACGGCCTCTACAGCGTTTCGCCCGAAAGCTTGAGTAACTGAAAGTGTGGTGGACTCTAAAGACTCGTCAATACTATGGTTGTGGATTTAACCACCAGCACGTCAGAGGTATAAGCCAATACGTGACGGGCCACCAGCTATTGACCAAAAGGGACGTCGATGAGCGAACTCATCCTGACACCCTACTGAGCCTGTCAGTGACAATATCCGTACAGTCCGGTCCGTTCGTCTATGAGCATCGCATGGCGGGCCTAGGGGGTTGGTAAAAGTCAGACCCCCAAAGGCGGTACAAGTCGTGTCGGAGTGAAGCCCAGAACACCCTGAGATACTACTGGAATACCTACCAGCAAATCTCCTGCCTCGGCCGAGGGCTTTGTGTAATGGCTCTCCTAGACACAGCGCGACCTCACCCCCAATACCGGGAGAGACGAACCCCTGCAGATCCGCTCACTGCCTCCATGTGGCTCGGGACTGTACCCAACTAAAACCTGTTTGCACGACTCCTTTGAGCCGTGGTAGGGTAGTAATCAAAGCACAGTGGGAACTCACACGAGACAAATGACGATCTCAGGTCGATGAACTAACCTGTACACATGTCACCTGGGAACTGCTATCTGACGTATGGTATAATCCCAACTAGCAGGTTCCCGGCGAGTCCTGTCCGGTGTACTCATAACCCAATGAGCACCTGTATATATCTTAGGTGAACCAACTGACACCAGTGGCTTGTGAGACCGACCACCGCCCCTCGTCGGGGTCTCGACTGTATACACTAGTCTACTAATGGAGTATCGATGCCCAGTCTCGAAACTCCCACGACTAGGGACCTTTTAAGGATGTGCTTATAGACCCCAGCTCCCACGTATATGATCGCCATCATACTGCTGGTCGTCAAGCAAGAATCCTAGGGGCTCTATCAACGTGTAATAGCGACTTGTCAGGTCACCTAAAGCAGTACATGATGATAAAGATAAACCAGATAGCATACTATCATCTCGAGTAAGACTGTCCTACCGGGATAGGTCCTCCTTCAATCATTGCAATCACGTGCCTGTGATCCAATAATTGACTCTGAGGGCACTATCTCCAACAATCTCCCACTTGCACTCAAGGCTAATTATTGCGATGTCGCATACTCACAGCCCGTGTGATACCGAACAGCCAACTCCTCTACTAGTCAGTCTCACAAAGCTCGTTTGCGAAACTATTGCGTTCGAGGAATAGCCTCAGTGAGTGGATCCGCTGTGATGTTTCTTTCTATGTCTCTCTTTATCTCAAGTTCGCGGAGAAAACCATCTCCCGAAATGAGCAATACCTGTCTTAGAGTATGTCAGGATATCTGATGGGACCTAGCTCATAAATGAACTCCAAATCCAAACTTCTTAGACTGTATCGTCAACTGAACTTAATCAGTATCCTGCGCCATGCCTCCCTCAGTATTGCCTTGGACCACCTGTCCAAAATACTGCCCCTCGTCAGAAGGAAAAACTATAACTCTGACAGCCACTCTGCTATCCAGGTCACCTTGGAAGCCTGGAATGATAACCATCTCCTAAAGGAGGCTGCTGCTATCATATCCCTAGAACATTAACTTATGTTCTAAAACTGCTTCCGACTGTTTCTCCAGGATTGGATCAATATCAACTTATTGCATATACTGCAAGAACAACATCTGGTGTGGTACTTGACATCTCATGATTGACTCAATTGCCTAAGGAAGTGATCTACCAATCATGCACATCCTCTCCCCTTTAGTCTGTAAGACACCTTTAGAGAGGGTGACTCCATTACCTGCAGGTATACTACCGTGCCAGGAGTCGTCCATTCTAAATACTCATAGAATGCTGTCAAAGTACCCAGATTGGGAAACCACCCAAATCTAGATCTAAAACCATAGATCTAGTGACCAGAATGTCTGATATAATATCCAAGTCCTATGTGGAGAAACCACTGTGTGACAACCAAAGAATAACCGATCGTAGTATAGGAATATCACTTCCTACTCTGTGTATGTCATCCAAATACCAGGACATCACACCCTACTACCTTCTTAACAGATCGATCCCCTATTCTGATGAAGTCAAACCTATGACTGTCACATCAGAAATATATGATCTATCTCCGCTATATCTGCTTTAGTCTATAAATAGACATAAGCCTGATGTCCACCAATGCTTCCGCTGCTCCCACTGACTATGACAACCCTCTGGCAGAGTCATATAGACGCGCACTTCTAAAGCTAGTTTAGAACGACGCTATACTCATCCTCCTGCCGGGTCTCGCAGCCTGGAACAACAACAATGGCAAGTGTGGGTAAACAAGAACTTCCCTGTCACCGTCCTTGAGGCTACCGAGTGCCTCTCGGGTGCCTGAAGTTACCCACCTTATCTGTGGAGTGGCCAATGGAATGTCAAATCAGATTGAATCTTTAGGTTCCTTATCAAATCTTCAGTAATCGTTTGCGGTTCTGGAATCGCTTCCAGTTCTACCATACTCCCACTACTGTTTTCTGAAAAATAACCATTTCTTTTTAAAATGTGGCGAGTTAAGAACAATATCACTATTGATCTTCCAGATGGTAGAAAGTCAACCCTCGTCATAGCCTGGGTCAACCCACAAACAGCCATTACAGAAACGCGCCTTGAGTTGTCCAGTGTCTGGTTTTAATCATAAGCCGGACAACTCCCCGTACCTTAACATCGTTAAGATATGAACTGTTCTATACCCAATATAGAACCAGAGGCACTGATTTAATTGAACCAGATTCAAATCATGTAGCTGTCTCCAGTGCATGTCAACTAAATGGAAGGAGGCCGATCAGCGTTACCCAACTTAGGAATGCTTCCAATTATGAGTAACCTGAAAGAGAAGCAAGTTCTCATTACTATCAACTGAATGCCATACACAAGTATCTACATCTTCGATCACCTTGAAGAATCCCGATACTTGCAATACCTGGTTCTCTACTCTATTCTTATACCAATAACTCCTCAAAACTCAGACCCTGTGTTTCTACGAAACACATGTCTAAGAATTAGAGTAGTTAAAAGTAAACAGAATATAGTATGAGGACCAACCCCTCTGTCCTAATGGACACTGGACAACATACAATACTCTGTATAAGTCCGCTGAGTCTAACAACTCTTTCACTGTGCGTCGTAGGTTGAAAACTGTACTTATGGTTAAGAAGAATTACACCGCTGTTTAATGCTCCTCACCTAACCATCCACTGATATAGGTAAATGTCATCGACATAATATCAAAAGGTATATCTCACTCCATGAAAATAGACGTACAGATATATCAATTTGAAATTGGTGCACAACAGCGGATATTCAAAACCAAATATTTGCCGACCGGCAAACAGCCCAGGTGATCTCCTCAAATATCACCGATTACAACGAATCCCGATATAATGAGGATGATCACCCAATTCCCAATAACTTACTCCCACTCATCATCTGTAAAACCATACAGATGTGAGAATCAAACCTGGTAAATACATACCCTGGAGCAAGTGTCTAATCGGGAAATCAGTTTTCTTTTAACAGTACACAGTTGAACTGAAACATTGAAATATTTCGATGGGGTATCCTGGTATTCCTAGTAATGCCTATACCATTATCCAGATTCACAACTATAACCGTATAATTCTTTGCCACCTTTCCAAATCCCTTTATATGTCTTTAAATATTACCTTCTGCACACCCCTTAGGCCAAATGGTTTTCTTCCTTCCCTACCGTTCGGCACCAGCCTATGGTTTGGAAGAAGACTATCCAATAAGCATAATGGGTGTACTGTCCTAATCTTAGGAGCACTCGCAATGCGAGAGAAGGTGAAGATAAAAGACAACCGAATAAACCTTATTTCTATTTCTCCTGGACCAGAATCCATCCCCGAACTGGAACAAGTTCCTTTCGAGTTCGTATATCACCATACGATGGAGTATCCAAATAAACTGTGGATCTTCGTAGTGATACGGAGTGTCCTGGAGAAATACAAAGGTGATTTAGGTTTGGCGAAGAAATACTCGGTTTGGTCGTGAATAGCAGTCGCAATTTACTTTGCCCTCTTACTAATCCCTTTCTTTGTCTTAACTTAATACCTTCTGCACACCATCGTTATGCTAATTGGTTTTCCTCATTCCCCACCGTTCGGCACCAGCCTAAGGTTTGGAAGAAGACTATCCAATTTGCATAATAGGTGTACTATCTCCTAAACCAAGGAGTACTCGCAATGAGAGAAGGTGAAAAGAAAAGACAACTGAATAATCCTATCCGTTTTCTCCAGAACCGGAAACAATCCTCGAATTCCTTCGAGTTCGTATCTAACCATACGATGGTTTTGTCCAATGGAAGTGGACGTTCGTAGTAATACGGGGTGTCCTGGAGAAAAAAGGGTAAAAGTAGGAGTGGCAACGAGGTCTGCAACTCTGACAATCCAAAAGCCAGTGTTAAGAAGGTTCGGTCAACTTGGTCACTGAGTCATAGTCCAGGGTCGGGTCAATGGTCGCTGCCAAAGAGAGAGAGAAAAGAAACACTCAGCGTGCACTCTAATCTAGATCAGAATGGTTATCACTTTATCTAATCTGGAAACCTCCCACTGTACCTCAAATTCTCCTCCAAACCTGAAAGAAGAACTAGTCGGGATCACCCGAGGAGTAAACCAACTCATCAGCAGGAATCGGGATCCAACTATCATCGCATGATAACTTGACGGAATCCACTCAAGTCACCACACTCCAGAAGGTATGCGCATATCTGGCAAGTTTCAGTTCTTTTGAAACTCCCGATGTGATTTTTACCCCAAGCGGTTTATGACCTTGACTAGGTCAACAAACCATAAACCGCCAGTCAAGTTCAACCCGTCATTATTCTGGATTGCATTAAACCCACCCGTACGTGCCCTTGAATAGGTCAACAAGGCCGCACGACTGTCTTAACCAATCCCACTTATGCAACAAACAAGTACCACTTAGCTACCGAACACTACGTCTTGACTAGGTCAACAAACGCAGCACGAATACCAAATAATACCTGTAGGAAATGACGGAGGGCTACGGCTGGTTTTTGGCGAAAAACCTTTAACGTAATGAACTTGATATCGTCGAAGGAACTGTATAGCCTTTTATAAAAATATAGTGACGAAAACCTTTGCTAAAGAGGTCACTCCCGGTGAAGGGATCTCGGCTCTTTCCCCGTAGAATGAGGTGCAGGATATTCCAACTGAATACCACGATGCAAAGCAAAAGTAATCGGCTATAGTGAAGTTAATGCCCTGACGCAAACTTCTGTCCAAGGGGTCACTCCCGGTGAAGGGATCTCGGCCCTTGCCTCGTCGACTGAGGAGCAGGATATTCCAAATGAATACCACGATGCAAAACAAAAGTGAACGTCCCTGCAATAACAGCTTTTTGAAAAATGTTCCAACAACATCAGAATAGGTTTGTTAATCTTGCATTGATCCGAATCAACGCAGTCCCATCAATGGATCACACCACAAAGAACGAAAATATACTGATGTACGTATATGCCATCCGCATTCGCCACTGGGTCCCGTCATTACTCGTTAGGTTAGCTAACTAACGACAGAGCGGGGACTGGACTAGCACGGATGCAAAACATATACAACATCTACTAATATATATACCAGTATATAATTTTCGCTCAAGGCATGATAAAATGCAACATCACAGAAATGTACAGCATCACAGAACAATACTGATATCTGGAAGCCCCGGGTTTCACAGAGCCGCTGCTGAAACCCGACGTTCTTTTGGTCGTGTGGATAGCCTGTGCAATGAAATCCTAGACCCCTACGGGCGCGGCAAGTCACCCGCTAAAACCTGAAGCGAGGCAGCCCCCTTCAGCAACGTGAATGGACCACCCAGCACTTCACGGAATCCGGTAACTCGGGCACCCCTCCTGGGTCAACCTGTACCCCCTACGAGTGCGGCGAATAGCCCGCCAATCCTGGAGTGAAGCCCCCTCCGTCCCAATGCCATGAGATGCGGGCTTGTTGCCCTCAAGAACCCGGCTATCCGTGCACCCCACCGCGGGGCAATCCTAGTACAGAAAGTAAAATATACATACATCGGGTACATCGACCGCAACCAGGTCGTGCCCCAAAAGAATAATACAAACAGGCAGTGACGGCAGTCCACATGTCGGACGCTCGCCCCGCAATATCAAATGTACATATAAAACAAAACAGTACTAGCATTGCATCCAGGCTATCCCCCACGACCGATTCGCAACAACACAGCATAAACACTGAACATCAACGTGAAAATCACGTTCGCAAATCCGTCTAACCGGGCTATAGCAGTTAGACAAGATTTACCGATCAAGTGATATTCACGGTCGCAGATATAATGTAAATACTGTGAAATAATGTGTTTAAAATATCCAATCGATCAAAAATTAACAAGTGGGCCCCCAAGTAATACTGTAGCACTCACAGAAATTCTGGGCCCAATATTAATATTCCAAAACCCCAAAAATTAGCCCAGAAGCCCACTGGAAAAATATGATACAGTGAAGACACCAATGCGCGGCGGAACCGCGGCCTAAGGGGGGGTTTGGCCGCGGTTCCGCGCTTGAGTGATCGACTGACTGTGTCGAATTTTTTCAGTAGTCTTAGAATTTCCAGTACATTAGTTTTTTACAACCTGAAAAATTTTTAGAGCCCGGAAAAAATCGACAGAAAACTGATGCACACGAAATGGGGTTTTTGGGATTTTGTTCGATCGGAAATGTAAAACACACTAGAACAAGCTAGGCAAGGTTAATGGCGTGGCTCTGATACCATGTTGCGCCACGGTAGCGCCCCGGCCGTCTATCCGAGGCCAAAATGCGGAATCAAAATTTTCTTAACTTTTAAACTGGCGCTACCGCGGACAATATACCCGGATCGTAACCATTAACCGATACTAGCTAACAAGAGAAAGGGTGAGAGATATACCGAGTGATCCGAGTCCTCCGGTCTTCTTGTCGTCGTCCCGATCTCCCGCGGAAACTCCGGTCGTCGCATCCTTGCCGGAAGGGCACCACATCGTCTGTATCTTTTACGGGCTCCCACCTCAATACCGAGGCAACTCGGGCGCGAAGTTGGCTAGCCGACGCGCCCAAGATTTGCTGTAGAATGTGCAGTGCTTTGTCTCTTTGGGGTTATGTTGCCTTGATGGAGGAATCAATATGAAGTTTGGAGAGGAGAAGGATTTCTTTTGTGGCAAGCATGCAAAAATGAGATATAGATAATTCCCTCATCAAAATGAACTCCTCACTTTTCACTCCAAGATGTGGCCGGCCTTAACAAGGAGGAAAAGAACAAAGGGGTGAGTGTAGTAAAAGCATATGGTGACCATATCATAAAGCAAAGCTCACATCAACACCTTAATCAACCCATACCCACTCAAATCTCATTTAAAGCACCATCATGAATAATGCAAGTGATGTAAAGAGAATGATGATGGTCATATCATAATCCCACATATGCAAGAAACCCCCTCCACAAAAGTTATTTGCACAATTGCAAATAACCCCCTCCATCGGAAAAGTCCGGCCGGGAAAGAACAAAGGAAAACCGGCCGGAACGGAAAACAAACTGGCAACTTCAGAAAACTGGTCCCGTAATAAATTACAGGAAAACCCCGATACTGTGCATACACACCCGCATCTGTATTCCGTCCGGATACAAATGCAATGAGACAAAATCTACACTGTACTAAACTAGGATCCGGCTTAAACCAAAGCCGGCTAGTAAAATCCGTTCGATCCTGATCCGTGCAATACCGCACGTATCTGATCGAACCGTGCCATATAACTATACGGCCTCAAGTACTAACCGTCCGATCCTGATCCGTGCAATACCGCACGTATCTGATCGGACCCTGCCATATCTCCATACGGCCTCTACAGCGTTTCGCCCGAAAGCTTGAGTAACTGAAAGTGTGGTGGACTCTAAAGACTCGTCAATACTATGGTTGTGGATTTAACCACCAGCACGTCAGAGGTATAAGCCAATACGTGACGGGCCACCAGCTATTGACCAAAAGGGACGTCGATGAGCGAACTCATCCTGACACCCTACTGAGCCTGTCAGTGACAATATCCGTACAGTCCGGTCCGTTCGTCTATGAGCATCGCATGGCGGGCCTAGGGGGTTGGTAAAAGTCAGACCCCCAAAGGCGGTACAAGTCGTGTCGGAGTGAAGCCCAGAACACCCTGAGATACTACTGGAATACCTACCAGCAAATATCCTGCCTCGGCCGAGGGCTTTGTGTAATGGCTCTCCTAGACACAGAGCGACCTCACCCCCAATACCGGGAGAGACGAACCCCTGCAGATCCGCTCACTGCCTCCATGTGGCTCGGGACTGTACCCAACTAAAACCTGTTTGCACGACTCCTTTGAGCCGTGGTAGGGTAGTAATCAAAGCACAGTGGGAACTCACACGAGACAAATGACGATCTCAGGTTGATGAACTAACCTGTACACATGTCACCTGGGAACTGCTATCTGACGTATGGTATAATACCAACTAGCAGGTTCCCGGCGAGTCCTGTCCGGTGTACTCATAACCCAATGAGCACCTGTATACATCTTAGGTGAACCAACTGACACCAGTGGCTTGTGAGACCGGCCACCGCCCCTCGTCGGGGTCTCGACTGTATACACTAGTCTACTAATGGAGTATCGATGCCCAGTCTCGAAACTCCCACGACTAGGGACCTTTTAAGGATGTGCTTATAGACCCCAGCTCCCACGTATATGATCGCCATCATACTGCTGGTCGTCAAGCAAGAATCCTAGGGGCTCTATCAATGTGTAATAGCGACCTGTCAGGTCACCTAAAGCAGTACATGATGATAAAGATAAACCAGATAGCATACTATCATATCGAGTAAGACTGTCCTACCGGGATAGGTCCTCCCTCAATCATTGCAATCACGTGCCTGTGATCCAATAATTGACTCTGAGGGCACTATCTCCAACAGTGGGATCGTCGCTCCAGAAAATTTCTATCCCTCTGTTGTGATATTTCTCCTTTGTTCTGATATGAATTTTTCTGATCAGCCTTCTGTAAAATTTTCAGATCCTCAATTCTTCGCTATTCCTGCAAGATTCAAAAGATACACCCTTCAAACAGATCAAAGTTGATAATTTTTTGTATTTTTTTATATTTTCAGATTTTTATAATTTTTAAAATTTATATCAACCCGAAAATTCACAAAAAGAAAAATTACGCCGTCCCCGGCAACGGCGCCATTTTATTAGTGTCAAAAATATAAGTTTACCGCAATCAGAAACGGCGTCGCTTCGCAGCTAGCCGGTGAGTACGGGTCGATCCACAGAGACGGGTAAATTTCTTTTATGTGTTTTAACGAGTTGATTCAAAATGTCGTTTTGGTTGGTTTATAAAAATCTATAAAAACTGGATCTAATTAATCTAATTAAGAGTCTTGCTAGGGTTAGGCTTAGGGGAAGTTTTGGAGATTAACGTTTTTCCTCACCGCTTTCAATGCCTTCTTTTTTTAGATTTATTAGATGTTAAGGTAATTATTAATAAAGTGGATCCAAATCTTTTGGGAAGATGTTTCTTCCTCTAGATTTGTATCCTTCCTTTGTTGATAATTGCCCTAACCCCCACGGAAAACGCGCGCAACCGGCCCTTTATACTACGGTTCATCGTTACCTCGAAGGGTAGGATGCCGCAGGGAGCGGTTGTGCTCGTATGCGTGGAGTTCTAATTCATTAGGTGAAAGTTGCATTGAAAGGGGTGAGAGATCTCATCTCTCAACCCTTTCCCTAAGGCTAACCCTAACAAGCGAGGAGATTACTCGCTCATTAGGGGATGAGAAAACATTTTAATTAAAAGAAACAGAAATAAAATACCTTCCTAAGTTGACGGCTCCCTCCAAACAAGAAGAACAGATCTGAATTTATCTCTCAGAAAGTCTGAATTTTATTGATTGAAAAGAGGCATAGGGTTTTACAATTTTAGATTACAATTTATAAGTAAACAGAAGAATTAGGGTTTCAGAGTCTCGTAGATGTGAAATTACGGATTTGCCCTCGAAAAATCCCAACACCCGCACCGACGCACCGACACGCCAAAAATTCACCGACACGGGCTTTGAATGGCCGCGGATCCGCGGCCCTTTGGTGGGCTTGGGTCACCAACTTTCTGCACATGGGTTGTATTTTCTTGAGCTTCCTATTTTCATATGTATTTTCTCTGTTGGGCTTCTGGGCCTTCTCCAGATCTTCAGTGAAAACTTGTTCGTATCTTTTGACCGTTCACTTGTCATTTTGGACCTTGCACTGTTCTTCGTCTAGGCTTGAATATGATCCGTCTAAGTGTTGGTCAAAAGTCCCTTTTTCTGTTGTTTTGTGTCTTTTTCACTGTATTTGCTCCAGAAACCTGTATCCTGTAATATGCAACAAACGTGCGTCAAGAGTACCTGTTTATTTATAAAAAGGATAAGAATAGGGGAATGGAAAATGCAATATTATGGTCTGAACAACTGCCCGCTTCGACATGGAGCAGCAATTCATCCACCTACAACAAGGCTCGATGTAGATCAAGTCTGTAGATGAATATGATGCTGAGTTTACCATGATCAGCAGGTATGATATAGTCTCAAGTTCAATTTTCCTATCTCACTTACAACACTGCTAACACAAGGTCATAATAGGTTCGCTGCACATCTTATTTCCACTGCTGAGATCCAGGCACGACGATTTCAGTAAGGGTTGGACCCTAAAATCCAAGCTGCACTCGCTACAGGAGATTTCCCAACCCATGAGCTTGCTTTGAAGGCTGCTCGACGATATGAGATAGTTGTGAAGAAGAAGGGCAGGCCGCAATCAGCCGGTGTGAAACGTCCTGTGCACCAGATCGTAGGAAGGGCTTCTTCCCGACCAGCTTTCAACGGATCATCTCGGAGGCCAAGAGGTTCGTTCGCCAACAACAGGCCAGACTTTTGCAGCTGCTGTAAAAGAACAGGGCATTTAGTGAAGAACTTCCGTAGGGCGAACAACTTGTGCTTGATCTGTGGGTCTTCTACTCACGCTATCGGAGCATGCTCCCAGAACCAAAGACCTAACAACCCTCCAGCTAGACCGGCGATCCAAGCTCCTCCTACCCGGTTAGTTCTACAAGCACCAGCTCCCCGCATCCAGACCACTCAACCTCAACGCCGAGTGTTTAACCAGGCACAGAGGAAAGTGTCGCGATGCCAAACATTCACTATGTCGGTCGAAGAGGCCGAAGCTATAGATCAGGTTATCACTGGTAAATCTCTTCTCTATTCTCTTTCAAGTCCTCTCAATTCATAGTCATCTTATATTTGTTATACCTAAACCCATCCCATGCGATTTAGGTACAATCTTAGTAGCCACCCTACCTGCACTCGCGCTCTTTAACACTGAGGCATTACGTTGCTTCATGTCGCAACGGTTCGTAAGAACTCATGCGATCCCAGTTAATCCGCTCGTATCTAGCTGGAAAGTCAGTTCAGGAAACGGCGTTCTAAAAAAAACTTTGGGATACGATCTATGTCCAGTGGTCGTCTACAGTCGAGAATTTTATGTGGACTTCAAGATACTAGACATACTGAATTTTGACGTAGTCTTGGGAATGGATTGGCTGGGAACTTTCTTCGCTGCCATCGACTATCGCCAAAAGAGGGTAGTGTTTGTGTAGGGTTACTAGGCACTCTAATAAGGTTCTACAATGCATCAACCATGCCCGTTTAAAATTTTAGCCGTGCCGAATAACCCTAAACAAGATCGTTACTAGAAAATTAGGGTTTCATATGCTAGTAAACTACGTTTACGACTGAGTGAATACGAAATACAACCTTTGAAGATCGGTCCTTCACTTCTTTAGCTCCTTGTTGACGTCCCTTCGCTGCGATCGTGGTTCTCCCGGACCCTTGCATGGCTTCACGAGGCGAAAGACGCGTCCTTGCTTGAAGTCTTCGAGGCCGAAGATGATCTACGTCGAGGGGATGCCAACTCAAGCTTCTACTTCACTAACTTGAGAATTAGTGAAGCAAACACCCTAAACTAAAGTGCTAGTCTAGTAGAGGATGGAGAAATAGGAAGTGGGTTCTCTTTAGAATTTTATTTCTCACAAAGTTTCACTCTATTTTCAAAACCCTAGCAAGCTTTTTCTTTTGCTCAATGAAGAAGAAGATGAACAAAAGAAAGAGATGAGGATAATGATTAAGTGAGTGAGCTAACCATGGTGAGTGAGTATCATATACTAACTCATGTAGAGACATAACCATAGCTAATTCAAAATGGTTAGGTTAATAAAAATCTAAAGTAAAACAAATTTGGTGGACTTTGTCAAAGCATGCATAAGCTTCTACAAGGTTCAAGCTTATGACCTAAGCTCCACTAATTTGTAATTACCTTAAATAAAATATTAACCACCATATAAAATAGTATGATGTATGTCTTATACACCCAAGTCATGTGTATCATCAACCATGATACAAAAAGAAAACATAATTTTAACATATATCATATATACATTAAAGTTGTGCTCATGTGAGAAAAACCCTTAAGTGAACAAATGTTAGCTAATGTAAATTAGTATATCCAATATACAATTATACACTAAATTATTAAATCAATACTTGACTTAATAATCCGGTCATATCTCATATAACCGACTAACCTCCAATGTATCGACTTATCGAATCAACACTTGATTCGATAACGCGGCTATATCATATATAACCGACAGATACAAAAAGTCGCGAGAATAGAATACGGTATCACATACACGCATCATTCTCGGTCCCGCACATATCATATATGCGCTCCTATTTCGTTTTTCCTGAGCCAGTAAAACCTCAATGTAGGACTCTAAAGACTCGTCAATACGCCGGCAGTAGGTGATGATCACATCAAGCACCCACAAGCCGTCAGCGGTACTAGCTGGACGTAACGGCTACCCGGGTATTGAGCGATCAGAAGATCAGCAAGCAAGCCCGCTCCAACTCCTGTAAAAGCCTGCCGATAACACTTCCCGTACAGTCCGGTCTCCTCGTCTGATATGTCGCATATCAAGTCTAGGGGTGGTAAACATCAGACCCCAATAACCGATAAGTCGTGCCGATGTGAGGCTCATAACGGGTTGATAAACTACCGGTAACACTTACCAGTAAATCTCTAAATCAGCCCTGGCCAGGGACTTCCCTGTCACGGCCAATCGAGCACAGTGCAACATCAACCCCCAATACCGGGAGAGACGAAACCCCTCCTATCGCTCATTGCCTCCATGTGACTCGGGACTGTACCCAAAAACCACCGTTTTGCACGCCCTCATAGACGTGGTAAGGTGGAAATCAAAGCACAGTGGGAATCACACAAGACTCTATGACAATCTCGGGTCTACAGACTAACCTGCACAAGTGTCACCAGAGAACTGTCATCTGACGTAAGGTATAATACCATCTGGGAGTTCTCGGCGAGTTCGTCCAGTGTACCCAGTCTCCACTGAGCACCCGTATACCATCTCTGATGTCAAACACCAATGGATATGGGATCATCCATCGCTCATCTCATGGGTCGAGAAGCGTATACGGTAGTCTACACTGGTATATCGATGCCCTGTCTCGATATACCCATGACTAGGAACATTAAAGGATGTACTTATGGACTACACTGTCCCCACTAGTATGATCTGCATCATAGTCCAGGCAGTCAAGTACACATCCTAAGGGCTTTACCAACATGTAACTATAAGACAGTATAAAGAGACAAGTATACATGTTAAGATAAAGAGCAACCAGATAGCATACTATCATGTCGAGCAAGAAAGTCCTCTCTATATATGTCCAAGCATCCAATATAATATACATCATCTGTACAATACTGGCCTCTAGGGCATACATACAACTAACAATCTCCCACTTGCACTAGGGCCAGCTGCTGTAGTATCGCATACCGAGCATCCCGAAGAGTCTCTCAAACTGTATCTGGGGAATGGCCTTCGTGAGTGGATCCACTGTGTTGTTCTTCGTGTCAACCCTTCTGACCTCGATCTCCCGGAGATCAACTATCTCCCGGATCAGGTGATACCGCCTCAGAATATATCTGGATCGCTGATGGGATCTGGGTTCCTTGGCCAAAGCCACCGCTCCATTGTTATCGCAATACAAAGGTATTGGATGCTCAATGGATGGAACCACTCCAAGTTCAGTAATGAACTTCTTGATCCAGACAGCCTCTTTGGCAGCATCGTTGGCATCGATGTATTCAGCCTCCATCATCGAGTCTACCACGGTTTCCTGCTTGGAACTCTTCCAGCTAACCGTCCCTCCGTAAAGGGTAAAGACAAATCCCGACTGCGACTTAGAGTCGTCCTTATCACTCTGGAAGCTCGAATCGGTAAAGGACTCCACTTGGAGTTCTCCGTTACCATACACCAAGAGTATCTCTTTAGTCCTTCGCAAGTACTTGAGAATGCTCTTCACAGCTGTCCAGTGACTCTCTCTAGGATCAGCTTGATACCTACTCACTACACTTAGTGAGTATGCTACATCGGGTCTGGTACATAGCATCGCATACATGATAGAGTCTACTGCCGAAGCATAGGGTATCCCTTGCATGCGAGCTCTCTCCAAATCAGTCTTGGGAGACATCTCTTTGGAGAGAGTGAGCCCTGAGATTGTGGGTAAAAACCCACGTTTGGACTTTTCCATACTAAACCTCTTTAGTATGGTGTCAATGTACCTGGATTGGGACAATCCCAATATCCTTTTAGATCCATCTCTATAGATCATAATTCCCAATATGCAGGAGGCATCACCTAGATCTTTCATTGAGAATCTTTGTGATAAGAAGAGCTTCACTGATTGCAGCATAGGAATGTCATTTCCTATCAAGAGTATGTCGTCCACGTACAATACGAGGAAGACAACCTTACTCTCTGCCACCTTCTTGTAGATACAAGGTTCATCTACGTTTTTGACGAAATCAAACTCTTTGATAACGACGTCAAAGCAGATCTTACAACTCCGCGATGCTTGCTTTAATTCATAAATGGATTTAAGCAGCTTGCACACCTTCCCGCTACTCCCACTATCTACGAAGCCCTCTTGCTGAGTCATGTACACGCACTCTTCTAAATCACCGTTTAGAAACGCGGTCTTAACATCCATTTGCCAGATTTCGTAGTCATGATATGCAGCGATGGCAAGCATGATCCGGATGGATTTAAGCATAGCCACTGGAGAAAAGGTTTCGTCATAGTCCACACCTGGTCTTTGACGAAAACCCTTTGCAACAAGTCTAGCTTTGAAAGTCTCCACTTTCCCATCTACACCAAATTTTTTCTTGAAGATCCACTTGCTCCCAATGGGTTTTACCCCTTCAGGAGTATCTTCCAAAGTCCATACTTTGTTGGTGTACATGGATTCCATCTCGGACCGCATTGCATCAAGCCATTTCACTGAGTCCCCACTCGTGATGGCCTGCTCGAAGCTAGTTGGGTCATCATCAACCATGATGCAATCCTCGCTCCCACCATCCATGAGAAAACCATAGTATCTCTCAGGTGGGTGAGGAACCCTACTAGATCGGCGGAGAGACTGAGGTTCGTTGGGAACTACTGAATCCTCTGGTTCCACTAAATCTTCAGTTTGAGTTTGTGTAGCCGGAATTTCTTCCAGTTCTACCTTGTCGCCACTAATTTCTTTTGCAAGAAATTCCTTTTCTAAAAAGGTGGCATGTCGTGAAACAAACACCTTTTGTTCCTCGCTATGGTAGAAAAGATATCCATGTGAATATTTGGGATATCCTACAAACTTGCATAAAACTGATCGTGCCTCGAGTTTGTCCGGACTTTGCCTTTTGACATAGGCCGGACAACTCCATATCTTAACTTGTTTAAGATATGGTCTCTTCCCACTCCATATCTCATATGGTGTGGTAGGTACAGATTTAGATGGAACTTGATTCAATAGGTATGCTGCTGTCTCCAGCGCATACCCCCAGAAGGAAATAGGTAACTCAGCTGTGCTCATCATAGAGCACACCATATCTAATAGGGTGCGGTTCCTCCATTCCGATACACCGTTGTGCTGTGTTGTATATGGAGGAGTTAGCTGAGAGAGAATTCTATTCTCTTTTAGGAAGTCCAGGAATTCATTGCTCAAGTATTCACCTCCTCGATCAGATCGAAGGATTTTAATACTTTTTCCGGTTTGGTTCTCGACTTCTTGTTTATATTCTCTAAATTTCTCAAAAGCTTCTGATTTGTGTTTCATCAGGAACACATATCCGAATCTAGAGAGATCGTCAGTGAATGTAATGAAGTACGTAGAACCATTCCTGGCATGTGTAGACATGGGGCCGCATACATCACTATGTATCAGTCCTAAGAGTTCCGTAACTCTTTCTCCGTGTCCCGTAAACGGAGTTTTGGTCATCTTGCCTTTGAGACATGACTGACAAGTGTCAAAACATGAAAATTCAAATGGATTCAAATATCTATCCTTATGCAACTTAGCTAGTCGTATCGCATTGATGCGACCCAGTTTATAATGCCACAAGAAGGATTCGTTCATTTCTGAACTCTTCCGCTTGTGTGTGTTTGTTATGCTCAGAACTGTTGATAGATTTAGAACATAAATGCCATTGCACAACGTGCTTGATCCAACTAACTTTTGGTTAAGGAAAATGTTCATAACATTATCCTGTAATACAAAATTATATCTCTCTTTACTCAACAAAGAAACCGATATAATGTTGCATATCAGGTTCGGCATGTAATAGCATTCGTTCAGAATCAATGTATTACCAGTTGGCAATACAAGGTGATATTCCCCGACGGTTTTAGCTGCAACAATTGCACCATTTCCAACCCTTATGTTTTTATCACCTTCTCCAAGTTCTCTACCTTTCCTAAGCCCATGTAACTAATTGTTAGTTATATGTATGCCCTAGAGGCCATTACTGTACATTGGATGTATATTGTAATGGATGCTGGGACATATATAGGTAGGACTTTCTTGCTCGACATGATAGTACGCTATCTGGTTGCTCTTTATCTTAACATGTATATTTTCTGTCTCTCTGATTACATGTTGATAAAGCCCTTAGGATGTGTACTCGACTTCCAGGACTGTAATGCAGATCATACTAGTGGGGCCTGGATAGTCCATGAGTACATCCTTCAATGTTCCTAGTCGAGGGAATATCGAGACGGGGCATCGATATTCCAGAGTAGACTAGCGTATATCTTCTCGACCCATGCGATGGGCGATGGATGATCCCATATCCATTGGTGTTTGACATCAGAGATGGTATACGGGTGCTCAGTGGAGACTGGGTACACTGAACGGACTCGCCGAGAACTCCCAGATGGTATTATACCTCACGTCAGATGGCAGTTCTCTGGTGACACTGGTACAGCTTAGTCTGTTGACCCGAGATCGTCATAGAGTCTTGTGTGTCTCCCACTGTGCTTTGATTTCCACCCTACCACGGCTCTACTGAGTCGTGCAAACAGGTGGTTTTTGGGTACAGTCCCGATTCACATGGAGGCAATGAGCGATAGGAGGGGATTCGTCTCTCCCGGTATTGGGGGTTGATGTTGCGCTATGCTCGACTGGCCATTACAGGAAATCCCTGGCCAGGGTTGCAGTGACCTACTGGTAAGTGTTATCAGTAGTTTCACACATGTCATGGACTTCACGTCGGCATGACTTATCGAGCTACTGGGGTCTGACGTTTACCACCCCTAGGCGAGATATGCGGCATATCAGACGAACAGACCGGACTGTACGGTAAGTGTTACTGGTTGGATTCACAGGAGTGTGAGCGGGCTTGCTCGTCGATCTTATGATCGCTCAATACCCGGGTGGCCGTTACGTTTAGCAGACCGCTTGCGGCTTGTGGGTGTTTGATATGATCATCATCTGCTGCCGGCGTATTGACGAGTCTTTAGAGTCCTACACAGAGGTTTCCTGGCTCAAGCGAAACGAAATAGGAGCGCATATGAGATATGTGCGGGACCGAGAATAATGCGTGTATGTGATACCGTATTTCATTCTCGCGATGAATGTGTCGAATGGTTGTATGCGATATAACCTAGTTATCGAATCAAGGATTGACTCGATAAGCCGATACATTGGATACTAGCCGGTTATATGCGACATGACCGGATCATCGAATCAAGTGTTGATTTAATGATTTAATGTATAATTATATATTTGATATATTACTTTGCATTAACTAGTATTGGTTCACTTTAAATGGATTTACTCACTTGAAATGCACATTGTATATGTGATATATTTTAGTGCACTTGATTGTATCATGTTTGTTGATACATTCTTGCTTGGGTTTGTGTAAAGAATTAAACCATGGTTAGTTAGTGGTTAGGGTTTCATTTCATTTACTTATTCATTTATCTATTTATTTATTTTATTTATTTCATTTAGAAAAGATAAAGAGAATGGTGGCTTATTTTGTAGTTTTGTGGAAACTTCATGAAGTGTTGAAAGCTTGACCATTCTTGTTCTTTTCCTAAACCTAACCATTAACCCTAACCATGGTTTATTCTCTACACCTAACTAAGGTTAAGATTATGATAAGTATCATATTTTTTTTTATTTTAAAAAGACTTATCATATATTATCTTCTTCTTCTTCTTCTTCAAGAAGAAAAGCTTGATAACTTCAATGGCAACTTGAGAAAGTGAGTGAGAAATCCAATTCTAAAGTGAACCCACCTCCTATTTCTTCATCCTCTACCTCTTGCCAAGTAGTATATGGTGTTTCCTTCACAAGTTTTTATGGCTTGGTGAAGTTGGAGCTTGATCTTGTGATGCCTCGACGTAGATCATCTTCGGCATCGAACCGACGACCAAGTCCGCCCTTTTCTCCGATGAAGCCGATGCTAGAGTCATGGATTCAATTTGGACAGTGGAGGGACATCATCACGGAGCCTAGGAGGTGGAGGACCGGATCTACAAAGGCTGTAGCTTCTTTCCTTTATGTTAAAGTTGTTTACTTGCTTCGCATCACCTATATATCTAGTTAACGATCCGTATTAGGGTTTCTCGGCACTTGTAAAATTTCAATTGGGCATGTTTGATCTCTTGTGAGACTTCATTAGTGTGCTTAGGAACCCTACAGTGGTATCAGAGCCTAGCTAGAGCCTTAGGCGATGCGAAGACGATGTTAGAAACCCGATCGAACCCGAAACCCTAACCCGACAACCCTCTCTGTACATTTTTCAAATTTGTGGATTTTTGTATATTAAAAATATGCAGAAAAATCAGCAGGGAATCCTAAGAATTACTGTGCAACATGTGTCCATGATTCAACAAGAGTGCGGCGGAACCGCGGCAGAAGCAAGGCTTCTGCGGCGGTTCCGCGGCCGTATTGTCACAATGCCCAATACTTTTTGCACAGTAATTCCTATTTTCTGGTACTGGATTTGCTGGGATGTTTTAATCTGAACTCAAGAGTTGAATTTTCTGGGTTGTATTGGGGACTCGGTGTATCGATCGGATTGTTTAATTCTGTCTGTGTGCTTTTGCTAAAGAGGTCACTCTCGGTGAAGGGATCTCGGCTCTTTCCTCATCGAATAAGGTGCAGGATATATCATATATATCGCTACGCAAAGCAAAACTCCAAAAGTAATCAAAAACAAACCGAGTGTTGTAGCATTTGCCAGTTTTGCTAAAGAGGTCACTCCCGGTGAAGGGATCTCGGCTCTTTCCTCATCGAATAAGGTGCATGATATATCATAAATATCGCTATGCAAAGCAAAACTGTAGCTACCCTTTTTGAAAATTTTTGATTCTACAACATCTTTTAGGTTTCTTTTCTTTCATTAATCACATTAATGAAGTCCCATCATTTAAGTCACCTAAACATCACAGATAAATACGACGTACACTTATGCCATCCGCATTCGCCTCGATATCCCCTCGTGCACCGTTAGGTTAGGTAACTAACGGCAGAGCGGGGCAGGGCTAGCGCGGGTGTAAAACATAAGTAACACCTATATAATATATCATATATACTATATACAGTATTTATCACAGAACATCAAATGATCACATCACAGATATCGCAGCAGAAGAAACATATGAAACATTGGATATACTAAGACGTCCGTGTTTTATTTTGAGCCTCTATAAAACACGGATTCCACGGTCGCGACGAATAGCCAAACCCACACCCCTTTACCTCTACGAGAGCGGCAAGCAACCCTACCAATTCTAGAGTTAGGAGACCCGGACTTGACTCCTCGAGTTGGTCTCCCACTGGACTCTAGAACCCGGTTACTTGTGCTCTTCTCCTTGGGTCTATCCTAGTGCGGAAAAGTAAATAATATACAAATGGTGACATCGACCTCATCCCGAAAGTGCCCCAATAAAAGAATATTACATACATTTAATTTTACATGAATGAAAATAAAAAATCTCATCTCACATAAAACCCCCCCGGCTATTCAGAACGCGACGATCCAATATAACATATCCAGCAACACATAACATCACATGTCATCAACGTAAGTAAATATGCGCATCCCAATTGTCGTTGACATATAGCAACGAAACCGGCGATATCACATATTACACTTACGGTCGCAGAAAAGAAAGTGTAAAACTACAATATTTGGAATCCACAATCTCTTTAGACATCGTAAATCCGAAATATCACATACTTCGCATTTCATGCCTAACTATATGAATTCCACATATTGTATCACATTCCAGATAAATAGACAGTATTAAACTTTCCGATTGAATAATCAAATACCCAAGATTTCCATAATAGCTCAACACTTGAGCGGAGTTCAAAAATTCCAGAATACGTCACAGTAGCAACGGTCCAGCCGTAGAAGGGTCAAGCCAACGCCTCACATGTGGCACGCCGTACTGCCCCAAACCCTAAGGTTCAAAAGGTAGTTCAAGACGGTCACATAATCGAGTTAAGGTTTGTTGTCTTCTAGAGGGTCCATCGCATCACATGCACGTTTTCCCGAAAGATTTAAACCCGAGAAAAATTCAACACTTGAATGTTTTTCGTGCCGGGAAAAATTGAGTTAATGATATCCGTTCGAACATTTTAATACTTTCTAAATTATCCGGAACAACATAACAAAATTAAATTCTCCGATCGAATCGACGATTACAAAATAAACCCCAAAATACTCAACACTTGAGTCAGTTTAAAAATACACAGAAAATTGCAGGAATTGCTAAGGATGTTACTGCACAAAGAACCGTCCCTAATACCCTTTTCTTGCCGCGGAAGCGCCGCTACAAGTGGCTTATTGCCGCGGTTCCGCGGCCATGTGGAGGACTTAGGGGCTCGTTTTTCATGGTAATTCATAGAAAACCATGCTGAATTTTTTAGGTATTTTTAATTCAGAAAATACACAGTTTTGAAAAAATGTACAGAGAGGGGGTTAACTTTGACGTATTCGGGTTCGTTCGGAGTTTTAACTTCGTTAACACATCGCCTAATGTTCTAGCTAGGCTCTGATACCACTGTAGGGTTACTAGGCACTCTAATAAGGTTCTACAATGCATCAACCATGCCCGTTTAAAATTTTAGCCGTGCCGAATAACCCTAAACAAGATCGTTGCTAGAAAATTAGGGTTCATATGCTAGTAAACTACGTTTACGACTGAGTGAATACGAAATACAACCTTTGTAGATCGGTCCTTCACTTCTTTAGCTCCTTGTTGAAGTCCTTTCGCTGCGATCGTGGTTCTCCCGGACCCTTGCATGGCTTCACGAGGCGAAAGACGTGTCCTTGCTTGAAGTCTTCGAGGCCGAAGATGATCTACGTCGAGGGGATGCCAACTCAAGCTTCTACTTCACTAACTTGAGAATTAGTGAAGCAAACACCCTAAACTAAAGTGCTAGTCTAGTAGAGGATGGAGAAATAGGAAGTGGGTTCTCTTTAGAATTTTATTTCTCACAAAGTTTCACTCTATTTTCAAAACCCTAGCAAGCTTTTTCTTTTGCTCAATGAAGAAGAAGATGAACAAAAGAAAGAGATGAGGATAATGATCAAGTGAGTGAGCTAACCATGGTGAGTGAGTATCATATACTAACTCATGTAGAGACATAACCATAGCTAATTCAAAATGGTTAGGTTAATAAAAATCTAAAGTAAAACAAATTTGGTGGACTTTGTCAAAGCATGCATAAGCTTCTACAAGGTTCAAGCTTATGACCTAAGCTCCACTAATTTGTAATTACCTTAAATAAAATATTAACCACCATCTAAAATAGTATGGTGTATGTCTTATACACCCAAGTCATGTGTATCATCAACCATGATACAAAAAGAAAACACAATTTTAACATATATCATATATACATTAAAGTTGTGCTCATGTGAGAAAAACCCTTAAGTGAACAAATGTTAGCTAATGTAAATTAGTATATCCAATATACAATTATACACTAAATTATTAAATCAATACTTGACTTAATAATCCGGTCATATCTCATATAACCGACTAACCTCCAATGTATCGACTTATCGAATCAACACTTGATTTGATAACGCGGCTATATCATATATAACCGACCGATACAAAAAGTCGCGAGAATAGAATACGGTATCACATACACGCATCATTCTCGGTCCCACACATATCACATATGCGCTCCTATTTCGTTTTGCCTGAACCAGTAAAACCTCTATATAGGACTCTAAAGACTCGTCAATACGTCGGCAGTAGGTTATGATCACATCAAGCACCCACAAGCCGTCAGCGGTACTAGCTGGACATAACGGCTACCCGGGTATTGAGCGATCAGAAGATCAGCAAGCAAGCCCGCTCCAACTCCTGTAAAAGCCTGCTGGTAACACTTCCCGTACAGTCCGGTCTCCTCGTCTGATATGTCGCATATCAAGTCTAGGGGTGGTAAATATCAGACCCCAATAACCGATAAGTCGTGCCGATGTAAGGCTCATAACGGGTTGAGAAACTACTGGTAACACTTACCAGTAAATCTCTAAATCAGCCCTGGCCAGGGACTTCCCTGTCACGGCCATTCGAGCACAGCGCAACATCAACCCCCAATACCGGGAGAGACGAAACCCCTCCTATCGCTCATTGCCTTCATGTGACTCGGGACTGTACCCAAAAACCACCGTTTTGCACGCCCTCATGGATGTGGTAAGGTGGAAATCAAAGCACAGTGGGAATCACACAAGACTCTATGACAATCTCAGGTCTACAGACTAACCTGCACAAGTGTCACCAGAGAACTGCCATCTAACGTAAGGTATAATACCATCTGGGAGTTCTCGGCGAGTCCGTCCAGTGTACCCAGTCTCTACTGAGCACCCGTATACCATCTCTGATGTCAAACACCAATGGATATGGGATCATCCATCGCCCATCTCATGGGTCGAGAAGCGTATACGCTAGTCTACACTGGTATATCGATGCCCTGTCTCGATACACCCACGAATATGAACATTAAGGGATGTACTTATGGACTACACTGTCATAGTCCAGGCAGTCAAGTACACATCCTAAGGGCTTTACCAACATGTAACTATAAGACAGTATAAAGAGACAAGTATACATGTTAAGATAAAGAGCAACCAGATAGCATACTATCATATCGAGCAAGAAAGTCCTCTCTATATATGTCCAAGCATCCAATATAATATACATCATCTGTACAATACTGGTCTCTAGGGCATACATACAACTAACAGTTTGAAATACCAGATCACCTAGTGTTTTATTTCAAAAGCGGAGACCGGACTTTGGAGCCGAGCATCTACCGAGCAAAACCAAAGAAGGTAGAGATTACAACATTGCAAGTGGAAGGATTGAATCCAGAAGTCGTTAGAGATTTCGAGGATGTTTTCCTTGAAAATATATCAGGTTTGCTTCCCGATCGAGGGATTGAATTCAGTATTGATTTACAACCCGGCGCACAACCTGTAATCAAAGCTCTATATTGATTAAGTCCGGAAGGGTTGAAGGAGATCCATATTCAGTTGGACGAACTCCTGAAAAAATGTTGGATCTGACCCAGTACTTCAAATTGGGGATCTCTGGTGCTGCTGGTAAAGTAGAAGGAAGGTACCTACAGGATATGTGTGGATTATCGAGCTCTGAACGAAGTGACAATTAAGAACAAGTATCCACTACTGCACATCAATGACCTTTTCAATCAGTTAAGTGGATCTTGTGTCTTTTCAAAGCTAGATCTTCGTTCGGGTTATCATCAAGTGAAGGTCAAAGAGTCCGACATTCTGAAGACGGCGTTTAGGACTCGTTATGGTCATTATGAATATCTCGTAATGCCATTTGGAGTGACTAATGCACCTGCCATCTTTATGAACCTGATGAACCAAGTTTTCCGAGAGTACTTAGATAGGTTTGTTGTGTAGGGTTACGGCAGCGCCCCGGCCATCAATCCGTGGCCAAATGCGGAACAAAAACTTTAAAAAAACGGCGCTAACGAAACCTTAATCGACGATCGTACCATTAACCCTATACTAGTCCAATGAAAAGAGTTTAAAGAGTTATACCGATCGATCTGTGTCCTTCGGTCTTCAACCTCTGTCCCAAGCTCCTCGCGTCTTCCTCGATCAAGTTCGTTCTCCGGTCACCCCCATCAAAGATGATCCACGTCAAGAATTAGTAATACGGGCTCCCGCCTCAAAACCGAAGCAACTTGGGTATCTAGTTTGCCAACCTAGATAGCCAAGATGAAATAGAGATAGTGTGTGAATACTTTGTCTCAAAACTCCTAAGGATTCTCAACTCATGAGAGGGTTTGGGTGGAGGTTGAAGAAGTTGCCATGGAGGAAAGTGCGAGCTCAAGAAAGAAGCAAGTGAAGAAGTGGCTTGAGTATTTTGTGTGATATTTTGTTAGCTCTTTTGCAACTAATGAAAAATGCCCCACCAAAAAGGATCTGCCTCTCCTTACCAAAAAATATCCCAAACAATAATCTTAGCCCCAATAACAAAAAACGATCCATGTCACAATGAGTTATCACAAAACCCAACACCATGAGTCACCAAGTGCATGCACCATGAATCAATGCTTAAGGCCAAGACTTGCACTCACACTTTCCACCTCATTAAACATTAACCTTAATGTTTAATAGAAAAAGAAATAGAAACCCTAAAGTTATCTTGTAATGAATTACAAGAATACCCCTCATCCGTATATACATACCCGCATCCGTATTCCGACTGAATACGAATACAACAAGACGAAAATAATCCAACAATATAATACTATGATCCGGCTTAAACCAAAGCCCACTAGTATTATCCGTCCAATCATGATCCATGCACAAGTGCACGTATATGATCGAACCCTGCCATAAAACCATACGGCCTCTACAACGTTTCGCCCGAATTAAGGAAACCCTCTGTGTGGGACTCTAAAGACTCATCAATATGCTGGCAGTGGGTTTAACCACAAGCACGTCAGTGGCACTAGCTGTACATAACGGCTACCCAGGTATTGAGCGAAAGGAAGGCTGACAAGCAAACTCATCCTGAAACCCTACTGAGCCTGACAGTGACAATATCCGTACAGTCCGGTCAGTTCGTCTATGAGTATTGCATATCGAGTCTAGGGGGTGGATAAAGTCAGACCCCTAATGACTTGACATTAGTGTCGGCATGAAACCTATCACCAACTGAGAAACTACCGATCCTAGATTGGCAATTCTCGTCTACCCCGGCCGAGGATTTTTGGTGATGGCCACCCGTGCACAACGCGACATCAACCCCCAATACCGGGAGAGACGAATCCCCTGACGATCCGCTCACTGCCTCCATGTGGCTCGGGAATGTACCCAACTAAAATCTGTTTGCACGACTCCTTTGAGCCGTGGTAGGGTAGTAATCAAAGCACAGTGGGAACTCACACGAGACAAATGACGATCTCAGGTCGATAGACTAACCTTTACACATGTCACCAGGGAACTGCTATCTGACAATAGGTATAATACCAACTAGCATGTTCCCAGCGAGTCCGTCCGGTATACTCATAACCCAATGAGCACCTGTATATATCTTAGGTGAACCAACCAACACCAATGGCTTGTGAGACTGGCCACCGCCCCTCGTTGGGGTCTCGATCTACACTAGTCTACTCTTGGAGTATCGATGCCCAGTCTCGAAACTCCCACGACTAGGGACACTTTAAGGATGTTCTTATAGACCACCCAACTCTCACGTATATGATCGCTATCATACTGCTGGTAGTCAAGAATGAATCCTATGGGCTCTATCAACATGTAATAGTGATCTGTAATGTCACCTAAAGCATGTACACGATGATAAAGACAAACCAGATAGCATACTATCATCTCGAGTAAGACTGTTCTACCGGTATAGGTCCTCCCTCAATCATTGCAATCACGTGCCTGCAATCCAATAATTGACTTGAGGGCACTATAGCCAACATGTTGTTATCTTCATCGATGACATTCTGGTGTATTCAAAGAATCGGAAAGAGCACGCCGAGAACTTACTCATTGTCCTGGAGATATTACGACAACACCAGCTATACGCTAAGTACCGCAAGTGTCAATTTTAGCTAGATCAAGTCGGATTTCTCGGACACATTGTTTCAGGCGAAGGAATCTCTGTAGATCCAGCTAAGGTGTCAGCTGTCATCGAGTGGCCGACACCAAGGACGGTGAAAGATAAAAGTGTTGGATATGTATGCCCTAGAGGCCTCATTGTATAGGATGCTAGGGATATGTATGTATAGGATAATCTTGCTCGATATGATAGTACACTATTTAGTTTGTATTTATCTTAACATGTGATGTGTTTTACTTTGTATTTCATATCTTGTATACATGTTGATAAAGCCCGTACAATCTTTGTCTGACTACCAGCGTTGTAATGGCAATTATACTTGTGGGAGTTGGGTAGTCGATAGGCACATCCTTAAAGTGTCCCTAGTCGTACGAGTATCGAGACTGGGCATCGATACTACAGAGTAGACTAGTGTATACATACCTAGACCCTGACGGGAGGTGATGGATTGGTCACGCAACCATTGGTGAGATGCACCTAAGATTGTATACAGGTGCTCACAAGGGGTGAGCACACCGGACAGGACTCGCCGAGGACTGGCTAGATGGTATTATATGTAGCGTCAGATAGCAGTTCTCAGGTGACATGGGTGCAGATAATCTGTCGACCTGAGGTCGTCATTTGTCTCGTTTTAATTCCCACTGTGCTTTGATTATTACCCTACCATGGCTCTATTGAGTCGTGCAAACAGGTTTTAGTTGGGTACAGTCCCGAGCCACATGGAGGTAGTGAGCGACTGTTGGGGGTTCGTCACTCCCGGTATAGGGAGTCGATATCGCGCTGTGATCGGTTGGTCAACACTATAAGTTCCTGGCCAGAGTGGATTAAGAATTACTGGTGATTGGACCGGTAGATTCTCAGATGGTCTTGAGCCACACCGACACGACTTGTCTGGTTATTAGGGGTCTGACGTTTTCCATCCCCCAAGACCTTACATGCGATACTCTCAGACGAACAGACCGGACTGCACGGACATTGTCACAGACAGGCTCAGTAGGAGTTCGGATGAGTTTGCTCATCTGCCTTCTTTTCGACACATATCTGGGTAGCCGTTACGTGCAGCTAGTACCGCTGACGTGCTTATGGTTAAACTCACTGCCAGCATACTGTCGAGTCTTTAGAGTCCCACATAGAGGGTTTTCCTGCTTCGGGCGAAACGATATAGAGGCCATATAGTCTTACGGCAGGGTTCGATCATATACGTGTACTTGTGCACGGATCATGATTCGGACGGATAATACTAGTGGGCTTTGGTTTAAGCCGGATCCTAGTATTAGATTATCGGATTATTTAGTCTCTGGGTATTCATATTTTTTGGAATACGGATATGGGTATATATATACGGATGAGGGGTATTCTTGTAATTTTTGACAAGAATGCTTCTAGAAGAAGACACCTTATTTGTTATTTAATCTTTTTGATTAAATGTTAAATGAGGTGGAGGTATGATGTGTTAACTTTCATTAAATGAAGCATGTCTACTTGGTGACTTACTTAGTGAGTCATGGATTACTATTGAGGCAAGGTAGCATCTAGATATTTTATGGAAAATATCTAGATATTTTGTGGAAAATATCTTTGCTTAATAGTTATCAACAATGAGCCATTATTCATTCATAATATCTTTTACACTCTCTCTACTCCAAGCTCTCTTCTTCTTCCTCTAACCCTAACTTGTCTCATGAGTTGAGAATCCTAGGGTTCAAGAGACTAAATAAACCCTAATCACTCTCTACATCACCTAAGCTATCTAGATTAGCATACTAGGTTCTTTAGTTACCTCATATTAGAGGTAGGAGTTCAAAGTAGTCACTCTCGGGTGGATCATCTTTGACCCAATGAGGCTAACGATCAAGCGATCCGTACATCTTTGACCCAAGGAGGCTAACGATCAAGCGATCCGTACACTTTCTTCTAGGAGCTTAAGAAGAGGAGGAGGACAGCGAAAGACGAAGGACTTGGTTCATGAAGGTATAAACTTCTTTCATAGTAGTTAGAACCTCATAGTTCATATGTTAGTTAAGGTTTCCATATAGATCCTGGTGTTCAAGTCATTGTTGCGTAGTTCTAAAATCGTTTTTTGAAAATTCTGCCTCCCTGTGAACACATGGGGTGCGCGACATCGACTTACAGTAGTATTAGAGTCTAGTAGACCTTAACTAACAGTTTAAACGAAGTGTAAAACTATAAAACCGAAATAACTCCGAAACACGAAACAAAAGATCCAAGTTTCTGTCAAAATTTTTAGAGGCTCTAAATTTTTTTTTAAACAATTGCAGAGTGCTCTTTTAGTTGTGAGATGGACAACAAACAAAAACGAGACAATTCCACCTCAACTTGGCCGGCCAAACTCTTCAAAAAACTGGCCTGGCTGGTTTTACTGTATGCAATTGTGTTGAATTTTGTTCTGTGTTCTAATCTCTTTGATCTAGGGTTTCAGGTGTTGTTTGTTTTTGCTAAAATCGCTTATACTGTTATCTTTATGTTGTGGCAATACGGAGTATTTCAAAGTCCCAGTTTTAACGTCGTTTACTAGTTTTCAATTGATATATGTGTTTCGAAACGTCCGCTAATCGCTATACAACGATTAGTGGGGGTTGCACATATCTGTGTTGCTGCTGTTGTGGTTTGTGTATATGGAATATTGGATCGTCGATGATGAATAGCCGGGGGATGTGAGAAGAGAGTTTTTTCTTTCATTCGATGTAAAGTTGTAATAATGATGTAATATTATTTTGCGGGGCACATCCGGGTTGAGGTTGTAGCCACCGTTGTATTATTTCATTTACTGTTTTTTGCTCCTAGGATAGACCCAAGGTGGGGTGCACAAACTACCGGGTTCTTGAAGTGCCGAGTGACCTACTCATTTTACTGAGGGAGATTGCTTCACTTCGGGAATTTGGTGGGTAGTTTGTCGCACCCGTAGGGGTCTAGGGTGGGGTTTGGCTATTCATCGCGACTGTGGAATCCGTCTTTCGTTCTGGGCTTAAACGAAACACGGAATTCCTAGTATATTTAATATATTCATCTGTGATATGGAATGCCTATTATTGCATGAGACGAATGGATATATATATATATATATGATATATAGTAGACGTTGCTTATGTTTTGCACCCGTGCTAGTCCAGCCCCCGCTCTGCCATTAGTTAAGTAACCTAACGGTGTATGATGGGGCCTCGTGGCGAATACGGATGGCATAAGCGTACGTTGTATTTCGTTTCTTTCTGCAATGGTAGGATTAAATGATGGGACAACATTAATTCGTTAATGCAAAGAAAACAAACCTAAGCTGAATCGTTGGAACAATTGTAAAACCACTCGGTTTTCTTCAAAAAGCAACTTTTAAATGCGGAGCCTAAACCACTCCTTTAAAAGCTATCATGGTTCCTTCGATTATATCAAGTTCATTACGTGCACGGTTTCGCCAAAAACCAGCCGTAGCCTTCCGTCATTTCAAATGAACAACACATCGTATTCATGCTATGTTTGTTGGCCTTCATCAAGGCATAGTGAATGGTAGCGATGTGTTGCTTGTTTGTAGCATAGATAGATGCATTAGTTTAGGGCAGTCGTACAACCTTGTTGGCCTTTGTCAAGGCTGAGTACGGATAGGTCTAAATTAATCAGGACAATGATGGGAAGAACTTGACTTGCATCTTATGATTTGTTAGCCTTCGTCAAGGTCATAAGAGCTTGGGGCAAAAATCACATCGGGAGTTTCAAATATAAAGAAAACCTTATGGAGTGTGGTGACCTAGTAGCTTCCATCTAGGTCATCACACAATGATAGTTGATCCCGATCCCACTGATGAGTAGGATTACTCTCGGGGGATTTTTTCACTTAACAATCAATGCTATAAACCAAGTAGGTGTCTAGAACGGTGTTAGCGGGCTACGCCTCCAGGGAAAAGAGGTTATTTAATTAAGGAACTTCGCGAAAGCGTTGTAAAACCTCCTTCGAAGTACTGACACTAGCCTGACCGAAAGGTTAAGCAAGTATTGTGACGTGCGATTAATCCTGACTAATTCTTCTTTTAGGATTTGAAGAAGAATTCGAGAAAACAGTGGGAGCCATCCTGTTTAAATAAACTAATAACCAATATAAACTTGCAAGAGCATACGCCTGTTGGAGATAGTGCCCTCAGAGTCAATTATTGGATCACAGGTACGTGATTGCAATGATTGAGGGAGGACCTATCCCGGTAGGACAGTCTTACTCGAGATGATAGTATGCTATCTGGTTTACCTTTATCATCGTGTACTGTTTTAAGTGACCTGACACGTCGCTATTACACGTTGATAGAGCCCCTAGGATTCTTGCTTGACCACCAGCAGTATGAGGGCGATCATATAAGTGGGAGCTGGGGGTCTATAAGCATATCCTTAAAAGGTCCCTAGTCGTGAGAGTTTCGAGACAGGGCATCGATTCTCCATAGTAGACTAGTGTATACAGTCGAGACCCCGACGAGGGGCGGTGGCCGGTCTCACAAGCCACTGATGTCAGTTGGATCACCTAAGATGTATACAGGTGCTCATTGGGTTATGAGTACACCGGACAGGACTCGCCGGGAACATGCTAGTTGGTCATATACCAGACGTCAGATGGCAGTTCCCTGGTGACATGTGTGCAGGTTAGTTCATCGACCTGGGGATCGTCATTTGTCTCGTGTGAGTTCCCACTGTACTTTGATTACTACCCTACCACGGCTCAAAGGAGTCGTGCAAACAGGTTTTAGTTGGGTACAGTCCCGAGCCACATGGAGGCAGTGAACGTATCTTCAGGGGTTTGTCTCTCCCGGTATTGGGGGTGAGGTCGTGCTGTGTCTAGGAGAGCCATTACACGAAGCCCTCGGCCGAGGCAAGGAGATTTACTGGTAGGTATTCCAGTAGTATCTCAGGGTGTTCTGGGCTACACTCCGACACGACTTGTACCGCTTTTGGGGGTCTGACTTTTACCAACCCCCTAGGCCCGCCATGCGATGCTCATAGACGAACGGACCGGACTGTACGGATATTGTCACTGACAGGCTCAGTAGGGAGTCAGGCTGAGTTCGCTCACAGACGTCCCTTTTGGTCAATACCTGGTAGCCCGTTATGTATTGGCTTATACCTCTAACGTGCTAGTGGTTAAATCCACAACCAAGGTGTTGACGAGTCTTTAGAGTCCCCCACATTCAGTTACTCAGCTTTCGGGCGAAAGGTTGTAGAGGCCGTATGGAGATATAGAAAGGTCCGATCAGATACGTGCGGTATTGCATGGATCAGGATCGGACAGTCTGTACTATAGGCCGTATGGTTATATGGCAGGGTTCGATCAGATACGTGCGGTATTGCACGGATCAGGATCGAACAGATGTTACTAGCCAGTTTTTGGTATAAGCCGGATCCTAGTATAGTACAGTGTAGATTTTGTCTCATTGCATTTGTATTTCGGTCGGAATACAAATGCGGGTGTGTATGCACAGTATCGGGGTTTTCCTGTAATTTATTACGGGACCAGTTTTCTGGAGTTGCCAGTTTGCTTTCCGTTTCGGCCAATTTCCTTTGTATCGTTCATTGGCCGAAGATTGGTGGAGGAGGGTTTATTTGCATTGTTGCAAATAGGCATTTGTGGAGGGGGTCTTTGCATTTTGTTTTATCATGATAGCTTTTCCTTGACCTTGACTTCTAGCTTTATCATGATGGCTTGACTTTGTAGACAATCATGGTTGTTGATGATTGTTGGTTGAGTATTGGTTTTGGGAGTGATCATTGTTTCTCATCATCACTTGCTTTTCAACCACCTCTTTGTCTTGACTCTCTCTCTTGCATGATAGATGAGAATGGCTCCCATTATCTTTGAAGATACACCACTCTCTCATTCTCTCCTCTCCATTGTCATGGCCGGCCACTTGAGGAAAGGGGGCTGTCCAAATTTTTGCAAGAGGGATTTTATCTCTTTTGGCATTGTAAAAATCCTATAGCTCCACAAAATTACTTGTATCATCCCTCCACCAAAATGGCATCTCCATGAACCCCAAATGAGACTTCTTCACTACACATTCTACAGCAAACCTTGGGCACGTCGAGTAGCCGGCTTCGTGCCCGAGTTGCCTCGGCATTGAGGTGGGAGCCCGTAAAAGAAGTAGGCGATGTGGTGCACTTCCGGCGACGAGGAGGAGACGGGACATTCCGCAGGAGATCGGGACGATGACGAGAAGACCGGAGGACTTGGATCGTCGGTATATCTCTTTCCCATCTTGTAGATAGCTAGGACTAGTTAGTGGTTCGATCCGGGTATTAGTGCGCGGCGGTTTGCCAGTTCAAAGTAAAATTTAAGTTTATCACCGCTTCCGCATTTGGCCGTCGGATTGACGGCCGGGGCGCCGCCGTGCACTCACAGTGGTATCAGAGCCTCGCCATTAACTTAGTCTAGCTTGGTTTAATGTGTTTTGCGTTTCCGATCGACCAAAATTCCAAAATCTACATTTTAGTTCGCATCAGTTTTCTGTTGAAATTTTTTGGTGTCCAAAAATTTTTCAGGTTGTATAAAAGTACTGTGCAGGAAATTCTAAGACTACTGGAAAAATTCGACACAGTCAGTCGACCAATGTAGCGCGGATCCGCGGCCAAACCCCCCATTGGGCCGCGGATCCGCCGCACATTGGTGTCGTGACTGCATCAATTTTTTCCAGTGGGCTTCTGGGCTTAAAATAGGGGTTTTGGAATATTAAAATTGGGCCAATTATTTCTGTGAGTGCTACAGTATTCCTTTGGAGCCCACTTGTTAATTTTTGATCGATCGGATATTTTAAACACATTATTTCACAGTATTTACATTATATCTGCGACCGTGAATGTCACTTGATCGGTAAATCCATTCTAACTGCTATAGCCCGGTTAGACGGATTTGCGAACGTGACTTTCACGTTGATGTTCTGTTTTTGCTGTGATGTTGCGGATCGGTCGTGTGGGATAGGCTGGATGCAATGCTAGTACAGTTGTGGTTGTATTATGTACATTTGATATTGCGGGGCGAGCGTCCGACATGTGGACTGCCGTCACTGCCTGATTGTATTATTATTTTGGGGCACGGCCAGGTTGCGGTCGATGTACCCGTTGTATGTATATTTTACTTTCTGTACTAGGATTGCCCCGCGGAGGGGTGCACGGATAGCCGGGTTCTGGAGGGCAGCAAGCCCGCATCTCATGGCATTGGGACGGAGGGGGCTTCACTCTAGGATTGGTGGGCTATTCGCCGCACTCGTAGGGGGTACAGGTTGACCCAGGAGGGGTGCCCAAGTTGCCGGATTCCGTGAAGTGCCGGGTGGTCCATTCACGTCGCTGAAGGGGGCTGCCTCGCTTCAGGTTTTGGCGGGTGACTTGCCGCGCCCGTAGGGGTCTAGGTTTTCATTGCACAGGCTATCCACACGACCAGGGGAACGTCGGGTTTCAGCGGCTCTATGAAACCCGGGGATCCCAGATATCTGTATTGTTCTGTGATGCTGTACATTTCTGTGATGTTGCATTTTTTTTCACGCCTTGAGCGAATATAATATATTGGTATATATATTAATAGATGTTGTATATGTTTTACATCCGCGCTAGTCCAGTCCCCGCTCTGTCGTTAGTAAGCTAACCTAACGGGTAATGACGGGACCCAGTGGCGAATGCGGATGACATATACGTACATCAGTATATTTTCGTTCTTTTTGGTGTGATCAATTGATGGGACTGCGTTGATTCGGATCAATGCAAGTTAAAAACAAACCTAATCTGATGTTATTGGAACACTTTTCAAAAAGCTGTTATTGCAAGGACGTTCACTTTTGTTTTGCATCGCGGTATTCATTTAGAATATCCTGCTCCTCAGTCGACGAGGCAAGGGCCGAGATCCCTTCACCGGGAGTGACCCCTTGGACAAAAAGTTTGCGTCAGGGCATTAACTTCACTATAGCCGATTACTTTTGCTTTGCACCGTGGTATTCAGTTGGAATATCCTGCACCTCATTCTACGGGGAAAGAGCCGAGATCCCTTCACCGGGAGTGACCTCTTTAGCGAAGGTTTTCGTCACTATATTTTTAAAAGCTATCAGTTCCTTCAACGATATCAAGTTCATTACGTTAAAGGTTTTCGCCAGAAACCATTCGTAGCCCTCCGTCGTTTCATATGGGTAGTCAATAGTATTCAAGCTGTGTTTGTTGGCCAAAGTCAAGGCACAGTGTTTGGTAGCTGTTGGTTATTCATATGCAGCATAGATAGATGCGTTGGTTTGGAACAGTCATACTGCCTTGTTGGCCAAAGTCAAGGGTATGTACGGGTGGATTCAAAACAACCTGGAGAATGACGGGTAGAACTTGACATGTGACTTATGATTTGTTGGCCAAAGTCAAGGTCATAAGAGCATGGGGTAAAAATCTCATCGGGAGTTTCAAAAGAACTGAAACTTGCCAGATATGCGCATACCTTCTGGAGTGTGATACCGTGAGCGGATTCCGTCACGTTTTCATGCGATGATAGTTGGATCCCGATTCCCACTGATGAGTTAGTTTACTCCTCGGGTGACCCCGACTAATTCTTCTTTCAGGTTTGGAGGAGAATTTGAGGTACAGTGGGAGGATTCCAGATTAGATAAATTGGTAACCATTCTGATCTAGGTTAGAGTGCACGCTGAGTGTTTCTTTTCTCTCTCTCTTTGGTAGCGACCATTGACCCGACCCTAAGACTATGACTCAGTGACCAAGTTGACCGAACCTTCTTTAACACTGGCTTTTGGATTGTCAGAGTTGCAAACCTCATTGCCACTCCTACTTTTACCCTTTTCTCCAGGACACCCCGTATTACTACGAACGTCCACTTCCATTGGACAAAACCATCGTATGGTTAGATACGAACTCGAAGGGATTTATTCGAGGATGGTTTCCGGTTCTGGAGAAAACGGATAGGATTATTCAGTTGTCTTTTCCTTTTACCTTCTCTCGGGTTGCGAGTACTCCTTGGTTTAGGAGATAGTACACCTATTACGCAAATTGGATAGTCTTCTTCCAAACCTTAGGCTGGTGCCGACCGGTAGGGAATGAAGAAAACCAATTAGCCTAACGATGGTGTACAGAAGGTATTAAGTTCAGACAAAGCAAGGGATTAATAAGAGGGCAAAGTAAATTGCAACAGATATTCACGACCAAACCAAGTATTCCTTCGCCAATCCTAAAATCACCTTTGTATTTCTCCAGGACACTCCGTATCACTACGAAGATCCACAGTTTTTGGATACTCCATCGTATGGTTATATACGAACTCGAATGGAACTTATTCCAGTTCGGGGATGGATTCTGGTCCAGGAGAAATAGGAATAAGGTTTATTCGGTTGTCTTTTATCTTCACCTTCTCTCATTGCGAGTGTTCCTAGGATTGGGACAGTACACCCATTATGCTTATTGGATAGTCTTCTTCCAAACCATAGGCTGGTGCCGAACGGTAGGGAAGGAAGAAAACCATTTGGCCTAAAGGGGTGTACAGAAGGTAAAGACTAAAGACATATGAAGGGATTTGGAGAGGTGGCAAAGAATTACACGGTTACAGTTGTGAATCTGGATAATGGAAGAGGCATTACTAGGAATACCAGGATACCCCATCGAAACATTTCGATGTTTCAGTCTCACTGTGTACTGTTAAAGGAAAACTGATTTCCCGATTAGACACTCGCTCCAGGGTATGTATTTACCAGGTATGATTCTCACATCTGTATGGTTTTACAGATGATGAGTGGGAGTAAGTTATTGGGAATTGGGTGATCATCCTCATTATATCGGGATTCGTTGTAATCGGTGATATTTGAGGAAATCACCTGGGCTGTTTGCCGGTCGGCAAATATTTGGTTTTGAATATCCGCTGTCATGCACCAATTTCAAATTGATATATCTGTACGTCTATTTTCATAGAGTGAGATATACCTTTTTGAAATTATGTCTACGACATTTACCTATATCAGTGGATGGTTAGGTAAGGAGCATTAAACAGCGGTGTAATTCTTCTTAACCATAAGTACAGTTTTCAACCTACGACACACAGTGAATGAGTTATCAGACTCAAGGGACTTATACAGAGTATTGTATGTTGTCCAGGGTCCATCAGGACAGAGGGGTTGGTCCTCGTACTATATTCGGTTTACGTATGACTTCTCTAGTTTTTAGACAGGTGTTTCGTAGGAAACACAGGGTCCGAATTTGGAGAAGTTATAGGTATTTGAATAGAGTAGAGAACCAGGTGTAGCAAGTATCGGGATTCTTCAAAGAGATCGAAGATGTAGATACTTGTATATGGTATTCAGTTGATAGTAATGATTAAGAGAACTTGCTTCTCTTTCAGGTTACTCATAATTGGAAGCATTCCTAAGTTGAGTAACGCTGATCGGCCTCCTTCCATTAAGTTGACATGCACTGGAGACAGCTGCATGATTTGAATCTGGTTAAATTAAATCAGTGCCTCTGGTCCTATATGGGATATAGAACAGTTCATATCTTAACGATGTTAAGGTACGGGGAGTTGTCCGGCTTATGCTTAAAACCAGACACTGGACAACTCAAGGCACGTTTCTGTAATGGCTGTTTGTGGGTTGACCCAGGCTATGACGCGGGTTGACTTTCTACCATCTGGATGAACAATAGCAATATTGTTCTAGACTCGCCACAGTTTTAATAAAAATGGATTTTTTTTCAGAAAACAGTAGTGGGAGTATGGTAGAACTGGAAGTGATTCCAGAACCACAAACGATTACTGAAGATTTGATAAGGAACCTAAAGATTCAATCTGGATTGACATTCCATTGGCCACTCCGCAGATAAGGTGGGTAACTTCAGGCACCCGAGAGGTACTACGGTAGCCTCAAGGACGGTGACAGGGAAGTTCTTGTTTACCCACAATTACCATTACTGTTGTTCCAGGCTGCGAGACCCGGCGGGGGGATGAGTATAGCGTCGTTCTAAACTAGTTTTAGAAGTGTACGTCTATATGACTCTGCCAGAGGGTTGTCGTAGTCAGTGGGAGCAGCGGAAGCATTGGTGGACAGGTAGCTTATGTCTATTTATAGACTAAAGCAGATGTAGCGGAGATAGATCATCTACTTCTGACGTGACAGTCATGGGTTTGACTTCATCAGAATAGGGGATGGATCTGTTGAGAAGGTAGTAGGGTGTGATATCCTAGTATTTGGATGACATACACAGAGTAGGAAAAGAAACTCCTATACTACAATCGGTTATACTTTGGTCGTCACACAGTAGTTTCTCCATATGGGACTTGGACATTATATCAGACAAACTGGTTACTAGATCTATGGTTTTAGATCTAGATTTGGGTGGTTTCCCAATCAGGGTACTTAGACAGCATTCTAAGAGTATTTAGAATGGACGACTCCTGGCACGGTAGTATACCTGCAGGTAATGGAGTCACCCTCTCCAAAGGTGTCTTACAGACTAAAGGGGAGAGGGACGTGCATGATTGGCAGATCACTTACTCAGGCAATTGAGTCAATCGTGAGATGTCAAGTACCACACCAGACATTGTTCTTGCACTAGATGCAATAAGCTGACATTAATCCAATCTTGGAGAAACGGTCGGAAGCAGTTTTAGAACATAAGTGGATGTTCTAGGGATATGATAACGACAGCCTCATTCGGGAGACAGTTATCATTCCAGGCTTCCAAGGTGACATGGACGACAAGGAGGTTGTCAGAGTTATAGTTTTTCCTTCTGACGAGGGGCAGTATTTTGGACAGGTGGTCCAAGGCAATACTGAGGGAGGCATGGCGCAGGATACTGATTAAGTTCAGTTGACGATACAGTCTAAGAAGTTTGGATTTGGAGTTCATTTATGAGCTATGTCCCATCAGACATCCAGACACATTCTAAGACAGGTATTGCTCATTTCGGGAGATGGGTTTCTCCGCGAACTTGAGATATAGAGAGACATTGAAAGAGACATCAAGGCGGATCCACTCACTGAGGCTATTCCTCGAACGCAATAGTTTCGCAAACGAGCTTTGTGAGACTGACTAGTAGAGGAGTTGGGTGTTCGGTATCACACGGGCTGTGAGTATGCGACATCGCAATAATTAGCCTTGAGTGCAAGTGGGAGATTGTTGGAGATAGTGCCCTCAGAGTCAATTATTGGATCACAGGCACGTGATTGCAATGATTGAAGGAGGACCTATCCCGGTAGGACAGTCTTACTCGAGATGATAGTATGCTATCTGGTTTATCTTTATCATCGTGTACTGTTTTAAGTGACCTGACACGTCGCTATTACACGTTGATAGAGCCCCTAGGATTCTTGCTTGACCACCAGCAGTATGAGGGCGATCATATAAGTGGGAGCTGGGGGTCTATAAGCATATCCTTAAAAGGTCCCTAGTCGTGAGAGTTTCGAGACAGGGCATCGATTCTCCATAGTAGACTAGTGTATACAGTCGAGACCCCGACGAGGGGCGGTGGCCGGTCTCACAAGCCACTGGTGTCAGTTGGATCACCTAAGATGTATACAGGTGCTCATTGGGTTATGAGTACACCGGACAGGACTCGCCGGGAACATGCTAGTTGGTCATATACCAGACGTCAGATGACAGTTCCCTGGTGACATGTGTGCAGGTTAGTTCATCGACCTGGGGATCGTCATTTGTCTCGTGTGAGTTCCCACTGTACTTTGATTACTACCCTACCACGGCTCAAAGGAGTCGTGCAAACAGGTTTTAGTTGGGTACAGTCCCGAGCCACATGGAGGCAGTGAGCGTATCTTCAGGGGTTCGTCTCTCCCGGTATTGGGGGTGAGGTCGTGCTGTGTCTAGGAGAGCCATTACACGAAGCCCTCGGCCGAGGCAAGGAGATTTACTGGTAGGTATTCCAGTAGTATCTCAGGGTGTTCTGGGCTACACTCCGACACGACTTGTACCGCTTTTGGGGGTCTGACTTTTACCAACCCCCTAGGCCCGCCATGCGATGCTCATAGAAGAACGGACCGGACTGTACGGATATTGTCACTGACAGGCTCAGTAGGGAGTCAGGCTGAGTTCGCTCACAGACGTCCCTTTTGGTCAATACCTGGTAGCCCGTTATGTATTGGCTTATACCTCTAACGTGCTAGTGGTTAAATCCACAACCAAGGTGTTGACGAGTCTTTAGAGTCCCCCACATTCAGTTACTCAGCTTTCGGGCGAAAGGTTGTAGAGGCCGTATGGAGATATGTCAAGGTCCGATCAGATACGTGCGGTATTGCACGGATCAGGATCGGACAGTCTGTACTATAGGCCGTATGGTTATATGGCAGGGTTCGATCAGATACGTGCGGTATTGCACGGATCAGGATCGAACAGATATTACTAGCCGGTTTTTGGTATAAGCCGGATCCTAGTATAGTACAGTGTAGATTTTGTCTCATTGCATTTGTATTTCGGTCGGAATACAAATGCGGGTGTGTATGCACAGTATCGGGGTTTTCCTGTAATTTATTACGGGACCAGTTTTCTGGAGTTGCCAGTTTGCTTTCCGTTTCGGCCAATTTCCTTTGTATCGTTCATTGGCCGAAGATTGGTGGAGGAGGGTTTATTTGCATTGTTGCAAATAGGCATTTGTGGAGGGGGTCTTTGCATTTTGTTTTATCATGATAGCTTTTCCTTGACCTTGACTTCTAGCTTTATCATGATGGCTTGACTTTGTAGACAATCATGGTTGTTGATGATTGTTGGTTGAGTATTGGTTTTGGGAGTGATCATTGTTTCTCATCATCACTTGCTTTTCAACCACCTCTTTGTCTTGACTCTCTCTCTTGCATGATAGATGAGAATGGCTCCCATTATCTTTGAAGATACACCACTCTCTCATTCTCTCCTCTCCATTGTCATGGGGGGCCACTTGAGGAAAGGGGGCTGTCCAAATTTTTGCAAGAGGGATTTTATCTCTTTTGGCATTGTAAAAATCCTATAGCTCCACAAAATTACTTGTATCATCCCTCCACCAAAATGGCATCTCCATGAACCCCAAATGAGACTTCTTCACTACACATTCTACAGCAAACCTTGGGCACGTCGAGTAGCCGGCTTCGTGCCCGAGTTGCCTCGGCATTGAGGTGGGAGCCCGTAAAAGAAGTAGGCGATGTGGTGCACTTCCGGCGACGAGGAGGAGACGGGACATTCCGCAGGAGATCGGGACGATGACGAGAAGACCGGAGGACTTGGATCGTCGGTATATCTCTTTCCCATCTTGTAGATAGCTAGGACTAGTTAGTGGTTCGATCCGGGTATTAGTGCGCGGCGGTTTGCCAGTTCAAAGTAAAATTTAAGTTTATCACCGCTTCCGCATTTGGCCGTCGGATTGACGGCCGGGGCGCCGCCGTGCACTCACAACGCCGAGTATTTCTTTTCTCTTTTTTTGGCAGCTACCATGACAGGACTCAAACTTCTACTTTAAAAAAATACATTGACAGGGCCAAACTATAAAGATTAGCTGAGGAACGTCAACATTAAACTTACTTATTACAAAGTGGCATATGTTATCACCGGTACTGCTCCCCTGTCCTAGGAACAGATTCATCAGTTGCGGACAAAGAGGTCTGCAAAACATGGGATCTGGATTGTGAGAAAGCTAAGTGTATCATGCTGGCGTCCTTGAATAATGAACTTCAGAAACAGCACGAGGATATAAATATCAAATCCATTTTTCTCCATTGCAAGGATTTGTATGGTGAGTACTCTCATATCGCAAGGTACGAGACCTCAAGGAAATTATTCTAGATAAGGTCAGCTCCAGGATCACCTGTAGGAGAGCACGTCCTAAAGATGATCTATCTCATTGAGGAACTCGCAAACCTAGGATGCATGCTAGAAAACGAGTTATACATTGACTTGATTCTGCAGTCCCTTCCCCACACCTTCTCTCAGTTCGTGCTGAACTTCAACATGCACGATATGGAATCTGATCTTCCAAAGCTCCTCAACATGTTGAGGGTAGCGGAGAGCTCCTTGAAAAAGGAGAAAACACCTGTTCTTTATGTTGGTCAATCATCCTCTTCTAAATCCAAAGTGAAAGCTAAGGGGAAGAAGACGATGAACACTACCAAATCGAAAGGAGGTGTTAAAAAGGTGCAGGGAACGAACACATCGGTGAAAGTAAAAGCAGATAAGAATGAGTGCTACTACTGTCACAAGAAGGGGCACTGGAAGAAGGATTGCAAGGCTTTTAAAACCAAGGACACGAAGCAAGGTGATGCTTATGCTTTAGGTGTGTTTGTAATCGAAAACTGTTTTTCAGTGAACTCTACATCATGGGTACTAGATACCAGTTCCGGTTCTCACATCTGTAATTCTTTGCAGGCTCTGAGAATTCGTAGAGCACTGAAGGCAGGTGATATGACCCTCCGGGTTGGCAACGGAACAAATGTTGATGCTGTTGCGGTAGGCGATTATCATCTGAGGTTGACTAGTGGACACATTTTGGTGTTGTATAGCTGTTTTTGTATACCCAGTATGCTATGTAATATTATATCAGTGCCTTTATTATCTAATGAAGGATATAATTTTGCACTTGAAAGAAATGTCATGAACATTCACCTAAATCAAGAACTGATTGGGCCTGGCACACTGAAAAACGGCATATACGTAGTCAATCAACATCAAGTTTTCAATATCCAAAACACACTCAAAAGAAAGGCTCCAGATTCAAACCAAGCCTTCTTATGGCCTTGTAGACTTGGTCAGATTAATCAAACAAGGTTGACTAAGTTGTATAAAGATGGATATTTAGATCCGTTTGAATATACATCATATGCAACTTGTCAATCATGTATCAAAGGAAAGATGACCAAATCTTCGTTCACAGGACACGGAGAAAGAGCCACTGAGCTCTTAGGACTTGTACACAGCGAAGTATGTGGTCTGATTTCTACACATGCCCAAAGCGGTCACTCCTACTTCAACACTTTTACTGATGATTTCTCAAGGTATGGACATGTGTTCTTAATGAAGTATAAATCCGAGGCCTTTGAAAAATTCAAGGAGTATAAAAATGAAGTGGAGAAACAAACTGGTAAGTGTATCAAGACACTTCGATCTGATCGAGGTGGAGAATACTTAAGTACCAGTTTTCTTGAATGCCTAAAAGAGAATGGAATTCTCTCTCAGCTTACTCCTCCATATACACCTCAACATGATGGTGTATCAGAAAGAAGGAATCACATGCTACTCGATATGGTGCGTTCAATGATGAGTAGTGTTGAGTTGCTACTTTCCTTCTGGGGTTTTGCACTGGAATTAGTAGCATACCTATTGAATAGAGTTCTGTGCCTACCATTCCATATGAAATATGGAGTGGGAAGGGACCATATCTCAAGTATCTCAAGATATGGGGGTGTCCAGCTTTTGTTAAAAAGCACAATCCCGAAAAGCTCGAGGCACGATCGATTTTGTGCAAGTTTGTGGGATACCCAAGAATTCAAGGGGATATCTTGTCTACGAAGAACAAAAGGTGTTTGTCGCTCGCCATATTGTCTTTTTAGAGAACGAATTTCTTGCAAAAGAAATTAGTGGGAGCGTGGTAAAACTGGAAGAAATTCCAGAACCCTAAACTACTGCCGGGGACTTAGTAGAACCTCTGGTTTCAATAGAGCCCGATGAATCGACGCTGCTCCGCAAATCTAGTAGGCTTTCTCGTCCGCCTGAGAGATACTATGGGTTTCTCGTAGATGGGGATCGAGAGGATTGCATTATCAATGATTATGAGCCTACTAATTTTCAGCAGGCTATCAAGAGTAAAGACTCGGTGAAGTGGCTGGATGCTATGAGATTCGAAATGGAATCCATATACATCAACAAAGTATGGACTTTGGAAGTTGCTTCTCCTGGGGTTAAACCAGTTGGATGCAAATGGATCTTCAAAAGGAAGATTGTGTTAGTTGTATGTATGCCCTAGATGCCATTGTTGTACATGATTGTATATTACAATGGATGCTTGGACACATATAGGGAGTACTTTCTTGCTCGACATGATAGTATGCTATCTGGTTACTCTTTATCTTAACATGTTGACTAGTATTGTGATATTGTCTTGCACTCATATATTGGTAAAGCCCTTAGGATGTATACTTGACTACCAGGATTATGATGCAGATCATACTAGTGGGGCAAGGGTAGTCCACAAGTTCATCCTTTAATTGTTCCTAGTCGAGGGTGTATCGAGACGGGGCATCGATATTCCAGAGTAGACCTGCATATACGCTTCTTGACCCATTTGATGGGCGATGGATGATCCCATATCCATTGGTGTTTGGCATCAAAGATGGTATACAGGTGCTCAGTGGAGACTGGGTACACCGAACAGGACTCACCGAGAACTCTAAGATGCTATTATACCTAACGTCAGATAGCAGTTCTTTGGTGACACTGGTACAGATTAGTCTGTCGACCCGAGATCGTTGTAGAGTCTTGTGTGATTCCCACTGTACTTTGATTTCCACCTTACCATGTTCAAGAGAGCGTGTAAAATGGTAGTTTTTGGGTACAGTCCTGAGTTATATGGGGGCAATGAGCGATAGGAGGGGTTTTGTCTCTCCCGGTATTGGGGGTTGATATTGCGCTGTGCTCGATTGGCCATAACAGGAAGTCCCCGGCCAGGGCTGATACGGAGATTTACTGGTAAGTGTTATCAGTAGTTTCTAGACCCGTTATGAGCCTCACCTCGGCATGACTTATCAAGTTACTGGGGTCTGACGTTTACCACCCTTAGACTCGATATGCGACATATCAGACGAAGAGACCGGACTGTACGGTAGTGTTGCTGTTGGATTCACAGGAGTATGGACAAGCTTGCTTGTTGATCTTTTGATCGCTCAATACCCGGGTAGCCGTTACGTCAGGCTAGTACCGTTGACGGCTTGCGGGTGACTGATATGATCATCACATACTGCCGGCATATAGACGAGTCATTAGAGTCCTACACAGAGGTTTCCTAGCTCATGCGAAACGAAGTAGAGCACATATGTGATATGTGCAGGACCGAGATTAATATGTGTATGTGATACCGTATACCAATCTCGTGATACAGGTTATATGTGATATAACCGGATTGTTCAATCAAGTGTTGATTCAATGTGATGTTATATGTATATGTGATGCATATAAATGATATTAGTCGGTTGTATACGATACAGCCGGGTTATTAAATCAAGTGTTGATTTAATAATTTAATGTGTATTTATATATTTGATATATTAATATACATTAACTAATATTAGCTCACTTAAGAAAATATTTTCTCTTTATACATTTAATGTATATGTAATATATGTTAATGTATTTATTTTGTTTCATGCTTTATGATACATTGTACATGGGTGTATGAGACTCATACCATAACTAAGATAATTAAGGGTAATTATTTATTTAGGGATAAACAAAATTAGGTGGAAATTAGTCATGGCTTGAAGCTTGGAGAAGCTTGTGGAACCTGTTGACTTAGTCCACTAATTTGTTTTACTTTAGATATTTATTAATCTAACCATTATCTTTAGCCATGGTTTAGTCTCTACATGAGTTATATGTAATATTTTCTTACCCATGGTGTCATTACGACCCGGAATTTAGCTCGTGACCGGAACTTAAAACACGCAACGTCTAAAGGCGTAACGTAATTCAAATAAGCCGAAGCCCAGAAATCTAAACCTTTTGCAGAAAATAGTGGAGGTGCGGTTTTGAAATAAAAGTATAATAAAAATCAAATTTTTCTTTAATGCATAGATAATGAACATGAAAATGCGAGTGGATTATACTATAGTTGAAAATATTTTTCGTATTTAAAAATTTTGGGCAGCACCTCCCTTGTATATTTTGATCCAACCACATATAAGCAATATATATATATGCATCCCCAAACGGGAGATAGCTTTTCGCCAAACGGCGGAATCACACCCACGCAAGTAAGCAATAGATATATACGACGCCCAACGGCGAAGATCAACACAGAAAGAATAATAAAGCAAGACATCAAAACCTCAAGAAGCGAACATAACCCATTGCTCAAGTCTCGCAACACAAGTCTTTCTAGTCTACTAATAAATAAATTACAAGAGAATGTAAAGTACGAGAGTGGGCACGATCCAATATGTGTCCCACCAACCAAAGCAAAATATCCTGAAAGAAGCTGTGTGCCAGCAATACCGCAACTGATCCCAAGCGGTCAAACCTGCAAGAACTGTGGCACAACGGAGGTGAGTTGCCAACTCGTGAGTAGAAAATATCAGCAGGTAGAAATCGAATAAAACAACGATTTCCTAGGTCATTATATTCTGAAGGTAATACTATGATATCTAGGGTGACCACGTACGCATATATATTAACAACCGAGTCAATGCAATGACATATATAAATAAACATCTAACATCATATGCCTGCATGCATGTGGATATCATCCACGTGTCCATCAACGACACAACTAATATCATGGAACATAAACCTGTATATATGAGGATATCAACCACGTGTGTCCATCAACGACACATAAAAATCATGGAACCTGAGTGTCCAACATCGACACTTGAAACATCATAAAAACCCGTGTCTAGCAACGACACGTAAATCCTCATATCTCGGGTTCCGTCAGTCCGGATCAGCCCATATCACGACCACGGTCGGTATCCTCCAGATATCCACCGCGCCAAATTATCTCAGGCTCTGTCAGTCCGGATCAGCCCATATCGTCTCACGACTCCGGTCGGTATCCTCCATATGTCCGCCGAGCCCAAAACTATCACCGGTAGGTAGTGCTCCGCTGCCAGGCTCATCGTCTACAACTCGAGCTTATTGCCCCGGGGTACCTTACTGGGTCCACCATGTACCCGCAGACGGATCATCCTACTCCTCGAATCGTGTCACGCCCCGCTTCCCAGAGTGCGCTAAGATCGGCACGTGACAGAGCCAACCATGCTACCCGTGGATAGGAAATATACCTCCACAGTCATATTACGGCTGTAGAGATATCAAGAATAGTACAAATAATAAACAACTATCTAATACATGTCCATGAGCCAGCATAAAGAGTCATGAAATAAAATAATGCGGAAGAAAAAGATTCAAATACAATAATCTGGAATGTACGTCCCATAATACGGGCTCACATCAGGAATGAAAAATACTGAAAGGAAAACTAAACTAAACTAATAACTGGTTTTCACTGCTCGGCCTGTTGATCAAAATATTCCTGAGCAGCCTACGATAAGGATAAGGGATCTGGGCCATGCAAAACCCAGACATCAGTGCGTCACAATATCAATAATATTAAGCAAGCATGATGTAATGAAATATGCAGGTATGAAGTATGAACAGTAATAAGTCATCAAGAAATAAGCAGAAACATGAATATAGATCAGTGAACAGGATATATACAGGTGAAGTGCAGTGAGTAGTCTAAACTGTGCTATAGGATTATCTACTCTAAAGTTATTGAAATCAATTAATGTAATCCTCATAGTAACCCATCGGTCTATACCCCGTTCATTTCCCACGGGACCACGGTAAAAGGATATAATAGACTGTGAGTCTATGTCCCGTTCATTCTCCACGGGACCACGGTAAAAGGATAATATCCCTTTGAGTTACGTTCGGGTACATTCTTGATTTCCCCATACCCCCAAGTTATGTGTTCGAGTCAGGTATTGATAAATCTGGAGCTAATGCCAACACAAGATCAAGCAGGTACAGGTTTATCTGTATAGACAACAGGATATGTCCGTAGGGACAACAGGTCAAGATTGTCGGCATTAGTAACAAGATCAGGTATCAAGTCGAGCTGTGGTACATCAGGTCATGTCAGGTAGTGCACATGTATCAAGTCATGTCAAATAGTGTATCAGGTCTTGTCAAGTAGTGCACAGGTATCAAGCGGGTGCTCATAATCAAACTGTAGTAAGTATGGGTGCAAAAAATCAAGTATGGAGTACTAATATAACAATAAAATGAAATAATGTGACATGTTATGCAAATAGATATGAAATCAATGATATGAATGCACAATTATCAATTAGGGTTACATTTATAGTTCCAATATTAATTAGGATGCACTTTATTAAAATGGGGTGTTAATATTACTGTATTATGTATTAATATGATATGTAGATGCAGCTATATGTATACTATATGATATGGATGCAAATGGGTATCCGGAAACTGTAAAACTTGCATATGGATGTATAATTTGATAAACGGGTAACATTTTACTCATAAGGATGCGTAAAACTATACCTAGCATGTAGCAAGATGATTTAGCATGCGACTAGATATGTAATTACTATTATGGATGCACACGGACGTGATATAGCAGTAAAATGATAAACTGGTAAATGCAGGATGTACAATTAAACAATATGAACTGTTATATTCACTTAGATGCAGTATATTGTAGTATAATATGTAACAAGATAGGTTTGCATGTGCTAGATGTAAAATAACATGTACGGATGTATACGGATGTCGGAAAATTGTAAAACTAAACATGGGATGCACGATTTGAAATCCAAGTATTATATTTGTTAAAATAGATGTATATAAAGTAATGTAGCATGTAGCAAGATAAACTTGCACGCCCTAGATGTAAAATGTATTATATGGATGTAAACGGACATCGAAAATGATAAAACATGAAAAGAGACAATGTGTTTTGTATAAACAATCATTATGGGGTAATATAATTTAAATATGCATAGAATGTTGTAGTATAGCATGTAACAAGGTTAACTTGCCTAGACAGATCAAGAAACGGATCTGTACGGTACGTCCCACGTCGGCAAAATGTCGCGACGCACGCATGGCACACGGAACGGGTCCAAGTAACGTACGAGGGTGATCACACGGGTAAGGTACGTTGTCTGGATCATCGGCGTCAATCCCGGCTTCGGCGAGCTACAAAAACGTAGAATTCAAGAGTTAAAGAAAGAAAGAAAAGAAAGAAAGAAAGAAAGAAGGAAGAAGAAGAAGAGAGGGAAGAGGCTTACTGGACTGTGGTTGCAGAGAGGAGGTGATGGTGTCAACGGTGGTGAACGGAGCTCCAGTGAAGAGGGTTGGTTGTTAGGGTTTCGGTTAGGGTTTGGAGTTGGTTTTGTGTTCTGGGTTTCTTAATGCAGAGTGTGTGCAGGGGTCTGGTGAAGGAGAAGAGAACAGCGGAGAGGGAGAGAAGAGGTGGAAGAAGGAGATGGTGACGAGATGAGGTGGTCGGCGGCGACGAGGTGGTGGTGCTGGGTTTAAAGGGTTCTCGGGGTTTCTTTGGGTGCAGGGGTATGTGCAGGGTGCTTGGGAGAACGAAGGAGGATGGTGGAGGAGGAAGAGATGAAAAGATTGGTGAGGCAGAGGGAGCCTAGGGTTAGGGTTTGAGAGATGGGAGTTGTGGTGATGATGGGTGAAGGAGCTCGGGGTGATAAAGGAGGATGAAGACGAGATATGGGGGAATTATTTGAGGGAGGTGAGTGTAGCGCTCAGGGGGTGACGAGATCGCTGATAACTGCGAGAGGAGAGAGAAAGAAGCGCGAGAGGAGAGAGATAGAGAGTAAGCGAGAGGAGAGAGAGAGAGGTGGAGAGAGAAAACTGGCAGTTAGTGGGGGAGAGAGAGAGTGACTGCGAGTGAGGGATCTGCACTGGGAGAGAGAAAGAGAGGAGAGGCTGTGGTGCTGGGTCCACAAACAGAGAAGGAAAGAGAGAGAGAGAGTGTTTGTTATAATTGTTTTGATTTTTATTTGAAAAAATATTTTCAGTTAAGGAATTTTAACTGTTAACGAAATTTAAATATTAAATAATTTGAATTTTGGCGGGATACAAAAATATTCCAAAACACGCCCGGGTCGGGTCTAAAATTTCAAATTTAAAATATGAAAAATATATGCGACGTCCAAATTTCAAAATGAATGCTCAGGTAACGAAAATGCATACCCCCAAGAACGGATGCACGTACGTGCGCGTAGCCATCCAAACATGTCCGTTTCGCTGAACGAGACGAGAACAAGATGCGCGGATGCTACCACGGGGTTAGGGGTATCATGCAGGCCATGCTATATAATTTTAAATTATTTTATATGACTTAAAATGTTATATGGTAAAAGATGCAATGCCAGATAAAATTTCAGTATGCAGTATTCATGAAAATGCATGTGTCTATGTAACAAGTCAGGATAATTCATAAATATGAATCAAACAAGTTTCAAGCAAGCGGGTTGGGTCGAATGTACTATAAAATTTAAAATACCATTCGCACCCAAAACACGATAAATCAAGAAAATGCCACAAATAAGGAAATACAGGAACTGGAATTGGTATAAATGAACTAGGGTGTTACATTATACCCAACTACAAAAAAAATTTCGTCCTCGAAATTCCAAGAACAAGGAAAGATAAACAACTAAGAAACTACAAGAATTGATATGGAAACTTCTGTCGAATTTCATCTTCACGTTCCCAAGTTGATTCTCCATGCGAACAATTACCCCAAGAAACAAGTACGAGAGGGATAACCTTATTCTTAAGGACATTTTCTCTTTGATCAACGATCGACATCGGTCGTTCCTCAAAGGTTAAATCTTCTCGTACAGTTAACTACGAATGATCCAGCACGTGTGTTTCATCTCGATCATATTTACGAAGTTGAGATACATGAAACACGTCATGAACATTCACCAAACATTGTGGTAAAGGCAATCGATAAGCCACTTCTCCAACACGTTCCAAAATCTCAAAAGGCCCTACGAATCGAGGACTAAGATTGCCTCGACTCCCAAAACGAATCATTCTTCTAGTAGGTGATATCTTCAAGAACACAAAATCACCAACAGCGAACTCTAGAGCTCTTCTCGATGTATCGACCCAACTCTTCTGCCAATCTTGTGCTGTCTTCATATGATTCCGGATAGTATTAACTTTCTCAACTGTTTGCACGATCAAATCCGGTCCCAACAATCTTCGTTCTCCAACATCATCCCAACAAACGGGTGAGCGACACGTGTGACCATATAATGCTTCGAATGGAGCCATCTGAATAGTTGCCTGAAACCTTTTATTGTAAGAAAACTCCACCAAGTGTAGATGATCCTCCCATGAACCCTTGAACTCTAACATGCAAGCTCTCAACATGTCTTCAAGAGTTTGGATCGTTCTCTCTAACTGGCCATCTGTCTGAGGATGATAAGCTGTGCTAAACTTCAATCGAGTCCTAAAAATTTCCTGTAAGCTCCTACAGAAGTGTGATAAGAAACGAGTGTCACGATCGGAAACGATGCTTACGGGTACACCATGCAATCTTACAATCTCCTGCAGGTACCGTTCTGCTAACGCTTCCGTTGACTGACCAACTCGAAATAGTATGAAATGAGCTGCCTTGGTCAATCGATCAACAATCACCCAAACTGCATTTTTGCCCTTTGGACTCCGCGGTAAAGCTGTCACGAAATCCATGGTTATATGTTCCCACTTCCATTGAGGAATCGGAAGTGGTTGCAATAAACCAGCAACCCTTTGATGTTCAGCCTTAACTTGCTGACACACCAAGCACTTTGCTACAAAGTGAGCAATCTCCCGTTTCATGCCTTCCCACCAGAGATGCTGTCGTACATCACGGTACATCTTCGTGCTTCCTGGATGTACGGAATACGCAGAACTGTGAGCTTCCTTCATAACTTCTTCACGAATGTCTCCCTTTGGCACACATAAACGGCTACCATACCTCAACGAACCATGAATCAACAAGTCCGTTCGGAGTCCTGCTTCAACTTGTTCTCGAACCTTCTGCAATTTTGGGTCTTGTGACTACGCTGCTTTAATATTCTCGATCAACGACAACTGTACTTGCAGCTGCATCAACTGTCCCGAAGAATGCGGTAGTACGATCTCCAGCTCGAATCTCCGAAAGTTTTCAATAAACTCCTTCTGTGTAGTCAACGTCTGAATTGCTGGCAACCGACTAAGTGCATCCGGCACAACATTAACTTTCCCTGGATGGTACTTAAGATCAAGATCGTAGTCAGCCATCAGCTCCAACCATCTACGCTGCCTCATGTTAAGCTCTTTCTGTAAGTCCATGCTACCTCTCCCGGTACTTTCGGGAATGCGGAATTTGGTAAAAAACGATTTTTACGGAGGTGGTAACATGGACCTAAAACCCGGATCTTGGTTAAACATCTATCTAACATCCTAACTATGAGTTTCTAGCTACTCGGTTAGGGGGTTATACCTTGCTTGTCTTGAACTCCTTCGTCTTCAAAGCTCCGATGGTGGTCCGATGGCTTCTTCTCGTCGTCTCCGTACGCCGAAGATAGATCCACCTGAAAGCTCCAACCTTTAGCTCCTTCTTCGTTCTTTGAAGAAACTAGTTCACTTGGTTTGCTAAACCTAGTGAACTAGAATGAGTAGAGAATAAATAGAATGGGATTTTATCTATGGTTCTTGATTCTCAACTCATGAGACAAGAGAACCATAGAATCAAGAGAGGGAGGAAGAGGTTGAGGGTGAGAGCAAAAGGAGAGCTCAAGAACAAGAGAGAGAATGAGCAAGAAAGAATGAGGCTCTCTTTTGTCTTTCACCCTCTCATAATCCAAAGTGATCATAACTCATCATATCAAAAAAAGTCTTATGTGATGGTTGAAGCAACCATAACCATATCATTTCATGCACTCATTTTACACAAATGAGCAAGTAAACAAAAGTCTTTGCCATGAAATGATGGCTATGGTTATCATGATGGTCAACTAGTCAAGCCTAATCAACCGGTCAACACAGTCAACAAGTCAACAAAAGTCAACAAGTCAACAAAGTCAACAAAAGTCAACAACCATGTCACCATAATACTTAATTAATATAATAGATAATCACATATCAAATTCTCATTAGGGTTGAACAAAAAGTCAAATAGTCAACGGTCAACTGTCAACAACCCTAATGAGAATCCGCTGCCTCTGCCTCCCTGTCAACTGTGCATACACACCCGCATCCGCGTTCCGAGGAACACGAATGCAAACTGGATAAATCCAATCCAAAAAGGTATACTAGGATCTGGCTTAAACCAAAGCCCGCTAGTGTAAACTGTCCGGACACTGTACGTGCACAAGTGCACGGATGTGACCGAACCCTGTCGCAAAACCATGCGACCTGTCGCAATACCATGCGACCTCTACTCTTTTGCCTAAAGGCGAAAAGCTTTCTGTGTGGGACTCCAAAGACTCGACACTACGCTGGCAGTGGGTTTAACCACAGACCGCAAGCGGCACTAGCTGTGCGTAACGGTCCCCAGGTAATGCCGACAAGAAGACCGACGAGGCGAAACCCATCTGAACTCCTATTGAGCCTGAGTGTGACATTCTCCGTACAGTCCGATCTGTTCGTCTGATACATCGCATGGCGGGCCTAGGGGGTGGTAAACGTCAGTCGTCCAATAGCGGTACAAGTCGTGCCGGAGCGAAGCCCAAAACACCCTGAGATAACACTGGAAACCTACCAGTATATCTCGTTTGCCCTGGCCAGGGACTACTCGTGTAATGGCTCTCCTAGACACAGCGCGATGTCAACCCCCAATACCGGGAGAGACGAATCCTGTCTAACCGTCACTGCCTCCAAGTGCTTCGGGACTGCACCCAACCACTACCTGTTTGCACGACTCCTTTGAGCCGTGGTAGGGTAGTGATCAAAGTACAGTGGGAACACACTCGAGGCGGAATGACAGTGTCAAGTCAGCGGACTAAGCTGTACTCATGTCACCTGGGAACTGATAACTGACGATAGGTATAATACCAACTAGTCAGTTCCCGACGAGTCCTGTCCAGTGTACCCGTAACCTAACGAGCACCCGCATACTATCTCAAGTACGACGTACTGACGGCTGTGGGACAGACCGTCTCCCACACTGGGATGAGAAGCGCATGCGCTGGTCTACTCCGGAGTATCGATGCCCTGTCTCGATAGTCCTGCGACCAGGGACCTGCATAAGGATGTGCTTATAGATTACCCAGCCCCACTAGTGTGACGGCCATCACATCGCTGGTAATCAAGCAAAGATCCTAAGGGCTCTACTAATGTGTATAGGCGATATACAAAAATAAACACATGTACACATTGAAGTAGAAACAAACCAAGTAGCATACTACTATTTTGAGCAAGATTGTATATACAAGGTGAATATCCCAAGCATCCATTAAGTAATATACAAACTAGTATGATACAGTAATGGCCTCTAGGGCATATACACTAACAATCTCCCACTTGCACTAAAGCCATGTACTGGCGTATCGAAGACCTATCATCTCGATCAGCCGCTCTAACTGAGTCTGGGGCAGGGCCTTGGTGAATGGATCTGCAGTGTTATCTTCTGAAGCGACTCTCCGAACCTCGATCTCCTGGCGATCTACGATCTCCCTGATCAGGTGATACCGCCTCAAGATGTGCCTGGATTTCTGATGGGACCTGGGTTCCTTCGCTAAAGCTATAGCCCCGTTGTTGTCGCAATACAGAGGTATTGGATCAACAATGGACGGAACCACCTGAAGTTCTTTCAAGAACTTCCTCATCCAGACAGCTTCTTTTGCGGCATCAGATGCAGCGATGTATTCCGCTTCCATCGTCGAGTCTGCAACGGTTTCCTGTTTGGAACTTTTCCAACACACCGCCCCTCCATTGAGGGTAAAGACAAAACCCGACATGGACTTGGAATCATCCTTGTCACTCTGGAAGCTGGAGTCAGCAAAGGCCTCGATCTGGAGGTCTTTTCCGCCATACACCAAGAACATCTCCTTAGTCCTTCTCAGATACTTGAGAATGTTCTTTACCGCTATCCAGTGTTTCTCCCCAGGGTTTGACTGATACCGGCTTACCACACTCAGTGCATAAGCTACATCCGGTCTGGTACACAACATCGCATACATTATAGAGCCTACCGCAGAAGCGTAGGGTATAATAGACATGCGATCCCTCTCCAAATCAGTCTTGGGAGACATCTCTTTAGAGAGGGTGATCCCGTGACAAGCCGGTAGGTTACCGCGCTTGGAATCTTCCATACTGAATCTCTTCAGTATAGTGTCGATGTACCTGGACTGTGAAAGTCCTAATATCCTCTTGGATCTGTCACGGTAGATCCGGATACCCAGAATGTATGAGGCATCACCCAGGTCTTTCATGGAGAACCTGTGTGACAAGAACCCCTTGACAGATTGTAGCATAGGAATGTCATTTCCTATTAAGAGAATGTCATCCACGTATAAAACGAGGAATACTACAGTTCTCGCTACAAATCTACTATAGATGCATGGTTCATCTGGATTTTTGATAAAACCAAATTCTTTGACCGTCTCATCAAAGCAGATGTTCCAACTCTGCGATGCCTGCTTTAGTCCATAGATGGACTTAAGCAACTTGCACACCTTTCCGCTGCTCCCACTTGAAAGGTTCCTAGGCACCCTATAGAGGTCTCACAAGGCATCGAACATGCCAAATTTAAAAATTATGGTGCCGAGAAACCCTAGTTAACGGATCGTTGCTAGATGTCTAGGCGAAACTAAAAGCTAGTTAACACTTAACTACTGGGATACGGAAATTACAACCTTTGTAGATCCGGATATCCACCTCCACGGCTCCGCAAGGGCGTCCTCTCGCTGTCCATCTTGAAGCTTGAACTCTCGTGACGGCTTCATCGGAGAAACGTGCGGAATAGGTCGTCGGCTTCGTGTCAAAGACGATCTACGTCGAGGTTGCACAAACTCAAGCTCCGACTTCACAAACTTGTGAAACTTGTGAAGTAAACACCCAAAACAACTTGGCAAGAGGTAGAGGGTGAAGAAATAGGAGGTGGGTTCACTTTAGAATTGGATTTATCTCACTAGATCTCAAGTTGCCATTGTTGTAGCAAGCTTGAAGAAGAAGAAGAAAAATGAGCTAGTTATGATAAGTTATGATCAAAAGAAAATTGAAAATCAAATACTTATCATAACTAAACTAGGGTTAAGTGTAGAGAATAAACCATGGTCACTTTAGAGGGTAAGGGTTAAGCATGAAGATAAGGATGGTTAGCAAAGTCAAAGCTTCATGAAGCTTCAACTTAAAACAAAAAGAGCCACCATTCTCATCATAATTCATTTCAAATAAATAAATAAACAAACAAATAAATAAATGAATATGAAAAACCCTAATTATCAAATTAACCATGGATTAATTCTATACACTTAACTTAATGATCAAGTATCATCAAACATGATACATAAAAGTGCACGAAAGCATATCACATATACAATGTGCATCAAGTGAGAAAAATCCGTTTAAAGTGAACCAATACTAGTTAATGCAAAGTAATATATCAAATATATAATTATACATTAAATCATTAAATCAACACTTGATTCAATGATCCGGTCATGTCGCACATAACCGACTAGTATTCAATGCATCGATTTATCGAATCAATGATTCGATAACTAGGTCATATCGAATATAACCATTCGAAACATATATCGCGAGAATGAAATGCGGTATCACATACACGCATTATTCTCGGTCCTGCACATATCTCATATGCGCTCCTATTTCGTTTCGCTTGAGCCAGGAAACCTCTGTGTAGGACTCTAAAGACTCGTCAATACGCCGGTAGCAGATGATGATCATATCAAGCACCCACAAGCCGCAAGCGGTCTGCTAAACGTAACGGCCACCCGGGTATTGAGCGATCAGAAGATCGACGAGCTAGCCCGCTCACACTCCTGCGAATCCGACCAGTAACACTTACCATACAGTCCGGTCTCTTCGTCTGATATGTCGCATATCAAGTCTAGGGGTGGTAAACGTCAAACCCCAATAACCCGATAAGTCGTGCTGATGTGAGGCTCGTAACGGGTCGAGAAACTACTGGTAACACTTACCAGCAAATCTCTGATCAGCCCTGGCCAGGGACTTCCCTGTTACGGCCAATCGAGCACTGCGCAACATCAACCCCCAATACCGGGAGAGACGAAACCCCTCCTATCGCTCATTGCCTCCATGTGACTCGGGACTGTGCCCAAAGACCACCGTTTTGCACGCCCTCATGGACGTGGTAAGGTGGAGATCAAAGCACAGTGGGAATCACATAAGACTCTATGACGATCTCGGGTCTACAGACTAACCTGTACAAGTGTCACCTGAGAACTGCCATCTGACGTGAGGTATAATACCATCTGGGAGTTCTCGGCGAGTCCGTCCAGTATACCCAGTCTCCACTGAGCACCCGTACACCATCTCTGATGTCAAACACCAATGGATATGGGATCATCCATCGCCCATCACATGGGTCGAGAAGCGTGTACGCTAGTCTACTCTGGTATATCGATGCCCCGTCTCGATACACCCACGACTAGGGACCTTGAAGGATGTACTTATGGACTACCATGTCCCCACTAGTATGATCTGCATCATAGTCCAGGTAGTCAAGTACAAATCCTAAGGGCTTTACCAACATGTAACTATAAGACAGTATAAAGAGACTAGTGTACATGTTAAGATAAAGAGCAACCAGATAGCATACTATCATGTCGAGCAAGAAAGTCATCTCTATATATGTCCAATCATCCAATATAATATACATAATCTGTACAATACTGGCCTCTAGGGCATACATACAACTAACACCACTCTGAATGAAACCCTCTGGTTGGTCCATATAGACACACTCCTCTAAATTTCCATTTAGAAAAGCGGTCTTTACGTCCATTTGCCAGATCTCATAATCGTGGAAGGCAGCAATGGCAAGAAGGATCCGAATGGATTTCAGCATGGCTACTGGAGAAAAGGTTTCGTCATAGTCCAAGCCAGGTCTTTGACGGAAACCCTTCGCTACCAGCCTAGCTTTATAGGTCTCAACCTGTCCATCTACACCAATCTTTCTTTTGAAGATCCACTTGCATCCTACGGGTTTTACCCCGTCTGGAGCAATGTCCAACGTCCATACCTTGTTGGTGTACATGGACTCCATTTCGGTCCGCATTGCATCCAGCCATTTCACTGAGTCAACGCTCTGAACGGCCTGCTGGAAGCTGTAGGCTCATCAGATTCTATGATGCAATCCTCTCTATCCCCGTCTATGAGAAAACCGTAGTATCTCTCGGGCGGATGAGACTGCCTACTACTCCTGCGGAGCGGCGTAGGAATGTCCTGTTCTTCCGAACCCTCTGGTCCCACTAAACTTTCAGTAATAGTCCGTGGTTCTGGAATTTCTTCCAGTTCTACTGCGCTCCCACTTATTTCTTTTTCTATGAACTGGTGTTCTAGAAAGTGGGCATGACGAGAAACAAGAACTTTTTGTTCCTCTTCACAGTAGAAGAAATATCCCTTGGAATTCTTTGGATATCCCACAAACTTGCACAGTACTGAGCGTGCCTCGAGCTTGTCCGCATGCTGCTTTTTGACAAAAGCTGGACTTCCCCATGTCTTAATGTGATTAAGATGGGGTCTCTTCCCACACCACATCTCAAATGGCGTGGTAGGCACAGTCTTAGTGGGAACTCGGTTCAAAAGGTATGCGGCTGATTCAAGCGCATATCCCCGAATGATCGCGGCAACTCAGCGTTACTCATCATGGACCGCACCATATCCAATAGGGTGCGGTTCCGTCTCTCCGATACACCGTTATGTTGCGGGGTGTATGGAGGAGTAAGCTGAGAGAGAATTCCGTTCTCTTTTAAATAGTCCAGGAACTCGGCACTTAAGTATTCTCCACCTCGATCCGATCTTAGAATCTTAATACTTTTGCCGGTCTGTTTCTCTACTTCATTCTTATACTCCTGGAATTTTCCAAAGGCCTCGGACTTATGTTTCATTAAGAAGACATAACCGTACCTTGAGAAGTCATCCGTAAAAGTAATGAAGTAAGAATGTCCGCTTCGGGCATGTGTAGACATTGGACCGCACACGTCACTGTGTACGAGTCCCAAGAGCTCGCTCGCTCTTACTCCATGTCCAGTAAACGGAGTCTTTGTCATCTTTCCTTTGAGACAAGATTGACAAGTGGCATACGATTGATATTCGAACGCATTCAAATATCCTTCTGTATGTAACTTAGTCAACCTTCTCTCATTGATGTGACCCAGTCTACAATGCCACAAGAAAGTCTGATTTATTTCTGGAGACTTTCTTTTGTGTGTATTCTGGACATTAAAAATCTGTGGTTGGTTTAACACGTATATACCATTACTCAATGTACCTGACCCAATCAGAACTTGATTAAGGTGAATGTTTACAACATTACTTACAAACGCAAATTCATAACCTTCTTTAGAAACTAAAGATACAGAAATGATATTACAAGTTGCGTTGGGTACAAAAAAGCAATTACGCAAAACCAAAACATGTCCATCTGACATTCCCCGGTGATAGTCCCCCACGGCTTTAGCATCCATGCTAGCTCCGTTCGCAACTCTGAGGGTCATGTCACCTGCCTTCAAAACCCTACGGTTTCTCAACGCCTGCAAAGAATTACAGATATGAGATCCTGATCCGGTATCCAATACCCAGGAAGTAGAATTTATTGAAAGACAGTTTTCAATAACATACACACCTGAAGCTGAAGCTGCAACCTGCTTCAATTCCTGTGTTCTGGCCTACCAGGCCCTGCAATCATTCTTCCAGTGTCCTTTCTTATGACAATAGAAGCATTCTTCCTTATCCACAAGCTTCCCCGCTATCTTTGTTGCTTTACCTTTTCCCTTCGTATCCACTTTACTAACACCGCCCCTTGGTTTGGCGGGGGCCTTCTTCTTCTTTCCCTTGGCTTTCGCCTTGGACCTAGAAGAAGATGATCCTGTTAGTTGTATGTATGCCCTAGAGGCCAGTATTGTACAGATTATGTATATTATATTGGATGCTTGGACATATATAGAGATGACTTTCTTGCTCGACATGATAGTATGCTATCTGGTTGCTCTTTATCTTAACATGTACACTAGTCTCTTTATACTGTCTTATAGTTACATGTTGGTAAAGCCCTTAGGATTTGTACTTGACTACCTGGACTATGATGCAGATCATACTAGTGGGGACATGGTAGTCCATAAGTACATCCTTCAAGGTCCCTAGTCGTGGGTGTATCAAGACGGGGCATCGATATACCAGAGTAGACTAGCGTATACGCTTCTCGACCCATGTGATGGGCGATGGATGATCCCATATCCATTGGTGTTTGACATCAGAGATGGTATACGGGTGCTCAGTGGAGACTGGGTACACTGGACGGACTCGCCGAGAACTCCCAGATGGTATTATACCTCACGTCAGATGGCAGTTCTCAGGTGACACTTGTACAGGTTAGTCTGTAGACTCGAGATCGTCATAGAGTCTTGTGTGATTCCCACTGTGCTTTGATCTCCACCGTGCTTTGATCTCCACCGTGCTTTGATCTCCACCTTACCACGTCCATGAGGGCGTGCAAAACGGTGGTCTTTGGGCACAGTCCCGAGTCACATGGAGGCAATGAGCGATAGGAGGGGTTTCGTCTCTCCCGGTATTGGGGGTTGATGTTGCGCAGTGCTCGATTGGCCGTAACAGGGAAGTCCCTGGCCAGGGCTGATCAGAGATTTGCTGGTAAGTGTTACCAGTAGTTTCTCGACCCGTTACGAGCCTCACATCAGCACGACTTATCGGGTTATTGGGGTCTGACGTTTACCACCCCTAGACTTGATATGCGACATATCAGACGAAGAGACCGGACTGTATGGTAAGTGTTACTGGTCGGATTCGCAGGAGTGTGAGTGGGCTAGCTCGTCGATCTTCTGATCGCTCAATACCCGGGTGGCCATTACGTTTAGCAGACCGCTTGCGGCTTGTGGGTGCTTGATATGATCATCATCTGCTACCGGCGTATTGACGAGTCTTTAGAGTCCTACACAGAGGTTTCCTGGCTCAAGCGAAACGAAATAGGAGCGCATATGAGATATGTGCAGGACCGAGAATAATGCGTGTATGTGATACCGCATTTCATTCTCGCGATATATGTTTCGAATGGTTATATTCGATATGACCTAGTTATCGAATCATTGATTCGATAAATCGATGCATTGAATACTAGTCGGTTATGTGCGACATGACCGGATCATTGAATCAAGTGTTGATTTAATGATTTAATGTATAATTATATATTTGATATATTACTTTGCATTAACTAGTATTGGTTCACTTTAAACGGATTTTTCTCACTTGATGCACATTGTATATGTGATATGCTTTCATGCACTTTTTTGTATCATGTTTGATGATACTTGATCATTAAGTTAAGTGTATAGAATTAATCCATGGTTAATTTGATAATTAGGGTTTTGCATATTCATTTATTTATTTATTTGTTTATTTATTTATTTGAAATGGATTATGATGAGAATGGTGGCTCTTTTTGTTTTAAGTTGAAGCTTCATGAAGCTTTGACTTTTGTAACCATCCTTATCTTCATGCTTAACCCTAACCCTCTAAAGTGACCATGGTTTATTCTCTACACTTAACCCTAGTTTAGTTATGATAAGTATTTGATTTTCTATTTTCTTTTTATCATAACTTATCATAACTAGCTCATTTTCTTCTTCTTCTTCAAGCTTGCTACAACAATGGCAACTTGAGATCTAGTGAGATAAATCCAATTCTAAAGTGAACCCACCTCCTATTTCTTCACCCTCTACCTCTTGCCAAGTTGTTTTGGGTGTTTACTTCACAAGTTTCACAAGTTTGTGAAGTCGGAGCTTGAGTTTGTGCAACCTCGACGTAGATCGTCTTTGACACAAAGCCGACGACCTATTCCGCTTGTTTTCCCGATGAAGCCGATGATCGAGTCGAGGATTCATGATGGACAGCGAGGACATGACCACGTGGAGCTAAGGAGGCGGAAATCCGGATCTACAAAGGTTGTAGCATCTCAACTTTAGTTAAATAGTTAACTAGTTTTCCGTTTCGCCTAAACATCTAGTTTAAGATCCATAGTCTAGGGTTTCTCGGCACAAAAAAATTTTAAATTGGCATGTTCGATGCCTTGTGAGACCACTATAGGGTGCCTAGGAACCTTTCAGATCCTCCTACAAACAAAGTGGATGTATCCCTACCTTTCTGTAGGGTGCCCTCTGCGCTCCTCAGCATGTTGAGGAGCTCTGAAAGTTCAACCTCATTTTCTTGTAAGTTGAAGTTCAGTATAAACTGGGCGTAAGTGGAAGGAAGGGACTGGAGAACTATATCCGTATATAGCTCACTCTCCAATGTGATCTCTAGGTCAGCGAGCTCCTCAATGTAGCCGATCATCTTTAGCACGTGCTCGGCTACTGATGATCCGACGGCCATTCTTGTCGAAAATAACTTTTTCGACGCTTCGTATCTTGCGATACGAGATTGCTCTCCATACAGTTCTTTTGTATGAAGTAATATGGATTCCATGTCCATATTCTCGTGCCTCCTCTGATGTTCGTTGTCCATCGAGGCAAGCAGGAGGCATTTGGCCTTCGCGCTATCAATCTCCCAAGTCTTGCGGATTTCCTTATCCGCGACGCTGGAAGTTGGACCAGGGACAGGGGGAGCTTTGGTGGTAAGAAGATACCCCAGCTTGTCGTAAGTGATTGCTATCTTGACATTCCTGAGCCAATCTTTGTAGTTTGGCCCTGTCAGTTTGTTTTTATCTAGGAGTAACTTAAGTCCAGTCATGTCGATTTGGTCGCTGCAATTAGGAGAGAGAAGAAGAAACACTCAGCATGATGCTCTTGCAAGTTTAGAGTGGTTTTTAGTTTGTCTAAACAGGATGGCTCCCACTGTTTCTCGAATCCTTCCTCAAACCATAAAGGAAGAATTAGCCGGGATCAATCCCACCGCACAATACTTGCTTAACCGTTCAGCCAGGCCGGTGTCGGTACTTCGAGGGAGGTTTTCCAACGCTTTCGCGAAGTTCCTTAATTAGAGAACCTCTTTTCCCTGGGGGCGTAGCCCCGCTAACACCTTTCTAGGCACCTACTAGGTTTATAGCATTGATCGATTAGTGAGAAATTTCCCGAGGAGTAGCATATACTCACAGTAGGATCGGGATCCAAATATCATCGCGTGACGAAACTGAAGGAATCCTACCAGAATCATCACACTCCAAATGGTATGCAAATCTAGCAAGTTTCAGTGCTTATGAAACTCCCGATGTGGATTTTTGCCCCATGCTCTTATGACCTTGACTTTGGCCAAAATATCATAAGTCACATGTCAAGTTCTACCCGTCATTATCCAGGTTAATTTAGATCCATCCGTACCTACCCTTGACTTTGGCCAAAATGGCAGTACGACTGTCCCAAACCAACGCATCTATCTATGTTACACATGAACACCCAATAGCTACCAATCACTGTGCCTTGACTTTGGCCAACATACACAGCTTGAATACTATTGACTATTCATGTGAAACGACGGAGGGCTACGGATGGTTTTGGCAAAACCGTGAACGTAGTGAACTTGATATGGTCGATGGAACGAGATAGCTTTTAAAAGGAGTGGCTCAAGCTCCGCATTTAAAAGTTGATTTTGAAAAGAACCGAGTGGTTTTTCGAAAGTGTTCCAACGACTTTAACTTGGTTTATTATCTTGCATTAGTTCTTTTAATGCGTGATATTCTTGCATTAGTTCTTTTAATGCGTCCCATCATTTAATCCTACCATTGCAGAAAACAACCAAAATATGACGTACGCTTATGCCATTCGCATTCGCCACGGGGCCCCGTCATTACCCGTTAGGTTACTTAACTAACGACAGAGCGGGGGCTGGGCTAGCGCGTCTGTAAAACATAAGCAACGCCTAAATAATATCATATATAGATATACTGCAATGATAAAAATTTCAGATCACAGATGAATACATTGGATATACTAGGAATCTGTAATTCGTACGAGCCTGTAACAAAAGACAAATTACACAGTCGCGGTGAATAGCCAAATACCCCACCCAAGACCCCTACGGGTGCGGCAAACTACCCGCGAAGTACCCGAAGCGTAGTAACCTCCCTCATCTCCTATGAGTAGGCCACTCGACACTTCGGCATACCCGGTAGTTTGTGCACCCCCTCCATGGGTCTATCCTAGGAGCAAAAACAGTAAAAAGAAATTATACAATGACGGCTACAACCCCGACCCGGTTGTGCGGCCATACAAATAATTATTACATCAATTTACAAATTTACATGAATTAAAAGAAAAGAAAACTCTCGTCTCACAACCCCCGGCTATTCACCCGCGACAATCCAACATATTCATATACACATTCCAGCACATTACAGATCACAGATTTGTATAACCCCCACTAATCGACATATAGCGATTAGTAGACGTTCAATACAAATATCACATTACAGAAAACCCGTTAGCTCAAGTCTTTTAGAAGTTCGATCAAAAATACGGATTTTCGGGACCCCAAAATAAAATTTTCGTTCTGGAAAATCGGGGTTGAAAATATATATACTAAAAATCCCAAAATACCCCCAGATGCACACTGTAGCAAAGAAACACCAGAGAGGCGCCAAGGAAGCCGCGGAACCGCGGCAATAGCAAGCTATTGCCGCGTTTCCGCGGTCGTTTAGAGGGATCGGTTGGTGATTTTTCTACAGTGTCATCTAAAAACTCTGAGCCGATTTTAGGTGTTAAAATAATCAACTTTTGAACAGTAATAAAATCGACAGAAACTGCAAATTTTCGGGGTTCGTTTCGGGACTTTTTCTTTGATCGATCTTCTAGTTACTTGCTAACAAGTTAGATAGAGTTTAACTAGGCTCTGATACCACTGTAAGTCTATGCTACCTCTCCCGGTACTTTCGGGAATGCGGAATTTGGTAAAAAACGATTTTTACGGAGGTGGTAACATGGACCTAAAACCCGGATCTTGGTTAAACATCTATCTAACATCCTAACTATGAGTTTCTAGCTACTCGGTTAGGGGGTTATACCTTGCTTGTCTTGAACTCCTTCGTCTTCAAAGCTCCGATGGTGGTCCGATGGCTTCTTCTCGTCGTCTCCGTACGCCGAAGATAGATCCACCTGAAAGCTCCAACCTTTAGCTCCTTCTTCGTTCTTTGAAGAAACTAGTTCACTTGGTTTGCTAAACCTAGTGAACTAGAATGAGTAGAGAAGAAATAGAATGGGATTTTATCTATGGTTCTTGATTCTCAACTCATGAGACAAGAGAACCATAGAATCAAGAGAGGGAGGAAGAGGTTGAGGGTGAGAGCAAAAGGAGAGCTCAAGAACAAGAGAGAGAATGAGCAAGAAAGAATGAGGCTCTCTTTTGTCTTTCACCCTCTCATAATCCAAAGTGATCATAACTCATCATATCAAAAAAAGTCTTATGTGATGGTTGAAGCAACCATAACCATATCATTTCATGCACTCATTTTACACAAATGAGCAAGTAAACAAAAGTCTTTGCCATGAAATGATGGCTATGGTTATCATGATGGTCAACTAGTCAAGCCTAGTCAACCGGTCAACACAGTCAACAAGTCAACAAAAGTCAACAAGTCAACAAAGTCAACAAAAGTCAACAACCATGTCAACATAATACTTAATTAATATAATAGTTAATCACATATCAAATTCTCATTAGGGTTGAGCAAAAAGTCAAATAGTCAACGGTCAACTGTCAACAACCCTAATGAGAATCCGCTGCCTCTGCCTCCCTGTCAACTGTGCATACACACCCGCATCCGCGTTCCGAGGAACACGAATGCAAACTGGATAAATCCAATCCCAAAAGGTACACTAGGATCTGGCTTAAACCAAAGCCCGCTAGTGTAAACTGTCCGGACACTGTACGTGCACAAGTGCACGGATGTGACCGAACCCTGTCGCAAAACCATGCGACCTGTCGCAATACCATGCGACCTCTACTCTTTTGCCTAAAGGCGAAAAGCTTTCTGTGTGGGACTCTAAAGACTCGACACTACGCTGGCAGTGGGTTTAACCACAGACCGCAAGCAGCACTAGCTGTGCGTAACGGTCCCCAGGTAATGCCGACAAGAAGACCGACGAGGCGAAACCCATCTGAACTCTTACTGAGCCTGAGTGTGACATTCTCCGTACAGTCCGGTCTGTTCGTCTGATACATCGCATGGCGGGCCTAGGGGGTGGTAAACGTCAGTCCCCCAATAGCGGTACAAGTCGTGCCGGAGCGAAGCCCAAAACACCCTGAGATAACACTGGAAACCTACCAGTATATCTCGTTTGCCCTGGCCAGGGACTACTCGTGTAATGGCTCTCCAAGACACAGCACGATGTCAACCCCCAATACCGGGAGAGACGAATCCTGTCTAACCGTCACTGCCTCCAAGTGCTTCGGGACTGCACCCAACCACTACCTGTTTACACGACTCCTTTGAGCCGTGGTAGGGTAGTGATCAAAGTACAGTGGGAACACACTCGAGGCGGAATGACAGTGTCAAGTCAGCGGACTAAGCTGTACTCATGTCACCTGGGAACTGATAACTGACGATAGGTATAATACCAACTAGTCAGTTCCCGACGAGTCCTGTCCAGTGTACCCGTAACCTAACGAGCACCCGCATACTATCTCAAGTACGACGTACTGACGGCTGTGGGACAGACCGTCTCCCACACTGGGATGAGAAGCGCATGCGCTGGTCTACTCCGGAGTATCGATGCCCTGTCTCGATAGTCCTGCGACCAGGGACCTGAATAAGGATGTGCTTATAGATTACCCAGCCCCACTAGTGTGACGGCCATCACATCGCTGGTAATCAAGCAAAGATCCTAAGGGCTCTACTAATGTGTATAGGCGATATACAAAAATAAACACATGTACACATTGAAGTAGAAACAAACCAAGTAGCATACTACTATTTTGAGCAAGATTGTACATACAAGGTGAATATCCCAAGCATCCATTAAGTAATATACAAACTAGTATGATACAGTAATGGCCTCTAGGGCATATACACTAACACTTTCTGCGTGAACACGTACTTTAGGCTTTTGTGATCGGTGAATACTTTAACCCTTTCGCCTAGTAAGAAGTGTCTCCAAATGTTCAAAGCGAAAATCACTGCTGTAAGCCCCAAATCATGAGTTGGGTAATTCTTCTCATGGATCTTCAATTGTCTCGATGCGTAGGCTATAACCTTTCCATGTTGCATCAAAACACATCCCAATCCTTTCCTAGATGCATCGCTGTGAATCACCAATTCTCCGGAACTGTCTGGTACGGTCAGAATAGGAGCGGTTATCAATCTCTGCTTCAATGCCTCAAAAGCTGACGCACATCTATCCGTCCATACGAATGGTACTTCTTTACACGTAAGCTTAGTTAAAGGCTCAGCTAAGTGAGCAAAATTCTCCACGAACCGTCTGTAATATCCGGCATGTCCAAGAAAACTTCTGATCTCAGCTACGTTCTTCGGAATCGGCCAATCTTGAACTACTGAAATCTTCTCAGGATCAACGGCGATTCCACTTCCAGATACGACATGCCCCAAGAACTTCACTTCTTCAAGCCAAAACTCGCACTTGCTTATCTTCGCATATAATCTTTCTTGCCTCAATGTCTCTAGTGCGATCTTCAAGTGTTCAGCATGCTCTTCAATGCTCCTTGAGTAAACCAGAATATCATCGATGAACACCACAATAAACTGGTCCAAGAACGGTGAGATGATTTGGTTCATCAAGTCCATAAATATTGCCGGTGCATTCGTGACTCCGAATGGCATCACTAAATATTTGTAATCTTACCGAGTTCGAAATGCAGTCTTGCAAATATTCTCTTGTTTAACTCGGACCTGATGATATCCGGATCGCAAATCCAGTTTCGAGAATACCCTCGCGCTATTAAGTTGCTCGAATAATTTGCCAATGTGAGGGATCGGGTTCTTGTTCTTAATAGTCACCCGGTTTAATTCTCGATAATCGATGCACATTCTTCGTTTGCCATCTTTCTTCTTTACTAAAAGAACTGGAGCTCCCCAAGGTGAATTACTACTGCGAATCAAACCTTTCTCAAGTAATTCGGTAACCTGCTTCTTGACTTCTTCCAACTCCACTGGTGCTATTGGATAGTACGCCTTTGAGATTGGCGCTGCACCAGGAACAAGATCAATCGCGAACTCCACATCTCGTTTTGGCGGTAAACCTGAGATGTCCTCGAACACGTCCATGAAATCTCGAACTACAGTTGGCGCTTCCTCCTTATCAACTTCCATCGACGAAAGAACATTATTTGTCGGCCTAGCCCTAAACTCGACTGGCCCGACAGAACTGCTTCCTCCAGCAAAACAAACTCCGGATGTCCGGGAATCTGGAAAATCACTTTCTTTGCCCTGAAACGACTTCATCTGATGCCAAGACACCGAAGAAGATAAGCACGGTAGACAGGATTCAAGCTTGTGATAAAACATGAACCGGTAAACAATGAAACCGAGAGAAGAAAGGAAAAATAACGAACATGAAACAAGGAAGTGAACAGAGTACCGCATTGTAACCATGCTGCAGTTCATAGTTACAATCACATAACTCCGTTCAAGTCGCCCAAATCCTAGTATCAGGATAGAAAGAAACAATAGGGAACCGGAAGGTTTCAAGTCGAGATGCAAGGTTGTTTGCATATCGTCAAGACAAGGGTCAAGGAAAAGATATGATTCAAGAATCACGATAACAATGTGGCAGGACATGTTCCTAATTACGGGTTTCCTGATTCGTGTATTGGGTCCAATACCCAACTACAAAAGGATCAAACTCGATTAACCTAAATCCTATGGCTCTGATACCAAACAAACCCTGTCACACCCTGCTTCCCAGAGTGCGCTAAGATCGGCACATGACAGAGCCAACCATGCTACCTGTGGATAGGAAATATCCCATGCCCCGCTTCCCAGAGTGCGCTAAGATCAGCATATGACAGAGCCAACCATGCTACCTGTGGATAGGAAATATCCCTCCACAGTCACATTACGGCTGTAGAGATATCAAGAACAGTAAAAATAATAAACAACTATTTAATACATGTCCATGAGCCAGAATAAAGAGTCATGAAATAAAATAATGCGGAAGCAAAAGATTCGAATACAATAATCTGGAATGTACGTCCCATAATACGGGCTCACATCAGGAATGAAAAATACCGAAAGGAAAACTAAACAAAACTAATAACAGGTCTTCACTGCTCAGCCTGTTGATCAAAATAATCCTGAGCAGCCTGCGATAAGGATAAGGGATCTGGGCCATGCAAAACCCAGACGTCAGTGTGTTACAATATCAATAATATTAAGCAAGCATGATGTAATGAAATATGCAGGCATGAAGTTTGAACAGTAATAAGTCATCAAGAAATAAGCAATAACATGAATATAGATCAGTGAACATGATATATACAGGTGAAGTGCAGTGAGTAGTCTAAACCGTGCTATAGGGTTATCTACTCTAAAGTTATTAAAATCAATTAATGTAATCCTCATCGTAACCCATCGGTCTATGCCCCGTTCATTCCCCACGAGTATAATAGACTGTGAGTCTATGTCCCGTTCATTCCCCACGGGACCACGGTAAAAGGATAATAGCCCTTTGAGTTACGTTCGGCTACATTCTTGATTTCCCCATACCCCCAAGTTATGTGTTCAAGTCAGGTATTGATAAATCTGGAGCTAATGCCAACACAGGATCAAGCAGGTACATGTTTGTCTGTATAGACAACAAGATATGTCCTTAGGGACAACAGGTCAAGATTGTCGGCATTAGTAACAAGATCAGGTATCAAGTCGAGCTGTGGTACATCAGGTCATGTCAGGTAGTGCACATGTATCAAGTCATGTCAAATAGTTTGTCAGGTCATGTCAAGTAGTGCACAGGTATCAAGCGGGTGCTCATAATCAAACTGTAGTAAGTATGGGTGTACAAAATCAAGTATGGAGTACTAATATAACAATAAAATGAAATAATGTGACATGTTATGCAAATAGATATGAAATCAATGATATGGATGCACAATTATCAATTAGGGTTACATTTATAGTTCCAATATTAATTAGGATGCACTTTATTAAACATGGGGTGTTAATAAAACAGTATTATGTATTAATGTGATCTGTAGATGCAGCTATATGTATAATATATGATATGGATGCAAATGGGTTTCCGAAAACTGTAAAACTTGCATATGGATGTATAATATGATAAACGGGTAACATTTTACTCATAAGGATGCGTAAAACTATACCTAGCATGTAGCAAGATGATTTAGCATGCGACTAGATATGTAATTACTAATATGGATGCATACGGACGTGATATAACAGTAAAATGATAAACTGGTAAATGCAGGATGTACAATTAAACAATATGAACTGTTATATTCACTTAGATGCAGTATATTGTAGTATAATATGTAACAAGATAGGTTTGCATGCGCTAGATGTAAAATAATACGTATGGATGTATACAGATGTTGGAAAATTGTAAAACTAAACATGGGATGCACGATTTGAAATCCAAGTATTATATTTGTTAAAATAGATGTATATAAAGTCACGTAGCATGTAGCAAGATAAACTTGCACGCCCTAGATGTAAAATGTATTATACGGATGTAAACGGACATCGAAAATGATAAAACATGAAAAGTGACAATGTGGTTTGTATAAACAATCATTATGGGGTAATATAATTTAAATAGGCATAGAATGTAGTAGTATAGCATGTTGCAAGGTTAACTTGCCTAGACGGATCAAGAAACGGATATGTACGGTACGCCCCACGTCGGCGAAATGTCACGACGCACGCACGGCATACGAAACGGGTCCAAGTAATGCACGAGGGTGATCACGCGGGTAAGATACGTTGTCTGGATCATCGGCGTCGATCCCGGCTCCGGCGAACCATGGAAAGGTAGAATTCAAGAGTTAAAGAAAGAAAGAAAAGAAAGAATGAAAGAAAGAAGGAAGAAGAAGAAGAGAGGGAAGAGGCTTACTGGACTGTGGTTGCAGAGAGGAGGTGATGGTGTCAACGGTGGTGAACGGAGCTCCGGTGAAGAGGGTTGGTTGTTAGGGTTTCAGTTAGGGTTTGGGGTTGGTTTTGTGTTCTGGATTTCTTGATGCAGAGTGTGTGCAGGGGTTTGGTGAAGGAGAAGATAACAGAGGAGAGGGAGAGAAGAGGTGGAAGAAGGAGATGGCGATGAGATGAGGTGGTCGGCGGCGACGTGGTGGTGGTGCTGGGTTTAAAGGGTTCTCGGGGTTTCTTTGGGTGCAGGGGTATGTGCAGGGTGCTTGGGAGAACGAAGGAGGATGGTGGAGGAGGAAGAGATGAGGAGCTTGGTGAGGCAGAGGGAGTCTAGGGTTAGGGTTTGAGAGATGGGAGTTGTGGTGATGATGGGTGAAGGATCTTGGGGTTATAAAGGAGGATGAAGATGAGATATGGGGGAATTAGTTAAGGGAAGTCAGCGTAGCGCTCAGAGGGTGACGAGATCGCTGATAACCTCGAGAGGAGAGAGAAAGAAGCGCGAGAGGAGAGAGATAGAGAGTAAGCGAGAGGAGAGAGAGAGAGGAGGAGAAAAAAATTGGCAGTTAGTGGGGTGGAGAGAGAGTGATTGCGAGTGAGGGATCTGCGCTGGGAGAGAGAAAGAGAGGAGAGGCTGTGGTGGTGGGGCCACAAACAGAGAAGGAAAAGAGAGAGTGTTTGTTATAATTGTTTTGATTTATATTTGAAAAAATATTTTCAGTTAAGGAATTTTAATTGTTAACGAAATTTAAATATTAAAAAATTTGAATTTTAGCGGGAAACAAAAATATTCCAAAACATGCCCGGGTCGGGTCTAAAATTTCAAATTTAAAATATGAAAAATATATGCGACGTCCAAATTTCAAAATGAATGCTCAGGTAACGAAAATGCATACCCCCAAGAACGGATGCACGTACGTGCGCGTAGTCATCCAAACACGTCCGTTTCGCTGAACGAGACGAGAACAAGATGCGCGGATGCTACCACGGGGTTAGGGGTATCATGCGGGCCATGTTATGTAATTTTAAATTATTTTATATGTTAGTTGTATGTATGCCCTAGAGGCCAGTATTGTACAGATGATGTATATTATATTGGATGCTTGGACATATATAGAGATGACTTTCTTGCTCGATATGATAGTATGCTATCTGGTTGCTCTTTATCTCAACATGTACACTAGTCTCTTTAAACTGTCTTATAGTTACAGGTTGGTAAAGCCCTTAGGATGTGTACTTGACTACCTGGACTATGATGCAGATCATACTAGTGGGGACATGGTAGTCCATAGGTACATCCTTCAAGGTCCCTAGTCGTGGGTGTATCGAGACGGGGCATCGATATACCAGTGTAGACTAGCGTATACGCTTCTCGACCCATGAGATGGGCGATGGATGATCCCATATCCATTGGTGTTTGATATCAGAGATGGTATACGGGTGCTCAGTGGAGACTGGGTACACTGGACGGACTCGCCGAGAACTCCCAGATGGTATTATACCTCACGTCAGATGGCAGTTCTCGGGTGACACTTGTACAGGTTAGTCTGTAGACCCGAGATCGTCATAGAGTCTTGTTGTAACCCTTCGAAAATCGTTTAGGCAGTTTTTCGGTAATCGGTTAATTTTTCGGCTTTTTCCGTAAAAAGTCAAAATAGGTATTTTTCATTGTAGACCTAATTATACAAAATTTAGATAAGATATTACTATAATTTTGCTACTAAAATGTCACTTATAATTTTCTAGTCAAATAATTTTTTTTTCGTAATTAATTATTTTTAATATTATTTTAAGCTTTTAAAAATACATTTAATTAGTGATAAATACAAATTTAATTGGGTAAATTATATTATTAGGAACCATAATAACTAAAATTTAGTGTAATAAAAAAAATTTTAGCAAACATTTCATGTTTGGTTGCTTTTGGAAAATGGGGTTGAAAAATTGAAGGAAAAAGGGGTTTTTTTTGTAAAGTTTGATGTGAAAGCTTTAATTGCACCAAATGAGACATTCCTCATAGAATTTTCTACACTTTTCCCCTTCTCCCTTGCCCTCTCCAACTCTGGCCGAGAGCTCCTCCAACAGCACCAATTTTTTTTCCCATTCTCCTTCCTAAAAAATTCATGCAAAATCCACAAAAATCCATAAAAATTCACAATTTCCTTCTCACTTTAAAACCAAAACCCTAATCCATCCCTTCCCAAACCCTAATTTGTTTGAGAAGAGGAGAAAGAAGACATCTTTGGAGGCTAAGTGCAAGAGGTTTCCAACTTGGGAGGTATAAGTTTTAAACTAGTTGTTAAAATTGTAGTTTAAATAAGCTAAATTAGATATTTAAAGTATGAAATTTGGTTATTTTTGCTTGCTAATGAATTTCAAGAAAGGGATTTAATTTTGAATTAGGGTTTGTAGCATGGTTGATGGAGTTAAGTTAGGGTTTGGTTATCTAATTGGTTAGAGTGTTTAATAGTGTAGTGTTATGCTCGCTAAATCGACAAAATTGCGATGTTTGTATCGAATCGGTAAGCAAATTGCTTACTAGATTTTTATAAAAAATAGAATGCGATCAAATTGCGTTATTTTAGCGATATAATTAGCTTCGTATAGGACTATTAGAGTGCGCGAACACGGGGTTTTGTCTAGTCGGGTTTTAGTTTTGTCGATTTCCCCGAAATGACGATTCTAGTTAAAGATTAGCGATTTTTGTGCGTTTTCCCGCGCACCGAGTGCATGCTATGAGTAATTCGAGAGCGTTGATAATTGTATATTGTGACTTGCATCGTCTTAGGTTTTGTAATCTTATGCTTGATATTGTGCAAATATAGGATCGATCGAGGAAACATCGGACACGGCGCGAAAAGGAAAGGCGGTGTCCGGATCGGATTAGCGGAGATTTCAGGTGAGTAGATGTATTCATCTATGGGGGAATCGTCTGAATGGCGCGAGGCGCCCCCCTAGTTAGGATTACCCTACTTTATGCAAGATTTATATTGTTAGCTAGCTTACCCCTTCATTGACATTGCATACCCTTATAGCGAACAGTATATTAGATTGCATGGACATTCATCCATACTTATGCGATATCACTTTGTAGGACACGAACACCATTACCATTGGCATCTGTTGCACGCGCACTATTCATGTGACACACACGCCTTTGGTAATTGCCATGCCACGTGCACTATAGAACCTGTTTATCATAATATCGCCACTTGCATTCATACTTGATATATGAAATTGCATAGCATACGTATACCTCGCATCATCATCATATTTATATAGATTTCTAGAAAAATTCACATCGTATGCATTGATATCATAGACATTTATCATATATAACATGTGGACATTATGATTTTCTTGAGGATTTCAGTATTGCTGCGATTTCTGGATTTTTGGGGAAAACCGCAAGAATTTAACAAAACCTTATATTTATCATTTTCAAAACAAAGTTGCGGTTTTCTCGTGATGTATGTGTCGTCCACCATGAGTTTTCATGTTTTCTGTTGGATTTCGAGACCCGATTCGAGGAGTGGATGAACCGTCTCGGGTACATGGTGGGCCCGATATGGTACCCCGGGGCAAGAAGATCGAGATGTAGACGATGAGCCTGGCAGGGGAAGACTACCTACCGGTGATGTCTGGCGCGGCGGATATCCGGAGGATATCGACCGTTGTCGTGAGATTTATGATATGGGCCGATCCGGACTGACGGAGCCCGATATTGAGACAGATATGATTCCTTTTTGGTGTCGATGCTTGACACGGGTTTTCAGATGATTCTTGATGGTACTTAGCTATTATGCAGATATTCATTTTTTTAAAGTTAAGAATTCAATACCCTTAGCATTTAAAATACTTTAAGACTTAATAATGACATTGCATACCTGTGCATGCATACTAGAGATATTATATCACATATGGACATGCATGTTGTGGTGCATTGCGTGCATTCTTACGATTGCCTTATTAGATGTTATATTTACTCACGAGCTGGCAACTCACCCCCGTTGTGCCACAGTGTCTTGCAGGTCGGACCCGTCAGTCTTGTAGCGGCGGGCTATCTTATCCTCAGTTCCTTTTGCTCAGACTCGCGACATCGCCCGTAGGTGGGTTGCGAGCACACTTTATTTCTTTTTGTTTTATCATTGTATCTAGTATTCTCCATCTACCACTTTATATTGTATATGCGACCTAGTGATGAGACTGAGAGATTTGTATATTTGTGGTTTCTTTTGGGTCGAGCTCCCTTGAGCCGACGTGTGTTTTCTGGTATTTTGCGTTTCTTTATGCTCTTTTCTTGATATTACTATTATATTGCATGTGGTTGTGATCCGCCTTGGGCGAAGAGCTAGCTCCCGTTTGGGGATGCCATTTTTATGATTACAGGTTTATTATCTTGTTGTACCCATTTTGGGGGATAGAAAATACAGGGGAGACTCTGCCGAAATTTTCAGAAATTTATAATGTTTTTAAAAAGGGTTTCAATGCAACTTAATTGATTTACAAATCGTTTTCATGTAAGGTTTTCCTTCACTCTCTTTTGATTTTGGTTTAGATTTTTCTGGGCTTTGGCTGACTTAGGTTACATTACGCCTTTAGACGTCTCGTAATCTAAGTGCCAGTCACGTTCCGTACTTTCGGGTCGTGACAAAGTTGGTATCAGAGCGTAGGTTTTACCTTTCTGAGTGTAGGACGACCTTGGTAGATGGAGTAGGTGACTTAAGCATAGTGGCGTTGCGTGGGTATGATCCGCGGCATACTTACGATACGGTACTCCGCCTAAGTTACCTTAGGACATAATTGCTTGTATTTCCTTTCTTGATTCCTTGCATTCCTTGATTCAATTGCAATTTTCTTATCGGTCCTGTTTCTTATTCAAGCTTCGATGCCGCCAAAGACTACGAGAGCTCAGCGGGCTGCCGCTAGGGATGAGATTCGAGCGGGCTCGTCTGAGGCGAGGATCGAGCGGGAGGATACGCCTACCCCTCAGGGTCATACTGATCCACCTTATCCTGACCGTATTGCCAGATTAGAGGCCGGCATGCAAGAGTTGCGACAGATGATGGGATCTTTAGTTGAGTCCAGTCGGGCTCAGAGATCCGAGGACGTTCCTTCCACCGCACAGACCACAATTGTACCTGCTGCACAGATGGTCACTCCTGCTGCTACTATGGAGACTATCCCTATTTCACTACAGGAGTTCATGAGATTGAGACATCCAGCTTTTACCGGTACAGATGCGACAGAGGACCCACAGGCATTTCTTGATAGGATGGCTCGGATTTGCCGTTCGTTGAGATGTTCTGATGATAGATTGGTGGAGTTTGCGAGTTTTCGTCTGGAGGGTCTTGCCCAGACATGGTACGATTCAGTAGAGAGAGGCCGAGCTGCAGGTCTACCTTCTATGACCTGGGACGAGTTTACAGCTGCATTTCTTGCCCGTTTTCTTCCGGAGAGTGTCTGAGATGCTCGAGCCCGTAGTTTTGAGTCTTTGTGCAAGACTCCTGGGATGACGGTGTCGGAGTATGATATACAGTTTACCCAGTTGTCTCGATATGCTCCGTACCTAGTCGACACAGAAGAGAAGAGAATAAAGAGGTTCGTGCGAGGGCTTGATACACAGCTTTTCCTTGCCATCGGCACCCAGCACTTTGATACATACGCAGCCGCGATGGATGCAGCCTTACTTTTGGAGGAGCGTATTTCTGAGACTCCGGTCGTTTCTGGGCCGAAGAGGTTCCGTACTGATACGCCAGCTCAGCGGCAGATGGGTAGACACCGCGATAGATTATTTCCGGGAGATGGTGGAGGCAGAGGATTGAGACGAGGTCAGTTATTTGGTTCATATCCACAGACCCAGCAGTCATCGCCAGGATGTTTTCGGTGCGGGAGTCAGTACCACCGTATCAGAGACTGTACCATGGGACGTCCGGGCACGGCGACAGTTCCGCATGTGACTTTACCATCCTCACCACCTTCTCAGAGAGCTTTACTTCCTACTCCTGACGATGCTCCACGTCAGTCAGATGCTTCTAGAGGCCGTGGGCGTGGCGGTCCAGTTCCGAGAGGACGAGGCGACAGAGGCAGAGGCAGAGGCCGAGGTAGAGGCAGAGGACAGCTAGCTATTAGTGGTGGACAGGCCCGAGTGTTCGCGTTGACTCCTCAGGATGCACAGGCATCCAATGCCGTCGTGACAGGTACTCTGCCAGTATGTTCTTTGGATGCACGGGTATTATTTGATCCAGGCTCCACACATTCCTATGTATCCACGTATTTTGCACCGAGGTTGGGCCGAGAGTCTTCTCCGTTAGATCAGCCGCTTGTCGTTATTACCTCGGTAGGCGAGTCTTTTGTTGCCCGTTTTGTGTACCGATCGTGTTCCGTTCGTATCGGGGAGAGAGATTCTTCAGTTGATTTGATTCTCCTCGATATGCTAGACTTTGACGTTCTTCTTGGTATGGACTGGCTAGCCACCTGTTATGCATCCGTGGACTGCCGTGAAAAAGCAGTCAGATTCAGTTTTCCTGGTGAGCCGGTTCTTATTATTCAGGGAGATCGTAGTGCTACCCTTCCCAGCTTGATTTCTTCTCTTCGCGCTGGTCAGCTCTTAAGGAAAGGGTGTCAGGGATTCTTAGCCTATGTTTGTGATACTAGCTCCACAGAGGTTCCTTTGGACCAGGTCCCTATTGTGAGAGAGTTCCCTGATGTATTCCCTGACGAGCTGCCTGGTCTGCTACCAGAGCGCGAGATTGAGTTCTGTATTGACTTGATCCCCGGCACGGGGCCTATTTCTATACCTCCTTATCGGATGGCCCTGGCGGAGCTGAGAGAGCTAAAGGATCAGTTACAGGACTTGCTGGACAAAGGGCTTATCCGACCGAGTGTGTCACCTTGGGGTGCTCCCGTCTTGTTTGTTAAGAAGAAGGCCGGAAGTATGCGTTTATGCATTGATTATCGTCAGCTGAACCGGGTTACTGTGCGGAACAGGTATCCCCTACCTCGCATTGATGACTTATTTGATCAGCTTCAGGGTGCAGGGTTCTTCTCGAAGGTTGATTTACGATCAGGTTATCACCAGTTGCGGGTTCGGAAGGAGGATATTCCGAAGACCGCTTTCCGTACTCGATATGGTCATTATGAGTTCTTGGTGATGTCGTTCGGGCTCACCAATGCCCCGGCAGCATTGATGGATTTGATGAACCGTGTATTCAGGCCGTATCTCGATCAGTTCATCATTGTGTTCATTGACGACATCTTGGTTTATTCTCGGAGCCGGGAGGAGCATGAGCAGCACTTACGTATCACATTGCAGACTTTGAGGGAGCATCAGCTGTTCACCAAATTCTCCAAGTGCGCATTCTGGTTAGACAGTGTCGACTTCTTGGGTCATGTGGTGACGAGAGACGGTATTTGTGTGGACCCGAAAAAGATCGAGGCAGTTCAGCGTTGGCCTAGACCAGTATCAGTTACAGAGGTTCGCAGCTTTCTAGGTCTGGCCGGCTATTATTGACGTTTTGTCCAGGATTTCTCCCGCATTGCTGCACCTTTGACCGGGTTGACCCGGAAGGGGGTTCCTTTTGATTGGACCCAGGCATGTGAGGATAGTTTCCAGCAGTTGAAGACTCGTCTGACTACTGCACCAGTGTTAGCATTGCCTTCAGGATCAGGCGGGTTCGTGGTATATTGTGATGCTTCTAGAGTGGGGCTGGGATGTGTATTGATGCAGCACGACAGAGTCATCGCGTATGCTTCTCGGCAGCTGAGGAAACACGAGCAGAACTACCCCATACATGATTTAGAGATGGCTGCAGTGGTATTTGCACTTAAGATCTGGAGACATTACCTATACGGTGAGTCGTGCCAGATATTCACTGACCACAAGAGTTTGAAGTACATCTTCCAGCAGCGAGATCTGAACCTGAGACAGCGCCGTTGGATGGAGCTGGTGAAGGATTATGACTGCGAGATTCTATGCCATCCGGGCAAGGCGAATGTGGTGGCAGATGCTTTGAGTAGGAGGCCCGGAGGTAGCTTATCTTGTTTGAGCGCAGTACAGATGCAGTCGACGGCGGATTGGCAAGTTTTATGTGATAGCAGAGTGCAGTTCGAGTTTACTCCTATAGGGGGACAACTAGCCCATTTCAGAGCACGCCCGCAGTTACTTGACCGTATCCACGAGGCACAGTCCGGCAATGCCCGTACATTAGAGATTATTGAGCAGATTCGGCAGGGCAGAGTTTCCGAGTTCGTGATTGATGATCAGGGGATACTTCGATTTGGGACTCGACTATGCGTGCCAGATTCAGAGGGACTGAGGCGCGATATTCTCGAGGAGGCACATAGATCAGCATACAGCGTGCATCCAGGTTCCACCAAGATGTACCGTGATTTGAGAGAAGTTTACTGGTGGGACGGGATGAAGAAGGATATTACAGACTTTGTGTCGAGATGCCTGACTTGTCAGCAAGTCAAGGCTGAGCACCAGAGGCCAGCCGGCGAGTTACAGCCTTTGCCCATCCCTGAGTGGAAGTGGGAGCAGGTCTCCATGGACTTCGTTGTGGGTCTACCCAGGACCAGTCGAGGGTACGACTCTATTTGGGTGATTGTGGATCGACTGACGAAAGCAACTCACTTCCTGCCAGTGAAGACCACTTTTGGATTTTCTCAGTACGCCCAGGTTTATATTGGTGAGATAGTGCGACTGCATGGTGTTCCGACTTGCATCGTGTCCGACCGGGGCACCCAGTTTACCAGCCGATTGTGGCAGAAACTTCAGGAAGCATTAGGCACCCGATTGAGTTTTAGCACAGCCTTTCATCCGCAGACTGACGGTCAGTCAGAGCGTACTATTCAGACTCTTGAGGACATGCTCAGAGCTTGCGTTTTAGATTTCGGTGGTAGCTGGGATCGTCATTTGCCTTTGATCGAGTTTTCCTACAATAATAGCTTCCAGGAGACGATTCAGATGGCACCTTTCGAGGCTTTATATGGGAGGAGATGTCGATCGCCTGTATGTTGGACAGAGCTCAGGGAGAGCAGTATTTTAGGGCCGCAGATCATACAGGAGACGACCGAGAAGATACAGCTGATTCGGGACAGGATGAGAGCGGCACAGAGCAGGCAGAAATCATATGCTGACAGGCGCCGTCGCCGACTCGAGTTCGCTGTTGGCGATCATGTTTTCCTGAAGGTCTCTCCGATGAAAGGTGTGATGAGATTTGGGCGGAAAGGGAAGCTGAGTCCTAGATATGTTGGTCCTTTCGAGATTCTAGAGCGTGTTGGTCCGGTCGCTTATCGGTTAGCTCTTCCGCCCAGCTTCCCCGATGTTCACCCCGTATTCCATGTCTCGATGCTCCGCAAGTACCTTCATGATCCTTCCCAGGCGATTCAGCACCAGACGATCCAGCTAGAGCGTGATCTTTCTTTCACCGAGCAGCCGGTGGTCATCTTGGATCGGCAGGTGAAGAAATTGAGGTCGAAGGTTATACCGTCCGTCAAGATCCTTTGGCGTGGCCCGAACAGCGAGTAAGTCACCTGGGAGACCGAGGTCGAGATGAGGAAGAGATATCCCCATCTTTTTGAAGGTACGCGTAGTTAAATTCTAAATTCGGGGACCGAATTTCTTTAAGGGGGGAAGATTGTAACCCTTCGAAAATCGTTTAGGCAGTTTTTCGGTAATCGGTTAATTTTTCGGCTTTTTCCGTAAAAAGTCAAAATAGGTATTTTTCATTGTAGACCTAATTATACAAAATTTAGATAAGATATTACTATAATTTTGTCACTAAAATGTCACTTATAATTTTCTAGTTAAATAAATTTTTTTTCGTAATTAATTATTTTTAATATTATTTTAAGCTTTTAAAAATACATTTAATTAGTGATAAATACAAATTTAATTGGGTAAATTATATTATTAGGAACCATAATAACTAAAATTTAGTGTAATAAAAAAAATTTTAGCAAACATTTCATGTTTGGTTGCTTTTGGAAAAAGGGGTTGAAAAATTGAAGGAAAAAGGGGGTTTTTTTGTAAAGTTTGATGTGAAAGCTTTAATTGCACCAAATGAGACATTCCTCATAGAATTTTATACACTTTTCCCCTTCTCCCTTGCCCTCTCCAGCTCTGGCCGAGAGCTCCTCCAACAGCACCAATTTTTTTTCCCATTCTCCTTCCTCAAAAATTCATGCAAAATCCACAAAAATCCATAAAAATTCACAATTTCCTTCTCACTTTAAAACCAAAACCCTAATCCATCCCTTCCCAAACCCTAATTTGTTTGAGAAGAGGAGAAAGAAGACATCTTTAGAGGCTAAGTGCAAGAGGTTTCCAACTTGGGAGGTATAAGTTTTAAACTAGTTGTTAAAATTGTAGTTTAAATAAGCTAAATTAGATATTTAAAGTATGAAATTTGGTTATTTTTGCTTGCTAATGAATTTCAAGAAAGGGATTTAATTTTGAATTAGGGTTTGTAGCATGGTTGATGGAGTTAAGTTAGGGTTTGGTTATCTAATTGGTTAGAGTGTTTAATAGTGTAGTGTTATGCTCGCTAAATCGACAAAATTGCGATGTTTGTATCGAATCGGTAAGCAAATTGCTTACTAGATTTTTATAAAAAATAGAATGCGATCAAATTGCGTTATTTTAGCGATATAATTAGCTTCGTATAGGACTATTAGAGTGCGTGAACGCGGGGTTTTGTCTAGTCGGGTTTTAGTTTTGTCGATTTCCCCGAAATGACGATTCTAGTTAAAGATTAGCGATTTTCGTGCGTTTTCCAGCGCACCGAGTGCATGCTATGAGTAATTAGAGAGCGTTGATAATTGTATATTGTGACTTGCATCGTCTTAGGTTTTGTAATCTTATGCTTGATATTGTGCAAATATAGGATCGATCGGGGAAACATCGGACACGGCGCGAAAAGGCAAGGCGGTGGCCGGATCGGATTAGCGGAGATTTCAGGTGAGTAGATGTATTCATCTATGGGGGAATCGTCTGAATGGCGTGAGGCGCCCCCCTAGTTAGGATTACCCTACTTTATGCAAGATTTATATTGTTAGCTAGCTTACCCCTTCATTGACATTGCATACCCTTATAGCGAACAGTATATTAGATTGCATGGACATTCATCCATACTTATGCGATATCACTTTGTAGGACACGAACACCATTACCATTGGCATCTGTTGCACGTGCACTATTCATGTGACACACACGCCTTTGGTAATTGCCATGCTACGTGCACTATAGAACCTGTTTATCATAATATCTCTACTTGCATTCATACTTGATATATGAAATTGCATAGCATACGTATACCTCGCATCATCATCATATTTATATAGATTTCTAGAAAAATTCACATCGTATGCATTGATATCATAGACATTTATCATATATAACATGTGGACATTATGATTTTCTTGAGGATTTCAGTATTGCTGCGATTTCTGGATTTTTGGGGAAAACCGCAAGAATTTAACAAAACCTTATATTTATCATTTTCAAAACAAAGTTGCGGTTTTCTCGTGATGTATGTGTCGTCCACCATGAGTTTTCATGTTTTCTGTTGGATTTCGAGACCCGATTCGAGGAGTGGATGAACCGTCTCGGGTACATGGTGGGCCCGGTATGGTACCCCGGGGCAAGAAGATCGAGATGTAGACGATGAGCCTGGCGGGGGAAGACTACCTACCGGTGATGTCTGGCGCGGCGGATATCCGGAGGATACCGACCGTTGTCGTGAGATTTATGATATGGGCCGATCCGGACTGACGGAGCCCGATATTGAGACAGATATGATTCCTTTTTGGTGTCGATGCTTGACACGGGTTTTCAGATGATTCTTGATGGTACTTAGCTATTATGCAGATATTCATTTTTTTAAAGTTAAGAATTCAATACCCTTAGCATTTAAAATACTTTAAGACTTAATAATGACATTGCATACCTGTGCATGCATACTAGAGATATTATATCACATATGGACATGCATGTTGTGGTGCATTGCGTGCATTCTTACGATTGCCTTATTAGATGTTATATTTACTCATGAGCTGGCAACTCACCCCGTTGTGCCACAGTGTCTTGCAGGTCGGACCCGTCAGTCTTGTAGCGGCGGGCTATCTTATCCTCAGTTCCTTTTGCTCAGACTCGCGACATCGCCCGTAGGTGGGTTGCGAGCACACTTTATTTCTTTTTGTTTTATCATTGTATCTAGTATTCTCCATCTACCACTTTATATTGTATATGCGACCTAGTGATGAGACTGAGAGATTTGTATATTTGTGGTTTCTTTTGGGTCGAGCTCCCTTGAGCCGACGTGTGTTTTCTGGTATTTTGCGTTTCTTTATGCTCTTTTCTTGATATTACTATTATATTGCATGTGGTTGTGATCCGCCTTGGGCGAAGAGCTAGCTCCCGCTTGGGGATGCCATTTTTATGATTATAGGTTTATTATCTTGTTGTACTCATTTTGGGGGATAGAAAATACATGGGAGACTCTGCCGAAATTTTCAGAAATTTATGATGTTTTTAAAAAGGGTTTCAATGCAACTTAATTGATTTACAAATCGTTTTCATGTAAGGTTTTCCTTCACTCTCTTTTGATTTTGGTTTAGATTTTTCTGGGCTTTGGCTGACTTAGGTTACATTACGCCTTTAGACGTCTCGTAATCTAAGTGCCAGTCACGTTCCGTACTTTCGGGTCGTGACACTTGTGTGATTCCCACTGTGCTTTGATCTACACCTTACCACGTCCATGAGGGCGTGCAAAACGGTGGTCTTTGGGTACAGTCCCGAGTCACATGGAGGCAATGAGCGATAGGAGGGGTTTCGTCTCTCCCGGTATTGGGGGTTGATGTTGCGCTGTGCTCGATTGGCCGTAACAGGGAAGTCCCTGGCCAGGGCTGATCAGAGATTTGCTGGTAAGTGTTACCAGTAGTTTCTCGACCCGTTATGAGCCTCACATCGGCACGACTTATCGGTTATTGGGGTCTGACGTTTACCACCCCTAGACTTGATATGCGACGTATCAGACGAACAGACCGGACTGTATGGTAAGTGTTACTGGTTGGATTCACAGGAGTGTGAGCAGGCTAGCTCGTCGATCTTCTGATTGCTCAATACCCGGATGGCCGTTACGTTTAACAGACCGCTTGCGGCTTGTGGGTGCTTGATATGATCATCATCTGCTACCGGCGTATTGACGAGTCTTTGGAGTCCTACACAGAGGTTTCCTGGCTCAAGCGAAACGAAATAGGTGCGCATATGAGATGTATGCGGGACCGAGAATAATGCGTGTATGTGATACCGTATTTCATTCTCGCGATTAATGTTTCGATTGGTTGTATGCGATATAACCTAGTTATCGAATCGAAGGTCGATTCGATAAGTCGATACATTGGATACTAGTCGGTTATGTACGACATGACCGGATCATTGAATCAAGTGTTGATTTAATGATATAATGTATGATTATATATTTGATATATTACTTTACATTAACTAGTATTGGTTCACTTTAAAGGGATTTTCTCACTTGAAAAACACATTGTATATGTGATATATTTTGTGTGCACTTGATTGTATCATGTTTGATGATACTTGCTCATTTGGTTAAGTGTAAAGAATTGAACCTTGGTTAAGTAAATGATTAGGGTTTTTATTTATTCATTCATTTATCTTTTTAATTTGGATTAAAAAGAAATGGCAAAAGAAAACAAAAGGGTTGCTTTCATTCTTGAAGCTTGTTGAAGCTTCATGAAGCTTTGACCAAAGTGACCATTTTGTCTTCATGCTTAACCCTAACCATTCATCTAACCTTAGTCAATTCTCTACACCTAACCATGTTTTACATTATGATAAGTATTCATTTTCTTTTTCATTCAAAAAGACTTATCATAATATTCTTCATCTTCTCCGTCTTCTTCTTCAAGAAAAACCTTGCCTTCATCAATGGCAACCTGAGCAAAAGTGAGAGAAATCCAAATCTAAAGTGAACCCACCTCCTATTTCTTCACCCTCTACCTCTTGCCAAGTAGTATAGGGTGTTTTCTTCACAAGTTTCACAACTTGGTGAAGTCGGAGCTTGATCTTGTGAAGCCTCGACGTAGATCATCTTCGGCACGAAGCCGACGACCTTGCCCGCCCATTTCTCTGATGAAGCCGATGCTTGAGTTCGGGATTCGAGACGAACAGCGAGAGGACGTCTACGTGGAGCTAAGGAAGTGGATAACCGGATCTACAAAGGTTGTAGCTTCTTATCTTTAGTTAAGTTGTTAACTAGATTCGTATTTCGCCTAAACTTCTAGTCAACGATCCGTATTAGGGTTTCTCGGCACCCGTAAAATTTGAAATTGGCATGGTTAATGCCTTGTGAGACCTCGTTAGCGTGCCTAGGAACCCTACAGTGGTATCAGAGCCTAGCTAGACCCTTAGGCGAAGTCTAGACGACGTTTGAAACCCGATCGAACCGAAACCCTAATTCCCGATATGCTCTCTGGACTTTTTGTAAAATCTGGGATTTTTCCATATTAAAAATGCTTAAAAATTCAGCAGGGAATTCTAAGAATTACGATGCAAAATTTATTCCATGATCTGCTAAGGGCGCGGCGGAACCGCGGCAGAAGCCTGGCTTCTGCGGCGGTTCCGCGGCCATCTGATGACATCATCTGTCCATTTTTGCACAGTAATTCCTATTTTATTATGCTGAATTTTATGGGAATTTTTAATTTGACTCAAGAGTTGAGTGTTCTGGGGTTGTATTGGGAATCGACGATTCGATCGGATTATCAAATCTTGTCTATATGGCTTTCCGGATAACTTTAGAATATGTTAAAAAGTTCGACCGGATATATATACCCAACTTTTCCCCTGCCGGAGAATTTCCAAGTGTTGGATTTTTCTGTGGTTTAAGGACGTTCTGAGTAGTGCAAGTAACGCGATGGTCCCTCTAGAAGACAACAAACCTTAACTCGATTATGTGACCGTCTTGAACTGCCCTTTGAACCTTCGGGTTTGGGGCAGTACGGCGTGCCACATGTGAGGCGTTGGCTTGACCCTTCTACGGCTGGACCGTTGGTACTGAGGCATGAAGTGAATGTCTTTGAACCTATTTCATGTGTTGAACGGTTTCGGGAAAACTTGGGTGTTCGAATGTTCGATCGGAAAGTTTAATATTTTCTATTTATCCGGAATGGGATACAATAATTGGAATTCGCAAACAGTTATGAGATAGCTGAATGAATGTTATAAATCTAGCGGTTTAGTCTCACTTGATATTGAAAAGAGTTTTCGATAATGGGACTAAAATGCGGGGTTTATAAGTGTTAGGCATGCGATATCTAAAGAGGTTGCGGATTCCAACTGTTGTAGTTTTACACTTTCTTTTCTGTGACCGTAAGTGTAATATGTGATATCGCCGGTTTCGTTGCTATATGTCAACGACAATTAGGATGTGCATATTTACTTATGTTGATGACATGTGATGTTATGTGTTGCTGGATATGTTATATTGGATTGTCGTGTTTGAATAGCCGGGGTTTTTTATGTGAGATGAGTGTTTTTCATTTTCATTCATGTAAAAACTTGTATGTAATATTCTTTTATTTGGGGCACTTCCAGGTTGCGGAAGCTGTCACCTTTTGTATATTATTTACTTTTCTGCACTAGGATAGACCCAAGGAGGGGAGCACAAGCAACCGTGTTCTGGGGTCCAGTGGGAGACCAACTCGAGGAGTCGAGTACGGCTCTCCTAACCCTAGAATTGGCAGGGTTGCTTGCCGCTCCCGTAGGGGTCTAGGGGTGTGGGATTGGCTATTCATCACGACCGTGGAATCCGTGTTTTATACTGGCTCGTATTGAAAACACGGACGTCCTAGAATATCCAATGTTTCATATGTTTCTTCTGCTGCGATATCTGTGATGTGATCATGTGTTGTTCTGTGATAGATACAGTATATAGTATATATGATATATTGTATAGACGTTACTTATGTTTTTCACCCGCACTAGCCCTGCCCTGCTCTGTCGTTAGTTACCTAACCTAACGGTGCATGAGGGGACATCCAGGCGAATGCGGATGGCATAAGTGTATGTCGTATTTATCTGTGATGTTTATGTGACTTAAATGATGGGACTTCATTAATGTGATTAATGAAAGAAAAGAAACCTAAGATGTTGTAGAATCAAATTTTAAACAAAACAGGTAGCTACAGTTCTTGCTTTGCATAGCAGTATATATGATATACCCTGCACCTTATTCGATGAGGAAACGACCGAGATCCCTTCATCGGGAGTGACTCCTTTAGCAATAACTGGCAGATGCTACACACTCGGTTTGTTTTTGATTGCTTCTATAGTTTCTGCTTTGCACAGCGATATATATGATATATCCCGCACCTCATTCGACGAGGAAAGGGCCGACGATCCCTTCACCGGGAGTGACCTCTTTAGCAAAACTAGAAAAGCCCCAAAATCACTCCATTTCAAAACTTCATTTGATTCTACAACGATATCAAGTTCATTACAGAATAGGTTTTCAGAAAAACCTGTCGTTGCCCTCCGTCATTTCAGATAAAGACTATTTAGTATTCATGCTGCGTTTGTTGACCTCTGTCAAGGCGTAATGTGCGGTAGCTAACTAGTAATTATCTGTATAGCATGTGATATGATTGGATTAGGGTAGTCGTATGACCTTGTTGACCTCTGTCAAGGGTCGTGCGAGTGGGTTTGATTCAATTAAGAAATGACGGGTTGAACTTGACTAGTGCACTATGGTTTGTTGACCTCTGTCAAGGTCATGGCACACTAGGGGCAAAATATTATCGGGAATTTCAAGTGTTGAAATTTGCAATGAGATTGCATACCTTCTATGAGATAGTTGGATCCCGATACCCGCTGCGAGTAAGAGTTACTCCTGGGAGAGTTTTACACATTACAATTAGCCGATCAAGTAGGTGTCTAGAAAGGTGTCAACGGGGTTACGCCTCTGGGAAAACGAGGTTTACAGTAATTAGGTTCGTGCGAAAGTACGGGGGACCTCCCTCAAAGTACCGACACTGGCCTGGCTGAAAGATTGGCGAACTTGTAGTGTGTAATTAATCCCGGCTAGTCTTTCCTTTTAGGGTTTGAAGGAAGATTTGATAAAAACCAGTGGGAGCCATCCTGATTAGATAAGATAATAACCAATCTGATCTTGCACGAGCATACGCTAAAGTGTTTTCTTCTCTCCCTCTCTCCAGGTAGCGACCATGTCATGCCCTAATAAAGATAATAATATGGATGTATTGACTGAACCCGCTTATTATATTAAGCAGGGGAACGTTGGACCCGTTCTTTCTTATAAGAGTTATAAGACTGAACAGGAAACAGGAGAATATCTGGATACTCACGCCGCCCAAAAGAACATGCATGTTGATGCATCTTCTTCAGGTGTGTTAGTTATTGAGAACTGTTTCTCAGTTCACCCTACGTCCTGGGTATTGGATACCGGATCAGGATCCCATATATGTAAATTGTTACATGGGCTAAAGGTAGAGAACTGGGAAAAGGTGATCATTCCGTTCAAGTAGGGAACGGTGCAAGTATTGCAGCCAAAGTTGTTGGCGAATATCACCTTGTATTGCCAAGTCGTAATACACTGATTCTAAATGAGTGCTATTATATACCGAACATGATGTGCAACATTATATCAGTTTCTTTATTAAGTAAAGAAGGATATAATTTTGTAGTAAAGGATAATGTTATGAACATATTCCAAAATCAAAAGCTGATTGCATCAGGCTCGTTACATAATGGCATATTCATTCTAAATCAGAATACAGTCCTCAATATACAAAACACACACAAGAGGAAAAGTTCAGAAATGAACGAATCCTACTTGTGGCACTGTAGACTTGGTCATATCAATGTGACACGACTGGCTAAGTTACATAAGGATGGTTATTTGAATTCTTTTGAATTATCATCTTATGATACTTGCCATTCATGTCTCAAAGGAAAAATGACCAAAGCTCCGTTTAGTGGACACGGAGAAAGAGTTAATGAACTCTTAGGACTGATACATAGTGATGTATGCGGTCCCATGTCTACGCATGCCAGGAACGGTTCTTCCTACTTCATTACATTCACTGACGATCTCTCTAGATTCGGACATGTATTCCTGATGAAACACAAGTCTGAAGCTTTTGAGAAATTCAGAGAATATAAGCACGAAGTAGAAAAACAAACAGGCAAAAGTATTAAGATCCTTCGATCTGATCGAGGAGGAGAATACTTAAGCAATGAGTTCCTAGATTATCTAAAAGAGAATGGGATTCTCTCTCAGCTTACTCCTCCTTATACACCACAGCACAACGGTGTATCGGAGCGGAGGAATCGCACCCTATTAGATATGGTGCGCTCTATGATGAGAACAGCTGAGTTACCTATTTCCTTCTGGGGGTATGCGCTTGAGACAGCAGCATACCTATTGAATCAAGTTCCAACTAAATCTGTACCTACCACACCATATGAGATATGGAGTGGGAAGAGACCATGTCTTAAACGAGTTAAGATATGGGGTTGTCTGGCCTATGTCAAAAGGCAAAATCCAGACAAACTCGAGGCACGGTCAGTTCTATGTAAGTTTGTGGGATATCCTAAACATTCAAATGGATATTTGTTCTACCACAGTGAACAACAAAAAGTGTTTATTGCTCAACATGCCAAATTTTTACAAAAGGAATTTCTTGCAAAAGAGATTAGTGGCTCTGAGGTAGAACTGGAAGAAGTTCCAGAAACACAAACTATAACTGAAGATTTAGTGGAACCAGAAGATTCGGTAGTACCCGACGAACCCCAGCCTCTCCGCCGATCTAGTAGGGTTTCTCGTCCACCTGAGAGATACTACGGTTTTCTCATTGATGGTGGAAGCGAGGATTGCATCATGGAAGATGATGACCCGACTAGTTTCGAGCAGGCCATCACGAGTGGTGACTCTGTGAAATGGCTGGATGCAATGCGGTCCGAGATGGAATCCATGTACACCAACAAAGTATGGACTTTGGAAGTTGCTCCTGAAGGGGTAAAACCCATTGGGAGCAAGTGGATCTTCAAGAAAAAACTTGGTGTAGATGGGAAAGTGGAGACTTTCAAAGCTAGACTTGTAGCAAAGGGTTTTCGTCAAAGACCAGGTGTGGACTATGACGAAACCTTTTCTCCAGTGGCTATGCTTAAATCCATCCGGATCATGCTTGCCATCGCTGCATATCATGATTATGAAATCTGGCAAATGGATGTTAAGATCGCCTTTCTAAACGGTGATTTAGAAGAGTGCGTGTACATGACTCAGCCAGAGGGCTTCGTAGACAGTGGGAGCAGCGGGAAGGTGTGCAAGCTGCTTAAATCCATTTATGGATTAAAGCAAGCATCGCGGAGTTGGAACATCTGCTTTGACGACGTTATCAAAGAGTTTGATTTCGTCAAAAATCCAGATGAACCTTGTATTTACAAGAAGGTAGCAGAGAGTAAGGTTGTCTTCCTCGTATTGTACGTGGATGACATACTCTTGATAGGAAATGATATTCCTATGCTGCAATCGGTCAAGCTCTTCTTATCACAAAGATTCTCAATGAAAGATCTTGGTGATGCCTCCTGCATATTGGGAATAAGGATCTATAGAGATAGATCCAAACGGATATTGGGATTGTCCCAATCCAGGTACATTGACACCATACTAAAGAGGTTTAGTATGGAAGAATCCAAGCGTGGGAACTTACCCACGATCTCTGGAGTCACTCTCTCCAAAGAGATGTCTCCCAAGACTGATTTGGAGAGAGCTCGCATGCAAGGGATACCCTATGCTTCAGCTGTAGGCTCTATCATGTATGCGATGCTATGTACCAGACCCGATGTTGCATACTCACTAAGTATAGTGAGCAGGTATCAAGCTGATCCTGGAGAGAGTCACTGGACAGCTGTGAAGAGCATTCTCAAGTACTTACGAAGGACTAAAGAGATGCTCTTGGTGTATGGTAACGGAGAACTCCAAGTGGAGTCCTTTACCGATTCGAGCTTCCAGAGTGATAAGGACGACTCTAAGTCGCAGTCGGGATTTGTCTTTACCCTTTACGGAGGGGCGGTTAGCTGGAAGAGTTCCAAGCAGGAAACCGTGGCAGACTCGACGATGGAGGCTGAATACATCGCTGCTAACGATGTTGCCAAAGAGGCTGTCTGGATCAAGAAGTTCATTACTGAACTTGGAGTGGTTCCATCCATTGAGCATCCAATACCTTTGTATTGCGATAACAATGGAGCGGTGGCTTTGGCCAAGGAACCCAGGTCCCATCAGCGATCCAGGTATATTCTGAGGCGGTATCACCTGATCCGGGAGATAGTTGATCGCCGGGAGATCGAGGTCAGGAGGGTTGACACGAAGAACAACACGGCGGATCCACTCACGAAGGCCATTCCCCAGATACAGTTTGAGAGACTCTTCGGGATGCTCGGTATGCGATACTACAGCAGCTGGCCCTAGTGCAAGTGGGAGATTGTTAGTTGTATGTATGCCCTAGAGGCCAGTATTGTACAGATGATGTATATTATATTGGATGCTTGGACATATATAGAGATGACTTTCTTGCTCGATATGATAGTATGCTATCTGGTTGCTCTTTATCTCAACATGTACACTAGTCTCTTTAAACTGTCTTATAGTTACATGTTGGTAAAGCCCTTAGGATGTGTACTTGACTACCTGGACTATGATGCAGATCATACTAGTGGGGACATGGTAGTCCATAGGTACATCCTTCAAGGTCCCTAGTTGTGGGTGTATCGAGACGGGGCATCGATATACCAGTGTAGACTAGCGTATACGCTTCTCGACCCATGAGATGGGCGATGGATGATCCCATATCCATTGGTGTTTGACATCAGAGATGGTATACGGGTGCTCAGTGGAGACTGGGTACACTGGACGGACTCGCCGAGAACTTTCAGATGGTATTATACCTCACATCAGATGGCAGTTCTCGGGTGACACTTGTACAGGTTAGTCTGTAGACCCGAGATCGTCATAGAGTCTTGTGTGATTCCCACTGTACTTTGATCTCCACCTTACCACGTCCATGAGGGTGTGCAAAATGGTGGTCTTTGGGTACAGTCCCGAGTCACATGGAGGCAATGAGCGATAGGAGGGGTTTCATCTCTCCCGGTATTGGGGGTTGATGTTGCGCTGTGCTCGATTGGCCGTAACAGGGAAGTCCCTGGCCAGGGCTGATCAGAGATTTGCTGGTAAGTGTTACCAGTAGTTTCTCGACCCGTTATGAGCCTCACATCGGCATGACTTATCGGTTATTGGGATCTGACGTTTACCACCCCTAGACTTGATATGCGACGTATCAGACGAACAGACCGGACTGTACGGTAAGTGTTACTGGTTGGATTCACAGGAGTGTGAGCGGGCTAGCTCGTCGATCTTCTGATCGCTCAATACCCGGATGGCCGTTACGTTTAGCAGACCGCTTGCGGCTTGTGGGTGCTTGATTTGATCATCATCTGCTACCGGCGTATTGACGAGTCTTTAGAGTCCTACACAGAGGTTTCCTGGCTCAAGCGAAACGAAATAGGTGCGCATATGAGATGTATGCGGGACCGAGAATAATGCGTGTATGTGATACCGTATTTCATTCTCGCGATTAATGTTTCGATTGGTTGTATGCGATATAACCTAGTTATCGAATCGAAGGTCGATTCGATAAGTCGATACATTGGATACTAGTCGGTTATGTACGACATGACCGGATCATTGAATCAAGTGTTGATTTAATGATATAATGTATGATTATATATTTGATATATTACTTTACATTAACTAGTATTGGTTCACTTTAAATGGATTTTCTCACTTGAAAAACACATTGTATATGTGATATATTTTGTGTGCACTTGATTGTATCATGTTTGATGATACTTGCTCATTTGGTTAAGTGTAAAGAATTGAACCTTGGTTAAGTAAATGATTAGGGTTTTTATTTATTCATTCATTTATCTTTTTAATTTGGATTAAAAAGAAATGGCAAAAGAAAACAAAAGGGTTGCTTTCATTCTTGAAGCTTGTTGAAGCTTCATGAAGCTTTGACCAAAGTGACCATTTTGTCTTCATGCTTAACCCTAACCATTCATCTAACCTTAGTCAATTCTCTACACCTAACCATGGTTTACATTATGATAAGTATTCATTTTCTTTTTCATTTAAAAAGACTTATCATAATATTCTTCATCTTCTCCTTCTTCTTCTTCAAGAAAAACCTTGCCTTCATCAATGGCAACTTGAGCAAAAGTGAGAGAAATCCAAATCTAAAGTGAGCCCACCTCCTATTTCTTCACCCTCTACCTCTTGCCAAGTAGTATAGGGTGTTTTCTTCACAAGTTTCACAACTTGGTGAAGTCGGAGCTTGATCTTGTGAAGCCTCGACGTAGATCATCTTCGGCACGAAGCCGACGACCTTGCCCGCCCATTTCTCCGATGAAGCCGATGCTTGAGTTCGGGATTCGAGACGAACAGCGAGAGGACGTCTACGTGGAGCTAAGGAAGTGGATAACCGGATCTACAAAGGTTGTAGCTTCTTATCTTTAGTTAAGTTGTTAACTAGATTCGTATTTCGCCTAAACTTCTAGTCAACGATCCGTATTAGGGTTTCTCGGCACCCGTAAAATTTGAAATTGGCATGGTTGATGCCTTGTGAGACCTCATTAGCGTGCCTAGGAACCCTACATTATATGACTTAAAATGTTATATGGTAAAAGATGCAATGCCAGATAAAATACCAGTATGCAGTATTCATGAAAATGCATGTGTTTATGTAACAAGTCAGTATAATTCCTAAATATGAATCAAATAAGTTTCAAGCAAGCGGGTCGGGTCGAATGCACTATAAAATGTAAAATACCATTCGTACCCAAAACATGATAAATCAAGAAAATACCACAAATAAGAAAATACGGGAAGTGAAATTGCTATAAATGAACTAGGGTGTTACAAATCGGGTCTAGAAAACCAAGCTCAGAACCGAGAAAACATCATGGTGGACATCTCGAAATATCATATCAAGAGAAACCGGGTTTTTAAAACAATACATCATTTCCTTAGAAATTAACCACGGTTCTCAAATCCAGAGATCTCATGAAAACAACATCTCGATACATATAACCATAAAGTACGATATATGCAACATAGAACAATAATATGAGCATGTCAAATATATCATGCAAGCATGTCCTATGATAGTGCTGAACAATGAATGTACTTTATAGTTAAGAATAATATCATGATATGGCAGTTCTACTGTGTAAGTGGCATGGCAATTACCGATGAATAATATGTGAGCCGGCAAATCTGTGCAAGTGTAACCACGCATCAACGGTAATTGTGCAGGTGTACTAGTAAAGGATATCATATAGCATTGAATACCGGAATGTGGTATGTACATCACGAGGGGTAATATCCTACACAACAAGGACAATCAATGGGTATATCTATCTACACGTGAACCATACGGTCACTTTTAAAAGATACGAATTGTAGTTTTGAAAGTGGGGGCTACGGTGTTTTAAGAAAAAGACACCATTTGAAAATCCGTAGCATCCCTTGAGGTTTCCGTTTAAAAGATGCATACGATTCATCAGTTTTGGAAATAGGTATGGTTCAGGTGGCAATCTTTATATCGGTGATCCCGCCTCAAAACATCCGATATGACAATAATTCTCGATCATCATCCTCAAATCACCAGTGCAGATCATTCATCCGGTAACTCATCACGTACGGTAATCCATCGTACAGTGACATCAAACAGAATAGGGTTTCTATCATCCTATTCATCTATAAGGGTACGGATATAAAATCTCGTACGGCATAACACCCGTTATCCTCATAAATAAATATATATATACATAAATCTCAAGTCACATTTGTATAAATGTCATATCTTATAAATTTCAAGTCGTATCGATCTCGATCTCATATCATACCACTATCAACTCATACTTGTTCTCTTTCAATTCTATATATCAAACTTCACATTCTCAAATCAATCCTCATATATTAATCCAAATCATCCTTAGCTATCATATCCGTGAGTTCATACGTGGGTTTTTCTCTAAACTATAGTTTATAATTCACTTATCCATATCAATGGTTACGGGGGTGCTATACGCCATCCACCCGACTTCCCCCATAGATATAAATCTACTCACCTGCAATCTCCTTATTTAGCCGAAGTCGATGTGCTTCGTCGTCTCGGAAGTCTACGTGAGGGTACCTACATATCAACACATTATAACGCTATTAAAACCAAGTCCGGAAAACCGATACGGCATGCCAATTGCTTATAGGTTAGATACAGGCAAAACCCCAACACCAATGCCCAAAATTTGGCCGGCCAAACTGCTACAGTAATCGTACCCGCCGGCCCCACCTTAGAGTTTGGGTCTCGTTCTTGTGTGGTGGTTTTCTAGTGGTCTAACGAGATCAATGTAGTTGTTTGTTTTTCTTATAAACATCCCAGGTTGCTCCAGATTCCATTTTGAGCATCAAAAATCAATGAAAACCGACACCGGGAAATTCTAAGTTCGTGTATTGGGTTCGATTCTCTGGTCTTGGCCATAAAATCATCACCTAAGTCTTTTAAACACTCACTACTCTTCAATAACCACATCACAATTCCACACAATCACCTAAATATCAACTTGGAAAATTCCAAGATCACAATCTACACAAGTTTAACTCTAAACTAAACTAGGATGCAAGAAAACTAATCACAAGGTGGGAAGTGGAATTTATACCTCTTGGAAGCAACTCAATAAAAACCCTAGATGTCCAAAGTCTTCAAAATCCAAATTTGATTGGTCCAAAGTGCAGGGTTGCCTAGCACGGCAGCAAGGTTTCGGGAGGCATCGTCCATGCCAAATTCAAAAATTTTCCGTTCTAGCTAACCCTAACAATGAATCGTTAACTAGAAATCGTACGGAAAGTAATGCAAACAACTTTGCATAAGAAGTGAGCACGGAATACAACCTTTGTAGACCGGTCCTTCACATCAATAGCACCGTGTAGTAGTCCCCTTCGCTGCGATCGTGAACTCCAGACTCTAGAGAGGCTCCCTTGAAGAAACGAACATGCTTGGTTCGAAAACTTCGAGGCTGAAGATGATATACGTCGAGGAGACACTAACCTAAGCTATCTCTTCACTAATCATAGAATTAGTGAAGCAAACACCCTATACTAAATGGAAAGTAGTAGAGGATGATGAAGTAGGAATTTTGCTCACTTTAGAAATCATTTTCTCACAAGAAATCATCACTTTCCATTGAAGCTAGAAAGCTTGAGAGGAAGAAGAAGATGAAGCAAGTGATCAACTAAAGAATGAAAATCATGAGGTTACAAATGCAACCATGGTCATAAAATATCATGGCTAACTCATGTAGAGAATAAACCATACACTAAGGTTAAGGGTTGGATTAAATAAATATCCTAAATTTGACAAAAGAGTTGACTTTGTCAATGGTTATCCAAAAGCTTTTGTCCAAGCTTAACCATGACAAACTTAGATTCTTTTGAATTAGCTTAAGATAAATAAAAACCCTAACTTAACCCTAGCATGGTATAAGTCTCATACATCCATGTTGCATGTGTAACCTAGCATGGCACACTTATATATATCACCTATATATATATTTTGTGCCAAAAAGAAAACACTACATATATCATATATATGTAAAGTATATCAAATATGAGAAAAGAAATCTTAAGTGAGCTAATACTAGTTAATGTAATGTAATATATCAAATATATAATTATACATTAAATTATTAAATCAACACTTGATTTAATAATCCGGCTATATTACATATAACCGACTAATATCGAATATAACATCTTATCGAATCAACGCTTGATCCGATAACTCGGCTATATCACATATAACCAATCATGTCACACATCACGAGAATAGAATACGGTATCTCATATCGTATTAATTTCGGTCCCGCACATATCACATATACGCTCCTACTCCGTTTCGCTTAAGCCAGGAAACCTCTGTGTAGGACTCTAAAGACTCGTCAATACGCCGGTAGTAGGTAATGATCATATCAAACACCCACAAGCCGCAAGCGGTCTGCTAAACGTAACGGCCATCCGGGTATTGAGCGATCAGAAGATCAACAAGCAAGCCTGCTTATACTCCTGCGAATCCAATCAGTAACACTACCGTACAGTCCGGTCTCTTCGTCTGATATGTCACATATCACAGCCTTGGGGTGGTATAACGTCAAATCCCAATAGCTTGATAAGTCATGCCGATGCAAGGTCCATAACGTTTCGAGAAACTACTGATAATACTTACCAGTAGATCTCAGCAACCCAGGCCAGGGATTTCCTATTATGGCCAATCGAGCATAGCGCAATATCAACTCCCTATACCGGAAGAGACGAAACCCCTCCTATCGCTCATTGCCTCTATGTGATTCGGGACTGTACCCAAAAGCCACCGTTTTGCACGTTCTCTTGAACGTGGTAAGGTGGAAACCAAAGCATAGTGGGAATCACATAAGACTCTATGATGATCTCGGGTTTACAGACTAACCTGTACCAGTGTCACCAGAGAACTGCTATCCGATGATAGGTATAATACCATCTAGGAGTTCTCGGCGAGTCCGTTCAGTATACCCAGTCTCCACTGAGCACCCGTACACCATCTTTGATGTCAAACACCGATAGATATGGGATCATCCATCGCCCATCATATGGGTCAAGATGCGTATACGCTAGTCTATTCTGGAGTATCGATGCCCTGTCTCGATACTCCCTCGACTAGAAACTGTTATAGGATGTACTCGTTGACTACACTGGCCCCACTAGTATGATCTGTATCATAGTCCTAGTAGTCAAGTACATATCTTAAGGGCTTTATCAACATGTGAGAGCAAGACAGTAAACAAATACAAGCCTACATGTTAAGATAAAGAGCAACCAGATAGTCGAGCAAGAAAGTCCTCACTATATATGTCCAAGCATCCACTACAATATACATCACATGTACAGTAATGGCCTCTAGGGCATACATATAACTAACACAAAGGTTTTAGGATGAGGTGTGGATCATTTTTAGTGAAGGGAGTATAGGGTTTTGGTGAAGAATTAGAGATGCTTTCATGGGGTAGAGGAGGTGGAGGAAGGAGGCGAGGAAGAAGAAGGAGGAGTTGAAGAAAACAAATGAAGATGAGATGAAAGAAAAGGTCAAGGGTGTAGGAGCCTCTCTCTCTCTTTTCTTCTCTCTTGAGCCATGTCTCATGTCATAACTTGTCCCCCCTCTCTCTCTTCAATAATTGATCTCTTTTCTTTCTCACAAAGCCCAAATACAAATGGAACAAGCACAATGAAACAACATGCAACAAGAATGCAACAGAATATGGTGCACTAACCATGGAAATGTTAGTTATATGTATGCCCTAGAGGCCATTACTGTACATATGATGTATATTGTAGTGGATGCTAGGACGTATATAGGGAGGACTTTCTTGCTCGACATGATAGTATGCTATCTGGTTGCACTTTACCTTAACGTGTACACTGATTGTCTCTCTGTTACATGTTGGTAAAGCCTTTAGGATGTGTACTTGACTACCTGGACTATGATGCGGATCATACTAGTGGGGACATGGTAGTCCATAAGTACATCCTTCAAAGTCCCTAGTCATGGGTATATCGAGACGGGGCATCGATATACCAGAGTAGACTAGCGTATACCTTCTCGACCCATACAGATGGGCGATGGATGATCCCATATCCATTGGTGTTTGACATCGGAGATGATATACGGGTGCTCAGTGGAGACTGGGTACACTGGACGGACTCGCCGAGAACTCCCAAACGGTATTATACCTTACGTCAGATGGCAGTTCTCTGGTGACACTGGTACAGAGTAGTCTGTTGACCCGAGATCGTCATAGAGTCTTGTGTGGTTCCCACTGTGCTTTGATTTCCATCTTACCACGTCCAAGAGGGCGTGCAAAACGGTGGTTTTTGGGTACAGTCCCGAATCACATGGAGGCAATGAGCGATAGGAGGGGATTCGTCTCTCCTGGTATAGGGAGTTGATGTTGCGCTGTGTTCGATTGGCTATAACCGGAAATCCCTGGCCAGGGTTGCTGAGATTTACTGGTAAGTGTTTCCAGTAGTTTCTCGAACTGTTATAGACCTCATATCAACACGACTTATCGAGCTATTGGGGTCTGACGTTTACCACCCCTAGGCAAGATATGCGACATATCAGACGATCACACCGAACTGTACGGTAAGTGTTACTGGTTGGATTCACAGGAGTATGAGCGGGCTTGCTCGTCGATCTTCTGATCGCTCAATACCCGGGTGGCCGTTACGTTTAGCAGACCGCTTGCGGCTTGTGGGTGTTTGATATGATCATCACCTGCTGCCGGCGTATTGACGAGTCTTTAGAGTCCTACACAGAGGTTTCCTGGCTCAAGCAAAACGAAATAGGAGCGCGTATGAGATATGTGCGGGACCGAGAATAATGCGTGTATGTGATACCGTATTTCATTCTCGCGATGAATGTGTCGAATAGTTATATGCGATATAACCTAGTTATCGAATCAAGGATTGATTCGATAAAATGATACATTGTATACTAGTCGGTTGTGTGCGACATGACCGGATCATTGAATCAAGTGTTGATTTAATGATTTAATGCATAAATATATATTTGATATATTACTTTGCATTAACTAGTATTGGTTCACTTTAAATGGTTTTTCTCACTTGTTTGTGCACATTGTATATGTGATATATTTTTGTGCACAAGATTGTATCATGTTTGATGATGCATGATAACTTGGGTTTGTGTAAAGATTAAACCATGGTTATATGGATGGTTAGGGTTTTATTTTCTTATTCATTTATTTATTTATTTATTCTTTTTGGAAAATAAAAAGCATAATGAGAAAAATGGTGGCTTTCTTTGTTTGCATCTTGAAGCTTCATGAAGCTTTGACTAAGTGACCATTTTGTCTCATGCTTAACCCTAACCACTCCATCTAACCTTAGTTAAATCTCTACACTAAACCATGGTTTGTATATGATAAGAATTGATTTTTCTTTTCTATTGGATAACACTTATCATATCATTATCTTCATCTTCTTCTTCTTCTTCACATGAAGAAAGCTTGCCTCATCAATGGCAAGTGAAGAAATCAAGTGAGAAATCTAATTCTAAAGTGAACCCACTTCCTATTTCTTCATCCTCTACCTCTTGCCAAGTAGTATAGGGTGTTTTCTTCACAAGTTTCATGACTTGGTGAAGTGGGAGCTTGATCTAGTGATGCCTCGACGTAGATCATCTTCGGCATCGTCGTCGATGACCTAGCCCGCTTTTTCTCCGATGAAGCCGATGCTAGAGTCATGGTTCGATTTGGACAGCGGAGATGACTTCATCATGGAGCCATGGAGGTGGAGAAACGGATCTACAAAGGTTGTATTTCCGTTCTTTTAGTTTAGTTGTAAACTAGTTTCATTGTTTCGCCTATATATCTAGTTAACGATCCGTATTAGGGTTTCTCGGCACCCGTAAAATTTGAAATTGGCATGGTTGATGCCTTGTGAGACCTCATTAGTGTGCCTAGGAACCCTACAGTGGTATCAGAGCCTAGCTAGAGCCTTAGGCGATGCGTAGACGGAGTTAGAAGTCCGATTAAACCGAAACCCTAACACAAATTTGCTCTCTGGACTTTTTCCAAAAATTGGGTTTTTTCCAGATTAAAAATATGCAGAAAATTCAGCAGGAAATTCTAAGAATTACGGTGCAAAAATTACCTAATGATCTGTCTAAAGTGCGGCGAAACCGCGGCATTAGCGTGCTAATGCGGCGGTTCTGCGGCCATTTTGTCTCTTCTCCCATTGAATTTTGCACAGTAATTCCTATTTTGCAGTGCTGGTTTTTCTGGGATATTTTTTTTTCTGAACTCAAGAGTTGAGTTTTTTGGGTTGTATTGGGGACTCGGTGTTTCGATCGGATTGTCTAATTTTGTCTATGTGGCTTTCCGGATATTTTAGAATATGTTAAAAAAGTTCGACCGGATATAAATACCCAACTTTTCCCCTGTCGGGAAATTTCCAAGTGTTGGATCTTTCCGTAGTTTAATGACGTTCTAAGTAGTGCAAGTAACACGATGGTCCCTCTAGAAGACAACAAACCTTAACTTGATTATGTGACCGTCTTGAACTGCCCTTTGAACCTTAGGGTTTGGGGCAGTACGACGTGCCACATGTGAGGCGTTGGCTTGACCCTTCTACGGCTGGACCGTTGGTACTGAGGCACGAACTGAATGTTTTTAGACTTGTTTCATGTGTTGATCAGTATCGGGAAAACTTGGGTGTTTGAATGTTCGATCGGAAAGTTTAACATTTTCTAATTATCTGGAATGTGATACAATAATTGGAATTCACAATAAGTTATGAGATAACTGAATGAATGTTATAAACATAGCAGTTTAGTCTCACTTGATCGGTTGCCACGGAATTTTGATGTGATCAAAAGTCCGTCGCAATCACGTAGCGTACGCGGATACTCGCCGGGTAAACTTAATAGACAGCCTCGCTCCATAGCCCCGACCAAGTGACTGTAGGAGAACCCCGTCGCCGAAAGCATCCGTTCGGGTGCTCGCGGCAGCGGTGTTCTGCCTTGGTGCACTTCGTCGACGGCGTCAGGGGGTGCGGCCGCCTACTAAAGTTTGCGACGAGCATTCGATCAGGATGTCAGGAATCCTGTTGAATTGCCAGACTTGATATTGAAAAGTGTTTTCGATAATGAGACTAAAATGCCGGGTTTATAATTGTTAGGCATGCGATGTCTAAGGAATTCATTTGATTAGGCATGCGATGTCTATGCAGGTTGCGGATTCCAACTGTTGTAGTTTTACACTTTCTTTTCTGTGACCGTAAGTGTAATATGTGATATCGCCGGTTTCGTTGCTATATGTCAACGACAATTGGGATGCGCATATTTACTTACGTTGATGACATGTGATGTTATGTGTTGCTGGATATGTTATATTGGATCGTCGTGTTTGAATAGCCGGGGGTTTTTATGTGAGATGAGTGTTTTTCATTTTCATTCATGTAAAAACTTGTATGTAATATTCTTTTATTGGGGCACTTCCAGGTTGCGGAAGATGTCACATTTTGTATATTATTTACTTTTCCGCACTAGGATAGACCCAAGGAGGGGAGCACAAGTAACCGGGTTCTGGAGTCCAGTGGGAGACCAACTCGAGGAGTCGAGTCCGGGTCTCCTAACTCTAGAATTGGTAGGGTTGCTTGCCGCTCTCGTAGGGGTCTAGGGGTGTGGGTTTAGCTATTCATCACGACCGTGGAATCCGTGTTTTATACTGGCTCGTATTAAAAACACGGACGTCCTAGTATATCCAATATTTCATATGATTCTTCTGCTGCGATATCTGTGATGTGATCATGTGATGTTCTGTGATAGATACAGTATATAGTATATATGATATATTATATAGACGTTACTTATGTTTTACACCCGCGCTAGCCCTGCCCCGCTCTGCCGTTAGTTACCTAACCTAACGGTGCACGAGGGGACATCGAGGCGAATGCGGATGGCATAAGTGTACGTCGTATTTATCTGTGATGTTTAGGTACTTAAATGATGGGACTTCATTAATGTGATTAATGAAATAAAAAGAAACCTAAGATGTTGTAGAATCGAATTTCAAAAATAAAACATGTAGCTACAGTTCTTGCTTTGGACAGCGGTATATATGATATATCCTGCACCTTATTCGATGAGGAAAGGACCGAGATCCCTTCACCGAGAGTGACTCCTTTAGCAATGACTGGCAGATGCTACACACTCGGTTTGTCTTTTGATTGCTTTTAAGAGTTTTTGCTTTGCACAGTGATATATATGATATATCCCGCACCTCATTCGACGAGGAAAGGACCGACGATCCCTTCACTGGGAGTGACTCCTTTAGCAAAACTAGAAAAGCCTCAAAAGCACTCCATTTTAAAATCATTTGATTCTACAACGATATCAAGTTCATTACGCAATAGGTTTTCAGAAAAACCTGTCGTAGCCCTCCGTCATTTCAGATAAGTCCTGTTTAGTATTCGTGCTGCGTTTGTTGACCTTGTCAAGGCGCAGTGTGCGGTAGCTAACCAGTATTTATCTGCTTATGCATATGATGCAGATTGGGTTAGGGTAGTCGTGCGGCCTTGTTGACCTTGTCAAGGGTCGTGCGGGTGGGTTTGATTCAATCAAGAAATGACGGGTTGAACTTGACTTGCGGTCTATGGTTTGTTGACCTTGTCAAGGTCATAGATCGTTCGGGGCAATATTATCGGGAATTTCAAGTGTTGAAATTTGCAATGAGATTGCATACCTTCTATGAGATAGTTGGATCCCGATACCCGCTGCGAGTAAGAGTTACTCCTGGGAGAGTTTTACACATTACAATTAGCCGATCAAGTAGGTGTCTAGAAAGGTGTTAACGAGGTTACGCCTCTGGAAAAACGAGGTTTACATTAATTAGGTTTGTGCGAAAGCACGGGGGACCTCCCTCAAAGTACCGACACTGGCCTGGCTGAAAGATTGGCGAACTTGTAGTGTTTAATTAATCCCGGCTAGTCTTTCCTTTTAGGGTTTGAAGGAAGATTTGATAAAAAGCAGTGGGAGCCATCCTGATCAGATAAAATAATAACCAATCTATTCTTGCTAGAGCGCACGCTGAGTGTTTTCTTCTCTCTCTCTCTAGGTAGCGACCATATCACGCCTTAATCAAGATAATAATACGGAATATTGACTGAACCCGGTTGTTATACTGGGCTGGGGAACGTTGATCCCGCTCCAACTTATAATTATTATAAGACAGAGCAGGAAATTGGGGAATACCAGATTTCCCGTGCCGCCCAAACGAAGAGAGTGCATGCTGATGCATCATCTTCAGGTATGTTCATTACAAAGAACTGTTTCTCAGTGTCCTTTACGTCCTGGGTATATGATACCAGATCAGGATCCCAGATATGTAATCTGTTACATAGGGCTACAGAAAGGTAGAGAACTGAGAACGGGTGATAAGTTTCATGAGGCAGAAAACGGGGCAAGAGTTGCAGCCAAGTCTGTTGGTCACTGTCACCCTGTATTCCAAATACATTGATTCTGAACGAATGTAATTAGATACCGAACCTGATATACAAAATCATATCAATTTCTTTATTAGTAAAGAAATGATAAAATTTTGTATTGTTGGATTATGTTTTGAACATTTCCTATATCAAAAGTTGATCGGATCAGGCACGTTATCTAAAAGCATTGACGTTCTAAATCAAACTACAGTTCTTTAGTATACGGAACACACACAAGAGGAAGAGTTCAGGCATGAACGAATCCTACTTGAGGCATTGTAGACTAGGTCATATCAATGCGACCTGACTAGCTGAAGTTACATTTAGATGCATATTTAAATCTGTTTGAATTTACATCTTATGAAACTTTCCAGTCATGTCACAAAGATACGATGACCATAGCTCTGTTTACTGGAAGCAGAGAAAGAGTTAGTAAACTCTTGGGATGATACATGTTGATGTATGTAAGGTCCCTTGTCTACACATGCCAAGACTGGTTCCTTGTACTTCATTACATTCTCTGATAATCTCTTTAGATTCAGACATATGTTCTTGTTGAAACACAAGTCCGAACCTTTTGAGATATTCACAGAATATAAGTTAGAAGTAGAGAACCAAAACGGGTATAAGTATTATGTCCTTTGATGTGATCAAGGAGGAGAATACTTGAGCACGGAATTCCTGGATTATTCTAAAGGAGAATGGGATTCTCTCTCAGCATTACTCCTCCGTATACACCATAGCACGATGGTATATCGGGGCGGAGCAATCACACCCTATGTGATAAGGTGTGCTCTATGATGAGTAATACTGAGTTACCTGTTCCTTTTTGGGAGTTATGCACTTGAGAAGCTGCATACCTATTGAATAGGGTTCAAATCAAATCAGTTGCTTACCACTTCATATGTGATATGGAATGGGAAGAGCCCGTGTCTTAAGCTAGTTAAGATTTGGGGTTGTCCGGCCTATGTCAAAAAGCAAAATCCGGACAAGCTCGAGGCAAGGTCTGTAATGTAGAACTGGAAAGGTTCCAGCTATACAAACTACAGCAGATGATTTGAAAGAACCAAAAGGATTCAATAGTTCCCGACGAACCTCAGCCTCTCCGCCGATCTAGTAGGGTTCCTCATCCGCCTGAGAGATACCTCGGTTTCTCGATGACAGTGAGAGCGAGGATTGCATCATGAGATGATGACCCAACTAGTTTCGAACTGGCCATCAGGAGTGGAACTCTGTAAGAATGGCTGGATGCTTAGTGATCTGAGATGGAATCCATGTACACCAACAAAGTATGGACTTTGGATGCTATATCTGAAGGGTTAAATCCCCATCAGGAGCAAGTATATCTTGAGAAGATTACTTGGTGTAGATGGAAAAGTTGAGACTTTCAAAGCTAGACTTGTTAAAGCTTTTCGTCATCGACCAGGCGTGGATTATGATGAAACCTTTTCTAGTGGCTATGCTTAAGTCCATCCAGATCCTACTTGCCACGGCTACATACCATGACTACGATATCTGGCGGTTGGGTGCCGTGACTGCTTTTCTAAATGATGTTTTAGAAGAGAACGTCTATAAGTACACAGCCAGAGGGCTTCGTAGACAGTGGGAGCGGCGGAAACGTGTACAAGATGCTTTATAGGATAAAGCAGGTATCGCGGAGTTGGAACATCTGTTTTGATGCAGTAGTCAAACAGTTTGACATCATCAAAATGGTAGATGAACCTTGTATATACAAAAAGGTAGTAGGGAGTATGGTGATGATCCTCGTAGAGTACGTGGATGATATACTCTTGATGGGGAAGGAGTTTCCTATGCTACGCTCGGTCAATCTCCACTTATCACAATGATTCTCCATAAAGGATCAAAGTGATACCTCCTAAATCCTGGGTTTTGGATCTATGAGATAGATCTAATTGGATGTTAGGATTCTCACTAGTTGTAGTGAGATGGTATCAATTGATCCTGGGGAGAATCACTGGAAGTGTTCCAGGGTGATAAAGACGACTGAATGTCAGTCACAGGCATTGTCTTTGCCCTTAGTAAAGGGACGGTTTGTCGGAAAAGTTCCAAGCTAGATACCGTGGCATACTAGACGATAAAGGATGGATACATCGCTATTTGAGATGCTACCAAAGAGGAAGTCTGGGTGTATATTAGTTCATAAGATGAACATCGTTCCTACCATTGTGAGACAATGGAGTTGTGGCTTATGCCAAGGAACACCCGTCCCATCAGTGATCCAGACATATTCTAAGGCAGTATCACCTGATCATGGAGACGGTTGATCTCCAGGGTGATCGAGGTAAGGAGAGTAGACTCAGAGGACAACACGGTGGATCCACTCACAAAGGCCTTTTCCCAGAGAGAGACTTTTATGGGATGGTTGAGTATGAGATACTACAACCACTGCTACAGATGGCCCTAGTGCAAGTGGGAGATTGTTAGTTATATGTATGCCCTAGAGGCCATTACTGTACATATGATGTATATTGTAGTGGATGCTAGGACGTATATAGGGAGGACTTTCTTGCTCGACATGATAGTATGCTATCTGGTTGCACTTTACCTTAACGTGTACACTGATTGTCTCTCTGTTACATGTTGGTAAAGCCCTTAGGATGTGTACTTGACTACCTGGACTATGATGCGGATCATACTAGTGGGGACATGGTAGTCCATAAGTACATCCTTCAAAGTCCCTAGTCGTGGGTATATCGAGACGGGGCATCGATATACCAGAGTAGACTAGCGTATACCTTCTCGACCCATACAGATGGGCAATGGATGATCCCATATCCATTGGTGTTTGACATCGGAGATGATATACGGGTGCTCAGTGGAGACTGGGTACACTGGACGGACTCGCCGAGAACTCCCAGATGGTATTATACCTTACGTCAGATGGCAGTTCTCTGGTGACACTGGTACAGAGTAGTCTGTTAACCCGAGATCGTCATAGAGTCTTGTGTGGTTCCCACTGTGCTTTGATTTCCATCTTACCACGTCCAAGAGGGCGTGCAAAACGTGGTTTTTGGGTACAGTCCCGAATCACATGGAGGCAATGAGCGATAGGAGGGGATTCGTCTCTCCCGGTATAGGGAGTTGATGTTGCGCTGTGTTCGATTGGCTATAACCGGAAATCCCTGGCCAGGGTTACTGAGATTTACTGGTAAGTGTTACCAGTAGTTTCTCGAACTGTTATAGACCTCATATCAACACGACTTATCGAGCTATTGGGGTCTGACGTTTACCACCCCTAAGCAATATATGCGACATATCAGACGATCAGACCGGACTGTACGGTAAGTGTTACTGGTTGGATTCACAGGAGTATGAGCGGGCTTGCTCGTCGATCTTCTGATCGCTCAATACCCGGGTGGCCGTTACGTTTAGCAGACCGCTTGCGGCTTGTGGGTGTTTGATATGATCATCACCTGCTGCCGGCGTATTGACGAGTCTTTAGAGTCCTACACAGAGGTTTCCTGGCTCAAGCAAAACGAAATAGGAGCGCATATGAGATATGTGCGGGAACGAGAATAATGCGTGTATGTGATACCGTATTTCATTCTCGCGATGAATGTGTCGAATGGTTATATGCGATATAACCTAGTTATCGAATCAAGGATTGATTTGATAAAACGATACATTGTATACTAGTCGGTTGTGTGCGACATGACCGGATCATTGAATCAAGTGTTGATTTAATGATTTAATGCATAAATATATATTTGATATATTACTTTGCATTAACTAGTATTGGTTCACTTTAAATGGTTTTTCTCACTTGTTTGTGCACATTGTATATGTGATATATTTTTGTGCACAAGATTGTATCATGTTTGATGATGCATGATAACTTGGGTTTGTGTAAAGATTAAACCATGGTTATATGGATGGTTAGGGTTTTATTTTCTTATTCATTTATTTATTTATTTATTCTTTTTGGAAAATAAAAAGCATAATGAGAAAAATGGTGGCTTTCTTTGTTTGCATTTTGAAGCTTCATGATGCTTTGACTAAGTGACCATTTTGTCTCATGCTTAACCCTAACCACTCCATCTAAGCTTAGTTAAATCTCTACACTAAACCATGGTTTGTATATGATAAGAATTGATTTTTCTTTTCTATTGGATAACACTTATCATATCATTATCTTCATCTTCTTCTTCTTCTTCACATGAAGAAAGCTTGCCTCATCAATGGCAAGTGAAGAAATCAAGTGAGAAATCCAATTCTAAAGTGAACCCACTTCCTATTTCTTCATCCTCTACCTCTTGCCAAGTAGTATAGGGTGTTTTCTTCACAAGTTTCATGACTTGGTGAAGTGGGAGCTTGATCTAGTGATGCCTCGACGTAGATCATCTTCGGCATCGTCGTCGATGACCTAGCCCGCTTTTTCTCCGATGAAGCCGATGCTAGAGTCATGGTTCGATTTGGACAGTGGAGAGGACTTCATCATGGAGCTATGGAGATGGAGAAACGGATCTACAAAGGTTGTATTTCCGTTCTTTTAGTTTAGTTGTAAACTAGTTTCATTGTTTCGCCTATATATCTAGTTAACGATCCGTATTAGGGTTTCTCGGCACCCGTAAAATTTGAAATTGGCATGGTTGATGCCTTGTGAGATCTCATTAGTGTGCCTTGGAACCCTACAGGAAACATTTTAAAACACGGATTTGACTTAATCGCGATTAGTAGTGCACTAATCAAGTTTAGTATAAGCTTGCATATAATTAATTTTAAAATGCTAAAATCCGATAAATATCATTATAATAAATAAATCATTTTAATCTCCACTTATATTCCAAATATTGGTATATAATTATACCATTTTACGAAAATCCTCTATTCTCAATTCGAATAGTTTTCACCAAATATATTATTTTAATATTTAAATTCCAAAAATTATATTTTATATTTCTGAGATGTTACAATCTTCCCCCTTAAATAAATTCGGTCCCCGAATTTAAATTTAAACCCCCATATACTAAAACATTTCAATAATCAGCTCAAATCAACGGGGCTCCGAAATCACAGAAGATACAGAAATACCACAGCGCATCGTGTGCACATGAAAACGAGTACGAAACTCAAAATCAAATTCCGTCAAGTATCACACAATCACTGGAGTTATAATAAAGATGCAAATCTCGAAATCCACTGCTGAAATCCAAATATACTATAATCAAATCATAATACGTATATAGTACGCATCCTTGTAAAATCCTCTAAAACTGAATAAAACACATGTAAAATCTTTTCCAAATCTCCGTGCTATGCGTAGCTCACGGCACAAGTGGTGGACGATCATTTATAAAGTAGTAAATATACTTATATATGTTTTTGATCAAATTATACGTCCTGCCTTTTTGAAATATCCTAGAAGGTTTTTCTTTGTAAAGGTTCGTGTCACTCACGGACATATAGGAAATAGCGAGACTATAGCTCCTTATTTTTTTGAAAACCTCTTGGTAAACTTTTGATGCATGCAAAAGTACTCAAGTACTGTCCTCAGATCAGTCCTGCTCGGATACTATATAATATAGTATCCAACATCAAAAATATAATGCTCAAGAGCAAAAAATCAGCCTCAAAAGGCATATCCAACATCACTTGCGTCTGATGCGCACGGAAAAACCAAAACCAATTACAAGTGCCACAAATGTGCACAAAAGCAAAACTAAGTGCAACGGGTATGCACGACAACAATATCTAGTGCATCTATAGCGCTCGAAAATCTCAATCCAGTGCAACTAACATGCACGAATGAAAATCTCAATCAAGTGCATCCGGTGTGCACAAAATCTCACACCATGCGCCCAATATGTGTGAAAATCCAAATCAAGTGCATCAGGTCCGCACAAAACATCGAGTGCAGTAGCGTGCATGATAACGAACGCTAAGTGCAGATGCTCACGGAAACATAAATCTGGTGCAACAAATGCAAGAAATACAAATCTTGTGCAACCAATTCACGAAAACTCATCAATATCTCAATGCACACAAAACAACACCGAGTATTCCAAGGTGTATAGAATCACAAACGTGTGCAACTGTGCGCACAAAATCCATCCCAATGCACTGCAAACACATATAAGCTATACCGAGTGCATAAGTAAAGGTAAGTGCATACAACATGCATGAAATCAAATCGACAGTATCAAATCCATGAAACCATAATTACGTGCAACGAAGGCACAAATTGATACCAAGTGCAATAGATATGCATAAATCATAAATCTCTAGTAGGTGCAGCCATGGTACATGAAAACAATATCATAAAACTCAATTATCGAAACTCAAATCCAAGCGATAAAAGTGTGATACTCAGATCACAAAACTCAATCGCAATAAATGACATTGAGGTACACCTCCTACAATGTCAAAAAATATGCCGGTGCGCCTAAAGCTGGCAGAGCAAGATCATTTAGTTGCCTCTTGCTCACAATATGGCGTCTTCGCTCTCTGGGTTCCCGTTTCTCTGTGGATTACCAATCTCACGATCCTTCTGCTCGTTGACCCGATCAGGTGTGATAACGGAACACTCTCGCTCAAAAACTCTTCTGATCACCGTTTGACCAATCAACATGACCACTCTCAACGACGCATTACTGACGGCGACATCTGGCCCTCTGAATATACACGATATAACTGATCCTGGGTGCAAAGTGCCAACCTTCGTATAGTTCGGCAAACATTCAGTCATCTATTCAGTCTTTGGTGCAACACACCGCTGCACACGGGCAAAGCATCAAGACCATCGAAGCCCAGATTGCACAGCTGAATGCGGCGTTAAGCGAGCGAGAAAAGGGGAAGCTTCCATCTCAACCACTCCCAAATCCCGGTCACCCACATAATGTACATGTTGCTCTTGAACAACAGAACCATAATGTGAGTGCCGTGACTACATTGAGATCTGGAAGGATGCTGCACAACAACATCGGCACAACAATTGAGGATAATGACACCCCGGCCGCTTCTTCTTCTTCTTCATCTTCTTCATCTTCTGAGCCTATTCTCCATTCGTCAAAAGGCTCTTCTTCTTCTTCTTCTGCTCTAAACGGACCCATTTCTCACTCCACGAAAACACCAGCTCTGGGATCCGTTCCAACTCCACCATCTCCTCCACAAGCATTGGACTCAACCAATTTTAAAAACATTCCATTTCCAAACCGGTTGAGGTCCAATAAACAAAATCCACAAATGGAGAAGATTCTGGAGTTGTTTAAGCAGGTTAACATCAACATTCCCCGTTTAGATGTTGTCCAACAAGTCCCGTCCTACGCGAAAATCTTAAAGGACTTGTGCACGAAAAAGAGGAAATCTCAGGTACCCAAGAAAGTTTTCTTGGCTAGTGCTGTGAGTGATGCACTTACCCAATCTTTACCTCAAAAACGGAAGGAGCCTGGTTGTCCTACGATTTCTATTACCATTGGGGATAAGAACATCAACCGCGCACTATTAGATCTTGGTGTCAGTGTTAACCTGCTTCCGTACTCAGTATATGAGCAACTAGGTGTAGGAGAGCTGAAACCCACACACTGCACTCTCCAAATGGCCGACCGATCGATCACCCATCCTAGGGGTGAGCTAGAGGATGTGTTAATCAAGGTTGGGGACTTCATATTCCCCGTTGACTTCATTGTTTTAGACACACAGCCTAGCTAACCCCCGGAATCAAATTCCGGTGATACTCGATCGCCCATTCCTTGCAACCTCAAATGCTGTGATCAATTGTCGAAATGGTTCGATGAACCTATCTTTTGGAAACATGACAATTGAACTCAACATTTTTAGGTTGGAGAATCAGCCCACCGAACCTAATGCTCATATACTAGACGTTTGCTCAATCCAGGAGATCACCCCAGAAGAGTGTGAATTCGAGGAGTTTTTGTTCGATCACGATAACCTTAACGCCACTAGTGCATTTCTTTTCGAACCTGCTGCTGTTTCTGCGCCCGATAATGACTACGAGTGTTTCACTTTCTCGAATGATAATAACCACTCACCACCCGAGTTTGAATCCTTCGAATTTCCGGATGAGTTACCTGAACCATCCAACTCGATCGCTTACACTCGTTTTGAACCTTTGCTGGAATCCTTTGAGTTCGAGACATTTTCACCAATCTTGCCTTCAATCGTTTCACCTCCAACGCTCGAACTCAAGCCATTTCCGTCTCACCTTAAGTACGCTTACTTGGGTGAGAACGAGACCCTCCCTGTTATCATCTCGGCTTCTCTAGCTCCAGAGCAAGAGAAAGCCCTTCTTGCTGTCTTGCACAGCAATAGGCAAGCTTTTGGCTGGTCCATGGCGGACATCAAGGGGATTAGTCCCCTGATCGTTGAACATCACATTCATCTGATGGAAGATTCCAAACCAGCCAGGGATCCACAAAGGCGACTCAATCCAGTCATGAAGGAGGCCGTGAAAAAGGAAATCGTAAAGTGTCTGGATAGTAGTATCATTTACCCTATCTCTGATAGCCAGTGGGTTAGCCCCATTCACGTTGTCCCCAAGAAATCAGGCATAACGGTCATCACTAACGAGGCGAACGAGTTAATCCCTACTCGCACCCAAACTGGGTGGCGAGTATGCAACGATTACAGAAAACTCAACGCCGCAACGCGGAAGGACCACTTTCCGCTACCTTTCATTGACCAAATGCTTGAACGATTGGCCGGACACGAGTACTACTGCTTTCTTGATGGCTACTCCGGCTATAATTAGATTCCCATTGCCAAAAAAGACCAGGACAAGACCACATTCACTTGTCCTTTCGGCACGTTTGCATATCGTCGCATGCCCTTTGGGTTATGCAATGCGCCCGCTACCTTCCAGCGGTGTATGATGGGAATCTTCTCAGACATGGTGGAAAAATTCCTGGAGATCTTCATGGACGATTTCTCCATCTTCGGCGATTCCTTCAATGAGTGTTTGCTGCATCTCGACGCTATCCTTACCCGATGTAAGGACAAGAACCTCATTTTGAATTGGGAGAAGTGCCACTTCATGGTGCGCGAAGGTATTGTCTTAGGACATATCATTTCGTAAAGTGGCATAGACGTTGACAAAGCGAAGATTGAGGTCATTTCCAATGTCCTTCCTCCCAGATGCGTCAGAGACATCCGAGCCTTCCTTGGCCATGCCGGTTTCTATAGACGGTTCATCAAGGACTTTAGCAAGATTGCTTGGCCCTTGACTCTTTTGCTGGCCAAGGACACGCCATTCGACTTCAACTCGAGATGTGTGACTACGTTCGAGTCATTAAAACGCTCACTCACTTCTGCTCCCGTTCTTTCTTCACCTGACTGGACGCACCCATTTGAGATTATGTGCGATGCATCCGACTTTTCCATTGGTGCTGTCCTTGGACAACACATCAACAAGATGCCGCACGTAATTTATTATGCTAGCCGAACCCTGAACGACGCCCAAATTAATTATACAACAACTGAGAAGGAATTCTTGGCTGTTGTATTTGCTTTAGAAAAGTTCAAGCCCTACCTCATCGGCTCTCCAGTCATTGTCTACACAGACCATTCTGCTCTGCGCCATCTTTTTGCGAAGAAAGATGCAAAATCTCGGCTAATACGTTAGATCCTCTTGCTTCAAGAGTTTGACCTTGTCATCAAGGACAAAAGAGGATGTAAGAACGTAGTCGCCGACCATCTCTCACGACTTCCTTCTTCGCCGTCGCTTCAAATTCCGATCAACGACGTTTTTCCGGATGAACAACTCTTGACAGTATCTTGCGAACCCTGGTTCCCAGATGTTGTGAACTATTTGGCCACAGGATTACTACCGACTGAATGGTCAAGTCAGGACAGACTTTGATTCTTATCCCAAGTAAAACATTTTTACTGGGACGAACCCTATCTTTTCAAGTACTGTCCCGACCAGATTATTCGTCGGTGTGTCCCTGACGATGAATTCAAGAGTGTGCTGTCATTTTGCCACGATCAAGCATGTGGCAGGCATTTTGACCCCAGAAAGACAGCTGAGAAGATCTTGCAGTGTGGTTTCTACTGGCCACAACTCTTCAAAGATGCTCATGACTACTGCAAGACTTGCTCTCGGTGCCAACACTTGGTCCGGATATCCAGGAGGAACGAGATGCCGCTCCAACTAATCTTGGTTGTGGAGATTTTCGACGTTTGGGGGATAGATTTCATGGGGCCGTTTCCCAGCTCTTTTGGGAACTTGTACATCCTTCTTGCTGTTGATTACATCTCCAAGTGGCTCGAGGCTGTACCCAGCCGGACTAACGACAACAAGGTTGTTGTTAGGTTTCTTAAAGAAAACATTTTCTCTCGGTTTGGGCACCCCCGAGCGATCATTAGCGACAATGGAACTCATTTCTGCAATAAGACTTTCGAGGCCTTGATACGGAAATATTCCATTAATCATAAGCTATCTACGTCCTACCACCCCCAAACCTGTGGGCAAGCCGAAGTTTCAAATCGGCAAATCAAGCAGATATTGGAGAAGACGGTTTCCAAGAACCGTAAGGATTGGTCGTTGAAACTCACTGATGCCCTTTGGGCATTTCGAACTGCTTATAAGACCGATCTTGGCATGTCTCCCTATCGGCTTGTGTACGGAAAGGCTTGCCACCTCCCTGTGGAAATAGAGCGTCACGCACTTTGGGCGATAAAAGAGCTGAATCTGTCTCTCGAAGATGCGGGCAGCCATCGAAAGCTGCAGTTGAACGAATTAAGCGAGCTTCGGGATGAGGCTTACAATAACGCGGTTGTCGTTAAGAACCGAACGAAGGTGTTTCACGATAAACACCTTTTGCATCCAAGTAAGCTCAGATCTCGCTGGAAAGGGCCGTATTTTGTGTGGAATGTGTATCCGCATGGCGCTGTGGATTTGGAGAATCCAAAGGATGGTTTATTTTTCAAAGTAAACGGACACCGACTTAAACCGTACCTTAGCGCCGAACCAACAGAGGAGCTCCTGGTCTTACAGGAGCCGGTTTACCTGGTCAACAGGTGCTGCTTTACGACACCCGGCTACATTTCCATCCAGGTAAGCTCAGATCTCGCTGGAAAGGGCCGTATTTTGTGCGGAATGTGTATCCGCATGGCGCTGTGGATTTGGAGAATCCAAAGGACGGTTTATTTTTCAAAGTAAACAGACACCGACTTAAACCGTACCTTAGCGCCGAACCAACAGAGGAGCTCCTGGTCTTACAGGAGCCGGTTTACCCTGCATAATCTTTCTCTGCCTACCACCAAACTTCGGTTATCCAGCCTAGAACAGTGGACACTGTTCCAAATAAGTTTGGGGGTATGTATATACCATTTTGTATATATTTGTGGATATTCTTTTCCATTTTTACTATTTTTCTTTTCTTTAAAAACAAAAAAAAAACAAAAAAAATGTGTATATCTAACCGACAATTTTGACCCTTCAATGATCTCTTCATGTAATGACAGTGAGGACACTGTCCAGTTTAAGTTTGGGGGTACGCTCGGTACGCATTTCTAACCTTCGCATTCATATGTATATTTTGCATCTGCATACTAAAATCCATAAAATCCATAAAAATCAGAAAATTTTCTAAAAACATAAAAACTTTTCTGTCAAGTTAGCTAGTGGGAGAACTCAGATTCAACAGTTCGACGGCTTTGTTTAATAAGATAAGAATAACTAAATCTTATTTTTAGATTTTGAAAACCTGAAAGATAACTCTCCTTTGAAGTTAACTAAAGCTGATATACGTCTTTACATCACACTACACGTGTCGTGAGTTTTGGAAATTAGATGACAAGTCTTTTATGTCTAAAAACTTTTAAATGGATAAATGATTTTCTGAGGATCAAATAGGTTTGTTCTGAAATATGTAATATCAAGAATAGTTTATGAAGCGAAGCGAATATGAAGGAATGTTATTGATGCCTTAATTGGAACTAATTCTGAAAAATAACCCATCTGGAACTTGATTGGAATGATTACACACCTAACCCACTAAACACGTCTTTTATCCAAAAAAATAACTGAACTGCCGGTTATATCTCCGTTCGCATTGAATCATCATGATTTTCACGCTAAATTGTCTTTTGTTTTTGGGCCTAGGTAACTTGAGTAATTAAGTCCGCTGGGGTGTCTCTACACCTAATGCCCTAAAACCAACTGGTTTGGGTGCATTGGCCCAAAGCTCGTTAAGAAGCCTAGAAAGTCCAGATTAAAACAAAGTCAAGCAAGTGTTCTCTCCGAGTTAAAATTCCTAACGGTTCTTTGTGTGAGAATAATCTTGACAAAAGACAGGTTTTTATAAAAAATATTTCTAGCGGAGATATGAAGGTTTTATTCTATGATAAAGACTATTGCACGTTCACAGAGGTGTGTATGAAATAAAAACAAGAAAAAGGTGGAGTGAAAAATAAGACCTAGTTTCCTGTTAAGGAAGATAGAAATTCTGAAGTTGAAACTTCACTGGAAAACGAAACTTGAAAAATGCTTAACTCTTTATAAAACTTATGTGATCCTTTTAAAATTTTTATCTGGGCTTTATTGTGTGACATGATGACTTTAATCGATCCTTCTGGAACTTAACGATACTATTTGCACTGCACGTAAAGACATATAAAATCTTAAGTTAAATAAGAAGCGAGGTGTGAAAAATAAAGGTTCGATAGTCTAGACTTAGGATAATAGAATTGTTATTTTCTGAAATAAAACTTTAGGGTTTGAATCATAGTTATTTTGCAAAACTAGCTTGACCGGATTTTGTGGGTAGTATCCACTGAAAACCCTCAGGAGACAACACTCCTCCTACTAGGGATACCTAGAGGTTTAACTGTTTGTTGCACATGCTTAGTGCAATCGCGTTGCGAAAGTGAGGTTAGGAATTTTTTATGAATAAATTGGCTTTGCTCGGGACGAGCAAATGATAAGTTTGGGGGTATTTGTTCATATCAGATTTTTGCATTTTTATACCGCCCAATTTTTATCACATTGCTTATCTGTAGGTACTCTTGAGCCGTGTTTGCTAGTCAATTGCAGGATACAGGTTCTCAGCTCTAAACAGTGAAATTCATGGAAAAACACGACAAATTCCGGATTACTGCTAACCACAGATAAAACACGGGTCTCCGCTCTCTATTCGTATGTTGCCGCACACCAGTTTAAGGGAAAAAATGGCAAATCGATGTCATTTTCATGCATAAAGCTCAATGTCAACACAAAATCCAACATATCTACGCGGAGCTCTAGGAAATTATGGCAAAAGATCCACATCACATCACCTTTTGATCTACTAAAATTCTGGAAGAATTTTGAAGAGCTTCTGAGAAAAGTATTATACAAAACTAAAGATAACAGCAAACAAGGGAATCCGTCCAAACCTAAGGGCCCAACTCCCCAAAAATGCCGCGGAACCGCGGCATAAGCATGCTTAGGCCGCGGAACTGTGGCCGTACGGCCTCGGCAGAAGGTCATCTTTTGGGGGTAGATTGGTCATTTCATTTTTGTTATGAATGTCGCCCTAGAGTTTCTGTTGCCTGCCTATAAATAGTCCAGATCTTGCCAAAGCCAAGTGTGCTTATTCTTGTATTTAGATTTTAGAATACATGTTGTTGTTCTTCTTCCTCTTCTCATCTCTTCTCCATTAAAACCTTGTAGTGAGCTTTTGTGAGTGAAGTGATGAATAAAGAGTTTTTTTTGTTACCATGGTTGTCTTATTGTTAATTATAATTGCTTGTATTTTTCATTTGCTAATCTAGTTGTTGTTATTTGTTGTTTGTTTCTTTCTTGTTCTCTTTTTCTTTATCCTTAAACAACAATGATGCTTAAGCTTGATCCTTGCCAAAGTGAGCTCTCAAATAGCTAGTTGTAATCTTCTAACCTCTTTCTTTCTATCTTCCCCCTTTGTTTTATTTTCCTTTTTCTTATAATGGGTGAGTAGTTTTCATACTTGTTAGCACTCTTGTTTAACACTTTTCTCATAACTGGATAGCTGCGTCCTCAGCACGGCTTTCCTATGAAATTTGGCTATATTTAACGCCTCTGCACACATATCAATCCTCTGTCTTCAACGGAGAGTAACAACCGCTCGTTAACATTTCACACGAATCGCTTGTTCCACTTGTTTTTATTATCGTCCACTTCGACGTCATCTCTTACTGTCTGCGTATTGCAATTTGTTCTCGGTTATAGTCACTCTAGAGTCTCTCACACGGACTCAAAATTACAAACTCGGTATCTTCACCACTCCGTAGAAGATATCTAGCTAAACACATTATCAGGAACTCGTCCCAATCATCAAAGGTATATGCTTCATTCGTCCTTTCTCGATCAACTCACAACGCATCTGGGTGCAGGGTTACTAGGCACTCTCACAAAGGTCTATAAGGCATCAACCATGCCCGATTCAAAATTTAGACGTGCCGAACAACCCTAACCAAGATCTTTAAACTAGAGATTAGGCGAAACAATGCATGTTAAACACTTTAACACTAAGAGTTTGGGATTACAACCTTTGTAGTCCAGTCCTTCACTTCTAAAGCTCCGTGTTGAGGTCCCTTCGCTACGATCATCGAGTATCCGGACTCTCGAAAAGCTCCACGAAGAGAAAGATGCAAGCTTGCTTCCGATCTTCGATAACTAAGATGATCTACCTTGAAGTTTCTTTAACACAAGCTCTCACTCACTAAATGAAGTGAACACCCTAATCTAAATGGCTAGGATAGATTAGGATGATGAAGTAGGATTTTAGCTCTCATTTGTTTTCTTTAACTCACTCAAAATCATCATTAAGCAAAAAGCTAGAAAGCTTTCAAGGAAGAAGAAGAAGAGTCAATTTACTTTGTGATGAAAAATGAATTGTGGTGAGGTTAGAATTGCAACCATGGGTTAAGTATGATAACTTAACCCATGTAGAGACTTAACCATGGTCATGGGTTAGGTTGGGTTAATAAATATCATAACAAATATCTTTACAAATATCTTTAGCAAGAAACAAAAGAAAAACCTTCTAGAAGCTTCTAGAAAATATCAACCCAAATAAAACCTTAATCATGTTTAATCTCTACTAATCACGTTGCATTAATAACCCTAACATGTTACAATATTATATATCACATATACAATATTTATTGTAACAAAATAAAATAATACAATTAACATATATCGCATATATATCAATGTATTACCCGAGTGAGAAAAAGAATCTTTTAGTGAGCTTATATCAGTTAATGCAATTTAATATATCAAATATATAATTATACATAAAATTATCGAATCAACACTTGATCCGATAATCCGGCTATTTCACAAATAACCGACTAATATAATCTGTATCAGTTCATCGAATCAACACTTGATCCGATGACCCGGCTATATCACATATACCCGGACGATATCTCATATCGCGAGAATCTAATACGGTATCACATACACGTATTGTTCTCGGTCCCGCACATATCATATATGTGCTCCTACTCCGTTTTGCCTTAGTCAAGAAATCTCTGTGTAGGACTCTAAAGAATCGTCAATACGCCGGCAGTAGGCGATGATCATATCAAACACTCACAAGCTGCAAGCGGTCAGCTAAACGTAACAGCCACCCAGGTATTGAGCGATCAGAAGATCAACAAGCAAGCCTGTACATTCTCCTGCGAATCCAATCAGTAACACTCCTGTACAGTCCGGTCTCTTCGTCTGATATGTTGCATATCTCGCCTAGGGGTGGTAAACGTCAGACCCCAGTAGCTTGATAAGTCGTGTCGATATGAGGTCTATAACAATTTGAGAAACTACTGATAACACTTACCAGTAAATCTCAGCAATCCTGGCCAGGGATTTCCAGTTATAGCCAATCGAACACAGCGCAACATCAACTCCCTATAACGGGAGAGACGAATCCCCTCCTATCGCTCATTGCCTCCATGTGATTCGGGACTGTACCCAAAAGCCACCTTTTTCCACGCCCTCTTGGACGTGGTATGATGGAAATCAAAGCACAGTGGGAATCACACAAGACTCTATGACGATCTCGAGTCTACGGACTACTCTGTACCAGTGTCACCAGAGAACTGCCATCTGACGTGGTGTATAATACCATCTAGGAGTTCTCGGCGAGTCCGTCCAGTGTAACCAGTCTCCACTGAGCACCTGTACACCATCCTTGATATCAAAACATCGATGGATATGGGATCATCCATCACCCATCATATGGGTCAAGATGCATATATGCTAGTCTACTCTGGAGTATCGATGCCCTATCTCGGTACTCCCACGACTAGGAACAGTTATAGGATGTACTCGTCGACTACCGTGGCCACACTAGTATGATCTCATCATAGTCCCAGTAGTCGAGTACATATCCTAAGGGCTTTATCAACATGTAGCATAGAGACAATCAGAGTACATGTTAAGATAAAATACTACCAGATAGCATACTATCATGTCGAGCAAGAAAGTCCTCCCTATATATGTCCACGCATCCATTACAATATACATCGTATGTATAGTAATGGCCTCTAGGGCATACATATAACTAATAATCTCCCACTTGCACTAGGGCCATCTGTTGTGGTATCGCATACCCAACAATTAGCTGCGGTTGAAGTATCTCATACTCAACCATCCCATAAGAGTCTCTACTGGGAAAAAGGCCTTTATGAGTGGATCCGCACTGTTGTTCTCTATGTCTACTCTCCTAACCTCGATCTCCCTGGAGATCAACCATCTCTATGATCAGGTGATACTGCCTAAGAATGATATCTGGATTTCTGATGGGATGGGGGTTCCTTGGCATAAGCCACAACTCCATTGTCACACAATGGCAGGAACTAAGTTCATCTCATGAACTATTATCTATATCCAGACTGCCTCTTTGGTAGCATCCTTGGTAACGATGTATCTTGCCTTTAATCGTCTAGTATGTCACGGTATCTAGCTTGGAACTCTTCCAACGTACCGTCCCTCCATTGAGGGTAAAGACAATGCCTGCGACTGACATTCAGTCGTCCTTATCACCCTGGAACCATTCCAGTGATTCTCCCCTGGATCGATTGATACCATCTCACTACAACTAGTGAGAATCCTAACATCCATTTAGATCTATCTCATAGATATAAAACCTAGGATTTAGGAGGTATCACCTTGATCCTATATGGAGAATTCTTGTGATAAGCGGAGATTGACCGAGCATAGCATAGGAAACTCCTTCCTTATCAAGAGTATGTCATCCACGCACTCTATGAGGATCACCACCATGTAGGGTTACTAGGCACACGCACAAGGGTCTACGAGGCATCAACCATGCCCGATTTAAAATTTAGCCGTGCCGAACAACCCTAACCAAGATCATTAAACTAGAGATTAGGAGAAACAAAGCATGTTAAACACTTTAACACTAAAAGTTTGGGATTACAACCTTTGTAGTCCGGTCCTTCACTTCTAAAGCTCCGTGTTGAGGTCCCTTCGCTGCGATCATCGAGTATCCGGACTTTCGAAAAGCTCCACAAAGAGAAAGATGCAAGCTTGCTTCCGATCTTCGATAACTAAGATGATCTACCTTGAAGTTTCTTTAACACAAGCTCTCACTCACTAAATGAAGTGAACACCCTAATCTAAATGGATAGGATAGATTAGGATGATGAAGTAGGATTTTAGCTCTCATTTATTTTCTATTTCTCACTCATTTACATCATCTCTCAAAAAGCTAGAAAGCTTTTTGAGCAAGAAGGAAGAAGAAGAATAGTAATCCTTTTGTGATGAATAATGAATCAAGTGAGGGTAGAAATGCAACCATGGGTTAAGTATGAAGACTTAACCCATGTAGAGATTTTACTATGGTTGAAGGGTTGGGTTGGGTTAAAGAAATATCACAAAATATCACAAAATATCAAGTTCAAAGTCAAAGCTTCAAGAAGTTTCTTGAAAGCTTCATGAATGTTTAACCCTAATCCAAACCCTAACCACAATTAAACTCCACAAAACATGTTGTATTTATAACCACAATATGTTACAATATGATATATCACATATACAATATTTATTGTAACAAAATAAAATAATACAATTAACATATATCGCATATATATCAATGTATTACCCGAGTGAGAAAAAGAATCTTTTAGTGAGCTTATATTAGTTATTGTAATTTAATATATCAAATATATAATTATACATTAAATTATCGAATCAACACTTGATCCGATAATCCGGCTATTTCACAAATAACCGACTAATATAATCTGTATCGGTTCATCGAATCAACATTTGATCCGATGACCCGGTTATATCTCATATACCCGGCCGATATCTCATATCGCGAGAATCTAATACGGTATCATATACACGTATTGTTCTCGGTCCCGCACATATCATATATGCTACTCCGTTTTGCCTGAGTCAAGAAACCTCTATGTAGGACTCTAAAGAATCGTCAATACGCCGGCAGTAGGCAATGATCATATCAAACACCCACAAGCTGCAAGCAGTCAGCTAAACATAACAGCCACCCAGGTATTGAGCGATCAGAAGATCAACAAGAAAGCCTGTACATTCTCCTGCGAATCCAATCAGTAACACTCCCGTACAGTCCGGTCTCTTCGTCTGATATGTCGCATATCTCGCCTAGGGGTGGTAAACGTCAGACCCCAGTAGCTTGATAAGTCGTGTCGATATGAGGTCTATAACAGTTTGAGAAACTGCTGATGACACTTACCAGTAAATCTCAGTAACCCTGGCCAGGGATTTCCAGTTATAGCCAATCGAACACAGCACAACATCAACTCCCTATACCGGGAGAGACGAATCCCCTCCTATCGCTCATTGCCTCCATGTGATTCGGGACTGTACCCAAAAGCCACCTTTTTGCACGCCCTCTTGGACGTGGTATGATGGAAATCAAAGCACAGTGGGAATCACACAAGACTCTATGACGATCTCGGGTCTACAGACTACTCTGTACCAGTATCACCGCAGAACTGCCATCTGACGTGAGGTATAATACCATCTGAGAGTTCTCGGCGAGTCCGTCCAGTGTACCCAATCTCCACTGAGCACCCGTACACCATCCTTGATGTCAAACACCGATGGATATGGGATCATCCATCGCCCATCATATGGGTCAAGATGAGTATACGCTAGTCTACTCTGGTGTATCGATGCCCTATCTCGATACACCCTCGACTAGGAATAGTTATAGGATGTACTCGTCAACTACCATGGCCCCACTAGTATGATCTCATCATAGTCTCAGTAGTCGAGTACATATCCTAAGGGCTTTATCAACATGTAACATAGAGACAATCAGAGTACATGTTAAGATAAAGAGTAACCAGACAGCGTACTATTATGTCGAGCAAGAAAGTCCTCCGTACATATATCCAAGCATCCACTACAATATACATCGTATGTACAGTAATGGCCTCTAAGGCATACATATAACTAACAATCTCCCACTTGCTCTAGGGCCATCTGTTGTGGTATCGCATACCCAACAATTAGCTGTGCTTGAATTATCTCAAACTTAACCATCCCATAAAAGTCTCTACTGGGAAAAAGGCCTTTGTGAGTGGATCCGCGCTGTTGTCCTCTATGTCTACTCTCTTAACCTCGATCTCCCTGGAGATCAACCATCTCCATGATCAGGTGATACTGCCTAAGAATTATATCTGGATTTCTGATGGGACGGGGGTTCCTTGGCATAAGCCACAACACCATTGTTACACAATGGTAGGAACGAAGTTCATCTCATGAAATTATATATATCCAGACTGCCTCTTTGGTAGCATCATTGGTAACGATGTATCATGCCTTTAATCGTCTAGTAAGTCACGGTATCTAGCTTGGAACTCTTCCAACATACCATCCCTCCACTGAGGGTAAAGACAATGCCCGCGACTGACATTCAGTCGTCCTTATCACCCTGGAACCATTCCAGTGATTCTCCCCAGGATTGATTGATACCATCTCACTACAACTAGTGAGTATCCTAATATCCAATTAGATCTATCTCATAGATCAAAAAACCCAGGATTTAGGAGGTATCACTTTGATCCTATATGGAGAATCCTTGTGATAAGCGGAGATTGACCGAGCGTAGCATAGGAAACTCTTTCCCTATCAAGAGTATGTCATCCACGTACTCTACGAGGATCATCACCATACTCCCTATTACCTTTTTGTATATACAAGGTTCATCTATCATTTTGATGAAGTCAAACTCTTTGACTACCACATCAAAACAGATGTTCCAACTACGCGATGCCTGCTTTATCATATAAAGCATCTTGTACACGTTTCCGCTGCTCCCACTGTCTACGAAGCTCTCTGGCTGTGTACTTATAGACGCTCTTTTCCAAATCATCATTTAGAAAAGCAGTCATGATACCCAACCACCAGATATCGTAGTCATGGTATGTAGCCGTGGCAAGTAGGATCTGGATGGACTTAAGCATAGTTTTGAAAGTCTCAACTTTTCCATGTACACTAAGTAATCTTCTCAAGATATACTTGCTCCTGATGGGGATTTAACCCTTCAGATAAAGCAACTAAAGTCCATACTTTGTTGGTGTATAAGGATTCCATCTCAGATTGCCAAGCATCCAGCCATTCTTACAGAGTCCCACTCCTGATGGCCTGCTCGAAACTAGTTGGGTCATCATCTCATGATGTAATCCTCGCTCCCACTGTCATAGAGAATACCGAAGTATCTTTCAGGTGGGTGAGGAACCCTACTAGATCGGCGGAGAGGCCGAGGTTCGTTGGAAACTGTTGGATCCTTTGGTTCTACCAAATCATCAGCTGCAGTTTGTATAGCTGGAACTCTTTCCAGTTCTACCTCATGACCAATAATTTCTTCACAAGAAATTCCCTTTCACAAAGGTGGCATGCTGAGAAACAAAACATCTTTTGTTCCTCGGTTTGGTTGAAGATAGTCCCTTGCGAATGCTTGGGATATCCAACAAACTTCCACAGAGCTGACTTTGCCTCGAGCTTGTCCGGATTTTGCTTCTAGACATAGGCCGGACAACCCCAAATCTTAACATACTTAAGATATGGGCTCTTCCCATTCCATATCACATATGAAGTGGTAGGCAACTGATTTGATTGGAACCCTATTCAATATGTATGCAGCTTCTCATGTGCATAACTCCCAAAAGGAAATAGGAAACTCAGTAGTACTCATCATAGAGCACACCATATCACATAGGGTGTGATTGCTCCGCCCCGATACACCGAGGTGCTGTGGTGTATACGGAGGAGTAATGCTGAGAGAGAATCTCATTCTCTTTTAGAATAGTCCAGGAATCTCCGTGCTCAAGTATTCTCCTCCTTGATCTCATCAAAGGACATAATACTTATACCCGTTTTTGGTTCTCTACTTCTAACTCATATTCATTGAATATCTCAAAAGTTTCGGACTTGTGTTTCAACAGGAACATATGTCTGAATCTTGAGAGATCATCAGTGAATCTAATGAAGTATAAAGAACCAGTCCTCGCATTTGTAGACATGGGACTTTCATACATCAGCATGTATCAATCCCAAGAGTTCACTAACTCTTTCTCTGTTTCCAATAAACGGAGCTGTGGTCATCTTATCTCTGTAACATGACCGGCAAGTTTCATAAGATGTAAATTCAAACTAATTTAAATATACATCTTTATGTAACTTCAGCTAGTCGGGTCGCATTGATATGACCTAGTCTACAATACCTGAAGAAGGATTCGTTCATTTCTGAACTCTTCCTCTTGTGTGTGTTATGTATACTAAGAACTATAGTTTGATTTAGAACGTCAATGCTTTTAGATAACGTGCCTGAACTGATCAACTCTTGATATAGGAAATTTTCAAAACATTATCCAACAATACAAAATTATATGCTTCTTTACTAATAAAGAGACTGATATGATGTTGTACATCAGGTTCGATATCTAATAACATTCGTTTAGAATCAATGTATTCAGATAATACAGGGTGATAACTACCAACAGACTTGGCTGCAACACTTGCACTGTTTCTATCTCATGAAACTTATCACCCGTTCTCAGTTCTCTACCTATCTGTAGCCCATGTAACAGATTACATATGCGGGATCCTGATCCGGTATCTCATACCCAGGACGTAAAGGATACTGAGAAACAGTTCTGTGTAATGAACACACCCGAAGAAGATGCATCGGCATGCACTTTCTTCGTTTGGGCGGCACGGGAATTCTGGTAATCCCCTATTTCCTGCTCTGTCTTATAACAATCATATGTTGGAGCGGGACCAACGTTCCCTATTGCAGTATAACAAGCGGGTTCGGTCAATTCATCCATATTATTATCTTGATTAAGGCGTGACATAGTCGTAACCAGGAGAGAGAGAGAAGAAAACACTTAGCGTGCGCTTTTACAAGATTAGATTGGTTATCAATTTATCTAATCAAGATGTCTCCCACTGTTTTAGTCAAATCTTCCTTCAAATCCTAAAAGAAAAGACTAGCCGGGATTAATTACACCCTATAAGTTTGCCAATCTTTCAGCCAGGCCAGTGCCGGTATTTTGAGGGAGGTTCCCCGTGCTTTCGCACGGACCTAATTAAACTAAACCTCGTTTTCCCAGGGGCGTAACCCCGTTAACACCTTTCTAGACACCTACTTGTTTGGCTAATTGTAATGTGTAAAACTTTCCCAGGAGTAACTCTTACTCGTAGTGGGTATCGGGATCCAACTATCTCATAGAAGGCATGCAATCTCATTGCAAATTTCAACACTTAAAATTCCCAATAATATTTTACCCCAAGCCTCCTATGACCTTGACAAAGGCCAACAAAGCATAGGCTGCTAGTCAAGTTCAACCTGTCATTTCCTGATTGAATCAAACCCACCCGCACAACTCTTGACAAAGGCCAACAAGGTTGTACGACTACCCTAATCCAATCTGCATCATATACATAAGCAGATAAGTACTATTCAGCTACCGCACACTACGCCTTGACAAAGGACAACAAACGCAGCACGAATACTAAACAGTCTTTATCTGAAATGTTGGAGGGCTACGACAGGTTTTTAAGAAAACCTTTTGCGTAATGAACTTGATATCGTTATAAAATCGAGTGATTTTAAATGGAGTGTTTTTGAGGCTTTTCTAGTTTTGCTAAAGAGGTCACTCCCGGTGAAGGGATTGTCGGCACTTTCCTCATCGAATAAGATGCAGGATATTTCACAAATACCGCTGTGCAAAGCAAGAATTATAGAAGCAATCAAAAGACAAACCGAGTTTGTAGCATCTGCTAGTTTTACTAAAGAGGTCACTCCCGGTGAAGGGATCTCGGCTCTTTCTTTATCGAATAAGGTGCTGGATGTTCTACAAGGAACACCGCTATGCAAAGCAAGAACTAGAGCTACCAGTTTTTAAACAGGTTTCTACAACATCTTTAGGTTTCTTTTAGTTTCATTAATCTCATTAATGAAGTCCCATTTTATTATACTTCACAAGCATCACATTTGAAATGAAATCTGCAATATAACATATATCTCATATATATAATATAAACATTCATCTCATGCAGTAATATGATCTCATCACAGAACATTGCAGCAGAAGAACATATATGAAATATTGGATATACTAGGACGTCCGTGTTTTAATACGAGCCTGTATAAAACACGGATTCCACGGTCGCGATGAATAGCTAAACCCACATCCCTAGACCCTTACGAGAGAGGCAAGCAACACTGCCAATTCTAGGGTTAGGAAACCCGGTCTCGACTCCTCGAGATGGTCTCCCACTAGACCCTAGAACCCGGTTACTTATGCTCCCCGCCTTAGGTCTACCTAATGCGGAAAAGTAAATAATATACAATGGTGACATCATCCTCAGCCTGGAAGTGCCCCAATAAAAGAATATTACATACAAATGAATTTTACATGAATGAAAAAGAAAAACTCTCATCTCACATAAAACCCCCGGCTATTCAGAACGCGACGATCTAATATAACATATCACAGCAACACATAATATCTCATATCATCAATGCAAGCAAGTATGCGTATCCCGATTGTCGTTGATGTATAGAAACGAAGCTGGCGATACACCACATACTACGCTTACGGTTATAGAAAAGAAAGTGTAAAACTACAACAGATGGAATCTGCAACCTCCTTTGACATTGCATGCCTAACCAAATTAATTCCTTAGACATCGCATGCCTAACAATTATAAACCCTCATTTTAGTCTCATTATCGAAAACTCTTTTCAATATCAAGTCGGGCAATTCAACAAGATTCCCGACATCCTGATCGAATGCTCGTCGCAAACTTTAGTAGACGGCCGCACCCCAGATGCCGTCGACGAAGTGCACTAAGGCGGAACACCGCTGCCGCGAGCACCCGAACGGATGCTTTTGGCGATGGGGTTCTCCTACAGTCACTTGGTTGGGGCTATGGGGCGTGGCTGTCTATTAAGTTTACCCGACGAGTATCCGCATACGCTACGTGATTACGACGGACTTTTGATTCCATCAAAATTCCGTGGCAACCGATCAATTGAGACTAAACTGCTAGATTTATAACATTCAAATTAGTTATCTCATAACTACCTGTAGATTCCAAATATTGTATCACATTCCAGATAAAAAGACAGTGTTAAACTTTCCGATCGAATAATCAAACACCCAAGATTTCCCAAATAGCTCAACACTTGAGCGGAGTTCAAAAAAATATCCATTACATGCCACAGTACCAATGGTCCAGCCGTAGAAGGGTCAAGCCAACGCCTCACATGTGGCAACGCCGTACTGCCCCAAACCCTAAGGTTCAGAGGCGGTTCAGACGGTCACATAATCGAGTTAAGGTTTGTGTTCTTCTAGAGGGTCCACCGCGTTACTTGCATGATTTTCCGGAAGTTTCAAACTCGAGAAAAAATCCAACTTTTGAAAATTTTTCCGACAGGGGAAAAAGTGAGTTATTGATATCCGTTCGAACATTTTAATAGCTTCTAAAATTATATGGAAAAAAAACTTAAACGAAGTTAAATTATCCGATCGAATCAATGAGTCCCCAATACATCCCAGAAAACTCAACACTTGGGTATAACTAAAAATACCCAGAAATATGGACAAATACCTACAGATCAACCATGACAGTACGAGCCCATAACTCCCAAGTACGGCCGCGGAACCGCCGCAGGAAGCATGCTCCTGCCGCGGTGACTTAAGGGAGTTAGGGTGTCATATTTTAGGGTAATCCTTAGAATTTCCTGCTGATTTTTTTGAGTATTTTTAATGCAGAAAAAATCACATTTTGAAAAAAATTCCAGAGACGGGTATAAATCGGGGTTTCCGGGTTCGATCGGACTTTAAACATCGCCTAGACTTCGCCTAAAGCACTAGCTTGGCTCTGATACCACTGTAGGGTTACAAGGCACACGCACAATGGTCTATAAGGCATCAACCATGCCCGATTTAAAATTTAGCCGTGCCGAACAACCCTAATCAAGATCTTTAAACTAGAGATTAGGTGAAACAAAGCATGTTAAACACCTTAACACTAAGAGTTTGGGATTAAAACCTTTGTAGTCTGGTCCTTCACTTCTAAAGCTCTGTGTTGAGGTCCTTTCGCTGCGATCATCGAGTATCCGGACTCTCGAAAAGCTCCACGAAGAGAAAGATGCAAGCTTGCTTCCGATCTTCGATAACTAAGATAATCTACCTTGAAGTTTCTTTAACACAAGCTCTCACTCACTAAATGAAGTGAACACCCTAATCTAAATGGCTAGGACAGATTAGGATGATGAAGTAGGATTTTAGCTCTCATTTGTTTTCTATTTCTCACTCATTTACATCATCTCTCAAAAAGCTAGAAAGCTTTTTGAGCAAGAATGAAGAAGAAGAATTGTAATCCTTTTGTGATGAATAATGAATCAAGTGAGGTTAGAAATACAACCATGGGTTAAGTATGAAGACTTAACCCATGTAGAGATTTTACTATGGTTGAAGGGTTGGGTTGGGTTAAAGAAATATCACAAAATATCACAAAATATCAAGGTCAAAGTCAAAGCTTAAAGAAGCTTCTTGAAAGCTTCATGAATGTTTAACCCTAATCCAAACCCTTAACCACAATTAAACTCCACAAAACATGTTGCATTTATAACCACAATATGTTACAATATTATATATCACATATACAATATTTATTGCAACAAAATAAAATAATACAATTAACATATATCGCATATATAGCAATGTATTACCCGAGTGAGAAAAAGAATCTTTTAGTGAGCTTATATTAGTTAGTATAATTTAATATATCAAATATATAATTATACATTAAATTATCGAATCAACACTTGATCCGATAATCCGGCTATTTCATAAATAACCGACTACTATAATCTGTATCAGTTCATTGAATCAACACTTGATCCGATGACCCGGCTATATCTCATATACCCGGCCGATATCTCATATCGCGAGAATCTAATACGGTATCATATATACGTTTTGTTCTCGGTCTCGCACATATCATATATGTGCTCCTACTCCGTTTTTCCAGAGTCAAGAAACCTCTGTGTAAGACTCTAAAGAATCGTCAATACGCCGGCAATAGGCGATGATCATATCAAACACCCACAAGCTGCAAGCGGTCAGCTAAACGTAACAGCCACCCAGGTATTGAGCGATCAGAAGATCAACAAGCAAGCCTGTACTTTCTCCCGCAAATCCAATCAGTAACACTCCCGTACAGTCCGGTCTCTTCGTCTGATATGTCGCATATCTCGCCTAGGGGTGGTAAACGTCAGACCCCAGTAGCTTGATAAGTCGTGTCGATATGAGGTCTATAACAGTTCGAGAAACTACTGATAACACTTACCAGTAAATCTCAGCAACCCTGGCCAGGGATTTCCAGTTATAGCCAATCGAACACAGCACAACATCAACTCCCTATACCGGGAGAGACGAATCCCCTCCTATCGCTCATTGCCTCCATGTGATTCGGGACTTTACCCAAAAGCCACCTTTATGCACGCCCTTTTGGACGTGGTATGATGGAAATCAAAGCACAGTTGGAATCACACAAGACTCTATGACGATCTCGGGTCTACAGACTACTCTGTACCAGTGTCACCGTAGAACTGCCATCTGATGTGAGGTATAATACCATCTGGCAGTTCTCGGCGAGTCCGTCCAGTGTACCCAGTCTCCACTGAGCACCAGTATACCATCCTTGATGTCAGACACCGATGGATATAGGATCATCCATCGCCCATCATATGGGTCAAGATGCGTATACGCTAGTCTACTCTGGTGTATCGATGCCCTATCTCGATACACCCTCGACTAGGAACAGTTATAGGATGTACTCATCGACTACCGTGGTCCCACTAGTATGATCTCATCATAGTCCCAGCAGTCGAGTACATATCCTAAGGGCTTTATCAACATGTAACATAGAGACAATCAGAGTACATGTTAAGATAAAGAGTAACCAGATAGCGTACTATCATGTCGAGCAAGAAAGTCCTCCCTACATATGTCCAAGCATCCACTACAATATACATCGTATGTACAGTAATGGCCTCTACGGCATACATATAACTAACACACCATACTCCCTACTACCTTTTTGTATATACAAGGTTCATCTACCATTTTGATGAAGTCAAACTCTTTGACTACCACATCAAAACAGACGTTCCAACTCCGCGATGCCTGCTTTATCACATAAAATATCTTGCACACGTTTCCGCTGCTCCCACTGTCTACGAAGCCCTCTGGCTGTGTACTTATAGATGCTCTCTTCCAAATCATCATTTAGAAAAGCAGTCATGACATCCAACCGCCAGATATCGTAGTCATGGTTTGTAGCCGTGGCAAGTAGGATCTGGATGGACTTAAGCATAGCTTTGAAAGTCTCAACTTTTCCATGTACACCAAGTAATCTTCTCAAGATATACTTGCTCCTGATGGGGATTTAACCCTTCAGATAAAGGAACCAAAGTCCATACTTTGTTGGTGTATAAGGATTCCATCTCAGATCACTAAGAATCCAGCCATTCTTACAGAGTCCCACTCCTGATGGCCAGCTCAAAACTAGTTGGGTCATCATCTCATGATGCAATCCTTACTCCCACTGTCATAGAAAAAACCGAAGTATCTCTCAGGTGGGTGAGGAACCCTACTAGATCGGCGGAGAGGCTGAGGTTCGTTGGAAACTATTGAATTCTTTGGTTCTACCAAATCATCAGCTGCAGTTTGTATAGCTGGAACTCTTTCCAGTTCTACCTCATGACCAATAATTTCTTCACAAGAAATTCCCTTTTGCAAAGGTGGCATGCTGAGAAACAAAACATCTTTTGTTCCTCGGTTTGGTAGAAGATATTTCCTTGCGAATGCTTGGGATATCCAACAAACTTCCACAGAACCGACTTTGCCTCGAGCTTGTCCGGATTTTGCTTTTAGATATAGGCTGGACAATCCTAAATCTTAACAAACTTAAGATATGGGCTCTTCCCATTCGATATCACATATGAAGTGGTAGGAAACTGATTTTATTTGAACCCTATTCAATGGGTATGCAGCTTCTCAAGTGTATAACTCCCAAAAGGAAATAGGAAACTCAGTAGTACTCATCATAGAGCACACCATATTACATAGGGTTTAATTGCTCCGCCTCGATACACCGACGTGCTGTGGTGTATGCGGAGGAGTAATGCTGAGAGAGAATCTCATTCTCCTTAAGAATAGTCCAGGAATTCCGTGCTCAAGTATTCTCCTCCTTGATCTCATCAAAGGACATAATACTTTTACCCATTTTTGGTTCTCTACTTCTAACTTATATTCATTGAATTTCTCAAAAGTTCTAGACTTGTGTTTCAACAGGAACATATGTCCGGATCTTGAGAGATAATCAGTGAATGTAATGAAGTACAAAGAACCGGTCCTGGCATGTGTAGACAGGGGACCTTCATACATCAGCATGTATCAATCCCAAGAGTTCACTAACTTTTTCTCTGTTTCTAATAAACGGAGCTGTGGTCATCTTATCTCTGTGACATGACCGGCAAGTTTCACAAGATGTAAATTCAAACTAATTTAAATATGCATCTATATGTAACTTCATCCAGTCGGGTCGCATTGATATGACCTAGTCTACAATACCTCAAGAAGGATCGTTCATTTCTGAACTATTCCTCTTGTGTATGTTCTGTACTTTAAGAACTGTGGTTTGATTTAGAACGTCTAAAATTTTAGATAACGTGCCTGATCCGATCAACTCTTGATATAGGAAATGTTCAAAACATTATCCAACAATACAAAATTATATCCTTCTTTACTTAATAAAGAGACTGATATGATGTTGTATATCAGGTTCAGTATCTAATAACATTCATTCAGAATCAATGTATTCTGGTAATACAGGGTGATAACTACCAACAGACTTGGCTGCAACACTTGCACCGTTTCTATCTCATGAAATTTATCACCCGCTCTCAGTTCTCTACCTATCTGTAGCCCATTTAACAAATTACATTTGCGGGATCCTGATCCGGTATCTCATACCCAGGACGTAAAGGATACTGAGAAACAGTTCTCGGTAATGAACACACCCGAAGATGATGCATCAACATGCACTTTCTTCGTTTGGGCGGCACGGGAATTCTGGTAATCCCCTATTTCCTTCTCTGTCTTATAACAATTATAAGTTGGAGCGGGACCAACGTTCCTTAGCGCAGTATAATAAGCGGGTTCGGTCAAATACATCCGTATTATTATCTTGATTAAGGCGTGACATAGTCATAACCAGGAGAGAGAGAAAGAAGAAAACACTCAGCGTGCGCTTTTACAAGATTAGATTGGTTATCAATTTATCTAATCAGGATGGCTCCCATTGTTTTAGTCAAATCTTCCTTCAAAACCTAAAAGGAAAGACTAGCCGGGATTAATTACACCCTACAAGTTCGCCAATCTTTCAGCCAGGCCAGTGCCGGTACTTTGAGGGAGGTTCCCCGTGCTTTCGCACGGACCTAATTAAAATAAACCTCGTTTTCCCATGGGCGTAACCCCGTTAACACCTTTCTAGACACCTACTTGATTGGCTAATTGTAATGTGTAAAACACTCCCAGGAGTAACTCTTACTCGCAGCGGGTATCGGGATCCAACTATCTCATAGAAGGTATGCAATCTCATTGCAAATTTCAACACTTGAAATTCCCAATAATATTTTACCCCTAGTGACTTATGACCTTAACTATGGTCAACAAATCATATGCACTAGTCAAGTTCTACCCGTCATTTCTTGATTAAATAGACCCACCCACATGACCCTTAATTAAGGTCAACAAAGTCACATGACTGTCGTAACTAATCGCATCATATGCTATATAGGAAGTCATCATTTAGCTAACGTACACTGTGCCTTAACTAAGGTCAAGAAACACAGCACGAATACTAAGTACTCTACTTCCTAAAATGACGGAGGGTTACGACAGCTTTTAAGAAAACCTTTTGCGTAATGAACTTGATATCGTTGTAGAATCGAGTGATTTTTAAAAGGAATGTTTTTGAGGCCTTTTCTAGTTTTGCTAAAGAGGGCACTCCCGGTGAAGGGATCGTCGGCTCTTTCCTCATCGAATAAGGTGCAGGATATTTCACAAATATCACTATGCAAAGCAAAAACTATATAAAATCAAAAGACAAACCGTGTTTGTAGCATCTGTTAGTTTCGCTAAAGAGGTCACTCCCGGTGAAGAGATCTTGGCTCTTTCCTTATCGAATAAGGTGCTGGATGTTCTACAAGGAACACCGCTATGCAAAGCAAGAACTAGAGCTACCAGTTTTTTAAAACAAGTTTCTACAACATCTTTAGGTTTCTTTTAGTTTCATTAATCTCATTAATGAAGTCCCATTTATATTATGCTTCACAAGCATCACATTTGAAACGAAATCTGCAATATAACATATATCTCATATAATAATATAAACATTCGTCTCAGGCAGTAATATGATCTCATCACAGAACATTGCAGCAGAAGAACATATATGAAATATTGGATATACTAGGAGGTCCGTATTTTCAATACGAGCCTGTATAAAACACGGATTCCACGGTCGCGATGAATAGCCAAACCCACATCCCTAGACCCCTACGAGAGCGGCAAGCAACACTGCCAATTTTAGGGTTAGGAGACCCGGTCTCGACTCCTCGAGATGGTCTCCCACTGGACCCTAGAACCCGGTTACTTGTGCTCCCCGCCTTGGGTCTACATAATGCGGAAAAGTAAATAATATATAATGGTGACATCATCCTCAGCCCGGAAGTGCCCCAATAAAAGAATATTACATACAAATGAATTTTACATGAATGAAAATAAAAACCCTCATCTCACATAAAAACCCCCGGCTATTCAAAACGCGACGATCCAATATAACATATCACAGCAACACATAATATCTCATATCATCAACGTAAGCAAGTATGCGTATCCCGATTGTCGTTGATGTATAGCAACAAAGCCGGCGATATACCACATACTATGCTTACGGTCACAGAAAAGAAAGTGTAAAACTACAACAGTTGGAATCCGCAACCTCCTTAGACATCGCATGCCTAACCAAATGAATTCCTTAGATATCGCATGCCTAACAATTATAAACCTCGCATTTTAGTCTCATTATCGAAAACTCTTTTCAATATCTAGTCGGGCAATTCAACAAGATTCCTGACATCCTGATCGAATGCTCGTCGTAAACTTTAGTAGACGGCCGCACCCCCAGATGCCGTCGATGAAGTGCACTAAGGCGGAACACCGCTGCCGCGAGCACCCGAACGGATGCTTTTGGTGACGGGGTTCTCCTACGGTCACTTGGTCGTGGCTATGGGGAGTGGCTATCTATTAAGTTTACTCGGCGAGTATCCGCGTACGCTACGTGATTGCGACGGACTTTTGATCGCATCAAAATCCCGAAGCAACCGATTATTTGAGACTGAACTGCTAGATTTATAACATTCAAATTAGTTATCTCATAACTAATTGTGGATTCCAAATATTGTATCACATTCCAGATAAATAGACAATATTAAACTTTCCGATCGAATAAACAAACACCCAAGATTTCCCAAATAGCTCAACACTTGAGTGGAGTTCAAAAAATATTCATCATATGCCACAGTACCAATGGTCCAGCCGTAGAAGGGTCAAGCCAACGCTTCACATGTGGCAACGCCGTACTGCCCCAAACCCTAAGGTTCAGAGGAGGTTCAGATGGTCACATAATCGAGTTAAGGTTTTTGTTCTTCTAGAGAGTCCACCGCGTTACTTGCACGTATTTCCGAAAGTTTCAAACTCGAGAAAAAATCCAACTTTTGAAAATTTTCCGACAGGGGAAAAAGTGAGTTATTGATATCCGTTCGAACTTTTTAACACGTTCTAAAAATTATCCGGAAAAACTTAAACAAAGTTAAATTTTTCGATCGAATAAACAAGCTCCCAATACAACCCAGAAAACTCAACACTTGAGTAAAATAAAAAATTCCCAGAAACATGCCAGAATACCTACGGATGTTACTGTATGAAACGCTAACCACAATTCCTCCGTACGGCCGCGGAACCGCCGCGGATGACATGGTCTTGCCGCTGTTCCGCGGCGCATTAAATAAATTACGATGTCGTTTTTCACACATATCCATAAAATTCCCTGCTTATTTTTCTGAGCATTTTTAATATGAAAAATGTCAACTTTTTGAAAAATTTCCATAAACTAGGTTTTATCGGGTATTCGGAGTTCGATCGGACTTTAAACTTCGCGTAGACTTCGCCTAAAGCTCTAGCTTGGCTCTGATACCACTGCAGGGTTACTAGGCACTCTCACAAGGGTCTATAAGGTATCAACCATACCCGATTCAAAATTTAGATGTGCCGAACAACCCTAACCAAGATCTTTAAACTAGATATTAGGCGAAACAAAGCATGTTAAACACTTTAATACTAAGAGTTTGGGATTACAACCTTTGTAGTCCGGTCCTTCACTTCTAAAGCTCCGTGTTGAGGTCCCTTCGCTGCGATCATTGAGTATCCGGACTCTCGAAAAGCTCCACGAAGAGAAAGATGCAAGCTTGCTTCCGATCTTCGATAACTAAGATGATCTACCTTGAAGTTTCTTTAACACAAGCTCTCACTCACTAAATGAAGTGAACACCCCAATCTAAATGGCTAGGATAGATTAGGATGATGAAGTAGGATTTTATCTCTCATTTGTTTTCTTTAACTCACTCAAAATCATCACTAAGCAAAAAGCTAGAAAGCTTTCAAGGAAGAAGAAGAAGAATCAATTTACTTTGTGATGACTAATGAATTGTGGTGAGGTTAGAATTGCAACCATGGGTTACGTATTATAACTTAACCCATGTAGAGACTTAACCATGATCATTGGTTGGGTTGGGTTAATAAATATCATAACAAATATCTTTACAAATATCTTTAGCAAGAAACAAAAGAAAAACCTTCCAGAAAATATTAACCCAAATCAAATCTTAATCATGTTTAATCTCTAATAATCACGGTGCATTAATAACCCTAACATGTTACAATATTATATATCACATATACAATATTTATTGTAACAAAATAAATTAATACAATTAACATATATCGCATATATATCAATATATTATCCGAGTGAGAAAAAGAATCTTTTAGTGAGCTTATATCAGTTAATGTAATTTAATATATCAAATATATAATTATTTATTAAATTATCGAATCAACGCTTGATCTGATAATCCGGCTATCTCATAAATAACCGACTAATATAATCTGTATCAGTTCATCGAATCAACACTTGATCCGATGACCCGGCTATATCACATATACCCGGCCGATATCTCATATCGCAAGAATCTAATACGGTATCACATACACGTATTGTTCTCGGTCCCGCACATATCATATATGTGCTCCTACTCTGTTTTTCCTGAGTCAAGAAACCTCTGTGTAGGACTCTAAAGAATCGTCAATACGCCGGCAGTAGGTGATGATCATATCAAACACCCATAAGCTGCAAGCGGTCAGCTAAACGTAATAGCCACCCAGGTATTGAGCGATCAGAAGATCAACAAGCAAGCTTGTACATTCTCATGCGAATCCAATCAGTAACACTCCCGTACAGTCCGGTCTCTTCGTCTGATATGTCGCATATCTCGCCTAGGGGTGGTAAACGTCACCCAGTATCTTGATAAGTCGTGTCGATATGAGGTCTATAACAGTTTGAGAAACTACTGATAACACTTACTAGTAAATATCAGAAACCCTGGCCAGGGATTTCCAGTTATAGCCAATCGAACACAGCGCAACATCAACTCCCTATACCGGGAGAGACGAATCCCCTCCTATCGCTTATTGCCTTTATGTGATTCGGGACTGTACCCAAAAGCCACCTTTTTGCACGCCCTCTTGGACGTGGTATGATGGAAATCAAAACACAGTGGGAATCACATAAGACTCTATGACGATCTCGGGTCTACGAACTACTTTGTACCAGTGTCACCAGAGAACTGCCATCTGACGTGGTGTATAATACCTTCTGGGAGTTCTCGGCGAGTCCGTCCAGTGTACTCAGTCTCTACTGAGCACCCGTACACCATCCTTGATGTTAAAACACCAATGGATATGGGATCATCCATTGCCCATCATATGGGTCAAGATGCGTATACGCTAGTCTACTCTGGAGTATCGATGCCCTATCTCGGTACTCCCACGACTAGGAACAGTTATAGGATGTACTCTTCGACTACCGTGGCCTCACTAGTATGATCTCATCATAGTCCCAGTAGTCGAGTACATATCCTATGGGCTTTATCAACATGTAGCATAGAGACAATCAGAGTACATGTTAAGATAAAGTACAACCAGATAGCATACTATCATGTCGAGCAAGAAAGTCCTCCCTATATATGTTCAAGCATCCATTACAATATACATCGTATGTACAGTAATGGCCTCTAGGGCATACATATAACTAACAATGGATGAGGTCCTTCTATCCGAAGCTGGTCAACTTACCGATTCCACATCGGAGCATCCAACGAACAACGTCCTCTCTTGATCGACTTACTCTAGATCTGAGTATGATCCTTCAACTGGAATTCTTCAACTCAACTGAGGCTGCGTCGGCACATCAAATCAGACGAATCATATCAGTCGCTCAACTCAAGATAGACTAGCTATCTTCTGTCACATCTCTGCCTAAAAGCTCCAGTGGTTTCAGCTCTTAAGCTCTGGAAGAGACATCCCATCAATCTCAGCAATAGCTGGGTCATCTGTCTGCACGGTAGACGACATCACGACCTCTGAGGTAGGTTGTACATCAACAGTCCTCTCAATCTGGCAGCCTCTATCAATGGCCCGATCATCCGGTGCAAAACCGAACACTCGCCTTAAATGAGAAATCACAACTCAACACTATACCTACACGTTCCTGTGTCACCAGCAAACATCATGGTCAGTCTTCGTCTGTGACGAGCTCGCCCTGACCGCATCTCTAACAGCAGATCTCTCTGCGCTCAAACCATGGTGACAGGAACCTCAAGCAGGTATCGATGAAGATAGATCAAAGGAACGAAAGAAATCAACAAATCCCAAAATAAGTACATCCTAAGGTTTCTTAAGTGGAGTATCGTATTGTAAGTATGCCGTGGAACATACGCATGGTACGTCACTCTACTCAAGATACCAACTCCATCAATCAAGTTCAACCTATGAAACGAAAGTTCGGGTCTAATACCCCCCGTCAAGTCTAAGTTCCGTAAGGTCAAGCCTAGGTTCCGAAATATATATACGCCCTATACTCCGCATAGTCAAACCCAGACTCAAACAAAGGTTAAACCTAACGCTCTGATACCAACTTTGTTGCGACCTGGAATTTAGCTTGTGACCGGCACTTAAATCACGCAACGTCTAAAGGCGTAACGTAATTCAAGTAAGCCGAAGCCCAGAAATCTAAACCTTTTGCGGAAAATAGTGGACGTGCGGTTTTGAAATAAAGGTATAATAAAAATCAAGTTTTTCTTTAATGCATAGATAATGAACATGAAAATGCAAGTGGATTATACTATAGTTGAAAACATTTTTCGTATTTAAAAATTTTGGGCAACACATCCCTTGTATATTTTGATCCAAACCACATACAAGAAATATATATAGGCATCCCCAAGCGGGAGCTAGCTCTTCGCCAAACGGTGGAATCACAACTACGCAAGTGAGCAATAGATATATATGACGCCCAAAGGCGAAAATCAACACAGAAAGAATAATAAAGCAAGACATCAAAAACCTCAAGAAGCGAACATAACCCATCGCTCAAGTCTCGCAACACAAGTCTTTCTAGTCTACTAAAAAACAAATATAGTTTTGATTGATGGAGTTTATCTAGATACAAGAGAATGTAAAGTACGAGAGTGGGAACGATCCAATATGTGTCCCACCAACCAAAGCAAAATATCCTGAAAGAAGCTGTGTGCCAGCGATACCGCAATTGATCCCAAGCGGTCAAACCTGCAAGAACTGTGGCACAACGGAGGTGAGTTGCCAACTCGTGAGTAGAAAACATCAGCAGGTAGAAATCGAATAAAACAACGATTTCCTAGGTCACTATATCCTGAAGGTAATACTATGATATCTAGGGTGACCACGTATGCATATATGTTAACAACCGAGTCAATGTAATGACATATATAAATAAACATCTAACATCATATGCCTGCATGCATGTGGATATCATCCACGTGTCCATCAATGACACAACTAATATCATGGAACATAAACCTGTATATATGAGGATATCAACCACGTGTGTCCATCAACGACACATAAAAATCATGGAACCTGAGTGTCCAACATCGACACTCGAAACATCATAAAAACCCGTGTCCAGCAACGACACGTAAATCCTCATATCTCGGGTTCCGTCAGTCCGGATCAGCCCATATCATGACCACGGTCGGTATCCTCCAGATATCCATCGCGCCAAACTATCTCGGGCTCCGTCAGTCTGGATTGGCCCATATCATCTCACGACTCCGATCGGTATCCTCCAGATATCCACCGAGCCCAAAACTATCACCGGTAGGTAGTGCTCCCCTGCCAGGCTCATCATTTACAACTCGAGCTTATTGCCCCGGGGTACCTTACCGGGTCCACCATGTACCCGCAGACGGATCATCCTACTCCTCGAATCGGGTTTAGAAAACCAAGCTCAGAACCGAGAAAACATCATGGTGGACATCTCGAAATATCATATCAAGAGAAACCAGGTTTTTAAAACAATACACTATTTCCTTTGAAATTAACCACGGTTCTCAAATCCAGAGATCTCATTAAAACATCATCTCGATGCATATAACCATAAAGTAAGATGTATGCAACATAGAACAGTAATATGAGAATGTCAAATATATCATGGAAGCATGTCCTATGATAGTGCTGAACAATGAATATACTTTACAGTTAAGAATAATATCATGATATTGCAGTTCTACTGTGTAAGTGGCATGGTTACCGATGAATAATGTGTGTGAGCCGGCAAATCTGTGCAAGTGTAACATGCACATCAACGGTAATTGTGCAGGTGTACTAGTAAATGATATCATATAGCATTAAATACCGAAATGTGGTATGTACATCACGAGGGGTAATATCCTACACAACATGGACAATCAATGGGTATATCTATCTACACGTGAACCATACGGTCACTTTTAAAAGATACGAATCGTAGTTTTGAAAGTGGGGGCTACGGTGTTTTAAGGAAAAGACACCATTTGAAAATCCGCAGCGTCCTTGAGGTTTCCATTTAAAAGATGCATACGATTCGTCAGTTTTTGAAATAGGTATGGTTCAGGTGGCAATCTTTATATCGGCGATCCCGCCTCATAACATCCGATTGTAAGTCGATGCCATGCACCCCACGTTTTCGCAGGGAGGCGGAGTTTGCAAAAAGCGATTTTTATAAGCTTCGTAACATCGACTAAACTCCAGGATCGATACTAAACCCTAACTAACAATCTAACTTAGAGGTTTAACTACTATTTTAGAATGTTATACCTCAAGTTCTCGCTGTCCTTCACCTCCTTGCTGTCCTTCTCCAAGTCGTGAGCTCTTTTAAGTGAGAACGGATTGCGCCTCCTCGTCGGCTTCTCCAAATCGTAGAAGATCCACCCGAGAGTTCCGACTTTGAGCTTAACCTCTAACTTGAGGCAACTAGGTCACTTGGTGTGCTAAACTAAGTAGCCTAGGATGTGTAAAGAGTGATGAGGGATCAAGTTGTCTCACTAAATCCTAGGATTCTCAACTCCTGAGATGGTTAGGGTTTTAGAGGAGTTGAAGAAAAGCTTGAGAAAATGAGAGAGGAAAAAGTATCTGTAGTTTTTTTCTAGTGAAATAGATTAAGTAAAATGGATTAGAGTTTTGGCATTTAAACCATATGAAAATATCTTACAAATACCTAACAAATATCTAAGTCAACAAATCTCAAATGAGTCTAAGAAAGTCAAAGTGAAACCCTAATCCATTTCACTAAAATACCACAAAGTTTCCTCTCTCATTTCCTCCACCTCATAAGAGAATTAATCATAAAAGAAAAACCCTAATTGAGGTGTCTCACTCCAAGTTGTAATCATGATCAAATTACAAGAATACCCCTCTCATCCGTATATACATACCCGCATCCATATCCCGAGAAACACGAATACAATGAGACGAAACTAATCCAATAATCAAATACCAGGATCCGGCTTAAACCAAAGCCCACTGGTATTGTCCGCCCGAACATCATATGTGCATAAGTACACGTATGTGATCGAACCCTGTCGTAAAACCATACGACCTCTACACGTTTCGCCCGAAGCTGGGAAACCCTCTGTGTGGGACTCTAAAGACTCGACAGTATGCTGGCAGTGGGTTTAACCATAAGCGCGTCAGCGGAACTTGCTGTACGTAACGGTTACTCAGGTTTCTGTCGACAAGAAGGTCGACGAGCAAACTCATCTATACCCCTACTAAGCCTGTCTGTGGCAATCTCCGTACAGTCTGGTCTGTTCGTCTAAGAGTGTCGCATATCGGTCCTAGGAGGTGGCAAGCGTCAGACCCTTAATAGTGCAATAATTCATGTCGGAGTGCGGCCAAAAACACCCTGAGAAACTACTGGAATCCCTACCAGCAAATCTCGCTTGCCTTGGCCAGGGACTTTGTGTAATGGCTTTCCGAAAACAGTGTGACATCAACCCCCAATACCGGGAGAGACGAATCCTATCTAACTGCCATTGCCTTCAAGTGCTTCGGGACTGCACCCAACTGCTACCTGTTTGCACGACTCAGTAGAGCCGTGGTAGGGTAGTAATCTAAGAACAGTGGGAACATACTTGAGGCGAAGTAGCAGTGTCCTAAGCTGTACTCATGTCATCTGGGAAACGCTACCTGACGATAGGTATATTACCAAACAGCAGTTCCCCACGAGTCCGATCAGTGTAACTCATAACCCAATGAGCACCTGCATACTATCTCCAGTATGACATACTGATGGCTATGGGACAGACCATTTCCCCTCCTGTGATGAGAAGCGTATACACTAGTCTACTCTGGAGTATTGATGCCCTGTCTCGATAATCCTACGACTAGGGACCTGTGTAAGGATGTACTTGTAGACTACCCAGCCCCCACTAGTGTGACTGCCATCACAACGCTGGTAGTCAAGCAAAAGATCCTAAGGGCTCTATCAATATGTATTAGTGATACATTAAAAGAAACATATACACATATTAAGATAGATACAAACTAAGTAACATACTACTGTATCGAGCAAGACTGTCATAATTCCGTGTATATATCCCAAGCTTCCAAAATGTAATATACAAACCAGTACTATACAATAATGGCCTCTAGGGCATATTACACTAACAACGATATGACAATAATCCTCGATCATCATCCTCAAATCACTAGCGCGGATCATTCATCCGGTAACTCATCACGTACGGTAATCCATCGTACGGTGACATCAAACAGAATAGGGATTCTATCGTCCTATTCATCAATAAGGGTACGAATATAAAATCTCGTACGGCATAACACTCATTATCCTCATAAATATATATATATATATATATATACATAAATCTCAAGTCACATTTGTATAAACGTCATATCTTATAAATTTCAAGTCGTATCGATCTCGATCTCATATCATACCACTATCAACTCATACTTGTCCTCTTTCAATTCTATATATCAAACCTCACATTCTCAAATCAATCCTCATATATTAATCCAAATCATCCTTAGCTATCATATCTGTAAGTTCATACGTGGGTTTTTCTCTAAACTATAGTTTATAATTCACTTATCCATATCAATGGTTGCGGGGGTGCTATACGCCATCCACCCGTAGATATTAATCTACTCACCTGCAATCTCCTTGTTTAGCCGAAGTCGATGTGCTTCGTCATCTCGGAAGTCCACGTGAGGGTACCTACATATCAACACATCATAACGTTATTAAAACCAAGTCTGGAAAACCGATACGGCACGTGAATTGCTTATAGGTTAGAACCTATAGCTTACGCATGCAAAAACAACCAAATAACCCTCGTCGTTGACGTACAAACGTCCAACGACCAAATCCAAATTCAAATATCAAAACCAAGTTTCAAATATCGGAAAACATAATACGGCAACTGAGGAAATCACTCCCAGATTCTTGCTCAGGTAAATAGGGAAAAAACAAACAATACAGTAGCTATGTTATAAGGTAAGTGAGCTACAGGCAAAACCCCAACACCAATGCCCAAAATTTGGCTGGCCAAACTGCTATAGTAACTGTCCCTGCCGACCCTACCTTGGAGTTTGGGTCTCGTTCTTGTGTGGTGGTCTTCTAGTGGTCTAACTAGGTCAATGTAGTTGTTTGTTTTTCTTATAAACATCCCAGGTTGCTCCAGATTCCATTTTGAGCATAAAAAATCAATGAAAACCGACACGGGGAAATTCTAAGTTCGTGTATTGGATTCGATTCTCTGGTCTTGGCCATAAAATCATCACCTAAGTTTTTTAAACACTCACTACTCTTCAATAACCACATCACAATTCCACACAATCACCTAAACATCAACTTGGAAAATTCTAAGATCACAATCTACACAAGTTTAACTCTAAACTAAACTAGGATGCAAGAAAACTAATTACAAGGTGGGAAATGGAATTTATACCTCTTGGAAGCAACTCAAGAAAAGCCTTAGATGTCCAAAGTCTTCAAAATCCAAATTTGATTGGTCCAAAGGGTTTAGGATGAGGTGGGGATCATTTTTAGTGAAGGGAGTATAGGGTTTTGGTGAAGAATTAGAGATGCTTTCATGGGGTAGAGGACGTGGAGGAAGGAGGTGAGGAAGAAGAAGGAGGAGTTGAAGAAAACAAATGAAGATGAGATGAATGAAAAGGTCAAGGGTGTAGGAGCCTCTCTCTCTCTCTCACTCTCTCTCTCTCTCGCCATGTCTCATGTCATAACTTGTCCCCCCTCTCTCTCTTCAATAATTGATCTCTTTTCTTTCTCACAAAGCCCAAATACAAATGGAACAAGCACAATGAAACAATATGCAACAAGAATGCAACATAACATGGTGCACTAATCATGGAAAAATATAAAAACACGGATTTGGCTTAATCGCGATTAGTAGTGTACTAATCAAGTTTAGTATAAGCTTGCATATAATTAATTTTAAAAAAGCCAAAATCCGATAAATATCATTATAATAAATAAATCATTTTAATCTCCACTTATATTCCAAATATTGGTATATAATTATACCATTTTACGAAAAACCTCTATTCGCAATTCGAATAGTTTTCGCGAAATATATTATTTTAATATTTAAATTCCAAAAATAATATTTTATATTTCTGAAATGTTACACATGGTTTAGGTGTGGATCACTTGAGATCATTTTCTTCATCTCCTTCCTAGCTCTCTAGCTTTGAGTGAGAGAAGAAAAAAAAGAGAGAAAAAATATTCTAAAGTGAGCAAAATTCCTACTTCATCAATATACACTAGACTAGCTATTTAGTATAGCTTGTTAGCTTCACTAATTCTCAATTAGTGAAGAGGTAGCTTGAGTTGGAGATTCCTCGACGTAATTCATCTTCGGCCTCAAAGTTCTTCAAGCAAGCTTGTTCCTTTCGCCTAGTGGAGCCTAACGAGGGTCCGGGAGACCACTACTTGGAACGAAGGGACTACTACACGGAGCTTTTGAAGTGAAGGACCGGTCTACAAATGTTGTATTCCTTGTTCACTTAGTGTAAAGTTGTTTACTTGCTTAGTTGAACCCTAATTCTCTAGTTAGATCCTTGGTTTGGGTTTGTGTAGGGTTCCTAGGCACACTCATGAGGTTCCACAAGGCATCGACCATGCCAAATTCAAATTTTCCGGTGCCGAGAAAACCTAAACTAGATCGTTAACTAGAGGATAGGTGAAACTAAATGCAAGCAAACAACTTAGCTACTAAGTGAATGGAAATACAACCTTTGTAGATCCGGTCCTCTACTTCTAAAGCTCCGTGTTGATGTCCCTCCACTGCGATCATCGGATCCCGGACTCTAGCGACGGTTTCATCGGAGAAATGGGCGGGCTAGGTCGTTGACTTCGATGCCGAAGATGATCTACGTCAAGGCGACTCAAACTCAAGCTCCATCTTCACTTGGTCATGAAACTTGTGAAGATAACACACTCTACTACATGGCAAGTGGTAGAGAATGAAGAAATAGGAAGTGGGTTCACTTTGGATTTGGATTTCTCACTTGGATTCATCACTTGGAATTTTCTAGCTAGGGTTTTCTTTCTTCATGAAGAAGAAGAAGAAGAAAGAAAAGAATTATGAATTAATTCCTTGGAAAATTCAAGTGATGCTTATCATTTAGCAACCATGGGTGAGTTAACTTGTGTAGAGAATAAACTAGGGTTTAGGTTGATGGTTAGGTTAAGGATAAAACAAAATGGCAAGACTTTTTCAAAGATGCTAGCATGCTTCATGAAGCTTCTGGCAAAGAAACAAAAAGCCACCATTTTGTTTTTCCAACAATGAATAAAGAAAATAAATAAAAACAAATAAAACCTAACCATTAACCTAAACATGGTTTAAAGCATACACACACCCAAGTTTGCATGTATCATCAAACATGATACAAACAAGTGCACAAAAATATATCATATATACAATGTGCACAATCTAGTGAGAAAATAATCTTAAGTGAACCAATACTAGTTAATGTAAAGTAATATATCAAATATATAATTATACATTAAATCATTAAATCAACACTTGATTTAATGATCCGGTCATACTGCATATAACCGACTAATATCAAGTGTATCAATGTATCGAATCAACACTTGATTCGGTAACTCGGCTATATCTCATATAACCGTCCAATGATACAAATCGTGAGAATAGAATACAGTATCACATACTGGTATTAATCTCGGTCCCGCACATATCTCATATGCGCTCCTATCTCGTTTCGCTTGAGCCAGGAAACCTCTGTGTAGGACTCTAAAGACTCGTCAATACGCCGGCAGTAGGTGATGATCATATCAAACACCGACAAGCCGCAAGCGGTCTGCTAAACGTAACGGCCACCCGGGTATTGAGCGATCAGAAGATCAACGAGCAAGCCCGCTCACACTCCTGTGAAACCAACTAGTAACACTTACTGTACAGTCCGGTCTCGTCGTCTGATATGTCGCATATCTCGCCTCGGGGTGGTAAACTTCAGACCCCAGTAGCTCGATAAGTCGTGTCGATATGAGGTCTATAATAGTTCGAGAAACTACTGGTAACACTTACCAGTAAATCTCAGCAACCCTGGCCAGGGATTTCCGGTTATAGCCAATCGAACACAGCACAACATCAACTCCCAATACCGGGAGAGACGAATCCCCTCCTATCTCTCATTGCCTCCATGTGATTACTGTACCCAAAAACTACCGTTTTGCACGCCCTCCTGGACGTGGTAAGGTGGAAATCAAAGCACAGTGGGAATCACACAAGACTGTATGACGATCTCGGGTCTACAGACTAACCTGTACTAGTGTCACCAGAGAACTGCCATCTGACGTAAGGTATAATACCATCTGGGAGTTCTCGGCGAGTCCGTCCAGTGTACCCAGTCTCCACTGAGCACCCGTATATCATCTCTGATGTCAAACACCAATGGATATGGGATCATCCATCGCCCATCTGTATGGGTCGAGAAGGTATACGCTAGTCTACTCTGGTATATCGATGCCCCGTCTCGATACACCCACGACTAGGGACCTTGAAGGATGTACTCATGGACTACCATGTCCCCACTAGTATGATCCGCATCATAGTCCAGGTAGTCAAGTACACATCCTAAGGGCTTTACCAACATGTAACAGAGAGACAATCAGTGTACACGTTAAGGTAAAGAGCAACCAGATAGCATACTATCATGTCGAGCAAGAAAGTCCTCCCTATATATGTCCAAGCATCCACTACAATATACATCCTATGTATAGTAATGGCCTCTAGAGCATACATATAACTAACAATCTCCCACTTGCACTAGGGCCATCTGATAGCAGTGGTTGTAGTATCTCATACTCAACCATCCCATAAAACTCTCTCTCTGGGAAAATGCCTTTGTGAGTGGATCCGCCGTGCTGTCCTCTGAGTCTACTCTCCTAACCTCGATCTCCTTGGAGATCAACCATCTCTATGATCAGGTGATGCTGCCTCAGAATATGTCTGGGTCACTGATGGGACCAGGGTTCCTTGGCCAAAGCCACACTTCCATTGTCACACAATGGTAGGAACCTAGTTCATCTTATGAACTAATATACACCCAAACTTCCTCTTTGGTAGTATCTTTAATAGCGATGTATCTTGCCTTTAATCGTCTAGTAAGTCACGGTATCTAGCTTGGAACTCTTCCAACATACCGTCCCTCCACTGAGGGTAAAGACAATGCCTGCGACTGACATTCAGTCGTCCTTATCACCCTGGAACCTTTCCAGTGATTCTCCCTTGGATCGATTGATACCATCTCACTACAACTAGTGATTATCCTAACATCCATTTAGATCTATCTCATAGATCCAAAAACCTGGATTTAGTAGGTATCACTTTGATCCTAGGTGGAGAATGCTTGTGATAAGCGGAGATTGACCGAGCGTAGCATAGGAAACTCCTTCCCTATCAAGAATATGTCATCCACGTACTCTACGAGGATCACCACCATACTCCCTACTACCTTTTTGTATATACAAGGTTCATCTACCATTTTGATGAAGTCAAACTCTTTGACTACCATATCAAAACAGACGTTCCAACTCCGCGATGCCTGCTTTATCCTATAAAGCAACTTGTGCACGTTTCCGCTGCTCCCACTGTCTACGAAGCCCTCTGGCTGTGTACTTATAGACGCCCTCTTCTAAAACATCATTTAGAAAAGCTGTCATGATACCCAACCACCAGATATCGTAGTCATGGTATGTAGCCGTGGCAAGTAGGATCTGGATGGACTTAAGCATTGGCCCCAGAAAAGGTTTCATTATTAGCCACAACTGGTCTACAATGCAAACCTTTAACAAGTCTAGCTTTGAAAGTCTCAACTTTTCCATATACACCAAGTAATCTTCTCAAGATATACTTGCTCCTGATGGGGATTTAACCCTTCAGATAAATCAACCAAAGTCCATACTTTGTTGGTGTATAAGGATTCCATCTCAGATCACTAAGCATCCAGCCATTCTTATAGAGTCTTACTCCTGATGGCCAGCTCAGAACTAGTTGGGTCATCATCTCATGATGTAATTCTTTCTCCCACTGTCATAGAGAAACCGAAGTATCTCTCAGGTGTGTGAGGAACCCTACTAGATCGGCGGAGAGGCTGAGGTTCGTTGGAATCTACTGAATCCTTTGGTTCTACCAAATCACATGCTGTAGTTTGTATAGCTAGAACCTTTCCAGTTCTACATAACAGACCTTGCCGCGAGCTTGTCCGGATTTTGCTTTTAGATATAGGTCGGACAACCTCAAATCTTAACAAACTTAAGATATGGGCTCTTCCCTTTCCATATCACATATGAAGTGGTAGGCATCTTATTTGATTGAAACCCTATTCAATAAGTTTGCAGGTTCTCAAGTGCATTACTCCCAAAAAGAAAATAGGAAACTCAGTAGTACTCATCATAGAGCACACCATATCACATAGGGTGCTATTGCTCCGCCTCGATATACCATTGTGCTATGGTGTATACGGAGGAGTAATGCTGAGAGAGAATCTCATTCTCCTTTAGAATAATCCAGGAATTCCGTGCTCAAGTATTCTCCTCCTTGATCGTATCAAAGGACATAATACTTATACCCGTTTTGGTTCTCTATTTCCAACTTATATTCTGTGAATATCTCAAAAGGTTTGGACTTGTGTTTCAAAAAGAACATATGTCTGAATCTTGAGAGATTATCAGAGAATGTAATGAAGTACAAAGAACCGGTCTTGGCATGTGTAGACAGGGGACCTTCATACATCAACATGTATCATCCCAAGAGTTCAGTAACTCTTTCACTGTTTCTAATAAACAGAGCTATGGTCATCTAATCTTTGTGACATGACCGGCAAGTTTCACAAGATGTAAATTCAAACAAATTTAAATATGCATCTTTATGTAACTTCAGCCAGTCGGGTCGCATTGATATGACCTAGTCTACAATACCTCAAGAAGGATTCGTTCATTTCTGAACTCTTCCTCTTGTGTGTGTTCTGTATACTAAGAACTGTAGTTTGATTTCGAACGTCAATGCTTTTTGATAACGTGCCTGAACCGATCAACTTTTGAAATAGGAAATGTTCAAAACATAATCCAACAATACAAAATTTTATCCTTTCTTTATTAAATAAAGAGATTGATATGATTTTGTATATCAGGTTCGGTATCTAATAGCATTTGTTCAGAATCAATGTATTTGGAAATACAGGGTGACAGTGACCAACAGAAACACTTGCACCGTTTTCTGTCTCATGAAACTTATCATCCGTTCTCAGTTCTTTACCAATCTGTAGCCCATGTAACAGATTACATATGCGGGATCCTGATCCGGTATCACATACCCAGGATGTAAAGGATACTGAGAAACAGTTCTCTGTAATGAACACACCCGAAGATGATGCATCAGTATGCACTTTCTTCGTTTGGGCGGCACGGGAATTCTGGTAATCCCCTAATTCCTGCTCGGTCTTATAACAATTATAAGTTGGAGCGGGACCAACATTCCCCAGCTCAGTATAACAAGCGGGTTCGGTCAATACATCCGTATTATTATCTTGATTAAGGCGTGATATGGTCGCTACCTGGAGAGAGAGAGAGAAGAAAACACTCAGCGTTTGCTCTTGCAAGATCAGATTGGTTATTATTTTATCTAATCAGGATGGCTCCCACTGTTTTAATCAAATCTTCCTTCAAACCCTAAAAGGAAAGACTAGCCGGGATTAATTACACACTACAAGTTCGCCAATCTTTCAGCCAAGCCAGTGTCGGTACTTTGAGGGAGGTCCCCCGTGCTTTCGCACGAACCTAATTAATGTAAACCTCGTTTTCCCAGAGGCGTAACCTCGTTAACACCTTTCTAGACACCTACTTGATCGGCTAATTGTAATGTGTAAAACTCTCCCTGGAGTAACTCTTACTCGCAGCGGGTATCGGGATCCAACTATCTCATAGAAGGTATGCAATCTCATTGCAAATTTCAACACTTGAAATTCCCGATAATATTTTGCCCCTAGCGTCCTATGACCTTGACGGAGGCCAAACTACCCATACTCCGCTAGTCAAGTTCAACCCGTCATTTCCTGATTGAATTAAACCCACCCGCATGACCCTTGACGGAGGCCAAACAACGTCGTACGAATACCCTAATCCAATCGCATCATATGCTAGCAGATAAGCACTAGTTAGCTACCGTGCACTACGCCTTGACGGAGGCCAAACTACCGCAGCACGAATACTAACTAGAACTTATCTGAAATGACGGAGGGCTACGACAGGTTTTTCTGAAAACCTATTGCGTAATGAACTTGATATCGTTGTAGAATCAAATGATTTTAAAATGGAGTGTTTTTTAGGCTTTTCTAGTTTTGCTAAAGGGGTCACTCCCGGTGAAGGGATCGTCGGCCCTTTCCTCGTCGAATGAGGTGCGGGATATATCATATATATCACTGTCCAAAGCAGAAAATATAGAAGCAATCAAAAGACAAACCGAGTGTGTAGCATCTGCCCGTTATTGCTAAAGGGGGCACTCCCGGTGAAGGGATCTCGGCCCTTTCCTCATCGAATAAGGTGCAGGATGTTCTACAAGGAACACCGCGATGCAAAGCAAGAACTGTAGCTACCTGTTTTTGAAAATTCGATTCCACAACATCTTTTAGGTTTCTTTTACTTTCATTAATCACATTAATGAAGTCCCATCATTTAAGTACCTAAACATCACAGATAAATATAACGTACGCTTATGCCATCCGCATTCGCCTCGATGTCCCGTCTGCACCGTTAGGTTAGGTAACTAACGGCAGAGCAGGGCAGGGCTAGCGCGGGTGTAAAACATAGGTAACGTCTATATAATATATCATATATACTATATACAATATCTATCTGAACATATCACATGATCACATCACAGATAACGCAGCAGAAAATATCATATGAAATATTGGATATACTAGGACGTCCGTATTTTATTTTGAGCCTGTATAAAACACGGATTCCACGGTCGTGATGAATAGCCAATCCCACACCCCTAGACCCCTATGAGAGCGGCAAGCAACCCTACCAATTCTAGAGTTAGGAGACCCGGACTCGACTCCTCGAGATGGCTCCCACTGGACCCTAGAACCCGGTTACTTGTGCTCCCCTCCTTGGGTCTATCCTAGTGCGGAAATGTAAATAATATACAAATGGTGACAACATCCGCAACCTGGAAGTGCCCCAATAAAAGAATATTACATACAAGTTTTTACATGAATGGAAAAAGAAAAACACTCATCTTATATAAAAACCCCCGGCTATTCAAACACGACGATCCAATATAACATATCCAGCAACACATAACATCACATGCCATCAACGTAAGTAAATATGCCCATCCCAATTGTCGTTGACATATAGCAACGAAACCGGCGATATCACATATTACATTTACGGTCGCAGAAAAGAAAGTGTAAAACTACAACAGTTGGAATCCGCAAACTCTTTAGACATCGCATGCTTAACCAAATGAATTCCTTAGACATCGCATGCCTAACAATTATAAACTCTGCATTTTAGTCTCATTATCGAAAACTCTTTTCAATATCTAGTCGGGCAATTCAACAGGATTCCCGACATTCTGATCGAATGCTCGTCGCAAACTTTAGTAGACGTCCGCACCCCCGATGCCGTCGACGAAGTGCACCAAGGCGGAACACCGCTGCCGTGAGCACCCGAACGGATGCTTTCGGCGACGGGGTTCTCCTACAGTCACTTGGTCGGGGCTATGGGGCGTGGCTATCTATTAAGTTTACCCGGCGAGTATCCGCATACGCTACGTGATTGCGATGGACTTTTGATCGCATCAAAATTCTGTGGCAACCGATCAAGTGAGACTAAAGTGCTATGTTTATAACATTCATATTAGTTATCTCATAACTACTTGTGAATTCCAAATATTGTATCACATTCCAGATAAATAGAAAATGAAAAACTTTCCGATCGAACAATCAAACACCCAAGTTTTCCCGAAAAAGCTCAACACATAAAATAAGTTTAAAAACATTCACTTCATGCCACAGTACCAACGGTCCAGCCGTAGAAGGGTCAAGCCAACGCCTCACATGTGGTACGCCGTACTGTTCCAAACCCTAAGGTTCAAAGGGCAGTTCAAGACGGTTACATAATCGAGTTAAGGTTTGTTGTCTTCTAGAGGGTCCATCGCGTTAGTTGCACTACTTAGAACGTCTTTAAACTACGGAAAGATCCAACACTTGGAAATTTCCCGACAGGGGAAAATGTGGGTATTTATATCCGGTCGAACTTTTTAACATGTTCTAAAATTACCCGGAAAAACACATAGACAAAGTTAAACAATCCGATCGAATCATCAAGTACCCAAAACAACCGCAGAAAACTCAACTGTTGAGTATATTTTAAAAATTCCCAGAAAACACAGGAAATTCATATGGGCATTACTGTGCAAAGCACGTGCCAAGAATCACCTTTATGGCCACGGAACCGCCGCACAAGTTAGGGTGGGGCCGCGGTTCCGCGGCGCATTGGTTGACTTGGGCTCACGTGTTTCACAGTAACTCTTATAATACCCTGCTGTATTTTATGGATATTTTTAATTTGGAAAAATCCACATTTTCAGAAAATGTACAGAGAAGGGTTTGAGTTAGGGTTTCGGGGTTCGATCGGATTTCTAACATCGTCTACACTTCACCTAAAGCTCTAGCTAGTCTCTGATACCACTGTAGGGTTCCTACGCACACTCATGAGGTTCCACAAGGCATCGACCATGCCAAATTCAAATTTTCCGGTGCCGAGAAACTCTAAACTAGATCGTTAACTAGAGGATAGGCGAAACTAAATGCAAGCAAACAACTTAGCTACTAAGTGAATGGAAATACAACCTTTGTAGATCCGGTCCTCCACTTCTAAAGCTCCATGTTGACGTCCCTCCACTGCGATCATCGGATCCCGGACTCTAGCGACGGTTTCATCGGAGAAATGGGCGGGCTAGGTCGTTGACTTCGATGCCGAAGATGATCTACGTCGAGGCGACTCAAACTCAAGCTCCATCTTCACTTGGTCATGAAACTTGTGAAGATAACACACTCTACTACATGGCAAGTGGTAGAGAATGAAGAAATAGGAAGTGGGTTCACTTTGGATTTGGATTTCTCACTTGGATTCATCACTTGGAATTTTCTAGCTAGGGTTTTCTTTCTTCATGAAGAAGAAGAAGAAGAAAGAAAAGAATTATGAATTAATTCCTTGGAAAATTCAAGTGATGCTTATCATTTAGCAACCATGAGTGAGTTAACTTGTGTAGAGAATAAACTAGGGTTTAGGTTGATGGTTAGGTTAAGGATAAAACAAAATGGCAAGACTTTTTCAAAGATGCTAGCATGCTTCATGAAGCTTTTGGCTAAGAAACAAAAAGCCACCATTTAGTTTTTCCAACAATGAATAAAGAAAATAAATAAAAACAAATAAAACCTAACCATTAACCTAAACATGGTTTAAAGCATACATACACCCAAGTTTGCATGTATAATCAAACATGATACAAACAAGTGCACAAAAATATATCATATATACAATGTGCACAATCTAGTGAGAAAATAATCTTAAGTGAACCAATACTAGTTAATGTAAAGTAATATATCAAATATATAATTATACATTAAATCATTAAATCAACACTTGATTTAATGATCCGGTCATACTGCATATAACCGACTAATATCAAGTGTATCAATGTATCGAATCAACACTTGATTCGGTAACCCGGCTATATCTCATATAACCGTCCAATGATACAAATCGCGAGAATAGAATACAGTATCACATACTGGTATTAATCTCGGTCCCGCACATATCTCTTATGCGCTCCTATCTCGTTTAGCTTGAGCCAGGAAACCTCTGTGTAGGACTCTAAAGACTCGTCAATACGCCGGCAGTAGGTGATGATCATATCAAACACCCACAAGCCGCAAGCGGTCTGCTAAACGTAACGGCCACCCGGGTATTGAGCGATCAGAAGATCAACGAGCAAGCCCGCTCACACTCCTGTGAATCCAACCAGTAACACTTACCGTACAGTCCGGTCTCGTCGTCTGATATGTCGCATATCTCGCCTAGGGGTGGTAAACGTCAGACCCCAGTAGCTCGATAAGTCGTGTCGATATGAGGTCTATAACAGTTTGAGAAACTACTTGTAACACTTACCAGTAAATCTCAGCAACCCTGGCCAGGGATTTCCGGTTATAGCCAATCGAACACAGCACAACATCAACTCCCTATACCGGGAGAGACAAATCCCCTCCAATCGCTCATTGCCTCCATGTGATTCGGGACTGTACCCAAAAACCACCGTTTTGCACGCCCTCTTGGACGTGGTAAGGTGGAAATCAAACCACAGTGGGAATCACACAAGACTCTATGACGATCTCGGGTCTACAGATTAACCTGTACCAGTGTCACCAGAGAACTGCCATCTGACGTAAGGTATAATACCATCTGGGAGTTCTCGGCGAGTCCGTCCAGTATACCCAGTCTCCACTGAGCACCCGTATATTATCTCTGATGTCAAACACCAATGGATATGGGATCATCCATCGCCCATCTGTATGGGTCGAGAAGGTATACGCTAGTCTACTCTGGTATATCGATACCCCGTCTCGATACACCCACGACTAGGGACCTTGAAGGATGTACTTATGGACTACCATGTCCCCACTAGTATGATCCGCATCATAGTCCAGGTAGTCAAGTACACATCCTAAGGGCTTTACCAACATGTAACAGAGAGACAATCAATGTGCACGTTAAGGTAAAGAGCAACCAGATAGCATACTATCATGTCGAGCAAGAAAGTCCTCCCTATATATGTCCAAGCATCCACTACAATATACATCCTATGTATAGTAATGGCCTCTAGGGCATACATATAACTAACAATTTGTTAGCAAACTAGATTTTTATAAAATTGCATGCTTGATGCCTTATAAAACCTAGTGAGTGTGCTAAGGAACCCATCAGTGGTATCATAGCCAGGCTAAAGAGTTAGACGATGTTAGTAGAATTACGAAACCGAAACAACTCCGAAACCTCGAAACCAAAACCCTAGTTCCTTTCGTTTTTAAAAAGTTCTCTGAAAATTATTTAAACAGGTGCAGAATGTTACATGTGATGTAATATGAACACCAGAGAAAAAGAGACCACTCCACAGGATTTTTCCCGGCGAAACCTATTAAAAAACCGGCTTGGCCGGTTTTGTAATGGAGGATGGGCTTCAATTTTCTTTGGTGTTCCAGTCTCTGGGGTGTGGTGTTTCAGGTATTGTTTGGATTTGCCAAGATTTCATATGATGCTATCTTTTCCGTAGTGGCAATTCGGAGTTTTTCGTATTCGTAATTTTAACATCGTTTCGGGTTTGATATTGATATGTGATACAATATTTGGAATCCACAATAATTAGTTTTGTGAAAACTAGTTTGAATTTTGTAAACCTAGCAATTTAGTCACATTTGATCGGTTTCCACGAGGTTTTGATATGGATCAAAACTCTGTCACAATCACGTAATGTACGCGGATACTCGCCAGGTAACGTTACTAGATAGTCACGCCCTAAAGCCCTGACCAAGTGACTGTAGGAGAACCCCGTTGCCAAAAGCATTCTCCCGGGTGCTCGCGGCCACGGTGTTCCGCCTAAGTGCAGTTCGTCGACGACACCGGGGGTGCGTCCGTTTACTAAAGTTTCCGACGAGCATTCGATCAGGTTGTCGGGAATCTAGTTGAATTACCCGACTGCTTATTGAAAAGTGTTTTCAATATTAAGACTAAAATACGGGGTTTATAAGGTTAGTCATGAAATTCAGAATATGAGATATTCCGGGTTTATGATGTCTAAGGAATTCATATGGTTATGCATGAAATCCGAAGTATGTGATATTTCAGGTTTATGATATCTAAGGTGGTTGCGGATTCCAATTATTGTAGTTTTCACTTTCTTTTCTGTAACCGTAAGTGTAATATGTGGTGTATTGCCGGTTTCGTTGCTATACGTCAACGACAATTAGGATACGCATATTTACTTACGTTGATGACATGTGATATTATGTGTTGCTGGGATATATTATATTGGATCGTCGTGATTGAAAAGCCGGGTTTTTTTTTGCGTGAGATGAGAGTTTTTCATTTTCATTCATATAAAATTTGTTTGTAATATTCTTTTATTGGGTCACTTCCGGGTTGAGGATGATGTCAACATTGATGTATGTTATTTACTTTCCGCATTAGGATAGACCCAAGGTGGGGAGCACAAGTAACCGGGTTCTAGATTCCAGTGGGAGACCATCTCGAGGAGTCGAGACCGGGTCTCCTAACTCTAGAATTGGTAGTGTTGCTTGTCGCTCTCATAGGGGTCTAGGGATGTGGGTTTGGCTATTCATCACGACCGTGAAATCCATGTTTTTCTACTGGCTTAATTTAAAACGTGGAACTCCTAGTACATCCAATATTTCATATGTTGACTTCTGCAGCATTGTTCTATGATGTGATCACTTTATATGATGAGACGAATGTTATTATTATATATATGATATATAATAAACGTTGCTTATGTTTTTCACCCGCGCTAGTCCAGCTCCCGGTCTGTCGGTAGTTAAGTAACCTAACGGTGAAGACGGGGCCCAGTGGCGAATAAGGATGGCATAAGCGTACGTTGTATTTTCGTTTCTTCTGTGATGCTTAGGAAGTATAAATGATGAGACTTCATTAATGAGATTAATGAAAAGGAAAGAAACCTAAAGATGTTGTAGAATCAAATTTTCAAAAAGGTAGCTCTAGTTCTTACTTTGCATAGCGGTATTCCTTGATGAATATCCATCACCTCATTCGATGAGGAAAGAGCCGAGATCCTTTCACCGGGAATGTCCTCTTTAGCAAAAACTAGCAGATGCTACACCCACTCGGTTTATTTTGAAAAACACATGATTTTAAAAGCGGAGCATAAACCACTCCTTTTCAAATCACTCGATTCTACAACGATATCAAGTTCATTACGCAAAAGGTTTTCTTAAAAACCTATCTAGCCCTCCGTCATTTCAGATAAATACTATTTAGTATTCGTCCTACGTTTGTTGACAATGTTAAGGCGTAGTGTGCGGTAGTTGATTAGTGCTTATCTGTTAAAGCATGTGATGCGATTGGATTAGGATAGTCGTACGACTTTGTTGACTATGTTAAGGGTCGTACGTGTGGGTTTAATTCAATCACGAAATGAAGGGTTGAAGTTGACAAGCACTTATGATTTTTTGACTATGTTTGTCCATGTTGCGCCACGGCAGCGCCCCGGCCGTCTATCCGAGGCCAAAATGCGGAATCAAAAATTTTCCTTACTTGGAAACCGGCGCTACCGCGGACAATGAAAACCCGGATCGTAACCATTAACCTAATGCTATCTAACAAGAGATGGGAAGAGAAGTATACCAAGTGATCCAAGTCCTCCGGTCTTCTCCTCGCCTCCGATCTCCCGCGGAAAGTCTTGTCTCCACATCGTCGCATCCTCGCCGGAAAGGCACCACATCGCCTGCGTCTTTTACGGGCTCCCGCCTCAATACCGAGGCAACTCGGGCATGAAGCCGGCAACTCGACATGCTCAAGATATGCTGTAGAATGTGTAGTGTAGAGGCTATGTCTCATTTGGGGTTTGTTGCCTTTGAAGATGATGGAGGAATCAAGATTAGAAAAATGGTGCTTGCATTTTTCTAGCATGAAAATGAGATCAAGAATGAAACTCTCAAGATGAAGCTCTCATCTTTTTTTCTCTCAAATGTCATCAACCATAACCAAAAGAGAATGGTGGAGGAGGGAATACAAAAAGCAAGAGGGAGGTGAGTGTAGGAGAAAAAGAAAGGTGACCATATCCAAAGCATCATGATAACAATCTTACATCAACACCAATCAAAGATCAAATCCTTTCTCATCACTTCTAATCTCAAAAAGGCAAGCCATCATGAAAAGCAAAGATGCTTAATCTTTCATAATGCCACAAATACAAAGAACCCCTCCACAAATGGTTATTTGCAAACTTGCAAATAACCCCCCTCCATCGGGAAAGTCCGGCCGGGAAAGAACAAAGAAAAACCGGCCGGAACGGAATGCAAACTAGCAACTCCAGAAAACTGGTCCCGTAATAAATTACAGGAAAACCCCGATACTGTGCATACACACCCGCATCTGTATTCTGACCGGATACAAATGCAATGAGACAAAATCTACACTGTACTAAACTAGGATCCGGCTTAAACCAAAGTCGGCTAGTAAAATCCGTCCTGATCCTGATCCGTGCAATACCGCACGTATCTGATCGAACCCTGCCATATAACTATACGGCCACTAGTACAAACCGTCCGATCCTGATCCGTGCAATACCGCACGTATCTGATCGGACCCTGCCATATCTCCATACGGCCTCTACAGCGTTTCGCCCGAAAGCTGAGTAACTGAAAGTGTGGTGGACTCTAAAGACTCGTCAATACTATGGCTGTGGATTTAACCACTAGCACGTCAGAGGTATTAGCCAATACGTGACGGGCCACCAGCTATTGACCAAAAGGGACGTCGATGAGCAAACTCATCCTGACACCCTACTGAGCATGTCAGTGACAATATCCGTACAGTCCGGTCCGTTCGTCTATGAGCATCGCATGTCGGGCCTAGGGGGTTGGTAAAAGTCAGACCCCCAAAAGCGGTACAAGTCGTGTCGGAGTGTAGCCCAGAACGCCCTGAGATACTACTGGAATACCTACCAGTAAATCTCCTGCCTCGGCCGAGGGCTTTGCGTAATGGCTCTCCTAGACACAGTGCGACCTCACCCCCAATACCGGGAGAGACGAACCCCTGAAGATCCGCTCACTGCCTCCATGTGGCTCGGGACTGTACCCAACTAAAACCTGTTTGCACGACTCCTTTGAGCCGTGGTAGGGTAGTAATCAAAGCACAGTGGGAACTCACACGAGACAAATGACGATCCTCAGGTCGATGAACTAACCTGTACACATGTCACCAGGGAACTGCTATCTGACGTCAGGTATAAGACCAACTAGCAGGTTCCCGGCGAGTCCTGTCCGGTGTACTCATAACCCAAGGAGCACCTGTATACATCTTAGGTGAACCAACTGACACCAGTGGCTTATGAGACCGGCCACCGCCCCTCGACGGGGTCTCGACTGTATATACTAGTCTACTCTGGAGAATCGATGCCCTGTCTCGAAACTCCCACGACTAGGGACCTTTTAAGGATGTGCTTATAGACCACCAGCTCTCACGTATATGATCGCCATCATACTGCCGGCAGTCAAGCAAGAATCCTAGGGGCTCTATCAACGTGTAATAGCGACATGTCAGGTCACCTAAAGCAGTACACGATGATAAAGATGAACCAGATAGCATACTATCATCTCGAGTAAGACTGTCCTACCGGGATAGGTCCTCCCTCAATCATTGCAATCACGTGCCTGTGATCCAATAATTGACTCTGAGGGCACTATCTCCAACAATCTCCCACTTGCACTCAAGGCTAATTATTGCGATGCCGCATACTCACAGCCCGTGTGATACCGAACACCCAACTCCTCTACTAGTCAGTCTCACAAAACCCGTTTGCGAAACTATTGCGTTCGAGGAATAGTCTCAGTGAGTGGATCCACTGTGATGTTTCTTTCTATGTCTCTCTATATCTCAAGTTCGCGGAGAAAGCCATCTCCCGAAATGAGCAATACCTGTCTTAGAATGTCTGGATGTCTGATGGGACCTAGCTCATAAATGAACTCCAAATCCAAACTTCTTAGACTGTATCGTCAACTGAACTTAATCAGTATCCTGCGCCATGCCACCCTCAGTATTGCCTTGGACCACCTGTCCAAAATACTGCCCCTCGTCAGAAGGAAAAATATAACTCTGACAACCTCCTTGTCGTCCATGTCACCTTGGAAGCCTGGAATGATAACTGTCTCCCAAATGAGGCTGTCGTTATCATATCCCTAGAACATCCACTTATGTTCTAAGACTGCTTCCGACTGTTTCTCCAGGATTGGATCAATATCAACTTATTGCATCTAGTGCAAGAACAACATCTGGTGTGGTACTTGACATCTCATGATTGACTCAATTGCCTAAGCAAGTGATCTGCCAATCATGAGTATCCCTCTCCCCTTTAGTCTATAAGACACCTTTAGAGAGGGTGACTCCATCAACTGCAGGTACACTACCGTGTCAGGAGTCGTCCATTCTAAATACTCATAGAATGCTGTCAAGGTACCCAGATTAGGAAACCACCCAAATCTAGATCTAAAACCATACATCTAGTAACCAGTATGTCTGATATAATATCCAAGTCCTATGTGGAGAAAACACTGTGTGACGACCAAAGTATAACCGATCGTAGTATAGGAGTTTCCTTTCCTACTCTGTGTATGTCATCCAAAACCAGGACATCACACCCTACTACCTTCTCAACAGATCCATCCCCTATTCTGATGAAGTCAAACCTATGACTGTCACGTCAGAAATAGATGATCTATCTCCGCTATATCTGCTTTAGTCTATAGACATAAGCCTGATGTCCACCAATGTTTCCGCTGCTCCCACTGACTACGACAACCCTCTGGCAGAGTCATATAGACGCGCACTTCTAAAGCTAGTTTAGAACGACGCTATACTCATCCTCTTGCCGGGTCTCGCAGCCTAGAACAACAACAATGGCAAGTGTGGGTAAACAAGAACTTCCCTGTCACCGTCCTTGAGGCCACCGGAGTACCTCTCGGGTGCCTGAAGTTACCCACCTTATCTGCGGAGTGGCCAATGGAATGTCAAATCAGATTGAATCTTTAGGTTCCTTATCAAATCTTCAGTAATCGTTTTCGGTTCTGGAATCGCTTCCAGTTCTACCATACTCCCACTACTGTTTTCTGAAAAATAACCATTTCCTTTAAAAAATGTGGCGAGTCAAGAACAATATCTCTATTGATCTTCCAGATGGTAGAAAGTCAACCCTCGTCATAGCCTGGGTCAACCCGCAAACAGCCATTACAGAAACGTGCCTTGAGTTATCCAGAGTCTGGTTTTAATCATAAGCCGGACAACTCCCCGTACCTTAACAATGTCAAGATATGAACTGTTCTATATCCAATATAGGAACAGAGGCACTGATTTAATTTAACCAGATTCAAATCATGCAGCTGTCACCAGTGCATGTCAACTAAATAGAAGGAGGCTGATCAGCGTTACTCAACTTAGGAATGCTTCCAATTATGAGTAACCTGAAAGAGAAGCAATTTCTCTTTATCATTACTATCAACTGAATACCATAGACAAGTACCTACATCTTCGATCACTTTGAAGAATCCCGATACTTGCTTCACCTGGTTCTCTACTCTATTCAAATACCTATAACTCCTCAAAACTTAGACCCTGTGTTCCTACGAAACACATGTCTACGAAACACATGTCTAAGAAATAGAGAAGTTAAAAGTAAACAGAATATAGTATGAGGACCAACCCCTCTGTCCTAATGGACACTGGACAACATACAATACTCTGTATAAGTCCGCTGAGTCTAACAACTCTTTCACTATGCGTCGTAGGTTGAAAACTGTACTTATGGTTAAGAAGAATTACACCGCTGTTTAATGCTCCTTACCTAACCATCCACTGATATAGGTAAATGTCATCGACATAATATCAAAAGGTATATCTCACTCTATGAAAACAGACGTACAGATATATCAATTTGAAATTGGTGCACAACATCGGATATTCAAAACCAAATATTTGCCAACCGGCAAACAGCCCAGATGATCTCCTCAAATATCACCGATTACAACGAATCCCGATATAATGAGGATGATCACCCTATTCCCAATAACTTACTCCCACTCATCATCTGTAAAACCATACAGATGTGAGAATCATACCTGGTAAATGCATACCCTGGAGTAAGTATCTAATCGGGAAATCAGTTTTCTTTTAACATTACACAGTGAAACTGAAACATCGAAATGTCTCGTTGGGGTATCCTGGTATTCCTAGTAATGCCTCTTCCATTATCCAAATTCACAACTGTAACCGTATATCTCTTTTCCATCTGTCCAAATCCCTTTATATGTCTTTAGTCATTACCGTCTGCACACCCCTTTAGGCCAATTGGTTTTCTTCCTTCCCTACCGTTCGGCACCTGCCTATGGTTTGGAAGAAGACTATCCAATAAGCATAAAGGGTGTACTGTCCTAATCCTAGGAGCACTCGCAAAGCGAGAGAAGGTGAAGATAAAAGACAACCGAATAAACCTTATTCCTATTTCTCCTGGACCAGAATCCATCCCCGAACTGGAACAAGTTCCTTTCGAGTTCGTATATAACCATACGATGGAGTATCCAATAAACTGTGGATCTTCGTAGTGATACGGAGTGTCCTGGAGAAATACAAAGGTGATTTAGGATTGGCGAAGAAACACTTGGTTCGGTCGTGAATAGCAGTCGCAATTTACTTTGCCCTCTTACTAATCCCTTGCTTTGTCTTAACTTAATACCTTCTGCACACCATAGTTATGCTAATTGGTTTTCTTCATTCCCCACCGTTCGGCACCAGCCTAAGGTTTGGAAGAAGACTATCCAATTTGCGTAATAGGTGTACTATCTCCTAAACCAAGGAGTACTTACAACTTGAGAGAAGGTAAAAGGGAAAAGACAACTGAATAATCCTATCCGTTTTCTCCAGAACCAGAAACCATCCTCGAAGTCCTTCGAGTTCGTATATAACCATACGATGGTTTTGTCCAATGGAAGTGGACGTTCGCAGTAATGCGGGGTGTCCTGGAGAAAAGGGTAAAAGTAGGAGTGGCAATGAGGTCTGCAACTCTGACAATCCAAAAGCCAGTGTTAAGAAGGTTCGGTCAACTTGGTCACTGAGTCATAGACCAGGATCGGGTCAAAGGTCGCTGCCAAAGAGAGAGAGAAAAGAAACACTCAGCGTGCACTCTAACCTAGATCAGAATGGTTATCACTTTGTCTAATCTGGAAACCTCCCACTGTACCTCAAATTCTCCTCCAAACCTGAAAGAAGAATTAGTCGGGATCACCCGAGGAGTAAACCAACTCATCAGTGGAAATCGGGATCCAACTATCATCGCATGATAACTTGACGGAATCCACTCAAGTCACCACACTCCAGAAGGTATGCGCATGCCTGGCAAGTTTCAGTTCTTTTGAAACTCCCGATATGATTTTTACCCCTAGGACCCAAGTGACCTTGACTGAGCCAACATATCAAAGGATCCTAGTCAAGTTCAACCCGTCATTTTCTTGATTGCATTAGACCCACCCGCACGAATCCTTGACTGAGCCAAAATGACCGCACGACTGTCCTAACCAATCTCATATCCATGCAACAGAAAAGCACTACATAGCTACCGAACACTACGCCTCGGCTAAGCACGACATACGCAGCACGAATACTAAGTAATACTAATCTGAAATGACGGAGGGCTACGACAGGTTTTTGGCGAAAAACCTTTAACGTAATGAACTTGATATCGTTGAAGGAACTGCATAGCCTTTTATAAAAATATAGTGACGAAAACCTTTACTAAAGAGGTCACTCCCGGTGAAGGGATCTCGGCTCTTTCCCCGTAGAATGAGGTGCAGGATATTCCAACTGAATACCACGATGCAAAGCAAAAGTAATCGGCTATAGTGAAGTTAATGCCCTGACGCAAACTTCTGTCCAAGGGGTCACTCCCGGTGAAGGGATCTCGGCCCTTGCCTCGTCGACTGAGGAGCAGGATATTCCAAATGAATACCACGATGCAAAACAAAAGTGAACGTCCTTGCAATAACAGCTTTTTGAAAAATGTTCCAACAACATCAGAATAGGTTTGTTTATCTTGCATTGATCCGAATCAATGCATTCCCATCAATTGATCACACCACAAAGAACGAAAATATACTGACGTACGTATATGCCATCCGCATTCACCACTGGGTCCCGTCATCACCCGTTAGGTTAGCTAACTAACGGCAGAGCGGGGACTGGACTAGCGCGGATGAAAAACATATACAACATCTACTAATATATATACCAAATATATTATATTTCGCTCAAGGCGTGAATAAAATGCAACATCACAGAAATGTACAGCATCACAGAACAATACAGATATCTGGAAGCCCCGGGTTTCACAGAGCCGCTGCTGAAACCCAACGTTCCCCTGGTCGTGTGGATAGCCTGTGCAATGAAATCCTAGACCCCTACGGGCGCGGCAAGTCACCCGCCAAAACCTGAAGCGAGGCACCCCCCTCCAGCACCGGGAATGGACCACCCAGCACTTCACGGAATCCGGTAACTTGGGCACCCCTCCTGGGTCAACCTGTACCCCCTACGAGTGCGGCGAATAGCCCGCCAATCCTAGAGTGAAGCCCCCTCCGTCTCAATGCCATGAGATGCGGGCCCGTTGCCCTCTAGAACCCGGCTATCCGTGCACCCCTCTGCGGGGTAATCCTAGTACAGAAAGTAAAATATACATACACCGGGTACATCGACCGCAACCAGGTCGTGCCCCAAAAGAATAATACAAACAGGCAGTGACGGCAGTCCACATGTCGGACGCTCGTCCCGCAATATCAAATTTACATAATACAACAAAACTGTACTAGCATTGCATCCAGGCTATCCCCCACGACCGATCCGCAACAACACAGCATAAACATAGAACATCAACGTGAAGGTCACGTTCGCAAATCCGTCTAACCGGGCTATAGCAGTTAGACGGGATTTACCGATCAAGTGACATTCACGGTCGCAGATATAATGTAAATACTGTGAAATAATGTGTTTAAAAATATCCGATCGATCAAACAATTAACAAGTGGGCCCCCAAGTAATACTGTAGCAGTCACAGAAGATCTTGGCCCAAATTTAATATCCCAAAAGCCCTATTTTCATCCCAGAAAGCAACTGAAGAAAAACGACCAAGTGAACTCACCATAGTGCGGCGGAACCGCGGCCCCAAGGGGGTTTTGGCCGCGGTTCAGCGCTCCAACTAGTGAATCACTCTATCGTTTTTCTACAGTAGCCTTATATTTTCCAGCACATCATTTTTCTGCAACCTGAAAAATTTTTAGACACCAAAAAATTCCAACAGAAAACTGATGTGAACAAAAATGAGGTTTTTGGAATTTTGGTCGATCGGATAAGCAAAACGCATTAGAACAAGCTAGGTAAGGTTAATGGCGTGGCTCTGATACCATATTGCGCCACGGCAGCGCCCCGGCCGTCTATCCGAGGCCAAAATGCGGAATCAAAAATTTTCCTTACTTGGAAACCGGCGCTACCGCGGACAATGAAAACCCGGATCGTAACCATTAACCTAATGCTAGCTAACAAGAGATGGGAAGAGAAGTATACCAAGTGATCCAAGTCCTCCGGTCTTCTCCTCGCCTCCGATCTCCCGCGGAAAGTCTTGTCTCCACATCGTCGCCTCCTCGCCGGAAGGGCACCACATCGCCTGCGTCTTTTACGGGCTCCCGCCTCAATACCGAGGCAACTCGGGCATGAAGCCGGCAACTCGACATGCTCAAGATATGCTGTAGAATGTGTAGTGTAGAGGCTATGTCTCATTTGGGGTTTGTTGCCTTTGAAGATGATGGAGGAATCAAGATTAGAAAAATGGTGCTTGCATTTTTCTAGCATGAAAATGAGATCAAGAATGAAACTCTCAAGATGAAGCTCTCATCTTTTTTTCTCTCAAATGTCATCAACCATAACCAAAAGAGAATGGTGGAGGAGGGAATACAAAAAGCAAAAGGGAGGTGAGTGTAGGAGAAAAAGAAAGGTGACCATATCCAAAGCATCATGATAACAATCTCACATCAACACCAATCAAAGATCAAATCCTTTCTCATCACTTCTAATCTCAAAAAGGCAAGCCATCATGAAAAGCAAAGATGCTTAATCTTTCATAATGCCACAAATACAAAGAACCCCTCCACAAATGGTTATTTGCAAACTTGCAAATAACCCCCCTCCATCGGGAAAGTCCGGCCGGGAAAGAACAAAGAAAAACCGGCCGGAACGGAATGCAAACTGGCAACTCCAGAAAACTGGTCCCGTAATAAATTACAGGAAAACCCCGATACTGTGCATACACACCCGCATCTGTATTCTGACCGGATACAAATGCAATGAGACAAAATCTACACTGTACTAAACTAGGATCCGGCTTAAACCAAAGCCGGCTAGTAAAATCCGTCCTGATCCTGATCCGTGCAATACCGCACGTATCTGATCGAACCCTGCCATATAACTATACGACCACTAGTACAAACCGTCCGATCCTGATCCGTGCAATACCGCACGTATCTGATCGGACCCTGCCATATCTCCATACGGCCTCTACAGCGTTTCGCCCGAAAGCTGAGTAACTGAAAGTGTGGTGGACTCTAAAGACTCGTCAATACTATGGCTGTGGATTTAACCACTAGCACGTCAGAGGTATTAGCCAATACGTGACGGGCCACCAGCTATTGACCAAAAGGGACGTCGATGAGCAAACTCATCCTGACACCCTACTGAGCCTGTCAGTGACAATATCCGTACAGTCCGGTCCGTTCGTCTATGAGCATCGCATGTCGGGCCTAGGGGGTTGGTAAAAGTCAGACCCCCAAAAGCGGTACAAGTCGTGTCGGAGTGTAGCCCAGAACGCCCTGAGATACTACTGGAATACCTACCAGTAAATCTCCTGCCTCGGCCGAGGGCTTTGCGTAATGGCTCTCCTAGACACAGTGCGACCTCACCCCCAATACCGGGAGAGACGAACCCCTGAAGATCCGCTCACTGCCTCCATGTGGCTCGGGACTGTACCCAACTAAAACCTGTTTGCACGACTCCTTTGAGCCGTGGTAGGGTAGTAATCAAAGCACAGTGGGAACTCACACGAGACAAATGACGATCCTCAGGTCGATGAACTAACCTGTACACATGTCACCAGGGAACTGCTATCTGACGTCAGGTATAAGACCAACTAGCAGGTTCCCGGCGAGTCCTGTCCGGTGTACTCATAACCCAATGAGCACCTGTATACATCTTAGGTGAACCAACTGACACCAGTGGCTTATGAGACCGGCCACCGCCCCTCGACGGGGTCTCGACTGTATACACTAGTCTACTCTGGAGAATCGATGCCCTGTCTCGAAACTCCCACGACTAGGGACCTTTTAAGGATGTGCTTATAGACCACCAGCTCTCACGTATATGATCGCCATCATACTGCCGGCAGTCAAGCAAGAATCCTAGGGGCTCTATCAACGTGTAATAGCGACATGTCAGGTCACCTAAAGCAGTACACGATGATAAAGATGAACCAGATAGCATACTATCATCTCGAGTAAGACTGTCCTACCGGGATAGGTCATCCCTCAATCATTGCAATCACGTGCCTGTGATCCAATAATTGACTCTGAGGGCACTATCTCCAACAAAGGTCATAAGCTGCTAGGGTAAAACATTATCGGGAATTTCAAGTGTTGAAATTTGCAATGAGATTGCATACCTTCTATGAGATAGTTGGATCCCGATACCCACTGTGAGTAAGAGATACCCCTGGGAGAGTTTTGCAATTTACAATTAGCCGATCAAGCAGGTGACTAGAAAGGTGTCAACGGGTTATGCCTATGGAAAAATGAGGTATATTTTAATTAGGTCCGTGCGAAAGCACGGGGAACCTCCTTCAAAGTACCGATACCGGCCTGGCTGAAAGATTGGCGAACTTGTAAGGTGTAATTAATCCCGGCTAGTCTTACCTTTTAGGGTTTGAAGAAAGATTTGATAAAAATATTGGGAGCCATCCTGATTTGATAAAATAATAACCAATCTAATCTTGCAAGAGTGCACGCGAGTGTTTTCTTCTCTCTCTCTTTCTCCTGGTAGCGACTATGTCACGTCTTAATCAAGATAATAATATGGATGTGTTGACCGAACCCGCTTGTTATACTGAGCTGGGGAACGTTGGTTCCGCTCTATCTTATAATTGTTATAAGTCCGAGCAAAAAATAGGGGAATATCCGGATTTCCATGCAACCCAAACGAGAAATGAGCATGTTGATGCATCTTCTTCGGGTGTGTTTGTTACCAAGAACTGTTTCTCAGTACACTTTACGTCCTGGGTATTAGATATCGGATCAGGATCCCACATATGTAATATGTTACATGGGCTAAAGAAAGATAGACAACTGAGAAAGGGTGATCATTCTCTAAGAGTAGGGAATGGTGCAAATGTTGCATCCAAAGCAGTTGGCGAATATCACCTTGTATTACCAATTGGTAACACATTGATTCTGAACGAATGTTATTACATACCGAACCTGATATGCAATATTATACCAAATTCTTTATTAAGTAAAGAAGGATATAATTTTGTATTGCAGGATAATGTTATGAATATTTTCCAAAATCAAAAGTTGATTGGATCGGGCACGTTATATAATGGCATATACGTTCTAAATCAAACTACAGTTCTTAACGTACAGAACACACACAAGAGAAAAAGTTCAGAAATGAACGAATCCTTCTTATGGCATTGCAAACTAGGTCATATCAATGCGAACGACTAGCTAAGTTACATAAGGATGGATATTTGAATCCGTTCGAATTTACATCTTATGAAACTTGTCAGTCATGTCTAAAAGGTAAGATGACCAAAACTCCGTTTACTGGATATGGAGAAAGAGTTACTAAACTCTTGGGACTGATACATAATGATGTATACGGTCCCATGTCTATACATACCAAGAATGGTTCCTCATACTTCATTACATTTGTTAGTGTATATGCCCTAGAGGCCATTACTGTATCATACAAGCTTGTATATTACTTAATGGAAGCTTGAGATATTCACAGTTGTATATACAATCTTGCTCAAAATGGTAGTATGCTACTTGGTTTGTCTCTACTTCAATATGTGCATGTGTTTCTTTTAGCATATCGCTTATACATATTAGTAGAGCCCTTAGGATCTTTGCTTGATTACTAGCGTTGTGATGGCAGTCACACTCGTAGGGGCTGGGTAATCCATAAGCACATCCTTATACAGGTCCCTAGTCGTTGGACTATCGAGACAGGGCATCGATACTCCGGAGTAGACTAGCGTATGCGCTTCTCATCCCAGCGGGAGAGACGGTCTGTCCCACAGCCGTTAGTACGTCGTACTTGAGATAGTATGCGGGTGCTCGTTAGGTTACGAGTACACTGGACAGGACTCGTCGGGGACTGTTGGTTGGTATTATACCTATCGTCAGTTATCAGTTCCCAGGAGACATGAGTACAGCTTAGTCCGCTGACTTGACACTGTCACTTCGCCTCGAGTGTGTTCCCACTGTACTTAGATTACTACCCTACCATGTCTCAAAGGAGTCGTGCAAACAGGTAGTAGTTGGGTGCAGTCCCGAAGCACTTGGAGGCAGTGACGGTTAGACATGATTCGTCTCTCCCGGTATTAGGGGTTGCCATCGCGCTGTGTCTAGGAGAGCCATTACACGAGTAGTCCCTATCCAGGGCAAGCGAGATATACTGGTAGGTTTCCAGTGTTATCTCAGGGTGTTCTGGGCTACACTCCGACACGACTTGTACCGCTATTAGGGGACTGGCGTTTACCGCCCCCTAGGCCCGCCATGCGATGTATCAGACGAACAGACCGGACTGTACGGAGACTGTCACATACAGGCTCAGTAGGAGTTCAGATGGGTTCACCTCGTCAGTCTTCTTATTGGCATCTACCTGGGGACCGTTACGTACAGCTAGTGCCGCATGCGGTCTGTGGTTAAACCCACTGCCAGCGTAGTGTCGAGTCTTTAGAGTCCCACGTAGAGAGTTATTCGCCTTTAGGCAAAATGAGTAGAGGTCGCATGGTTTTGTGACAGGGTTCGTTCACATCCACGCACTTGTGCACGTTTGCTGTCCGGAAAGCTTATACTAGCGGGCTTTGGTTTAAGCCGGATCCTAGTATATGATTTGGGATTGGTCTTATCTCATTGTATTCGTGTTCCTCGGATCACGGATACGGGTGCGTATGCACAGTTGACTGAGACAGAGGCAGAGGACTTTGATTAGGGTTAATGACCATTGTCATTTTCTTAACCCTAATGATTATGTGTGTATTATGAATAATTGATATTAGTTAAATATAATTGTGCATGGTTAGGGTTGTTGACCTTTTGACCATACTTAACTTGTTGACCTAGGTTGACACTTTGACCATCATCATTCCATATAAAAGATGCTCTTTGATCCTTGCAATTTGCATTAAATATGAAATGATAATGGTCAAGTCTTGATTAACCATGACAATTATCTAGCTAATTATCTAATTTCATAATTCACCCATATTAGAGAGAATGGTTCATTATTTCTCACATTCTATCATATAGATTCTCTCTCCTCCTCTTCCTCTCTCTCAAGCTCTCCCCTCTCATGAGTTGAGAAACACATGAGCTTGAGATAAACCTCTCTAAAGTAATCTCTACTCTCATCTAAGGTTCTAGGATTAGCACTTCTAGCACCTTAGTTACTTCTAGCTTGAAGTTGAAGCCAAAGGTTGAGGCTCTCGGGTGGATCCTTCTTCGACTAGAGAAGGCGACAAGGTGAAAACTTTCTTTCACTCCAAGGAGCAAGGAGAGAAGGACATAAAGCCCAAGGTATAACTTTTCTTCCATGTAGCTAAGACTAGTTAGCTTGTAGTTAGTTTTTGTTTAGCAAAGATCCTCCTTTAGTGAGTCCATGTTGCCTAGTTCGATAAAAATCCGATTTTTATTCCGTTTTCCGCCTCCCCGCAAGTACCGGGGTGGGCAACGTGGACTTACAGTGGTATCAGAGCCTAACTAAATATAAACTAGCTAGTTAGTAAAGTGTATAGAAGTTCGATCGGTAAAAATCGCAAAACCAAAATTTCAAAACCCTAAGTTTCTGTTGATTTTTTTTTGTTCAAAAAATAATAAATCATACTTCAAAAATCGGCTCAGGGTTTTTTCAAGAAGCACACCAAAAACGATCCAGTGAATCGCTCAAAGCGTTGCGCTTCCGCAGCAATAACATGCCTTTTGCCGCGGAACCGCGGCCGTTTTGACTCGGTTCTGGACCGAGTTTGGTGCAGTATTCTTCTGCTGAGGTTTTGGGATTTTTAAGATGGTTTCTTTCTGCCCAGATTTTCCAGAAAAGAAATTTGTATTTGGGGTGCCTATAAATCCGTATTTTTGATCGAACTTCACTACACTTTGACTAATGGGTTATATCTGTGATGTTTATATGTATTGAACGTCTGCTAATCGCTATACGTCGATTAGTGGGGGTTATACATATCTGTGATCTGTGTTTGTTGATGGTATGTGTATATGAATGCGTTGGATTGTCGTGGGTGAATAGCCGGGGGGTTTTGTGAGACGAGAGTTTTCTTTTCTTTCAATTCATGTAACATGTAAATTGATGTAATATTATTTGTATGGCCGCACAACCGGGTCGGTGTTGTAGCCGTCATTGTATAATTCTTTTTACTGTTTTTGCTCCTAGGATAGACCCATGGAGGGGGTGCACAAACTACCGGGTATCTCGAAGTGCCGAGTGGCCTACTCACGGTGTTGAGGGATGTTGCTTCTCTTCGGAGACTTGGCGGGTAGTTTGCCGCACCCATAGGGGTCTTGGATGGGGTATTGGCTATTCACCGCGACCGTGTAATCCGCTTTTCGTTGCAGGCTCGAACGGATTGTAGATTCCTAGTATATCCAATGTATTCATCTGTGATCTGTAATGTCTATCATTGCTATATATCTATATACGATAACTATTTAGGCGTTGCTTATGTTTTACAGCCGCGCTAGCCCAGCCCCCGCTCTGTCGTTAGTTAAGTAACCTAACGGGTGATGACGGGGCTCCGTGGCGAATGCGAATGGCATAAGTGTACGTCATATTTTGGTTGTTTTCTGCAATGGTAGGATTAAATGATGGGATGCATTAAAAGAACTAATGCAAGAAAATAAACCAAGTAAAAGTCGATTGGAACACTTTGAAAACCACTCGGTTCTTTTCAAAACCAAACTTTTAAATGCGGAGCTTGAACCACTCCCTTTAAAAGCTATCTCGTTCCATCGATTATATCAAGTTCACTACGTTCACGGTTTCGCCAAAACCATTCGTAGCCCTCCGTCATTTTAGTTAAATATTCAGTAGTATTCAAGCTATGTATTTTGACCTTCGCCAAGGCATAGTGATTGGTAGCTGCTAAATATTTATTTGTAGCATAGATAGATGCGTTGGTTTGGGACAGTTGTACTACTATTTTGGCCTTCGTCAAGGGTATGTACGGGTGGGTTCAAATTAACCTGGACAATGACGGGTAGAACTTGACATGTGACTTATGATATGTTGGCCTTCGTCAAGGTCATAAGAGCATGGGGAAAAAATCCACATCGGGAGTTTCAAAAGTACTGAAACTTGCTAGAGCTGCATACCATTTAGAATGTGATGATTCTGGTAGGATTCCTTCAGTTTTGTCACGCGATGATATTTGGATCCCGATCCTACTGTGAGTATATGCTACTCCTCGGGAACTTTTTCACTTAACGATCAATGTTATAAACCTAGTAGATGTCTAGAAAGGTGTTAGCGGGGCTACGCCCACAGGGAAAAGAGGTTACTTAATTAAGGAACTTCGCGAAAGCGTTGGAAAACCTCCCTCAAAGTACCGACACTGGCCTGGCTGAACGGTTAAGCAAGTATTGTACGGTGAGATTGATCCTGACTAATTATTCCTTTATGGTTTGAGGAGGGATTCGAGAGACAGTGGGAGCCATCCTGTTTAGATAAATTAAAAACCAATCTAAACTTGCAAGAGCATCATGCTAAGTGTTTTCTTCTCTCTCTCTTAATTGCAGCAACCCAATGACCGCAACTAGGTTACATCGAGATAATAAATTGACTAAATCGGACTGTTATGACTGGCAAAGGTCTGTCCAGATGTCCATTGCCCATGACAAGATGGGACACCTCTTGACTGATCCAACCCCTGCCGTCTCAGGTCCAGTTTCCCCTGTCACGGATATTGATATCCGTAGGACATCGGAAGAAAACTGTGCGAAAGCCAAGTGCCTCGTGTTAACCTCAGTTGATGGTGTAAGCCAGAGGCAACACGAGAAGATGGACTTAGTTTCTATCTTCCTCCATAACAATGATTTATATGGAGAGCAATCTTGTATCGCAAGATATGAGACCTCGAATGAATTGCTTCCAGCGAGGTTGGGTATCGAGTCATCTGTAGGGGGCAACGTCCTTACAGAGGCTTTTTGAGCTCTCGGACCTGAAGACCACGTTGAAGAACGAGTCAGATGCTGACTTAGTTTAACAGTCTCTACCTACTACCCTGAAGGAAACCAGGGAAGTAGAAAGAAAGGGAAGGGCAGAAGTTTCGGGAATAGATATAGTAAAAGAGGGATGTTCCTATTGTTACGGGAATGAACATGGGCAGAAGGATTGCAGGGTTTGTAAAGCCAGTAGCCAGAATTCGATGTTGTGGCTTCGGCTTCGGGTGTGTTTGTAATAGAGAACTGTATGTCAGTTAACCCTACTTCCTGGGTATTGGATACCGGATCAGGATCTCATATCTGTAATTCGTTACAGGCTCTGAGAAACCGTAGGGTTATCAAGAAAGGTGATATGACTCTCAGGGTTACTAACGGAATGAGCATGTATGCTGAATCCGTAGGGGAATATCATCTAGGACTGACAACTGGGCAGATATTGATTCTGCGTGACTGTTTTTATGTACCAGGTGCGACTTGTAACATCATATCTGTATCCTTACTATCTAAGGAAGGATATGATTTTACTTTTGTAAGCGATGTAGTAAACATCCACCTAAATCAAGTACTGATTGGGTCAGGTACATTGAAAAACGGTATATACGTTTTGAATCAAGCTCAGGTCTTCAGTGTCCAGAACACACTTAAAAGAAAGTCTCCGGAATTAAATCAGGCTTTCTTATGGCATTGTAGACTGGGTCACATCAATGAGACACGGTTAACAAAGTTACATAAAGAAGGATACTTGGATCCGTTCGAGTACCAGTCTTATGCCACTTGTGAATCTTGTCTCATGAGAAAGATGACAAAGACTCCGTTCACTGGACACGGAGAAAGAGCGAGCGAGCTCTTGGGACTCATACACAGTGACATGTGTGGTCCAATGTCTACACATGCGCGAAGTGGTTATTCATACTTCATTACTTTCACAGATGATTTCTTTAGGTATGGGCATGTCTTCTTAATGAAGCACAAATCCGAAGCCTTTGAGAAATTTCGGGAATACAAGAATGAAGTTGAAAAACAAACAGGCAAAAGTATAAAGACCCTGAGATCTGATCGAGGTGGTGAATACTTAAGTGCCGAGTTTCTGGGCTACTTAAAAGAGAATGGAATTCTCTCTCAGCTTACTCCTCCATACACACCACAACACAATGGTGTATCGGAAAGGAGGAATCGAACCCTATTGGATATGGTTCGATCCATGATGAGTAAGGCTGAGTTGCCGCGATCCTTCTGGGGTTATGCACTAGAATCAGCTGCATATCTTTTGAACAAGGTTCCCTCTAAGACTGTGCCTTGTAGGGTTCCTAGGCACCCTAATGAGGTCTCACAAGGCATCGAACATGCCAATTTCAAAAATTACGGTGCCGAGAAACCCTAGAATACGGATCGTCGGCTAGATGTCTAGGCGAAAAGCAAACTAGTTAACACTTAACTATAAGAATACGGAAATACAACCTTTGTAGATCCGGTCCTCCACCTCCACGGCTCCGTGATGAGGTCCTCTCCGCTGTCCAAATCAAATCCCGGGCTCTAGCGTCGGCTTCATTGGAGAAAGAGCGGACTAGGTCATCGACGACGTGCCGAAGATGATCTACGTCGAGGCATCGCTAGATCAAGCTCCAACTTCACCAAGTCATGAAATTTGTGAAGAAAACACACTCTACTACTTGGCAAGAGGTAGAGGATGAAGAAATAGGAAGTGGGTTCACTTTAGAATTGGATTTCTCACTCACTTTCATCAATCACCATTGATGGATGCAAGCTTCTTTCTTGAAGAAGAAGAAGAAGAAGATGATAATTGTTATGATAGAATAATAAAAGATTAACTAGAAAAGATAATCCCATTCATTCTTATCATAATAGTTACCATGGTTAAGTGTAGAGAATGAACCAAGTTTAAGTGAAGTGGTTAGGGTTAAGCATGAGACAAAATGGTCACAAAGTCAAAGCTTCATGAAGCTTCAACTAGAAAACAAATTTAGCAACCATTTTCCTTTATGCTTTTCTTTTTCCAAAATGAATAAATAGATAAATAAATGAGAAAAGGAAATGAAACCCTAACCACTTAAGTAACCATGGTTTAATTCTTTACACAAACCCAAACTAGCATGTATCATCAAACATGATACAATCTTGCGCACAAAAAAATATATCATATATACAATGTGCACAAAAAAGTGAGAAAATCCATTAAAGTGAACCAATACTAGTTAATGCAAAGTAATATATCAAATATATAATTATGCATTAAATCATTAAATCAACACTTGATTTAACGATCCGGTCATATCACATATAACCGACTAATATCCAATGTATCGGCTTATCGAATCAATCCATGATTCGATAACTAGGTTATATCGCATACAACCATTCGACACATTCATCGCGAGAATATAACACGGTATCACATACACGCATTATTCTCGGTCCCGCACATATCTCATATGCGCTCCTATTTCGTTTCGCTTGAGCCAGGAAACCTCTGTGTAGGACTCTAAAGACTCGTCAATACGCCGGCAGCGGATGATGATCATATCAAACATCCACAAGCCGCAAGCGGTCTGCTAAACGTAACGGCCACCCGGGTATTGAGCGATCAGAAGATCGACGAGCAAGCCCGCTCACACTCCAGTGAATCCAACCAGTAACACTACCGTACAGTCTGGTCTCGTCGTCTGATATGTCGAATATCTTGCCTAGGGGTGGTAAACGTCAGACCCCAATAGCTCGATATGAGGCTCATAACGGGTCGAGAAACTACTGGTAACACTTACCAGCAATTCTTTGATCAGCCCTGGCCAGGGACTTCCTGTTATAGCCAATCGAACACAGTGCAACATCAACTCCCTATACCGGGAGAGACGAATCCCCTCCTATCGCTCATTGCCTCCATGTGACTCGGGACTGTACCCAAAAAGCACCGTTTTGCATGCCCTCTTGGACGTGGTAAGATGGAAATCAAAGCACAGTGGGAACCACACAAGACTCTATGACGATCTCGGGTCAACAGACTACTCTGTACTAGTGTCACCAGAGAACTGCCATCTGACGTAAGGTATAATACCATCTGGGAGTTCTCGGCGAGTCCGTCCAGTGTACCCAGTCTCCACTAAGCACCCGTATATCATCTCTGATGTCAAACACCAATGGATATGGGATCATCCATCGCCCATCTGTATGGGTCGAGAAGGTACACGCTAGTCTACTCTGGTATATCGATGTCCCGTCTCGATACACCCACGACTAGGAACTTTGAAGGATGTACTTATGGACTACCATGTCCCCACTAGTATGATCTGCATCATAGTCCAGATAGTCAAGTACACATCCTAAGGGCTTTACCAACATGTAACAGAGAGACAATCAGTGTACACGTTAAGGTAAAGAGCAACCAGATAGCATACTATCATGTCGAGCAAGAAAGTCCTCCCTATATATGTCCAAGCATCCACTACAATATACATCCTATGTATAGTAATGGCCTCCAGGGCATACATATAACTAACAATCTCCCACTTGCACTAGGGCCATCTGATAGCAGTGGTTGTAGTATCTCATACTCAACAATCCCATAAAAATCTCTCTCTGGGAACAGGCCTTTGTGAGTGGATCCGCTGTGTTGTCCTCTGAGTCTACTCTCCAAACCTCGATCACCCTGGAGATCATCCATCTCCATGATCAGGTGATACTGCCTTAGAATATGTCTGGATCACTGATGGGACCGGCGTTCCTTGGCATAAGCCACAACTCCATTGTCTCACAATGGTAGGAACGTAGTTCATCTCATGAACCAATATACACCTAAACAGCCTCTATGGTAGCATCTTAAGTAGCGATGTATCCTGCCTTTATCGTCTAGTATGTCACGGTATCTAGCTTGGAACTCTTCCAACATACCGTCCCTTTACTGAGGGTAAAGATAATGCCTGCGACTGACATTCAGTCGTCTTTATCACCCTGGAACCTTTCCAGTGATTCTCCCCAGGATCGATTGATACCATCTCACTACTACTAGTGAGAATCCTAACACCCAATTAGATCTATCTCATAGATCTAAAATCCAGGATTTAGTAGGTATCACTTTGATCCTAAATGGAGAATCTTTGTGATAATCGGAGATTGATCGAGCGTAGCATAGGAAACTCCTTCCCTATCAAGAGTATGTCATCCACGTACTCTACGAGGAACACTACCATAATCCCTACTACCTTTTTGTATATACAAGGTTCATCTACCATTTTGATGAACTCAAACTGTTTGACTACTACATCAAAACAGACGTTCCAACTCCGCGATGCCTGCTTTATCATATAAAACATCTTGCACACGTTTCTGCTGCTCCCACTATCTACGACGCCCTCTGGCTGTGTACTTATAAACGCTTTCTTCTAAAACATCATTTAGAAAAGGAGTCATGACACCCATCCACCAGATATCGTAGTCATGGTATGTAGCCGTGGCAAGTAGGATCTGGATGGACTTAAGCATAGATCCTTAGAAAAGGTTTCATCATGATCCACACCTGGTCAATGATGCAAACCTTTAATAAGTCTAGCTTTGAAAGTCTCAACTTTTCCATGTACACCAAGTAATCTTCTCAAGATATACTTGCTCCTGATGGGGATTTAACCCTTCAGATATAGCAACTAAAGTCCATACTTTGTTGGTGTATAAGGATTCCATCTCAGATCACTAAGCATCCAGCCATTCTTCCAGAGTCTCACTCCTGATGGCCAGCTCGAAAATAGTTGGGTCATCATCTCATGATGCAATCCTCGCTCCCACTGTCATAGAGAAACCGAAGTAGCTCTCAGGTGGGTGAGGAACCCTACTAGATCGGCGGAGACGCTGAGGTTCGTTGGTAACTACTGAATCCTTTGGTTCTATCAAATCATCAGCTGCAGTTTGTATAGCTGGAACCTTTCCAGTTCTACATTACAGACTTTGCCTCGAGCTTGTCCAGATTTTGCTTTTAGACATAGGCCGGACAACCCCAAATCTTAACTAACTTAAGATATGGGCTCTTCCCTTTCCATATCACATATGAAGTGGTAAGCAACTGATTTGATTCGAACCCTATTCAATAGGTATGCAGCTTCTCAAGTGCATAACTCCCAAAAAGGAAACAGGTAACTCAGTATTACTCATCATCGAGCACACCTTATCATATAGGGTGTGATTGTTCCGCCCCGATATACCATCGTGCTATGGTGTATACGGAGGAGTAATGCTGAGAGAGAATCTCATTCTCCTTTAGAATAGTCCATAAATTCCGTGCTCAAGTATTCTCCTCCTTGATCTCATCAAAGGACATAATACTTATACCCTTATTGGTTCTCTACTTCTAACTTATATTCTGTGAATATCTCAAAGGTTCGGACTTGTGTTTCAACAGGAACATATGTCTGAATCTTGAGAGATCATCAGAGAATGTAATGAAGTACAAAGAACCGGTCTTGGCATATGTAGACAGGGGACCTTACATACATCAACATGTATCATCCCAAGAGTTCAGTAACTCTTTCTCTGTTTCCAATAAACAGAGCTATGATCATCTTATCTTTGTGACATGACTGGAGAGTTTCACAAGATGTAAATTCAAACTGATTTAAATATGCATCTTTATGTAACTCTAGCTAGTCGGGTCACATTGATCTGACCTAGTCTACAATACCTCAAGAAGGATTCGTTCAGTTCTGAACTCTTCCTCTTGTGTGTGTTCTGTATACTAAGAACTGTAGTTTGATTTAGAACATCAATGCTTTTAGATAACGTGCCTGAACCGATCAACTTTTGATATAGGAAATGTTCAAAACATTATCCAACAATACAAAATTTTATCATTTCTTTACTATTAAAGAGAGTGATATGATTTTGTATATCAGGTTCGGTATCTAATAACATTCATTCAGAATCAATGTATTTGGAATACAGGGTGACAGTGACCAACAGACTTGGTTGCAACTCTTGCCCCGTTTTCTGCCTCATGAAACTTATCACCCGTTCTCAGTTCTTTACCTTTCTGTAGCCCTATGCAACAAATTACATATCTGGGATCCTGATCTGGTATCACATACCCAGGACGTAAAGGATACTGAGAAACAGTTCTCTGTAATGAACACACCCGAAGATGATGCATCAGCATGCACTCTCTTCGTTTGGGCGGCAAGGGAATTCTGGTAATCACTAATTTCTTGCTCTGTCTTATAACAATTATAAGTTGGAGCGGGACCAACGTTCCCCAGCTCAGTATAACAAGCGGGTTCGGTCAATATCCGTATTATTATCTTGATTAAGGCGTGATATGGTCGCTACCTGGAGAGAGAGAGAAGAAAACAATCAGCGTGCGCTCTGTCAAGAATAGATTGGTTATTATTTTATCTAATCAGGATGGCTCCCACTGCTTTTTATCAAATCTTCCTTCAAACCCTAAAAGGAAAGACTAGCCGGGATTAATTACACACTACAAGTTCGCCAATCTTTCAGCCAGGCCAGTATCGGTACTTTGAGGGAGGTCCCCCGTGCTTTCGCACGAACCTAATTAATGTAAACCTCGTTTTTCCAGAGGCGTAACCTCGTTAACACCTTTCTAGACACCTACTTGATTGGATAATTGTAATGTGTAAAACTCTCCCAGGAGTAACTCTTACTCGCAGTGGGTATCGGGATCCAACTATCTCATAGAAGGTATGCAATCTCATTGCAAATTTCAACACTTGAAATTCCCGATAATATTTTGCCCCTAGCAGCTATATGACCTTAACATAGTCAAAAAATCACAAGTGCTAGTCAAGTTCAACCCGTCATTTCCTGATTGAATTAAACCCACCCGCACGACCCTTAACATAGTCAACAAAGTCGCACGACTACCCTATTCCAATCTGCATCATATACATAAGCAGATAAATACTGGTCAGCTACCGCACACTACGCCTTAACATAGTCAACAAACGTAGCACGAATACTAACTAGTACTTATCTGAAATGACGGAGGGCTACGGCAGGTTTTTCTGAAAACCTATTGCGTAATGAACTTGATATCGTTGTAGAATCAAATGAAGTTTTTAAAAATGGAGTGATTTTGAGGTTTTTCTAGTTTTGCTAAAGGGGTCACTCCCGGTGAAGGGATCGTCGGCCCTTTCCTCGTCGAATGAGGTGCGGGATATATCATATATATCACTGTGCAAAGCAGAAACTATAGAAGAAATCAAAAACAAACCGATTGTGTAGCATCTGCCAGTTATTGCTAAAGGAGTCACTCCCGGTGAAGGGATCTCGGTCCTTTCCTCATCGAATAAGGTGCAGGATATATCACATATACCGCTGTGCAAAGCAAGAACTGTAGCTACCTATTTTATTTTAAAATTCGATTCCATAACATCTTAGGTTTCTTATCTTTCATTAATCACATTAATGAAGTCCCATCATTTAAATACCTAAACATCACAGATAGATATGACGTACACTTATGCCATCCGCATTCGCCTCGATGTCCCCTCGTGCACCGTTAGGTTAGGTAACTAACGACAGAGCAGGGCAGGGCTAGCGTGGGTGTAAAAAATAAGTAACGTCTATATAATATATCATATATACTATATACTGTATCTATCACAGAACATCACATGATCACATCACAGATATCGCAACAGAAGATTATCATATGAAATATTGGATATACTAGGACGTCCGTGTTTTCAATACGAGCCAGTATAAAACACGGATTCCACGGTCGTGATGAATAGCCAAACCCACACCCCTAGACCCCTACGAGAGCGGCAAGCAACCCTACCAATTCTGGAGTTAGGAGACCCGGACCCGACTCCTCGAGTTGGTCTCCCACTGGACTCCAGAACCCGGTTACTTCTGCCCTCCTCCTTGGGTCTATCCTAGTGCGGAAAAGTAAATAATATACAAAGGGTGACAACTTCCGCAACCTGGAAGTGCCCCAAATAAAAGAATATTACATACAGATTTTTACATGAATGAAAATGAAAAACACTCATCTCACATAAAAACCCCCGGCTATTCAAACACGACGATCCAATATAACATATCCAGCAACACATAACATCACATGTCATCAACGTAAGTAAATATACGCATCCTAATTGTCGTTGACATATAGCAACGAAACCGGCGATATCACATATTACACTTACGGTCACAGAAAAGAAAGTGTAAAACTACAACAGTTGGAAACCGCAACCTCCTCAGACATCGCATGCCTGACCAAATGAATTCCTTAGACATCGCATGCCTAACAATTATAAACCCCGCATTTTAGTCTCAAAATCGAAAACTCTTTTCAATATCAAGTCGTGTAATTCAACAAGATTCCCGACATCCTGATCGAATGCTCGTCGCAAACTTCAGTAGACGGCTGCACCCCCGATACCGTCGACGAAGTGCACCAAGGCGGAACACCGCTACCGCGAGCACCCGGACGGATGCTTTCGGCGACGGGGTTCTCCTACAGTCACTTGGTCGGGGCTATAGAGTGAGGCTGTTTATTAAGTTTACCCGGCGAGTATCCGCGTACGCTACGTGATTGTGACGGACTTTTGATCACATCAAAATTCAGTGGCAACCGATCAAGCGAGACTAAAGTGCTATGTTTATAACATTCATTCAGTTATCACATAACATTTGTGAACTCCAATTGTTGTATCACATTCCAGATAAACAGAAAATGTTAAACTTTCCGATCGAACAGTCGAATACCCAAGTTTTCCCGATACAACTCAACACATGAAATAAGTCTAACAACATTCAGTTCGTGCCTCAGTACCAACGGTCCAGCCGTAGAAGGGTCAAGCCAACGCCTCACATGTGGCACGCCGTACTGCCCTAAACCCGAAGGTTCAAAGGGCAGTTCAAGACGGTCACATAATCGAGTTAAGGTTTGTTGTCTTCTAGAGGGTCCATCGCGTTACTTGCACTACTTAGAACGTCGTTAAACTACGGAAAAATCCAACACTTGGAAATTTCCCGACAGGGGAAAAGTTAGGTATTTATATCCGGTCGAACTTTTTCTAACATATTCTTAAAATATCCGGAAAAACACTTAGACAAGGTTCGATAATCCGATCGAAACATCGTTTCCCAATTTAACCCCAGAACACTCAACTTAAGAGCCAATTTAAAAATTCCCAGAAAACTCAGAATAATTAATCAGGAATTACTGTTCAAACACTTAGGACTGACGTCATCAAATAGCCGCGGAACCGCCGCAGAAGCTAGGCTTCCGCCGCGGTTCCGCCGCACAAAGTACTGTTCATGGGAAACCTTTTGCACCGTAATTCTTAGATTTCATTGCTGAATTTTTTAAGCATTTTTAATTGACAAAAAACCACAAATTTGGAAAAAGTCCAGAGAGCATTATCGGGTTAGGGTTTCGGGTTCGTTCGGACTTCAAACTCCGTCTAGACTTCGCCTAAGGCTCTAGCTAGTCTCTGATACCACTGTAGGGTTCCTAGGCACCCTAATGAGGTCTCACAAGGCATCGAACATGCCAATTTCAAAAATTACGGTGCCGAGAAACCCTAGAATATGGATCGTCGGCTAGATGTCTAGGCGAAAAGCAAACTAGTTAACACTTAACTATAAGAATACGGAAATACAACCTTTGTAGATCCGGTCCTCCACCTCCACGGCTCCGTGATGAGGTCCTCTCCGCTGTCCAAATCAAATCCCGGGCTCTAGCGTCGGCTTCATCGGAGAAAGAGCGGACTAGGTCATCGACGACGTGCCGAAGATGATCTACGTCGAGGCATCGCTAGATCAAGCTCCTACTTCACCAAGTCATGAAACTTGTGAAGAAAACACACTCTACTACTTGGCAAGAGGTATAGGATGAAGAAATAGGAAGTGGGTTCACTTTAGAATTGGATTTCTCACTCACTTTCATCAAGCACCATTGATGGATGCAAGCTTCTTTCTTGAAGAAGAAGAAGAAGAAGATGATAATTGTTATGATAGAATAATAAAAGATTAACTAGAAAAGATAATCCCATTCATTCTTATCATAATAGTTACCATGGTTAAGTGTAGAGAATGAACCAAGGTTAAGTGAAGTGGTTAGGGTTAAGCATGAGACAAAATGGTCACAAAGTCAAAGCTTCATGAAGCTTCAACTAGAAAACAAATTTAGCAACCATTTTCCTTTATGCTTTTCTTTTTCCAAAATGAATAAATAGATAAATAAATGAGAAAAGGAAATGAAACCCTAACCACTTAAGTAACCATGGTTTAATTCTTTACACAAACCCAAACTAGCATGTATCATCAAACATGATACAATCTTGCACACAAAAAAATATATCATATATACAATGTGCACAAAAAAGTGAGAAAATCCATTTAAAGTGAACCAATACTAGTTAATGCAAAGTAATATATCAAATATATAATTATGCATTAAATCATTAAATCAACACTTGATTTAACGATCCGGTCATATCACATATAACCGACTAATATCCAATGTATCGGCTTATCGAATCAATCCATGATTCGATAACTAGGTTATATCGCATACAACCATTCGACACATTCATCACGAGAATATAACACGGTATCACATACACGCATTATTCTCGGTCCCGCACATATCTCATATGCGCTCCTATTTCGTTTCGCTTGAGCCAGGAAACCTCTGTGTAGGACTCTAAAGACTCGTCAATACGTCGGCAGCGGATGATGATCATATCAAACATCCACAAGCCGCAAGCGGTCTGCTAAACGTAACGGCCACCCGGGTATTGAGCGATCAGAAGATCGACGAGCAAGCCCGCTCACACTCCAGTGAATCCAACCAGTAACACTACCGTACAGTCCGGTCTCGTCGTCTGATATGTCGCATATCTTGCCTAGGGGTGGTAAACGTCAGACCCCAATAGCTCGATAAGTCGTGTCGATATGAGGCTCATAACGGGTCGAGAAACTACTGGTAACACTTACCAGCAATTCTCTGATCAGCCCTGGCCAGGGACTTCCTGTTATAGCCAATCGAACACAGTGCAACATCAACTCCCTATACCGGGAGAGACGAATCCCCTCCTATCGCTCATTGCCTCCATGTGACTCGGGACTGTACCCAAAAACCACTGTTTTGCACGCCCTCTTGGACGTGGTAAGATGGAAATCAAAGCACAGTGGGAACCATACAAGACTCTATGACGATCTCGGGTCAACAGACTACTCTGTACCAGTGTCACCAGAGAACTGCCATCTGACGTAAGGTATAATACCATCTGGAAGTTCTCGGCGAGTCCGTCCAGTGTACCCAGTCTCCACTGAGCACCCGTATATCATCTCTGATGTCAAACACCAATGGATATGGGATCATCCATCGCCCATCTGTATGGGTTGAGAAGGTACACGCTAGTCTACTCTGGTATATCGATGCCCCGTCTCGATACGCCCACGACTAGGGACTTTGAAGGATGTACTTATGGACTACCATGTCCCCACTAGTATGATCTGCATCATAGTCCAGATAGTCAAGTACACATCCTAAGGGCTTTACCAACATGTAACAGAGAGACAATCAATGTACACGTTAAGGTAAAGAGCAACCAGATAGCATACTATCATGTCGAGCAAGAAAGTCCTCCCTATATATGTCCAAGCATCCACTACAATATACATCCTATGTATAGTAATGGCCTCTAGGGCATACATATAACTAACATGCCTACCACACCATATCAGATATGGTGTGGGAAGAAACCCTGTCTTAAGTATCTGAAGATATGGGGATGTCCAGCTTTTGTAAAAAAGCAGCATGCGGACAAGCTCGAAGCACGCTCAGTACTGTGTAAGTTTGTGGGATACCCAAAGAACTCCAGGGGGTATTTTTTCTATTACGCAGAGGAACAAAAGGTTTTTGTTTCTCGTCATGCCCACTTTCTGGAACAACAGTTTTTAGAAAAAGAAGCAAATGGGAGCGTAGTAGAACTGGAGGAAACTCCAGAACCACAAGCTATTACTGAAAGTTTGGAAGAACCAGAAGTTTCAAGAGAACCAGACATCCCTACGCCACTCCGCAGGAGTTGTAGGCAGTCTCATCCGCTCGAGAGATACTACGGCTTTCTCATAGACGGGGATAGAGAGGATTGCACTATGGATTATGGTGAGCCTACTAGCTTCCAGCAAGCCATTCAGAGCGGCGACTCGGTAAAATGGCTGGATGCAATGCTGGCCGAGATGGAGTCCATGTACACCAACAAAGTTTGGACTTTGGACTTTGCTCCAGAAGGGGTAAAACCCGTAGGCTGCAAATGGATCTTCAGAAAGAAGATTGGTGTAGATGGGCAGGTTGAGACCTATAAAGCTAGACTTGTTGCAAAGGGTTTTAGTCAAAGACCTGGTTTGGACTATGACGAGACCTTTTCTCCAGTGGCTATGCTGAAATCCATTCGGATCCTTCTTGCCATTGCTGCCTTCCACGATTATGTAATCTGGAAGATGGACGTAAAGACGGCTTTCCTAAATGGAAATTTGGAAGAGTGCATCTATATGGATCAGCCAGAAGGATTGATTCAGAGTGGGAGCAGTGGCAAAGTGTGCAAGTTGCTAAAGTCCATCTATGGGCTTAAGCAGGCATCGCGGAGTTGGAACATCTGCTTTGATGATACTGTCAAAGAATTCGACTTTATCAAAAACCCAGATGAACCATGCATTTACAGTAAGATTGTAGGGAGAACTGTCGTATTCCTCGTCTTGTACGTGGATGACATTCTCCTAATAAGAAATGATATTCCTATGCTACAGTCAGTCAAAGGATTCTTGTCGCAGAGGTTCTCCATGAAGGACCTGGGCGATGCCAACTACATTTTGGGGATCCAGATCTATCGTGATAGATCTAAGAGGATGTTGGGACTTTCACAGTCAAGGTACATCGACACCATACTGAAAAGATTCAGTATGGAAGATTCCAAGCGCGGTAATTTACCGGCTTGTCACGGGATCACCCTCTCCAAAGAGATGTCTCCCAAGACTGATTTGGAAAGGGATCGCATGTCTATTATACCCTACGCTTCTGCGGTAGGCTCTATAATGTATGCGATGTTATGTACCAGACCAGATGTAGCATACGCATTGAGCGTTGTAAGCCGGTATCAGTCAAACCCAGGGGAGAAACACTGGATAGCGGTAAAGAACATTCTCAAGTACCTGAGAAGGACTAAGGAGATGTTCTTTGTGTATGCGGAAAAGACCTCCAGCTCGAGGCCTTTGCTGACTCCAGCTTCCAGAGTGACAAGGATGACTCCAAGTCCATGTCGGGTTATGTCTTTACCCTCAATGGAGGGGCGGTTTGTTGGAAGAGTTCCAAGCAGGAGACCGTTGCAGACTCAACTATGGAAGCGGAGTACATAGCTGCTTGCGATGCCGCAAAGGAAGCTGTCTGGATGAAGAAGTTCCTCACGGAGCTTCAGGTGGTTCCTACCATTGTTGATCCAATACCGCTGTATTGCGACAACAATGGAGCTATAGCTTTAGCGAAGGAACCCAGGTCCCATCAGAAGTCCAGGCACATTTTGAGGCGGTTCCACCTGATCAGGGAGATCGTAGATCGCCGGGAGATCGAGGTGAAGAGAGTAAATACGGAGAATAACACTGCAGATCCACTCACGAAGGCCCTACCCCAGACTCAGTTCGAGCGGCTGATCGAGATGATAGGTCTTCGATACGCCAGTACATGGCCTTAGTGCAAGTGGGAGATTGTTAGTGTATATGCCCTAGAGGCCATTACTGTATCATACTAGCTTGTATATTACTTAATGGAAGCTTGGGATATTCACAGTTGTATATACAATCTTGCTCAAAATGGTAGTATGCTACTTGGTTTGTCTCTACTTCAATATGTGCATGTGTTTCTTTTAGCATATCGCTTATACATATTAGTAGAGCCCTTAGGATCTTTTCTTGATTACCAGCGTTGTGATGGCAGTCACACTCGTAGGGGCTGGGTAATCCATAAGCACATCCTTATACAGGTCCCTAGTCGTTGGACTATCGAGACAGGGCATCGATACTCCGGAGTAGACTAGTGTATGCGCTTCTCATCACAGCGGGGGAGACGGTCTATCCCACAGCCGTCAGTACGTCGTACTTGAGATAGTATGCGGGTGCTCGTTAGGTTACGAGTACACTGGACAGGACTCGTCGGGGACTGTTGGTTGGTATTACACCTATCGTCAGTTATCAGTTCCCAGGTGACATGAGTACAGCTTAGTCCGCTGACTTGACACTGTCACTTCGCCTCGAGTGTGTTCCCACTGTACTTAGATTACTACCCTACCACGGCTCAAAGGAGTCGTGCAAACAGGTAGTAGTTGGGTGCAGTCCCAAAGCACTTGGAGGCAGTGACGGTTAGACAGGATTCGTCTCTCCCGGTATTGGGGGTTAACATCGCGCTGTGTCTAGGAGAGCCATTACACGAGTAGTCCCTGGCCAGGGCAAGCGAGATATACTGGTAGATTTCCATTGTTATCTCAGGGTGTTCTGGGCTACACTCCGACACGACTTGTACCGCTATTAGGGGACTGATGTTTACCGTCCCCCTAGGCCCGCCATGCGATGTATCAGACGAACAGACCGGACTGTACGGAGACTGTCACATACAGGCTCAGTAGGAGTTCAGATGGGTTCACCTCGTCAGTCTTCTTATCGGCATCTACCTGGGGACCGTTACGTAAAGCTAGTGCCGCTTGCGGTCTGTGGTTAAACCTACTGCCAGCGTAGTGTCGAGTCTTTAGAGTCCCACACAGAGAGTTATTCGCCTTTAGGTAAAATGAGTAGAGGTCGCATGGTTTTGCGACAGGGTTCGTTCACATCCGCACACTTGTGCATGTTTGCTGTCCGGACAGCTTATACTAGCGGGCTTTGGTTTAAGCCGGATCCTAGTATATGATTTGGGATTGGTCTTATCTCATTGTATTCGTGTTCCTCGGATCACGGATACGGGTGCGTATGCACAGTTGACTGAGACAGAGGCAGAGGACTTTGATTAGGGTTAATGACCATTGTCATTTTCTTAACCCTAATGCTTATGTGTGTATTATGAATAATTGATATTAGTTAAATATAATTGTGCATGGTTAGGGTTGTTAACCTTTTGACCATACTTGACTTGTTGACCTAGGTTGACACTTTGACCATCATCATTCCATATAAAAGATGCTCTTTGATCCTTGCAATTTGCATTAAATATGAAATGATAATGGTCAAGTCTTGATTAACAATGACAATTATCTAGCTAATTATCTAATTTCATAATTCACCCATATTAGAGAGAATGGTTCATTATTTCTCTCATTCTATCATATAGATTCTCTCTCCTCCTCTTCCTCTCTCTCAAGCTCTCCCCACTCATGAGTTGAGAAACACATGAGCTTGAGATAAACCTCTCTAAAGTAATCTCTACTCTCATCTAAGGTTCTAGGATTAGCACTTCTAGCACCTTAGTTACTTCTAGCTTGAAGTTGAAGCCAAAGGTTGAGGCTCTCGGGTGGATCCTTCTTCGACTAGAGAAGGCGACAAGGTGAACACTTTCTTTCACTCCAAGGAGCAAGGAGAGAAGGACATAAAGCCCAAGGTATAACCTTTCTTCCATGTAGCTAAGACTAGTTAGCTTGTAGTTAGTTTTTGTTTAGCAAAGATCCTCCTTTAGTTAGTCCATGTTGCCTAGTTCGATAAAAATCCGATTTTTATTCCGTTTTCCGCCTCCCCGCAAGCACCGGGGTGGGCAACGCGGACTTACAACATTCACCGATGATCTCTCAATATTCGGACATGTGTTCCTGTTGAAACACAAGTCTGAAGCTTTTGAGAAATTCAAGGAATATAAATACGAATTAGAGAACCAAACGGGTAGAAGTATTAAAATCTTTCGATCGGATCGGAGAGGAGAATACTTAAGCACGGAGTTCCTGGACTATTTAAACGAGAATGAGATTTTCTCTCAGCTTAGTCCTCCATATATACCACCGCACAACGGCGTATCGGGGTAGAGGAATCACACCCTATGAGATATGGTGCGCTCTATTATGAGTACTGCTGAGTTGCCTGTTTTCTTTTGGTGTTATGCGCTTGAGAAGCCGCATACCTATTGAATAGAGTTCCATCCAAATCAGTGCCTACCACTATATATAAGATATGGAATGGGGAGAGACTATCTCTTAAACGAGTTAAGATATGGGGTTGTCCAGCCTATGTTGAAAAGCAAAATCCAGACAAGCTGGAGGCAAGGTCAGTACTGTATAAGTTTGTTGGATATCCCGAACATTAGCGAGAGTATATCTTCTACCACACTGAGGAGCAAAAGGTGTTTTATTTCTCAGCATGCCACCTTTTTAGAAAAGAAATTTCTCACGGAAGAAATTAGGGGTCATGAGGTAGAACTGGAAGAAGTTCCAGCTAGACAAACTAACAGCTGATGATTTGGTAGAACCGGAAAATTCAATAGTTCCTGACGAACCTCAGCCTCTTTGCAGATCTAGTAAGGGTTCCTCATCCAGCTGAGAGATACTAAGGTTTTCTCAATGACAGTGGGAGCGAGGATTGCATCCTGGAAGATGATAACCCAACTAGTTTCGAGCAGGCCATCATGAATGTGGACTCTGTGAAATGGCTGGATGCTATGCTATCTGAGATGGAATCCATATACACCAACAAGGTATGGACTTTGGTAGTTGCACCTGAAGGGGTAAAACCCATCAGGAGCAAGTGGATCTTGAGAAGATTCTTGGTGTAGATGGAAAAGATGAGACTTTCAAAGCTAGACTTGTTGCAAAAGGTTGTCGTCAATAACCAAGTGTGGATTTTGATGAAACCTTTTCTCCAGTAGCTATGCTTATGTCCATCCGGAGGGATTCATAGACAGTGGGAGCAGTGGAAAGGTATGCAAGTTGCTTAAATCAATATACGGATTAAAGCATGCATCGTGAAGTTGGAACATCTGTTTTGATGCGGCAGTCAAAGAGTTTGACTTCATCAAAATGGTAGATGAACCTTGTATATACAAGAAGGTTGCAGAGAGTAAGGTCGTCTTCCTCGTATTGTACATAGATGGCATACTCTTGATAGGAAATGATGTTCCTATGCTGCACTCGGTCAAGCTCCTCTTATCACAAAGATTCTCCATGAAGGATCTGGATGATGCCTCCTACATCCCGGGGATTAAGATCTATATAGATAGATCTAAACGGATGTTGGGGTTGTCTCAATCCAGGTACATTGACACCATACTAAAGAGGTTTAGTATGAAAGATTCCAAGCGTGGGAATTTACCCATGATCTCAGGAATCACTCTCTCTAAAGAGATGTCCCCCAAGACTAATTTGGAGAGGGCTCGCATGCAAGGGATACCCTATGCTTTGGCAGTCGGGTCTATCATGTATGCGATGTTATGTACCCGACCGGATGTAGCGTATGCACTTAGTGTTGTAAGAAGGTATCAATCCGATCCTGGGGAGAATCACTAGACAACAGTGAAGAATATTCTTAAGTACTTGAGAAGGACTAAAGAAACGTTCTTGGTGTTTGGTAACGGTGAACTCCAAGTGGAAGTCCTTTGCCGATTCTAGCTTCCAGAGTGATAAGGTCGACTGTAAGACAGTCTCGGGTTTTGTATTTACCCTCAGTAGAGGGACGGTATGTTGGAAGAGTTCCAAGCTAGATACCGAGGCAGACTCAACGATAAAAGGTGAATACATCGCTGCCAATGATGCTACCAAAGAGGCTGTCTGGGTATAGATGATCATGAGATGAACTTCCTTCCTACCATTGTGATGACAATGGAGTTGTGGTTTTGGCCTGGAAACCCTTGTCCCATCAGTGATCCAGACATATTCTTAGGCAGTATCACCTGATCAGGGAGATGGTTGATCTCCAAGCTATCGAGGTCAGGAGAGTTGAGACGAAGTATGACACGGCGGATCCACTAACCGAGGCCAAAACCCCAGATACAGTTTAAGAGTTTTTGGGACGTTGTGTTAGTTATATGTATGCCCTAGAGGCCATTACTGTACATACGATGTATATTGTAGTGGATGCTTAGACATATATAGGGAGGACTTTCTTGCTCGAATGATAGTACGCTATCTGGTTGCTCTTTATCTTAACATGTTGACTTATATTAGTTTACTGTCTTACTCTCACATGTTGATAAAGCCCTTAGGATATGTACTCGACTACTGGGACTATGATGAGATCATACTAGTGGGGCCACGGTAGTCGACGAGTACATCCTTTAACAGTTCCTAGTCGAGGGTGTATCCAGACAGGGCATCGATACACCAGAGTAGACTAGCGTATACGCATCTTGACCCATATGATGGGCTATGGATGATCCCATATCCATCGGTGTTTGACATCAAGGATGGTGTACGGGTGCTTAGTGGAGACTAGGTACATTGGACGGACTCGCCGAGAACTCCTAGATGGTATTATACCTCACGTCAGATGGCAGTTCTCTGGTGACACTGGTACAGGTTAGTCTGTAGACCCGAGATCGTCATAGTGTCTTGTATGATTCCTACTGTGCTTTGATTTCCACCTTACCACGTCCATGGGGGTGTGCAAAACGGTGGCTTTTGGGTACAGTCCCGAATCACATGGAGACAATGAGCGATAGGAGGGGATTCGTCTCTCCCGGTATAGGGAGTTGATGTTGTGCTGTGTTCGATTGGCTATAACTGGAAGTCCCTGGCCAGGGATGATATAGAGATTTACTAGTAAGTGTTACCAGTAGTTTCTCGACCTGTTATGAGCCTCACATCGACACGACTTATCGGTTACTGGGGTCTGACGTATACCACCCCTAGACTAGATATGCAACATATCAGACGAAGAGACCAGACTGTACGGGAGTGTTACTGATTAAATTCACGGGAGAAAGTACATGCTTGCTTGTTGATCTTCTAATCACTCAATGTAGGGTTGCTAGGCACACGCACAAGGGTCTACGAGATATCAACCATGCCCGATTTAAAATTTAGCCGTGCCGAACAACCTAAAGCCGGATCTTTAAACTAGAGATTAGGCGAAAACAAGCATGTTAAACATTTTAACACTAAGTGAGAGGGATTACAACCTTTGTAGATCCGGTCCTTCACTTCTTAAGCTCCGTGTTGAGGTCCCTTCGCTGCGATCATCGTGTTCCGGACTCTCGAGAGGCTCCACGAAGAGAAAGATGCAAGCTTGCTTCCGATCTTCGATAACAAAGATGATCTACCTTGAAGTTTCATTAACATAAGCTCTCACTCACTAAATGAAGTGAACACTCTCATCTAAAGGGCAAGGGTAGATGAAAATGATGAAGTAGGATTTTCTCTCTCATTTGATTTCCATTTCTCACTCATTTTCATCACTTGGATCAAAGCTAGAAAGCTTTTCTAAGCAAAAGGAAGAAGAAGAAGAATAGTGATCCCTTTGTGATGAAAAATGAAAGGATGATAATGATGAATAATGCAACCATGGTCAAACTAACCCTTATAGAGGTTTGACTAAGGTTAAAGGTTTGGTTGGGTTAAGGAAATATCTTGCAAAAATATCATTTCCAAAACAAAAAACAAAGCTTCTAGAAACTTCTAGAAAAGCTTAACCCTAATTAAACCCTAACCATGTTTAATCTCCACTAAACATGTTGCATTAATAACCATATCATGTTACAATATTATATATCACATATATAATATTTATTGTAACAAAATAAAATAATACAATTAACATATATCGCATATATATCAATGTATTACCCGAGTGAGAGAAAGAACTTTTAGTGAGCTAATATTAGTTAATGTAATTTAATATATCATATATATTATTATACATTAAATTATCGAATCAACACTTGATCCGACAATCCGGCTATATCGCATATAACCGACTAATATATCATTTACCGATTCATCGAATCAACACTTGATCCGATGATTCGGCTGATATCAAATATCGCGAGAATATAATACGGTATCTCATATCGCATTATCCTCGGTCCTGCTCATATCACATATGTGCTCCTACTCCGTTTTGCCTGAGTCAAGAAACCTCTGTGTAGGACTCTAAAGAATCGTCAATACGCCGGCAGTAGGTGATGATCATATCAAACACCCACAAGCTGCAAGCGGTCAGCTAAACGTAACGGCCACCCAGGTATTTGTTAGTTATATGTATGCCCTAGAGGCCATTACTGTACATTGGATGTATATTGTAGTGGATGCTGGGACATATATAGGTAGGACTTTCTTGCTCGACATGATAGTATGCTATCTGGTTGCTCTTTATCTTAACATGTATACTTGCTGTCTCTCTATTACATGTTGATAAAGCCCTTAGGATGTGTGCTCGACTTCCAGGGCTATGATGTAGATCATACTAGTGGGGCCTAGGTAGTCCATGAGTACATCCTTCGATGTTCCTAGTCGTGGGAATATCGAGACGGGGCATCGATATTCCAGAGTAGACTAGCGTATATCTTCTCGACTCATGTGATGGGCGATGGATGATCCCATATCCATTGGTGTTTGACATTAGAGATGGTATGCGGGTGCTCAGTGGAGACTCGGTACACTGAACGGACTCGCCGAGAACTCCCAGATGGTATTATACCTCACGTCAGATGGCAGTTCTCTGGTGACACTGGTACAGCTTAGTCTGTTGACCCGAGATCGTCATAGAGTCTTGTGTGTCTCCCACAGTGCTTTGATTTCCACCCTACCACGGCTCTACTAAGTCGTGCAAACAGGTGGTTTTTGGGTACAGTCCCGATTCACATGGAGGCAATGAGCGATAGGAGGGGATTCGTCTCTCCCGGTATTGGGGGTTGATGTTGCGCTATGCTCGACTGGCCATAACTGGAAATCCCTGGCCAGGGTTGCAGTGATATACTGGTAAGAGTTATCAGTAGTTTCACGCTTGTTATGGAACTTACATCAGCATGACTTATCAAGCTACTGGGGTCTGACGTTTACCACCCCTAGGCAAGATATGCGGCATATCAGACGAACAGACCGGACTGTACGGTAAGTGTTACTGGTTGGATTCACAGGAGTGTGAGCGGGCTTGCTCGTTGATCTTCTGATCACTCAATATCCGGGTGGCCGTTAGTTTAGCAGACCGCTTGCGGCTTATGGGTGTTTGATATGATCATCACCTACTGCCGGCGTATTGACGAGTCTTTAGAGTCCTACACAGAGGTTTCCTGGCTCAAGCGAAACGAAATAGGAGCGCATATGAGATATGTGCGGGACCGAGAATAATACCAGTATGTGATACTGAATTCTATTCGCGCGATTTGTATCATCGGACGGTTATATAAGATATAGCCGTGTTACCGAATCAAATGTTGATTCGATATATTGATACACTTGATATTAGTCGGTTATATGCAGTATGACCGGATCATTAAATCAAGTGTTGATTTAATGATTTAATGTATAATTATATATTTGATATATTACTTTACATTAACTAGTATTTGTTCACTTAAGATTGATTTTCTCACTTGATGTGCACAAGTTGTATATGTGATATATTTTTGTGCACTAGTTTGTATCATGATTGATGATACATGCAAACTTGGGTGTGTGTTTTCTTTAAACCATGTTTAAGTTAATGGTTTGGGTTTTAGCTTATTTATTTATTTTATTCATTTATATTTGGCAAAAATAAAATGGTGGCTTGCTTTGTTTTATTCTTGAAGCTTCATGAAGCTTTGAAAGTCTTAACCATTTTGTTTTTTCCTTAACCTAACCATTACACCTAAACCCTAGTTTATTCTCTACATGTGTTAACTTCACCCATGGTTGCATTATGATAAGAATCACTTGGATTTTCTTTTTGAAATAATTCTTTTTCTTTCTTCTTCTTCTTCTTCATGAAGAAAAAAAAAGCTTGCTAGAAAATTCTAAGTGATGAAATCAAGTGAGAAATCCAAATCCAAAGTGAACCCACTTCGTATTTCTTCATCCTCTACCACTTGCCATGTTGTATGGGGTGTTTTTTCACAAGTTTCATGACCTAGCGAAGATGGAGCTCGAGTTAGAGTCGCCTCGACGTAGATCATCTTCGGCATCGAAGTCAACGACCTAGCCCGATCATTTCTCCGATGAAACCAACGCTAGAGTCCAGGATCCCGATGATCGCAACGGAGGGACGTCAACACGGAGCTAGAGAAGTGGAGGACCGGATCTACAAAGGTTGTAGTCTCTTTCACTTAGTAGCTAAAGTAGTTTACTTGCTTGTTTCGCCTTACCTCTAGTTAACGATCTAGTATAGGGTTCTTTGGCACAAGGAAAAATTTAATTTTGGCATGGTTGATCAGCTGTAAAACCTCATGGGTGTGCCTAGGAACCCTACAGTGGTATCAGAGACTAGCTAGAGCTTTAGGCGAAGTGTAGACGAAGTTAGAAACCCGATCAAACCCCGAAACCCTAATTCTAACCCTTCTCTGTACATTTTTCAAAACAGTGGATTTTTCCTTATTAAAAATATGCAGAAAAATCAGCAGGGCTTTATTGGAATTACTGTGCATCACGTGAGCATAAGTCGACCAAAGCGCCGTGGAACCGCGGCACGAGCATGGCTCATGCGGCTGTTCCGCGGCTATACAGTCACATTATTTTTTGAATTTTGCACAGTAATGTCCTTTTGAGTTTCCTCTGTTTTCTGGGAATTTTTAATCTATACTCAAGAGTTGAGTTTTCTGGGTTGTATTAGGGGCTCGATGATTCGATCGGAAACTTTAACTGCGTCTATGTGTTTTTCCGGGTATTTTAGAACATGTTAAAAAGTTCGACCGAATATAAATAACCCACTTTTTCCCCTGCCGGGAAATTTCCAAGTGTTGGATTTTTCCGTAATTTAAGAATATTCTAAGTAATGCAAGTAACTCGATGGACCCTCTAGAAGACAACAATCCTTAACTCGATTATGTGACCGTCTTGAACTGCCCTTTGAACCTTAGGGTTTGGGGCAGTACGGCGTGCCACATGTGAGGCGTTGGCTTGACCCTTCTACGGCTGGACCGTTGGTACTGTGGCATGAAGTGGATGTTTTAAAACTTATTTCAAGTGTTGAGCTGTTCGGGAAAACTTGGGTGTTTGATTGTTCGATCGGAAAGTTTAACATTGTCTATTTATCTGGAATGTAATACAATATTTGGAATCCATAAGTAGTTATGAGATAACTGATTTGAATATTATAAATCTAGCAGTCTAGTCTCACTTGATCGGTTGCCATGGAATTTTGATGTGATTAAAAGTCTGTCGCAATCACGTAGCGTACGCGGATACTCGCCGGTAAACTTAATAGACAGCTACACCCCATAGCCCCGACCAAGTGACTGTAGGAGAACCCCGTCGCCAAAAGCATCCGTTTGGGTGCTCGCGGTAGCGGTGTTCCGCCTTGGTGCACTTCGTCGACGGCATCAGGGGTGCGGCCGTCTACTAAAGTTTGCGACGAGCATTCGTTAAGGATGTCGGGAATCTTGCTGAATTGCTCGACTTGATATTGAAAAGAGTTTTCGATAATGAGACTAAAATGCGGGGTTTATAATTGTTAGGCATGCGATGTCTAACGAATTTATTTGATTAGGCATGCGATGTCTAAAGAGGTTGCGGATTCCAACTGTTGTAGTTTTACACTTTCTTTTCTATGACCGTAAGTGTAATATGTGATATCGCCGGTTTCGTTGCTATATGTCAACGACAATTGAGATGGGCATATTTACTTACGTTGATGACATGTGATGTTATGTGTTGCTGGATATGTTATATTGGATCGTCGTGTTTGAATAGCCGGGTTTTTTTTATGTGAGATGAGTGTTTTTCCATTTTCATTCATGTAAAAACTTGTATGTAATATTCTTTTATTGGGGCACTTCCAGGTTGCGGAAGATGTCACCGTTGATGTATATTATTTATTTTTCCGCATTAGGATAGACCCAAGGAGGGGAGCACAAGTAACTTGGTTCTAGGGTCCAGTGGGAGACCATCTCGAGGAGTCGAGTCCGAGACTCCTAACCCTGGAATTGGTAGGGTTGCTTGCCGCTCTCGTAAGGGTCTAAGGGTGTGGGATTGGCTATTCATCACAACCGTGGAATCCGTGTTTTATTCTGGCTCAAAATAAAACACGGACGTCCTAGTATATCCAATATTTCATATGATATTTTCTGCTGCGTTATCTGTGATGTGATCATGTGATTTGTTCAGATAGATATTGTATATAGTATATATGATATATTATATAGACGTTGCTTATGTTTTACACCCGCGCTAGCCCTGCCTCGCTCTGGCGTTAGTTACCTAACCTAACAGTGCAGACGGGACATCGAGGCGAATGTGGATGGCATAAGCGTACATTATATTTATCTGTGATACTAAGGTGGACTTAAATGATGGGACATTCATTAATGAGATTAATGAAAGAAAATAAACCTAAAAGATGTTGTGGAATCGAATTTCAAAATTAAAAACCAAGTAGCTACAGTTCTTGCTTTGCATCACGGTGTTCCTTGTAGAACATCCTGCACCTTATTCGATGAGAAACGGGCCGACGATCCCTTCACCGGGAGTGACCCCTTTAGAAATAACTGACAGATGCTACAACTCTCGGTTTGTCTTTTGATTGCTTCTATAGTTTTTGCTTTGCACAGCGGTATATATGATATATCCTGCACCTTATTCGATGAGGAAAGGGCCGACGATCCCTTCACCGGGAGTGACCCCTTTAGCAAAACTAGAAAAGCCTAAAAAACACTCCATTTAAAAACCATTTGATTCCGCAACGAGATTTAGTTCAAAGCGTTAAAGGTTTTCTTAAAAACCATTCGCAACCCTCCGTCATTTTAGGAAGTAGAGTACTTAGTATTCGTGTTGTGTTTGTTGACCATAGTCAAGGCACAGTGTACGGTAGCTAAGTGATGTCTTCCTACACCGCATATGATGCAATTAGTTAGGACATTCGCATGACTTTGTTGACCTTAGTTAAGGGTCATGTGGGTGGGTCTAATTAATCACGAAATGACGGGTAGAACTTGACTAGTGCTTATGATTTGTTGACCATAGTTAAGGTCATAAGTGCTAGGGGTAAAAACCATTATCGGGAGTTTCAAGTGTTGAAATTTGCAATGAGATTGCATACCTTCTATATGATAGTTGGATCCCGATACCCACTGCGAGTAATTGTTACTCCTGGGAGAGTTTTGCACTCTACAATTAGCCGATCAAGTAGGTGTCTAGAAAGGTGTCAACGGGGTTATGCCCCTGGGAAAATGAGGTTTACTTTAATTAGGTCCGTGCGAAAGCACGGGGAACCTCCCTCAAAGTACCGACACTGGCCTGGCTGAAAGATTGGCGAACTTGTAGAGTGTAATTAATCCCGGCTAGTCTTTCCTTTTAGGGTTTGAAGAAAGATTTGATAAAAACAGTGGGAGCCATCCTGATTAGATAAAATCAATAACCAATCTAATCTTGCAAGAGCGCACGCAGAGTGTTTTCTTCTCTCTCTCTCCAGGTAGCGACCATATCACGCCTTAATCAAGATAATAATATGGATGTATTGACCGAACCCGCTTGTTATACTGAGCTGGGGAACGTTGGTCCCGCTCCAACTTATAATTTTTATAAGACCGAGCAGGAAATAGGGGAATACCAGGATTCCCATGCCGCCCAAACAAAGAAAGTGCATGAGATGCATCTCCTTCGGGTGTGTTCATTACAAAGAACTGTTTCTCTGTATCCTCTACGTCCTAGGTATTAGATACCTGATCAGGATCCCGCATATGTAATTTGTTACATGGGCTACAAAAGGTAGAGAACTGAGGACGGGTGATAAGTTTCATGAGACAGAAAACGGGGCAAGTGTTGCAGCCAAGTCTGTTGGTCACTGTCACGCTGTATTCCAAATACATTGATTCTGAACAAATGCTATTAGATACCGAACCTGATATACAAAATCATATCAATCTCTTTATTTATTAAAGAAGGATATAATTTTGTATTGTTGAATATTGTTTTGAATATATCAAAAGTTGATCCGTTCAGGCACGTTATCTAAAAGCATTGACGTTCTAAATCAAACTACAGTTCCTAGTATACAGAACACACACAAGAAGAAGAGTTCAGAAATGAACGATTCCTTCTTGAGGTATTGTAGACTAGGTCATATCAATGTGACCCGACTAGCTTAAGTTACATTCTAGATACATATTTAAATCAATTTGAATTTACATCTTGTGAAACTTGCCAGTCATGTTACAAAGATAAGATGACCATAGCTCTGTTTATTGGAAACAGAGAAAGAGTTAGTAAACTCTTGGGACTGATACATGATGATGTATGTAAGGTCCCCTGTCTACATATGCCAGTGTTAGTTATATGTATGCCCTAGAGGCCATTACTGTACATTGGATGTATATTGTAGTGGATGCTGGGACATATATAGGTAGGGCTTTCTTGCTCGACATGATAGTACGCTATCTGGTTGCACTTTATCTTAACATGTATACTTTCTGTCTCTCTGATTACATGTTGATAAAGCCCATAGGATGTGTGCTCGACTTCCAGGACTATGATGTAGATCATACTAGTGGGGCCTGGGTAGTCCATGAGTACATCCTTGAATTGTTCCTAGTCGTGGGAATATCGAGACGGGGCATCGATATTCCAGAGTAGACTAGCGTATATCTTCTCGACCCATGTGATGGGCGATGGATGATCCCATATCCATTGGTGTTTGACATCGAAGATGGTATGCGGGTGCTCAGTGGAGACTGGGTACACTGAACGGACTCGCCGAGAACTCCCAGATGGTATTATACCTCACGTCAGATGGCAGTTCTCTGGTGACACTGGTACAGCTTAGTCTGTTGGCCCGAGATTGTCATAGAGTCTTGTGTGTCTCCCACTGTGCTTTGATTTCTACCCTACCACGGCTCTACTGAGTCGTGCAAACAGGTGGTTTTTGGGTACAGTCTCGATTCACATGGAGGCAATGAGCGATAGGAGGGGATTCGTCTCCCCCGGTATTAGGGGTCGATGTTGTGCTATGCTCGACTGGCCATAACAGGAAATCCCTGGCCAGGGTTGCAGTGATATACTGGTAAGAGTTATCAGTAGTTTCACGAATGTTATGGACCCTACGTCGGCATGACTTATCGAGCTATTGGGGTCTGACGTTTACCACCCCTAGGCGAGATATGCGACATATCAGACGAACGGACCGGACTGTACGGTAAGTGTTACTGGTTGGATTCGCAGGAGTGTGAGCGGGCTTGCTCGTCGATCTTCTGATCGCTCAATACCCGGGTGGCCGTTACGTTTAGCAGACCGCTTGCGGCTTGTGGATGCTTGATATGATCATCATCTGCTGCCGGCGTATTGACGAGTCTTTAGAGTCCTACACAGAGGTTTCCTGGCTCAAGCGAAACGAAATAGGAGCGCATATGAGATATGTGCGGGACCGAGAATAATGCGTGTATGTGATACCGTATTTCATTCTCGCGATGAATGTGTCGAATGGTTATATGCGATATAACCTAGTTATCGAATCAAGGATTGATTCGATAAGCCGATACATATGATACTAGTCGGTTATATCCGATATGACCGGATCATTGAATCAAGTGTTGATTTAATGATTTAATGTATAATTATATATTTGATATATTGCTTTGTATTAACTAGTATTGGTTCACTTTAAATGGATTTACTCAGTTGTATTGCACATTGTATATGTGATATATTTTTGTGCACATTATTGTATCATGTTTGATGATACATTCTTTCTTGGTTTTGTGTAAAGTATTGAACCATGGTTAGTTAGTGGTTAGGGTATCATTTCATTTGCTTATTCATTTATCCTTTTATTTATTTATTTCATTTGAAAAGAAAAAGAGAAATGAATGGTGGCTATTTTTGTTTTTAGTTGAAGATTCATGAAGCATTGACTTAGTCACCATTCTTGTCTCTTGCCTAAACCTAACCACTCATCTAACCTAAGTTAAGTCTCTACACTAAACCATGGTTGAAGATATGATAAGTATTGTATTTTCTTTTCTATTTTGTATTGAACTTATCATATCTTCTTCTTCTTCTTCATCTTCTTCAACATGAAGAAAAGCTTTCTACTTCAATGGCAACTAGCCAAATCAAGTGAGAAATCCAAATCTAAAGTCTACCCATTTCCTATTTCTTCATCCTCTACTACTTGCCATGTAGTAGAGTGTGTTGTCTTCACAAGTTTCTTGACTTGGCGAAGGCGGAGCTCGAGTTTTGTGATGCCTCGACGTAGATCATCTTCGGCATCGAACCGACGATCAAGCCCGCCCATTTCTTCGACGAAGCCGATACTTGAGTTCGGGGTTCGATTTGGACAGTGGAGGGAGATCATCGTGGAGCTTAGGAATTGGCGGATCGGATCTACAAAGGTTGTAGCTCCTTTTCCTTTAGATACTTTTCCGTTTACTTGCATGCTTTGCCTAGATTTCTAGTTAACGATCCGTATTAGGGTTTGTAGGCACCCGTAAAATTTAATTTGTGCATGTTTCATCACTTGTAAGACTTCACTAGAGTGCCTAGGAACCCTACAGTGGTATCAGAGCCTAGCTAGAGCCTTAGACGAAGTCCCGACGGAGTTAGAAGTCCGATCGACCCAAATCCCGACTTTGAAAATTGCTCTCTGGACTTTTCTGTAAAATGTGGATTTTTCGAAATTAAAAATATCCAGAAAATTCAGCAGGAAAATGTAAGGGTTACTGCAAAATTCGGTGTACTGATTCCTTAAAGTCACCGTGGATCCGCGGCATGAGCATGCTCATGCGGCGGTTCCGCGGCTAGTTTGTCGTTTTGTGCATCGACGTTTGCACAGTAACTCTTAGTAAGTAGTGCTGGGTTTCCTGGGATTATTTTAATATTTATTTCAGAGTTTTATTTTCTGGCATGTATTGGGAACTCTGTATATTCGATCGGACTGTCTAATTTTGTCGGTGTGGCTTTCCGGGTAATTTTAGAATATGTTAAAAAGTTCGACCGGATATAAATACCCACTTTTTCCCCTGCCGGGAAATTTCTAATTGTTGGATTTTTCCGTAGTTTAACGACGTTCTAAGTAGTGCAAGTAACGCGATGGACCCTCTAGAAGACAACAAACCTTAACTCGATTATGTGACCGTCTTGAACTGCCCTTTGAACCTTCGGGTTTGGGGCAGTACGGCGTGCCACATGTGAGGCGTTGGCTTGACCCTTCTACGGCTGGACCGTTGGTACTGAGGCACGAACTGAATGTTGTTAGACTTGTTTCATGTGTTGAGCTGTATCGGGAAAACTTGGGTGTTCGATTGTTCGATCGAAAAGTTTAGCATTTTCTATTTATCCAGAATGTGATACAATAATTGGAATTCACAAATTGTTATGAGATAACGGAATGAATATTATAAACGTAGCAGTTTAGTCTCACTTGATCGGTTGCCACGGAGTTTTGATGTGATCAAAAGTCCGTCGCAATCACGTAGCGTACGCGGATACTCGCCGGGTCAACTTAATAGACAGCCTCACCCCATAGCCCCGACCAAGTGACTGTAGGAGAACCCCGTCGCCGAAAGGATCCGTTCGGGTGCTCGCGGTAGCGGTGTTCCGCCTTGGTGCACTTTGTCGACGGCGTCAGGGGTGCGGCCGTCTACTGAAGTTTGCGACGAGCATTCGATCAGAATGTCGGGAATCCTGTTGAATTGCCCGACTTGATATTGAAAAGAGTTTTCGATAATGAGACTAAAATGCGGGGTTTATAATTGTTAGGCATGCGATGTCTAAGTAATTCATTTGGTCAGGCATGCGATGTCTGAGGTGGTTGCGGATTCCAACTGTTGTAGTTTTACACTTTCTTTTCTGTGACCGTAAGTGTAATATGTGATATCGCCGATTTCGTTGCTATATGTCAACGACAATTGGGATACGCATGTTTTCTTACGTTGATGACATGTGATGTTATGTGTTGCTGGATATGTTATATTGGATCGTCGTGTTTGAATAGCCGGGGGGGGTTTATGTGAGATGAGTGTTTTTCATTTTCATTCATGTAAAAACTTGTATGTAATATTCTTTTATTGGGGCACTTCCAGGTTGCGGAAGTAGTCACCGTTTGTATATTATTTACTTTTCTGCACTAGGATAGACCCAAGGAGGGGAGCACAAGTAACCGGGTTCTGGGGTCCAGTGGGAGACCAACTCGAGGAGTCGAGTCCGGGTCTCCTAACCCTAGAATTGGCAGGGTTGCTTGCCGCTCTCGTAGGGGTCTACGGGTGTGGGATTGGCTATTCATCACGACCATGGAATCCGTGTTTTATACTGGCTCGTATTGAAAACACGGACGTCCTAGTATATCCAATATTTCATATGTTTCTTCTGCTGTGTTTTATCTGTGATGTGATCATGCGATGTTCTGTGACAGGTATTATATATAGTATATATGATATATTATATAGACGTTGCTTATGTTTTACACCCGCGCTAGCCCTGCCCTGCTCTGCCGTTAGTTACCTAACCTAACGGTGCACGAGGGGACATCGAGGCGAATGCGGATGGCATAAGTGTACGTCATATTTATCTGTGATGTTTAGGTAATTTAAATGATGGGATATTCATTAATGAGATTAATGAAAGAAAATAAACATAATTGATGTTGTGGAATCGAATTTCAAAATAAAACAGGTAGCTACAGTTCTTGCTTTGCATCGCGGTGTTCATTGTAGAACATCCTGCACCTTATTCGATGAGGAAAGGACCGAGATCCCTTCACCGGGAGTGACTCCTTTAGCAATAACTGGCAGATGCTACAACCCTCGGTTTGTCATTTGATCGCTTCTATAGTTTCCGCTTTGCACAGTGATATATATGATATATCCCGCACCTCATTCGACGAGGAAAGGGCCGACGATCCCTTCACCGGGAGTGACCCCTTTAGCAAAACTAGAAAAGCTTCAAAAACATTCCATTTAAAAAACCATTTGATTCCGCAAAGAGATCAAGTTCAAAGCGTTAAAGGTTTTCACAAAAACCAGTCGCAACCCTCCGTCATTTTAGGAAGTAGAGTACTTAGTATTCGTGCTGTGTTTGTTGACCATAGTCAAGGCACAGTATACGGTAGCTAAGTGATGTCTTCCTACACCGCATATGATGCGATTAGTTAGGACAGTCATGTGGCTTTGTTGACCTTAGCCAAGGGTCATGTGGGTGGGTCTAATTAATCACGAAATGACGGGTAGAACTTGACTAGTACCTATGATTTGTTGACCTTAGCCAAGGTCATAGGTGCTAGGGGTAAAAACCATTATCGGGAGTTTCAAGTGTTGAAATTTGCAATGAGATTGCATACCTTCTATATGATAGTTGGATCCCGATACCCACTGCGAGTAATTGTTACTCCTGGGAGAGTTTTGCACTTTACAATTAGCCGATCAAGTAGGTGTCTAGAAAGGTGTCAACGGGGTTACGCCTCTGGGAAAACGAGGTTTACTATAATTAGGTCCGTGCGAAAGCACGGGGAACCTCCCTCAAAGTACCGACACTGGCCTGGCTGAAAGATTGGCGAACTTGTAGAGTGTAATTAATCCCGGCTAGTCTTTCCTTTTAGGGCTTGAAGGAGGATTTGATAAAAACAGTGGGAGCCATCCTGATTAGATAAAATACATAACCAATCTAATCTTGCAAGAGCGCACGCAGAGTGTTTTCTTCTCTCTCTCTCCTAGTAGCGACCATATCACGCCTTAATCAAGATAATAAAATGGATGTATTGACCGAACCCGCTTGTTATTCTGAGCTGGGGAACGTTGGTCCCGCTCCAACTTATAATTGTTATAAGACAGAGCAGGAAATTGGGGAATACCAGAATTCCTATGTCGCCCAAACGAAGAAAGTGCATATGATGCATCTCCTTCGGGTGTGTTCATTACAAAGAACTGTTTCTCAGTATCCTCTGCATCCTGGGTATATGATACCGGATCAGGATCCCAGATATGTAAGCTGTTACATAGGGCTACAAAAAGGTAGAAAAACTGAGAACGGGTGATAAGTTTCATGAGACAGAAACCGGGGCAAGTGTTGCAGCCAAGTCTGTTGGTCACTGTCACCCTGTATTACCAGTACATTGATTCTAAACAAATGCTATTAGATACCGAACCTGATATACAAAATCATATCAGTCTCTTTATTAGTAAAGAAGGATATAATTTTGTATTGTTGGATAATGTTTTGAACATTTCCTATATCAAAAGTTGATCGGTTCAGGCACGTTATCTAAGAGCATTGAAGTTCTAAATCAAACTACAGTTCCTCGTATACAGAACACACACAAGAGGAAGAGTTCAGAAATGAACGAATCATTCTTGAGGCATTGTAGACTAGGTCACATCAATGCGACACGACTGGCTGAAGTTAAATTTTAGATGCATATTTAAATCAATTTGAATTTACACCTTGTGAAACTTGCCAGTCATGTCACAAAGATTAGATGACCATAGCTCCGTTTATTAGAAACAGAGAAAGAGTTAGTAAACTCTTGGGACTGATACATGATGATGTATGTAAAGTCTCCTGTCTACACATGCCAGGACTGGTTCTTCATACTTCATTATATTCTCTGATAATCTCTCAAGATTCAGTCATATGTTCCTGTTGAAACATAAGTCCGAACCTTTTGAGATATTCACAGAATATAAGTTAGAAGTAGAGAACCAAAATACGGGTATAAGTATTATGTCCTATGATGAGATCAGGGAGGAGAATACTTGTGCATAGAATTCCTGGACTATTCTAAAGGAGAATGAGATTTTCTCTCAGTGTTACTCCTCTGAATACACCACACCACAACGGTGTATCAGGGTGGAGCAATTGCACAATATTAGATATGGTGTGCTCTATGATGAGTATTACTGAGTTACCTATTTCCTTTTGGGGTTATGCACTTGAGAAGCTGCATACCTATTGAATTAGGTTTGAATCAAATCAGTGCCTACCACTCCATATGAGATATGGTATGGGAAGATCCCATATCTTAAGCGAGTTAAGATTTGGGGTTGTCCGGCCTATGTTTAAAGCAAAATCCGGACAAGATCGAGGCAGGATCAGTTCTGTAGAACTGGAAAGGTTCTAGCTATACAAAACTGCAGTTGATGATTTGACAGAACCATAAGATTCTATAGTTTCCGACGAACCTCAGCCTCTCCGCCGATCTAGTAGGGTTCCTCATCCGCCTGAGAGATACCTCGGTTTCTCGATGACAGTGGGAGCAAGGATTGCATCATGAGATGATGACCCAACTAGTTTCGAGCAGGCCATCGAGAGTGGGGACTCTGTAAGAATGGCTGGATGCTTAGCGATCTGAGATGGAATCCATGTACACCAGCAAAATATGGACTTTAGCTGCTATATCTGATGGGTTAAATCCCCAACAGGAGCAAGTATATCTTGAGAAGATTACTTGGTGTAGATGGAAAAGTTGAGACTTTCAAAGCTAGACTTGTTAAAGGTTTTCGTCATCGACCAGGCGTGGATAATGATGAAACCTTTTTCCAGTAGCTATGCTTAAGTCTATCCAGATCCTACTTACCACGGCTACATACCATGACTACGATATCTGGCGGTTGGGTGCCATGACTGCTTTTCTAAATACTGATTTAGAAGAGAACGTCTATAAGAACACAGCCAGAGGTCTTCGTAAACAGTGGGAGCAGCGGAAACGTGTGCAAGTTGCTTTACATAATGAAGCAGGCATCGCGGAGTTGGAACGTCTGTTTTGATGTGATAGTCAAAGTGTTTGACTTCATCAAAATGGTAGACGAACCTTGTATATACAAAAGGGTAGTAGAGAGTAAGGTGGTCATCTTCGTATTGTACGAAGACAACATACTCTTGATAGGAAAAGAGTTTCCTATACCACGATCGATCAATCTCCTATTATCACAAGGATTCTCCAAATAGGATCAAAGTGATACCTCCTAAATCCTGAGTTTTCATCTATGAGATTGATGTAATTGGATGCTAGGATTCTCACTAGATGTAGTGAGATGGTATCAATCGATCCTGGGGAGAATCACTGGAAGTGTTCCAGGGTGATAAAGACGACTGAATGTCAGTCACAGGCACTGTCTTTACCCTCAGTAAAGGGACGGTATGTTGGAAAAGTTCCAAGCTAGATACCGTGGCAAACTAGACGATAAAGGCTGGTAACATCGCTATTGAAGATACTACCAAAGAGGAAGTTTGGGTGTATATTGGTTCATAAGATGAACTAGGTTCCTGCCATTGTATGACAATGGAAGTATGGCTTTGGCCCTGGAACCCTGGTCCCATCAGTAACCCAGACAAATTCTGAGGCAGCATCACCTGATCATGGAGATAGTTGATCTCCAGGGTGATCGAGGTTAGGAGAGAAGACTCAGAGGACAACACGGCGGATCCACTCACGAAGGCCTTTTTCCCAAAGAGAGACAATTTAGGGGATGGTTGAGTATGTGATACTGCAACCACTGCTACAGATGGCCCTAGTGCAAGTGGGAGATTGTTAGTTATATGTATGCCCTAGAGGCCATTACTGTACATTGGATGTATATTGTAGTGGATGCTGGGACATATATAGGTAGGACTTTCTTGCTCGACATGATAGTACGCTATCTGGTTGCACTTTATCTTAACATGTATACTTTCTGTCTCTCTGATTACATGTTGATAAAGCCCATAGGATGTGTGCTCGACTTCCAGGACTATGATGTAGATCATACTAGTGGGGCCTGGGTAGTCTATGAGTACATCCTTGAATTGTTCCTAGTCGTGGGAATATCGAGACGGGGCATCGATATTCCAGAGTAGACTAGCGTATATCTTCTCGACCCATGTGATGGGCGATGGGTGATCCCATATCCATTGGTGTTTGACATCGAAGATGGTATGCGGGTGCTCAGTGGAGACTGGGTACACTGAACGGACTCGCCGAGAACTCCCAGATGGTATTATACCTCACGTCAGATGGCAGTTCTCTGGTGACACTGGTACAGCTTAGTCTGTTGACCCGAGATCGTCATAGAGTCTTGTGTGTCTCCCACTGTGCTTTGATTTCCACCCTACCACGGCTCTACTGAGTCGTGCAAACAGGTGGTTTTTGGGTACAGTCCCGATTCACATGGAGGCAATGAGCGATAGGAGGGGATTCGTCTCCCCCGGTATTGGGGGTCGATGTTGTGCTATGCTCGACTGGCCATAACAGGAAATCCCTGGCCAGGGTTGCAGTGATATACTGGTAAGAGTTATCAGCAGTTTCACGAATGTTATGGACCCTACGTCGGCATGACTTATCGAGCTATTGGGGTCTGACGTTTACCACCCCTAGGCAAGATATGCGACATATCAGACGAACGGACCGGACTGTACGGTAAGTGTTACTGGTTGGATTCGCAGGAGTGTGAGCGGGCTTGCTCGTCGATCTTCTGATCGCTCAATACCCGGGTGGCCGTTACGTTTAGCAGACCGCTTGCGGCTTGTGGATGCTTGATATGATCATCATCTGCTGCCGGCGTATTGACGAGTCTTTAGAGTCCTACACAGAGGTTTCCTGGCTCAAGCGAAACGAAATAGGAGTGCATATGAGATATGTGCGGGGCCGAGAATAATGCGTGTATGTGATACCGTATTTCATTCTCACGATGAATGTGTCGAATGGTTATATGCGATATAACCTAGTTATCGAATCAAGGATTGATTCGATAAGCCGATACATATGATACTAGTCGGTTATATCCGATATGACCGGATCATTGAATCAAGTGTTGATTTAATGATTTAATATATAATTATATATTTGATATATTGCTTTGCATTAACTAGTATTGGTTCACTTTAAATGGATTTACTCACTTGTATTGCACATTGTATATGTGATATATTTTTGTGCACATTATTGTATCATGTTTGATGATACATTCTTTCTTGGTTTTGTGTAAAGTATTGAACAATGGTTAGTTAGTGGTTAGGGTATCATTTCATTTGCTTATTCATTTATCCTTTTATTTATTTATTTCATTTGAAAAGAAAAAGAGAAATGAATGGTGGCTATTTTTGTTTTTAGTTGAAGATTCATGAAGCATTGACTTAGTCACCATTCTTGTCTCTTGCCTAAACCTAACCACTCATCTAACCTAAGTTAAGTCTCTACACTAAACCATGGTTGAAGATATGATAAGTATTGTATTTTCTTTTCTATTTTGAATTGAACTTATCATATCTTCTTCTTCTTCTTCATCTTCTTCAACATGAAGAAAAGCTTTCTACTTCAACGGCAACTAGCCAAATCAAGTGAGAAATCCAAATCTAAAGTCTACCCATTTCCTATTTCTTCATCCTCTACTACTTGCCATGTAGTAGAGTGTGTTGTCTTCACAAGTTTCTTGACTTGGCGAAGGCGGAGCTCGAGTTTTGTGATGCCTCGACGTAGATCATCTTCGGCATCGAACCGACGATCAAGCCCGCCCATTTCTTCGACGAAGCCGATACTTGAGTTCGGGGTTCGATTTGGACAGCGGAGGGAGATCATCATGGAGCTTAGGAATTGGCGGATCGGATCTACAAAGGTTGTAGCTCCTTTTCCTTCAGATACTTTTCCGTTTACTTGCATGCTTTGCCTAGATTTCTAGTTAACGATCCGTATTAGGGTTTGTAGGCACCCGTAAAATTTGATTTGTGCATGTTTCATCACTTATGAGACTTCACTAGAGTGCCTAGGAACCCTACAGCCAGGACCGGTTCTTTGCACTTCATTACATTCTCTGATAATCTCTCAAGATTCATCCATATGTTCTTGTTGAAACATAAGTCCGAAGCTTTTGAGATATTCACAGAATATAAGTTAGAAGTAGAGAACCAAAATACGGGTATAAGTATTATGTCCTATGATAAGATCAGGGAGGAGAATACTTGTGCATGGAATTCCTGGACTATTCTAAAGGAGAATGAGATTCTCTCTCAGCATTACTCCTTCGTATACACCATAGCACAACGGTATATCACGGCAGTGCAATAGCACCCTATAAGATATGGTGTGCTCTATGATGAGTATTACTGAGTTACCTATTTCCTTTTGGGAGTTATGCACTTAAGAAGCTGCATACCTATTGAATTAGGTTCGAATCAGATCACTGCCTACCACTCCATATGAGATATGGTATGGGAAGAGCCCATCTCTTATGTAAATTAAGATTTGGGATTGTCCGGCCTATGTCAAAAGCAAAATCCGGACAAGATCGAGGCAAGGTCAGTTCTGTAGAATTGGAAGTAGTTCCAGCTATACAAACTACAGCTGATGATTTGATAGAACAAAAGGATTCAATGGTCCCCGACGAGCCTCAGCCTCTCCGCCGATCTGGTAGGGTTCCTCATCCGCCTGAGAGATACTTCGGTTTCTCGATGACAGTGGGAGCGAGGATTGCATAATGTGATGATGACCCAACTAGTTTCGAGCAGTCCATCAAGAGTGGGGACTCTGTAAGAATGGCTGGATGCTTAGTGATCTGAGATGGAATCCTTGTACACCAACAAAGTATGGACTTTGGATGCTATATCTGAAGGGTTAAATCCCCATCAGGAGCAAGTATATCTTGAGAAGATTACTTGGTGTAGATGGAAAAGTTAAAACTTTCAAAGCTAGACTTGTTAAAGTTTTTTCGTCATCGACCAGGCGTGGATAATGATGAAACCTTTTCCAGTGGCTATGCTTAAATCCATCCAGATCCTACTTGCCATTGCTACATACCATGACTACGATATCTGGTGGTTGGGTGCCATGACTACTTTTCTAAATGATAAGTTAGAAGAGAACGTCTATAAGAACACAGCCAGAGGGCTTCGTAAACAGTGGGAGCAGCGGAAACGTGTGCAAGTTGCTTTACAGAATAAAGCAGGTATCGCGGAGTTGGAACATCTGTTTTGATGTGATAGTCAAAGAATTTGACTTCATCAAAATGGTAGATGAACCTTGTGTATACAAAAATGTAGTAGAGAGTAAGGTGGTCATCCTCGTATTGTACGTGGACAACTTACTCTTGATAGGAAAAGAGTTCCCTATGCTACGCACGGTCAATCTCCTCTTATCACAAGGATTCTCCATATAGGATCTATGTGATACCTCCTAAATCCTAGATTTTATATCTATGAGATAAATCTAAATGGATATTAGGATTCTCATTAGGTATAGTGAGATGGTATCAATCGATCCTCGGGAGAATCACTGGAAAAGTTCCAGGGTGATAAGGACGACTGAATGTCAGTCGCAGGCATTGTCTTTACTCTCAGTGGAGGGATGGTATGTTGAAAGAGTTCCAAGCTAAATACCGTGGCAAACTAGACGATAAAGGCTGGTAACATCGCTGTCAAAGATACTATCAAAGAGGCAGTTTGGGTCTATATTGGTTCATGAGATGAACTAGGTTCCTACCATTGTGTGACAATGGAAGTGTAGCTTTGGCCTAGGAACCCTGGTCCTATCAGTGACCCAGACATATTCTGAGGCAGCATCACCTGATCATGGAGATAGTTGATCTCCAGGGTGATCGAGGTTAGGAGAGTAGACTCTGAGGACAACACGGCGGATCCACTCACAAAGGCTTTTTCCAAGAGAGAGACTTATATGGGATGGTTGAGTATTAGATACTACAACCACTGCTACAGATGGCCCTAGTGCAAGTGGGAGATTGTTAGTTATATGTATGCCCTAGTGGCCATTATTGTACATTGGATGTATATTGTAGTGGATGCTGGGACATATATAGGTAGGACTTTCTTGCTCGACAAGATAGCATGCTATCTGGTTGCTCTTTATCTTAACATGTATACTTGCTGTCTCTCTATTACATGTTGATAAAGCCCTTAGGATGTGTGCTTGACTTCTATGGCTATGATGTAGATCATACTAGTGGGGCCTGGGTCGTCCATGAGTACATCCTTCAATGTTCCTAGTCGTGGGAATATCGAGACGGGGCATCGATATTCCAGAGTAGACTAGCGTATATCTTCTCGACCCATGTGATGGGCGATGGATGATCCTATATCCATTGGTGTTTGACATCAGAGATGGTATGCGGGTGCTTAGTGGAGACTGGGTACACTAAACGGACTCGCCGAGAACTCCCAGATGGTATTATACCTCACGTCAGATGGCAGTTCTCTGGTGACACTGGTACAGCTTAGTCTGTTGACCCGAGATCGTCATAGAGTCTTATGTGTCTCCCACTATGCTTTGATTTCCACCCTACCACGGCTCTACTGAGTCGTGCAAACAGGTGGTTTTTGGGTACAGTCCCGATTCACATGGAGGAAATGAGCGATAGGAGGGGATTCGTCTCTCCCGGTATTGGGGGTTGATGTTGCGCTATGCTCGACTGGCCATAACTGGAAATCCCTGGCCAGGGTTGCAGTGATATACTGGTAAGAGTTATCAGTAGTTTCACGCTTGTTATGGACCTTACATCGGCATGACTTATCAAGCTACTGGGGTCTGACGTTTACCACCCCTAGTAAAGATATGCGACATATCAGACGAACAGACCGGACTGTACGGTAAGTGTTACTGGTTGGATTCACAGGAGTGTGAGCAGGCTTGCTCGTTGATCTTCTGATCGTTCAATATCCGGGTGGCCGTTACGTTTAGCAGACCGCTTACGGCTTGTGGGTATTTGATATGATCATCACCTACTGCCGGCGTATTGACGAGTCTTTAGAGTCCTACACAGAGATTTCCTGGCTCAAGCGAAACGAAATAGGAGCGCATATGAGATATGTGCGGGATCGAGAATAATACCAGTATGTGATACTGAATTCTATTCTCGCGATTTGTATCATCGGACGGTTATATAAGATATAGCCGGGTTACCGAATCAAATGTTGATTCGATATATTGATACACTTGATATTAGTCGGTTATATGCAGTATGACTAGATCATTAAATCAAGTGTTGATTTAATGATTTAATGTATAATTATATATTTGATATATTAATTTACATTAACTAGTATTTGTTCACTTAAGATTGATTTTCTCACTTGATGTGCACAAGTTGTATATGTGATATATTTTTGTGCACTAGTTTGTATCATGATTGATGATACATGCAAACTTGGGTGTGTGTTTGCTTTAAACCATGTTTAGGTTAATGGTTAGAGTTTTAGCTTATTTATTTATTTTATTCATTTATATTTGGCAAAAATAAAATGGTGGCTTGCCTTGTTTTATTCTTGAAGCTTCATGAAGCTTTGAAAGTCTTAACCATTTTGTTTTTTCCTTAACCTAACCATTACACCTAAACCCTAGTTTATTCTCTACATGTGTTAACTTCACCCATGGTTGCATTATGATAAGAATCACTTGGATTTTCTTTTTGAAATAATTCTTTTTCTTTCTTCTTCTTCTTCTTCTTCATGAAGAAAAGAAAAGCTTGCTAGAAAATTCTAAGTGATGAAATCAAGTGAGAAATCCAAATCCAAAGTGAACCCACTTCCTATTTCTTCATCCTCTACCACTTGCCATGTTGTATGGGGTGTTTTCTTCATAAGTTTCATGACCTAGTGAAGATGGAGCTCGAGTTAGAGTCGCCTCGACGTAGATCATCTTCGGCATCGAAGTCAACGACCTAGCCCGATCATTTCTCCGATGAAACCAACGCTAGAGTCTAGGATCCCGATGATCACAGCGGAAGGACGTCAACACGGAGCTAGAGAAGTGGAGGACCGGATCTACAAAGGTTGTAGTCTCTTTCACTTAGTAGCTAAAGTAGTTTACTTGCTTGTTTCGCCTTACCTCTAGTTAACGATCTAGTATAGGGTTCTTTAGCACAGGAAAAAATTTAATTTTGGCATGGTTGATCAGCTGTAGAACCTCATGGGTGTGCCTAGGAACCCTACAATATTGAGCGCTTAGAAGATCAACAAGCAAGCCTGTACATTATCCTGTGAATCCAATCAGTAACACTTCCATACAATCCGGTCTCGTCGTCTGATATGTCGCATATCTCGCCTAGGGGTAGTATATGTCAGACCCCAGTAGCTTAATAAGTCGTGTCGATATGAGGTCTATAACAGTTCGAGAAACTACTGATAACACTTACCAGTAAATCTCAGCAACCCTGGCCAGGGATTTCCAGTTATAGCCAATCGAACACAGCACAACATCAACTCCCTATACCGGGAGAGACGAATCCCCTCCTATCGCTTATTGCCTCCATGTGATTCGGGACTGTACCCAAAAACCACCTTTTTGCACGCCCTCTTGGACGTGGTATGATGGAAATCAAAGCATAGTGGGAATCACACAAGACTCTATGACGATCTCGGGTCAACAGACTACTCTGTACCAGTGTCACCGGAGATCTGCCATCTGACGTGAGGTATAATACCATCTGGAAGTTTTCGGCGAGTCCGTCCAGTGTACCCAGTCTCTACTGAGCACCCGTACACCATCCTTGATGTCAAACACCGATGGATATAAGATCATCCATCGCCCATCATATGGGTCAAGATGCGTATACGCTAGTCTACTCTGGTGTATCGATGCCCTGTCTCGATACACCTTCGACTAGGAACAGTTATAGGATGTACCCGTCGACTACCGTGGCCCCACTAATATGATCTCATCATAGTCCCAGTAGTCGAGTACATATCCTAAGGGCTTTATCAACATGTAACATAGAGACAATCAGAGTACATGTTAAGATAAAGTACAACCAGATAGCGTACTATCATGTCGAGCAAGAAAGACCTCCCTATATATGTCTAAGCATCCATTGCAATATACATCGTATGTACAGTAATGGCCTCTAGGGCATACATATAACTAACAATCTCCCACTTGCACTAGGGCCATCTGTTGTGGTATCACATACTCAACAATTAGCTGTGGTTGAAGTATCTCATACTCAACCATCCCATAAAAGTCTCTACTGGAAAAAAGGCCTTTGTGAGTGGATCCGCGCTGTTGTTCTCTGTGTCTACTCTCCTAACCTCGATCTTCCTGGAGATCAACCATCTCCATGATCAGGTGATACTGCCTAAGAATTATATCCAGATTTCTGATGGGACGGGGGTTCCTTGGCATAAGCCACAACTCCATTGTCACACAATGGTAGGAACAAAGTTCATCTCATGAACTTATATATATCCAGACTGCCTCTTTGGTAGCATCCTTGGTAACGATGTATCTTGCCTTTAATCGTCTAGTAAGTCACGGTATCTAGCTTGGAACTTTTCCAACATACCGTCCCTCCACTGAGGGTAAAGACAATGCCTGCGACTGACATTCAGTCGTCCTTATCACCCTTGAACCTTTCCAGTGATTCTCCCCAGGTTCGATTGATACCATCTCACTACTACCAGTGAGTATCCTAACATCCAATTAGATCTATCTCATAGATCCAAAACCCAGGATTTAGGAGGTAATACTTTGATCCTATCTGGAGAATCCTTGTGATAAGCGGAGATTGACCGAGCGTAGCATAGGAAACTCCTTCCCTATCAAGAGTATGTCATCCACGTACTCTACAAGGATCACCACCATACTCTCTACTACATTTTTGTATATACAAGGTTCATCTACCATTTTGATGAAGTCAAACTCTTTGACTAGCACACCAAAACAGATGTTCCAACTCCGCGATGCCTGCTTTATAACATAAAACATCTTGCACACGTTTCCGCTGCTCCCACTGTCAACGAAGCCCTCTGGCTATGTACTTATAGACGCTCTTTTCTAAATCATCATTTAGAAAAGTAGTCATGACACCCAACCACCAGATATCATAGTCATGGTATGTAGCCATGGCAAGTAGGATCTGGATGGACTTAAGCATAGCTTTGAAAGTCCCAACTTTTCCATGTACACCAAGTAATCTTCTCAAGATATACTTGCTCCTGATGGGGATTTAACCCTTCAGATAAAGCAACCAAAGTCCATGCTTTGTTGGTGTATAAGAATTCCATCTCAGATCACTAAGCATCCAGCCATTCTTACAGAGTCCCACTCCTGATGGCCAGCTTGAAACTAGTTGGGTCATCATCTCATGATGTAATCCTTGCTCCCACTGTCATAGAGAAACCGAAGTATCTCTCAGGTGGGTGAGGAACCCTACTAGATCGGCGGAGAGGCTGAGGTTCGTTGGAAACTATTGAATCCACATTCAATAGGTATGCAGCTTCTCAAGTGCATCACTCCCAAAAGGAAATACGAAACTCAGTAGTACTCATCATAGAGCACACCATATCACATAGGGTGCTATTGCTCCGCCCCGATATACCATCGTGCTATGGTGTATACGGAGGAGTAATGCTGAGAGAGAATCTCATTCTCTTTTAGAATAGTCCAGGAATTCCGTGCTTAAGTATTCTCCTCCTTAATCTCATCAAAGGACATAATACTTATACCCGTTTTTAGTTCTCTACTTCTAACTTATATTCTGTAAATATCTCAAAAGGTTCGGACTTGTGTTTCAACAAGAACATATGTCTGAATCTTGAGAGATCATCAGAGAATGTAATGAAGTACAAAGAACCGGTCTTGGCATGTGTAGACAGGGGACCTTCATACATCAGCATGTATCAATCCCAAGAGTTCACTAACTCTTTCTCTGTTTCCAATAAACAGAGCTGTGGTTATCTTATCTTTGTGACATGACCGGCAAGTTTCACAAGATGTAAATTCAAACTAATTTAAATATGCATCTTTATGTAACTTTAGCTAGTCCGGTCGCATTGATATGACCTAGTCTACAATACCTCAAGAAGGATTCGTTCATTTCTGAACTATTCCTCTTGTGTGTGTTCTGTATACTAAGAATTGTAGTTTGATTTAGAAAGTCAATAATTTTAGATAACGTGCCTGAACCGATCAACTCTTGATATAGGAAATGTTCAAAACATTATCCAACAATACAAAATTATATCCTTTCTTTACTAATAAAGAGACTGATATGATGTTGTACATCAGTTTCGGTATCTAATAACATTCGTTCAGAATCAATGTATTCTGGTAATACAGGGTGACAGTGACCAACAGACTTGGCTGCAACACTTGCACCGTTTCTATCTCATGAAACCTATCACCCGTTCTCAGTTCTTTACCTATCTGTAGCCCATGTAACAAATTACATATGTGGGATCCTGATCCGGTATCAAATACCCAGGACGTAAAGGACATTGAGAAACAGTTCTCTGTAATGAACACATCCAAAGATGATGCATCAACATGCACTTTCTTCGTTTGGGCGGCATGGGAATTCTGGTAATCCCCAATTTCCTGCTCTGTCTTTTAACAATTGTAAGTTGGAGCGGGACCAACGTTCCCCAGCTCAGTATAATAAGCGGGTTCGGTCAATATATCTGTATTATTATCTTGATTAAGGCGTGACATAGTCGTAACCAGGAGAGAGAGAGAAGAAAACACTCAGCGTGCGCTTTTACAAGATTAGATTGGTTTTCAATTTATCTAATCAGGATGTCTCCCACTGTTTTAGTCAAATCTTCCTTCAAACCCCAAAAGAAAAGATTAGCCGGGATTAATTACACGCTACAAGTTCGCTAATCTTTCGGCCAGGCCAGTGTCGGTACTTTGAGGGAGGTTCCCCGAGCTTTCGCACGGACCTAATTAAAGTAAACCTCGTTTTCCCAGGGGCGTAACCCCGTTAATACCTTTCTAGACACCTACTTGATCGGCTAATTGTAATGTGTAAAACTCTCTCAGGAGTAACTCTTACTCGCAGTGGGTATCGGGATACAACTATCTGATTGAAGGTATGCAATCTCATTGCAAATTTCAACACTTGAAATTCCAATAATATTTTGCCCCGAGCGATCTATGACCTTGACAAGGTCAACAAACCATAGACCGCAAGTCAAGTTCAACCCGTCATTTCTTGATCTGAATTAAACCCACCCGCACGACCCTTGACAAGGTCAACAAAGTCGCATGACTACCCTAATCCAATCGCATCATATGCTTATACAGATAAGCAGTAATCAGCTACCGCACACTACGCCTTGACAAGGTCAACAAACGCAGCACGAATACTAACTATTACTTATCTGAAATGACAGAGGGCTACGACAGGTTTTTAAGAAAACCCTTTGCGTAATGAACTTGATATCGTTGTAGAATCGAGTGATTTTTAAATAGAGTGTTTTTGAGGTTTTTCTAGTTTCGCTAAAGAGGTCACTCCCGGTGAAGGGATCGTCGGCTCTTTCCTCATCGAATAAGGTGCAGGATATTTCACAAATATCACTATGCAAAGCAAAAACTACAGAAGCAATCAAAAGACAAACCGAGTATGCAGCATCTGCCAGTTATTGTTAAAGAGGTTACTCCCGGTGAAGGGATCTCGGCTATTTCATTATCGAATAAGGTGCTGGATGTTCTACAAAGAACACCGCTATGCAAAGCAAGAACTAGAGCTACCAGTTTTTAAACAAGTTTCTACAACATCTTTAGGTTTCTTTTAGTTTCATTAATCTCATTAATGAAGTCCCATTTTATTATGCTTCACAAGCATCACATTTGAAACGAAATCTGCAATATAACATATATCTCATATATATAATATAAACATTCGTCTCAGGCAGTAATATGATCTCATCACAGAACATTGCAGCAGAATAAACATATATGAAATATTAGATATACTAGGAGATCCGTGTTTTAGTACGAGCCTGTATAAAACACGGATTCCACGGTCGCGATGAATAGCCAAACCCACATCCCTAGACCCCTACGAGAGCGGCAAGCAACACTGCCAATTCTAGGGTTAGGAGACCCGGTCTCGACTCCTCGAGATGGTCTCCCACTGGACCCTAGAACCCGGTTACTTGTGCTCCCCGACTTGGGTCTACCTAATGTGGAAAAGTAATTAATATACAATGGTGACATCATCCTCAGCCCGGAAGTGCCCCAATAAAATAATATTACATACAAATGAATTTTACATGAATGAAAAAGAAAAAAACTCTCATCTCACATAAAACCCTCGGCTATTCAAACACGACGATCCAATATAACATATCACAGCAACACATAATATCTCATATCATCAACGTAAGCAAGTATGCATATCCCGATTATCGTTGATGTATAGCAACGAAGCCGGCAATACACCACATACTACGCTTACGGTCACAGAAAAGAAAGTGTAAAACTACAACAGTTGGAATCCACAACCTCCTTAGACATCGCATGCCTAACCAAATGAATGCCTTAGACATCGCATGCCTAACAATTATAAACCCCGCATTTTAGTCTCATTATCGAAAACTCTTTTCAATATCAAGTCGGGCAATTCAACAAGATTCCCGATATTCTGATCGAATGCTCGTCGCAAACTTTAGTAGACGGCCGCACCCCCGATGCTGTCGACGAAGTGTACTAAGGCGGAACACCGCTGCCGCGAGCACCAGAATGGATACTTCTGGCGACGGGGTTCTCCTACAGTCACTTGGTCAGGGCTATGGGGTGTGGCTGTCTGTTAAGTTTACTCGACGAGTATCCGCGTACGCTACGTGATTGCGACGGACTTTTGATCACATCAAAATTCCGTGGCAACCGATCATCTGAGACTGAACTGCTAGATTTATAACATTCAAATTAGTTATCTCATAACTACTTATGGATTCCAAATATTGTATCACATTCCAGATAAATAGACAGTGTTAAACTTTCCGATCGAATAAACAAACAACCAAGATTTCCTAAATAGCTCAACACTTGAGCGGAGTTCAAAAAATATCCATCACATGCAACAGTACCAATGGTCCAGCCGTAGAAGGGTCAAGCCAACGCCTCACATGTGGCACGCCGTACTGCCCCAAACGCTAAGGTTCAGAGGCAGTTCAAGATGGTCACATAATCGAGTTAAGGTTTGTGTTCTTCTAGAGGGTCCACCGCGTTACTTGCACGCCTTAGAAAATTTCAAACTCGAGAAAAAATCCAACTTTTGAAAAATTTTCCGACTGGGGAAAAAGTGAGTTATTGATATCCCTTCGAACCTTTTAACAGTTTCTAAAATTATCTGGAAAAAACTTAAACGAAGTTAAATTATCCGATCGAATCAACAAGTCCCCAATACAACCCAGAAAACTCAACACTTGAGTAAATTAAAAATTTCCCAGAAGAATCAGGAATTACCTACGGAGGTAACTGTAGAAAAACGAGTCCCTAATCTCCACATACGGCCGCGGAACCGCCGCCAAAATCAGGGTACGACCGCGGTTCCACGGCGCTACAGTGGAGTTAGAAAGTCGTATTCTACAGTTATTCTTAGATTTCCCTGCTCTATTTTCTGAGCATTTTTAATACGAAAAAATCAACATTTTTAAAAAATAACCAGAGAAGGGTTTGTGTCGGGGTTTCCGGGTTCGATCGGACTTTAAACTTCGCCTAGACTTCGCCTAAAGCTCTAGCTTGGCTCTGATACCACTGTAGGGTTGCTAGGCACAAGCACAAGGGTCTACGAGGTATCAATCATGCCCGATTTAAAATTTAGCCGTGCCGAACAACCCAAAGCCGGATCTTTAAACTAGAGATTAGGCGAAAACAAGCATGTTAAACATTTTAACACTAAGTGAGAGGGATTACAACCTTTGTAGATCCGGTCCTTCACTTCTTAAGCTCCGTGTTGAGGTCCCTTCGTTGCGATCATCGTGTTCCGGACTCTCGAGAGGCTCCACGAAGAGAAAGATGCAAGCTTACTTCCGATCTTCGATAACAAAGATGATCTACCTTGAAGTTTCATTAACACAAGCTCTCACTCACTAAATGAAGTGAACACTCTCATCTAAAGGGCAAGGGTAGATGAGAATGATGAAGTAGGATTTTTGCTCTCATTTGATTTCTATTTCTCACTGATTTTCATCACTTGGATCAAAGCTAGAAAGCTTTTCTAAGCAAAAGGAGGAAGAAGAAGAATAGTGATCCCTTTGTGATGAATAATGAAAGGATGATAATGATGAATAATGCAACCATGGTCAAACTAACCCTTATAGAGGTTTGACTAAGGTTAAAGGTTTGGTTGGGTTAAGGAAATATCTTGCAAAAATATCTTTTCCAAAACAAAAAACAAAGCTTCTAGAAACTTCTAGAAAAGATTAACCCTAATTAAACCATAACCATGTTTAATCTCCACTAAACATGTTGCATTAATAACCATATCATGTTACAATATTATATATCATATATATAATATTTATTGTAACAAAATAAAATAATACAATTAACATATATCGCATATATATCAATGTATTACCCGAGTGAGAAAAAGAATCTTTTAGTGAGCTAATATTAGTTAATGTAATTTAATATATCATATATATTATTATACATTAAATTATCGAATCAACACTTGATCCGACAATCCGGCTATATCGCATATAACCGACTAATATATCATTTACCGATTCATCGAATCAACACTTGATCCGATGATCCGGCTGATATCAAATATCGCGAGAATATAATACGGTATCTCATATCGCATTATCCTCAGTCCTGCACATATCACATATGTGCTCCTACTCCATTTTGCCTGAGTCAAGAAACCTCTGTGTAGGACTCTAAAGAATCGTCAATACGCCGGCAGTAGGTGATGATCATATCAAACACCTACAAGCTGCAAGCAGTCAGCTAAACGTAACGGCCATCCAGGTATTGAGCGCTCAGAAGATCAACAAGCAAGCCTGTACATTCTCCTGTGAATCCGGTCAGTAACACTCCCGTACAGTCCGGTCTCGTCGTCTGATATGTCGCATATCTCGCCTAGGGGTGGTATACGTCAGACCCCAGTAGCTTGATAAGTCGTGTTGATATGAGGTCTATAACAGTTCGATAAACTACTGATAACACTTACCAGTAAATCTCAGTAACCCTGGTCAGGGATTTCCAGTTATAGCCAATCGAACACAACACAACATCAACTTCCTATACCGGGAGAGACGAATCCCCTCCTATCGCTCATTGCCTCCATGTGATTCGGGACTGTACCCAAAAGCCACCTTTTTGCACGCCTTCTTGGATGTGGTATGATGGAAATCAAAGCACAGTGGGAATCACACAAGACTCTATGACGATCTCGGGTCAACAGACTACTCTGTACCAGTGTCACCGGAGAACTGCCATCTGACGTGAGGTATAATACCATCTGGGAGTTCTCGGCGAGTCCGTCCAGTGTACCCAGTCACTACTGAGCACCCGTACACCATCCTTGATGTCAAACACCGATGGATATGGGATCATCCATCGCCCATCATATGGGTCAAGATGCATATACGCTAGTCTACTCTGGTGTATCGATGCCCTGTCTCGATACACCCTCGACTAGGAACAGTTATAGGATGTACTCGTCGACTACCCTGGCCCCACTAGTATGATCACATCATAGTCCCAGTAGTCAAGTACATATCCTAAGGGCTTTATCAACATGTAACATAGAGACAATCACAGTACATGTTAAGATAAAGTACAACCAGATAGCATACTATCATGTCGAGCAAGAAAGTCCTCCCTATATATGTCCAAGCATCCATTGCAATATACATCGTATGTACAGTAATGGCCTCTAGGGTATACATATAACTAACACTCAATACCTGGGTGGCTGTTATGTTTAGCTGACCGCTTGCAGCTTGTGGGTGTTTGATATGATCATCACCCACTGCCGGCGTATTGACGATTCTTTAGAGTCCTACACAGAGGTTTCTTGACTCAGGCAAAACGGAGTAGGAGCACATATATGATGTGCATGACCGAGGATAATGTGATATGAGATACCGTATTCTATTCTCGCGATATTTGATATCAGCCGGGTCATCGGATCAAGTGTTGATTCGATGAATCGGTACAGGTATATATTAGTCGGTTATTTGGGAAATAGCCGGATTGTCGGATCAAGTGTTGATTCGATAATTTAATGTATAATTATATATGATATATTACATTACATTATCTAATATTGGCTCGCTTTATTATTTCATTTTCTCACCGGATAATATATTGATATATATGCGATATATGTTAATATGTATTATTTTCTTTTGTTACAAAAATATATTATATATGTGATATATAATATTGTAACATGTTATAATTACTAATGCAACATGATTAGTGGAGATTAAACGAGGTTAGGGTTTGATTTCGGTTAAACTTTTCTAGAAGCTTCTAGAAGCTTTTATTTTGTTTCTTGCAAAGATATTTAGTTTAGATATTTTGCAAGATATTTCCTAACCCAACCCACACCCTTTAACCCTAGTTAACTCTCTACAATGGTTAGCCCTTTCTTTGGTCAACCGTGGTTGCATTTGTAATGATTATTACAATTTCATTATTCATGACAAAAGGATTCTTTCTTCTTCTTCTTCCTTGAGCTCTTAAAAAAGTTTTCTAGGTTTTCCTTTTGTGATGATTTAGTATGAGATTATGAAAACAAATTAGAGCCAAATTCCTACCTCATCATCCTCATCTAATCTAGACAATTAGATTAAGGTGTTCACTTCATTAATGAGTGAGAGCTTGTGTTAAAGAAACTTCAAGGTAGATCATCTTTGTTATCGAAGATCGGAAGCAAGCATGCATCTTTCTCTTCGTGGAGCCTCTCTAGAGTCCAGGAACTTGATGATCTGTAACGTTTTGAAAATCGTTTCGGTGAAATTTCGAAAAAACGGTAAAATAAGGGGGTTTTCTGTAAAAAGTCAAAATACAAATATCTTATTATAAAAATTAAATATACATATTCTAGCTATGTAATTGCTATTATTTGGTGTTTATTGAGCCGCTGGTGAAATTTCAAATTTTCTGAAAAAAAATATTATTTTATTATTATTTTAAGCCGTCACTAATACATTTAATTAGGGAAAATTACAAATTGGAATGAGTTGAAACAAATTTTGTGCATCATAAAACATTAAATAAAATTTTATCATGTAGTTTTTGGAACGAAATCATTTGCCAAAACGGTTTAGAAATTATTGAAGAAAAAAGGCTTTTTTTAGCGTAAATGGATGTTTGGGGTATTGTATTTATCATTTTCATCACCCCACACCCGTACCCACACCCACACACCCCCATTCACTTCTCCCCTTGGCTGAATTCAGCAGCCCCCTCTCTTGTCCCCACATGGTTTGCAAAAGAAAGAAAAGAAAAGAAAAGTGTAGAAAATGATAAGAAATGAGTGGACTTTGACTTAATGCAACTTCCCCACCTCACTCTCTCTCTCCTCACTCACCCACCCCCCCCACTAATTCTGGCCGAAATTCATCCCTACAGCAGCAGCCCCCTCCCCAAGTTCTCACTCCATTTTTGCATCAAAAAAATTCCACAAAAATCACTTCAAATCCATACAAATTCAACTCTAAATCCAAATCCAACACTTACCCATTATTCCTTAGCATTTCAAGTATGGATCCTTGTGAAAAGAGAGCATTTTGGGAGGCTAGATTTTAAGTTTGATCTCATGATTTGAAGGTATAATCCTAACCCAAGTGTTTAGATTTTGATAAGCTACTTTAAATTAGTTTAATTAGCTAATTTTGTGATTTCCAATTTCAAGATTTAAATTGTGTGATGGTGTTTGAATCTAATTAGGGTTCTTATCATGTAATCATGGTTGCTAAGTATAGGCTATCATCTTAAGGAAGTGAAAACTTAATCTTTTGATGATATGTAGATTGCTAGATGTAAAATGTCCAACTTAAGCTTTTTTTTTCTAAACTAGGTTTTTAGAAATTATTGCAAATGTTAGACTAAAAATCTAATTAGGTTTTTCATGGCTTCATTAACTTTATTAAGTGTAGTTTAATGCTTTGGATCATGCAAATCTAAGCTAGATTGTAGTTTGTGCAATTTTGCTTTGAAATTTTTAAAATTTAAGTATTTTGTAAACTAGAATATTAGGGTTTTTGGAATTTAATGAGATTAAATTCCGGAAATTGTTTATATGACTTATTTAAGATATTTAATAAGTATATTGGCCGCTACATTCATTTAAATATCATGTTTTGTACGAAAACGGCGAATTGTGCTTGCTAGATTTTCGGAAAAATGACTTTTTAAGTGAAATTGGGGTTTTTGTGAGTTTTAACCTAGTTTATATTAAATTAGTGTTCGTGAATGTGCAAATGAGTGTGATTGGATTTTTCTCGATGGTTTGACGTTTGTACATCGACATCGAGGGTTGGTTTGACTATTCTTGCATGCGTAGGTGATAGGTTTGGACCTATGCGTGATACGCGTGCCGATTTGATTTTCGTATGCCGTTTCGATTTCGAATTTAGTTTTAATCGGATATGGTGCGTTATGGTATGTAGGTACCCCCATGTAGACTTCGAGACGACAAGCAAGCGCGTGGCGACGTCGGCACCGGCTAGCGAGGACCAGGTGAGTAGATTTATATCTACGGGGAGAAGTCGGGTGGATGGCGTATAGCACCCCCGCAGTCCGTGGTGGTGTATACGGATGCGTATACACACCAACAATTATTATATGTTATTTGGGATTAATAACGATGTTTAAGATGGATATTGGTGTGTTGGATTATTTTAGCGTTGCGAGCCCTAGGGTAGTGTTGCACTACACATACACACATACATACTTGCATACTTTCCTATTGATATGTGCTCATGGGATTCTTTATAGTTATGGGTTCACATGGGTATGGGACTATGTGTTCACATACGGATTTGAGGATGATACTTGGGATTGAGCTGAGTCGATGAGATTTGATTTGAGGCCGTGAGATCGGTGATATAGCAGGGTTCGTATTTGAGATACGACATGACATTGTAGCGGGTCCTTGACGTAGTGTTTCACACACGTCCATGTATACGTAGGCGGTATCAGTATGGTACAAGACGTAGATCAGTACCACGATCATGATATTTGATAAAGAGGATACCAGGTGAATAGTATGATGAATGTGATATTGACCCGTACCCAGATTTGGGATGCCGTACGACGGATTTACGTACGAGCTATATCTTGATGATTGATCCGCACTCTTGACTTGGGATGTCTGATTTTACATATGGTATCGGATATGATATTATTGAGGCGGGATCACCGACTAATATATATACAGGTATGTATATGTATCGACTCAGATGTTAGGCGGTTTCCTTACCTGTAGTTCAGCTTGTTAGCTTAGCCCTTTAGTTTAGTTTAGTTGTTAGATTAGATTCGATTCTTACCTATTTCAAAAACTAACGAATCGTGGGTATTTTAAAAGACAGCCCAAGGGATCCTACGGATATTTCAAAAGACGTATCTTTTCATAAAAACACCGTAGCCCCTATTTTCAAAACCCCATGATTCGTGTTATTTCAAAATGCACCATTTGTAGGACTTATATTAGATTAATGCAAATTAGTTATAGTTGCGTCTAGTTTTCAGCTTCCGCTCATTATTGTGGTTCGCTTCGCATCGCATGCTTATATTATGTTTCGTACTACATTATTGATATCATGCTGTTAGGACACCAGCACCATTACCGATGATGCGTATGTACCACGTACACTTACTTGCCGGCTCACACGCATCTTCATCGGTAATTGCCATGTCATGTACACTTTAGAGAATATATTTGCTTGACTTAGCTTGTTACTTAGTAGTTTGATATGATATTAGTGTACCTGCCTTACATGCCTAGTTTATTAATCATACATTGCAACTTGGTTATTGATACCATATGCATTCATTATCATTGACATATGCACTTGTGATGATTTTTTTGAGATTTATGATATTTCTGGATTTCGGGGAAAGCCGCAAAATTTACAACTTATGATTTTTTAAAATATAAAATGTTGCGGTTTTCTAGTGATGTAAAGTGTCGTCCACCATGAGTTTGCTGTGGTTTTCGAGATCCGTGTCGAGGAGTGGAGGAACCGTCACGGGTATATGGTGGGCCCGGTGCTGTACCCCGGGGCAAGAGGAATGTGGTGTTGACGTTGAGCCCAGCAGGGGAGCACTACCGACCGGTGATATTACCCGACGCGTCGGATATCCGGAGGATACCGTCGTGGTCTTGAGATAGATGGTAGGGGCCGGTCTGGACTGACGGCGCCCTAGATATTAAGATTTAGACATTGATATTTCGAGACAGTGAGATTTATGTTTTGTGTCGATGCTAGACACTGTTGATACTGATTTCATTTATGATACCTCAGTTTAAAAATACGAAGGAAATCTCACTAATTTATGAAAACAGTTTCTTCATTTACATGTATTCTGTTTTCATGCATGCATACCTCATTCATATGATATATTGCTACCTGAGGCACTGACACGGGCACATGAGTTTACACTCGGGTTAGATACTATCCTAGCCATTGTTATAGGCTGCATGTTATATACATTTTTGAGGATATATTATGATCATTGACCTAGGATTGCGTTATTTATGCGATTTCTGTGCGTAGATGTTTTTCTATTCACGAGTTGGCAACTCACCCCCGTTGTGCCCCAGTTTCTTGCAGGTTTTGCCGTACAGGTTCAATTACGGCTTTGCGGGCTCAGTTTCATTCGGGTGACTTGCTAGTAGGTGGGTTTTTCTTGTATCGTACCCATCATATTACCTTGTATAATATTATTCCGTTGTATCTAGTAAATTCCATCAACCAAACATGTATTTATTGAGATAGAGATCAGTGTTGTTTATTCTTTCGTCCTTAGAGTCGCGCGTTATATTTCTGGTGGTTTTGAGTTTCCTTTTGAGTTTTGATCCTCGCCGTTGGCGTTGTATATTATATTGCTTGTGTGGTTGTGACCGTCGATTGACGAAGAGCTAGCTCCCGCTTGGGGATGCCTTTTTCTTGATTTCGTATACTATTCATGTTGTATCCCGTTTGGGGGCTAGTATTTACAAAGGAGACTCTGCCGAAATTTTCAATAAATTCTTGATGTTTTAAAAACCGCATAATTCGGCTTATGCTATTGAAATTACTTGCTTTAAGTTGGTTTTTCCTGCACTCTACTACTTTTCTCGGTTTGGATTTCTGGGTTTTCGGTTTACTTAGATTACGTACGTCTCGAGACGTTCGTAGTTTAAGTGCCGGTTATGTTCCGTACTTTCGGGTCATGACAAAGTTGGTATCAGAGCGTTAGGTTTTAACCTTCGGAGCGTAGGATGACCCTTGGTTGATGGAATAGGTGACTAAAGTAGAGTGACGTACCGTTGGTATGTTCCGCGGCATATTTACGACACGCCACTCCACTTAAGAAGCCTTAGGATGTAATTTCCTTGTTCAGTATTATATTTCTTCCTGATCTAGCCTCATCGTTACCAGTTTGGTTTTGCTGCCATGATTTCGGGCAGGGAGAGCTACGGCTAGAGTTGCGGTCAACAGGAGCTCGTCACAAACGAGGACTGACCAGGGCATGATTCCGGCGACACCCAATTGCAGAGATGTGTCTTTTTACTGTGTTTCCGCGCCACGAGCGTTTGGCGGATCGCCTTTATGAGGTTACTCGGAGGTGCTGATCGACACTAGAGAATTGAGCCAATGATGGAGGCCAGCCAGATTTTGATGACCGTTGGTGTGTTGCTTACTCCTGATGATTGAGGCACGGTTCAACATGCAGACGAGTGAGCCAGTTATTGCTGCGAACGACGAGATATCGCCCCAGATGTTGGAGCTATTGCAGTATAAGTTGTACTAAGAGATGATAGAAGGTCGCTAGTCATCGAGGATGAATGACTAGGACATGTGGATCGTTCGCCTACCCCGATGCGAGGTCATCAGATAGATTGATTCCAGCTAGAGACGACTTCACGCGGAGACGTTGGGAGTCGACAGAGACGATCGAATGGCAGAAACCTATTATTCCAAGTTTAAGGTAGTCGGAAAGACATGCAGGCAATTCTATGGTCCCTCTAGAAGAATGAAACCCTAACTCGACTTAATGACCATGTGAAAGCCTTTGAACCTTAGGGTTTGCGGCAGTTCTGCGGTGCCATTAGTGAGGCTTGGGTTTGCCCTTCTACGGCTGGACCACCGATGCTGTGGTATATATATTCGATACTATTAAACTGTGCCCAAGATGTTGAGCTCTTGGGGGATTATGAGGTTTTGACGACTCGATCGGATGGCTCGACTTAATTCGGATGCTAGGTGGTGAGATGCATTCTTGGGAGACTCCAGATACGAGGATAGTCGTTGGAGCTCAGTCCATGCAGCCACGACTAGACGAGTCCAAAGCAGACGACATTAGAGAACAGTGAAGTAGGAGGTTCGTACCAGATCTAGATGAGATGACATTCCACTCCGCCGACATCAGATATGCGATGCGCATGCCTAGGCATGGTACTTGGACTTACCTTCCAGAAGGAGTTGCGATGAGTATGTAGCCGTTCCGGAACGAGAACAGATCTAGTAAGGGACGATGACTTCCGGACAGTTCGGCAGAGACGAGATTTGGGAGAGATTTCGACAGGACCTTTCTGGAATGATTTACGAGGAGACTTGGACCCAGGAGTGGTCATGTTACGCACACCAGCAGGCTGGAATTCAGGTTCGTCGATGAGACATGCTATGTGTGACCACGACAGTTGGCCAGAGATTCTTGGAGTATGTGCTTGAGCTGTACTATTCCGCCATTATTAATTTTGATGTTTTGGGTGATTTATTCGCATGATTTGATTTTGATGATTGAGGATTTACGATTTTCGCACAGTCGTTGCACTTGATATCGTTTTCGTGCTTTGGTTTCACATGTTTGTGATTTTACGGTTTTAAACAGTTGAGTTGATTTTGTGCGTATGCACGCACGCGATTTGGTTCCTGCACTCTGTATAGTTTATATATGCTGGCAGTGCAGTGACATGTATTTTGTGCACTTGGATACACTGGATTTCGATTTTGAGGGTGATGCTCGACATTTGTTTTGTGCATTTTATGCACCGGATTGGATTTTTAGCGCCTGTTGGGCGCCTGTTACGAGATGCGATTTGGTGCACACCAGATGCACTAATTCGAGATTTTCGTGCATGTCAGATGCACCTGATTTTGCTGTCAGGCACACACGTTGCCTACGACAGATGCTTTGTGCACACCCGATGCACTTAGATCTTGTTTCTGTGCACTTGTATGGCACGTATATGGATTTTGATTTCCATGCGCACCAGACGCACGTAGTATTCATACGCGTATTTTGCGATTGATTTTTTTCTTATAGAGCAGTACGTTTTTATGATATTGCTATGTGTTTTCGTACTGACCAGGACTAGTCAGAGGACATTACCTGAATATATTTTGCATGCATTGATAGTTATTGAAGGGATTTCCAAAAAGCGAGCTATAGCCTCAGTATTTACCTACGTGTCTGATATGACACGAAATGTTTAAAACAAGGAGACCCTTCTAAATTATTTCCAAAACGGCGGAACGTACATTTCAAACAAAGGTATATATGTATATAGTTATTTTCTTATGGTAGACGTCCGCCACTGTGCAGTGTTATACGCGTGCACAGCGACTTAAAGAGATTTGGCATGCATTTCCTTCAGATACTTACATATATAGATTCGATATTTACATGTATAGTTTCGAGTTATATCATATTGGTTTTGCTTTGGATTTGGCATTGATGTCTTCCCCATGACTCCGATGATTGCGGGATGCTTGACGGAGTTGTGATTTGAGTTATATGCTCATTTTTCATGCGCATGCGCTGCGCTACGATTTGTTTTATGTATTAACAATTTCGGAGCCCCGGCGACTTGATGGTTTTGGTTTAGATGTTTTAGTATTTGGGGAGAGTTTTAATTTAAATTCGGGGACCGAATTTCTTTAAGGGGGGAAGATTGTAACGTTTTGAAAATCGTTTCGGTGAAATTTCGAAAAAACGGTAAAATAAGGGGGTTTTCTGTAAAAAGTCAAAATACAAATATCTTATTATAAAAATTAAATATACATATTCTAGCTATGTAATTGCTATTATTTGGTGTTTATTGAGCCGCTGGTGAAATTTCAAATTTTCTGAAAAAAAATATTATTTTATTATTATTTTAAGCCGTCACTAATACATTTAATTAGGGAAAATTACAAATTGGAATGAGTTGAAACAAATTTTGTGCATCATAAAACATTAAATAAAATTTTATCATGTGGTTTTTGGAACGAAATCATTTGCCAAAACGGTTTAGAAATTATTGAAGAAAAAAAGGCTTTTTTTTAGCGTAAATGGATGTTTGGGGTATTGTATTTATCATTTTTCATCAACCCACACCCGTACCCACACCCACACACCCCCATTCACTTCTCCCCTTGGATGAATTCAGCAGCCCCCTCTCTTGTCCCCACATGGTTTGCAAAAGAAAGAAAAGAAAAGAAAAGTGTAGAAAATGATAAGAAATGAGTGGACTTTGACTTAATGCAACTTCCCCACCTCACTCTTTCTCCTCACTCACCCACCCCCCCCACTAATTCTGGCCGAAATTCATCCCTACAGCAGCAGCCCCCTCCCCAAGTTCTCACTCCATTTTTGCATCAAAAAAATTCCACAAAAATCACTTCAAATCCATACAAATTCAACTCTAAATCCAAATCCAACACTTACCCATTATTCCTTAGCATTTCAAGCATGGATCCTTGTGAAAACAGAGCATTTTGGGAGGCTAGATTTTAAGTTTGATCTCATGGTTTGAAGGTATAATCCTAACCCAAGTGTTTAGATTTTGATAAGCTACTTTAAATTAGTTTAATTAGCTAATTTGTGATTTCCAATTTCAAGATTTAAATTGTGTGATGGTGTTTGAATCTAATTAGGGTTCTTATCATGTAATCATGGTTGCCAAGTATAGGCTATCATCTTAAGGAAGTGAAAACTTAATCTTTTGACGATATGTAGATTGCTAGATGTAAAATGTCCAACTTAAGCTTTTTTTTTTCTAAACTAGGTTTTTGGAAATTATTGCAAATGTTAGACTAAAAATCTAATTAGGTTTTTCATGGCTTCATTAACTTTATTAAGTGTAGTTTAATGCTTTGGATCATGCAAATCTAAGCTAGATTGTAGTTTGTGCATTTTTGCTTTGAAATTGTTAAAATTTAAGTATTTTGTAAACTAGAATATTAGGGTTTTTGGAATTTAATGAGATTAAATTCCGGAAATTGTTTATATGACTTATTTAAGATATTTAATAAGTATATTGGCTGCTACATTCATTTAAACATCATGTTTTGTACGAAAACGGCGAATTGTGCTTGCTAGATTTTCGGAAAAAATGACTTTTAAGTGAAATTGGGGTTTTTATGAGTTTTAACCTAGTTTATATTAAATTAGTGTTCGTGAATGTGCAAATGAGTGTGATTGGATTTTTCTCGATGGTTTGACGTTTGTACATCGACATCGCGGGTTGGTTTGACTATTCTTGCATGCGTAGGTGATAGGTTTGGACCTATGCGTGATACGCGTGCCGATTTGATTTTCGTATGCCGTTTCGATTTCGAATTTAGTTTTAATGCGATATGGTGCGTTATGGTATGTAGGTACCCCCATGTAGACTTCGAGACGACAAGAAAGCGCGTGGCAACGTCGGCACCGGCTAGCGAGGACCAGGTGAGTAGATTTATATCTACGGGGAGAAGTCGGGTGGATGGCGTATAGCACCCCCGCAGTCCGTGGTGGTGTATACGGATGCGTATACACACCAACAATTATTATATGTTATTTGGGATTAATAACGATGTTTAAGATGGATATTGGTGTGTTGGATTATTTTAGCGTTGCGAGCCCTAGGGTAGTGTTGCACTACACATACACACATACATGCTTGCATACTTTCCTATTGATATGTGCTCATGGGATTCTTTATAGTTATGGGTTCACATGGGTATGGGACTATGTGTTCACATACGGATTTGAGGATGATACTTGGGATTGAGCTGAGTCGATGAGATTTGATTTGAGGCCGTGAGATCGGTGATATAGCAGGGTTCGTATTTGAGATACGACATGACGTTGTAGCGGGTCCTTGACGTAGTGTTTCACACACGTCCATGCATACGTAGGCGGTATCAGTATGGTACTAGACGTAGATCAGTACCGTGATCATGATATTTGATAAAGAGGATACCAGGTGAATAGTATGATGAATGTGATATTGACCCGTACCCAGATTTGGGATGCCGTACGACGGATTTACGTACGAGCTATATCTTGATGATTGATCCGCACTCTTGACTTGGGATGTCTGATTTTTGATATGGTATCGGATATGATATTATTGAGGCGGGATCACCGACTAATATATATACAGGTATGTATATGTATCGACTCAGATGTTAGGCGGTTTCCTTACCTGTAGTTCAGCTTGTTAGCTTAGCCCTTTAGTTTAGTTTAGTTGTTAGATTAGATTCGATTCTTACCTATTTCAAAAACTAACGAATCGTGGGTATTTTAAAAGACAGCCCAAGGGATCCTACGGATATTTCAAAAGACGTATCTTTTCATAAAAACACCGTAACCCCTATTTTCAAAACCCCATGATTCGTGTTATTTCAAAAGGCACCATTTGTAGGACTTATATTAGATTAATGCAAATTAGTTATAGTTGCGTCTAGTTTTCAGCTTCCGCTCATTATTGTGGTTCGCTTCGCATCGCATGCTTATATTATGTTTCGTACTACATTATTGATATCATGCTGTTAGGACACCAGCACCATTACCGATGATGCGTATGTACCACGTACACTTACTTGCCGGCACACACACATCTTCATCGGTAATTGCCCACTTTAGGGAATATATTTGCTTGACTTAGCTTGTTAGTTAGTAGTTTGATATGATATTAGTGTACCTGCCTTACATGCCTAGTTTATTAATCATACATTGCAGCTTGGTTATTGATACCATATGCATTCATTATCATTGACATATGCACTTGTGATGATTTTTTGAGATTTATGATATTTCTGGATTTCGGGGAAAGCCGCAAAATTTACAACTTATGATCTTTTAAAATATAAAATGTTGCGGTTTTCTAGTGATGTAAAGTGTCGTCCACCATGAGTTTGCTGTGGTTTTCGAGATCCGTGTCGAGGAGTGGAGGAACCGTCACGGGTACATGGTGGGCCCGGTGCGGTACCCCGGGGCAAGAGGAATGTGGTGTTGATGTTGAGCCCGGCAGGGGAGCACTACCGACCGGTGATATTACCCGACGCGTCGGATATCCGGAGGATACCGTCGTGGTCTTGAGATGGATGGTAGGGGCCGGTCTGGACTGACGGCGCCCTAGATATTGAGATTGAGACATTGATATTTCGAGACAGTGAGATTTATGTTTTGTGTCGATGCTAGACACTGTTGATACTGATTTCATTTATGGTACCTCAGTTTAAAAATACGAAGGAAATCTCACTAATTTATGAAAACAGTTTCTTCATTTACATGTATTCTGTTTTCATGCATGCATACCTTATTCATATGATATATTGCTACCTGAGGCACTGACACGGGCACATGAGTTTACACTCGGGTTAGATACTACCCTAGCCATTGTTATAGGCTGCATGTTATATACATTTTTGAGGATATATTATGATCATTGACCTAGGATTGCGTTATTTATGCGATTTCTGTGCGTAGATGTTTTTCTATTCACGAGTTGGCAACTCACCCCCGTTGTGCCCCAGTTTCTTGCAGGTTTTGCCGTACAGGTTCAATTACGGCTTTGCGGGCTCAGTTTCATTCGGGTGACTTGCTAGTAGGTGGGTTTTTCTTGTATCGTACCCATCATATTACCTTGTATAATATTATTCCGTTGTATCTAGTAAATTCCATCAACCAAACATGTATTTATTGAGATAGAGACCAGTGTTGTTTATTCTTTCGACCTTAGAGTCGCGCGTTATATTTCTGGTGGTTTTGAGTTTCCTTTTGAGTTTTGATTCTTGCCGTTGGCGTTGTATATTACATTGCTTGTGTGGTTGTGACCGTCGATTGACGAAGAGCTAGCTCCCGCTTGGGGATGCCTTTTTCTTGATTTCGTATACTATTCATGTTGTATGCCGTTTGGGGGCTAGTATTTACAAAGGAGACTCTGCCGAAATTTTCAGTAAATTCTTGATGTTTTAAAAACCGCATAATTCAGCTTATGCTATTGAAATTACTTGCTTTAAGTTGGTTTTTCCTGCACTCTACTACTTTTCTCGGTTTGGATTTCTGGGTTTTCGGTTTACTTAGATTACGTACGTCTCGAGACGTTCGTAGTTTAAGTGCCGGTCATGTTCCGTACTTTCGGGTCGTGACATGATCGCAGCGAAGGGACCACAACAAGGAGCTTATGAAGTGAACGACCGGACTACAAAGGTTGTATTCCCTAACTCTTAGAAGTAAAGTTGTTTACTTGCTATATATTTCGCCTAATCTCTAGTCTAAGATCTTGGTTAGGGTTTTTCGGCACGTCTAAATTTTGAATCGGGCATGGTTGATGCCTTATAGACCCATGTGAGAGTGCCTAGTAACCCTACAGTGGTATCAGAGCCAAGCTAGAGCTTTAGGCGAAGTCTGGGCGAAGTTTAAAGTCAGACTGAACTCCGAATACCCGTAAAACCCTAGTTTCTGGAAATTTTTTCAAAAGTTGACATTTTTCATATTAAAAATACTCAGAAAATTAAGCAGGGAATTATAAGGCTTACTATGAAAAACGAGACACTAATACCATTAAAGCGCCGCGGAACCGCGGTCGTACCCTGCCTTGCGCGACGGTTCCGTGGCCATACAATAGAATTAGGGTTTTAGTTTTGCACAGTAATATCCGTAGGTTTTTTTTGCTGTTTCTAGGAATTTTTAATTTTACTCAAGTGTTGAGTTTTCTGGAGATCTTTTGTATTCGTTGATTCGATCGGAAAGTTTGACTTCGTTTAAGTTTTTCCGGGTAATTTAGAACGTGTTAAAAAGTTTGAACGGATATCAATTACTCACTTTTTCTCCTGCCGGAAAATTTCCAAGTGTTGGATTTTTCCACGAGTTTGAAATTTTCGGAAAGTCATGCAAGTAACGCGGTGGATCCTCTAGAAAAACACAAACCTTAACTCGATTATGTGACCGTCTGAACCGCCTCTGAACCTTAGGGTTTGCGGCAGTACGGCGTTGCCATATGTGAGGCGTTGGCTTGACCCTTCTACGGCTGGACCATTGGTACTGTGGCATGTGATGGATATTTTTTTGAACTCCGCTCAAGTGTTGAGCTATTTGGGAAATCTTGGGTGTTTGATTATTCGATCGGAAAGTTTAACATTGTCTTTTTATCTGGAATGTGATACAATATTTGGAATCCACAGGTAGTTATGAGATAACTAATTTGAATGTTAAAAATCTAGCAGTTTAGTCTCAATTGATCGGTTGCCACGGAATTTTGATGTGATCAAAAGTCCGTCGCAATCACGTAGCGTACGCGGATACTTGCCTGGTAAACTTAATAGACATCCACGCCCCATAGCCCCGACCAAGTGACTGTAGGAGAACCGCATCGCCAAAAGCATCCGTTCGGGTGCTCGCGGCAGCGGTGTTCCGCCTCAGTGCACTTCGTCGACGGCATCTGGGGTGCGGCCGTCTACTAAAGTTTGCGACGAGCATTCGATCAGGATGTCGGGAATCTTGTTGAATTGCCCGACTTGATATTGAAAAGAGTTTTCGATAATGAGACTAAAATGCGGGGTTTATAATTGTTAGGCATGCGATGTCTAAGGAATTCATTTGGTTAGGCATGCGATGTCAAAGGAGGTTGCGGATTCCAACTGTTGTAGTTTTACACTTTCTTTTCTGTGACCGTAAGCGTAGTATGTGGTGTATCGCCGGTTTCGTTGCTATACATCAACGACAATCGGGATACGCATACTTGCTTGCATTGATGATATGAGATATTATGTGTTGCTGTGATATGTTATATTGGATCGTCGCGTTCTGAATAGCCGGGGGTTTTATGTGAGATGAGAGTTTTTCTTTTTCATTCATGTAAAATTCATTTGTATGTAATATTCTTTTATTGGGGCACTTCCGGGCTGAGGATGATGTCACCATTGTATATTATTTACTTTTCCGCATTAGGTAGACCCAAGGCGGGGAGCACAAGTAACCGGGTTCTAGGGTCCAGTAGGAGACCATCTCGAGGAGTCGAGACCGGGTCTTCTAACCCTAGAATTGGCAGTGTTGCTTGCCGCTCTCGTAGGGGTCTAGGAATGTGGGTTTGGCTATTCATCGCGACCGTGGAATCCGTATTTTATACAGGCTTGTATTAAAACACGGACATTCTAGTATATCCAATATTTCATATGTGTTCTTCTGCTGTAATGTTCTGTGATGAGATCATATTACTGCCTGAGACGAATGTTTATATTATATATATGAGATATATGTTATATTGCTGATTTCGTTTCAAATGTGATGCTTGTGAAGCATATTAAAATGGGACTTCATTAATGAGATTAATGAAATAAAAGAAACCTAAGACGTTGTAGAAACTTGTTTAAAAACTGGGAGCTCTAGTTCTTGCTTTGCATAGCGGCGTTCCTTGTAAAACATCCAGCACCTTATTCGATAAGGAAAGAGCCGAGATCCCTTTACCGGGAGTGACCTCTTTAGCGAAACTAGCAGATGCTGCATACTCGGTTTGTCTTTTGATTGCTTCTATAGTTTTTGCTTTGCATAGTGGTATTTGTGAAATATCCTGCACCTTATTCGATAAGGAAAGAGCGGATGATCCCTTCACCGGGAGTGACCTCTTTAGCGAAACTAGAAAAGGCCTAAAAAACACTCCATTTAAAAAATCACTCGATTCTACATCGATATCAAGTTCATTACGCAAAAGGTTTTCTTAAAAACCTGTCGTAGCCCTCCATCATTTTAGGAAGTAGAGTACTTAGTATTCGTGCTGCGTATGTCGACTTTAGTTGAGGCGTAGTGTACGGTAGCTAAGTCATGTCTTCCTACACAGCATATGATGCGATTAGTTAGGACATTCATGTGATTATGTCGACCATAGTTGAGGGTCATGTAGGGTGGGTCTGATTAATCATGAAATGATGGGTAGAACTTGACTAGTGCTTATGATATGTTGACCTTAGTTAAGGTCATATGTGCTAGGGGTAAAATATTATCGGGAACTTCAAGTGTTGAAATTTGCAATGAGATTGTATACCTTCTATGAGATAGTTGGATCCCGATACCCGCTGCGAGTAAGAGTTACTCCTGGGAGAGTTTTACACATTACAATTAGCCGATCAAGTAGGTTCTAGAAAGGTGTCAACAGGGTTACGCCCCTGGGAAAAACGAGGTTTACTTTAATTAGGTCTGTGCGAAAGCACGGGGAACCTCCCTCAAAATACCGGCACTGGCCTGGCTGAAAGACTGGCGAACTTGTAGAGTGTAATTAATCCCGGTTAGTCTTTCCTTTTAGGGTTTGAAGGAAGATTTGACTAAAACAGTGGGAGACATCCTGATTAGATATATTGATAACCAATCTAATCTTGCAAGAGCATACGCTGAGTGTTTTCTTCTCTCTCTCTCCTGGTTACGACCATGTCACGCCTTAATCAAGATAATAATACGGATGAATTGACCGAACCCGCTTGTTATACTATGCTAGGGAACGTTGGTCCCGCTCCAACTTATAATTGTTATAAGACAGAGCAGGAAATAGGGGATTACCAGAATTCCTGTGCCGCCCAAACGAAGAAAGTGCATGTTGATGCATCTTCTTCGGGTGTGTTCATTACACAGAACTATTTCTCAGTATAATGAGACACCGGATTAGGATCCCATATATGTAATATATTACATGGGCTACAGAAAGGTAGAGAACTGGGAATGGGTGATAAGTTTCATGAGATAGAAAACGGTGCAAGTGTTGCAGCCAAGTCTGTTGGTAGTTATCACCCTGTATTACCAGAATACATTGATTCTGAACGAATGTTATTAGATACCGAACCTGATATACAATATCATATCAAGTATCTTTATTAGTAATGAAGGATATAATTTTGTATTGTTGGAAAATGTTTTGAACATTTCTTATATCAAAGGTTGATCGGTTCAGGCACGTTATCTAAAAACATAGACGTTCTAAATCAAACTACAGTTCTTAGTATACAGAACACACACAAGAGGAAGAGTTCAGAAATGAACGAATCCTTCTTGAGACATTGTATAGGTCATATTAATGCGACCCGACTAGCTAAATTACATCTAGATGCATATTTAAATTAGTTTAAATTTACATCTTGTGAAACTTGCCGGTCATGTCACAAAGATAAGATGACCACAGCTCTGTTTATTGGAAACAGAGAAAGAGTTAGTAAACTCTTAGGATTGATACATGATGATGTATGCAAGTCCCCTGTCTACACATGCCAGGACCGGTTCTTTGTACTTTATTATATTCACTGATGGTCTCTCAAGATTCGCACATGTGTTCCTGTTAAAACACAAGTCTGAACCTTTTGAGAAATTCAATGAATATGAGTTAGAAGTAGAGAACCATAACGGGTATAAGTATTATGTCCTTTGATGAGATCAAGGAGGAGAATACTTGAGCACGGAATTCCTGGACTTTTCTAAAGGAGAATGAGATTCTCTCTCAGCATTACTCTTCTGTATACACCACAACACGTCGGTGTATCGGGGCGGAGCAAATATACCCTATTTGATATGGTGCGCTCTATGATGAGTACTACTGAGTTTCCTATTTCCTTTTGGGAGTTATGCACTTGAGAAGCTGCATACCTATTGAATAGGGTTCCAATCAAATCAGTTGCCTACTACTCCATATATGATATGGTATAGGAAGAGCCCATCTCTTAAGCATATTAAGATTTGGGGTTGTCCGGCCTATATTTAAAAGCATAATCCAGACAAGCTCAAGGCAAGGTTTGTTCTGTAAAAATGGAAGGAGTTCCAGCTATACAAACTGCAGCTGATGATTTGGAAGAACCAAAGGATTCAGTAGTTTCCAACGAACCTCAGCCTCTCTGCCGATCTAGTAGGGTTCCTCACCCACCTGAAAGATACTTCGGTTTCTCTATGACAGTGGGATCGAGGATTGCATCATGAGATGATGACCCAACTAGTTTCGAGTAGGCCATCAGGAGTGGGACTCTGTAAGAATGGCTGGATGCTTAGCGATCTGAGATGGAATCCTTATACACTAACAAAGTATGGACTTTGGTTGCTTTATCTGAAGGGTTAAATCCCTATCAGGAGAAAGTATATCTTGAGAAGATTACTTGGTGTGCATGGAAAAGTTGAGACTTTCAAAGCTATGCTTAAATCCATTCAGATCCTACTTGCCACTGCTACATACCATGACTACGATATCTGGTGGTTGGGTGTCATGACTGCTTTTCTAAATGATGTTTTAGAAGAGAGCGTCTATAAGTACACAGCCAGAGGGCTTCGTAGATAGTGGGAGCAGCGGAAACGTGTGCAAGATACTTTATAGGATAAAGCAGGCATCGTGGAGTTGGAACATCTGTTTTGATGCGGTAGTCAAAGAGTTTGACTTCATCAAAATGGTAGATGAACCTTGTATATACAAAAAGGTAGTAGAGAGTATGGTGATGATCCTCATAGAGTACGTGGATGACATACTTTTGATAGGGAAGGAATTTCCTATGCTACGCTCGGTCAATCTCCTCTTATCACAAAGATTCTCCATATAGGATCAAGTTGATACCTCCTAAATCCTAAGTTTTATATCTATGAGCTAGATCTAATTGGATGTTAGGATTCTTACTAGTTGTAGTGAGATGGTATGAATCGATCCTTGGGAGAATCACTGGAATGGTTCCAGGGTGATAAAGACGACTGGATGTCAGTCGTAGGCATTATCTTTACCCTCAGTAGAGGGACGGTATGTTGGAAGAGTTCCAAGCTAGATACCGTGACATACTAGATGATTAAAGGCAAGATACATCGTTACCAAAGATGCTACCAAAGAGGCAGTCTGGATATATATAGTTCATGAGATGAACTTCATTCCTGCCATTGTGTGACAATGGAGTTGTGGCTTTAGCCAAGGAACCCTCGTCCCATCAGAAATCCAGATATAATTCTTAGGCAGTATCACCTGATCATGGAGATGGTTGATCTCCTGGGAGATCGAGGTACAACACGGAGCTTATGAAGTGAAGGACCGGACTACAAAGGTTGTAATCCCTAACTCTTAGAAGTAAAGTTGTTTACTTGCTATATGTTTCGCCTAATTTCTAGTTTAAGATCTTGGTTAGGGTTGTTCGGCACGTCTAAATTTTGAATCGGGCATGGTTGATGCCTTATAGACCCTTGTGAGAGTGCCTAGTAACCCTACACGTTGGGTATGAGATACTACAACAACTGGCCTTAGTGCAAGTGGGAGATTGTTAGTTGTATGTATGCCCTAGAGGCAATTGTTGTACATGATTGTATATTACAATGGATGCTTGGACATATATAGGGAGGACTTTCTTGCTCGACAAGATAGTATGCTATCTGGTTACTCTTTATCTTAATATGTTGACTAGTATTGTGATACTGTCTTACTCTCACATGTTGGTAAAACCCTTAGGATGTATACTTGACTACCAGGATTATGATGCAGATCATACTAGTGGGGCCAGGGTAGTCTACAAGTTCATACTTTAATTGTTCCTAGTCGAGGGTGTATCGAGACGGGGCATCGATATTCCAGAGTAGACTAGCGTATACGTTTCTTAACCCATTTGATGGGCGATGGATGATCCCATATCCATTGGTGTTTGACATCAAAGATGGTATACGGGTGCTCAGTGGAGTCTGGGTACACTGAACAGGACTCGCCGAGAACTCCTAGATGGTATTATACCTAACGTCAGATAGCAGTTCTCTGGTGACTCTGGTACAGGTTAGTCTGTAGACCCGAGATCGTTATAGAGTCTTGTGCGATTCCCACTGTGCTTTGATTTCCACCTTACCACGTTCAAGAGAGCGTGCAAAATTGTGGTTTTTGGGTACTGTCCCGAGTCACATGGAGACAATGAGCGATAGGAGGGGTTTCGTCTCTCCCGATATTAGTGGTTGATGTTGCGCTATGATTGATTGGCCATAACAGGAAGTCCCTGGCCAGGGTTGATATGAAGATTTACTGGTAAGTGTTATCAGTATTTCTCGACCCGTTATGAGCCTCACATCGGCATGACTTATCAAGTTTCTGGGGTATGACGTTTACCACCCCTAGACTTGATATGCGACATATCAGACGAAGAGACCGGACTGTACTGTAGTGTTGCTGTTGGATTCATAGGAGTATGGACAAGCTTGCTTGTTGATCTTCTGATCGCTCAATATCTGGGTAGCCGTTATGTCCGGCTAGTACCGCTGACGGCTTGTGGGTGACTGATATGATCATCACCTACTTCAGGCGTATTGACGAGTCATTAGTGTCCTTCACAGAGGTTTCCTAGCTCATGCGAAACGAAGTAGGGCACATATGTGATATGTGCGGGACCGAGATTAATACGTGTATGTGATACCGTATTCTAATCTCGTGATACAGGTTATATATGATATAACCGGATTGTTGAATCAAGTGTTGATTCAATGTTATGTTATATGTATATTTGATATGCATATAAATGATATTAGTCGGTTGTATACGATACAGCCGGGTTATTAAATCAAGTGTTGATTTAATAATTTAATGTGTAATTATATATTTGATATATTAATATACATTAACTAATACTAGCTCACTTAAGAAAATGTTTTCTCTTTATACATTTAATGTATATGTGATATATGTTAATGTATTTATTTTGTGTCATGCTTGATGATACATTGTACATGGGTGTATGAAACTCATACCATAACCTAGATAATTAAGGGTAATTATTTATTTAGGGATAAACAAAATTAGGTGGAAATTAGTCATGGCTTGAAGCTTGGAGAAGATTGTGGAACCTGTTGACTTAGTCCACTAATTTATTTTACTCTAGATATTTATTAACCTAACCATTATCTTTAGCCATGGTTTAGTCTCTACATGAGTTATATATGATATTTTCTCACCCATGGTTTAGGTGTGGATCAGTTGAGATCATTTTCTTCATCTCCTTCCTAGCTCTCTAGCTTTGAGTGAGTGAAGAAAAGAAAGAGAGAAAAATTATTCTAAAGTGAGCAAAATTCCTATTTCATCAATCTACACTAGACTAGCCATTTAGTATAGGTTGTTTGCTTCACTAATTCTCAATTAGTGAAGAGGTAGCTTGAGTTGGAGATTCCTTGACGTAGATCATCTTCGGCCTCGAAGTTCTTCAAGCAAGCTTGTTCCTTTCGCCTAGTGGAGCCTAACGAGAGTCCGGAAGACCACTATTTGGAGCGAAGGGACTACTACACGGAGCTTTTGAAGTGAAGGACCGGTCTACAAAGGTTGTATTTCTTGTTCACTTAGTGTAAAGTTGTTTACTTGCTTAGTTTAACCCTAATTCTCTAGTTAGATCCTTGGTTCGGGTTTGTTAGCACACTAGATTTTTATAAAATTGCATGCTTGATGCCTTATAAAACCTAGTGAGTGTGCTAAGGAACCCAGCAGATTGGTGCAGATGGATAAGTGGAAACCTACAAAACTAGACTTGTTGCAAATGGTTTTCGTCAAAGACGAGGATTGGACTATGATGAAACCTTTTCTCCAGTGACTATGCTTAAATCCATTCGGATCCTGCTTGCCATTGCTGCCTTCCATGACTATGAAATCTAGCAGATGGACGTGAAAATAAATTTTCTAAATGGATATTTAGAAGAAAATATTTACATGGATCAGCTAGAGGGTTTGTTATACAGTGGGAGCAGTGGGAAGGTGTGCAAGTTGCTTAAATCTATTTATGGATTAAAGCAAGTATCGCGGAGTCGGAACATCTGCTTTGATGAGATAGTCAAAGAATTTAATTTTATCAAAAATGTAGATGAACCATGCATTTATAGGAAGATTGTAGAAGGAGCAGTGGTCTTCCTCGTACTGTACATTGACGACATACTCCTAATAGGGAATGATATCCCTATGCTATAATCAGTAAAGCTCTTCTTGTCACAGAAGTTCTCTTGAAAGACTTGGGTGATGCCTCCTACATTTTGGGGATTAAGATCTATCGTGATAGGTCTGAAAGAATGTTGGGAGTTTCATAGTCCAGCTACATTGACACCATATTAAAGAGATTTAGTATGGAAGATTCCAAGCGTGGTAATTTACCCGCTTGTCACGGGATCACCCTCTCTTAAGAGATGTCTCCAAAGACTGATGAAGAGAGGGCTTGCATGAGCATTATACCCTACGCTTCGGCGGTAGGATCTATAATGTATGCGATGTTACGTACCAGACCAGATGTAGCTTACGCACTTAGTGTGGTAAGCAGGTATCGGTCTAACCTGGGTGAGAGTGGACATAAAAGACAACACGGTGAATCCATTCACTAAGGCCATCCCTCAAGTCCGGTTTGAGAGACTGTTCGAGATGTTGGGTATGCGGTATGCCAGCAACTAGATCTAGTGCTGACAGTGGGAATTTATTGCACCAATTACAGGCCTTAGTGTAAGTGGGAGATTGTTGGATATGTATGCCCTAGAGGCCTTCATTGTATAGGATGCTAGGGATATGTATGTACATGACAATCTTGCTCGATATGATAGTATGCTATTTGGTTTGTATTTATTTTAACATGTGATGTGTTTTACTTTGTATTTCATATCTTGTATACATGTTGATAAAGCTCGTAGGATCTTTGTCTGACTGCCAGCATTGTAATGGCAATTATACTTATTAGAGCTGGGTAGTCGATATGATCATCCTTAAAGTGTCCCTAGTCATAGGAGTATCGAGACTGGGCATCGATACTCCAGAGTAGACTAGTGTATACATGTCTAGACCCTGACGGGAGGCGATTGATTGGTTCCGCAACCATTGGTGAGATGCACCTAAGATTGTATACAGGTGCTCATATGGGGTGAGCACACCAGACAGGACTCGCCGAGAACTGGCTAGATGGTATTATACGTAGCGTCAGATAGCAAGTCTTAGGTGACATAGGTGCAGATAGTCTGTCGACCTGAGGTCGTCATTTGTCTCGTGTGAGTTCTGTAGGAGTTTGTCTAGCACCATGCCTAGGGTTTGGGTTGCATCACACATGCTATAATAAAAATTTAGGGGGTGCTAAACAAAACCAACCATGAATCGAACTAGAAAATTAGGGTAACAAGAACTAGTATCACATACTATCAAGTGTCTAACACTAAGAGGTGAGTAATACAACCTTTGCATACCTCCTCTTGTGACTCCTTGGATCAACTTGGTGTTTGGACCGGTCCTCTTGAGTTCTTCGAAGTCCACGACGATCCACCACGGAGTCCCTCTGCACAAGCTCTTAGCTTCATATGAACTAAATGGAAGTGGAGCAAACAACCTATACTAGTGGGCTAGACTAATATAGATTGGTGATGTGGGTTTGGATTTCACTTAAAAACCTTTTCTTTTTATGTTCTTCACTCACTTGAATAAGCTAGAGAGCTTGAATGAGGAAGAACGAGAGTGGCTAAACTTAACTCAAGAGAGAATAATCAACATAATTAAGAAAGAGAGAGAGAGGCTTATCTCATCCCAAACCATAGTTACAAAATATCTAGATATTTTGATACATGAGTTTAAGCAAAACAATGGGCAACAAAAACCATGGGAAATGAAACCATGGTTTTGACTTTAGTTAACACAAAAGAAGAGTGTAGAAAGTCAACCATGATTTTATTCCTATTTTGCTTTTCTCAATAATCAATATATATGTGTGTGTGCGCGCGCGCGCCCGCGCATGTTACCATGTGAGTCATGCATTGCCATCACCAATGTATCATCAACCATGATACATGTATGCATGCATGTGTGCATCCATATCAATATATACATACACTCATGCATGCATCATAAAGAAATAGGTTTTAATAAATGAGCTAATGGACTTAATATTGAATCAACACTTGATTTAATAACCTGGTCAAATCACATACGACCCGTCCAATAGTAAATGCCTGATTAAAATACGGTATCAAATACACACATTTAATCGAGCTCATGTACATATCCCATATGCACCCCACATCTTTTCGCCTGAGCTAGGAGTCCCCTTTGTGGGACTCTAAGACTCGTCAATACTCTAGCAGTAGGCAGTGATCATATCATATGCCCACAAACGGTCAGCGGCACAAGCTATATGTAATGGCTCCCAGGTATTGAGCGATCAGAAGAAACACAAGCGAACCTGTCAAAAATCCCGTCGATCCAACTGGCAACACTTACCGTACAGTTCGGTCTCTTCGTCAGATATGATGCATCTCGAGTCTAGGGATGGTATCGTCGACCCCAATAACTCAATAAGTCATGCCGGTATATGGCTTATAACAGATCGAGAAACTGCTGATAACACTTATCATTAAATTTCATCAGCCCTGACCAGGGACTTCCTGTTATAGCCAATCGAGCATAGCGGAACATCAACCCCCAATACCGGGAGAGACGAAACCCCTCCTATCGCTCATTGCCTCCATGTGCCTCGGGACTGTACCCAAAATCCACCTATTTGCATGACTCAGTAGAGCCGTGGTAGGGTGAAGATCAAAGTACAGTGGGAGGACACACAAGACTCTATGACGATCTCGGGTCTACAGACTAACCTGTACCAGTGTCACCTGAGAACTGCTATCCGACGATAGATATAATACCACATAGGAGTTCTCGGCGAGTCCGTTCAGCGTACCCAGTCTCCACTGAGCACCCGTATACAGTCTTTGGTGTCACCACACCAATGGATATGGGATCATCCATCGCCCATCATATGGGTCATGTAACATATACGCTAGTCTACTTTGGAATATCAATTCCCCGTCTCGATACACCCACGACTAGAAACATTACAAGGATATGCTTATAAACTATACATATCCCACTAGTATGATCTGCATCATAATCTCAGTAGTCAATCAAATATCCTAAGGGCTTTATCAACATGTACCAAATGAGTAATGTGCATGATCAAGTGAACATGTTAAGATAAAGAACAACCAGATAGCATACTATCATGTTGGGAAAGAATGTTCTCTGAATATATATATACACATATACCGATACATCCACTATCATATAATGACCTCTAGGGCATACATATATCCAACAATCTCCCACTTGCACTAAGGCCAATTATTGGCATATCTCATACCCAACATCTCAAAAAGTTGCTCATGCTGCGGCAAAAGGAGGGCCTTGGTGAGTGGATCCGCGGTGTTATTCTTTGTATTTACTCTCCGAATCTCGATCTCGCGGCGATCAACTATCTCCCGGATCAGATGATATCGCCTCAGGATGTGTCTGGATTGCTGATGGGACCTGGGCTCTTTGGCCAACGCCATAGCCCTATTATTATCATAATACAATGGTATTGGATCAATAATGGTTGGAACTACTCCTAGCTCCGAGATGAACATCCTCATCCAGATGGCTTCCTTGGCAGCATCATTTGCAGCAATATACTCAGCTTCCATCATGGAGTCTGCAACGGTATCCTGTTTGGAACTCTTCTAACATACCGCCCCTCCATTGAGGGTAAATACAAACCCCGAGCTAGATTTGTTGTCATCCTTATCACTCTGTAAGCTCGAATCGGTAAAGGCCTCCATTTGGAGATCCCCGTTACCATACACCAAGAACATTTCTTTAGTCCTTTGCAAGTACTTAAGAATGTTCTTCACAGCTGTCCAGTGATTCTCTTCTGGGTTGGATTGATACCTGCTTACTATACCCAGTGCGTAAGCTACATTAGGGCGTGTACATAACATCGCATACATTATAGATCCTACGGCTGAAGCGTAGGGTATAATGCTCATGCGAGCTCTCTCTTCATCAGTCTTTGGGAAAAAGTCTTTAGAGAGAGTGACTCCATGACTAGCGGGTAAGGCACCCCACTTAGAGTCTTCTATACTAAACCTCTTTAGGATGGTGTTAATGTACCTGGTTTGGGACAATCCCAACAACCTTTTAGATCTATCCATATAGATCTTCATGCCCAATATGTACGAGGCATCACCCAGGTCCTTCATGGAGAACCTTTGTGATAAGAATAGTTTGACCGATTGTAGTATAGGAACATCGTTTTCTATCAGAAGAATATCATCCACGTACAATATGAGGAATGTGACAGTACTTCCTACAATCTTCTTATAAACACAAGGTTCATCTGGATTTTTGACGAAATCAAACTCTTTGATAACATCATCAAAACAGATGTTCCAACTCCGTGATGCCTGCTTTAATCCATAAATGGATTTAAGCAATCTATATACTTTCCCGCTGCTCCCACTATCAATGAAGCCCTCTGGCTGATCCATATAAACGCATTCTTTTAAATCACCATTTAGAAAAGCAGTTTTAACGTCCATCTGCCAGATTTCATAGTTGTAGTGAGCAGCAATAGCAAGTAGGATCCGAATGGATTTAAGCATGGCTACAGGAGAAAATGTTTCATCATAGTCCAGTCCTGGTCTTTGACAAAATCCTTTCGCCACGAGCCTTGCCCTATAGGTCTCCATCTGCCCATCTACACCAATCTTTCTCTTAAAGATCCATTTGCACCCTACGGGTTTTACATCAGAGGGTACAACATCCAAAGTCCATACTTTGTTGGTGTACATAGACTCCATTTCGGATCTCATGGCATCCAGCCACTTCACAGAGTCACCACTCATGATAGCTTGCTGAAAACTGGTAGGGTCATCATCATCCATGATGCAATCTTCTCCATCACCATCAATGAGAAAACCGTAGTAACTCTCTGGTGGATGAGAAGTCCTACCAGATCTACGAAGTGGCTGAGGTTCATAAGATTCTGTTGCAACATCAAGTTCAACCAATTTGTCATTTGTAACTTGTGTCTCTAGAACCTCTTTTAGATCTACCACATTGCCATCAGTATCATTTGGAAAAATTTCATTTTCTAGAAACATGGCATACTGAGAAACAAACACCTTTTGTTCCTCCTTGTGGTAGAACAGATATCCAAACGAATGGTTTGGATATCCCACAAATATACATTTAACTGATTGTGTCTTGAGTTTGTCTGGATTCTGCTTTTTGACAAAAGCCAGACAACCCCAAATCTTAACTCGTTTAAGAGATGGTCTCTTCCCATACTATATCTCATATGGAGTGGTAGACACGGTCTTGGTTGAAATTTTGTTCAACAGAAAAGCTGTAGTCTCTAATGCATGCCCCCAAAAGGAGAGAGGTAACTCAATATCACTCATCATGGATCATACCATATCCAATAGGGTACGATTCCGCCGCTCTGACACACCGTTGTGCTGTGGTGTGTAAGGGGGAGTGAGCTGAGAGAGAATCCCATTCTCTTTTAGGAAGTTCGAAAACTTTGTACTAAGATACTCTCCACCTCGATCTGATCGAAGTATTTTGATGCTCTTTCCTGTTTGTTTTTCTACTTCAAGTTTGTACTTCTTGAATTTCTCGAAAGCTTCAGACTTATGCTTTAATAAAAATACATGACCGAATCTTGAGAAATCATCAGTAAAAGTTATGAAGTAAGAAAAACCGCCTCTCGTATGTGTAGACATTGGTCCACATACATCACTATGTATGTGGCCTAAGAGCTCTGTAGCACTTTCTCCATATCCAGTAAACGGAGTTTTGGTCATTTTCCCTTTGATATAAGACTGACAAGTCGCATAAGATTTATATTGAAAAGGATTTAAATATCCATCTTTATGAAGCTTGTTTAGTCTTGTTTCATTAATATGACCATGTCTACAATACCAAAGAAAAGCTTCATTTATATCTGAAAATTTTCTTTTAGTTGTGTGTTGTATGTTGAAAACTGTGTGTTGATTTAGGACGTATATCGCGTTGTTAAGTGTACCAGAACCAATCAACTATTGATTCAGTTTAATGTTCATAATATTATGCTGCAATACAAAATGATATCCTTAATTGTCTAACAAAGAACGGATATTATATTACAAATCATGCTAGGTACAAAATAACATGGGTTCAAAACCAATATACAACCCGACGGCAACCCTAGGTGATACTCTCCCACTGAAATTGCATGTACATTGGAACCATTTCCAACTCGGAGAGTGTGATAACCAGTCTTCAAAGCTCTGCTATTTCTCAAACCCTGCACAGAATTGCAGATATGAGAACCCGAACCGGTATCCAATACCCAGGAAGCAGAGTTTATAGAAAAAAGTTTTCAGTCACAAACACACCTGAAGCGGAAGCATCACCATGCTTCTTTTTGTTGAGATCGGCAATATACACGACACAATTCCGCTTCCAATGCCCCATCTTCTTGCAATAGAAACATTCTCCTTTTCCCGACTTCTCAACCTTGGATTTGTCTCTCCCTTGTGCCTTCTTGATTCCACCTCTCGGTTTGGTGGGTTTCATCTTATTCCTTCCCTTGGCCTTGGCTTTTAGGACGGAAGAGGAAGATTGTTCAACAATCAGAGAGGGATACTTTGCCTTAAGCGTGCTCTCCGCACTTCTCAACATATTGAGAAGTTCGGGTAGTGACTTCTCCATGTTATGCATGTTGAAGTTCACTATGAATAGAGCAAAGGCAGAGGGAAGAGACAGTAGAACAATATCAACATATTGCTCGTTCTCTATTGTCCATCCGAGACCCTGAAGCTCTTCAATAAGAGCTACCATCTTCAAAACGTGATCACCTACTGGTGTGCCAGGAGCCATCCACATCTAAAACAACTTTCGAGACGCATCGTATCGTAGGATACGAGATTGCTCTCCATACAACTCTTTTGTATGGAGAAAGATGGATTAAACATCCATATGCTCGTGCTGCTTTTGATGTGTATTGTCCATCGATGCAAGCGCGAGGCATTTAGCAGTAGCACAGTCAATATCCCACGTTTTGCAGATCTCCTTATCCACAACAGAAGATTCAGGGCCTGGGCTGGGAGTGGCTGAGGCAGTGAGGACATATGACACTTTAGCATATGTGAGAGCAATGCTAATGTTCCTCAGCCAGTCTTTATAGTTCGGCCCAGTTAGCTTATTTTTCTCTAACAAAAGCTTAAGTCCAGTCATGCTTATCTGCCATTTAGGAGAGAGAAAAGAATACACTCAGCGAAAGCTCTTGCAAAGATCAGATTGGTTATTATCTTATCTAATCGATGTCTCCCACTGCTTTTATCAAATTTTCCTCCAATCCTTAAAAGGAAAAAATTAGCCAGGATTAATTACATTTACAACTTCGCTAACCGTTCAGCCAGGCCAGTGCCGGTACTTCTGAGGGAGGTTCCCCGTGCTTTCGCACGGACCTAATTAAAATAAACCTCGTTTTCCCAGAGGCGTAGCCCCGTTGACACCTTTCTAGACACCTAATGGTTAGCTAATTGTAAAGTGCAAAAACTCTTCCGGGAGCAACTATTGCTCACAGTGGGATTGGGATCCAACTATCACATAGAAGGTATGCAATCTCATTGCAAATTTCAACTCTTGAAACTCCCGATATAGTTTTTACCCCTAGCACTCATGACCTTAACTATAGTCAACATATCATAAGTAGTAGTCAAGTTCTTCCCATCATTTTGTGATTAACTAGACCTACCCATATGACCCTTAACTATAGTCAACATAATCATATGAATGTCCTAACTAATCGCATCATATGCTGTGTAGGAAGACATCACTTAGCTACCGTACACTGTGCCTTAACTATAGGCAAAATACGCAGCATGAATACTAAGTACTCTACTTCCTAAAATGACGGAGGGCTGTGAATGGTTTTTAAGAAAACCTTTAATGCTTTGAACTTGATATCGTTGTAGAATCTAATGGTTTTTTAAAAAAGGAGTAGCTTAAGCTCCGCACTTTGAAAACTTGCTTTTTCACAAAAAGCCGAGTAGGTTTCAAATCCGATTCTACAACATCTTTTAGGTTCCTTTTTCTATACATTAATCTCATTAATTTAGTCCCATCATTAAGTCCTTAAGCTATTACAGAAAAGAAACGAAAAATAGAACGTACGCTTATGCCATCCGCATTCGCCACAATGTCCCGTTATGTACCGTTAGGTTACTTAACTAACGGCATAGCGGGGCGGGACTAGCGCGGATGCAAAACATAAGCAACGTTTATTATATATTATATATATAATACATCATTCGTCTCAGCATATAAAGTGATCACATCACAGAATATCAACAGCAGAAGCACATATATGAAAATATAGGATATTCTAGGAGGTCCGTATTTTGTATTTAGCCAACAATAGAAAATATGAATTTCACGATCGCGATGAATAACCAAGCCCACACCCCTAGACCCCTACGAGAGCTGCAAGTGACCCTACCAATTCTAGAGTTAGGAGATCCGGTCTCGACTCCTCGAGCTGGCCTCCCACTGGACCCCAGAACCCGGTCACTTGTGCTCCCCACCTTGGGTCTAACCTAATGCGGAAAAGTAAATAATATACAACAATGGTGACATCATCCTCAACCCGGAAGTGCCCCAATAAAAGAATATTACATACAATGAATTTTACATGAATGAAAATATAAACTCTCATCTCACATAAAAAAAACCCGGCCATTCAATCACGACGATCTTGTACATCATATCTCAGCAACACATAACATCACATATCATCAACGTAAGTAAGTATGCGTACCCCAATTGTCGTTGATGTATAGTAACGAAACCAGCGATACACCACATACTACACTTACGGTCGCAGAAAAGAAAGTGAAAAACTACAACAATTGGAATCATCACTGCCTTTAGACATCATAAACTCGGATTATCACATATTCTGGATTTCATGACTAACGATGCAAATCTTACATTTGGGTCTCATCTATGAAAACACATTTTAAAAGAAGTCGGGTAATTCAACAAGATTCCCGATTCCACCCGAGGCCAAAATGTTAGATTTACACGCAACTAATTACTTTTCACAAAACTAATTAGCGTAGATTCCAATTATTGTATCACATTCACAAATATCTAGACGATGTTAAACGTTTCGATCGAATCAACAAACACCCACAAATTTTCCGAGAGCTCAACATTTGAGCAAAGTTAAAATACCCAAAACATGCCACAGTGCCTATTGACCAACCGTAGAAGGATCAACCCTTGCCTCACCTATGGCGCCACGGAACTACGGCAAACCCTACGGTTTGGCCGCGGTTCCGTGGTCATAGAATCGGGTTAGGGTTACGTTCTTCTGGAGGATCCATAGGGTTACTTGCACGATCTTTCGAATATCTTTAACTTGGAAAATTCCAACACTTGGAAAATTTCCAGCGAGAGTAATGAGGTAGTGTTTGATGTTCGTTCGAACTGTTAAACGTCGTCCATGTTACCTAAAACAATGTTAAAATTACGACTACGAAATACTCCGAATTAGTCCCTTAGAAAAATTAACATCACATGAAATTTTGGGCTAAACAAACAATACCTGAAACCCCAAAACCAACAGACCAGAGCACCAGAGGAAACCGAGGCGAAACAGAAGGGATTGGGCCATCCAGGACAGAAAAATTGGGCCTTTCACCGGGTCAAACCGGTGGAATCGCCTCGTTTTTTTCCATTGTTCAACATGCATCATATGCAAGCTTCTGTAGTTGCTTAAAAATTTTTTGGAGGTCATTTAAAAATCGACAGAGAGCAGTTTTCAGGGTTTCAGTTTATCGAAGTTTCGGAGTTGTTTCGGTTTTGTAATATTTCTAACATCGTCTAAGTTTCTAGATTGGCTCTGATACCACTGTAGGAGTTTATCTAGCACCGTGCCTAGGGTTTGGGTTGCATCACACATGCTATAATAAAAATTTAGGGGGTTCTAAACAAAACCAACCATGAATCGAACTAGAAAATTAGGGTAACAAGAACTAGTATCACATACTATCAAGTATCTAACACTAAGAGGTGAGTAATACAACCTTTATAGACCTCCTCTTAAGACTCCTTAGATCAACTTGGTGATTGGACCGGTCCGCTTGAGTTCTTCGAAGTCCACGACGATCCACTCCTTTTGCACAAGCTCCTAGCTTCATTTGAACTAAATGAAAGTGGAGCAAACAACCTACACTAGTGGTCTAGACTAATATAGATTGGTGAAGTCGGTTTGGATCTCACTTAAAAACCTTTTCTTTTATGTTCGTCACTCACTTGGTTAAGCTAGAGAGCTTGAATGAGGAAGAAGAAGGAGATGGCTAAACTTAACTCAAGAGAGAATAATCAACATAATCAAGAGAGAGAGAGAGAGTGTGAGAAAGGGTTATCTCATCCTAAACCATGGTTACAAAATATCTAGATATTTTGATACTTGAGTTTAAGAAAAACAATGGGCAACAAAAACCATGCGAAAAGACACTACTACAATATGGGGTTGCCCCTACGGATTTATCCGTAGGGCCACATCTTTATCCCTACGGTGCCTTACGTTCTAATTTTTTGTTTAGCCCAACGGAGCCGCAAAGCCCTACGGAGCCGCAAACGGTGGACCTACAGTTATGTCCGTAGGGGCATATAAATAGGTTATTAATAAAAAAAAGCACAGAAAAGTCATTCATCGTTCCCAAAATTTCTCTCTCTCACTCCCGCGCCTCATATCGCCTATTCCCGCGCCTCGTCGCCACCGCGCTTCGCGTCTCGTCGCCATCGCGCTCCGCGTCTCGTCGCCACCTTCGTCGGTCATTCCCACACCTTCGTCGACTTCCCACGCCTCGTCGCCACCATCGCCGATCGTCGTCGACCACCGATTTCTGTCGTCTCCTCCACCGCGCCCGGTTAGTAATTAAATCTCAAATTATTTTTAATTTTGATGATGTTAGGTCTAGGGTTCAGGCCAGGTTCGGGTAGGGGTGAGGGTTTGGCATCGGCATTGGGTTCGGTTAGGGTTAGGGTTAGGGTTCGGTTCTGGGGTTCGGTTGGGGTTGGGGTTGGGGGTTGGGGCTGGGGCTGGGCTGGGGCTGGGGCTGGGGCTGGGGCTAGGGTTCGGTTGGGGTTGGGGTTGGGGCTGGGCTGGGGCTGGGGCTAGGGTTCGGTTGGGGTGGGGCTGGGCTAGGGCTGGGACTGGGCTGGGGCTGGGGCTAGGGTTCGGTTGGGGTTGGGGCTGGGCTGGGGCTGGGGCTAGGGTTCGGTTGGGGTGGGGCTAGGGCTAGCTAGGGCTTGAGCTTCATCACTTGATATAGCGAAATACAAAGCGTACTTCAGTACACCCGACCTCATTGAGTTTCCTATTGAAGTTCCCGGTCAAACGGCATATTCATATTTTTATTCGCCATGAAATCCCAATTATCAAGCTACCAAGGACGAAAAGCTACCTTTGGTAGTCGAGAGTCATGGTAATAGACTTGTCATTATAGATTATAGTCAATTGTTTTTCTTATCATTTTCTTGATCCAGATGCTAATCAACTTGTTAATTAGTTACTGTTTTTATGACGTATTTGTCTATATTTGTTGACAGTGGCCTTTCTTTTGGATGAGCATGTTTTTTTGATGCATGTTTCAGTCATGTGAATTCATATGTTGCGTATAACGCTTTATGATATCAGTATCCTACATTTGTAGTTTTAATTGTTGATTGTTATAGATGAATGCCATTGCAATAATAGTTTTTGGTTGATATATTAATTTTTCAAATATTTGCATGTATGTATCCATGCCTGCCTGCATATATGTATATATGAGGATAATGTGTATATTATTAGGTTGCCGTAGGAGAAAATTTTCCTTCATATAGCTGTCAAAAGTCAATCCTTAATCTCTTTATGGATGATTAGTTCTATCAATCTTGATCTCAATGGTTTAAAATCATGTTACACATACAACACGAATGCACAACAAACGCATAATTAGAGAGTGATTCAAGATGTTCAAGTTAAAACCAATATATGATACTCGATGATAATATGAAAACTTCATATTCTCATCGATACTCATATATGAAACTAAAAGCGCCACTTAGTCCCCGTCTATCGGTTAACATACGTGCGATGTTCGTCGTGACATAGAACTATACGAAGGTTGTTAAATATCGGAAGGTATAGCTCGATACTAACAACCGTCGTATAGTCTATGTGACGAGAAGATTCAATCGTATGGTAACCGATAGATTTGTCCCGTGTGGACAAGTTAGGAATGTATAAAGAGAACACTTTCATTCACTTGTGTTTTCATCCGTTTCGAGATATTTCGTCGGTACCTTTCCGCTGGTTCTCCGTGTAGAAAGATAGATTAGATGTTCATTTCAACGTTGTTTCACTGCTTTGAAATGATTATCTATTCTATTACAGTGTACTCGGAGAACAGCGGGGAAGTGCTGCCGAAATTTACTCGAAACGGTTGAAAGCACAAGTGAATGGGTGTTCGCTCTATACATTCTTAATGGGATAGAAGCCTTACCCCCGACAGCCGGAACACACACATACAACAAGAATACATAACAAACGCATAATTAGAGAGTGATTCAAGATGTTCAAGTTAAAACCAATATATGATACTCGATGATAATATGAAACCTTCATATTCTCATCGATACTCATATATGAAACTAAAAGCGCCACTTAGTCCCCGTCTATCTGTTGACATACGTGCGATGTTCGTTGTGACATAGAACTATACGAAGGTTGTTAAATATCGGACGGTATAGCTCGATACTAACAACCGTCATATAGTCTATGCGACGAGAAGATTCAATCGTATGGTAACCGATAGATTTGTCCTGTGTGGAAAAGTTAGGAATGTATAAAGCAAACACCTTCATTCACTTGTGTTTTCATCCGTTTCGAGATATTTCGTCGGTACCTTTCCGCTGGTTCTCCGTGTACAAAGATAGATTAGATGTTCATTTCAACGTTGTTTCACTGCTTTGAAATGATTATCTATTCTATTACAGTGTACTCGGAGAACAGCGGAGAGGTGCTACCGAAATTTACTCGAAACAGTTGAAAGCACAAGCGAATGGTTGTTCGCTCTATACATTCTTAATGGGATAGAAGCCTTACCCCCGACAGCCGGAACACACACATACAACAAGAATCCACAACAAACGCATAATTAGAGAGTGATTCAAGATGTTCAAGTTAAAACCAATATATGATACTCGATGATAATATGAAACCTTCATATTCTCATCGATACTCATATATGAAACTAAAAGCGCCACTTAGTCCCCGTCTATCGGTTAACATACGTGTGATGTTCGTCGTGACATAGAACTATACGAAGGTTGTTAAATATCGGACGGTATAGCTCGATACTGTAACGTTTTAAAAATAATTAAATAAATAATTAAATGAATAAAATTGTTTAAGTAAATTTTATGATTTTCGGTAAAGCAAAATGTATTTTTCGTAAAACCAAACCGCAATTGTTTTCATTATAATTTCAAAAATACCTATTTTAATTATGAAATTACTAGTAAATGGTGTTTATTTAGCCACTTATAAATTTTTAGTTCAATTAAATATTTTTCCTAAATTAAATATTTTAAATATTAACATAAGCTTTATTTTTTACACTAAATTAGTGTAAATTACAAATTTGAATGGTTTTAATTTGTAAAAATGAGCCATGGTATATTAGAATCAAGTGTGTAATATGCAAAATCTTTTCCAAAATCTCTCCATGGTTCTAGAAATTTCTAGGACAAGGGTTAAATTGAAAAAGTTAGATAATAAAGGGTTTAAGTGCAAAAAATGCATTATTTATGAACTTTCTACACAATACCACACATTTTTCTCTCTCTCCACCCTCCTCCCTCTCCATGGCCGGCCTCCCCTCCATGGGTAGCCCCAAAATTTTTCCCCCATCATTTTTGCATTAAAAATCATCAAAATTCATCAAAAATTCCAAAAATAAATCTAAAAAATCAACATTCAACCTCCACCATTTTCCTTTGACCTGTTTAGCATGGATTTTGGAGATGGAAAGCATGTATTTTGGAGGCTTATTTCATGTTTGGGTTTCATATTTTGGAGGTATAAATTTCCTTCTTTTGATTTATTGTTATTAGATGTTCATTTAAGCATAATTAGATTTAATGAATTAATTATATGTTCAATTTTTTAAATTCAAGTTAGGGTTTGTAAATTCAAGTTATGATTTTTATTAAATAATTAGGGTTTTAATAGTTAGTTTAACACTTTTAGAATTGGAAAATCATTCATGGTTGTTGTATAATAATTTGTTTATCCAAAATTGATTTAATTAAGCTATTTAGCTAACTAGGTTTTTATAAAATGTGTTTCTGGGTAATATAAAATTCCAATTAAAGTTGCTATCATTAGATTGTAGTTTTAGTGAGAATATTAGCATGTTAATGGAAAGAAAAACTTAGTTTGATCACTAGATTACTTTGATAATTGGAAAATAGTAATAAAATGCTATTATTTTGTAAACTAGATTTTGGAAATTTCTAAATAAAAGGGATTTAAATTATAATTATGGTTTCATTATATCATTATCATCATGAATTGTAATTTAAGACATTAATTCATGCAAAATCATGTTTTGTGGTGGAATTGTGGTATTTTGCTTGAAAAATGTTGAAAAATTGTTAAAGGTTTCAAACTAGAAATTTCAAATTAATACAAATTTGTGTAATAAAAATGTAGTAATGGTTGTATAGTCTAGTTATGCTATATAATGAGTTTTATAACTATTGGTTTCATTTAAATGTCAAGTTTTGATGAAAAACGGTAAATTGGCAATTTCGGTTTTTTACGAAATTGGACGGTTTCGATGGATTTAATCATGTTTTATAATATAAGTAATGTGTTTTAAAACTACGAGTTATTTGTTAATGTTTGTCTCAATCCATCGGAGTTTGTACGCCGATATCGAGAGATATTTGGTGCTTTTGCGTGGATGAGACATAGGTTTTAACCTATGCTTGTTCCTTGCGTTGTTTTGACTTTTGTATGTGATTCAGTTTACGATGTTATTTATATGTTTGCGTTTAGGTACCCCTCACGTGGACTGCGGGCGATGAAGAGGAGGATGGCGACACTGTCTTCGGCAGACATGGACCAGGTGAGTAGATGTATATCTACGGGGGAAAGTCGGGTGGATGGCGTTTAGCACCCCCGCAACGTAGAATAGGAATGGTACTTATTGACATTAGGAAACCAGATGTGACCCTAGTAGGACCCTAGTATTGACCCTAGGCTGGACTAGACTGATTTAGGAAAACCATATCAGAGGATGAGTACCTTGGAAGAGATTCGTAGGTTTCAGATAGAAACACACCCACGCACACACTGAAACTCGACATGGGGTATACGTGTATGTGTATATATAAAGAACTAGGTATAGGTATATACATATATATACAACACGTATATGTGATTCATTGATGTGATATGATATCCGAGGTATGATGAAATAGTGTAACTGGGCTTGATGCCCTGATTCTTGGCTATACAGTCGTATTAAGTGTTAGCGGATCATTAGAGAATGAGATAATGAACATGTATATTTAAATTATAAGGGGTAGTGATGATATTGAGCTACATGGGACTCTAAAATAGTACCCGGACTATAACTTGTGATTGATCACGATATGGGATATGTATGACTTGATTACGATATGATACATATGACATGATATTTCTGAGGATAAACTAATGATGCATATTATGAGGGCAATGATATATGATTGATGTAAGCGATTACAGTTTAGCACCTTGATCATGAGATGTGTTGGTAATGACATTATACGAATAATGAGACACCTAGGAGATACTTGACCCGTACCCCGATATTGGGATGCTGTACGATGGATTTTACCGTATGAGGCATAGATATGATGATCGATCCGCACTCTTGGTTCGAGGAAGCCGTACTTCGTACGTGACGCTATTGAGGCTGGATCACCGACTATTAGAGATATTGATTCAGACCTTAGGTAGACTCTTGTTTCTTATTGACTAGTTTCTTAGGTTAAGTTCTTTAGGAGGTTAGATGGACACTAGTTTAGGTTCGATTCATATGGTGATAGTTGTACTCGTATGTCGCAGAGGGGTGGATACTGCACATCTGTTTATACATTCATACTGTAATCATCATGGTGCATGTTCTTACATATGTTGCTATAATCAGTATAAACCATACCTGTTAGGACACCAGCACCATTACCGATGATGCGCATATTCCACGCACACTTATTTGCCGGCTCACACACATCATCATCGGTAATTGCTATGTCACGTACACTTTAGATCATATTGTCTTTTATTGATAGAATCAGTTAACAACTAGACCGATATAATATTGTGATTACTTTCTGATGTTAGTATAGACATGATATTTATCACTTAGACATTCATGCATTCATATTTTCATGTTATCATGCAGTATCATGGGCATATGCCGACACTTATCATATACTTACTCATGATTTTAAGATTTGGATTTCTATGAGATTTCTGGATTTTTGGGAAAAACCGCAAGAATATATAAAACTTCTCTCTCTCTCCTCTTCTCTTTTTAAAATATGATGCGGTTTTCTCGTGATGTATGTGTCGTCCACCATGAGATTTCATGTTTTCTGTTGGATTTCGAGACCCGATTCGAGGAGTGGATGAACCGTCTCGGGTACATGGTGGGCCCGGTATGGTACCCCGGGGCAAGAAGATCGAGTTGTAGACGATGAGCCTGGCAGGGGAAGGCTACCTACCGGTGATGTCTGGCGCGGCGGATATCCGGAGGATACCGACCGTTGTCGTGAGATTTGATGATATGGGCCGATCCGGACAGACGGAGCCCGAGATATTGAGACTTGAGATTACATGTGTTGTGTCGATACTTGACACGGATTTCCATGGATTTCATTGTTGAGATTTCAGATGCTTATACACACTTTACTATGATAACAGCTAAAGAGTTCTTATACATATATATCTGGATTTCAGGATTTGTTACTTTACATTCATGGTGCATGCATTTCATTTCATATGACATAGTATTATATGAGGCACTGACACGAACACGGAGTATCTGCACTTACACGTAGTATTACCCTGCTATTACTAGATGTTTGGGATATAGTAGTGTATTATTATGACCTAGGATAGCGTCGTGCATTCGATTTCTTTTCGTAGATGTCTTCTACTCACGAGTTGGCAACTCATCCCCGTTGTGCCAAATTTTATTACAGGTTCGATGTACAGGTTTCCCTGGCAGCTTGCTGGCACATCTATTCTTTCAGGGTGATTTGCACGGTAGGTTGGTTCACTTGTATCCGAACCACCATTGTACTTTTATTCTTTCATTTGTATCTAGTAAGCTCCATCAACCATACTTGTATTACTTGATAAGTTTATTGGACCAGTCTTTTATTTCGACCTTAGAGTCGCGCATGTATTATTCTGATCTGGTGGTTTTGTTTTCTTTTGTGTTTTGAGCCTCGCCCTTTGGCGTTGTATATTATTGTGTTTGTTGTGGTTGTTTCCGCCTTCTGGCGTTGAGCTAGCACCCGTTTGGGGATGCTTTTTATTGTTTATTTATATTATACTTGTTGTACCCGTTTGGGGGCCAGTTTTTACAGAGGAGACTCTGCCGAAATTTTTGAGAAAATTTGCTGATGCTTTTAAACTTGTTTTCTTTTTCTTCTTCTTCTTCTTTTATGGTTTAGATTTCTGGGCTTCGGCTTACTTAGGTTACGTGGCGCCTCTAGACGCTTCGTAATCTAAGTGCCGGTCACGTTCCGTACTTTCGGGTCGTGACAAAGTTGGTATCAGAGCGCTAGGTTTAACCTTGTATAAGTCTAGGTGACCCTTGGTTGATGGAGTAGACGATTTAGGTAGAGTAACGTACCGTGGGTATGGTCCGCGGCATACTTACGATACGCTACTCTGCTTAAGGAGCCCTAGGATTTACATTGTTTGCACCGTATTCCATTCGTTCTTTTGATCTATCTTCATTAATGTTGGAGGGTGGTATCTGTTAACCACGGGTACACTGGCAGAAGGAGCTGCGGCTCGAATGCGATAACCATTAGAGTATTGGTTATTCTTGAGGATTGAAGCATTGCTTAGCGTGCGGATAAAGGGTATTCACATGCCATCCGGATGAAGTTAAAGTGTTCGAACGATTATCAGAAAACCATTTTCCCAAGTTTAAGATATTCGGAAGAACATGCAGGTATTTCGATGGGCCCTCTAAAAGAATGAAACCCTAACTCGACATAATGACCACGAGAACGCCTTTGAACCTTAGGGTTTACGGCAGTTTCGCGGTGCCATTAGTGAGGCTTGGGTTTGCTCTTCTACGGCTGGATCATCGATGCTGGGGTATGTACCGGATATTTTTAAACTGTACTTGAGTGTTGAGCTCTCGGGGACTTATGGGATTTTGATGGATTGATCGAAAAGTTTAATGTAGTCCGGATATCATGTGAGGGGATCGACTACGTGGGAGACTCTAGATATGAGTATTGCCGTTGGTAGCGCAGTCAGCACAGCTACGAAGAGACGAGTTCGAAGCAATCGACATCAGAGGAAAGAGGCGCACATTGACGATAGTGTTTACGATTGCGATTTGGTGATTTGAATTTCATCTTTTCGTTGATTGGATTTTGGTATTTTGAGGACCTTGTTCTATTATTGGTATTTCATGTGTGTACCTTCATTACATTCTAGTGTGTTTCATATATCGGTTGTATTGATGTTGCTTAGTATACACCCAGTACACTTGATTTGGTTTTATATATTTTGAGATTTTTTTCATTTGATTTCGTGCATATGGGTTACACATGATTTTGATATATGCTTCGACCTAGTTTTTATCCATTTTCGTATTGTGATTTCGATTCTGATATTCGATGTATGTTTTCGTGCACCATGTGCACCTGATTAGGATTCTTGCGCATACTTGGCGCACTTGATGCGATTTTGTGCACACCAGAGGCACTAAATCGGGGTTTTGTGCAGATTAGATGCACCTGATAGTGAGTCGTGCACGCCCGTTGCACTTGACAGATGTTTTGGTGCACACCTGTTGCACTTATTTTGTTTTTGTGTGTATTCATGGTATCTATATTTGGTTTCGATTTCAGTGCGCACCGGACGCACATGATATTTTATTGATGTGATTGGGATTAATTTCAGTTTGAGAAGTATGTTTCATAATCATTTGATTTAGTAACCAGGCGGGACGTGTATATTAAATAAAAGATATATATATATAGCTATATTTTTTTAAATTAAATGTCTGCTACTTATGCCGTGACACGTGCATCACACGACAATTTTCAAAAGGGTTTTTTGTATATTTCCTTATCCAGATATTTGGACGGCTTCACTATGATGCACACTATATATAAGTTATAGATTGATGTATAATATAATGGTTTTCATATTGGGTTTTGATATTTTATCTTCACCATAACTCTGATGATTGCGTTATGCTTGATGGAGTTGATTTTTGTTATATATTGATGATTTCGGAGTCCCGACGATTTGAGTGTTTTGCTAAATATTTTAGTATTTGGAGGGGGAGTTTTAATTTAAATTCAGGGACCGAATTTCTTAAAGGGGGAAGATTGTAACGTTTTAAAAATAATTAAATAAATAATTAAATGAATAAAATTGTTTAAGTAAATTTTATGATTTTCGGTAAAGCAAAATGTATTTTTCGTAAAACCAAACCGCAATTGTTTTCATTATAATTTCAAAAATACCTATTTTAATTATGAAATTTAGAGTAAATGGTGTTTATTTAGCCACTTATAAATTTTTAGTTCAATTAAATATTTTTCCTAAATTAAATATTTTAAATATTAACATAAGCTTTATTTTTTACACTAAATTAGTGTAAATTACAAATTTGAATGGTTTTAATTTGTAAAAATGAGCCATGGTATATTAGAATCAAGTGTGTAATATGCAAAATCTTTTCCAAAATCTCTCCATGGTTCTAGAAATTTCTAGGAAAAGGGTTAAATTGAAAAAGTTAGATAATAAAGGGTTTAAGTGCAAAAAATGCATTATTTATGAACTTTCTACACAATACCACACATTTTTCTCTCTCTCCACCCTCCTCCCTCTCCATGGCCGGCCTCCCCTCTATGGGTAGCCCCAAAATTTTTCCCCCATCATTTTTGCATTAAAAATCATCAAAATTCATCAAAAATTCCAAAAATAAATCTCAAAATTCAACATTCAACCTCTACCATTTTCCTTTGACCTGTTTAGCATGGATTTTGGAGATGGAAAGCATGCATTTTGGAGGCTTATTTCATGTTTGGGTTTCATATTTTGGAGGTATAAATTTCCTTCTTTTGATTTATTGTTATTAGATGTTCATTTAAGCATAATTAGATTTAATGAATTAATTATATGTTCAATTTTTTAAATTCAAGTTAGGGTTTGTAAATTCAAGTTATGATTTTTATTAAATAATTAGGGTTATAATAGTTAGTTTAACACTTTTAGAATTGGAAAATCATTCATGGTTGTTGTATAATAATTTGTTTATCCAAAATTGATTTAATTAAGCTATTTAGCTAACTAGGTTTTTATAAAATGTGTTTGTGGGTAATATAAAATTCCAATTAAAGTTGCTATCATTAGATTGTAGTTTTAGTGAGAATATTAGCATGTTAATGGAAAGAAAAACTTAGTTTGATCACTAGATTACTTTGATAATTGGAAAATAGTAATAAAAT